>JARHVA010001764.1:1350000-2845000 GCA_037957365.1 Torreya grandis | reverse complement strand
CATACAAGGTATCTTGAGTAGCCTAGTCTAGATCTATGAAGAAGATGTATGCATGAAGCATGGTAAATATTTTTTGTGGGTTAGTACAAAAATTAGTAACTATTATAAGTTTCTTGAACATGGGCAAGAGGTAGATGAGGTCAAAAGGTCAAGATTGAATCTTAGCTTTTGCATGAAGAAACCTAGTGAGAAGACACAAGATTGGTGCCTTAGTGAGATAAGATATATGAGAATTATTTAAGGAAGGTTATAAATGTGAGAGAATGTTATTACATTTTATGACATGAGGGTAGATTTTTGAATATAATTCAAGAGGTTTTCAAGGCATGATCATAGTATAAGTATGACTGGTAGAATAAGGCCTAGTATGTAAAATGACCTATAGTGACCTAAAGAGAAGTCAATATCATTTCCAAAGGTAGAATATCTCTTTAAAGAATTTAAAAAGGTGTGATAGGTCATGTTAAGTGTGTGGAAATTTTTTTAAGTCAATACCTGAAGGAGAAAGCACTAAAACCTATGGTAAGGTTGATTATGTGCATAGAATGGGGTGTTACAAACCTGAAAAGAAGTTTCTCATGCTTGTTGGCATGCAAAACCTTTCCATGAGATCTTGATCACTTCATGGTATTTTTGGAATGTCCCTAGATTAAATTTACTAGAATTGGTTTTTAGTTTGAGTGTAAATCATTTATGAATGATTACTAAGAAGGTAATGTAGTCAAAACCCTCCTAAAACCCTAATAAATACCTGATAAGAAAGATATAACTGGTTATGGATCAAAATGGTCAAGTTAACCTAGTTTGATGTTTTTATAATAAGAGTAAGTTTAAGTTTTCCTCAAGTTTTTATTGTTTGTATTTATAGTGAGTACAAGCTACAAGAAAACCCTTATTTTTAGGGCTTTTTATGTTATAAATAAGGTTGACCAAGTCAAAGTATGAAAATGGATGGAGGATGATGTGAAAGACTTATATTTTATGCCCATGAAATTTTTTAATTAGTTTTTTGACCAAAATTTTTCTAAAATGGTCATGGAATTTAGCCTATCGCTAAACTAGCCTAATGAGTAGAATAATGAGAAAGCTAGGTGATAATGAAAATGAGATTAGGGATCAATTACAAAGGACTAGGAATGAATAATAAGGCATGGGATAATTATTAAATACATTTACCTCCTATACCCTTCATCTATAATTTTTTATGATTCCTATACTCAAGAAAAAAGTTGTCATCAAATGGCTCTCTCTAACACAATGAAGTTTATGTAGAGTGACATAGTGAGATTGGTTTGTAAGACCAATATTGATATATGAACATGTAATATATGTTTTCATAAATTTTACAAGTATGATAAATTTTCACACAAATCCATTTTAATATCATATAATTGTACCCACATATGTTCTATAAGTTGATTTTCTTGACTATGTTTTTGGTCCTACATGTAACTTTTTATGTGTGCATGAAAAGGATGTTCCTGAGTCATTTTGCACTAAGTTAAAGGATAAAAATATATTTAAGGTGTTATAAATATCTCATAATATCACCTTAATGTTTTTTCTCCATTATAATTCCATGTTCAAGCTTATATATTCAAATGATTTTGACTGTGTGTTGACAGTGTTTGGTGTTTCTGAGTAAGCCATCTATAAGAGTGTTTCTGAGGGATTTTGGCCTATATGGTGAAAAAAATCATTTTGGGAATTTTTTTAAGTGTTAAATATTATATATATATATATATATAATTTTATTAATGGGTTATTTTTAAAAAATTTATATGGTTCAAATTTGTAATACAGACTTTCAGGTAGTGAGAAGGCCTATTTGCGAGGAGACCTAATTAGTAGGACCAAGTAGTGAAATGGGCCAAATGGAGTTGGGAAAAAAATGTGAAATTATAATGTTTATATTTTAGTAATTTATTTATTTTTTCATACATTTTTAATACAATAATTGTTCCTAAGGGTTAGAGTGGTAACGTGTGGATAGGACAAACCTAATTGCATTAGGTCTCCACTAGGCCTAATGGTGGATTTGATCCTTATAGACTATGAATGACTTATGTATTATTTGTTTCACTTATGAAACATGTTTAATTATATATTTAAATCATAATCAAAGTATTTTTATGTCCTTATCTTACTAATATAGATAGGAGAAAGAATCAAGTATAAAGTCAAGGCCTAATAAGCCTATTTTGACTAATTGGATATTTGAGCTATTGAGTGAAGGATATAGTGTTTTTTAAAATAGGTTAAGATATTAAATATAATAAAAAATATTATATTAAAATTTAATGAGTATATAAATATTTGTATATAGGTATTAAGCAAGGTCATTGACCTAATTTTACCAAAGAGGGCTATTTGAGCAAGAAGGTCTAAGAGGCTATTTAAGTGAGATTGAAGGGTAAAGAGTGAAAAATAAGGTTTTAATACATATTTTAGTTATAAAAAGGTGTTATAATGTGACAAAATATTATATTTGACTTTGTTGGTGCTAAGTTACCTATGGGGTTGGATCCTCCTTATATGATAGATCTTGCAGAAGACTAGTTAAGTGGGTGTTTATCTAGATAGGGGTTGGAGCTCCTTGTGAAGTTGGTGATTCACTAAAAATTTGGATATTTATATTATATGAATATATTATATGTTCATGTTTTATTGGGTTTTATTATCTAAGAGGTTTTCTCATATATCTCTTGAGTTCTCTTGTGATATGCTTGTATAGTTGTTTGTTTGTGCATTGATATTTTATGTGAATGAATGTTTAATGAAATTAAATAGATATTGTTAATAAATTGATTCATCCCCCCTATAAATATAAAATTCCAAATTTTTTAATAAAATTATGTCATTTACATAAGTTCTTACAACCTAAAAGATATTATAAACAAGCTAAAATGGCTAGTCAAGCACAAGGTGGTTTCTCTACAAGCAAAGATCCATTGTTTAATGGATCAAATTATGTTTTTTCAAGTGTTAGGATGAGAACATATATAATTTATCAAGGCAATTATTTTTTTAAATTATTATTGGATGGGTATACTTCAACCCCTATTCTTCTTATAGATGCAACAAGAAAGAAGGCTAGTGACAATAATTCTAAAGTAATGAATGGTATTATGTGTGACCTATCAGAAGCATAACTTGTGAAGGTAATTCATTATATATATTCCAAATAAATGTGAGATAAGTTGAAAAATATTCATGAAGGAGAATTCAAATTTAAATTTTCCAAGTTTGAAACATGTAGAAGATAATTTGAAAGACTGAAAATGAATGAAGATGAGACCATTGTAGCCTACTTGTTGAGGGTTGAGTAAGTGGTCAACACCATAAGTGGTTTAGGAGAATAATTTAAAGATATTATTATTGATCAAATTTTTTTAAGGTCTGTAACTCCTAAATTTTATTTCAAGGTATGTGTAGTTGAAGAAATGCAAGATCTAGATAAGCTAGAGATGGATGGACTCCATGGAACCCTAACAACCTATGAGATGAGGACAAGTGAAGGAATACCTGAAAAGAAGGAAGTTGCATTAAAGGTATAAAATAATCCAAAAGATAATAAGTCATAAGGTAAGAAAATAAATTACAATGATGAATAAGATATTGATGATGATGAGTTGATAGTTATGTTTGCAATAAAGTTGAAGATAGGTTCAAGTAAATATAAGGGCAAGCTACCTTTCAAATGCTTCAATTATAGAAAGGTTAGACACTTTGCCAAAAAATGTCCTCATAAGAATAATAAGAGAATTATTAATATCATGATGATAAAGTCTTATAAATCTAATAAGAGCAGTAAAAACTTCAAAAGATATGAAAACAAGAAAAAGTTCTTCAAAAATGAAAGGAGTCTTTATACCAAGGAAGATTGTAGCTCATCTACTGAGAGTGAGAGAATTGATTAAAAGAATTATTATTAATATGATGGTCCTAATTTCAATGAGTTTATCTTCATGGCTGAAGAAGCAAGCTACTCAAATCCAAAATAATCCATATGGATTAGAAGTTTATTATTGATTCAAATGAAGAAGGATATGAGGTGGATTTTGAGGCTGAGTTGATGAATACTATATAAGAATTAAAGATGGTCAAGAAAAATAATAAGGTGATGAGGTCCTTTATCAAAGACTATGAGGATGAAATCAATTTTTTTGAAGCTATAATAAGCAACAAATCCAAGGAACAAGAGGAAATAATAAAAAAAGTGGAGATTCAACTTGAAATTATGACTACAAGCCTAGAAGCAAAAGAAGAAAAATGTGAAAGGTATGTAGCTGAAAAGAGTACTAATTATCTAGACAACCTTCGAAGTAGTTAAAATATTGTTAATGATAAAACAAGCCTTGGTTTCATTAGAGATCAAGACAAGGACACTAATGTGAGTAAAAAGGTCAAATAAAAACTAGTGAATGAATATTCTAATAGAACAAAGGTCAATACTATCAATAATTCTAGTAACATAAGGTATGTTAATCCTTTCATTGGCTATTGTTATTCATGTAATCAATTCAGTCATAGATTAAGTCATTATAGAAGGCATTTCAAGAATTAATTTACATGGAACTATGAGGAGAACCATCAAATAAGAGGTATGGATCATGGCATGTTCTCATATAGAGGGATAACATGTTTTAACTATCATAAGGTTGGACATATTTCAAAGTACTAAAAGCATGACTTCTCAATACAAGATAAGGAGTTTGAGGCTTATATAACACAAGAAAGAAATAATAAGTGGAAGCCTAAGATATCTAAGGTTGATAATCAATTTTCAAGTTAAAATGGAATATTTTCCATGGCAGATCAAAATCAAGATGCAAAGGAGTGCCAATAATTTTCTCTATCATCTTAATTTGTTGATGAAGAAGTCAAGACCAATAGATCAATCCAGAGTGTTTCTCAAACAAAGATTGAGGAGGTCAATCTAAAAGGACAAATCAAGCATAAAAGGATCATAAAGGAATTTTAATCCTGCAAAGACATGGATATCTTGGAATCTCTTGAACTTATGTTTCTCTAGTTCTTTAGCATAGAGGTGACTTCATTAAGCTTCATAGAGGCACTCAGCTAGCAAGTAAGAAGCATGAAGGATGCTCAACCATAGGGGGAGTTTTGTGGTCTAAGGAGACCTTTAGATTCAATTTTATTTCAATTAATTTTTTTACAGGTGTACAAGTCACAAAATAAAGGTTTGTATGATGACTTGATCAAACCAAGTTACAGTTTTGAAAATGTCTTGAATTTTCATTAAGACAAAGCTAGTCAATCATGTCTCATGAGTATTTATGCGAACTTGGTTTGTGTTAAAGCTTATGATATGAAGTATTAATTATTTTGTTTGAAATAAAATATATGTTTCCCCAAGTCCAAGGATCAAATAGTTTTCAAGAAGGTGAACCTTTGTCATTAATGTGAGAGGGGGAGAAAGTTCTTGTTTCAAAGATCAAGTTTTGAATAAGATCCATCTTGATAGAAAGAGATTGATATACTATAATTAAGAGTGTTTTCCATAAATTAAATATGTGGAGACTATTGAGGTATGTTTCTAGTGTTAGTATTAAGGCATGATGTCATAGCTAATTTTAATGTCCTTCATGTCAAAAGTTAGAATTAATGTCTTGATTGGTGAAGTGGTGTGCAACAAATAAGTTTTATCTCTATGATGAGAGAAAATTTGAAGGAAAACTAGTATTATTTATGTGGTTTGATGACATGTCAAGATAATGTTCAAGATATAAGGGAAACATCTTGATTAAGCTCTAAGTACTAAGGAGCATAAAAGGTATCTTGAGTAACCTAGTCTAGCTCTATAAATAAGATGTATGCATGAAGCATGGTAAAGATTTTTTGTGGGTCATTATATACATCAGTAAGTATTATAAGTTTCTTAAACATGAGTATGAGGCAGATGAGGTCAAAAGGTCAATATTGAATCTTAGCTCCTGCATGAAGAGACCTAGTGAGAAGACACAAGATTGGTACCTCAGTGAGATAAGTTATATGAGACCTGTGTAAGGAAGTTTTTAAATGTGAAAACTTGTTATTATGTTTTATGACATTAGGGTATATTTTTGAAGATATTTCAAGAGGTTTTCAAGGCATGATCATAGTCTAAGTATGATTAGTAGAATAAGGCCCTGGCTACAAAATGAGCTATAGTGACCTAATGAGAGGTTAAGATCATTTAAAAAGGTGTTAAAACTATTAAAATCATTAAAAATGTGTTTTATGGAATTTTAAGTGTGTTTAAAATGGTTTAATTCAATACCTAAAGGAGAAATCATGAAAAAATATGGTAAGGTTGACTGTGTGCATAAAATGGGGTGTTGCAGACCCGAGAAAAAGTTTATCATGCTTGTTGGCACATGAAAAATTTGCATGAGATATTAATAAATTAATGCTAGTTTTTTAATGTCCCTATATTTAATTTCCTATCATTGGTTTTGGATTGGAGGGTCAATCCTTTAAGAATGATTTCTAAGAAGGTAAGGTAGTCAAAACCCTCCTAAAACCCTAACAAAGTCTTGATAGTAAAGATATAATTGGTTATGGATCATAATGGTCCATTTAACCTAGTTTTATGTTTTTAAAATATAAATGACTCTTAAATGTTTCCTCAGGTGGTTTTTTTTGTCTTGACAGTGAGTAGAAGGTATAGGAAAACCCTTATTTTTAGGGTTTAGGATGTTGCAAGCAAGGTTGACTAAGTCAAAGCATAAAAATGGATGAAAGATGATGTGAAATACTTATATTTTATTCCCATGAAATTTTTGGAGTAGGTTTATAACAAAAAAAATTCTAAAGTGGTTATGGAAGTTAGCATATCGCTAAATTGGTCTAATGAGCATAATAGTGAGAAAACTAGGCAAGAATGAGAATGAGATTAAGGATTGGTTACAGAGGACTAGGAATGGATCCTAAGGAATGGGTTAATTATTAAATACATATCCATACTATCAACTTGGTCTATAAGTGTTTATTATTCTTATACTCTATCAAAAATTTGTCATCAAATGGGTATGCCAAACACAATGAAGTTTGTGTAGAGTGACATAGTGAGATTAGTCTATAAGACCAATATTGATATATGATCATGAAATATATATTTTAAAATATTATATAAGTATGATAAATTTTCACATAAATACATTTTAATATCATATAATTTTTCCCATAGATTTTTTATATGTTGATTTTCTTGACTGTGTTTTTGGTCTTATAGGCAACTTTTTGTGTGTGTGAAAAGGATGTTCCTAAGTCATTTTCCACTAAGTTAAATGATATAAATATATTTAAGTTTTTATAAAGATATAATAATATCATTTTAAGGTTTTTTTATTCATTATAATTCCATGTTCAATATTGTAGAATCAAATGATTTTGACTGTGTGTTGATAGTGTTTGGTTTTTCTGAGTAAGCCAACTACATGAGTGTTTCTAAGGTCTTTTGGCTTATATGGTAAAAACCAAAGATTTTTGGGAAGTTTATTAAGTATTTAATAAACTTATATATATTATTTTATGAATTTTTTATGTTTAAAATTTATTTATATGGTTTAATTTACAAGACAGACTTGTAGGTAGTGAGAAGGCTTATTAGCGAGGTGACCTAATTGGTAGAACCAAGTAGTGAAATGGGCCAAATGGAGTTGGGGACACAAGGTGAAATTATCAAGAGTATATTGGAGGAATTTATGAATATTTTCATTTGTTTTTTAATACAATAAGTGTTCCTAAGCATCAAAGTGGTAACATGTGGATAGGACAGACCTAATTGCATTAGGTCTCCACTTGGCCTAATGGTGGATTTGGTCCTTATAGACTATGACAAACTCGTGTATTATTTTTTTAAATTATGAAAAATTTGTATTTATATATTTCAATAATAATAAAATTATGTTTATTTCCTTATCTAACCAAGGTAGATATGCGAAATAATCAAGTATAAAGTCAAGGCATAATAAGCCTCTCTTGACTAGTTAGAGATTTGAGCTATTAAGCAAAGGATATAGTGTTTTGGAGAATAGGTTAAGAGATTTAATATAATAATAAAGTTTATTTGAACATGACATGAGTATCTAATTATTTTCTACATGTTTTAAGCAAGGCCATTTGACCTGATTCTAACAAAGAGGGTTATTTGAAAGAGAAGGCCTAAGAGGATGTTTAAGTGAGATTGAAGGGTAAAGAGTGAAAAATAAGGTTTTCATCTATATTTTAGTTATAAATATGTGTTATAATGTTATCATATATAATATATGACTTTTTTGGTGATAAATTACCTAGGGGGTTGGAGCCTCCTTGGAAGACATATCTTGTAGAAGACTAGTTAAGTGGGTGCTTATCTAGATAGGGGTTAAAACTCATTTTGAAGTTGGTGATTTACTAAAAATTTGGATATTGACATTATAGTAATGTATTCCATGTGTATGGTTCATTGGTTTTTATTCCTAAAGAGGTTTTCCCACATATATCTTGAGTTTTCTTGTGATATGCTTGCATAGTTTTTTTTTTACGCATTGATATTTTATGTGAATAAATGTTTCATGAAATTGAATAGATATTGTTAAAAAAATTATTCACATCCCCCCTCTTATTATCTACTTACAAAACATAAGAGGGATAATTATATGTGATTCATAGGTCATATTAGGAGTATTGGTTATGTAGGCAACACTTATCAACAAACAAGGTTGTTAGGGATATATTAACTCATATTACTAACCCCTTTTACTAGGTTGAAAAAAGTACAATGTAAATGGGCTAGGGTCTCCTATTAACTAAATCTAGCACATATGAAAACATAATTTTAGGCATAGCATAATTACATATTGTGTAGTATAAGTTTGGTCCAAATTTGAAGTCACTCCTATGTATATCTCTCACTAGACACTTTCATCAGATATAGATAGATGTGCCAACATTACTTTACCTAATCAATGCAACTTATTGAAGGTGAAAAATAGTCATAATATAGAATGAATAAATTAAATTTCTATCATATAACCCTGTGACAACTTTTGATCACTACCATAGTCCATAACAATATAAAAAATAAGATACGCTTTTTTATCCCTTAGTTGATTAGTACTTTATATATTTATTGTATCAAAATGAGCTCTAATAATGCTAGTCCAAATGAATGCACTAGTTCAAGATGCAATGTAAAACATGTATTATTCAATACAATACAAAGCAAACACATGTGGATACAAGAATGAAATTAAAGAGAAACAATTGCACCAAGACATGAATGCTCTAATAATCCACACAATATACTGCATTAAAAATATAAAAGAAGAGAAGTGTTGGAGAGAGAAAGATACCACACATTCTAGTGAATGTGGGACTAATTTTAGCAAGTACCCTAACTAACCTGTAGAGCCCTAAGAAAGATAATATTATTTTTTAGGCAAAAACTAGTGGAAAAAAGGCCTACACCAATACCCCCCATAAGCACAACTTAGGTGGACAATGATACAAAAAATGGGTCCCAACAACAAGGCTTGATAAGGTACTCATGTAAAATGCAATTCCTCATACATAGAGAAGAGAAAGTATGCATAGAATGTCACATGAAAAATGTTGTAGGAGGTCCCTCTATAAAAAATGTTTTCTCTTCCTTTTGGAAGAAATAATCCATGAGCTATCAAACTGTTGAATTCCCACTCAAGTAGAATGCATGTAAGAATAAAGATGTATATCTCTATAAAATGCTCAACTATTTACCTACTAGTGCTCGAATGTGACAACTTTTGATCAAATATCATATGACTAACTATAAAATATGTAAATTAAGAATCATACAATGAAGGGGAGAGAACATCCAGAGAAGAAGATATATATGGAATATTCACTAAAAGAATGTCCATGGGAAGAGAAGAGCAAAGCTCAACAACCATCAAAATTGAAGACTAGTCTATAAATGAAGCACTTAGATCTATAATATGAATGTCTATAAGAACCTATGAGTCGTCAATCTTCTCAATGTTTATACTCTCATTGAAATTAGTAAATTCCTCTAAAATGCAAGTCTATGAAGGCTCTAGAAGATCAATAATCTACATAGGAATGAATGTAAAATCTACAATGAGATAACTAAAGTCTAGTTGAATCTTATCCTATAGTGGGGGATGGATAGAAAGAAGATCACTATCCACCATGGATGTGTCATTAATAGAAATAAAATCAAGAGGTGAGAGTACAATATTATTAGAAGAGACAATAGGAAGTGGAGGAGGAGGTGTGAAATAAATCTCAATAGGTTCACTAAAAAGACTCTATAGTATGCTCCAAATAGTGCATGGACACTCTATATATTCCACAAGGAAATGAAGATCCATTGAAATATGTAGTAACAGAGTGGCAAAAATCTTGTCATAATTAGTATCCCACTTATCTAACTGAATAAGATCAATGGGTGCAAGTATCTATCCATATAGGAATGGAATATGATTCTTATGTGTGAGCAAGTTTTCCATGTAAACACTCCAAAAAACATAGTTATCCTTCCTAAAAAGGATCATTGGAGATAAAATAGCTTTCCTCATCTAGAGGGTAATAGTACATGTTCTGGAGATGGACTTTAGACTACATCAAAAATGAATCTAATCAAGTGAGAGAATCAGTGCACAAGTGACAATACACACTCAAATGGATGTTAGGATTTGTTGATAATTAATCCAAGAATACAAGAGCAATCTATTAAGGTAATAAATAAATTTACATAGGTAATAGTTATGAAAAACTGAATGTGTACAAAAGAGAATGTAGGGCCACAACAAACCCCTACGATAATTAGATAGGCCACCCAAATTTTAGCACTTTATAAATTAGTGCATTTTATAATTAAAATTGGCCCAATGCATGGGAAATATAAAAATAAACACTTTTTCAAATGATGGTACTCATTTTTGAGTTATCATTTGTAAGATATTAATAATACAATTTCCCATAAATAGGCTTGTTGACTAAAAACATGCACTTAAAACTTTAAAAAAGTACCCTTAGGAGAGGTAAAATATGCCTTCCAACCACTCATTTAAACCAACATATAATGAAAGATCTCCTCACATAAAAAAAAAATCAAAAAACACCTAGCCCATGCACCCCTAAATATACTTTCCAAAAAAAGTCTCTTTGAGGAGGTTTTAATTAAAAAATTACAAAGCTATTTAAATAAAATTAAAAACATGCTTTAATTTTTAATTCTTTTAGGGTATATTTAGTGTTGACTTTTAGTAAGGTAAATAAGTGAGTTGGAGTGGTGATATCATTGGAGGTCACAAGGCTTGATTTGAGTCGTACGATACCATTTGCATGCCTTACATAGTTTAGATCTGCATGTATAGGTTTGAAGTTACTATTAAGTCTTATCTTCCACTATTTTCTCCTCTTATATACCTCTATAGGTGGATGATTGCCTATGATTTTTTCTAGGAGTATATCATGGATACTAAGTAGAGGCATAACACAGGCTTCTCTTAATATGAGTTACATCATCCATGGTTGTCGTTTAACCACTAGAGAAGAGGGATTTGGTAGAATGGTAGTTATAATTATTTGATGTATCCTCTACCTATCATCTATCCTCTGCTTGAAGAAATTTTTTGTAGGATATTATTCTCCCACCATCCAACAACACAAAAAAGTAAATCAATATTCATATCAATTAAATTATGATAGGAGATAAGGGAGACATCAATGCTAGGGGACCTCAAATATTAAAATACATAGAGGATTTCATGGGTAGTTTTGAATACAAAATCTAGGTTATATTTTTCTAGAACTCAAGCCTGATCTTGCATAAATCACTTGTCATGCTGCAACATATCACGATGTCATTGGAGATACTAAAGTAGGGGGTTTGATGGCTATTGGTCATGTGGAACATAGGGTGGAAGGGCATAAGAAATTTTAAAAACAATGCTTTAACACATTATAACATCCCCTATTTTCATCGTGGATAAGCCTTAGGTCAACAAGGAGTTTTTAAACCAGATAAATGATAGGAGTCTACATGCAGGTCATGAGAGAAGACATATTTTATAGAGATTAAAGGCACATTGATGTTAGTTTAGGAGGGAAATAAAAACCATAGTAGTTCCAAAGGACCAATAAAGTACCATGTTATCATAATTAATAATGAATTCAAAACCTCAAATCTAAAATAAATCTCCTTATACAGTTAATACAATAGAATCCACATGCTAAAATAAAGAGATCTAAATTGAAATCAGAATGAACCCAATATTTGAAATGAAAACTTACATAAAAAATAGGCAATCCTTAGATCTAGATATGGTATGATACCATATCATAATGAGCTCTAGCAATTTTGATCCAAATGAATGCACTGATTTAAGATGCAATGTAAGACACATATTGTTTGATACAATATGGAGAAAACACACACAGCTGCAAGAATGAAATCAAAGAGAAACAATTGTACCAAGACACAAATGCTCCAATAATCCACACAATTTACTACATTATAAATATAAATGGAGAGGGGTGTATATATAGGTTGGAGATAAAGATACCACACATTCTAGTGAATGTGGGACTAATCTTCCCAAGTAACCCAAATGACCTCTATATCCCTAAGTAAGCTAATACAATTATGTAGGAAAAAACCAATGGGAAAAAGGCCTACACCAACATATTTCACATGATTAAATGAGATATATTAGAAAAATATTATATTACATTATTAAAATATAAACAATACTTAATTATCTTTCATACAACTTTATTATTTGTATGCTTTTTTTATGAATCCAAAAGCATTAAAATAGGGTCCAACCTTCCCAAATTACCATTATCCATACATAGTATTTCCCTAGTCTCTACCCATATAATTTATTAGCTTACTCAAACTATTTATCAATCAAAGATAATTTTTCCTTTTTTATAGACACCTCCAACCATAGTCAGATGAATTTGGTTACCAAAGCCATTTGCCTTGGTTAAACTTGTCTACATGCTATTTAATGACTATTTTCCAATATACAAATCCTTCCTATAAGTCAACCAATACATTTTACATGTCGATTTAGATTCAAATTACTAAAATATTTTTCTATATAAACATGCCAATTCTAATCCTATTCATATCTAACAAGCATCTATCACTAGAAAACATCTGCACACTGAGAAGAATATCCCTAAAGATTCCAAATTTAAATCCCCTCAAAATATTAGTCCATAAACCAAGTTTGAATACCATTTCAAGGGAAAAATAATAAGTTATAAAGTTTTTAAATATATACATAGGTTTGCACAACATTATATTATTACATTATTTTCACACACACATAGTTAATTGGGAGAACTATGTGCAATTTGAACCTTATTTGGAGTATTAAAAAGTAGGAAATTTTTAGCCACTATGTAGGGAGTGATCGAGGTTATATTAAACCATTATTTATAACCATTTATTCCAAGTCACATTGGTATCAATAGTGCAAGCTAGGGTTTAAGTCAAGGAGATGGAAAAAAGAGTTATTTGATAAAGTTCAAAGAAATCTGAATACGCGACAACCACTTGAAAAAATAAGTGTAATGATCCAAATTATCACTAATCAACATATGTCTTATAGATTATTATACTAGGGCATAGATAAATTTAGTTTCCATAAGCACCTAATTAGTACCAGACTCAAATTTTTGAATTTCATAATCTATTTCCTAATCTAAGTCAACATAGAGTCCATACATAGTCTTTTTATGATTGTACCTTATCTCAAACTAAAAAAAAACATAACAAAGTTAAGTACCATATATTTCTTGCTCAAATACATAAATATTAAGTTGTATAAATTAGTTATACCATGTTGTTACATTCATATTTTCTCAATTTAGATGTGTGTTATATAGTCTGAATTAGTCTCAATCTTTTGACTTTTTTAGACCATTAAATCCAAAATAAGATAAACCATACTAGTGATTATGCTCTTTGTATTGAGAACAACATGCCATAGGTTAATTTAGGGTTTCATTATTCTATCCTATGGCTTTATATTTCTATTTTTTCATCTAATTTTCAAATCAAAATTAAATTTCCCCTAGAGTTAGGGCTTTTCTATTATGGTTTCAATCTTAAAAATCCTAGATTTCTCTATTACTCCTTTGAGCACACCAAATCTTAGGTTTCCTTTAGGGTTTCATATTACCTCTTTATGGTTTCAAATTTTGGAATTAGGGTTTCAAATTTTGGAATTAGGGTTTCAAATTTTATTTCTAATTTCCCCTTACCCACATAAACACATCATGGCTATAATTATTATATATATTTTATGCTTTCTAATTGAAACTATGATGGTTATAATCACATGTTTCTTTCTTGAAATATGTGATATATTTCACATCCATGTCATGAAATGGGTTAAACTCCTACAATAAAATGAAGGCTGATATTAATAATGAGTAATATCTACCTTTCTTTATTAGCTTTCATTATCTAAATATCCAATCTAATATGCTTACAATTACTACTATAAATTAGAGAGCATGTGTGACTCTTTTTGTTCTTCCTCCCCTAGACCTAAAGTTAATGATAGCTACTATCCCACTCCCATTTTTATCCCAAGGTTTATATTGGATACTGTGGTCCATCCTATTACAACTAGAAATGGTAGGGTGCCCGACCATGTGAAACAAGGTGGTTGTCAAAATGTTCCTCTTTATCCCCTACATCTCCCATGATGAAAGATAATTCAAATATAGGGTATGATATCATTGATCAAATTAATTATGCCCAAGATAAAATATCCATATTCGAGTTATTCAAGAGATCAACTATCTTCACGGATATCCTATATGTTACATTGTGTGACACAATTATACCAAATGATGCATAGCAGGTTTACTTTAGATTTTTTATTAATATACTATAACTAGAAAAGACATGATATATTTTTAAAATAATGACTTGAATACTTAATAAAATATAAATATCCCTTTGTTCATCCAAGTCAAGATAAAAAAAATATGGGAGTCAAGCAGGTCTTAATAGATGATGGCTCAGGAATAAACATATGTAATAATACATTTCTACAAACATTGGGCATGAATATTAACTCTATTAAAAAATTAGATAAGAACATTAGAGGCTTTGATAATGTTCATTACCAAGCACTAGGATCAATTAATTTGGATATCAAATTATGACCCAAGACACTATCTACTATGTTTCATTTGATTCTTAATCACTTAAATTATAACATATTGTTAGGTATACCATGGATACATTTAATGTAAGTTGTACCATATACTTTTCACTGGTGCACCAAGTTTATCCATAATGGATGTATGTACACATCCTATAAATAATCAACCTTTAAAATATTACAAAGTAATAGTATTTCCACAATTTGAGGCTTTTTAGTCTACCATAGTACCTCAATCATAGACATACCACTATATTGGATGCATACATATGAAATTAGTGAGTAAAAAAAAATATAATGAAAAATATTCAACTCTACATGAATCAAGTCATCAAAAGAAAATAAAGAACAAAAAAAAGAGAAGATTCTAGATATTCAACTACTAGCCAATTTAGAGGATCCAAATCATATTTTCATGGAAGAAGATGATAGTGTTGATGATTTGAATGACATTCCAAAGAACATAAATGAGCATATATCTCATATTAATTTTTTACTCATTGGTCCAATATAACATAGAGATGATTCCAAGGTAGTAAGAAATAAAAAAATTGATAAGGGAAAGCCACACATTTTAGACACTCATAAGGATAAAAATGAAAATACTTATTGAAATATAATTTCATTACAACATAATTCAATAACAAGTGCTCTACTAAATAAAGTCTATGCCAAATATAACATAACTAAATAAAAAGAGGTGTAACACATAATAAAATGCATCAAGGTTGTACACCAAAAATTTATAATGGATTCAGTAAACAATGTAAAGCTCATGGATAAAAAATCAACTATTAGACTATTGATTTCAAATACACAAGATAAATTGTGTATTATACTATACATGTTACTAAATAAAAATTTCATTGATTTAACTACTACTCAACATAGAGATCATGATCAATTATAATATCAAAAATAGAGACCATATTATTATTATCATAGAATAAATGGACATCACACAAATAAATTCTGATAATTATAAGGACACATTCAAAGGTTTAAATATCAAAGCATGATCATAATAATATAAATATAGGATAAGGAAAATGTCATGAATAATTTAGTATTAGAGTCTAATAATTGGTTTGTATTATTTTCTCTTTAAATGAGGTAGATGACACAATTGCCTAAACATCCTCATAAGATACTTGTTGACCAAATTTTGCCCAAAGGAAAAAAATTTGCTCCCCTTCCTCCCTTGCTATTCAATGCCATTCATTTTTAGGTTACACAAGTTCAATGAGTTTGATTCATGGCCTGGTTCAAGTGGTTCAGTGACCTTTGGTTAAAAAATCCATCTCCAAGTTCAACATCTCGATTCTTCAATGGTTGAACCATTGAACCATATTTTGGTTTAATGAGCTTGGTTCAACGGGCTTGGTTCAAAGCAAGAAGTTCATCGGCCTTGGTTCACAAGTTCATCGGCGTGCAATGGTTGAACCATTGAACCGTTGAACCATTTTGGTTCAACGGCTTGGTTCAAGGGTATGCCCTTGGCCGAAGGGGAGTCTTCAAGTTCAAAATGCCCTAGCAGAGGGTAGGTGCTTCAAAGAAACCATGAAGGACCCAGGTAAGTTTGGTCTTGTTCAAAGTTCAAAGTTCAAATTTGTCAAAATTGACTAAGTCCCGAATTCCTTTAGACTTTTTGCCCAAAGGAATTCCTTTAGACAAAAAGTTTGAAGGAATTTGGGCTGCATATATAAGCCGGGCCAGGGAGAATTTCTACAAACAAAAGTCCACAAAAAATGCACGAAGGCAAACAAAACTTGAGAAAATTGTCCATGGGCCAATTGTCTGCGGGGACCTAGGGATACAAGCGACCCGCTGAAGGACCCTGAAGGGCAGGTGCCCTTGTGGAGAAATCTAAGCCAAGTGTAAAGGAACACTTTCAAAGGCCAAAGGGTCACCTTCCCTTTGGGAAGGTGTTGAGAAGAAATATACAAGGCAAAAAAGTGCTCGAGAAGGTGCCAAAAGGAAGATAAGCCGTAGGAGAAGCCATGAAGACCTGATGACATTGTGATGGGGACGGTGACGTCCTGGAGGATGTCAAAATTACCAAAACAAGTTAGCCATTGGTTTTCAAACCAATGACAGCCGTATGAATGTTAAAGTTATCAAAGTGAAATAGCCATTCCTTTTCAAATGAGTGAGTGCTAACCATGGAAAAGAAGGCCTAGAATGCAGTGACCCACCAAAATGTTCACCCCCAAGGTCTGAGGGAGCTAGAAGAGACAAAATTAAGAAAAGATAAGGAAACAAACATGGAACGAGCAAGCAGTTAGTCCAAGTGGTGCCAATTTGAGAAGTGACTCTGGCAGGTGAAATAATTCCTGTGAATTAATCATTAGGGACACAAACAACTAGCAATGCAACTAGTTTCTCCATTTTACATTTAATGAGTAGATAAACCGTGTAATGACCTTGATGAAATGGCCTTATAGACAAGACAAAGTGTGCAGTTTATTAATGTTTTGAGCGACTTGCTCTTCCCAATGAAGGGACATGATAGGCCACTTGTAAAAGGAGTGCCAAATGGGCCTCCTCTCTTCTCTTATATATTGAGGACTTGTCATTTTAAGAACATCTTTTTTCACATTCTGTAAGGTGTAGCCTTGGCAAAATTTCCACTTGAATCAATAGATGCAATTTTTACCTCTATCTTGGATAGACATTTCTATGTATGTGCTGAGTGTTGATTTGTGTTTAGTCATTATTTCTTGATGCTTTCACAGGTTCAATACCAACATATCTATTGTCTCCAAAGGGCCTTTTCTATAGACTGGTAAGGAGATTTCTATTTTGGGGTGCAGAATCGGAAGGAGTTACCTTGTAGTGTGCATCTCATCACACCTTTGGTGAACCTCTTTTCACTGTATTTTCATTCAAACCTCCCTGTCAAGCTTTTGCAGTATGGTTTTTCTACCAAGTGTGAAGTGTATGTATGCATTTGTCTAGTTTTAAAGTGTGGATGTGAGAAGATCATTTCATTTTGGTGTATCACCTCCTTAGAGTAGTTTGTATTCCTGCAATCTCTCTCCCTTTTCATTCCCACCCATTATATATATATATATATATATATATATATATATATATATACACACTTGCTGGAACAAACATGATGCATCAAAGGGAGCTAGCCCTTATCTAGAGACTCTCCCCTCCAACTTTGCCAGTCCCACAGGTGAGATGGGAGTTTCCATAGTTGCAAGGAGAAGGCAAGAGCTCAGCCTCCTGCCAAGGGTGCAATTTCCTGCATCAATAGTTTTGGCACACCTGGTGGGACACACAATTTGACAACTCAGTAAGGTTTCAAGATTGATGCTGGTCTTGTCATAACAAATTTAAGTTTTCCAGCATCTGGTGACTCCACTGGTAAGAGCTTTAGTTATTATAATCAAGACCAGTTTTTAAATTTTCTATGCCTAAAGTCACCATAAGGTCTACTTCTAAAGGGGTTCCTTTAAATTTTGATGAGTTGCCTTTAAACTCTACAAAAAGGCTAAGGTTTGAGAGGACTCACCCTTATCAAACAAACCACCCTTCCAGACCTATTGTGAGGGATGCATACATAGCACAGCCACAGTTATAGTACATCCTAGCCATGGCCTTGGCCTTTGTAGCTTTTTGTGGTCAGAGCCCCTTGAATCTCCCACATTATGATCCAATTCTGGGAATAGCTTTAAAAAATGTGCCTTCTTTCAATAGAGAGGGGTCCATTACAATCATCAAGCACATTAGGAATATTGCTAACCTTTGCAATATTCACAATGTCATGGAGGAAAATATTGCCATCAAATTGCTAGTGTTGTCTCTTAAAGGCAAGGCTCTTGATTGGTACAGGACCTTACCTATAAATTCAATACATTCTTGGAATGAATTGGGCACTCAGTTGATAGAACATTTTGGGGAAAAGAGTGATGGCCTCTCACTTGCTGAGCAGCTGACGACCATAAAGAGAGCACCACACGAGTATATGCAAGATTTCAACAAGCGGTTTCAGAAGACTTGGGATAGAATTCCCATTCTGGTAAGGCTGACTCCCAGCTATGCTTTCCTATACTATTTAAGAGCATTAAATAGTGATATTAATGTGATGATACAATCCATGGGAGGGCATATACTACCTATTGCTTATGACATAGCCATAGCAGCTAAAAATTGCCTAGTACAGGCTGGGAAAATAGCCCCTAGGCCTCACATGCCACTTTTTCTAGAAATGATGCCCCCAATTCAAACCATTGCTCCCACATTAGCTCCCCTACCTACCATTGGAAAGCTAGTTGTTGTTCCATCCAATGAGCTTCATGAGGTTAAGAGTCTGCTACAGAACATGTCAAATGAACTTGTAGCTCTCAAAAGGTAGCAAGCTCAAAGAAACAGACCAAATTAGGGATACCAGTATTATGGTCAAGCCCCCAGGCCCCCTTTCTAAAATTATAATCAAGGACAAAGTTAGCTCACTCAAACTAGGCCATTTCAAAACTACAACACAGGCCCTCCATCATCTAAAGTCATGATGCCTGTTCAAAACAATTTAGTACAGATGCAACCAAATTGTTTGACCATGGGATATGGTCAAGAATAGACTATTTATAAAAATGAGATGATGAGTTATTTCCAAAATGTAGATAGTCAGGTAGTTGCTCATTCCCAAAATTTTTAGGCTCCAACTCAACCTAGCACAAGCAGTAGTCAGAGCCAGCGTGACTCTACTCTTATGAACCATCTGGAAGGGGAATTTTATTTAGTGAATTATGTGGGTGTTATAGATAGTCAGGCTAACTGTGTTGCAGCCAACACAAGATTCAAGAGAAGAGCAATGGGAAAAGCCTAGGATACCACCCAAGCAACAATAACACCTTCTCCATCACACTCAAATCAAAAGGCCCCAAATTTCAAATAGTCATTTGCACCTTTAGCCCCTTAGCTTGCAGCTCAGGTTGGGATCAGCCCCAAAGAAAGCTTGAAGGGAGGCAGTCCTCAAGTCAATATAGTGGACCAGATGAAGAAGCTACATATGAACATCTCTTTATGGGATTCATTGTCTCTTCCAAGACAAAAGGACATATTGAAGAAGGAATTGCATGAGCTGGATCAACAAGTTGTCCCAGCAAGCACTGATAATGTCTTCATGACAAATGGATAGCCTTCCACTTCAAGTTAGGTAAAGAAGGAAGAGAAAATTCCCCCTTTCTATGTATCCTTGGTCATAGGGGATTTCTTGGTACACAACTACATAATTGATAGTGGGGCTAGTACCTCAGTGATGCCCAAGTGCATAGCTGACAAGATGGGACTGAAATATGAAGAGATGAACAAAGGAGTCATGCAGCTAAATGGGACGCCTGCAAAAATAGTTGGAATTTTGAAGGGTTTAAGTTTGACATTGCATGCTTGCCCAACCTTCTCAATTCCCCATGATATAGTGGTAGCAAATGTTCTTCCTTATTTTGCAATTTGCTTGTCCAGGGACTTCACGTCAAAGATAGGTGGCTATTTAGCAGCGAATTGGTCATATCTAGTTTTTAGAACCAAGAATGGGACCAAGGTGAAAATCAAATTTGAGCCACTCTACAAGAACCATCTAGAAACATATTCACCCAAGGCAATAAATGTTAGTTACACCATTATCGACCCAAAATCGTCCTATTAAAACCAATCTCTATCCTCCGCTCTTGAAGGAGTTGTAGACCTACTCTTAGATGAGTGGGGAAATGATAACTTCAAACATGATCCTTACAAGTTCATTGAGGAGGTAGACCTTAGAGTTTATTGTATGCATGAAGAGGGTGCCCTCATGCCAAATTTAATGAAGGCGAGTTAGGAAGACCTTGGTCTATGGCAGCTGTATTTTGATAGTTCTAGAAGTAAACTGGGAGCTGGTGGTGGGGTGATGTTGGTCTCCCCTTCAAAGGATAAGTACTTTTCAACTTTCTATTTCTAATTCTCTTGCATAAGTAATGTTTTAGAATATGAGTCCCTTATCCATGGGCTGGGATGGGCAAGAAAAAGAGGGATCAAGGAGTTGCAAGTTTTGGTAGACAACGAGCTGATTATAAATCAGGTGAAGGGCTAGAATCTAACCAAGAATTCCTTGTTGAAGTCTTACAAGCATAGGGTCTGGGACTTGGTAGAATATTTCTTTGCTTTCAGCATCACCTCCATTCCCAAAGAGTAGAACAAACAAGCAAATAAGCTGGCAGCAATTAGCACTCAGTTTGATGTTTCAAGAGAAATAAGTCGAGACTATGGTTTGTGCCACTTGAAGGTGGTAGTTCAGCTCTCGGTCCCTGACAACATTACAAATTGGCAAGTTTTCAAAAGTGACCAGCAAATAGCTTTCTTTTTATAGGAGGAATCTGAGTTTGCAACACATAATCAAGCAAAATTATAGCAGCAATATGGCAATCAGATTGTTCAGTTGAAGAACAATAAGCTCCCTAAAGGTTTGGTCATGCTTGAGAGCATCTTCAATGGAGATGACCAATTGAGAAATGACAAGGCATGCATCACAACCAAGGAGGATAATTATGAAAGGGTTGAGATCTTCAAAGACAAGTTACTTATGCTTGGAAAAGTCTGCATGATTCAAGAAAGGCGAGCTTTCATTTTGTTGTGTCAAGGATTCATAGATGTTTTTGCATGGGATTACAGTGACTTAAAGGGCTTTGACCCAAGACTCACCCAACACACCATCGAATTAGAAGAGGATGCCAGGCCAATCACATAGAAGTAAAGACCTATCAACCTGATGATTAAACCCCTCATGTAGAAGGAATTAGCCAAATTGATTAAGTCCAAAAATATATTTCCAATCAAACATTCCTCCTGGCTGTCCAACCTTATTCTTGTTAGAAAGAAGAATGGGGAGATCAGGCTATGTGTTGACTTTAGAGACCTTAATAAAGTCTCTTTAAAATATCATTATCCCCTCCTGAGCATGGAGTAGATCCTTTAGAAGGTAACAGGTAGTAAGCATTTCTCCCTCCTAGATGGTTATTCAGGGTATAATCAGATTCTAGTGCAAGGCTATGACTAGCACAAAATGGCCTTCACCACTAAATGGGGAATGTTCACCTACAAGAAGATGCCATTTGGGCTATCTAATGTTGGTTCTACCTTTGAACAAGCCATGGACATGGATTTCAAAGGCTTGATAAACAATAATGTGTTGGTATACCTCGATGATGTGACGGTATTCTCCAAGGAAGTGAGCCAACACATGGAACACCTCAGGCAAATTTTTGAAAGGTGTAGGGAATTTGACATCTCTCTTAATCCAAAGAAATGCGTGTTTGTTGTTCATGAGGGGAAACTCCTTGGCCACATCATGTCCAAGGAAGGCTTATCCATTGACCCTGAGAGAGTTCACTCTTTCCTAGAGATGTCCCTACCAAAGCATAAGAAAGGCTTGCAGATTTTCTTTGGCAAGATAAATTTCATTCGAAGATTCATTCCAAATTTTGTCGAGATGGTTAAGCCCCTGACCGTTATGCTAAGGAAGGGTAAGGAATTCAAGTGGACAACACAAAGAAAAGATAGCTTTGAAGCCATCAAGCAGGCCATAACTCAGGCTCCTACTTTGATCAGCCCCGACTTCAACAAAGACTTCAACCTCTACACTTTTAGTAATGAAGAGGTGATCTCTGCCATGCTTACCCAAGCAAATGGTGATGACCTCAAGCAACCACTTGCCTTTTCTAGCCAAGGGTTAGAGGATTTTAAAGTCAGATACACGTATGTAGAGAAGTAAGTCCTGGCAGTAGTGCGGAGCCTAAATAAATTTAGGCATATGTTGTCTAATAGCAGGATTCACCTCATGGTCCCACATCCTGGCGTCAAGGATTTCTTAACCAATCAAGACCTAAATGAGAAGAGGGTAGGGTGGATCACCAAAGTAATGGAGTATGATGTAGACATTAAGATCACCAAGCTGGTGAGGGGAAGAGGCCTATGCAAATAGCTTGCTGCAGACTTCAGGCAGCAAAGGGAGGATAACTTGTTAATTCATGATGCAGCCACGATAGAAGAACCAACTGTCATAAACGATTGGACATCAGATCTAAGGCATTTCTTTCTCACTGGTGAGTGTTCACAAGGTTTTAATAGGACCAAAAGAAGGTACTTTAGGCTTCAGTCTCTCCCTTATGTCTTGGTTGATGAAGTATTGTTTAGGAAGGATCTCTCTAGAGTCATTCACCCAAACCAAGCTAATAAGGTACTTTCTGAGTTCCATGATGGGCTAGCAGGCATCCATTTCACTCCTAGAGCTATGGCAGCAAGGATAATGAGAGCTGGCTATCTCTAGCCTACTCTTTTCAAGGACACCCATGCCTGGATAAGAAAGTTCTAGAAGTGCGCACTTTTTGATGGAAAACAATGGTTGGCTACCATGCCTCTATAGCCCATTCAGGTGGAGCAACCATTAATGTAGTGGGGCTTGGATTTCATAGGGATGATCAATCCTCCCTCTAGTGCTAGACACAAGTGGGTCTTGACTGCCACAGACTATTTCACAAGGTGGGTGGAAGCTATTACTCTGAAGGAAGCAAATGAAAGTGCAGTCCTAGAGTTTTATGAGGACCTGGTAACAAGATTCAAGGTCCTAGCCACCATAATCTCAGATAATGCCTTGGCTTTTTTGGGGACTAAAATAAGTGAATGGGTGCTAAGGTATGGTATATACCTCAACACTTCATCTAATTACTACCCATAGGGGAATGGGCTGGCTAAGTCCACCAACAAAAATTTGATCAAAATCATAAAGAGGACCATGGAAGAAAATTAGAGGACTTGGCATTCCAAGTTGAAGACAGCTCTATGTGCTAATCAAATCACTCTGAAGAGAGCAATCATAAATTCTCCATATATGCTTGTATATGGAAGGGAAGCTAGGCTTCTCATCTCACTTGAATTGCCAGCATTGGACCTCACTCACTAGCTGCAATTAGAAGAAGGAAGTAGCATGGAGGTCAGGTTGTGCGAGCTAATGGAGCTCTAAGAGGTAAGGGACTGGGCTATGGCTTTTATGACTAGTCACCAATAGTAAGTAAAGAGACACTTCAACAAGAAATATTTGTCAAAAGATTTCTCTGAAGGAGACATTGTCTTGAAATGGGATGAAGACCGAGCCAAGCTTGGAAAGCATGCAAAATTTGATGCCTTATGGAGTGGTCCATACATAATTACTCAATGCAAGTAGCATAATGCATTCCAACTCTCCAGGTTAGATGGTGAAGAACTGTGTATCCCAGTTAATGGGATACATCTGAAGCATTGCCACTGAGTCTCCATTCATCTGTATATATTTTCCCTTATTTTTCTTTCCTATTTTCCCTAAGTGTTGTTGCAAAAGTAGTAGTGTTCTTAGTCTTGTGTATGCTTTCATTTCCTTGGAGGTAGATCTGAGTGACTAGTTCTAAGATTTATTAGAGCTATTATTGGTTTTCAAAGTTACCATCTGACTCTGGGCCCAATGGACTGCAAGGCAACTGGTCTCTAAGCATAGCAGACATGCTTCCCCTAGGAGTCACCAATTTTTTGACCAAATTTTGCCCACAGGCAAAATTTTTGGTCCCCTTCCTCCCTTGCTATTCAATGCCAGTCATTTTCAAGTTACACAAGTTCAATGAGTTTGATTCATGGTCTGGTTTAGGTAGTTCAGTGACCTTTGGTTAAAATATCCATCTCCAAGTTCAACATCTCGATTCTTTAATGGTTGAACCATTGAACTATTGAACCATTTTTTGGTTCAATGGACTTGGTTCAAAGCAAGAAGTTCATCAGCCTTGGTTCACAAGTTCATCGGTGCACAATGGTTGAACCATTAAACCATTGAACCATTTTGGTTCAACAGCTTAGTTCAAGGGTATGCCCTTGGCTAAACGGGAGTCTTCAAGTTCAAAATGCCCTAGCAGAGGGCAGGCACTTCAAAGAAACCATTAAGGACCTGGGTAAGTTTGGTCTTATTCAAAGTTCAAAGTTCAAATTTGTCAAAATTGACTAAGTCTCGAATTCCTTCAGACTTTTTGCCTGAAGGAATTCCTTCGGACAAAAAGTCTGAAGGAATTCAGGTCGCATATATGCGCCAGGCCAGGGAGAATTTCCACAAACTTTTTGTCCATGGGAAAATGTCTACAGACAAAAGTCCATAAAAAATGCATGGAAGCAAACAAAACCCAGGAAAATTGTCCACAGGCCAATTGTTCGCGAGGACCTGAGGAAAAGTCTGGGGATACAAGCAACCCACCGAAGGACCCTGAAGGGTAGGTTCCCTTGTGGGGAACTCTTGACCAAGTGTAAAGGAACACTTTCGAAGGCTGAAGGGTCACCTTCCCTTCGAGAAGGTGCTGAGAAGAAATATTCAAGGCAAAAAAGTGCTCAAGAAGGTGCCAAAAGGAAGATAAGCCATAGGAGAAGCCATGAAGACCCGATGACATTGTGATGGGGATGGTGACATCCCAGAGGATGTCAAAATTACCAAAACAAGTTAGCCATTTGTTTTCAAACCAATGACGGCCGTATGAATGTCAAAGTTAGCAAAGTGAAATAGCCATTCCTTTTCAAATGAGAGAGTGCTAACCATGGAAAAGAAGGCCCAGAATGCAGTGACCCACCAGAATGTTTGCTCCCAAGGTCTGAGGGGGCTATAAGAGACAAAATTGAGAAAAGACAAGGAGACAAGCATGGAACAAGCAAGCAATTAGTCCAAGTGGCGCTAATTTGAGAAGTGACTCTGGTAGGTGAAATAGTTCCTGTGAATTGATCATTGGGGACATAAACAGCTAGCAATGCAGCCAATTTCTCCATTTTACATTTAATGAGTAGACAAACCATGTAATGACCTTGATGAAATGGCCTTATAGACAAGACAAAGTGTGCAGCTCATTAATGTTTTGAGTGACTTGCTCTTCCCCATGAAGGGATATAATAGGCCACTTGTAGAAAGAGTGCCAAATGGGCCTCCTGTCTTCTCTTATATATTGAGGACTTGTCATTTTAAGAACATCTTTTTTCACATTTTATAAGGCGTAGCCCTGGCAAAATTTCCACCTGAATCAATAGATGCAGTTTTTACCTCTATCTTGGATAGACATTTCTGTGTATGTGCTGAGTGTTGATTTGTGTTTAGTCATTATTTCTTGATGCTTTCACAAGTTCAATACCAACATATCTGTTGTCTACAAAGGGCCTTTTCTACAGATTGGTAAGGAGAGTTATATTTTGGTATGTAGAATCAGGAGTTACCTTGCAATGTGCATCTCATCGTACCTTTGGTGAACCTCTTTTCATTGTATTTTCATTCAAACCTCCCTGTCAAGCTTTTGTAGTATGGTTTTTCTGCCAAGTATGAAGCGTATGTATGCATTTGTCTAGTTTTAAAGTGTGGATGTGAGAAGGTCATTTCATTTTGGTGTATCACCTCCTTAGAGTAGTTTGTATTCATATAATCTCTCTCCCTTTTCATTCCCCCCATTATATGTGTGTGTGTGTGTGTGTGTGTGTGTGTGTGTGTGTGTGTGTGTGTGTGTGTGTGTGTGTGTGTGTGTGTGTGTGTGTGTGTGTGTGTGTGTATTTGCACTTGCTAGAACAAACATGATGCATCAAAGGGAGCTATCCCTTATCTAGAGACTCTCCCCTCCAGCTTCGCCAGTCCCACAAGTGAGAGGGGAGTTTCCATAGTTGCAAGGAGAAGGCAGGAGCTCGGCCTCCTGCCAAGGGTGTAATTTCTAGTGTCAACAATACTAAAAAATTTACTTTAGTAAAATCTCATATCTCTCCCTCCCAAAAAAGAGGTTGATATGAAAAATTCACCATCTAGGGGATTCGATGGTAAAGTATATTGTGATTATCATAGAAGTGTAGGATGTTCAGATTATAGAGGCAATAATTTGTGATAAATGTGCATGGTTTAAAATATAAATACATTAGTTCATGATTTTTGGGCATGGTCTCCCCCCTTTACTCCACATATGGTTCCATAGTGAATACATGCACACTCTTATATAATATAGCACATTCCAAATGATACTATGAATACCGTATCCATGTAAGATCATATGATCTATGATGACCATGAGTGATATGTTATAACATAAGATAAATTATAAAATTTGATATAGATACATGCTTAGTTATTTCCCATAAAGGGTAAAATTAGCCATGATTGAAATAGTACCTACATCTAACTATCGGGACAATTGGTTATCATGAATAATTCAAAAAATGTAAAAAATTAAAAATATTCAAAAAATAAAAAACCAAGACCTATGCATGAAATGTATTACTTTTTTAAATTATTTATTTATGATTTATCACATATGGTTGATTATATATCTAGTTTTTATATGTACTTGTATTTCATAATAAACATGAGTGAGATGTAAGATATATATGTTATATATGACATGGACAATTAGATTCAAGGATTTATTTTATCTAAATGTTTCCTTTCATACATTAGGGGCATGCTTACTCTAGGGGAATCTTGGTACATTTTACATGGTTGCATCTTTTTATGACCATTTCCATTTATTGTATTGAGCTATTTACATTTATTACACATGCCTTCCTCTTACTTATACTACTTATAGTGTTATTTATCTACATACTATATTTTACTATATGAGATGATGATATACATTGTTTGTGTATATTATCCTTGTTTGTTACATGAATCATCAATTTTGATGTGTTACATAGTGTGATTATCGATTATGCCTTACATTATTTGACTCCTTTTTTGTTTAAATTTGACTCTACATTACATTTGGTGTTCATTATATGAATCCTTTTATGTATGGCTCTTACTCTATGTGACTTTGTTCTTGAATGATCATTACTCTTTATGACATTAATTTTTATATGTGTGACTCTTAATTGTTGTGACATTATGTGTTATCATTTACATTTATATTATTTATTGTATCTATCATGTCCATAAAATTGTGTGTGACTCTATGAATACTTATGCTTTGTGTAGATAAATATATGGTTGTCTACTAAAGTTTTTATGTTGTGATCCATATCACACATTATTATACTTGTGTGAGATGCCATGATGCATATCATTCATATTCTACATAGTTATTATGTAGTGCTTTTATGATTATTACTATGATGAATCTTCAATACATGCTCATTACTATATCTATATTTACATGACACTTGCATTCCTTAGGAAACATGTTTCATATATGCTCAAACAATCTAATATTACTATGTTGACAAATATAATCATGTTATCACATGTTTTACATGCTTACATATTTTTATATATAACATGATGTGTATAACTCTTTTATTTTGAGAAAAGTAATTCATAGACTACATAACTCACCACAAAAAGGGGGTCATATATAGTGGGTTTTTCTTAGAGACTAATTCATTTATACATATATGTTCAAAATTTTAGTATAATTTTTTTATATTTTTGGTAAATATTATTTTAGATTGGTACAAGTTTAAATAGATTATTACAACTTTATGTAGATTATTATAGGTTTATGTAGATTTTTACAAATTTGACACAGCTTTTGGGCATGTGAAGTAATATATCAGATAATATATAATACTATCAGTGATAGTTCAAAGATTATATGATATTATTACACATTTTATCAAAACAAATTATATATGCATAGCATATGCAAAAAATTCACAGATGTTATGATATTTTGGCAAAATTTATATGACTCAAATAAAACATGTTATTAGATTATGGGAATATGTATGGGATATGATAAAAATTATAAAAATTTATTTACTTAGTTTTTAATCATATATACTCATATTGAATTGTAAAATCCATCTACAATAAATGATTCACAAAACTTAATCAAATTCTCAGATACTCAAGTTTTACTCAAATATGTTAGAACTCATGGTGACTCCCATTCAAAGAAAACATAATGAGTGTGATAAAGGTTATTTGTGAATTAAATTCTAAAAATTTCTCTATCTCCAATGATTTTTGGTTTATATTCAACTCAACCCATGGTTTTAACACTCACATCACTTAGGGTCATAATCACCCTATTCTCCATTATTTCTAGAAGGAAACCTGGTTTGTGTGCATATAATTATATTTGGCCCTTGTTATTTAAATTTCATATATGTTCATTTTATTTTACTTAATATTTTATATCATAATTTTAAAAGTGAATTATACATATTTCATTATAGGTTTTGTATGGATCAATCACAACACTCAGCCTATTCTTGAACACACCCATTATGAATACACTCAATTTTATCCATATCTCATTTCACTCTAGAACTTAAATAAATATAATAAAATTTGGATAAATTTAGACCCTCATATTTGGTATTAGACACTTGATAATTCCATTTTTTACCAAGACTTAGTATTCATGACTTGTGCATATAAAACTGACTCTTTCTCACACTCTCTCTTATCATTATATTATCTATGGACCCATCCTTCCCAAATTTTTATTATTAATACACAATATTTACCTAGTCCTTTCCTAAATATTTAATAAACTTACTCATATTATCTCTTAATCTTATATCATTGTTTCCTACTTTTTAGACACCACTAGCTATAGTCAGAGAGATCTAAGTTCCTGCTAAGGTTGAACTCATTTACATTCCATTTAAAGGTTATTTTGATATATTAAAATCATTATTTGGGTTTAATCATAGTTTTTTCATGTCATTTATAAATTAAATTACCCAAATATTCAAATAGATATGTATGTTAAGTCTAAGCCTATTCCTATGTAGAAAACATCTATCTATCAACATCTGCACATTGAGAGGAACTACCCTGAAGTTTAAAAATATGAAACTAATCAAATTATAAACATTGATGCATGTATTAATACCATTTTAAGGTTAAAACATATGTTTCTAATTTTTTAAATCTATACATAGGATTGCACCAAAATATGCTAATATTACACTAAATGCACACACATAGGTAGGTGGGAAAATTATGTGTGGTTTGATCCCTCTTCTAAGAATTAGAATGTATGTATTTATTATCCAATCAATTGGGGGTGGTCAAGTTTATCTCAAAAAATCATTGATAATATATATATAATCATGGTAAAAATAATAAAGCTATCACTATCCATAAAATATATAACAATCTAATAAAAGTGAGAAGGTTGAGTATCACTTAGTAAAGTAGTATATTTTAAGACTTACAAATAATATTTTGGAAAACTTTGTATCTTGTAAGAAATTATAAAATGGATATATTTTTAAAGTGTTCTCGAGTTGATTATATATATATATATATATATATAATCAACTCGAGAACACTTTAAAAATATATCCATTTTATAATTTCTTACAAGATACAAAGTTTTCCAAAATATTATTTGTAAGTCTTAAAATATACTACTTTACTAAGTGATACTCAACCTTCTCACTTTTATTAGATTGTTATATAATTTATGGATAGTGATAACTTTATTATTTTTACCATGATGAATTACCTCTAAAAGATATTATGGATCAACATTTTTATTTGCATATTCAAGCTATATTAAAAAATTATGGATCAAAAGAGTTGTTGGATAATGTTTCAAGGCTAAAATTTTGAAATAATTCCTTTCTTATCCAAATTTTAAGTGGAAGACAAGACCTAAAAAACATATAAAATATCATTATTAATTATTTATATAATAAATCAATAAAATATCTCAGAATTATTAATTTAAATATATCCCTTGGACCTAAGGTTGTAGCCATGAATCATCACATTTTACCTAATGATGTGAACCACAATTTTTTTCTTAGGATACCATGGATTCATGATATGAGAGTTGTCCCATCTACATTACATAATTGTTTTAATTTTATACATGAGGGAGTACTTTATACATGTCTTATAGATTATTACCACTTAAGTTTTCTAAAATGATTAAACCTAATGATAATATTATGCCACATTTGAATAAGATTCAACCAACCATAATGTCACTTCAATAATATATTCTAATTGATCAAATGATAGGCTTTGACTTAGGTGAACATGATAAAGTTCAAGAAGATATTAAAAGTGGTGATTATGAAGTTAGTAACATGGATGAAAATTTATCTAAGGTAACTTTTACACCAATTGGACCTAGGGAATATAGAGATGATTTTAGTGCATTGTAATTTAGAGTATTGTATATTACCCTAAAAGCTATAGAAGATAAATTCAACCATCATTTTTTAGATTGAAAAACGTATCTATATTCATAAAAAGTAATTAATGATATAATACTAGTCATACAAAAATGGGTTGAAAAATCCACACCCCAAAAACATATCCAAACTGAGGTCAAAAACCCTCAGGAGAGATCAAGTATAACAAATAAAATTACAACCATCATTGATTTTTGAATAACAACCAAATAATGATAAGGATAAAGGGCCTATGATAGATTATTTTTGCAATAAAAACAAACAAATAAAAGTACATATCCTTATTCAAACTAATTTATAAATACATAGTTTTGGATTGGAATGTGCATAAAAAATGGGATATATTGTTCATGGTTTACATTAAAATTGAGAAAGGTATAATAGAGCATATTCTTCTAAGTGCTCAAAAAGATAACAATGTATTGAATATAGTGAGTTTGATGAAATTAAGCATATATCCTTTGAAGTGGATAATGGATACTTAGGAGCTCATAATCATGAGAGTACTATCATAGACATATATTTCCATATTTAATTTACAAAATTCATCAATAATCACTCACAAGAAATGGAAAAAATTACTCATCTTGGAAAAAATATTAAATACAAATGAAGGGAGTTACAAGTTATACATTTTTAGTTAATTCATTATGATATATCTTATAAGATTCCTTACCTATATAGATTTTTTAGTGATGAAGCTATACATTAATATTTGGGAACTAATGTGTATTTTCCAGCTTATCATCATAAGAATAGATTACCTTTTATATTTAGGAATTATGATTATTTGGGGAAAAGTGATCCCGTGAACAATGATGAATAAATTACATTGGATAGTTTGGTTACATTACCGACTACACCTTATATGGAGGATAGATAAAAATAATAATAATGAATAAATTATTGATATTAATAATGACACTATTGGCACACTAAATATTTTAAAGTTATGTGCCTCATTGACTTTAGAAGAGAAAAAGGTTTATATCTAATTATTAAAGGATTATCAATATATTTTGGCATGGTATTATGTAAATATGTGTGGTATATATATCTATAGTGGTGCATAATCTATTTATGAAGCCTAATGCCAATCATGTGAAGAAAAATATTAAAAATATGCATCATGATGTTGATTTATGATTAAGGAATAAAACAAAAAGTTGCTTGACATTGTTTTTATTAGATCCATTGATTATTTTGATTGGATTTCCAAAAATATCCAAGTTGGAATGCCAATTGAGGGAATTATAGTGTGTACTAATTTTAAATATACAAATAATTTATGCCCAAGGATGACTTCCCATTTCCAAATATTGATATATGTGTTCATTGTATAGATAGGCATGAGATACTTTCCTTTATGGATGAGTTTTCCTATTACAACCAAGTCAAGATCCATTCTAGTGACCAACATGAAACCACATTCACAACTACTGGGAAGACATTTTTTAATATGGTCATAAATTTCATATTGAAAGACACAATAACTCATTATTTAAGGCATGTGATTCAAATATCCATGATTATACACATGATATTTTGTATTCTATGTTTATGACATGTTAAGAAAATTTAAGAAAATAAAAAATAATGTACATGATTTTAAAAATATATTTCAAAGATTGAGACAATATGTAATAAACACTATAAAATTTTTAGTAAGATAATTTGAAATTAAATTTCCTCTAAATACACATTAAATTATCCTTTAATTCACTAAAAAAATATTTTTTAAGGTCAAATTTTATCCCTAAATTTGAATTTAACGTCAGATAATCAACTTAAGGTCATCTCTAGTGGTGAATTTTAATGAAATATATATAAATCATCCTAAAGCTAGGCTAAATATATCCCTAACATTACCTACAAGTGATGCTAGGTCTAATTTTGGCATGAATTTATTAAGGTAGTTAAGCTTTATATTTATTTTGACATTAAGTTTGCATTTAGTTTAACACTAGGTTCAACTTTAAATGTGACACTAAGTCCAGATTTATGTCTGACACTAGGTTTAACTCTAAGCCCATCATTAAATTTAACTATAAGTTGATAGTAGTTCTTACTTTAATGTGACACTAGGTTTGACTTTAAATGTGACACTAGTTTTGAATTTAAGTGTGACAATAGGTACAACCTTAAGGTGACTTTAAATTTGATAATAGGTATGACTTAAAGGGGACTTTAAATGTAACATTAATTTCAACTTTAAGTGTGACACTAATTATGAATTTAAGTGTGATTCTAGGTCAACCTAAAATTTGACTTAGGTTTTTAAGTTTTTTAGCATTTTCCATGTGCTAATGTCACACTACCATTATTAGTCTAGCAAGAACTTGATTTTTTATTTTTGATAGGATCACACATTTATTTTGTTACATCCATCACCTTACTACCCTTAGGGATGTGTTTTCATATTTTAAATGTCCTCCTCAGTTTCTACAATATTTATTGTTATTGATTTCAACAAAGTTAAAAATAATAATGGTTTTGAAGTGAGTGTGGAAATTCACCCCATAGTCTTTCACAAGCTAGTAATCTACCCCTAATGTTATTTTAGACTACCTTGATTTTAATCAAGCTTGCATTTTTTTTTAATAATTCACACTTGTAGCTTATTTTTTGGTATTGTCCCCTTTGAAATAATTTTAAAAACTTGGTTTCACAATAATTGGATGGTACCTGATAGTGTTAATCTTGAGGGCATTAAAAATTAAACCAAAGGGTTTTTCTATTTAAGTTCAATAATGACAATTTTTATCATGTTATTGTTTTTCATGGACATTTTTTTATTTAAAAAATTATGGTAGTGTTTTCCCATAAACCCCAATATTTTATCTTCTCTGAGAATGTTAAGCTCAAAGTCTCTCTTTGGATAGAGTTTACCAGCTTCTACTTTCCCTTATGAAGTTTTATGAAATAGTTGGTCAAACTCATAGGGCATTCCATAGGGTTTGAACTTGATAAATTCTATGTGCCCAACCTTAAAATGTGTGTGTATTGAATTATATCTCTTTAAATAACTTAAGGATACCATTGAAATTTAATTTAATGATAAAATGATTGCATCATTTATTTTCTATCAATTTTCCCAACACTTACTTCCATTGCCAAGCTACAGATCATAAAATATATGAATGCCTATTAATGCCCAATACCAAACTTTCACCACCTCCTAAAACCTCTCTTGAGGCAAAAATAATGCTAATATATCAATAAATTGATGGATTATAGTCTATAATAATAATAAAATCATGTTATATATGAAAATACTTATATGATGTGTACAAACCCACAATCTTTTTTCATTTAAATTAGTTAGTTTTTATCACCCCCTAAGTGACACCACCACCCATATTCACCCCTTGTGTTATGGCTATGTTTTCAATTTATCAAATTCAATTAGCATCTTCCCAACCATCATTCCTTCATTAAAGGTGATTGTTTTAAGATCAACTAAGAACCTTATGTATTTTTATTTTAATTCAATTACCACCACGAACACAACCCTTAACCACTTCCAACTAATGAAGAATAAATTCAATACAATCAATAAATTTTGTAGTTTGTCAATTTCATGAAATGTAACCATCAATCCTACATGGTTAACATCTTTTATACTTTAGTCAAAATTGATGAGGAACCCACTATGAAAATTGAGGTTGATCAATGATTATGCACTTCTAGAATATACATGACCTTAGTGACATGAATCATAAATATATTTTTTGAGATAAATGTCATTTTTTTTAATTATGAAAATCATGTGTTTGTAAGAAGGTAAAATATCTAGATTTTCTATCTCATTTTCCATAAAAATTATTTGGTCAGGTCTTATTTTCTAGATGACCAATCATGATATGGGATGTGCATGGGGGGGAGGGGGGGTGGGTGTGGGGGGGGTGGGAGGGGTAACTTTAATTTACCCATCCCTTTTGCATAATATTTTTAGTTGGGTTTTACATCTTACTCACCATGTTGTGTGCACCCTATGTGAATTCAATAGTCTTTCCTTTGGTATTTTAAATATTTATGCATCTAATTACATGGTGGAAATGATGGATTTTTATCATTAGTTGGCATATTCTCTTATTGATTCCAATTGGATCCTATGTAGATATTTCAACATGGTATATTCTCATTATGAAAAATAAGGGTTGTTCCTAATGCATTTGTATGGTGAAAAAAAGTTATGGTTTTAAATTCACAATAAATCTTCTCTCTTTGACCCTAACCACCACCACCTTTTGACCACTTCATAATGGTTTACTTGGTATAATCTCTAGTAAAGTCATGACCAAGTTTTTAAGTGGCTTGATAGATCCATGATGAAAAAATAGTATATTTCTTTTTTATACTAATTTTAACTACCCCATAACTATCATTCTTGATGTTCTTCTTTCAAGCCACCTTCCCATAAATTTTGAACTAGAATGGCTCTATACCTCTCCAAGGGGGTTCACAAGGTAGTTTTACCTAAAAGTTAATCATATTTACCACACATGGACCAATAATCACATTGATAGAATATATAATATTTACCCTCACCCCCATGGTGATCTTATATTGATTAAATGGTGAGGTGATGTCATTAGTAGGACAAATTCATTTTTTTGCATCTATAATAAACAAGTAGATGTTTTACATCATAATGCCCATGAGGCTTCACATCAAGATACATTTTTATCTCATATAAATTAGAGCTCTATCTTTTCAATGAGGATTTTTATATGTAGACTAATATGTGGTAATACAAACTCAATGTCAAATATCACTATCAAGTCCAAAGAAGTTAGATTCGAGTAAGAATGCATTAGCTATAAATTAGAGATAGATCTTCTAATAATTTATGTACACTTATCCAATCTAGATAAGAGATTGATCATATAAAATATATCAAGTAAGACATCTCACAACTTATAAGCCTTCCTAATATTTTAAATACATTGGTTCTCATTATCAAAAGGTTTTTGTCACACAACCCTCTTCATAAAAACATGATCAGACTCTTCTCCAATGCCTTTAGTTTATACCTTGAAATTTCACTAAACCTCATATAGTGTATTTTGATCTCTTGATTTATATTTAATAACTTTTAGAGTTCACTATGTAGATGGTGGTTGACAAATCAACTAGTATTGATAGTCTCTCCTATGAGTTATATCAAAGTTATTATGGATCTCGACTTATATAGAGTCTATTTGTAAGCTATCCAAAACAATTCCCTTAGAAAGCTTATTAATAAAGGTAACATTAATTTTATCCCTAATTATATAGATCTTGATATCATTATTGATTTATGGCCTATTAACATTATTAATATCTCCTACAAGATTATCACTAAGGCCCTTTATTTTTGAATCAGGTATTTTTTGTCCCTCATTATCCACCTTGATAAAATTGGTTTTATCCAAAAATAATATATCCTTTAAAAAATTATCTCTCTTTGGAGGGAATGGAATGGGGTAGGAATTCCAATCAGAAGGATATTTTTCATCAATATTAACTTTGAAAAATCTTATGATATAATTGAGTGGCTATTCATCTTGGATATGATTTAGACACTTGGTTTTGGCTCCAGGTTTGTAAGCACAATTAGGTTGATCTTTAAGAGATGGGATCCTATACCATTAATCATGTTTAATTTGAGTATTTTATCATTTTTCACTTTATTCACTAGGGTTTTCCTCTATCCCATTCCCTTTATGTTTTAGATATGAAAGGGCTTAGCTATATCCTAGTCGATTACACTTCTAAAGGATTGATCAATGGTATTTATCTTCCTCAATATCATAAGAAAATTTTTAATGGTAAATTTGTTGATGTCTCTTTCCTCACATTAGTTGAGGAGGAAAATTATATGTCTAATGTTATTAAATGCTTGGATTTATTTGTTTATCTTCTTTCTCCTCTACCTAATGGAATAAAACCCAATATTAAAATAAATATATTCCCCCTTACCCAATTGTATCCTCCATTATAGGTGGCTTTCGATTTAATGAAGTGATTAATTAATTTTTTTTGGACTACTATTTTCTTTTCATATGACTCCCTTAGATTTATGTAATTACATGGTTCAAAGAGCTGATAAAAAAATTGTTTTCTAGATTTATAATCATATCTCTCTAACAAGAAATTTTCAAATCTTCTATAAGGATTTGGTTTCTACTCATGTGTATTATTCCTTGTATTGGGCCCCATCCAAATCTATATGCCAAACTTGAAAGGATATTTTGTTAGGAATATAGATCATAGATAAATATTAATGAATTAAAGATGGAAATAAAATGCAGAAAACATAACACAATAGAGACATAGATTTAATGTGGTTCACCCACTATGGGATACATCCACACAAAAATAGCCAATCCTTATTATTTAGACTAACAAATGAAGGTAAAAACCTAAAATACATCCATTTCAATATCCTCTTCACTCAATAATACCCTCATATCAAAGTAGGTTTATATATTAGAGAAAAATGCACAAACATAATTTCTACTATTAGATATGTGACCTAATAATGAATGGTCTAGATTTACTACAAAATTATAATATTTTATAATGCATTTTTTACAAAATTTTTGCTTTGGGAGAACTACCCCCAAACCCCCACTAGTAGGGCTCCAAATATGGTCATCGCTCCCCTAGACCCCCATGGTGAATCAAGCTCCACCATCCAACATATTTAGGGACTTCTTATGAGTGAACTCTAAATGTATCAAAGGGTTTCATCAAGTTTTTTGGAATATATTTTCCACACCAAAATCTCTTAGAGGACTTGGTATTCTTCATATTAAAATCCAAGGCTATGTTTTTTGTACCAAATGGATCATATGAGCCCTATAATAAGAGGAAGCATGGAATATTCTAGTTATAAAATATATCACTATGGGAAAGGGATTCTATAAAGGATTAAATTCCCAAACTCTTCTTATCACATAGGTCCAAATTACCATTTTTGAAACATTTATTGTTAATATATTTGGAAATATTTGGAACTCCTTAAAATACACTTATATTGGGATGGATACAGTTTAATATATGGCCTCTCTCTAATCTCTCACTCTCTATGGTTGTTTATGATTCTTAATTATCATGATATTCCTTTCACCCTTGTGTCCTAGATTGAGATCCTTTAGCTTTTCATAAAAGGCATCAATGTTATTTTCAAATATCTTTTACAAATAAACTAGAGATTGGATCCCTTGGAAATATCTTAAAATTCAATATAACTTGTAGGAAACATACCATGAATCTATCCTAGAAATTCATAACTGTCTACCTAAAAAGCATATTCAAAAAATTATAGTTCAATATATGGCCAGTTGGTGAGCTGATTGGAATTGGCATGTTGAAATAAAATTCCTATATTGTCAATCCTAGTTAGGTTATCAACTCATTTCCCCAAAACACCTTCATTTTGAGTCTCTCAATTATTGAGAGTCAATTCCTATAAATAGGTGTGGAAACTAAGGTTTTAATATCTATGGGTTGTTATTATTGAACCCAAGTAAGCATACTTCCTCTAGTCCATTCTTCATAATGAACTTCCTATTGGCACTTCACTTGTGCACATGGGGATAGATCACCATATTTTCTTAGTTTTTAATCACCCTGAGACATTAAATACTTTTTTTTGGTTCTATAAACATTCTTAGTCAACTTTTATTTGGGTTCACACCCTATTCAATCCTATTTATCCAAAAATGTTTACTTAGAAGATGTTGTTAGGGGACCCAATCATGATTATAGCATAGTTCACAAAGATTTAGCATGTGTTTCAAGACAATATTATTTTTCAATTATGGAATAATATAAATAATTATATATTTTCTCATGCTACTTTGGAATATTATTTCCCTACTTCTAATAAGGTTAATTTCTTATGTAATATTATGCTTAAAACTTGGGTAAAAGTGGAAAAGGTACATTTTGGAGATTGAGTTATTATATCATTGGGGGAATTTACCATGTGTTGTTTTTTTAGTCCCTCCCAACTCTCTTCATCATTGATCTCACCCATGGGACTAAACTTTAAGAAGTGGGGAATATCTTGCTCCAAGAGTAGATGATAGAGTGGCTCTCCTTGATGATTCTATCCTCCACCACCAATGAGTCCTCCTAATATTGTTAGTGTGTTTGGGTGGTCAATAATGTCACAGTTAAAGTTTACTTTACTTGCACTTGTTATCTCCCCCCATGCAATTTGATAATAAAGATAAGGATAATGATAAGTATGGTATACAACCCTTACCCAATATAATAGACCCACCTAATGAAAGTCAAAAGGGTGAAAATATAGATGATTTACCACATCCTCCTCATTCATTCCTAATTTTGGTTATCCATATTACTTAATCTTGTTCTTGTTTAATTTTTGTTGGACTTTTTTTGGTTGAAAATATTCATAAATTGGTTTAATAGATGTTTCTTGGTGTTAACCGATATGATTGCTAGGAGTGTGGTTTTCCACTCAAATTTTTATTTATATAAAGGATAATATTTTAAATCAAAAAATGTGATTTAAGTAAAACATTAATTTTTATAATTATGTTTAAAATAATTAATTTTAGTTATTAAAAATTATTTAATAATTTTAATTATAAAATATGTTCTTGTCTTATACAATTATATATATATATATATATATATATATATATATATATATATATTAATCAATAAAATATGTTCTTGTCTTATACAATTTTATATATATATATATATATATATATATATATTAATCAATAATTTAGGATTGATGGGTCCCTCACCCTTTATCAAAATCAAATTATGATACAAAAAACCTTGACCATATTATATTAACATCCATGATATTCTAAGAAGTGGAATAATCAACACAACCAATAAAAATAAAATAAAATTATTAAGGAGACAATAACCCAATAGGAAAACATGTAGGCTCATGGTATAAAACTAGCCATATAAGAGACAAATACTATAAACCCAATCACCAAGAAAAAAACCCAAAATAAACTCCAACAAGCTGCCACCAAGATCAAGTAGTTAAAGCATTAGACTCAGGTGAAATATATTGGGATTTCATCCCTACTACTAATTCCCACTCGATTAAATTATTTAGTTGAATTACCACTTCTAATTACCACCTCTAAGGGAGTTACACCACTTTATCATTTCCTATCCAAATCTATCCTTCCAATACCATCATCCATGACACATAATGTTGCCTCCTCCTCACCAACTACATTCTTATACCTTTACTAAGACCTCCCAAACTACCTCTCCACAAAGTAACCTCCTAGACCCATATTTTTAAACACCCCCTCCATATAAACCCTCATGTGTCTTCATAAAACCCATAGTCTCATGTTTGGGCCCACTCTAGGGTAACCTGGGTCCATCTTATACACCTAGAGAGGAAACATGGGGAGCTTGTTCCCAAAAAGATGGACCAATAGATTAATATTAAAGGTCAAAATATAAGACTTCCAATGGTCCAAATTTGATACCAAAGATGCCAAAGGGGAATTAAGTGAGATTAGGTCTAGGGATGGAAATGACCTTCGCATAGGGGCTATATTTTTAGGAAACCATGGATGCACTCTGAGTACTCTAATAGATTTTTAAAATATTCCTTGAAGCCATGAAATATGCTAAGTATGATTAAACTATGGAATACCTTATTAGAAAATAGTAGGGGACTTGGCTCACCCAATGAAAACTCCCAAAAAACTTGATCCAACCAAACCCTAAATCTTGGGTGCACTAATTTCTCCATAATTTACCTTGTGAGATCTTTGTCCTTTAAATTTAGTAATAGGTTACAAATAAAAGTTGATGTTATCTCCAAATTTAATTTTTTATGATATGATATCTTAAGGTAGACCCCACCCATAATATTTTAAACCACTTTCATGACTTGTCAGGATTGGATCACAAAAAAAATCTTCAACCTTTCCCTTGACACAATACCATCAAAATCCATCTCATGCTTCAAGGTAGTGACACACAGTAGGGGCTCACTAAGGGTGAGTTGTAACATTTTATCCATGGTGAAGTGGAAATCTCCTATAGTATAAACATTGAGAACCCAAGGATTAACATAAGGAAAATAATGACCCACCTTAAAAAAAGAGTGAATGGTAAAGTTATTAGGTTATACCATGATTATTTGAATTTGAGGACTGAAATGAGGAGAAGGCAAGTTGAGCATGTGAGCTTAACATGCCACACACAATGGGAGATTAAGACCATCCCATTTTAGTAACCATAAACATTATTAAAATCAAACATGATGTATTTCATATGCACACCCCATAAATTTAGATTGAGTTACCCACAAGCCTTGTATCTAGATAAGAATTCCAAGAGTTTTCCACAATCAAATCCTCATCCTGGAAGATGCCTTTGTTAGTTAACAAAGTTGTTGTTTTATCCTCAAGAAATTATTGATTGGCCTCCCAAAAATTGAGAGAGTCCAAAAATTCCCAATATTATCCTAAAATATTATCAATATTCCATAAAATAGGCCCAATAGTTATGTAGATCCTAAATCAAAACCATGGAGTTACCTTTAATGATGACCTTCTCAATACCACATTAAACCACTAAGTCTAAACCAAGTACAAGATCCTACACTTCACCCTCATTTTTATTCCATCCATTAGATTTTTTGATTCTAGTCTTATAAAGGATACTACATAATATTTGATTATGTAATCAGCCCCTAAATGCTCCTAAATTTCCCCTTACTATACCATAAAATTTCATCTTAAATAGACCAATGCGTAGGGGAGACCAATTCATCTTATTTTCATATCTAAAGGATTTATAATATATGAAATATCCATTAATATGGGGTAATTCTAATAATATCATAAAGTAATAATATAGAAATCCCATGTTGAGACACACCCTTTAAATCTCTTGGCATGTGAGGAACCTATTTTTGACATAGCCACTTCTAATTTTATTAACACATCTCTAAAATTATTTATCTTACCTTTGAAAATCCTTTGATTTTAATCCTTCAAATTTTTCCAAATTATAATGGCTAGGTAGGCTTGTCATAAACACAAAAAGGTGTCTTTGGGGGACCCAATCCGCTAAGATGTGAAAGCTTTATGGAGTGACCTAGGCCTAGCCCAACACTAGCTTAGTTATCCACATAACTAATCCTAGCATTCCAAAACAAATGGACATGAAAACTATATATGGTTGGTGTCTTCTTTAACCAAGAGGCAAAAATAACATTTAGATGGTCTCACTATGCCCTTATTATGAAACCTATATTGGATTGGGATATTTCCTTAGGTAGCAAGCCAAGTCAAATCCCTAGCTTTGGGAAGTCCCACTTACTCTAACAAAGGCTCCACCTACTCTATCATTTTTTATCCCAAGATGAATGAATACAAATTAATATTCATACCAATCCATTGGATGGAATCCTCTTTATTATTTAGGAATATCTTCCTCTTAAAAATTATACTCAAAAGAAGGATCAAAATATCATACAATCCTTTCCATTTCCAATGAACAAAACCAACCCAAGGTCATGGTTCTAAGTAATCATAAACTCTATTTCCCTAGACTATGGTTAGCACAAGCCTAGTCACCTACATATCTTGAAATTCTTACAAAGACCTATGGCCATTCCAAGAGTCACCCCAAAAATCCATTAAGCATCCATTATTTACTACCTAGGATACATGATCCTTGATGATATAAATTTCTAAAGGATAAAAACCTTAGGGGGGTTTGTCATAGAAAAAATAATGGTTGGGGAGTGCTCCATAAAATATTTTAACTAAAATAATTTATTTTGCAATGATTTTTAATGATTGATCATTCCCCATACCAATTTGACACCCAAGGCTAAGTTTTCAACTGTCAATATTTTGATACCTACTTCACCCTATGTCTAGAGCATACATACTTTATCTCATTTGTATAAAGGGTCCTTATTATTATATTAATTACTTTACCAAAAAAATATTTCATGATTCAATTGATTTATTTCACTACTTTGGCTGGTGGATGAATAACATACATGATGTAAATTGACAAGGCACTCAGGATTGATCTAATGAGATTTAGTTAGCCAATAAGGGATAAACACATTACATTCCAATTAGAGTGTTGAGCCAAGAAATACTTGATCATATTGTCCCAAATATATTCCCTACCTACTCATTTAAAGAGAGGTACACCCAAGTATTTAGTTGGTAACTTACTAATTTTATAATCTAAAATGTGCATTATTACTAGGTAGGCATGTCTAAGAGTGTTAAAAAAATACACCTCATAGTTAGTTATATTTATCAGAAGGCCTAAGGCCTCCTCATAATCATTTAATTTTTTTTTTGAAGGCCCATGCCTATCTATCAAATTTATGACAAATATCATTATATCATTGATGAATTGTGATGTATGAGATTCTAAAAACCCTATATTACCTTGATTCATCTTAGCGTCCCTTAACAAAGGCTCTAGAAATGGCCCTCCCTAGCACATCTACCATTAAGATGAAGATAAATTGGGAAAGAGGATCACCCTAATTTAGACCATAAGAATATTCAAATAAGCCAACATGTTCTCCATTGACCAAGACCAAAAATTTGGGACTTGAAATTCAAGTGTAGACCCAATTGCACCACTCCTTACAAAACCCAAATTTCTCTATAGTCTTGATTAGGAAGCACCATATCACCCTATCATATGATTTGATAATATAAGATTTCATTATCATCCTCTTATTTTGATTAACCATAAAGGAGTGGATGATCTCATGGGTGATTATGATTTTGTCATGTATATTTCTACCTAAGACAAACCCCAATTGGTTATTGGAAATTAACAAATCCAGAATGGGCTTAATCTTGAAGAAGATAGCCTTTGATATGATTTTATAGATAATATTTTAGAGTGATATTATCCATAAATCCCCAAAGGATGATTGAGTGTCACATTTGTGTAAAGAGGGTGAAGAATGTACAGTTGATATCTAGGCATACCTTCTACTTATTATAAGATTATTCCACCATGTTGACCACCTCGTCACCCACTATATCCTAAAAACATTGGGAAAAATAAATAAGAATCCCATCTAGGCTTCATGATTTATCTTTAATAAATTAAAATACCACATATTTGATTTCCTCTTTAGTGAAATGAGCCATCAAAATGATGTTATTTTGGTTTTCCATAACTCATGGGATAAAATTGTTGCTTCTTGATTGGTTTGTGAGGTTTGAGGCCTCAATTCTGACCAAAAGGTATTGGAAATATTGGATCTCTTCCTCCTTAATTTTTGAGTTGGTCTCAATAAAATTTCCATCCCTTTCCCTTATGGATTAGATTCAATTGGAGTTCCCTCTTGATCAAGTATAATTATGAAAAAAATCATGCTTTTATCCCATTATTTTAGCCATTACTCTCGAGATTTTTTATTCCAATATAGCTCTTCTCTAATATGTATCTCTTCAAGATCAGATAAGAGTAGTATTTATTTGAATTAAGTTACTAAATCCATGCCCATAGTTAAAATGGCTTGTTTAAGAGAAACCAACTCAACATCAACCCTTGATATTTCCTTGAATATATTTTTGAAAGAGTCCTTATTCCAAGATCTGAGGCATGCCGTGATGTAACTTAGTTTCTTGATCATTATAGTTTCTTGATCATTATAAACATATTCATCCTAGATAAATTAAGAACTTTTCTCCATTGGTCCTTGATCAAATCATGAAAATATAGATCTCAAATCTACATCAATTCAAAATTGAATTGGAATTTGAAAGAATACCCATATTCAACAATCTTGAACTCAATGGGAGCATGATCTAAGCCATAAATTAGGATAATGTTTCTCTTTATCACCCAAATGATGTCTAAATAGTTTAGAGTTTCCAAAAAATGATCTAGAATCTCAATGATCTGATTTAATCCCATTCTTATATTCATCCAAGAGAACAACCCATTCTTAGGGACCATGTCCAAAAAGCCTGACAAGGATACAAACCTTGAGAAATATTTATGAGATTTAGTCTCCCTTATTATCCCACCTCTCTTTTCCACATTACATAGTATGGAATTAAAATCATCACCAATAAAACACCACTATCTAGGTAACATTAACAATTGATGGTGGATCTCATCCCAATAGTGAGTTTTAAGAATGATGGAATCTGGGTCATACACATTAAAAATGAAAAAAATAATATTTGAAGCAGATTCAATCACCTTAAAAATATTCCACTTTTCCCTTGAGTTTAATTCTTCAACAAGGACTCTTGAAGGTGACCATAAGATCGTTAAACCTCTTAAATCCCTTAATGACTCCATAAAATATCCCCTCCATATATTCCACCCTTTAGTCATCAAAATAACATATTACCCCTACTGAGCTTTGTCTTTTGAAACAAGAAAATGTCAAAGGTTAGATTCCATAACTAATGCTTAACAAATCATCTCTTGTTAGGGGTATTTAATCCCCTAACATTCTAACAAAATAACTTCATTATGGGGAATATGGTAGTTACACCCCTTACTTATTAGATGTGATAAACTTATTCATAGAAGTCTATTTTCCAGTTAAAATATGTATCATGATGATGTCCTTGGTTGATTTCCTCCCCCTCTTCCTATGAGCACCATAATTAGGATGGGAGACCTTACAATTCTTCTAAAAGAGTGTGATAACTTCTATTAAATTTAGTTCTTATTCATATTCAAATTCCTCTACTTTAAGAGATAAGTATATGTCTCCCACCATTCCTAAGTCCTCCACCTTTGATCATGAGCCCTCAATACCCGCCACTGGTGAGTTTATTTTGAAGCTTATGGATTCATGACTAGAATAGTTGAGATTTTCTAAATTTACTCTAAAATTCAGTTACATTCTTTGATCTTTAAGTGGGGGAAATGAAATTAATAGTTTCAGTGGATTCAATATTAAGGCCTTAAATGTTAGGAGGAGATATAACATCTAGATTGAAAGGAGGAGGACCACCATGCATCTCAAGAAGGTTTTATATTGGGGACCAGGTTTTCATTTTAATACCTTCTTCTAAGACCTTCAAGATTAATGGATTATAATTTATGTGTACTCTTTCTGGATATGCCCTACTTTTTGAATTTTTAAATAGTGGAAAGGCATCTTTTCCACATAAATCCTATGCTATCAAATTATCCCCTAGGTTTTTAAAATTAATAAATTCTAGTATTTCTTCCTCTAGATGCAAAAAAACTTGCACTTGATCTTAAGATTTTATAACCCCTTACATGGTGATCAGATCAATCTAAATGGTAAATCCAATCTTCCTCTAGATTCTTCATTCTAATATGTTATGTGCCTAGGGATATGATATTATATTATATATGGGTTGATGGATATGGTGACATGTGGCACACATCCCCTTAGTTAGTTGTATGGGTCTAATATATTTAGAATTAATACATTGGTTAATGAGTTATCCTGTATTGGAATTAAGAGGTTAACCATCCATTATTAGCTATTTATAGATCTATATAAAGGAGATGAATATATTGTAAAACATTTCAAGTATTTGGTCTTATATTTTTAGAAGGATATTTGAGGTGTCCCCCTTGAAGTGGAATTGTGGAGTTATTCCTTTCTAAAGGAGTATTATATGGTGTTATCATACCATAAGGGTATTATTATATTTCTACATATATTGAATATTTTGGAATCTTGGCCCACCAATATCTATTGTGTTGTGTTGGTATACATCATATTCTACATAACTCAAATATTATAAGTTTGGATCATAATAAGTGGTATCAAATCTTTAATTTAAGAAAATATTATGGGTGAAACCCTAATTTTGGAGAGACATTTATATCTTAAAATATGTTATCATTTTTTATAAAAAAATATCTATTGGAGTTAGATAATAATCCGAGGAAGCCACAACAAAAAAATTGATCTTTGATGATCAATTTTTAGAGAGATCTTGTAATTTTAGGGTTTGTAATAAATTCATCATATCAACTATAATTTTATGAATTTGTTTGTGATATTTTTACTATGTTAGTATTATATTATAGGAAATCTAACTCAAATTTTTGGAATTTTTTAATATGTTTTGAGTGATTTATTATTTTTCATAGATTCACTTTACTGACCAAAAAAATTGTAATTTTTTCACAATGATATCACTAAAGTTATAAAGGCATATAGGGAATATATAATAAAGAAATTGGGTTATATAATCAGTGTAGCATGAGCTATTAAAATTTTAAGGTTTTTTTCATTTACCCTAGTTTGTGTAGAACATGGAGTTAAAAAAATTATGGAGAAGAAGATATTGATGCTATAGAATGGTGGATCCTTTTTAAGGAGAATTATTTTCAAATAATTTAGTGGTAAAAAAATCACATTTTTTAAATGGTCCTATATCACTTTGGTGGGCTCAATTAGGAGTAGAATAATGGAATTTTTCATGGGAAGAAATGGGATATGTTTTCATAGATCAATGAGACATAAAAGAACAAGATGATGAAAAATAAAAATAAGAGGATGAAAATAATGATGATCATAATGTAGATGAATAAGAATAAAAAAAAGAAGAAAAAAATAATGATGATGCTGGTAATGAGGAAGAGAATGTAAATGATGAATAATAAGAAGAAAAGGAGCATAATGATGATGATGAAAATGCTACAGATGATTCAAAATGAGAGGTTGAGGATCTTAAAGAGGAAGAAGGAGAGATGGAGGGTAAGGGCTATAATAGTTTAGATCTAAAATATTGGAGTCAATTTTTAAATTATATGGATGCATTCAAAATAAGGTCATTGTTTCCATAAATCCTAGTATCAAGTATAATTTCATCAACATGGATGTGGCCCAACATCTACATGTTCAAGCAAATAATATCAAGGAGGCTCAAGTAGATGGTAAGAATATTCAAATTTTGAAGATTTAAATCTCACTATGGATAAATATGTTATTAATTTATATTTTTATTATTTGTATATGGATGAGTTGGATATTATTATTGGAAATTTATGGTTATAAAATTTAGGAACAATCAATATTAATGTGATAAAAAAAATTCATGAAGCTTTGGTACATGAAAAATAATGTCACTTTATAGGATATCACACTTGAAAAGGCTCAAAAAAAGTTCAAGAAATACAATGAGGATAAATTTTGAGATGGTAAATAAGATCATAAGTAATATTTAGATGAATAAATATATTAATAAATAGTGCACAAAGAGAATAACACCAAATACTTAAGAGACAAGGAATACCAAAGGAAAAAGTGGAAGAGGTCGTAGAAAATATTGATAAGGTAAAATTATCAAAAAATGTTGAGGAATATAGATAAACACCTCACCATGAGAGGAAAAAATCATGTAGGCATGTTAGGGAGTGTGATGACAATAATTACTTTGGCTATACAGGAAATCAAAATCCCAATCACTACGGCTACACAACAAACTAGTGGGGAAATCACTTTGGCTATGCTTTTAAGACAAATAATAATTATTATGGTCATGTATGGAATCATAATATCATATAATAATATGTAAAATGGAATAATTTTGTAAACCAATATGAATATTCATGAAATCCAAAGAATAACTACTATGTTCATGCATGGAATCAGAGTAGTGTAGTAGAATATGGAACATAGAATCTAAGGAGGAATCATTAAACATGGACACCAAGGAGGTAAAATTATGATAATGAATGAAATAAAAGTAAATAGTGAAACTTTTAAATAATATTGGTAAAATATCACCTATTAAGATCACATATGGATGTTCAGATGATCAATCTTAGAGACAAGTGTGCAATGAATTGAAACACACTCATTATTTGGTTTTTTATTATGTTTCAAGGATGAAGCATGTCAATGAGGGAAGTAATGTTATATACCTATGGATATTATATTATAATTAATTTATGTTTATATATATTTTATCAGGTATCACACATCCCCATTAGTTAGTTGTGTGGGTCTAATATATTAGGAAAAAGTACATTGGGTAATGTGTTAGCCTACATTTGGATTAGGAGCTTACCCATCCATTATTATCTATATAGAGGTCTATATAAAGTAGATGAATATCATTTTAAATCATATCAAGTAAGTGTTAATTTTTATATTCTTAGAATTATATAGGAGGTATCCCCCCTTAACGTGGAATCATGGAGTTATTCCTTTTTAAAGGAGTATTGTATGGATTTTTCCTACCATAAGGGTGTTATTCTATTTATGCATATATTAAATATTTGGGAATCTTGAGCCACTAATATATATTATTTTGTTCTTATCGACATCATATTCTACATTATGCAAATATTATAAGTTTATATCATAACATAATATTCTATAGGTAACCCATATAGTCTGATCCAAATGGGAAACTACCCCTTTTTATGATAAAGGGTTGAAATTAGGGCAACAATTTTCAATCCAAAGTCCCACTCCATCCATCAACTAAGTCCCTCCTTCCAATATATTTTTCTTATTTCGTAATATAATTAAAAATAAAAAACCACTTGGATGGAATCAACTATCATAGCCCAATCCATAATTATTATTCACCTAGGCCTCCACAGATCCAATGATAAACCACTTGATATAAAATTTTCCAATCAATCCTTTATTCCTCATGCTTTGGATGTTCCCCTTAAAATTGTAGCTTCCAAATACCATTGTTTATGGGGCATGTCTTGCCTCCCTTCATGAACTTTAAATTTTACCATCTGATTTATAGGGGCCTCTGAATTATTGATCCCATCTAATCAAAGATTTTACACATTCATAATATGGTTGGGTCCCAATGGCACTTTATTTTCCCCAATGGTAATCCATGGATTTCCATGCATATGAGGGAAGGCACATGGGATAAAAGTGATACTTGGGAAGAAGGATTCATCCAAATCCCCATCAAACAATTCTCATTCTTCCCTATCATGTTGTGCCTTTTGAATATCATGGTGGATATCATGTTTGAAGCTCCTACAAGATGAAATATGCTTAGAATAAGTATTTTCAAAGCTTCACCCGTGCTCATTTATATACTCCCACAATTTCATTATTTTAATATTTACAAATTAATATACAATTATATTTATTATATGTATATTTATATAATTATAATGTTGATTTCAAGTGTAATGTTATACATAAAAAAGGGTCTAATCATGACTTTTTGAGTAATAAAATGGATACATACATAAATTTCACATGTAACAAAATAATTATAAATTAAACATTATAATAAAAACATAATAATAAAGTTAAACTCATGATAATATAATAATAAAAAGTTAAAAATTCATAATATCATGATTGAACCCAAACATTAGGGTCATCATGCTTAACTACATTATCTTAGCCTTGATCTAAACCCTTGTAGGATTACTCTAACTCACACCTCCCCAACCATCCCCAATATTAATGTCCCCACAACCTAGGTTTTTAGGGATATGAAGCATCGCTTGAATGAAGATAACCCCAATAGTCATGATCAACCATTCATAGTTAGAAGCATCCTTCCACTTTCAATTTGAGATGATTTTACATTTCACCTACATAAAATGCAATGGAAAGATTATTTAAAATATCATAAAACACAAACCAATATTACATTTTATATTCTATAGATAATCTACAAATGTATTTCACAATCAAATTAAATAGTGTGCTTGTCTCAGTCGGACTCTATTTGTTTCCATTTCCTTCCACATAGAAGGATTTTTTAAATACAAATTTGGTTCTTCTACTAAGGTTGGAGATGTTCTTCATAATCATCATGTTGTTATAAAACAAAAATATAATAACTACTTATATTGCAATAAAAAAAATCAAAATCAAGCATTTATTAATGAAAAATAATTAAAACTAGGATATTTACACATTGGGTGCATGCTCCTTCAAAGCTAATAAGACTTGTGGTATCCGTCACCTTTTTTCCCCACTGAATTCAGACATCCATAGATTGTTTTTAGTGGCTTGATTTACTTGGAAGGTCATGATTATTCCAATAGTAAATAAATATCCTCTATGGATCAACTTTGTAATGAGAGGACCTATAAATGATTAAAAATTACAAACGTGGTTGGTATTAAAAAAAATTAAATTAAGATTTTAAATTATAAATATAAAAAATTAAAAATAAAAAAAATTGACTAATTCATAGAAAAAATCATAAATAAAATTATAATTATATATATATATATATATATATTGGGGTTTACATGGCCCTTTCTTGATAACATAAAACTCAAAAACTAAAATGGCCTGGCTTGATGGTAAAACTGTCAAGACATTTGACCAACAAATACCAAACAAAACAAACTACTTGAGAGTATTAAAAATACATCTGCTTTAATTCACACAATATAATTTACCAAAACCAAATATTGGAAATACTATATCTCACCCTTATTCACTTTGTTGTGAAAGTGAAGTAACCTAGAAAGGGAACTCATAATGAGACATCCTTTTTTCTTACTTCTGATAACTGTCCATTCTTCTCCTTTACTCAAAGTACTAGAATCCAAATTTGGAAAAATACAACTTTCCATGAATGGGCCTCTATAAGCCTTATCATTGCTAACTAAATCCAAGAACATTCTAACTGACCCTACAACCTCAAAAACTTGAGAACAATTGAGGACTTCTTAAATAAATACTGAAGGCAAAACATGATCATTATTCAAAATATGATCACTATCTAGAAAAATTGTAAAAAGCTCTTCACTTGCCTCCTTCCACCATGATGATTCCACCTTGCACTTAGAATTTTATAAGAATCATAAAGATGATGAGTTTTGAAACATTTCTAGCCCCTGAAGAGAAGCTCCTCATAATCAAGGGTTTGTAACCAACATCTACCTTTAACTTTTAGCTCAATCATTTCAATTTTCTCATGAGAATTATCCATTCAAATAAGAACCCTGGTGAAAGTTTTTTATGAGAAATTCAAATAAGAAGCATCAATTTCTAATAGATTAACTAAAGCTCCTCTAATAGCTGACAATTTAGACTCCAACCAAAACTGGAGAGGAAGATATGGTAGTCACACATAGATTGGTCTGATAGAGATATTTTTAGTTAGATGAGTAAACTCTAGAATCCATGGTTTTATAAAAATAAGGTGGTAATCATAGCTCTAGGATTTATCCTATAAAATTTTATTATGGTCAGAAAGATAATAAAAAACCACAATAAAGAAACCTCTAACACATGGATAAATTTCCAAACTACCTTTCAAAATAAACTACCAAGAATCTAAGAGCCATATATGAAGAAGAGGAAGAGAATGTCAAAATATATTGAATCAACACACTAAGCCCCTTTCCACAAACCAATCCTCACTTTGTAGCACCTCCTCAAGAGTCTCCTCCTCAAAATTAATAACTAGAAAATACTTACTTGCACTCAAAACCCTAGGTTGCTCATTTTAAGAAACCAAAGTTCCAAAAGAGGCCCTAAGGCACATGAAAATCCTACTTAAAATGGGTGTATGAATGCCCTACCACCCCTGTGCTCTTTTTCCCCACCCTCAAGCCCACCATCACACCAAATTGATCATTAGATTGCTTCTTATCCCTCCTATATGTCAAATAATATGATGCCCTTCAATCTCCATTCTCTACCTCAAATTTCCTTAACCATTGATAAAGTGTCATTGGATATAGACCTATGTTGCCATCCATCCCTTGTAATTAAATACTATTATGTTTGGAGATAACCCTAATCATGGAAATGTGTAGATTCTTTATCGTGGGAGAGAAAAATAATAGTACCCCAAACTTGCTCAAGATAAATCCTTTTATTGTAATTACTATAAAAGTGAAATATTATTGTAAAAAAATAATATATAAAATTACATCTAACAAAAAACTAAAATTTCCTTAAATTTTTCAGTTTTGTTCTAAATTTTTGTATATTGTTCGCAATTTTTTGAAATTTTCTAATCTAACAAATTTAACATAATATTTTTAAATTTTTCCTAATTTTTCTCTAATTTCCCCTAATTTGTTTAATTCTCCCTAATTAGCCTTCAATTTTTCAAAATTGACTTAATTTTCCCAAAAATCATCTTAACTTACACCAAATTTAGATTCTTTTTGAAATTTTATTGATTTTCCCTAAATATATATATATTTCCATAATTTTTTAAACATGCCATAAATTTTCATATTTTTAAAAATATGTTCTTATTTATCCCATTCTTTTAATCTTCCCTGAATTGCCTTAGTTTCCCCTAAATTTCCTTATTTTTTTGAAAATTTCCTAATTTGTCAATTTTTCATATTTATTTGAATTTATACTAAATTTATCAAATTTGGCCTAAATTTTTTATAATTTAACCTATTCTTTTGAATTTTCCCTAAATTCCCTCATTTTTTGAATTTGCCTTAATATTCCCTACGTTTATTGTATTTCCCACAAATTTTATTAATTTCCCCTAAACTTTCAAATTCCATCTAATTTTTCCAAAGTTGCACTAATTTTCTAAATTTTCCCTAAATTTATTTGAATTTTTAGATTCTCTCTATTTTTTTTAGATTTCCCTAATTTTCCCAAAATTTATTGAAATCAACCATATGTTTTTGAATTGACTAAATTTTTTTAATTTGGGTAAATTCAACAAATTTGTGTTAGGTTGTGAAAAAATCCTCATTTATTCAAACTTGTCCTAATTTAACCTATATTTTCAAAAAAATACTAATTTGACCTAATATTTTAAAATTTTATTAAATTTTGCTAATTCAATCTATTTTTTTACTTTCCCTAAATTCCCATAATTTTCCATTTCTTCAAATTCACCTTAATTTTTCATATTTTTTTGAATTTTAACAAATTTAATCATATATTTTATTTATCCTAACTTTCCTTAGTTTACCCATTTTTATTTGGTTCTAATTTTTTCAAAGTTTCCTTTATTTTTATATATTTTTGATAATATAACCTTATTTCTCTATTTTGCCCTAAATTGCCCTAATTTTTGGAATTTTTCATAAATTTGTCAAATTTTCCTGAATTATGTGTATTTTCATAATTTTAACCTAATATTTCAAATTTTTCATAAATTTCCTTTTTTCTAAGATTTTCCCCAAATTTCTCAAATTCACCCTAAAATACCAGGGTTTTTGCCAATTTAACCTAATTTGTCAAAATTTCCATAATTTTGGGTATTTCCCCAAATTTGATGAATGTTCACTAAAATTTATCAAATTTTACTTAATTTTTTGAATAATTCCTTAATTTTTCAAATTTATATTATTTTTTTTCTAATTTGACACAATTTATCAAAGTTTCCCTATCTTTTAAAATTTCACTGACTTTCTTGAATTTGCCTAAATTTTTTATTTTTTGTTGAATTGAGTGTCTAGCTAAATCTTCGAGATTTTTTCCATGTGTTCTGATTTTTTAAACATTTATCTAGAATCAAATATTTTGTATCCATGTTTCTTTTTTAATGTTTTTTTCCTTAACTTCTAGACTTATCATCTAGGACAAATCATATCATGGTTTTATGTAAGAAAGAACACTCATGTTATTTTTGTCTTTCATAACTAAGTCATGTACTCATATGAAAGTTGGTGCTCTATAATAAGCTCATCAATTCCAGCTATTAATTCATGGAATGGGAGGAATAATAATAAAATATATTCAATGTTAACTCTTTAATTTATTATTTTACAGATGTGATCTTTTTAAGAAGCTTACAGAAGTTGGTTGAAGAAAACCAACTAACAGGTATAACCAACCTATACAAATAAAATAATTAATAACAAACTAAAACATAAACAAATAAATACCTTTTGATAAATAATAAAACAAAATCCCCTTGATTTAAATGGGTATGTAAGATGAAAGAATAGGAGCAATGACGTTAAAGTCATCAAATAAACTCTAAATAAATTTTAACTAGTATACTGTACATCCTAGTACTAACCAAAATTGATGCCACTACATACAAAAAACCACCCTATGATTTATGTCATAAAAGGTTGATGAACATGATCAAAGCCTATTCATCCCCTATGATCATCATATCATACTGCATTAGAACATGATCAAAGTCTATCCAACTACATCGATTTGCATAAGGATCCACCTAGAAGCCTATCAAAATGACCAGCCTATACTCTATATGGCACATATCCCTGATGTCCAATAAATTTTAATGACCTTTGCTCAACACTAAAGGTGTTAACAACCCATGTCAACTCATATTATCATCAATGACTAATATAAGACCTATCAATGTTATATATTCTCCCCTTATTAGGTGAGAGGTGAGAAGTTATGTATTGAGAGAAATAAAATCAAACAACCATTTCTACTCCATGTCATGAATATAAGTTATACAAATCCAAAACTATAATAAAGAAAAAATACAATCCAAAAAATGCTAATAATCTATTGAGCCTAATAACTCGCACAATACGAGTGAATCTTTGAGTACTCAAAGCATGCTCTCAAGTCCATCGGGACCATCTAAACCATATGCCTCTACCATATAGGGTAGTTCCTAATAAGAAGTGTCAGAATAACTTGAATAGTTGGAATAACTAGAAGATATACCACTAGAATGACCCACATAATTTTCTTCAATTTTATTTTTATGGGGAAAGTGAGATCATCGAGAAGGGCATACATCTATAAGATGTCCAATACCACCACATTTGAAACATTTGGAATCTTGCCTATTTTGATGAGATTTAGAAGAAGTTAAATCACTGGAAGAACCACTAGAGTGAGAAGATTGCCTATGGTGATGTTTGTATTTAGAAGATCCTAGAGAGTGCCAGTGAGAATGTTTCAGAGACTATCTATAACGATGTGGAGAGTGTCTCAGAGAATGTCTTGAAGAGTGTTTTAGAGAATGATTATAAAAGATTTATTATACATGGTGATGATATCTATGATGGGACCTTTTCTTTGTATAATGAGCCTCTTCAGTAGGCATACTCTTTTTCTTTTCAAATTGTCACTCATGCTAAGTCAACAACTGACAAATAGAGTCAAATGTGGTACCATTAAGCTTATCATTAAGTTTTACAATTTCAATAAAATTGGTGTATGTATAACTAAGGTCATTTAGTGTGATGGAAATAAACATGTCATCATTTATCTTTCCACTAATTATGCAATATTATTGTATCAATGTTTTCATGTAGGAGAGATATTCAGATACATCTTCATCAATACTAATATTTTTATTAAGAAACTACATTAAGAGATCACTATTCTTATAGGTAGTCTATTTTTCATATATATCCTTTAATGCTTTACAAGCTTTCCATGCACCAGTTTTAACCTCCTCTTTATGAATTATAACTTGTTCAATGTAGGATGCTTTTAACAGTGTGAGTGTACACTTATCACATTTTTGGTACTCAACCAATTTTTTAGCTTCAATTGGTGGTGATGTCTCTTTCTCTATGATTTCCCATAAGTAATTAAAAATGAGGGTGTTCTCTACGTTATTACTCCATTACTTTTATTTATTGGGTGACAATATAGCATTTTCAGAGATCAAACTTATAATTTTTTCCATGACTTACAAAGAAGTAAAACAACAAGAAGATGAATGTTAGTCAGGGTTTTGCCTTGAACCTCATAATTATATTTAATTTACAAAATATTATGATATTTAAAAAAAAATCAAACGTTGTATCTCCTATTACACCCTTATGTCTCTAAAAAATTTAAAAATATTTTCCCTTTACAATTTGTCCTCTCATTATTTTTATACAAAATATGATCAAAAAAAGAAATTTGACCAAATGATTTTGGGAGGGTTTGGAACCTTAGACCTTTCTTGTATGTAATTGACTCAAAAAAATCTTTCTAATCAACTTGCCTTTAATAATGTTGAGTTTATACAATCAAGATACTCAATTTATGAGTATTTTAAAGTTTAAAAAAACACAAATTTACATGTAGTAATTTGTGAACAAATGTTTTCACCGTGCATAAATAATTTAGTGCATTTACTTTCCTCATAGAGCCCACAAGACAAAAATTCAATACAAATAAATGAAACCTTATTTCACCCTTTTATTGTTTGCACCATGTTTTGATGGGACTTCAATGCCACATGGATCTCTCTTACAAATTACTAAATTATTATAATAAAAAAATCCATTATGCAGGTGCACCATACATATTTGGTGTAGTTTATAAAGGATTTGAGAATATAATTCACAAATTTATTCAATAGAAAACCTTATTTATTTTTTATAATATTAAATGGTATACTAGAGGATGTCGTGATGGATGAATCCTAATTATAAAAATCTTTCCATTGCTCAGGCCAATATTAAAAATCACTACCAATATCAAAATTTAGCTACCATTATCAATACTCAGTTGGAAGAAATGTGTGGTCTCTTCTTTAATTTAACATATCAAACTTTGTCTTATGCACTTTCTATTCTAATGAATATGAATGCATAATGATATTTTTAATGTTACCTTATCCTCAAGCCATCACCGTACAAGAGTTGTGAATGATCACAAAAAAATAAATGTTCTACCACTAATGAGCATGTTTTCAATCTTCCATGAGCAACCAATTTAATGATACCACTGTTAAGTCATAGAACAATAGGAATAATAAAAAAATATTTCAATGTTAACACTTCAATTTATTTTTTTACAAACATGAGATTTTTAAGAAGCTTACAGGAGTTGGTTGAATAAAACCAACTAACAGATATAACTAACCCATACAAACAAAAAAATACCTTTGGATAAATAATCCAACACCAATTTCTTATTTTTTTATGATGACATGTAACATGGTTTTTGTATTCACAATAACAACATCTAAGGTTTCTCAAATGCTTATGATCTAAAATGTCATTACTGCAATGTCAATTCAGGAGGGTTGGGTGTTACCTTAAATAATTTAATTTATAACTTGATTATTCTTTCAAAGAGTCATCAATGGTGAATTTTAGTTTCTCTTATTTTTATAGTGTACCTTTGGCACATATATATTGAACTTACTATTATTTTGAAATCATTACATTCATATGTTTTAAATTTAAAACATGTATACCTATGGAATGCATTTTTTTTCACAATTATACTATAGAGATAGTAGATTTCACTTAAGGATGACCTTAATAATAAATTCAAATCACTTAATTTAAGGACAAAAAATAATTCTAATTCATTCATAAAGTTTGTATTATATGATTTTTCCCAAATTTAATGAAAAACATTTAAAATGTGTTTAAAATTAGAGAATAAAAATATTAGCCTTAAAAATAAAAAATAAACTTAAAATCTATTATATGTGAGGGTTTATCTTGTTTTTGTTTTGAGGGCTCGACACAAATATAAAAAATAATATTTTTGAAAAATATCCATTGGATTAACTTAAATGAGTGATTAGAATATGACCAATTTCTATAATTTGACTATTTTGTCAAATTTCCCCTAAATTTGTGAAATTACACCAATTTAACATAATGTTTCTAAAATCACCATATTTTTTTGAGTTTTCTCAAATTTTCCTACATTTTCATAATATTACAAAAAAAAATCTTATGAATTTTCCCTAAATTTCCAAATTTGCTTGCCATTTTTTCAAAATATCCCTAAAAATTCTTTTTTTCATTTCCCTAATTTAAATATGCATTAAAAAATACAATTTATATTTTATTTATTTTGTTTAAAAATATTGAATTTAATATTCAATAAAATTTATATCTTACAAAAATCACTAGAAACTAGGGTTTTTAGGTATACTATGTCATTTTCTTCTTCTTTTTCAATTTTATATAGTCTAGATGGTTTCTTCTTCTTATTTTGTCCATATTTAGGTTTATTAATATAATTGAATTTGACTCCCTAATTCTTATACTATGGGGTTTTTCATCAATATTTCTTCTAAAATTAAACACTCACATTCAAAAACTCTACCCACTCAAAGAAAAAAATGCTACCCTACATACAAAATAAAAATTTAACGAAACAACTAAAAACCCTACCACATATGTTATCAAAATTAAACACATACATTCAAAAAATGTACCCACTCAAACACACAAAACCTTACCCCATACACAAACTACAAATCTAATGAAACATTCACAAACCCTACCCAAAAAATTACCCAAATCAAACACCTGCATTCTGAAACCCCTCCCCACAAAATACCATTGAAATTCCATGATTTACCTCCATACCCTGAAAAATAAAAAATAAATTCCTCTCACTCACATTCCCTAATTAGAATGACAAAATAAAAAAGAAAACTCTAATAAAACACATTGCATGCTATTATTGTATGTTTACTACTTATTATTTTATTTTTTCTCTAAGGTTAGTTGTGACATTTTAAATTTCACCATAACATCACAAATTTTTGTGGTGAAATTATGCCTTTGCATAATCACCAATAAGTATGTTTTAGGATGTTGATTAAAAAATATTAATATCTTGGGCATAATGTAAAGTTTGGAGCTCATTTGTTTTATCAAAAAGATTTTCTAGAGCTCAAAACTATTGTAGATAGGATGAGACCATTTGTCACCAATAGGTGGTAAATTTTCATATAATCTAATGAAATCAATAATAAATTTTGATTATGTTTGATTAGGTAAAATTGAGACGTGAATCACATTAGATTGTTGAAAATAGTTTTAGGTTGTTTCAATTAGGTTTAACCATATTAAATTATCATAATTATGACATATTGAGTCCAAAATCACATTAGATTATTTTAATTGGGTAATATTGAGTACCAAATCATATTAGGTTATCATAATTAGGTTTAAGGGGCTCAATATTCCTTAATTATGTTCCTCATATAACCAATTATGTGATTGGTTAATGGGGAACTCAATTATGGTACATGGAATTAGGTTATTACAAATAGGTAATATTGACTCCCAAACCACATTAGGTTGTCACAATTAGGTCAATTCACTTTAGTTGTCACAATAAGGGCATATCAATATCCAAGACATATTATGTTGTCACAATTAGGTAAACTCATACTAATTTTCCACAATTAGGATCTATCAAGTATAAAACCACATTAGGTTGTTGTAATTAGGTCAATTCACATTAGGTTTTCATAATTAGTTTTAGGTGGTTGTAATTGGGTCAAATCATATTATTTTTTTAATTATGGAATATCACATCCAAATAACATTAGGTTATCATAATTAGCACATATAGAGTCTCAAATCATAAAATATTGTATCCCAAATCACATTAGTTTGTCACAATCAAGGTATATTGGATCCTTAATCACATTAGGTCATATCAAGTCATAAATCACATTATGTTATCATAATTAATGTGTATTGAGTCCCAAATCACATTAGGTTATTTTAATTAGGACATATTGACTCCCAAATCACATAAAATTATAGAAAATATGTTTAGGGGGATTTTTATTCCCTAATTACATCCCTCATGCAACCAATCGAGTGATTGGTTGCATGGGAAACTCAATTAGATCATATGACATTAGGTTATCATGATTACAACATATCAAGTCCCAAATAACCTCAGGTTGTTGTAATAAGTTCAAATGAAATTAGGTTCTCATAGTTAGTTTTAAGTTGTCATAATTAGGTTAAATCACATTAGGTTATTATAATTAGGACATAGCAAGTCCTAAATCACATTAGGTTATCATAATTAAGGCATATCAAGTCACAAATCACATTAAGTTGTCATAATTAGTTTTGGGGTCTATATATTCCCTAATTACATCTCCCATGCAACCAATCAAGTGATTAGTTACACAGGGAACTCAATTTGAGTCTATAACATAAGGTTTTTTCAATTAGGGCATATTGAGTACCAAACCAATTAGGTTTGGTAAATAGGTTAATTTTTCATTACTTTGTCATAACTAGAACATATCTAGTTCCAAAATAGATTATGTTATCACAATTAGGTTTAGGGGGTTTGATATGCCTTAATTGAATCCTTCCTTCAACTAATAAATTTATTTTTTTAATGTGGAACTCAATTATTTCATATGACATTAGGTTATCATAATTATGGAATATCAATTCCTAAATGACATTATTTTATCATAATAAGATAAATCCACATTAGGTTATCATAATTAGTTTTAGGTTGTTGTAATTGGGTTAACTCACAGTAGATTATTAAAATTAGGACATATTGAGTCTTAAATCACATTACATTGTCATAATTATGGAATATAAAGTCCCTAATCACATTATGATAATATAATTAGGTTTAGGGTCTATATATTCCCTAATTTCATCTTCTATACAACTAATTGAGTGACTGGTTGCATGGGGCACTCAATAATCAGGGTATATGACATTAAGTTGTCACAGTTAGGGAATATTAAGTCCAAAACCACATTAGGTTGTTGAAATTATGTTAAAGGTATTAATATTAACTAATTATGTCTACCATGTAACCAATTGAGTGATTGATTAGATGGAGCACTCAATTAGGAAATATTACATTAGGTTGTTATAATTAGGCCATATTGAGTCCCAAATGACTCTAGATTTTTGCAATAAAATCAATTCACGCTAGAATGTCACAATTATTTTTAAGTTCTCACATTTAGGTTGAATAACATTAAGAAATCAAGCAAAAAATCTTATCACAATTTCATAATTATCCCACATCAATAATCAAATCATATTAGGTTAACATAATTAGGTTTAAGGGGCTTGATATGACATAATTGCATCCCCATGTAAACAATTGATTGATTATTTTCATGGGGCACTTAATTAGGGTATATGAAATTATTTTTTATAATAAGGTCATATTGAGTCCCAAACAACATTAGGTTGTCGCATTTAGGTCAATTCATATTAGGTTGTCATTATTAGGATATATAGAGGCCTAAACAACACTAGATCATCATAATTAGGTTTAGGGGGCTTAATATGCCCTATTTTCATCCTCTATACAACCATTCAAGTGATTGGTTGAGTCAATATGATCATATCATATTAGTTTATCAAAATTAACACATATTGAGTCTCAAACCACATTAGGTTGTTTCAATTACGTCAACTCACACTAATTTGTTATAAGTAGGTTTATGCAGCCTGATATGCTTTAAGTTCCTCCCTCATTTAAATAATCAAGTTATTTATTACATGGGGCCCTCAATTAGGGCATATTACATTAGGTTGTTTCAATTAGGTCATATCGAGTCCCAAATGACACTAGGTTATTTTGATAAGGTTAATTCACATTTTTTGTTATAATTAGTTTTAGGTTTTTACAATTAGGTCAAATCACATTATATTATCATAAATAATACATATCAAGTTCCAAATAACATTAGGTTATCATAATTAGGGAATATAAAGTATCAAATCACATTAGGTTATTATAATTAGTTTTAAGGGCTTGGTATGCCTTGATTATGTCTCCCATGTAACCAATAGAGTGATTGGTTGCATGGGGCACTATAGTAGGGTATTTAACACAAGGTTTTTACAATTAGGGAATATAAAGACCCAAACCACATTATCTTTTATAAATTAGTTTAATTCACATTGTGTTTTTGTAAATAGGGAATATTGAGTCCCAAAACACATTAAGTTGTCATAATTAGGTTTATGAGGCTTAATATGTCCTAATTGAGTCCTTCATGCAACCTGTAGATGATAGTTTATGATTATGTGACACCTTAGTTTTTTACAATTGAAAATCTTAGACCTTGGTTGTTTCTCTTAGCTATACACATTCCTTACTTACAAAAACCTCACATCTACTCTATTTTTTCCCCCTTGGATTATCTCTTAGTTTACCTAATCTTATATTAGTGACATAAACATTCTATCTTTCATAGAATGATCAAAATGTACTTATCTTACAACTCTATAGTTATAAACCTATAATTATTTTATTACGTCATGGACACTAACATCTGGGATAGATAGTAGCATTAATGTTATTGTCCTACATTGATGCAAGTGTCTAGTGCCCTAAAGTCATCCAATTTGCAAATGAAATTTATTACAATGGTTATCCTAAGTGATTTAATGTGATTTATCTATTGAGAGGATTAGTATAAATATAATATCAACCTTCATTCATTTCTCACCTATCAATCAAAATAAAGATATCGAGGCACTTATAAAAATCACTCTATCAATAATTAAATTGATCAAAAGCTTCCCTATTTCTATACCAATCATAGGTACAACACTTTTAAAGGTTTGAAGTACTAGTATAGTAGTCATAAGGTCTTATTTTCCAAGTTATAAGATAGTTCACTATTGTACTTATTTTACACACATTGCATGATTCACACACAAGCCAACACATAGGGTATAAATACATGAGTCTGAGGCCCTCTTTTTGAATATTAGTTATGTAGGCCACATCCTTTGACAATGGGGTCATTTGGGTTATATCAACACTGTGTGCCCAGTAACCCATTTTTTCCTAATGTCACATTAAAGATGGAATGCTAGGGTTTTACTATTTCATAAGGAGTGACAATCCATGACCTAGATGTACAAGCACCAAAGTGAAGGTGAAGCAAAAACTAGAAGCATCCAAGTGGTTTCATCTTATTTCAGTAGATATTTCATATAGGACACTATCATCTAACCTAGAGAGTAGTGTCGATGTAATCATCTAGGGATGATGTAACTATATAGATATCTAGAGGCACTAGATCTAAAATCTGATAATTATTCTAGAACTATCTTCCTTCCTAATTTAAACTTGTTATAGATCTAGATCTGAATTAACATCAGAATAATCTAAGTACATCACTTATTTTTCATTTATATATCTATCATAGTTATACTTTCCATTAATATCTTATCTTAATTTAATAAGTTTAAAATATGGTATATCTAAGTTTAGCATTTAATTGTCTTATTATAGATCTAATATTCACACTTATGCCCTATCATTTTTATATTCTTAACCCTATATACCCAAGAGGATCCACATCCAAATTAGGGTTAAACATTTTGTGAAATCAACATGAATATTAAAAAATTTATGATCTAGTGCTTCCAAGCCTCCTAGGGTTTCAATTGATTGTGATGGATTTTCAAATCTGAAGCTTTACCCTAGGGTTTTACCTCCTTTGGTAATAAGGGCTTCATGTGAAAATGCTTAAAATTAGGTTCTTCATTACTCAATGAATTTTAGCCTCCAAATAGGTTCATTCAAAAATTAATAAAATTTATTTTCTACTCATATTGTCATATTCAAAAACCTCTTTTTGTTCACCAAAATTCAGTACAAATTTTTCAATTTTTATAATTTACTATTTTTAGTAAATGTAGACCTACAGGTCATACATATACTTTTATTTCCCTATTTTTATAGTTCCATCTCATTTCTATAGAAAACCCTATCTTATATTTTCAAAAAACTTATCCAATAGTCCTAAATTAATATACATTTTGCAATCATGTTTCCCATGGATAGTTATGTTAATTATTTCATGGTCCAATACCTTATAGTGGTTATTACTTGTTATGTTTCATGCTTCATTCAATAAATTAAGGTTATAATGTGTTCAAAATATAAATATTTAAAAATAATCAAATCATATAATGATCCTAATCAAAACAAAATTAAAACTTCTCTTTAACAATCTTGTTTAAATAATATTGAGCCTTTTCTCATAACCCTAAAGAGGGTGATAACTATCATCCTTCTAGTAGGTCCATGCTATCACTTCTTTAAGGGGTAAGGTATATGGTGTATGTATGTATGTTAAATATAAATTATCCAAGGTTTGTTCTTTTAAAGACTTAAAATAGTAACTCATCCTTATGAGAAAGCTGTAGACATCCAAATCTAGGCACAACTGGCTTCCAATCAAACTTCAAATTGATTCCTACCAACCATTACAAATTAAGCCTAAGAATCACTAAACATCCCAAATGTGTTCATGCATCATTCATCAAGGCTCAGAATCATGTTAAGGCATCCCTAGTTGGGATAGTAGCCTATATTCAATAATAACCTTTCATAGATTCATCCTTAATCACCTTGCGGCATAACAACTGTCAATTTTACCTATGGACTCATTAAATGGGGCATTTGAGCAAATCTTGAAAGAAAAAATTGATAATAAAAATCAATTATATAATTAAACAAGATTAAATTCTTATTTTAATTATCCATTTGTAATTAATGAATATTTAAAAATGGAAGTTCTAAAAATTGAAATATCAAGCCTTTCATCATTATCTTTATGAGTTGTCAAGCTCTTCCAAAATATCCTAAAATATCTAATTTGAGATCCATGCCTAGTAATTGAAAATCATAATTATATGACAAATTTTAACTCAATTAGAGTTAGTCTCAGCTCACCTAGGGTTATTTTTAACCCATTCTATGTTTAAACTCAATCGTAACTCACCTTGGGTAAGAGTTAATTCTTGAGGCTATAAATACAAGGACATGCCCCTTCATTTCTAACCTTGGATATTGTAAAGTTATTATGAATTATTTTGATGCATAAACCTCATGAAAGTAATGTTACCATACCCAAACCTTAATCCAATAAATTATAAAGATAAGTTCGAAGGAAAGGTGAATCCAACAAAACTCCATTGATGAATATTTCTTGATGCACAAGCCAAGCAAGCCATTAAAAAATCCATTTGGAGCTCCATGGAAGGTCAAAGATTGTATTATTTTATGTTTTTTTTGTGTTTTCATATGCAAGATTATTACTTATACTCCCCTTAATGTCTATGCTAGAGGTGGTAGGATTTTAGTGTGTTTATTTGAGTTTTATTTCTTGGACTAACACAATACTAACCTCCCCTCTACGTATTCCTTTTGCACATATTGGCATGCCTAGTGGGACCTCAAGAATCCCATATAACCAAGTATATTGGTATTATACTTTTAATTTTGATAATGGATGCATAAAAAACTTAAAAATTCAAATTTTAACTTCATTTTTTACATCTTTATCTTTTCAACAAGTCACAAGTTGCAGGGATCGATGTCAATTTTCAATCACAAGTGGCAATGATCAATGTTGATTTTCCAAATTGACATTGATTACCAGAATCAACTATAATCTCTATTTGTAAAACATAACATGGTCAAGAACATAGCTAATAAGGGTTTTGATTGAGTTTTTTTATCTTCATTCTATATTTGAGGACATGCCTATTATTTGTCTAACTCATTCCTTGCTAGATCTAGTGAGATACTTTATTTTCAAGATCATATTATTAACCATTTTTCTACCCAAAAATACTCTATTTTTTATGTGTTTTATAGGAAAACATCAATGATCTTCTTAATCTATGTCAATATCTATAATTGGCATCAATCCTTATGTGGATCGATGATGATCCATCTTTGAGATAAAAAATATAAAACCCAAGAGTTAATTTTGAAATGTTGCTTTCTCACTTGACTTTAAGCTTCTAAGTAGGCAAACCCTTTAATAAATTTTAGGTCCTGAGGTGAAACAAAAAAGTTAAAGCATGGTTAAATCTTACACACATTGTCTTTGGTGCCTAAAAATTACTAAGTTATTTCCATCTCTTAGTTATTTTTGAAGTTTTTACAATTATCAACAATAAATTCTAAGGGGCTCAAACTTCACTACATACTTTGTTTTGATGGTTAAAATGAAATCTCACATTAGTTAAATACTTGTAATAGTTTCATTTTCATGTTTTTTTGTTGATTTGTTTTTTTATCAAGATGAGTGATGTGTGTATGATTTCCCCCATCCCCTTTAGGGAACTCAGGTGATAAAAAATGTTCATTATTTGCATTTATCACTTTATTTTAAAATCATGGAAGGAAATTTATTAATTCCCTCCCCAAAATCCATATGAATTAGGTGACCCCAATGTGACCCAAAAATCCTTCCACTTATCTTTATTTCATGCATTTTGGTTTGTGGGTGAGAGTTCATCACCTCCTCACAAGTTCTCTAAGGAAGTGTTAACCTAGGAATTCATCTCCCAATATAATTTCAACCCCAATTAATGGTGGGGTATATAAATTTAAGATGAACCATTGAGATGCTTATTTTAAGTGACTAAAACAAGCTCCATTAGTGGTACTCAACCTCAAAACATAGGGGCAACTTGGACACCACACTACATTAAATAATTAATAGATGTAGTTTTTGTGAAAAAGATAAAACCTTTTCACAACAAGCTAGTTGATGGGGATCTAAATGACATTATTGTGCCCTGGTATTTGCCACACATATGGAACCATCTATAAATGATCAAAAATTGATAGTTTAGATAACCCCACTTGCCACAGATATACTGTTGATAGAGGGCAAGTAGCCCAAAGTTATATGTCATCTTATGAACTCTTGAGAGAAGAGGGGGCCAAAAAAACCTACTTTTCATGCACTTTTACTTTTTAGATTAACAATTTAAATTCCTCTCAAGAGCTATTATATATATGGAATTTAATAGTACTATGTAACTTTGTCAATTTTAGGATTTAGGACATTACACTTAGGTGTTTATGTCATTTTATCCTTTTTACTATAATGGTCTTGAGTCAAAAACTATTTTTTTATCATAGCATGTCAAAAATGAGTCTTGTTTATACATCACTCCTTTGTTTGAAAAAGTGTTACACTTGCCATTTGATATCATACCTTTGCCTTAGTCTTTTTTATAAAACCTTTGTGTGTGTCACTTGATTGAAAAGGGTATCGTTATGCTACCCAATTCATTCCAAGTTTTGTGCCTCAAAGTTTTTTTTTTTCTAAATTATCATACCTTTTGAGCATGATAACATCATTACACTACTCAAATTGTTTCAAAGACTTGTTTCCTTGTGTCCAAATTATAATTTTGGAATCAAAACCACATGTGCCTTTTAGATCTCTACCTAGTACCATCATGTCATTCATTCTTGTTTAGCTTGTTGTTTATTTTAAGAATCCTAGGTTTCTAAGTTCAGTTCAAAACTAGCCTTGATAAGTTCACATCTAAATATTGATTGGTTTATATCTAGGCCTTATGTTATTTTGGCCTAGATCATTTGTCATTCACTTTTGGGTTGTGTAACTTAGGTTAATTCTTTATTCAATTTAACAACTATTTTTGTGCCTAGATTTGGGGGAAGTAGTCTATCTTCCATATGCTTATTGTTTCATGTATTTTATTAAATGACCAATTTCATGTTTAAATCCAAATGTCTAGTTTATACCAAAGTGTTTCAAAAAAATTATATTATCTCTCTTTCCCTTTATACCTCTTTTTGTTTGAATTCTAGCTTTTGTGCATTTTCTAAAAGACCTAGCAATACATGTTTTGAGCCTAGATTTTGTGCCTTGTTTTCCAAAAGACCTAGACACTTGTTTTATTTAGACTTAGATTAAATTTATTTGAAACACTTTGTACCTAAGTTTTTCATTCTAGTTTCCTTTCATCCACTTGACCATTTTGTGTAAGACATTGACGTTAGACTATTTTTATACCAAATTTTAGCACAAATATTTTTGGAGATATATATCCATTCCTTAGACCAAGTTAGACCAATTTTGGACAATTTTCCATTTAGATGTTGTTTTAAGAGTTTATATAACTCTAGGTCATTTTTTTAAATGTTCGTCTTTGATTTGAATATGTCTCATTACACTTGTAGTGTAGCCATGTAAAATCTAGGTTATGATAATGTAATTGCACAAGATGACTTTGTTCAAGATCCCTATGGTGATGATGTTTTTTTTATATAGATCCTTATCCTCACTAAAATACTCAATCTAAGAAATAAATCCAAAATCCTTTAAACCACTATTATGTTAACACACATCTATACTTGGAGTATGACCAAGATCAAACCACATAGTATTTAGCTAGCATACCATCAGTTGTAGAAAAAGTTCAAAAATAATCATATGATGTTATAATGCCATTGATATATAATCCCTATTTGTTTGATCATCACTTAATCAAAAACAAGGATGAAGTTTTAGTCAGATCTGCAAAGGTAGGGGCCAAGTTTTTAGTAGACTTACCCCATGAAAATTTGACTAGTCTAGCTAGGGTACCTTTCAACATACCTTATAATCAAGTCATCAAATAGGCATATTATATAAATTCTCAAGTGATCATGTTGATGTCATATCAAAACCCAAATAGGTTTTTTAAAGGAAAGGGCTTCATGGAGGACCACTTTATATAAATACAAAGATCATAGCAAACCTATTTAAACTTAGCACGTAAGTTTAATAACATGGCCATATCAAATGGTCCCCTCATCAAGTTACCTCATTAAATAGAGGTATTGATCGAATTGATAGGTCAATATAATTTTGTTATAGACATATTTTTTTAAATCACTTTAGTTGGTGACATGTTCATCATCCCAACTATTGAAGAAGTGTCTACTACTTCTATATATAATAATGTGCCAAACATGATGGATAACATACAAGTGTCTTCTAATCCAAGATAAAGTGGTTTAATTACACCAACATCTAGTCCATAAAAATTTCCTTTAGTTAATACCTTGAGTGGTTCACAATAGTAGGGGGAAGTAACTCCTACATCCTGACCACAAGTTACCTCTAATCCTCAACCAATTATTTCTTCAATCACATAACCTCAAGGATTAAGTAATCAAGTGACAAATAGTGCCTTACCTCAACAAAATGTGATGAATCTTACTCCACCTAAATAGGTGATGACTAACATTCCAAAACACTAGGGACATTCCAATATACCAATGAAGTAGAGGTAGAACATTCTACCACCTCAATAAGGGGTAACCAATGTTCCACCTCATTAGGTAATGACATGTATAGCTCAGCAATCACAAACCAACATGCCTTTGTACTCACAAACATTATCCAATAAAAAATGTATGCCCATTGGTTAAAGTCAAATGTTGAACACTCTAAAAATGTCTACTCCACAATATATTTTCACATAACAAAGAGGTATTCTTGTCCCACAAGTACTGATTAGGTAGCAATTGCCTTTCATTTTAAACATGCCACAAATATAATGATAGGGCCTTGGTCCAAAAAAAGTTCCCCATATTCAGCTAGGTTTTACTAGTTGATAACAAGTCCCTATTCAACCTTAGTAGGCACATTATTTTACCTTGAGCCATATCCTTCCATCACAACCATCATTCCCTCAAAACCAAGCTATATATCAAGTCTAAACTAGAATATTAAACCACAATGATTTTAATTTAAATAATATCATCCCAATTTTAGGATGCATTTTCCTAGTTGGTTCACTAAAAAAACCAACATTTCATAGAAAACCATTCCTCTATTATACCCTAGTCAAGGTAATCCACCTTTGACCACCTAGCCTCTACCTCAGACCAATGTTCCATCTAATTTCTTGGCACAAGATCTATAACAAATGAAGGATGCAATTACTATCATTAAAGAAGGGAAATAGACCAAGAATTTCAAATTATATAACATGTGTTCCTCCCATTCAACATGGAGTATTTATAGATACTATTTCCTCTAGGGTATAGACCAATGAAATTTGATAAATATAAGGGTAAAGGAGACCTAAGGCCCATTTGATAGAATTAGTTATTGTTTGCTATCTAGTGGCTTACAAAGACATTTTTTTACTCTTGTTTCCTCAGAGTCTAGCAAGATAGGATTTGGAGTGGTTCCTAAAGTTACCAAAGAATTCAGTACCTAATTTTTATGACCTCTCAAACAAATTTGTGTAGCATTTCTCCTATAATCTCAAACATGAGATTTCATTGGTAGATTTGACTCAGGCCAAAAAAAGGTTGGTGAAATTTTTATAAGTTATTTATAGTGATGGAGATAACTTACCATCCATTTCACTTATAACTTACTAGACAAATAATTGGTGGTTATGACTACCAAAAGTTTACACAATGACATATCCTATCATTTAGAGCTTCAATGTGCACATACCTTCAATAAGATCATCGATGAATGATTAGTAATTTAAAATTCCCTTATTAACAAAGGGAATATCAAGATTACATCATGGAACCAAAATTAGAACCAAAATTAAGGAACATGGAAAGATTAGAACCAAAACCAAGTCCAAGCATAAGTGTCAGCACCAACCCAAGCCAATAACTACAAAAAATCAAAACAATTCAACTACAACAAGAATGTTGTTGGAAATGAAGTAATTGATTCTTGTTATGTCCAAATGGTTCAAAAATAATCTATGCAAATAATGTCACAAATGAAATTAATCCTCATCATCAACCCATTCAAAAAGTATAGCCTTCATAGTAGCCTAGACCCACTCAACAAATGTAGCAAACCTTACTTTTGAAAATCCCTCCTCCAAGGAGAAATGTGCCTACTCGTAGAGTCTTCAATGACCTTGGAGATCCTATTAAAGTCATTTTTTGCAACCTAACCACCACTAATATGATTAGTTGGCCAATTCTAAATCACTATCTTGAGGGTATTCCTTATCCAAATTGGTATCGAGAGAATGATTTCTATGAATACCATTATGTTCATGGATATAATCTATGAAATTATGTGTATATTAAACACCTCATCAATAATATGTTGGAAAACAAGGATATTACATTGGATAATAGAGCATCTACATCCAATCAAAACTTGGGTATCTACCAAAACCCTTTTCCATGACATAATAACAACAACCAACAATAATAAAAATAAAGGCCATAGCAACAATAACAATAATATCAATATCCACAACAATAACATTGTCAACCAAATGGACTAAACCAAGGCCAGAATGATTCCAATAACTAACAGACTTACCATGTAGTTGTGTATGACTGCAACTAATTTGTAGATCATATTATGGGAGGTTGCATTTACACCATCACCATTAATCCAAGACCAAGTTATAATAAAACAAGACCATTTCTAAATAATTACAATCAATCCATTTATTCTAGTGATCCTTCCTTGACCTAGGACTACATACAAGTGTATCAGTAAGTAGGGATTAATACTTTTGGACCTTATACTGATAACTCATCATTGCCTTGTGACCACATACAAGGTCACTGATAATCAAGGCTTATCCTCTATGGCCCCCCTCCATCATTTTCTAACAACAATGGCCCTATATCTAATCATGCTTGTGAAATCATAACTTGACAAACAAATATTACCATTCTTGGCCTATAACTATCTTCCATTGACTCCATCCAACCCATTACTCTAGATATAAATAATCCATATACTATTATGAAGTAAAAAATGTTTGATATTATGTAACAACTATAGAAGACACCCATACAAATATCGATTTTGGATTTATTATGTACATCTATTATCCACAAGCACATATTAACAAAGTTCCTAGGCTAATCCCAAGTTCCAAATGGCATAACCCTAGAAAAACTCCAAGATTTGGTTGGACATCTATCCCCAAGCCAATAGTTAACCTTTGACCAAAGTGATATGTCATCACTTGGCCCTCTCCATAACAATTTATTGTACATTGAAGTTGTCTTTGCATGGCATAAAGTGAAATTTGTCCTCATATATAATGGTTCAATCCTGAATATAGTGTCTCTAAAGCTCATCAAGCATCTCAAATACACAATAGTTGATCTCTAGCTAGAAATAATCACTATTAAGGCCTATGAAAATGAAGAGCAAGAATCATAAGGCACAATCAACTTTCTAGTTATAGTTAGGCCCTTGACCCATGATACACTTTACCATGTTTTAGACCTAGATTTATCTTACAATTTACTCTTGAGAAGATCTTGGATACTTAAAATTCATGTAATTATTTAAATATTATACTAGTGTCTCAAGCTCTATCACTCAAGCATGGAGGTCACCATTAGGTCACCATTAATGGATATTTGTGTCCTTACAAACATTGAAAACATTTGGAGGTGGAGTAAGAAATCTATAATTACTAATTTAGCTTAGATATGTTTCCTACAAAGGATAAATGAAAGGAAATACTTGTTGACTTATCAGAGACCAATTACATAGACCCAAACAACCTTGTTTCATCTTCTCATATGTCACCTCCTAAATTGTATAATCATTTTACCATCTCAACCAATGGCCTAAGAGATTATTATACTCATGACACATTTCACATTACTAAGCTTCTATAAAACCCCAAGTCCTATGGAATACCTAAAGCCAAGCCATCTTTCATGGAATGGAAATGAAAAGGAAAAGGTAAGATCCATAGTCCACCTCATATCATTTTCACACCAACCATTGGCCAAGAAGAAGACCCACTTGTAAATGATGAAACCTGGTTATACAACCAAAAATTAGCCAATTTTGATAAAAATGCCAAATACCCCATTCCTAATAGGATCATGGAAAATCAATCCTATGAAGGAGGAGGTCTCAAACCAAATCAGTAGGTAACTCTTGATCCAATCTCTATAACTTGATACAAAGGAACTTATTGTCTCAAATTTAAATCACATGGGGGTGACCCCATGTATATTATTCATGTTCCAACACTAATTACTAGTAATGATGATGTTGGTAGTGAAGTAGAGTTTGATCAAAGCATTTAAAAAAACTTTTCCAAGACCAATCTATTTGAAACCCATGCCATTTGTACCTTTACCCTAGTTATTCATAATAATCTACTTCCTCTATATCACCCTCAATTTATAGCCTAGGACCAACAAGAATCCATAGTTCCTATAGACAAGTTTGAGAATGATGAGGCCTTTTGTAATTTTCTAGGCTTAAGAGACAATGTTCCATTGGGAGACCACAAACAAGGGTTTTCTATCCAACTGGATCCTTCAGCCTATTTTGGAGAATGGGTGAACACCCTTAGCCACAAACAATTAAATAACACATTGAGGTCCTAAAATGAAAACCTCTTTAAGGAACTTTTGGACAAAGTTAAAAGTAAAGAGAAAGGATAATATTTTGGTGAAAACCTATTTTAGGTACCATTATATGAAGGTGTTCATCTTTCCTCAAATTGAGCTCAAGAGACTACCAATGATGAACTTGATTTTGGGTCTGAGTTCAATTCTAAAGAACAGCATGCCTTTAACTAAATTATCCAAGAGTTTCTAACAATGTTTGTAACATGGACATCCCTACCATTGGGAGATTCTAATTTATATTGTTTAGGCTATCTTGAAGAACTATTCCAAATAGAGGACTTTGTAGTTACAGGCTAATTCAAATCCTTGTCAACCATTTTAGAAGATGAATCTAGTGTCCTTATAGAAGACACTATAGAAGTCAACATTGGTACTCCAAATGATTTTAAATGGGTAAAATTAGTTACATCCCTCACTTAGGAGGAACATGAAACTTTATATCCCTTTTGAGGGAGTTTGTTGATATCTTTGTTTGGGCCTACTCAAACATGCAAGGTCTGGACCCCACCTTGGTTGTACACCACCTTCTTGTACATCTTGATGCCAAACTTTTGAAATAGAAATTACATTATTTTTATCCTTTCATTTTTGTATTAGAATATAAAGAGTTGGAAAAACTCTTAGAATCAATATGTATTCACTCAATTAAATATTCAGAGAAGATCTCGAATGTTGTGCCTATTAGCAAAAAGCTAGATAGAATTTGAATCTAAATTGATTTCAAAGATATAAATAAGTCCTTCCCCCAAGGATGACTTTCCCCTTCCAAAAATTGACATGATAGTTGACTCCATAGTGGGGTACGAAATGCTTTCACTTATGGATGGATTTTTAGGATACAACCAGATCTAGATTGTGCCAAAAGATTAACATAAAACAATGTTCACCACTCCTTGGGGAACATTTTGTTATTAGGTTATACCATTTGGTCTTAATAATGTTGGGGCCACATACCAAAGATCCATGACCATCATATTTCATGATATGATGCATGACATTATTGAAGACTAAGTCAACAAAATATTGGGTAAATCAAAGACCCATGTTGATCATCTAGGTGCACTCTGAAAAATATTTGAGAGACTTCATGAATACAAGGTCAGACTCATTCCCAAGAAGTGTGTTTTTGGTTTTAATTTAGTCAAATTATTATGCTTCATCATATTTCACAGAGGGATTGAAGTTGACCCTACCAAAGTACAAGCCATTACCGAGATACCACCACCATATAATTTGAAGTAGCTCTATAGTTTATAAGGCAAGATTCAAACTGTAAAATGCTTCATATCATAATTAGAAAATAAATGCCATCCATTTACACACTTAATAAATAAGGGTGTTACATTTCATTGAGATGAAGAATTCCAAAAATCTTTTTAGCACCTAAAGGACTATCTTGCCAATCCACCTATTTTGTTACCACCTATGCCAAGAAATTCATTCCTAATGTATTTATCTACCACAGATAAAGTCTTGGGGGCACTTATAGCTTAGCATGATGATAGTGTAAAAGTGCATGTTGTGTACTATCTAATGTTTACATTGGTCACATATGAACATAACTATACACCTTTTGAAAAAGCTTGTTTAGATATGGTCTTTGCAGTATAGAAACTGTGACACTACATGCTAAATAATAAGACCATAGTAATTTCTAAAGTATATCAACTCAATTATCTACTATCCAAGATAATTTTATAAGGTTGAATGGCTAAATGGATCATGCTTCTGAGTGAGTTCAAGATCAAATATGTCAACTAGAAAGTTATAAAGGGATAAGTTCTTGTAGATACCAAACCTCTCACTTTTCAATTCCTAGATGAGTCCATTATGACCATCATTGAAACACCTCTTAAGGAGCAACACTAAAATCTATATTTTGATGGATTATTCAAATCACATTGATTAGGGGTAGACCTATTTTTTATTACACCACAGGGGGATCTTATCCCTAAATCATTATGTATCAACTTTCATTTTGCTAATAACATAGATGAATATAAATCACTCAGTGTAAGTCTTTGTCAAGAAATACAATGGAATATTCAACATCTTAAGGTTTATGGTGATTCTCAATTAATCATCAATCAGGTTACAAACCACTTTCAAACCAAAGATGATAAGTTGGTTTCATACAAGGCCATGGTCGACACTCTCAAACAAAAAATTATAAATATATAATTTAAACACATACCAAGGGCTAGTAATATGACAATGGATGCCATGGCCATAATTGGCTCTTTGATCCATCACATTGACAAGGAAAAAGAATATAAATTTCTCATTGAAAATCTTTTAACGCTAGCTCATGAACCCTTCCACCATCAAAATGATATGTGATATTATTGGTCCTAACTCTATATTGTATTTATAACTATTTACTTATCATAAGGATGTAAAATGATATGGCTGAATATTACATTAAATTTAATAATGGTAGATTGTTTAAGAACAAGGATTTCAATGCACTATGTGATGAGTATAACATTACTCAACATTTTTCTATGGCATATTACCCACAAGGTAATGACCAAGTAGAAGCATCCAAAAAAAACCATTATCAACATCCTTAAAAATATTATCAATGATGTTGGTCATGATTAGTACCTCCAAATCTTCCACTCCCTCTAGGCATACCACACTAATTACCATACCCTAATAGGAGCCACTCCATTTCCATAGTTTATGATATTGAGGCCATTCTTCCCATTGAGATTGAGTTACCATCTTTAATCATCTCATTAAATCATGTCATAAATGATGTATATTAATGATTAGATCGCATGTATGAGATAGATTTACTTGATGAAAAATGCATGACCATTGTTAGCAACCTTCAAACATACTAGAATAGACTCTATGGCCACTATAGCTGGTGATTCAAACATAGAGAATTCAAGCTTCATGATCTTATTCTCAAAGAAAACCAAAAGAATAACATGAATGATAAGAATAAGAAGGGAATGTTCAAACCCAATTGGATAGGCCCCTATATCATTGTTAAAAATTATGGCTCTAAAGCATAAAAGCTCGTTGCACTAGATGGTGATAAAATTGATAAACTAATGAACATTATAAACCTCAAGTATTAATTTTATTGAGAGACCTAAAGTGTTGTCTATAAGGCTCATTTCCATTGTATCATAATATTTTCAACTTCCTTATACCATACCCTATACCATTCTACCATTCCTATTGACCAAAGTTGATTTTACCCTCCCTATCCAACCCTTTTAGCCTTGGTTCTATTTCATTGGTTCTTCAAGCACCTTCATCAAGAGGATTCAGATCAAGTTTTAATAGGTGATTTAGTATTCTAGACTGAAGCCATATTTTAGACCAATATGATAGTGGTTTGGCAGTTACATCCTTCATTTCTTATTTTGTTTCATTCTAAGTAGTCTTGATTATGACTGCCTTTGGGAAAATTAGTGTTTCACTCTATGTTACTAATTATAACCACCTTTGGAAAAATTAGTATCATTAACCTATGTCTTTCTTCCTAATTATAAATACCTATGGGTAAATTATGAATGACACCTTTATCATTCCTTGAAGTACCACCTTGCCACTCTTATGTTGTACTATGTCATTTACATAATTTAAGAACTTGTTGCTACCTAGTTAGATTCCTCCATTATAATTTAGAATTATAGTGACTTGAGGTCCCATCTTGGGACTATGTAGGTAGTGATCAATTCATTTTAATGTTATCTCAATCACCCTTTACTATTCTCTTGCCATTTTACAATTTAGACTATTTAGTATCTTGTCATTATTGATCAAGTTGAGATGCTTCAAAAATTCCAAAAACATTTGTGGACAAGGAATACACCCTAAAAATAAACACACTATCACTCCTTCAATGGGTAAGGTATATGGTGTATGTATGCATGTTCAATCCTAAGTATACAAGGTTTGTTCTTATAAAACCTTAAACTATCTATCCATCCTTATGAGAAAGTCAATAGAGTGGAAAAATAATTTCAGTTCCAAGATCACATTATTGGAAAATTAGATTGCCTACCTATATAATCCAATACATGGTAGTGTTAATCATGTGTTTTCATCCTCATCTACCAATGTTTTACCCAACAAGGTTTCTTATAAAAATTAAATGCTACAATAAAACACATCTAAAAAAATGATTCAAGTATTATACTAAAGGTAACTAAAAGGACAAGTGAGATATTAAGAGAAATGATTAGAGATAAAGTGATCAAATTACCTCCTGTACATCCTATACAGAGATCCAAATACTATTGTGCATATCATAAAAAATACATTAAAAAATACAAATTCTTAAAGATAGTGATGATCCTATAATTGATACTATTGTTGTTTTACATTACATAAAAAATACAAATTCTTAAAGATAGTGATGATCCTATAATTGATACATCACTCAAGAAAAACACTCACATTATGAGTACCTCTCCTAAATCATAAGTACCAAAGCATAAATATGGTTTCCAAAGAAAAATGTAGATCAAAAACACTTGAAAATATAAAACTTAGATCAAGAAAAGGTTTTAAAAAAAATAGATCAAGAAAAGGATACAAATTTAGCTCTCAATAATGATACTCATTTTTCAAAATAATATAATTTTATAATGAATTTTTTTAAAAATTAGTTATCATGGTCAAATATTGGGAAAACATTCCCAAGGTAACACTCATCTTATTTACACACATGATCAAAATTACCATTAATTCTTGGGCTATATTAGTAATACTAATGCAAATCCTCCAAAGATACATTTATCCAAAGTAAAAGAACAAGAGATTGAAAATGAAATTAAATCCAAGACAAAGGAATAAATATAACAAGATATATTGATAAAACACCAAAAAGAGTAAGAACAAAAGTTGCCAATTCAAACTCAAGAAAATCAAACAAACATTCTCAAAAGAGGGTTTCTAACAAAAGAGGTCAAAAAGAAATAAACACTTGAAAAAATCTAAAGTTGTAAATGTGGTTAGAAAGGGGACAACTTCAAGCCCTCCCTCATTTCAAAACACTTATATTCTTACTAATCATATAAATGGTGAGAAATATAAATATGAGTAGTTAATCAAACCATGTTTTTACCCACTCAATAACTTACCACATGATCTATACATATCTATAGGAATTAGTACCTATCGATTGAATCCCCCATTGAAAAATGAGAAACCAAATGTGGATAAATATAAACCAAAGATACCAAGTACAAAATTACCAAAAGTGCATGATAAACTTCGTGATTCTAATCTGCATGCATATGACACATATGGTACAAGGCCTTTATAGAGGCTTCTCTTTGATGATATCCTTGGGTTATATTGGCACTTTTCCTTGTTCATGGCACCATTCCAAAAATACCAAAAAAATAAAAAACATTCAAAAATCCAAAAACATTTTTTGGCACCTACATGTTATATTGTCTCCTTGGCATTTATGTGTTATTTTTATGTTTAGGGATAGTATATCATTTACTCCTACACACACACACACAAGCATACATAGATAAATGATTATATGAACTTATGGGTGTTGGGATTTCCCTCTACTCACATTGCCAGGATGTTGAGGGCATCCATCTTATATGATCTTGATACTTTAAGTTATATAACTATATGGTCACATTACATTATCATGAATGAGATCTTATGTACTTAAACATGCCTTATCCATGTTTATATCTTGCACATGGTACTTGATATGCCATTTAATTGACATTTTTTTTCTAACACATTTGATCCATGAGATACTATGATATGTTTATGTTGGTGCTTATAATTTTCCTTTATACACTTCTATAAGTGTTTTACCTTACTAATGTCTTGCTTGTTTGAGCATTTAAATATGCTCTATTCTATGAATCCCTTGTGCCTATGGTTGCCTTCTTGAGCATTTTAATATGTCATTTCTTGTTGTATAGACATATAAATATGTCATTCCTTACTTTTTGGACATTCGACTAGGTCATGTCCATTAAAATTTATGGCATTTGAGCATGCCCCTTATTTATGGTCTCCTAAAACCTTTGTATATTGACCTGATTTTGATTGCTCTTGTGTGTGTGTTCATTTAATTTTTGAGATTGTACCATTACTATCTATATATTGTCATGATATTATCATGTATCTTAGGCATAAATTTTATCACATTGGATTTATGTGCTTTAATGATAAATTTACCTATGCACATTTTTCTACATACTACATGGTTCAATCACACAATATATAGCTATATGGTTATCTTATTTGAGGTTAGGTAACTACCAAGTACTATTTTTATTCACCTCAAATGGGAGAATATTTTTGGGGGAATGTCAGATGGACATGGCTTTCACACATTGATATTTTTAAGATTCAGTGGGGGCATGCTTTGGAATCATGTTCTCCACATTTATTCAATATTTGGTACTTATATTAGTTTACAGATTTAGTAGGGGTGTGTCATATAGGCATGGCTTCCACACATCCAAAATTTTAAAATTTAGTGGAGGCATGCTTGGAAATCATGTTATACACATTTATTTAGAATTTGGTACTTATATCAATTCACATATTCAGTGGGGGCATGATTTATAAGCACGTTCTCCACACCTATTCAGTATTCAACATCTCCAGTTTACAGTGGGGGTATGTTTTTGGAAACATGTCCTCCATATTGGTAATTATATCAATTTTTATATTTCTCCATATATGTGGGGGCATGCTTTGGAAGCTTGTCCTCCACACATAGTTATTTGAATAGGCAAAAACGCATAGTTATATGAGTCATATACATATTTATGGTAAAATTATATACATGGTACCATTGTTATACATAGTTTTAGCATGGGATATATCTAAGGTGCATATGTTATGAAACATGTGCCTAATATTTAAAAATTTAAAATCAATTTAATATTCCAGAACCATTACATGTACTAATATCCCATAGACTTTTATGGACTTTATCAAACCAATATACTACAATAGTTGGTTCACCTTTTTGATATGGTTAAGGTAATAGAATCACTCAATCTTTTCAAGTTTTTAGGTTGGATCTAATTGTATCATCTAACCTCACTAGGTTTTAAGTATAATTAGGTTGTAAAATTGAGCTAATCTCAACTTTCAAGGGCAACTAATTTTTATTCCAAAGTTAAGGGCATGTGCCTTCTAGTCTCTCTCTATCTGTCTCTTTGGATACATGCACTTTAAAGATTTATCTATATGTATCCTAATATTATTTTTAGATCCTTCTAATGATAAATATTTTTAAAAATAACTTACCAATAAGCAAGGTGGTTACATCAACATAGAAGTGTACTCCTAAACCTTGATATTTCAAATTTTAATATATTTAAAGTAATGTTTACCTAGATTATATGCACTAATTTTACATGGTAACATGCTCTTGGTTATAGGTCAGGCACCATAAAAGTACTCAAATTCAACTCAAGTAAAGACAAGGTGTGCATATACACCCATGTACTTATTCATTTCCTTTAAAAAAATAATTTCATCACTATATTAAAAGGTGGGTAAATGTAGATGATATTTTTTTATTATGTAGCACCTCAATCTTGTACACTTGGTAAACTCAAACCTTTTTTGCTCCTCTTAGTTCTACACATGCCTTGCTTCTATAAGCCTTATATTTGCTCTGTACTATGTCCCTCAACCTAGACCTTAGTTTGACTAATCTTATATTGATGACACAAACATCCTATTTTTCCTAGAATGCTTAAAATGTACTTACCTTTCAACTCTACAAGTTCTAAGCCTATACCTATTTTACTACTCCCTAGAGACTAATGTCTAGGATAGATAGTAACATCAATGTTACTATCCTATCATAATTCAAGTATATAGTGCCTTAAATTCATCCAATTTAAAAATGAAACATATTCAAATGGTTTGTCTAAGTGCTTTAATGCAATTTATATCCTGATATATTTGGTATAAATACAATATCAACACTCATTCATTCCTCACCTAACAACTAGACCAAAGAGACCAAGGCACTTATCAAAAGCACTCTATCAAGCATTAAATTGATCAAAATCTTCCTTAATTCTATACCATTCATAGGTAAAACACATATACAATTTTGAAGTACTAAAGGAGAAATCATAAGGTCTTATTTTTCAAGTTATAATCTAAGTCATTATATTAATTTCTTTACACATATTGCATGATTCACACACAAGCCAACATATAGGGGAGAATTACATGAGTCTAAGGCCCTCTTCCAGAGTATTGGATATGTAGGCAATGTCATTTAATAATGGTGTCATTGGGGTTAGTTAAACATCATGTGCCCACTAACCCATTTTTACCCAAGGTCACATTGACTATGGAAAGCTAGGATTTTTTCCATTTAACAAGGAGAAATAGTCCATGACATAGATCTAAATGCACCAAAGTGAAGGAAAAACAAAACTAGAAGCATCTATGTGGTTTCATTTTATGTTTCTAGATATTATTTACATGGCACTAGATTTGAACCTAGATATTATCATCGATGTAATCATCTAGGGCTGATTCAACTATCCAAATAACTAGATGCACTAGATCTATAATTTGACAACTATTCCAACACTATCTTCCTACTTGATTTTATCTTTCTCTAAATCTAGATCTACATAACATCAAAACAAGTTAATTATATCACTTCTTTATCATTATATATCTAACATATATTTACTTTAAATTAATAACTTGTCTCAATTTAATAAATCTAGCATATGGTATATATGATCTTGATATTTAACTAGCCTACTATAGATTTGTTATTCACCCTTGTACCTTATCACTTATATAATCTTAAACCTATCTACCTAAGAATATCCACATCTAAATTAGGGTTAAACATAACCAATCAAGTCATTTATTTCATTGGGAATTCAATTATGGTATATCATGTTATGTTATCTTAATTAGATCATATTGAGACCTAAATGACATTATCTTGTTTAAATAAGGTAAATTCACATTAAATTGTTGCCATTAGCTTTAGGTTATTGTAATTAGGTCAAATTAAATTATATTTTCTCAACTAGGACATATCAAGTCCTAATCATGTTATGTTGTCAAAATTATGACATATTGAATCACAAATCTCATTAGGTTATTATAATTAAGTCTAGGGGATCAAAATTCCCTAATTACATGCCCCAAGCAATAAATCAAGTGATCAGTTGCATGGGAAACTTAATTAATGTATATGACATTAATTTTTCACAATTATGGAATATCTAGTCCTCATAAATTTGAACATGTTTATCTTCTAACTCAGTTGGTAAGGCAACCAAATGTCAAATATGTGTAATTTGTGAATCGTTAAGACCTAAAAATTGATATTTTCTATTGTAAAACATAAAAATATAAGTTTAGTTTCAAAAATAAATTCTAATTACATATTTTTATTCCCCTATAAAATTTATAAAATTTCAAAAAGAATGGCATGTCATTTTGAGGTCATATACAAAAGTTATGACCATTTGAAGTTGGCATACTCTAGTTCTAGGGTTTTTCAAGAGTGACTATTTAGCTTCTAACTATTGGAATCTAGAAACATTTGATAACATGTTAATTTTAACTTTTTTTATGATTTTCTATTTATTTCAAGTGTTGTGTGTATTTTAAGCATGGGGAAGCTTAAATATAGGTCTTAGAAGGCAAATTACAATAGAAGAAAAAGAGGAGAGATTAGGGAAGATCGAAAAATGATAGCAAGTGTAATGAGATGGATGGAAGTTGGTTTCACATTACATATTTTCAATTTTGACTCCTTTTCATTTTTTCCTCTTTGTTTGTTAGCTGTAGGTGATATAGTGAATACTACACAACATGAAAATTTTGAGTTTAGTAGTTTTCTTTAAAATATTCCAAAGAATATTGCAAAGATCATTATGAGTGTACAAGGTTATTTTTATCACTTAAACCATTCACCTAATGAATTTTAATAAGGTTTAGTGATATAATGGGATCATCCCCTAAGTTATGGGATACTTGTACTCCTTGGGATCCTCTATATAAGGTCAACTTCCTTCTAATCTAAATGCATATGATATAGGACCAACATGCAAGCCTAAAAGAGCTAAATGGAAATCTACAACTAATCATTAGTATAAAACTATTGTGTTAAAATGGAGAATGGATGATGAAAATAAAATAGTGATCCACCAAGACTCGATGAATCAACTCTACAAGCTTTAAAGAATAGACTATAGATTGTAGAGGATAATAAAATATCACAAAATATTTGATATGAATACTTAAATTGCATAAGTGATTCACATGGAGTTTCATGACATAATACAACACTATGAGGGATGAAAAATGATAGACAAATAGTTTTTGCATAAACCTATATGCACACAAAATATGACCTACAAGAAAAGAACCAAGTTCTACATAAAGTGATCAAAATGGATAATAATGAGATGGATGAAAATTATCCACAAACAAAGATCAACAAACCAAAAATACACACATAATGCAAAGGTGATATTAATTCTAATTAAAATGTAAGGTTCAAGCAGCAAATGGGATCTTAGAGAGCAAATTTTGGTAGCATTACTATATCTAGACATGTCAACCATTTTACAATATGAGACTTGGGATTTTATTGGAAATGAGAAGACCATGATTATTAGCTTAACAAACTCTCCTATTTTTTTATTTGATTGGGTAAAAGACCTAGTTTTATTGGGACTAAGAACCATAATTTAAAAAATTATAAAAAAGATTATTAAGACCCAATGGCTGAAACAACAAAAAGAAACAACAACTAGCTAATTATCCCCATGGGAGGAAAAATAGTAGGCAAAAATAAAATAAAATAGTTCAGAAGGAGGGGCCTTCTAAAGGATCCTTATCTTATTTGGTCTTCTTCTCTAGTTCACTCTACTTATTATTTGAAAATTTATCCCTTATTCTTTTACTAGGTCCTTCAATGTCATCTCTGGGTAGGATCATCCGTGGTCTTTTTGATACTTATTCATGAACTAGAGTCCTCTTGATACGAGTAGTGTTGGTGATTTTATGAGGAGGGATCTCTACCACCATCAAGTATTTATTCCTATGTTCCTATCCACCTTATTAGAATGGGTGAAGGATTGAACCATTTTTATAGCTTGCCTATTTAGGGCATTCCATTATTGTATGAGTATTGCTAGATTCATTCTGACCTCATGCAACTTACTATTGAAAAGTTCTAGCTTCTCTTTAAAATTTTGGATGTCCTCTATTAATTTAAATTTACCCTTCTCAACCACCTCCCTAGTGTACCCTCATCCAAAAGTATTGGTTTGGGTTTAGAGATAATTATATTTAGAGGGGGAAATCAATAGAGCTTTTGGATAAAGGGCTAGCCTAAGGGGTATTGGTTGATGGTCGATAAGATCATTGGGTAAGGTCTTCCTCTAGGGAGTCCTCTTTGTCAGAGGACCCCCCCAAAGCAACATCCCTACCTTATAGGGTTGTTCCATGATTCACTATAGTAGGATGAGACTTTGGTGCAGTATAGGGTTGGCATCATTGAATTGATGGGTGAGAGTGGTACTCTCTATAAAGTTTAGTAGATAAAAGGGGACACTAGTCTTATACCCCTAAAATTGGTTTAACAATAAAAAGTGATGAGATAAAATTAAAGTGTGATTACCTTCAAGTGTCATGTATTTCATGAATTAAAGGCATACCTCGAGCCATTGATAAGGGAGGTTAGCACAAGGAAACCCTTTCTTGTCTATTTTGACAAACTCATTAGTGTGAAATAACCTCTGAAGAAGCTCCTACTTTTTTTACTAGTCCTTGTACTCCACTCCATCACATGGCATGCCAATAGATTCTCTGATAAACTTCTCTGTAACCAAGGTCTTAACTCCTCTCATCTCCACTATTCTTTTATTTAAAACCAAAAACAAAATCCCTCACTATGCCTATGTCATGCTTGATTATCCTTGGCATTAACTCAATAAGCCCACCCCACCAGATCTTATTCCATACTTTCTTATTACCTCAGACATCATAATAGGAGTTTGGTTCCAAATGATCCCTATCACCCCCATTACCATAGTGCATATTGAACTTAGTATGTAGTTTGATAGGTTATAAAAGTGATCTATTTTAACAGTTCAAAAAATGATTGAGGGGCATGTTTCTTCCCACCTTGTACAATAAATTGACCTCACATTTTCATAGTGGCATATCATGAAATTTTAAATCCCTCTCTTAGTGAGATATGTTTGCATGTATGGCTGCCGAATCATCTTAACCTGATGTACTTTCATTCCTAACGGCTGATGAGATTATTTTAGGTACATGGCATTGTATATACCAATTGGTTAAAAGAGGGAGGTTTACTCGTATGTTATCAAGCAGATCTACCACCTCGTTCCCTTAATGATAAGCATGGATAATGTAGAATTGTGTTGTCCCCCTCAAATTTTGATTAGCCTCATTAATTATACCTTTCATTGTATGGGAGGGGGTTATTTTTATTTCAAGGGCATTTAGGATATTGAGGGAGTCCCGCTCCATAATAATTATTTCCATCTTAAGGTTGAAGGCAAACTTAATGCCCCATAAAGTTGCCTTAGCATCATCTACATGATTTGTTTAAGTTCCCAAGGGGCTTATGTAGGTAGAAATCATCATCCCCTTCGAATCCCTTATGGCTCCTCCTTTTCTTCCAAGTCCTTGGTTTACTTTTTAGGCTCCATCAAAGTTTAATTTTAACCCAACCTTCAGGTGGGGTTTTCTATAATGTGTGTTTGTGTTTTAGATCTTTAGATGGAGATCTTATTCTCTAAATCACATCCCAATTTTTGAAGATTAGTTGTGCTAACATTGTCCTAGATGTTTGTCCATGGGTGGGAAGGCTTTCCAATTCTTAGTAATGGTGTGGCATAGTTGGATAAAAACCTATTTTGGTCAGTGCCTTTTATTTAAGTAAAGGATATTATTATGTGCTTTCCAAATACTCCAAAACTAATGTGGGAAAGCCAAATTCCATAGGAAATCAAGGGATGGGATATGTTAGGGTGATTTCCATTATTTAATGAGATAAAACACATTATAGGGTTTAACCCATGAGATGTTGAATTTATTCAGCATCTAATTAAATAAGCTTATGTTGAATGGACAATTCAAAAATATATGATGAACTGAGTGCTCAGATTTCCTACTAATGGGCATCTACTATGGACTATCAGTCCTTTTTTTTCTAGGTTATCCACTACTAGGATCTTAAATTGGGCTGTGATCCAAAATAAAAAGTTGACCTTGGGGGTCAAGTGTTATATCCATAAAACTTTTCATTAGTTCCACTCATTTTCTAGGTTTATATCAATGGCATGTCCTAAGGATGCTAAGTACATATTGATGTCTTCAGCGACCTATAAAAATTATCTTAGAAAATAAAGGGATGTGAATCTATCTAAAGGAGGAGTTAATATTCTAGATCACCTTCCCTTATTCAGTTATGTAACCTTCTAAGGGAAGGATTTTCCAACTCTTTAAAGTTTCATGCTCAATTGGATAATCTTTAATTCTTGAGCCCCATCCTTGTTTGAAGACCACATATCAGTTGGTCTAAGTCTATTATGAGGAGAGTGAGGTATTGGATATCTAGGCATCTTTACATAAGTTTATTTTCTCTCCATCCCTAATTTTCCATAACACACTCTCCTATTGGTTATGTAGCAACCAATAATTAATTGTTTAATGGTCACACCTTATTTTGTAAGCTTTCATGTGTAGGAATGTAGCTATAAATCTCTTAGAATTATTACCTTGGAATATTTTGACCTACTTTTTCCACTTATGCTTTCAATATTTCTCCCTAGAGACTTTCATGCCATGTTTATTTAAGGTTGAATTTGTCTTTTATGTCATATGCTTGATTCCAATGTACACACTACATTTTAGTGGGTGTCATTGCTTAATTTTTAATTTAATTCTACCTCTCACTTGATCATTTCTTCGTAATTAATCAATCTAAAACTTGAATTTGTAAATCAAATTGACTGCACAGCCAAATCATGGCTTTTCAAGGTTTTGACAGCCAGATGGGCCATTAAATTAAGCTTGTACACTAAAACTATGGAATTATTTCATTTATTGTCTCCTTTTTTACTTAATTATATCACTGTTTTAACCAATTAATCCTTGGATATAGTCTATGGCCTCCATGTTCCATCTCGCTAATTACTCTGGGCTCTCTTGATCAGGATCTACCAATTGGTGATCTCCTACCACTGTACACGTGTTAGGCCATCATTAGCACTTAGGATATCAAGGGTCTCATAAGAATTCATATCTTGAGGTGATTTTAATTATTTTATAACCTATGGTTTTATTTTACACATCTTAGTCTGGAGGGATCCTAGGCTAACAGGTGTCCACATGTTGTCCTAGAATTGGATCTAAGAGTTGACAACACTATTGACCAAATTTTGACCTCAAGTCAAAATTGGTCACCCCCTCTAGGTTGAAACTTCATAGGGTTTTCAAAATCTTATCATGGTTTTATATGGTCTTAAATAGTTTCATATGGTCATATTTGTCCTTGCCTAGCATTGTTTAAGGTTTGGTTTTATGTTCACTTATCTAGTCCTATGGGTCAATTGTAAGGTCTTGAAATTATCAAACATTGTAAAAGGATTAATATGGTATAAATTCATTATAAAATTTTATTGATGTGTCTTTAATATCATAATATCATGCACTAAGCTTTTATTTAGCTCTTATATGCAAAAATCACATCTTTACCACCTTTTGGCCTATTTGAAAGAGATGGATGCACCATTCCAAGAAGAAAACTTCTCAAGAAGATTCCTAGCATACCTAATGTTAGATTTGGGTCAGGGAATGTTCAAGGATAGTTAGATACTGATAGCATATGAATTTCAATGCCTAAACTAATCAAAATGACACTTTACTAGCACTTTTAGGCACTTGTATGGCCTTGAAATATCATATTTTAATTGTAAATTGTTTTTAAGTGTCCCTTGGGTTCCCTCATATTATTTTACATCTTTGGAAAAAAATTTAATTCAAATTGACACTTTAGGCACTCTTTCTCCTCCATCATTTCCTTCATAAACTAAGGAAGGGAAATTTGAACTGAAGGGTACGGCTGTGTGTGTGAGTGAGTGAGTGAGTGAGTGTGTGTGTGTGTGTGTGTGTGTGTGTGTGTGTGTGTGTGTGTGTGTGTGTGTGTGTGTGTGTGTGTGTGTGTGTGTGTGTGTGTTTGTGTGTGTGTGTGTGTGTGAGAGAGAGAGAGAGAGGATCTAAAACTTTTTCCATTATTATGTGTCCTAGTAAGCTTGAAATTAGTAGCATTATTTTTCATATTTATAGCCTCTTATTTATGAAAAATTTCCAAGAGTGATATAAAGTCACTATGTCTTATCCATCCAAGAGGGGTTTATTATTTAATTTGTTTTTCCACCTTAGAATTTGATGGAGAATGGTTTTGAGGAATGTTTATAGAGGTTAGAGAGATCCTTTTCACGGTGGTGTCATTAAACAACTCATCCTCATGAGGTGCCTTCACTTGGAGGAGAAGTGTCTTCATATACAAAGTGTTTCACTCACTCCTACTGTAAATCTTGGTTTCCTGAGATGTTGGCCACTTTCAAAAGCTTCTAATGCTTTGTCACTCATGGAATATCCCTTAGGTTCATGGAGTTCATGTGCTATTTTTTTGAGATGTGATTCTTGTCTATGTTCTTCAAGTGCTTTTTATTTATAGACATGGTTTATGTTTTAACAATCCACTACATGCTCGATTATCAATTTTGACTCAAATACAAATGACACATCATTTTATAAGGTTCTAAGATAACATTTCACTACTAAAAGGTGGGAAGATGAAGATAATAGTCTACGCACACCTTCTAATGAGAGCCATAATTATTTCTTCCATATGCAAGCCTTTACAGACTATAAAAGTAGGTTGAAGATGTTCATTTCTCATGGAAGGACCTGATACATCTCCTTATACATGTATATGGCCTTGAATATCCCACTTACATCATCAAGTTTTTCAAATTGACTAGATGCTCTAAATACAACACATGAACCTTGTGTATGGACTAACTATACCTACAGGTCTATACATACTATAAGGATAAGTGAATATTATTTGAATCATGTTCAGAGGACATATGATCTATGGAGAAGTATTAGATAGGAAAACAATAGTTGTATAATTCTAGAAGGGTCTAGGGACTTAGTTGGCTCTCTAAACAACTTGTCTAAGTAAATGAGGCCTACACACACTAGGCCTATAAGTCTTCTTTGTGAACCTAAAATTAATTTGTTTTATAATAAAGTAGTCTCAAATAGGAGACTCAAATTCAATATAGTTGAAATAGAACACAATCCATTAATGAGCAACTAGGCCACTTACAAGTCAAGTGGTGACTAAAATACTGAGTTCACAGTCCTAGAAAACCAACTATAAGATAATGTACAAATAATATAAAGATAATGAGGTTGAAAATGCCATGAATTATTAGACAAACCTTGTATATAGTGATAATGAATACTCATTTGTTTTGGGTCCCTTCAAGGATTATGGAAAGTGAAAGGACTAAGTTAAAGACTATATGCTCAAACCTAGCCCTAATGAGCACTTACAACCATGCCTTGAAAGGTGTGAGGTAAATTGCATATAATTAAGGGGTAGAGTATGTATAAAATATGATATTAACCTAATTTTGGATCTTAAAAAAGTTAAAAATCCAAAATAATATCAATAAGGTGGGAGTGAGGTCCTAAACCAAAATACAAAGTTGATCCTCTAAAGACCACCTATAGTTACTCCAAGAATAGGCTAGTCTCAAGCCTAAAAGGAAGGCTATATGCATATGAAAGGATATGAGTTTTATCTAAGTCATAAAATAAGGTCATATAACTATATAAAACCAAAGGAAACATGAATAGAATTGATCAAAACTAAGTTCAATTCTCCATACACAGTCAATCAACACATATAGGTTTGTCTATTCTTATGAGAGCTTTTACTTAGATTGAAGAAAATTAAAAAGAAGATGAATAGGTTTGAAATAGGTAATTTATAATGATCTATAGTTTCATGAACATATGTTTTAAACCTTTATACTTAATAATAAATATGAAAAGTTCAAAAATTAGTCTAAACCTAATGAAACATAGGACACACATAGGCAAATCCAGTCAGTCATAAGAGAGATGGAGTTTTAAGGCCTCTATAGGCATGATCACACTTTGTGAATAGATATATGGGATGGTTATGAGTGCAAAAATACATCCATGGTTACCTAAAATATACACATGCATCAATAATACTCATTGTTTACTCTCAGACCTTGCTCACTCCATTGGCAAGGGATAATCTTGAGACCAAAGGCTCTATTTAAACCCAAAACATAAAATAATAATTTCAAACCCCATATATGTCATTTTAGACAACACATAGACATATGAAATATCTCAATACACTTTTAAATTTAAAAAACCTCGGTTTTCAATTTAAATGCCCTTGAGGTCTAGCAAGGATGTGAGAGGCCTTCAACCCGAAGTCCCCTAACTAGTGCACCAAATTCATATAGTGGATTAATGATAATTAAAATAGAATTTAAAATCATGGGGAATATTTTTTTTGAGGTTTTTAAACCTCTCCCAGTAATGGAATTGAGTTTTGATGCCCAAAACACAAATTTGACCTTTCTTGAGTTCAAGAGAGTTATGTTTGCCACCCGAAAAGTAACTTCACATGCTCACACCATCTCTCACAATTTGCATGGGAATATCAGCCATTTATAATAGGTGGGGGGTCATTAAATAATTTTATCCAAGTGGAATGAGTCCAATCTATGTCCTATGCTTTATGAATGATTGTTAAGACCCAAAACAGGTCTTAAACCCTCCTATAACCCTGATAGTGACTAGGTAGAATAAATAGACCTATAAGGCACACTTAATGTCATAGTTTTATGTTTAAACCTATTGGATATTGTTTAGGACTCAAATTAGGTTATCCACATGTACTTATTTCATACTTTAAATTATATGGAATACAATAAATGCCCTATTTTTCATGATTTTTGGTGTCTTTTAGGTGTTCTTTGAAAGGGGTATCTTCCCAATAATTATATTAGGTCATATAGCTATCTTAAACCAAAGGAAAAATGAATAAGATTGATCAAAACTAATTTCAATTCTTCATACATAGTCAATCAAGACATACAAGTTTACAAGTTCATATGAGAGATTTTGATTGAATTGAAGAAGAGTAAAAGGACTATGAATAGGTTTGAAATAGGTCATTTAGAATGATCTATAGTGTCATGAACATATTTTTTAAACCCTCGTACCTAATAATAAAGTTGAAAAGGTCAAAACTTAGTTTAGACCTAATGAAGCATAGGACACACATAAACAAATCTAACCAGGCATAAGAGAGATGGAGTTTTGAGGCCTCTATAAGCATGATCACCATTTTTAAATGGATGAAAGGGATGGTTATGGGTGGACCAAGACATCCATGGTCACCTTAAAGTTACATAGGTAGTAATCATACTCACTATTTTGTCCCAAACCTTGTTCACTCTATTGACAAGAGGTAGTTTTGAGACCATGGGGTCCGTTTAAACCCAAAACATTAAATAATCATTTCAAAACCCATGGATGGCCTTTAAGGAAACAAATAAACATATCAAAGGTCTCAATACACTTTTAGGTTATAAAAAACTATTTTTTCAATCTAAATGCCCTTGAGGGCTAGTAAGCAGGTGAAAAGACTTAAACCCCAAGTCCCTTAATGAGTGCACCAAATGAATACAGTGGAGTAATGATCATTACCAATGCATTTATAATCATGGGGAATATTTTTTTTTGAGGTGTTTGAACTTCTCCTAGTAATGGAATTGAGTTTAGAGGCCCAAAACTCAAATTTGACCTCTCTCAAGTTTAAGATAACTAAGTCTTCCATCTGAGAAGCAACTTCACATGCTCACACCATATCTAACACTTTGCATGGAAGATGATTAATTTTGAATAGAGGTGGGTTCAGTAAATAAAGTTTTCCAAGTGTAATGAGGCTAATTGGTGGCATGTGCTTTATGAATGATTGTTAAGATCCCAAATAGGTCTTAAAATCTCCTAAAACCCTGATAGTGACTAGGTAGAAAAATAGACCTATAAATCACATTTAATGCCACATTTATATCTTGAAACTTATTTTATATTGTTATGGACTCTAATTACATTATCCATGTGTACTTTTTTTATACTTTTAGTTGTATAAACTATAATAAATTCCTTATTTTTCATGTATTTTTTTGTTTTATAGGTGTTCTAAGAAAGGGATAACTTCCTAATAATTGGAAGAGGTCATTTTGGATGTATATTAACTATTAAATCCTAAAAATATTCACAATATATTTATAGGTGGTCAAACAAGGTTTGTTTTCCAAGGTAGTCTTAAATAAGCCTAAAATAAGACTAGGTGGCAAGGTTATTTCATGGTTTGCATACTTCCACAGAGTCTCATGAAATCAAAATTGACATCGATGTTTTTTATATACTATGTAAATTTAATCACATGATTTTTTTTATTTCAAATGTGTGGTATATTTTTGGAGTAAGTAAATAGGGTTCTAGATAAAGAGGCCTAATTGATGAGAGAGAAATGCAAAAAAATGGACTTCCAGTCAGAATCAGGACATGAAATTTGTCAAGGATATGTAAGTCCATACTGGGTCCTATAATATTCCTTTATTTTTTCAATACTTTTTGTAAATTCTCCTACACAAGGAGGTTTATATGTTTTTAGGGGTACATGGAAAATAGGCCTAGTGAGGGCTTGAGGAACAAAATGGAGTTTTGTGAGTTTTTCTAGGAAACAAAATGGTTTTTTCAGGTTTGATAAGATATTTTAAGACCATCCATAGATATATAGTGACTTTAAAAATATGAACTTGAGTTTTAGGCCACTTGGACCAAGCTATGCATGGAAAATGAAGAGTTTTAAAAATGCCTTTGCACATGAATAATGAAATGTTAGATCAAAGGAATTTATTAAGGAATGATAGGTGTTTAATGAGTTTTTATTAAGGAAATCATGGTGAATTCATGATTTTAAATTCCATTTTTCACTCTTCTCATGCAAAGAAGGGAAGTTTTCAAGAAGCTAGTCAAGGTGTCAAGCCAAGTTCTAACTCATATGCCACATAAAGGCTTAGAGCATATTCATGAGTGAGACACATGTAGTTTGAGTTATTTATATTAATTTTCCATAACCCATGAAGACACTTGTAAATATTATTCTACTACACCCCTCTCTCTCTTCACACATCTTTATATAAACAACCATTTTAGGCTTTGTAAATAATCCACATCTGGTATGGTGAATCCTTGCTATTTTGAGTACTATTTTTACCTTAAAATAAAATAATTTAAAATGGTTTTGAGTTCTCAACATATTTTATAAGTTTTTAAATTAGTGCATAGTTAAATTACAAGTGATAAGCATCTATCTTTGTGTTCAACTTACTCTTTTATGTTTTGTGCAAATAGTTTGCTCTCTAACAGGTAAAATGAAGTGTAATTAGTGTTATTGTATGTCTATAAGTGTAAGGAATACTAATAATATCTAAAATCATACCTCTTATTCATCCACCTTGATAAGTGCATTACATATCACCTTCATGTGTAAATACTTATGTTAGAGAAACCTTTTATGTTGAGATCAGTTTTATGAATCACCTTTCATAGTGAAAGCTCATAGTAGTCTTGTGGAGATTAAATTGGTTGATCACCTCATTAGATTAGTTTTATTTCATTTTTCTCTATCCCTTTTCATTTCAATAATTTATTATCATAGATTATGAGCTCAAATAGACATTTCAAGGGAGCTAGCCTTTCAATCTAGAGGTTTACCCCTGTTATAGATAACCCATAGGTCTATGGTTAATATTATTATTTCAATCAATTTTATTAGGCCTTAACTACCTCTCCAAGGGTAAAAAAATTAATTAAAATAGTTTTGGTATGCCTGGTGGGATAGTTTATCCTAATCACTTCATGTCAAGGTGAATGTTGGCTTTGGAAAGATCATAGCTGCATAAGAATTTCCTACTCAACATTTGGAGATTCCAATAAAGGTATAACATCTAGTTGTAGACCAATTTATTATTTATTTTATCATTCCTCATGGTCATTACTATATTAGATGCTAGTAGAGGTACTCATTTTTATAAATCCACTCCCTCATCCTGAGCTTCCTCTTAAAGTTTAATACCTTGAGACTTTCTTAGCACTTCAAAATCATGAAGAAGAGCTTGAAGAGTAAGAAGACTTTGAAGGTCAAGAAGAGCAAGAGAGTGAAGAATATTTTTAAGGTAACATGGCTAGGTAACATGCTTTCCTAACTTTCAATGCATAAAATCCCATAAACCTTTCTACCTATTATGATATCCCTCCCAATGCCACCAAGAGTGTTCCTTCTTTCAATGGGAAAGGTCCTATCACCCCAAGTGGGCACATTAGATACATGTCCAAATTTTGTAGTTTCCATAATATCACAGCAATTAATATATCAATCATATTTATTTCCATGTCCTTTAGGGTAAAATACCTTGATTGGTATATAACCGTGTTATAAGGATGCATTACTACATGAAATTAATTTGGGGATTTTTTGACAAAAATATTTGAGGATAATATTGATCATACATCACTGATTCATCAAATGAATGTCATTCAAAGAGGACCTAAGGGTCCATGCATGATTTCAACAAAAGGTTCCAAAGGACATGGAATAGGCTTCCACCTCTCATGAGACCCCCTACAAGTTTTGTTTTCCCAACCTACCTCAAAGATATTGGGACTGATATAGATATAATTTTTTAATCCATGGGAGGATATACTTTGACCAATGCATTTGATGTAGATGTTAGAGATGAGAATGGTTTGATATTAAAGCCAATAAACTCCCTCCAAGGGATTAATGCCTATTTATCCTAACATGCCTATTAACCCTCTAATACTTACTCCATTTAAAAATACAAATATCAAGTCTAAATCCACTCTAAATAAATCAAATGATGTAATTGATTGGAAATCAAAATATTAATCCTTAACAGCTTTAACTAGGCAATCAAATCAACATATTGGAGGTTACCAAAACTCTTATTATTACCCTCCACAAGAAAATATATTTCCACCTCAACATAATTGTCAAGGGAGGGCGTAAAATCAACTTAATTTAAATAGGTCACCTAATGTCTATGATCCAAATTCTACTCTCACCTTAAGAACCATGGTTCCAGTCCATAACAACCTAGTTTAAGGAGAAGAATGGCCAAATTTTTTGGGGAAGCCTCAAGGTAAATTCATGAATGATAATGAGGGATAATTTAAATCCTTGGTGGATAAATGAGGGAATAATCCTCACTTGACATTATAATATGATATATTTATGCAAACATAACTAAGTGGAGAATGTATTAATCAAGGAGCAAGCTTTATGAACTTCCAAATGGAGGATAGATTTGTCCTAAATCAGAGAACCTTAGTTGAAACCAACACAAGGTCAAAGAGGAGAAATTTAGGAGATGATAAATATGTGGATAGACCTCCAAAAAACCCTCCTTAAAGGTAATAAGGTATGGATGCAAATGTGGTAGCCTCTACAAGTCATACACCTCTTCAAAATCAAAACTTGGAAAAGGTGGTCAAAACTTCATTGCCTCATGTTCAAGGTACTATATTTCCTCCAAAGATGAAATAAAAATTTAGTGTCTCTCCTTTTAATATCATTGAATATTTTTATAATAAAAAATCAATCATATCCTTTTGGGAAGTACTCCATCTACTTGGCCAAAAATAATTAGTCCAAGAGCAATTGTCCCAACTTTATATTTCCCCCCAACAATCTAAGCATATTGGTGTAGCCCTCATAAATGCACCTAATCATATTTTTAAAACATCCACCAAGTTTTAAAATCCCATACCTTTATATCTTACCCTCATTATGGGAGATAAGCTAGTCCATAATTGCATTATGGATAGTTAAGCAAGCACTTCAGTCATGCCTAAACAAGTCATAGACAAGTTGGGCCTAAAGTGTGAACCTTATAACAAAGACATGTTTTGAATTGATGAAACATAAAACAAGTCAATAGGGCTCATCAAAGCTTTAAAAATTTTATTACTTGACTTCTTATGTTTTCTAATTCTATAAAATATAGTGGTGGTGGATCTGGCTGCACACTTTACCATTTTCCTTTAAAGATACTTCACTGCCAAGATAAGAGGATAAGTTTCTATTGATTAGTATTTTTTGGATTTTATAATTAGGTATGGATATAAATTTAGAATAATAAAATAGTCATTGGACACGTTACACATTGAACCATATGTGGAAACTATTTCCAATCTGAATTTCACTATCAATGAGCAAGAATAACATGCTATAGATGATGGATCACCTTCAAAAATTGAAGGTATTTATGATCTCTTATTAAACTAATATGGTACTAAGACCTATGAGTATGATCCCTATGGTTTTATTCAAGATACAAATCTTGGTACTTATATCATTCACAATGAGGGTGAGGAGAATATTGAGGTAAGTCTTGATGTTTCTCTTTAGCAAGTTTCAATGGGTAACTACTATCTTCATATGGATGATTATGATAAGATATAAAGTATAATATAACATGGTAATGAATATGGTTTAATATTTCCTATCCAAGATGAATAAATTCATGAATGTGATAGTCATGAATAAGGTGATGATCTATGACATTAATTTCGTGTTATAGTATAAGAACTTGAATAAGTGGCCAAACTATTCCTCAAAAGAAACATGAGATTGATATTAAGGTCATTAGTAGAAATGATAAGCATGAAGAAGAGTGTCAAGTCCTTATCAATAAGGTTTTATCCTTAGAAGAATGCAATCAAATCAGGGTAAAATTTTATGTGGTTGAGGAGTAACCTATGCCTCAATCTAATAGTGGATCACTTGCATACATGAATGACCAACAAGAAGGAAAATATGAGGGATATAGACATCAATTACATCATGGTATAGTTGAAGGTGAAGCTGAGAAGGTTCCCATGACTCCCAAGAAATAGAGAAAAACATCAAATGAGAGTGAATGAGATTAATCAGGTTGCACTATCAAGTAGACCTAAAAGGGAGCTAAGAGGACCATATAATGGAGTTTTAAATGATCCACTTATTTTTAGAATATATCCCATGAGTGGTAAGTCCTTTGATCACCTTCACAAGAGAATTTACTATGAAAAACATCCATCTTATGGTGACTTGTTCTCATGGATCAAATGTGACTCAAGAACCATTCTTTTTTATCCTAGTTGAAGCAATAGGAAGTGTTTCATCACCTCAAACATGTTTTGAGGTATGTACATATTAGGTTAGGTACTTTTTTTTAGTATTTTGTGTGTGGTTTCCCTAAATTCTTTTGGTATATTATGTGTTTGATTTTTTTTTTGTGTTTGGTGTGAGTTTGAAGTCTTTATAATCCATACCAATTTCATATTGTAGTATAAGAGTGACTCCATTTCCCAATGAAAGGACAAGGCTACTGGTCCATTAGCATTGCAAGAATGCTACCCCTATGAATCACTAATATTGTTGACTACATTTTGGCCTAAAGTCAAAATTGGTCATTACCTATAGGTTAAAACTTCATAGGGTTGTCAAAATCTTGTCATGGTCTTAGATGGTCTTGAATAGTTCCATATGGTCATATTTGTCCTTGCCTAGCATTGTCTAAGGTTTGGTCTTATGTTCACTTGTCTAGTCCTATGGGTCAATTACAAGGTATTGAAATTTTCAAACATGTTCAAAGGCTTATTATGGTCTAAGGTAATTATAAAAATTTATTGAGGTGTCCTTAATATCATAATATCATGTACTAACCTTTTATTTGGCTCATATATGTAAAAATCACATTTTTGCCACCTTTTGGCCTATTTAGAAGAGTTGGATGTACCATTCCAAGAAGAAAATGTTTTAGTAAGATTAAAAAAATACTTGATGAAATAATTGATTCATATAATGTTCAAGGATAGTCAGATACTAATAGCATCTATAGTTCAACACCTAAACTAAACAAAATGACACTTTACAAGAACTTTTGGGCACTTATATGGCCTTTCAAGATCATATTTAAGTTGGAAATAGTTTTTAAGTGTCCCTTGGGCTATTTAATATCATATTATAGCCTTGTAACAAGTTTCAATTAAAACTAAAACTTTAGGCACTCTTTCTCCTCCATTGCTACCATTAAGGGCTTAGGAAGGCAAATTTGAACTAAATGGTATAGCCAGGAGAGAGAAAGAGAGAGAGAGAGTTAAGCACTGGAACTTTGGAAATTGTTATGGGTCCTAATAAGCTTGAAATAAGTGGAATTATTTTTCAAATTTATTCCCTCTTATTTATGAACTATTGCTAAGAGTGACAGTAGGTCACTATGTCTTATCCATCCGTGAGGAGTTTATTCTTGCATATGTTTCTCCACCTCATAATTCAATGGAGAAGAATGGTTTTGAAAGATGTTTTTAGAGGTAAAAGAGATAATTTTCATGATGGTTTCTTGATATACAAAGTGTTTCACTCACACCTATTGTAAACTTGGTTGCCTAAGATGTTGGCCACTTTCAAAAGTTTCTAATGCTTCATCACTCATGGAATATCCCTCAATTTCATGGAGATCATATGCTCTTTTTTGAGATGTTATTTGTGTCTATGTTCTTCAAGTGTTTTTTATTTAGAGACATGGTTTATGTTTGAACAGTCCACTACATGCTTGATTTTCAATTTTGACTCAAATACCAATGATACATTATAGTATAAGGTTCTGAGATAACATTGCACTACTAGAAGGTGGGTAGATAAATATATCAATCTAAGCACACCTTCTAATGAGATCCATAGGTGTTTCTTCCATATACAGTCATGTACAAGATATAGAAGTAGGTTAAGGATGATCATTAATCATGGAAGGACTTGATAAATCTCATTATACACTCATACATCCTTGACTGCCCCGCTTCCATCATCAAGTTGTTCAAAATTATTAAATGCTCTAAAGACAACACACAAACCCTATGTATGGACTGACTATACCTACAAGTCTATACAAACTACAAGGACAATTGAATATTATACGAAGCATGGTTAGAAGACATGTTATCTATGGAGAAGTGTTATACATGAACATAAGAGTTGTAGAATGCTAGAAGGGTCTAGGGACTCAGTTTGCTCTCTAAGCAACTTGTCCAAGTAAAAGAGATCTACAGGCCCTATGCCAGTAGGTCCTCTTTATGAACCTAAAATTCAATTGATTTAAAATAAATTAGTCTTAAATAGGAGACTCAAATTCAATACATTTGAAATGGGACATAATCTATTGAGGAGAAACTAGGCCACTTGCAAGTCAAGTGGTGACTAGAGGATTGAGTTGATAATCCTAAAAGACCACCTACAAGACTATGTAGATAGAAGATAAAGATAATAAGGTTGGAAATTCCATGAAATAATAAGAAAAACTTGTATACATTGATAATTAATACTCCTTTAGTTTGGGTAACTTCAAGCATTATGACAATTGAAATGACTAAGTTCAAGACTGTATGCTCAAACCTAGCCCTAATGGGCACCTACAGCCATACCTTGAAATGTGTGAGGTAAAATGAATATAATGAAGGGGAAGAGTATGTATAAAATATTATATGAAACTAATTTGGGATCTCAAATAATTTTAAAATCCGAAATAATATCATTGAGGTGGGAGTGAGTTCCTAAACCAAAATATAGTCTTGATCCTCTAAAGGCCACCTATAGGTTACTCTAAGAATATGCTAGTCTTAAGCCTAAAAGGAAGGGAATAGGCATATGAAGGGATATGAGGTTTATCTTAGTTAGAAAATAAGGTCATATAACTATTTGAAACCAAAGGAAACATGAATAATATTGATCAAAATTGAGTTTAATTCTCCATACACAGTCAATCAACACATACAAGTTTGATTATTCTTGTGAGAGCTTTTGCTTGGATTGAATAAGATTAAAATGAATATGAATATGTTTTAAAGAGGTAATTTTTAATTATATATGGTGTCATGAACATATATTTTAAAACCTTATACTTGATAATAAATGTGGAAAGGTCAACACTCAATCTAGACCTAATGAAACATAGGACGCACACAAGAAAATCCATCCAGTCATAAGAGAGATGGAGTTTTGAGGCCTATATAGGCATGATAAAAATTTGTGAATGGATAAAGGGGATTTTTATGAGTTTAAAAATACATCCATGGTCACCTAAAATCTACATAGGTATCAATCATACTCACTATTTACTCTCAGACCTTGATTACTCTATTGGCAAGGGATAATATTGAGATCAAGGGGTCTGTTTAAACCTAAAACATAAAATAATCATGTAAAATCAAATGGAGGTACTTTTATACAAAACATAAACATATAAAATATCTTAATACACTTTCAATTTTTAACAAACCTTAGTTTTCAATCCAAATACTCGTGAGGTCTAACAAAAAGGTGATAGGCCATAAACCCCAAGTCCCCTTACCTATGCACCAAATACATATAGTGGATTAATAATCATTAACATAGAATTTAGAATCATAACAAATATTTTTTTTAAGGTTTTTGAACCTATAGTAGCAATGTAATTGAGTTTTGAGTCCCAAAACTCAAATTCGACCTCTCTCAAGCTCAAGATAGTTAAGTTTACCACCCGAGAAGCAACTTCACATGATCACACCATATCTCAAACTTTTCATGGTAATATTATCCATTTTTAATATTTTGGGGGGTCATTAAATAAGTTTCTACAAATGTAATGTGTCCAATTGGTGGCCTTGCTTTATGAATGATTGTTAAGACCCCAAATAGGTCTTAAACCCTCATAAAACCTTGATAGTGACCAAGCAAAACAAATGGACATATAAGGCAAGTTTAATTCCATATTTTTATCTTTAAAACTCCAAGGAGGTTATCCACATTTACTTATTTTATACTATCATCTGTATGGACTACAATAAATGCCCTATTTTTCATGTTTTTTGGTGTTTTTCAAGTGTTCTAAGAAAGGTGTAGCTTCCCAATCATTAGATGGGGTCATATAAATATTTGAAACTAAATGAAACGTGAATAGGATTTATTAAAACTGAATTCAAGTCTCCATACACAATCAATCAAGACATATAGGTTTACATGTTCTTATGAGAGCTTTTGATTAAATTGAAGAAGAGTAAAGGACTATGAATAGGTTTGAAATAGGTCATTTGGAATGATATAGAGTGTTATGAAAATATAAATCATTATATATGGTCATTTTGGATGTTTCCTAACTATTCAATCCAAAAAATATGCATAGGAGATTTTGGAGATGGTCAAACAAGGCTTATTTTCCAAGGTAGTCTCAAATGAGACTAAGTGGCAAGGTCATTTCATGATTTGCATACTTCCATAGGGCATAAGGACATAAAAATTGACATGGATGTTTTTTATAGCCTAGGTAAATTTAATAACATGATTTTGAGTGATTTCACACATGTGGGAGAGGTTTGGAGCAAGAAAATAGGGTTCTAGGCAAAGTGGTCTAATTGAGGAGAGAGAAAGGTTAAAAATAGACTTCCACTTAGAATAAAGACATGAAATTTAACATGGAGATGTAAGTTCATACTAGGTCCTATAATATTCCTTCATTTTTTCAATAACTTTAATACATTATCCTACACAAGGAGGTTTACAGGTTTTTATGGCTACAAGGAAAATAGGCCTAGTGAGGGCTTGAGGAGAAAAATGGAGTCTTGGGAGTTGTTATAGGAACCAAAATGGTTTTTTCAGGTCTGATAACACATTTTAAGACCATCCATGTAGATAGAGTGACTTTAATAATATGAACTTGAATTTTAGGCCACTTGGACTAAGCTAGGCATGGGAAATGAAGAGTTTTCAAGACACCTATGCACATGAATGATGAAATGTTAGATTAAATGAATTTATTAAGGAATTATAAGTGTAAAATTAGTTTTTATAAAGGCATTCATGGTAAATTCATGATTTTAAATTCTATTTGTCACTCTTCTTATGCAAACAAGGGTAGTTTTTAAGAAGCTAGTCAAGGTGTCAATCTAAGTTCTAAGTCTTATTCCACATGGAGGGTTAGAGAATATTAAGGAGTGATAAACATGTATTTTGAGGTATTTATATTAATATTTCATAACCCCTTTTATTTTTTTAACTCATGAATACACTTATCAATCATCTTCTACTATGCCCCTCTCTCTCTCTCTTCACACTTCTCTATATAAGTAGCCACATTGGGCTTTCTAAAAAATCCACATCAAGTATGGTGAAGCCCTTATAGTTTTAATACTATTTTTTATTTTGAATAAAATAATTCAAACTAGTTTTGAGTTTTTAACTTCTTTTCTAAGTGTGTGAAGTAGTGCATAGTTGAATGACAAGTGATAATCATCTATCCTTATGTTCACTTTACTCTTTCATGTTTTGTGCAATTAGTCTACTATCTAATAGGTCACATGAAGTTTAGTTAGTTTTCTTATATGTATATAATTTAATCAAAATTAATATTTTTTAAAATCATACCTCTTATTCATCCACCTTGAGAGGTGCATTGCATCTCACCTTCATGTTGAAATACTTATGTTAAAGAAACCTTTGATGTTGACATTAGTTTTGTGAATCACCTTTCATAGTGAAATTTCATGGTCATATTGTGGAGATTAAATTAATGTATCACCTCATTATATTAGGTTTACTTCATGTTCCTCTTTCCCTTTTAATTTCAACAAGTTATTAGCATAGATTATGAGCTCAAATAGACATATCAATGGAGATAACCCTTTAATATAGAGGTTTACCTTTGATATAGACAACCCATAGGTCTAAGGGTAATCCCATTATTTCAATCAATTAGAGTAGGATTAAACTACCTCTACAAGGGTTGAAAATTGAGTGACAATAACTACTTACCCACTAGCCCACTTTCTTTGATAATTTGATTTATTTACACTAACACCTCAGGGTTACAGAGCAATGGGATTACACCATGTAGTTCCATCTCATTAACATGATAGTTTATAGGTTACTACATCTCTCTAGGCTATAAAAAAATATTTGGTAGATTAGGTTAGGAGGATTATTTCATGTGGCATCATCTTGCTAACCTATTATCCTATAAGGTTTTAAACTATATGGACATATTTGAGTCATGGAGTCATCGAGATTGTGACACATGGAAGCATATTGCTTATCTGATACCTTTTTGACATCATTGGCTCTTCAAGAAAATTCTTGAAAATTGACTAAGTCTTTAAAATACTTTTAAACAAGTTTATTATTGCCAAGAAAGTGACTATGTATTTGGGTGAACACAAAGAATCGACGAAGTGTCAAAAAGAATTTAAAAGGGCTCAAGACTACTGTGATATTGACACATGGTACTAATCAACCTTTAAAATAAATGGCTAGGCCCCATTGTGACTAATAAACTATGAATATGTTAAGATGTCACTCAAGGCTTTTCAAATTTAAGCTCTTCACCTATTGAAGTTGTGACCAGTAAAAACCCCTAAAATGGCTAAGTGTTGAAGTGTTTATTTGAAAAAAATGGAATTGTTAGGAGACTAAAATCCATAGATAATCTAAGTGTAGAACTTCCGGTTTGAGATTATAAGTGACTAAGTATAATCAATTAAGTCTTGGGACTAGTCAACTAAATCTTAAGAAGCATGTGATTGATCCTAAAGCCTTGAATTGATTTTAGATGCTACTCTTCCATGGTCACAAAAAATGGTCAACAATCTGGTAACCTATATAGGATGATTTCCTACTAAGTAAGAACCTAGTAGCCTTTAAATCAATCTATTGGGAATGGATTCATAGAATCCTCCATATAATTAAATTACATTATGATCTAATGGATCTATGCTTGACCAAGCTAATGATGAATTAAGAACTAATCATAAAACATTTGCAAAGATTCTTAAGGTTCATCTCTGATATACTACCTCAATTTCTCAAAGCTTCATGATCTCCTTCAGAAACCATTCCATATTCTCTGAAGATCCAATTTTGACCTAATTTTAGACTTGATACCTAAGCCAATTTTGGTATTGAAAGTGCCCTCAACAAAATGAGAGAAGGAAATAACATAAATTGTGCCATAGACACATAGAGGAATATAAAAACAACTAAAACTATTTATAATGTGTATGTAGAGACTTAGGGAAAATAAAACATTTAAACTAATTTGTTATATCACTTGGATGAAAGACAATGCAACTAACCTACCCTAAACTAACTAAATAGAAGGCCACCTAAACAAAGCCATTAACTAGTTATATAAAATAGATATCTTTTCTCATCAATCTAGAATTATTTTAATGTCTGAGGGAAGCCAATTAGAGGTGGAGAAGGATTATATGCTCAATAAACTGATAGAGCACTTATCTAAAGATGCAAACAAAAAAAAAAACTCACTAACCCATGTAAATTGAATGAAAAATAGTCATCTTGAACTTTATATGTGGGTTGATTATGGCCTTCTTGATGCTTAATGTGGTGTTTTAGATCAATAAAAACCTAGGATGGCTTATATTTATCATCCTCCAACTGAGCCAAGTACTTGATATGGCATCCTCTTGATAATATGAAGTTTTATCAATCAAATTTTCCTTTGCACTTATGTTTTGTTGCCTTATTATTCTAGTAATTGGGATGTGGTTTCCCTAATGAGTGTCTTGGAAACACATCTATTTTGGGACTCATTAGACTTTTTGTTCTCCTTTTAAAGTGACCTTTTTTGACTCTAATTATAATTAGAGAGAATGTATCTCGTAGGAGGTTGAATTGAGTTGTCTTGGAAATGGTTTTGCATTGGAGGTTCCTTGGGAAGAACTAAAATATCTCCCTCAACCAAATTCTAACCTCTTGGACTGATTTAAGAAAATCCTCCAAATCTTACTAGCCATGAGGAATGATATCCTTGATTTCAAGCTCTATTTCTTCTTTGTCTTAATCAAACTCATGCCAACAAGACTGATCTTATTCTTCTTCCATGCTAAATAAAAGATAATTTATCCAATAAATCACCTCATGATCTCTCCATTAAATGCAACCTTGACTAGAAAAACTTGGCCTCTCTTCAAGACTATCTTCATCCCCTACATTCTTTCCCACTTGCTTACTATTATGCCACTCTAGTTGATCATATTCATCCTCTTCTAGCAGTAGGTTTGATTTTTTTGGTTTAGTGTCATAAATAGGGATGATAATAATTATTTCCTCATCATCCTCACTTGAAATATACTCCTCTTTATCTACATGATATTCATTTTATCTTCATACAATATATCCTCTTTTGAAAATTGATATGGTAGGAGGGAAAGATGGTTCAACTAATGAAGTGGGAGTTGCCTTAACAAGGTTTGGCATCTCAAAATCAAGATTCTTGGTCTAGGAACATTTCCATGGTTGAGTAGTTTGAGACACTTGAGGAATAATGAGAGTTTGAGATAGATGTTCTTGAGGGATAATAGTTTGCATTTTCAATAGAACATACTCTTTAAAAGGATGGAGAGTTATAAAACTTGGGGTTTTAAAATAAGGAGACTTACTTGGAAGTTTGGAAGGTTTTCCCTCCTTGAATCTTGAGATCTTTAATGTGGGAGCCTCCTTTTGAGTGGGTTGATCCTGAGTTATGGCAAGAGAAGCTTATTTAAAATTAGGAATAGAGAAGGTTGACTGAGGTATAATTTATTGCACTTGAGCAAGTACTTGACATATCTACTCCTCTTTGGTTATGATTTACCTAGTCAAGCATTCCTCTTCTTACCTTATTTGAATTTACCTCTATTATTGGTGAAGATAATCTTGATGAGCAATATCCTTCTACTAAAATTCATACTCTTTCTCTCTTTCAATATTTTTCATTTTCTATTTAAAATCCAACAGGATATCTCTGATGTTTTATTAGGATTGGTTAGGAGGGTAATAATGTTGATTAGGAGAAACATAAATTTCAAATGGTTGATTATAATCATGATCAAGAGTGTTAAACAGGGGTGAGATGGAGGTAAACACTATGAGGAGGCTAGTACCTTCCTAATCTTGGCTAATTTTGGGTGAAACTAAGAGTGCTTTCAGCTTGATATGGGAAATAGGAAGGAACAACAATAATATTTTCATGAAATGGGTGGGTGAATAGATTTTTAAGAACTCAAACTTCCTAAACCAATAGATTTGATATTTAGAGTCACCATGTTGTTGAATAAAATACTTTGAAAGGAAAGATACATTAAAGAACACACCAAAATTATTCAATGGATGATGTGAAGATAATCAAACTTGGTGCCACCGGGTATGTCAAAAAAAAACATCACTTAAACTATGCACCAATTGAATTGGAATAAGGTTAAGTGAGACAATGGGATCATCCCCCAATGTTTGGGACACTTGCACTCCTTGGAATGAACCTATAGATAAGGATGACTTCCTTCTAATCTAAATGTATATTATTTAGGATCAACATGTAGACCTAAAAGAGTTGAATGGAACTATACAACTAATCATAAGTCTAAAAATATTATGGGCAAAGGGATAAGGGATGCTAAAAATAAAATGGTGATGCACAAAAACTATATGGATAAACTCTAATATCTTTAAAGAACACACTATATATTTTAGAGGACAAGAAAATATCACACTTCAATTGCATAAATGATTCACATGGAGGTTCAAGACATAATATAGCACTAAGAGGGATGAAAAATAATCCACATATAGTGTTTTCATAGACATATATACATAGAATATGACCTACAATAAAATATCCAAGTTGTGCATAAAATGTTGGGAATGGATAATAATGAGGGATAAAAATTATCCATAGGCAAAGATCAACAAACCAAAAATACACATAGAATGTAGAATAATAGAGAAAGGTGAATTAATTTTCATTTAAATTCAAGGTTTAGGTGGTAAAGGTGCTCTTTAAGATTAAATTTTAAAAACATTATTTTGATTATAAATGTTGACCATTTTACAATGTAAAACCTAGATTTTATAGGCACTGAGAATCCCATTGTCATTAATTACAATCAGAACATAGCTAAGAGAATTGAATGAATATCAAGAATCAAGACACAATCTCACTATAAATTAAATAGGGATTGTGAAAATCAATCATGACTCTAAATATGTCCTTGAGGCATGGTGATGATTACCTTGGGATTGAAATTGTCAACTCAACACATTTTTCTATTGGTTATGCATAAACCAATAATTATTTGCTTAACAATTTCAACTCAATTTGTAATATTTTTTGTGTAGGAATGTGGCTATAGATATCTTGGAATTACAAATTTAGAATATTTTTGCCTAATTCTACCACTTATACTTTTAATACTACACCCTAGAGACTTTCATGCCACACTTATTTAAGGTTGAATTTGTATTTTATGTCCTATGCTTGATTCCAATGTGCATGCCATGTTTTAATGGGTTTTAATTCTTAGTTTTGCATTGAATTCTACCTCTTTCTTTCATTTATTAATTATGAATCAATATAAAACTTTACTTTTGTAAATAAAATTGAGTACATAATCAAATCATGGATTTTAATGGTTTTAATGACTAGATGAGCCATAAAATTTAAGTTTATGGACTGATGATGTGGTGTTATTTCATTCATTATCTCATTTTTTACTTAGTTACATCACACTTTTAACCCATTGATTCTTATTTACAATTTATGGATTCCACATGTCATCTTCTTGACTACTTAAATCTCTTTCGATCAAAATCTATGATCTAGTGCTCTCTTGTTACTGTGTACTTGGGACCTGCCAATTCCATATGGTAGGCCATAATTGGTGCTTAGGATCCCCCAAGTCTAACAAGAATTTAGATGTTAGGGTGTTTTCATTGTTCAAAAACCTATGGTGTTAGTCTATGCATGTCAATCTAGGGGTAGCCCAAGTTGATAGCTATCCACATGTTGGCCTCAAATTGGATCTAGGATCTAACACCAATTACCCACTAGCTTGCTTGATCTAATTATTTGATTTATTTTCACAAACTAACTTAGGGTTAAAAATTAGTGGGATTGTGTCATATGGTGTCATCCCACTCACTTACTATCCCTAAGGATTTGACATCTCTCTAGGCTATACATAAATCTCTAGGAGAGTAGGGTAGAGGGATTATTTCACATGACATCATCTTGTTAACCTGCCAGCCTAAAGGGTTTTAAACTGTATGGAGAGACTTGGTTCACCAGGTCATTGATATTATAACACATGGAAGCATCCTACTTTCTTATTTTCTTGGTGCCTTGATAAAATCATTAACTAACCTAAAAACTTCTTAAAATTTGACTAAGTCTTCAACAAACTTTTGAACAGGCCTAAGACTGCCATGATAGTGACACATGGCTCTAAGTGAACACAAAGAATTGACTAAGTGTTGAAAAACATTTGAAAGTGCTCAAGATCATTGTGAGATTGCACATGGCATTGATAAACCTTTGAAATAAATATCTAAGTCCCATTCTGACTAATAAATCATGAAGATATAAGGACATCACCTAGGGCCCATTAAATTTAAGATCTTCACCTCCTAAATCCATCATTGGGAAAAACCCCAAAGTGGATACCTGTCAAAGCACTTATTTGAAAAAATGGAGCTGTTAAGAGATTGAAACTCATATATCCTCTATGTGTATAACTTCCTTTTGGGCTTATAAGTGACTACATAAAATTGGTTGAGTCTTGGGACTAATTAACTAAATATTAATAAGCCTATGAGTGATCTCGAAGCCTTGAATGGAATTCAGACCTCACTCTTCCATGGTGACCAAAAATGATCAACAATTATTTTCCTTGTAATCCCTAGAGGTGGAAACACTTATAAGCTATAAAACATAGTGGATATGAGAAATCATGGATTCACTCTTACTAGAGTTTTATCACATTGAGTTTCTCTAGGGTGTGTCTTGTTCTATCTTTATTTGTGGTTATTGTGTTTGTTTCCTTCACTTGTTATTTATGATTCTTGAAACTTGGATAATACATAAGCATTTAAGATATCTCAATAATCAGCCTTAATGGTTAAATAACTTCACATTTGGCATTTCACCTCTATACAATCATGTTAATTATAGACATTTTAATTTCATATTTTTTATGTTGTATATGATAATAATAATATTTTGAATATATACTAAAACAACATTTTAGATGTTTTTTATATGGCAAAGAATTTGAGAGGAACACCTTGACATGAAAGGGTCTATGTTGGTGAAACATAGAGTGGAATATCCACCTAATTTATGGATCATATTAGTATCAGAGTAGGTTATCCTTTCTTTCATATAAGGTTTTTTAGCATATTTTTGTATATGTTAATTTTGTTTGTGTTCTATTTTGGTAGTTGTTATGGAGACCATTGTGCATATGTTTTTCATTACCTAGATAGCAAGTGCTAGTGGATAGATTATCTTGATTCATTAGCATTAAGGTGGTTTAAATTTCTACTACTTGTTGGTGATGTAAGACATTATGGGCTTCTACGATGTGATGGTATTTACCAAAATTCCTTGATGGACTAGCCATCTAAGGGAAATTAAAAAGGTTGAGCATTCAACTTGGCATAAATTACTCTTCTAAAGGAATAATGATTATGAGAGTTTTAAAGTGCAGATAAAGACATGTTCAACATAGATTTGAGCATAGTTTCCTTATTACAGTATGGTATATTTTTAGTTGAACAAATAAAATTCTTCAAAGGTAACACTATGAAGCTTGAGGAATAATGTTTTTAATTGGATGTCTCCTTTTTTGTTTATTTTTAAAATGATGTTTATTTGATCCTTCCATGTGGAACAAAGAAGGTCTTTAATACATTTGATTGTATATCCTTGATCCTATTAGCCAAGAGGAGTGGTAAAAACTTGTTTTTATAGATGAAGGAAAGAGCATCAAGAGGAGGAGAGAAAGAAGATCCAAATGGCATTGGAAGGAGTGGGATAAGGAATCCTCACCACTTGAGAGTTTATAAAATTATGGGATTAAAAACATTTAAATCAAATATTTGAATATATATTTGAACCTAAAAAGGTTATTGTCTAAAATATGATCAAACTGGAACCTGAGCATGGTACTATCTAAAATATGATCAAATTGGAACCTGAAATGGGTAATGTCTAAGAGGATGATAATTTAGTTTCTCACTTGGGTGATAAGAGGTAAATCTTAATACTATTTTTATAAGTTTTGTGAAAACCAAAATCATTTAAATTTTGGGTGTGTGATCATAAATTCAATCATATTTAACATTCAACTCAATTGGTATTTCAAATAACTATCAAATATGTGTAATATGTGAAATACTAAAACCTAGAAATTGTTTTAGATTAAGGTAAAAACAAGTTTTGAAGGGACCCCAAAACCCTTTAAAAGAATTAAAAAAGATAGAGCAATTACAAGAACCAAGATACAAAATCCTTAAACCTACTAAAAAGTAGCAACAAAATCAGGTAGTACAAGGACAACATCATTATCCATTTTATAATCAGCCCCCTAATAATCCAAATAAAGATTTAATATCTATTTTTTAGGGGTAAAATCCAGAATAGTTGCCTACCTGCCATCAGCAATATTTTGCATACTTTCTAGCTCTCTATTTTTCTTAGTGGATCTTCTTCCCGGTCTGTCTGGAGAGCCAACATCCGGTTTCACCTTTAAATGCTATTCATCTCCTTTTCCAAATTTAACCAGAGTAGAAGCAAGATGTTTCACCTTCATTTGCTGGTCTTTTTTACTACTTCTAGTTTTTACCCCCTTAGTAATGGTCTTTTTTTCAGCCCTGTTTCTTTGGTTTAGAATATGTTTTAAGTTTTCTCCATTATCATATACAGGAAGCTCATTCGAAGGTAAATCATTCTGAGCCTAAATCTCCCTGGATTGAGAAAAAAGAGAATCTCCCTCCTCTAATTTATTTCCAACTTCAGCCAAGAATTTTCCTTCCTCCATCTCAGTTTTGTCATCTACATCTCTCCATCGGTCTTCTATCTTTTGATAGACAACCATTTGTTTTGATAAATTTATCAGATCATCTATTCTTTGTACAGGTATTATGGTTTTTGATTGTATCCCATGTCCTTCTTTCTCAGAATTTTCTTTCTCAATAGCAAGCTCTTTATCCACCTTAGTATGTGGAGCTTTGGGATCTTCAATAGAAAGCTCTTTCTCCTCCTCAACATATAGAACTTTAGAATCTTCATTATTCTTTAGTTCTAGTCGATTATCTTCTTTGGGTTTCCATACTTTATTTTGCTAGACCTTGATCTTTCTCTCATCCAAAACATTACTAGGATAATTTTTACTTTTATAAGGACAATTTTTGACCCAATGCCCCCATTTCTTACAAGCATAGCAAGAGTTGGGCAAGTCTTCAAAAAAAATCCTTTGAGTTTTTTTGCCATGCTTAGAAATTATATCCACTTTTTCTGGGAGATGATTCAGATCTACCACTTTAACATAAAGTCTAGCACTTTGAAGTTTGGATCTGGTAGCTGTTGCATTATCCAATGCCACAAGTTCACCAAAAGAACTGGCTATACCTTTAAAATTTTCCTCATGCCAAAACTCTAAAGGGAGGCCAGGAAGTCTTACCCAAATAGGAGTGGTTAAGAAAAAAGAATCTGACAGATCCATATTAGGCTCCCATTTTTTAATAGTGAGAGAACATTTACCAAAAGACCACGGTCCTCCACACATAACCATATTCATGTCCTCCTTACAGTTGAAGTTAAACAAGAAGAAATTGTTCAACATTAGTGCCACTTCTACCTCTCCTCGAATAACCCATTTCCTTTTAACCATTTTTGTAAGAGATTCTAGATCTGGTCTTGCCCCTAAAAATTTACCCACTAGGGTGAATTCCATAGAAGACACAAAAAAATCTATTAAAGGATCTGGAACAAAAACTTGAACTCACCTTTCTCCCAACAAGATTTAGTAATCACCGGTGGGAAAAGAAATTTTCCATTGGGTTTCTTGCCAAATAGAGATGACCACTTCTTTTGTTCTAAATACTCTACCTTCAGCACTTCTAAGGATTTTTCCTTATTTAAATTCACATTATCTTTCTCCTTTTTAGGCTCCTACCCTAGCACAACGGGGGAAGAATCTAGTTGGGAGACACTGATCCCATAAAAAGGATTAGATTCACTCGAAGGTTTTCCATTATTTACATCAGCCAAGAATTTTGACCCACATTGAGTTTCTCTAGGGTATCTCTTATGTTATATCTCTTTATATTTATTATGTTTGTTTACCTTGCTTGAATATTTAAATTCCTTACAATTAAGATAATACACAAGAATTTAAGAGAGCTAAATAATAATCCCTAATGGTTAAATAACTTCACATTAGCATTACATCACTATGAAAACATGTTAATTTTAGACATGTATAGAGTAGTAGCATGTTTAAAGAGTTAAGATATTCATTTGTATGCTATATATGATAATTATAAGAAATGTAAAACATATTAAAATCACATTTTAATTATATTATATTGAAAATAACTTGAGAGGAAAATATTTACTTAAAAAAATTTGTGTTGGTTAAACTTAGAGTGAAACATCCACCTAGTTTATGGATCATTGAGTTCCAAGTTTAGGGGTCTCAATATTCCCTATTTATATCCCTCATGTAACAAATTAAGTTATCAGTTTCATGGGCACTCAATTAGGGTATATGAATTAGGTTTTTACAAGTAAGGCATATAGAGTCCCAAATAACATTAGAATATCACATTATGTTTTCATAATCAGTTTGATGTTATCACAACTAGATTGAATCACATTAGGTTATCACAATTAGGACATATTGAGCCCAAAATCATATTATATTTTTAAAATTAGCACATATCAAATAAAAAATAATAATATCTTATCACAATTAAGTTTAGGGGTCTCAATATTCCCTAATTACATCCTACATGTATCCATTCAAGTGATTAGTTACATGGATCACTCAATACATTTTATGGAATTAGGATGTAATAATTATGGAATATTGAGTACTAAACCCCATTAGGTTTTGAATTTAGGGAATTTCACATTATTTTTATGCAATTAGGGATTCTTAAAACCCAAATCACATTTTTCCATAGTGATTAGGTTTAGGGGGCTTGATATGCCCTAATTATGTCCCCCACGCAACTAATAAAGTGATTGGTTATATAGGAAATAAATTAGGGAATATCACATTTGTTTGTCATAATTATGTCATATTGAGTCCCAAAACAAATGAGGTTTTCATAACTAGGTTAATCTACATTAAATTGTTACAATTGGGGAATATTTAGTCCTAAAATGCATTAAGTTGTAATTTAGTTTAGGGGGATCAATATGCCCTAATTATGTCCCTTATGAAACCAATTAAGTGATTTATACATGGGGCACTTAATTAGGGAATATGACATTAGGTTATTTCAATTAGGGAATATCATGTACCTAATGGCATTAGTTTTCCATAATAAGGTTAATTCACATTAGTCATTATAATTAGTTACTTTTTGTCATAATTAGGTTTAATCACATTAGGTTGTTGTATATGACATATTAAGTCATAAATCTCATTAGGTTGTGACAATTATGGCACATTGAGTCCAAAATCATTTTAGGTTATCGCATTTATGTTTATTTTCTTGATATGCCCTAATTATGTCCCCCATGCAACCAAATGACTGATTGATTACATGGGGTACTCAATTAGGGCATATGATATTAATTTATCACACTTAGGACATATCAATTCCTAAACCACATTAGGTTGTAAAAATTAGGTTTAAGGGGCTCAATATGCCCTAATTATAATAATCATGTAACCATTCAAGTGATTGGTTGCATGGGTACTCAATTAGGGCATATGTCATTAGGTTACATTAAATAGGGCATATCAAGTCCTAAATGGCATTAGGTTGTTACAATAAGTTCAATTCACATTATGTTTTTATAATTAGATTTAGGTTTTTATAATTAGGTTAAATTACATTAGGTTGTTACAATTTTGACATATTGAGTTCCAAATAATATTAGATTATCATAACTAGTGCATGTCAAGTCTCAAATCACATTAAGTTATTACAATAATTTTTGGGGGGAGACATATGAACTAATTTCATCCCCCATGTAACCAATCAAGTGATTGGTTTCATGGGACACTAATTTATGATATATGACATTAATTTGTCACTAATCCCCCTAAACCTAATGTTGTTTTGGATTTGATATTCAAAAATAACAAGAAAATAATGTGATTTGACCTCCTTGTAACCATATAATATGGTTTATGACAAAATATTCCCTAATTGCATTCCCACGTAAAAAACTAAGTCATTGGTTGTACTAGGGCACTCAATTCTAGTATATCACATATGGTTGTCAAAATTAGGGAATACCATGTCCTAAACCACATTAGGTTATCATAGTTAGATTTATGGTTCTTGATATGCCCTAATTACATCCCCCATATAACCAATCAAGTTATTGGTTCAATGGGGTGCTCAAATAGGGCATATCACATTATGTTTTCCTAATTAGCACATATAAAATCCCAAACCACATTAGTTTATTAAAATTAGGTAAATTATCATCAAATCATTCAACTAATAACTTTTTCAAGATCTAAATAATATAATGTTATCATAATTAGATTTAAGGGGGTAAATTTATCATAATTTCATCCCTCGTGCAACCAAGTTTTTAGTTTAATGGGTAAATCGATTCGGTAAAATTGATCCCTAAATCACATTAGGTATTTAATTTTCATAATTATGTCTCCCATGAAACCAATCAAGTGGTTGGTTTAATCGTTTACTCAATTAGAATAAATTCATCCCCAAATCACATTAGGTTATCATAATTTAGTTTAGGAGGATTGATATGCCCTAATGTATTTAGATTGGTTAAATGGGGACTTAAATACAAAAAATTAATCCCAAAATCACAAAAGTTGTCATAATTAAGTTTAAAGGGCTAAAATTTCCATAATTATGTCCCACATGCACCCAATCAAGTGATTAGTTGAAAGGGGCACTCAAATAGGGAAATCTGAGAAAAGCACATTAGTTATTGCAATAAGGTTTATGGGGATCTATTGCCATAATTTATTCCCATATCTAAAAAAAAGTAACTAGTTCAATGGAAAAAAAATTAGGGGAAATTGAGCCTCAAATCACATTATGTTGTCAAAATTAGTTTTAAGGGGCTTGACTTTCCTTAATTGCATCCCCCAACCTCTAGCCAATTGAGTGATAGGTTAAATGGGGTACTCAACTAGGAAAAATAAGGGTAAAAATGGTATTATTATATCATATTTAGGTTTAATGGGGATATGTATTCCTTAATTTATTTATTCATCAAACCAATTGAGTAATTATTTTAATCAGATACTCAATTAGGGGAAATAGAGACACAAATCACATTAGGTTTTCACTATTCACATTAGGTTTTCATAATTATCTTTATAGTATTTTTTTAATCCTAATTGCATATTCCATACAACTAATAAAATGATTAGTTGAATTGGGAATTAAATTAGAGAAAATATAAGCCTAAATCACATTAGTTTATCACAATTAGGTTTAATGGAACTCAATTTTCCATAATTACAATCCTAATCCATTCAATCAAATTATTTCTTGAATGGGGCACTCAATTTCATCAAACTAAGTCATAAATAACATTAGGTTGTGGTAATTAGGTTTAATGGGCTTAATTTTCCCTACGTATGCATCCAATCAAGTGCCCTAACTTTTTTTGAGGTTTGATATGTCCTAATTGAGTTTCACATGTAATGAATTTAATGATTGGTTGCTTAGGGAACAAAAATTAGAAAAATCAAGCCCAAAATCATATTAAGTTTTCACATTTGTGTTTAGAGTTTTTTATATATCCTATTTGAGTTCTCAATTCAACCAATTAAGTGATTGGTTACACGAGTTACTCAAATAGGGCATATCAATCAGAAAATGACATTAGGTTGTATAATTTATGTTTAGGGGGCTTTATATGTCCTATTTGAATACCCCATGAAAACAATAGAGTGATTAGTTACACAAGGAACTCAATTAGGGAAAAATAAGTATTTAGAGGGCTCATTATGCCCTAATTGAGTACCCATGAAACCAATTAACACATTTTTTGTATTGGGAATTAAAATAGGACATCAAGTTAAAATTACATTAAACTATCACAATTTTTTTAAAGGGCTCTATTTATGTACTTTTTGAGTGTCATATGCAACCAATCACTTATAGGGCACTCAAATAGGAGACATTGAATACCCAATGACATTAAGTTGTATTTTTCTTTAAGAGGCTCGATATGTCATAATTAAGTGTACAATGAAATGAATCAAGTGATTGGTAGTATGAGGCACTAAAATATGTCAAATAAAATTACAAATAACATAAGGTTTGGAATTTGTGTTTAGATTCCTAAATATGTCCTATTTAATTTTTCCATGAAATCAATCAAGTGATTGGTTGCATAAGCCACCCAAATAAGAAATATTGAGCCTAAAATGAACTTGCCACATTTGTGTTTATGGGGATAAGTATGCCCTAATTGATTTTATAGTACAAAAAATCAAGCAATTAATCTTACAAGGCACTAAAATAGGGAATATAAAGTCTAAATGTGCATTATGTTGTTTCTTTTGTGTTTAAGGGGCTTGAAATGCCCTAATTAAGTAACTCATTCAATCAATCAATTAATTATTGGCATATAGAAATTAATCAAGAAGAATCTAGTCTAAAATTACATTAAGCTATCATAAATATGTCAAGGGTATTGATATTCCCAAAAATTGAGTTCCCATGCAACGAATTGAGCTATTAGTTGCATGAGGAACTCAAATAGGATATATCAAGTTGAAAATGACATTAGGTTGTTGCATTTATTTTTAGGGGGATCAATATGTCCTATTTGAGTGCCACATGTAACTAATAAAGTAATTTATTTCAAAAAGCACTTAATTAGGTCAAATTGAGTTCAAATTAACATTATATTATCATAATTATGTTTAAGGGACTTTATCTTCCCTAACTGGGTGCTCATGCAACCAATAAAATGATTGGTTAATGAGCCATTAAAATATGACATATTGACCATGAAACAATATTAGTTTATCACATTTATGTTTAAGTTACTTGATATGTCCTATTTGAGTTCCCAATGTAACCAATTAAGTGATTAGTTACAGAAGCCACTTAAATAGGGCATATCGTGCCTAAAATGACATTGTATTATTACATGTGTTTAGGGGGATAAATATGTCTTATTTGAGTGTTACATGAAACCAATTGAGTGATGGTTATGTGGGACACTAAATTAGGTCAAATCGAGTATAAAATAACCTTAGTTTTTCAAAAATGTCTTTAGGGGAATTCGTATGCCATAATTGAGTGCCCATACAACCAATCAAGTTATTTCTTACAGAAGGCATTAAAATAGGACATATTAAACCTAAAATGACATTAGGTTGATACATTTTTGTTTAGTGCAATTGATATGTCCTATTTTAGTGACCTTAATAACTAAATGAGCTATTAGTTTCACAATACATCCAAATATGGAATATCATGTCCAAATTGACATTAGGTTTTTGTATTTATTTTTAAGTGTCTCGACATGCCCTAATTTAATTCCCATTTAACCAATCAAGTTATTGGTTGTATAAGGCACTCAAAAAGTATGTATCAAGCCTAAAATGACATTAGGTTATTGAATTTATGTTTAGGGGGATCTACATGTCCTATATGATTGCCCTGTGCAACTAATAAATAAATTAGTTGCATAAGGTGCTCAAATAAGACATTAATTCTAAAAAAACATTATGATGTCATAAATGGGTGTATGGCGCTTGATATTTCCTAATTTATTACCTATGTATCCAATCAAATTATTGGTTTCATAGGGCACTCAAATATGAAAAATCAATTTTGAAATAACATTAGGTTGTTGTGTTTGTGTTTATGGGGATTGATAAGTGTTATTTTAGTGCCTCAAAAAATAAATTAACTAATTAGTTTCAGGGGGCACTCAAATAGGGCATATTGAGTCCAAATTTACATTAGGTTGTTTCATTTTTTTTAATGGGATAAATATACCCTAATTGAGAACCCCACGCAACCAATTTGGGCATCCTAATGTCACCCCTTTATGATGGATATAAACCATAAATTATGTCAACTATAAATTTTTAGTTAAGTCACTCCAATATCACCCTTAAAGATATATATAAAGTCAAGGATAAAGTTTGATTAAATTTATCAAATAATTCATACCAATGTTTCCCAAGAAATATTTCAAATTTCACATCTAAAGACACACCAACATCAACTATTAATTCATTTTAAATTCATTGGGTAAATTTTGCCTAATTTCATTCCTAAAGTCTACTTAACATCACCCTTAGGCCACTCTTAAAGTCTACCCAACATTGCTAGTTAAATTTGGTAGAGCTAAAGACACCATAACATAACCTTATATAGACACTACCCTCATGTGAATTTAAAACTAACTTTAGGGTTTAAATTTTAACAAAGGTTACTTCAAATTGACTTAAAGGCAACTTTAGAATGTGACTATAAATGGTCTAAAACTATAGTTAAAATTAAATCTTGAGAAGTGTGTTTTTGGTGTAACATCATGAAAATTTTTGGGTTTCATCATTAAATATAGGATATCTATAGAAATATATCCAAATAAATTTTAAATAATGATTGAATTTAATCTTCCTAAGATTCTTAATCAACTAATAAATTTACAAGAAAAAAATCAAGCGATTAGGCATTTTATTTCTTACTTAGGAGATAAAACTAAAACTTTTTAAATATTATTATGAAAATATATCAAATATGAATGGGATAAAAAAAATTAGAGTGTTTTTAATGTCATTAAATAATATCCATCGAATCCTCTAGTCTTGATGTCACTTATTCCAAATCAATCACTTTTTATGTATCATTTTGTTATAGAACATATTTAGGAAAATTTATTGCACAATATTACTAATAAAAAAAAAAGATAAATATATTATATGAGTATAAATTTTATATATTATAATAAAAATTAAATAATCAATTAAAAATTTATGCTTGGAAGTTTTGTTTTCAATGAAAAATATTAAACACTACATGTTCAACAATGAAAAACATGTTATTTTACACATTGATCCTTTGAAATATAATGATATCTAAGCCTTATTCATTGGTAATAATATCCAAGTGGTTCATGATAATTATAGATTCAATATTATCTTTTATCACAAAAATTAGTTAAGGGTCAAGTTATAATAGATCAATTAGCTAAGGCTCCCTTATTATACCACACTCCTATATATGATACATTTCCAAATGAGTTTTTTATGTGTACTAGTGAGAATAGAACTTGGAAAATCTAATTTGATGGATCCAAGTGATTTATGGGATAGTATTGTTTTTATCATCCCCCAAGGACATACTATGCCATTAGCATATGGATTGACATTTTCATGTATCAACAATATAATAGAGTATGAGGCATTGATTCTAAGACTCAATGTAACATGTGGTTTAAAAATTAAATCTATCAAAGTGTATGGTGATTCTCAAATTTTAGTTAAAAAATTCAAGGGTGCCAATCAAAGAAGAGAACATAAATTGATTCCACATATATATTTAGTCATTTGTTTTATCACTCAATTCAGTGAGTTTATGATTAATAATATTGCTAAATGAAATGGTAAACATGAAAATTCTATGGATGGTGTTGTTTCCCTTGTCTTTATATATATTATAAATGATCATGTCATATTTAATATTATGATATTTCAAAAACCTACCATTGAGTTAAAAAATTTAGAGGCCTTAGATGTATTTACATTAGAAAGTGGTACAGACAAATCAAAATGGTAGATGAATATATTTAATAATTTATCATAATAAATCAGTCACCCATATTTTTAAGATATGGTAAAATAAAATTTTGAAAATGTCATTAGATATGTTATAATTAAATATTCCATTTTCAATTTATCCTTGGATGGGAATTTACTTAGGTTCCCTGGGCATAAAAAAGCTAAAGTGGCAATACAAAAGGTGCATGATAGTGTGTGTGGTGGAAATTTAGTGAAAAATACATGTCAAATGAAATGTTTGAAATGGGTTAGTTATTAGAAGATGATGGAGCATGATTGAATATGTAAAAATAAGTGAAATTATATATATGTTGGTGCCTAAGACCAATTATGTGGTGGATAATGTACACTTAAATATAAATAATGTATTGAAGAACACATAAGAAAGATTAACTAAACTAATCTATCCAAATACATTTGAGATAAGTAAGAGACTAAAATGTAGAAATGCATTATTTTATTGAATGTGTAGAATAGGGAAATGTATAGATGTGTACAATGAGTAAATAAAGCTAAGAGTGGAATATCTTGTGATTATAAGGGAATAATTTCTTATTGATTTATTAGGATACTAAAAAATAATACATGAGTGTATATATGTTTGAATTATAAGTAAATACTAAAACTGTATTTTTTTCATCTATGTGTGATTTCTCATTTCTATATATACATAGATGTATGATGGTTGTAGTTATTTTACACACACACACACACACATGATTACAACATGATGGTTATCACTAATTACAATTGTAAGAAGGATATTTATGAATTTGTTTCATCTTCCCTAACTGAGTGATGACTTAGACTATTGTGGTATGGTGAATATTTATTTTGGCATGGTATAGGGTTGGATTGTGCCACCTATAATGATATGTGATAATGGATGATAAGAAAATATTGATGTGTATAGGTCCTACATAGCTTTATATCAACATATAAAATGTAAAAAAGCAACACCCAAGTATATTTATGCACCATGAGGTTGTGAGGTGCTATGCAACAATATGATAATCTGTGAAGTGGTAGGTGGAACTGTAGAGGGTATACATACTACAAAGTGAGTTTAAATGAGGCTAAAATAGATATGATCATTACATTATGATATTAATAATACTAAAAAAGTTATGATTTTTGTGAATTATTTACATAGGACTACAAAATATACTATGGTTGTGAAGTAAGTGTGTGGCATGAAAGAGACCACTCAAATAAATACACCGAGGTACCACAACACTTTAAAATACCATTAAATGTTATGTGATCTAAAATTAATGGGTATTTTTTCCTAATGTTTAAATTATTTTCACCATTATCACACATTATATACTCATGATATTTTTCTCTTTATCATTTACTGATAGTTTCTCTTTTAGGGTGTTTTTGACGCATCAATTTGCCTAAGTACAAGTCCTAAAGAACACACTGGGAATAAGATAGAAACAGATTGTGGTGATTTACAAGAGATTTTTTAATAATATTTTTTCATACATTTATTATCATCATTTTGTCCTCCTCTAAGTCTCTATTTGTCTTATTTCTCTATCTACTTTTTGTTTAGTCTTGCTAGCCACCATATATTTCTATTGTATCGACCAAGTCAATAAATCTATTTCATGATTTCCTTTACATATATTGTATCATATTAGATTATATATTTCTAAGTATTATGCCTATAAATCTTACTATATCATCTTGGCCAAAAGAATTCTATGTCAATGGACATCTTTTTAACTATATCAGCCTAGCTAATACCATTAATTTAAAGTTTAGGGTTAGTTTTGAGTATTGTATCCATGTGTGTGTGTGTGTGTGTGTGTGTGTGTGTGTGTCATATTATAATTATTAAACATATATAAACACTCATATAATATAATTTCACTTAAATTTATGCTTTTAAGTAAAACAAAAAAGAGTTGTAGGTTGAGATCTTTTTCTTAGAGGACTAATCTTACATAAAGGTCTTTGAAGATTAATAACAGAAGTCATATTGACAAGGTATCTCAGTAATTGGAGTCCCTAACTAAGGATAAATATGTATTATTATTACCATTTGAGGTCTTCATCCTAAAAAATATCTTATAAAATGTCACTTAAGTCAAGGGGAGATTGATGTGTTGACAAGTCCACCAAAAGGTAAGTATCTCTATCCTTATTCTACTTCATTTATTTACTTAGTAGATAAAATTACTTCATTTATTTATATAGTGGACATATGTCATGTATCCTTAAATATGATCCTAATTATACCAAATGATTTGGTATAGCTTTGGGGTTACTTAGGTTTTTCATTGTCACCTTAGGTTGCATAGATCACCCATTGGTTGACAACTATACCACTTAATTTATTATTAGTTTAACATGTTACAATTATATTGGATCTAGGTTACTCTTGTTCTTCAATTACTTACATATGGTATCCTTATTATATCCTTGATAAACCCCTTAATCACCATTGTTACAACTATTGATCCATATTGAGGCCTAGTGAGATTCATACTTTGTATCATAGATGTATGATTTAACTCTATCCTTTTAGCATTATTGTCAATTAAATTTTACTAGGTATTTATTTTTTCTAAGTCATTTCCCTCTAATCCAAGTATATATAAGATCAATTTTTATTACATTGCTTTTATTCCAATATATTAAAATAAATATGATTATTATTGGTCATCCTAACCCATGCATACATTTTGGTGAACCTGATGTGATCCTATCACATCATTAGTTGGATTGTCTTCATATTTCCTTATTTCATTACTTATATTTTTTTTATTTGACAAGTATCTATTTCCAAATCTTGTTTATTTTATTCTTAACATTTTCTTCACTTTGGATTCACCATCATCATATATTTAGGTGATATTTTTAAATTTTCCATGAATTTTCAATGATATCTCCTCTTAAGATCTGTATAGTGAACCTTAACCCATTCCATTTTTATATGAGTCACTATTTTTCACTTTTTATGACCATAATTGAAAACAACTTATAATTTTTAAATTACTCTAATCCATTTCTTATGGATTAAGATCCCCATGATGATCTTACCACTCATGACAATCCTTATGAGGAACCAAATGATGAAAATTATAGATGGACTAAAGATTCCCATGGTGATATTCCCACTTATGATGATCCTTTCATGATAAAGTGTCCCCCTTATTCCACTTCTAATAGGATTGAGAATAAATATCATGATTTTACCATATATGGTGATGACTCTTATGATAGAGGTGAAGACCTTATCATGATAGTGGATCTTCCCATTTATGATGATTCCACCTTTGCCACATCTCACATGGTTGAAAATCAAAAACAAATTTTTCACATCTATGATGATGAATATTATGATAGAGATTAATACCATATCATGATAAAAGATATTACCATTGATGAACCTTATAACATTTCTAAAAATACCCATGATGATTTTCCCATTTATCACATGATTTATAGTGATATTCCTACCTATTATCCTAATGATCCTTATATTTGGGATGAATAATAATATCATCCTATTAATAATTATTAAAAAATGGATTAAAATCCATATTATTATTTTCTCATTTCTACCAATCTCACAGTAGATCAAGCAATGATGAGCATGGTTTTGTTTAGTTTCACTCACCCTCTCTCCCACCCTTGAAATATTTTAGGTGAATGAATCATCAAAATTCATCTCACATTCAAACTTATCCTAAAAAACCCACTTTTTTCAAAACCATAACTTATTAATAAAACCTATCTCAAGAATATTCTTGAAGTGGAATGAGTTTAATTAGTGGCTTGTGTTTTATGAATGATTGTTAAGACCCCAAATAGGTCTTAAAACCTCCTAAAACCTAGATAGTGACTAGGCATAACAAATGGGCATATAAGGCATATTTAATGCAATATTTTTATCTTGAAAACTATTGGATGTTTTTGAGGACTCCAATTACTTTATCCACATGCACTTCTTCCATATGTTTAGTTATATAAATTGCAATAAATGCCCTTTTTTATGCATTTTGGTGTTTTACAAGTGTTATAAGAAAGGGATAAATTAATAATAATTGGATGAGGTAATTTTGGATGTATATTAACTATTAAAGCCCAAAAATATTCACAATATATTTTGGATATGGTTAAACAAGGATTGTTTTCCAAGGCAGTCTCAAATAGGCCTAAAATGAGACTAGGTGGAAGGGTTATTTCATGGCTTGCATACTTCCACAAAGTATCATGAAATAAAAATTTATGTGGAGGATTTTTTATATCCTATATAAATTTAATCACATTATTTTGGGTGATTTCACATGTCTAGGAGAGTTCTAAAGTAAGAAAATAGGGTTTTAGGCAAAGAGGCCTAATTGAGGAGAGAGAAAGGTAGAAAAAATGGACTTCCACTCAGAATAAAGAAATGAAATTTGAAATGGATATGTAAGGCCATAATGGGTCATATAATATTATTTTATTTTATCAATATATTTTTTTAATTCTCCTACATAAGGATGTTTATAGGTTTTTAGGGGTACAAGGAGAATAGGCCTAATGAGGGCTTGAGGAGCAAAATGGAGTCTTGGGAGTTTTTCCAGGAACAAAAATGGTTTGTTTCAGGTTTTATAACATATTTTAAGACCATCCATGGAGATATAGTGATTTTAATAATATAAACTTGAGTTTTAGGCCACTTGGACCAAGCTATGCGTGGAAAATGAAGAGTTTTAAAGACATTTATGCATATGAATGATGAAATTTTAGATCAGGGGACTTTATTAAGACATTATAGTTGTCCAATGATTTTATATGAAGGAATTCATGGTTTTAAATTCCATTTTTCACTCTTATCATGCAAATAAGGGCAATTTTCAAGAATTTAGTCAAGGTGTCAAGCCAAGTTCTAACTCCTATGCCACATGGAGGGTTAAAGCATATTCATGAGTGAGACACATGGATTTGGAGGTATGTATGTGACTATTCCATAATCCCATTTATTTTTTAATTCATTAATAAACTTTTCAATCTTCTTCTACTACACCCCTCTCTCTCTCTCCAGACTTCTCTATATAAATAACCACTTTTAGATTTGTAAACAATCAACATCTAATATGGCAAAGCCCTGCTAGTTTGAGTACTATTTTTACATTTAAATAATATATTTTAAAATTATTTTGATTTCTCAACTTATTTTATAAGTGTTTAAAGTATTGTATATTTTAATGACAAGTGATACTCATTTATGCTTGTGTTCACCTTACTCTTTCATGTTTTATGCAAGTAGTTTGCTCTATAACAAGTAACATAAAGTGTAGTTAGTGTTATTGTATGTCTATAAGTGTAAATAAAATTAATAGTGTCTATAATCATACCTCTTATTCATCCACCTTAATAAGTGCATTGCATCTCACCTTCATGTGGAAATACTTATTTTAGAGAAAGCTTTTATGTTGAAATCAGTTTTATAAATCACCTTTCATATTGAAAGTTCATGGTAGTATCGTGGAGATTAAATTGGTGGAAAACCTCATTAGATTAGTTTTATTTCATTTTCCTCTATACATTTTCATTTTAAAAATTTAGTATCATAGATCATGAGCTCAAATAGACATATCAAGAGAGTTAGCCCATCAATCTAGAGGTTTACCCATATTATCAACAACCCATTGGTATATGGATAATCTTATTGTTTCAATAAATTTGAGTAGGCTTGAACTACCTCTCCCAGGGTGAAAATTTGAGCGACAATTGTTTTGGCATGCCCAGTGAGATAGTTTTTCCTAATCACTTCATGTCAAAGTGAAAGTTGGATTTAGAAAGATCATAGCTACATAAGCATTTCCTAATCATCATTTGGAGATTATACTAAAGTTATAACATTTGGTTATAGACTAATTTATTATTTATTTTTCCATGCTTCATGGTCACTACTAGATCAAATTCTAGTAGAGGTACTCATTTTGTAAATCCACTCCCTCATCCTGAGCTTCCTCTTGAAATTTAATACCTTGAGCCTTTTTTAACACTTTAGAATCATGAATAAGAGATTGAAGGGTAATAAGACTTTGAAATTCAATAATAGAATGAAAGTGAAGCATATTTTGAAGGTAATATGGCTAGGATACATGCTTTCCCAACTTTCAATACATAAAATTCCATAAACCTTTCTACCTATGATGATATCCCTCCCAATGCCACCAAGAGTGTCCCTTATTTCAATGGGGAAGGTCCTATCACCCCAAGTGAGCACATTAGATACTTATCTAACATTTTTAGTTTCCATAATATCACAACAATTAATATAGTAAGAACATTTCTTGCCATGTCATTTAGGGGGAAAGCCCTTGAATGGTATAGAACCTTGTCAAAAGGATGCATTACTACATGGGATGAATTGGGGGAGTTGTTGACTCAAGGATTTGAGGATAAGAGTGATCATACATCACTAATTCATCAGCTAAATGTCATTCAAAGAATACCTAAGGAATCTATACATGATCTCAACAAAAGGTTCCAAAGGACATGGAATAGGCTTCCACCTCCCATGAAACCCCCTGCAAGTTTTATTTTCCCAATATACCTTTGAGCTATTGGGCATAATATAGATATCATGTTGTAATCCATGGGAGGATATACTTTGACCAATGCATTTTGTGTAGTTGTTAGAGATGAGAATGGTTTGATCTAAGCTGGTAAACTCCTTCCAAAGGTACCAATACCTATCTAACCTAACATGCCTACGACCCCTCCAAGCCTTGATCCATTTCCAAATCTAAATAGAAAGTCTAAAGCTTCCCCAAATAAACTATATGATGCAATTGATTGGAAAATAAAACATAAAACCTTAAAATATTCAACTAGGCAATCAAATTCAACATATTGGAGGTTACCAAAACTCCTATTATTACCCTCCATAAGCAAATAGATTTCCACCTCAATATAATGGTCAAGGGGGGGAATAAGCTCAATCTAATTTCAATAGGTCACCTAATTTCTATGATAAATTTTTTTTTGCCACCTCAAGAACCATGGTTCTAGTCCATAACAACCTAGTTTAAGGATAATAATGGCCAAAGTATTGGGCGAAGCCTCAAGGTTAATTGATGAATGCTAATGAGGGAATGTTTCAAGCCTTGGTGGCTCAAAGAGGGCCTAATCCTCACTTGACATCAAAATATGATAGGTACATACAAGTAGAAACAAGTGGAGAATGTAATAATAAAGGAATATGCTTTATGAAGTTCCAAATGGAATACAAATTTGTCCTAAATTAGAGAACCTAAGTTGCAGCCAACACAAGGTCAAAGAGGAGAGCTTTGGGAGATGATCAAGATGTAGATAGATCTCCAAATAACCTTCCTTCAAGTCAAAAAGGTATGGATGCAAATGTGGTAGCCTCTACATATCATATCAACCAACCAAGTCAATAGGGATCATTAAAGGTTTGAAAGTGTTCTTACATGACTTCCCAAGTTTTCCAATTCTATAAGACATAGTGGTGGTGGATCTAGCTGCACACTTTGTCATTTACCTATAAAGAGACTTCAATACCAATATAGGAGGATATGTTTCTATTTATTGGTCTTTCTTGGCTTTTAGAATGAGGTATGTATCTCAAGTTACAATAATAACATAGTCATTAGCTAAGTTCCACATTGAACCATATGTGGAAACTAGTTCCAATTTGAATTTTACTATCAGTGAACAAGAATAGCATGCCATAAATGATGTAGTATCTTCCAAAATTTAAGGTATTTCTAATCTCTTATTAAATTAATATGGTACTAATACCTATGAGTATGATCCCTATGCTTTCAATGAAGATACAAACCTTGGTACTTATATCATTCGCGATGAGGGTGAGGAACATATTGAGGTAAGTCTTGATGTTTCTCTTCAACAAGCTATAATGGGTAACTGTTATCTTCATATGGATGATGATGATAAGCTTCAAAGTGTAATATAACATGGTAATGAATATGGTGTAATTTTTTCTATCCAAGATGAATAAATTCATGAATATGTTAGTCATGAATAAGGTTATTATCTATGATAGTAATTTCATGCTATAATATAATAATTTGAACAAGTGGCCAAACTCTTCCTCAAAAGAAACATGGGCTTTATAGTAAGGTCATTAGTGGACTTGATGAGCATGAAGAAGAGTTTTAAGTCATTTTCAAGAAGGTTATAACCTTATAATAATGTAATTAAGTTAGTGCAAAAGTTTGTGTGGTTGAGGAGAAACCTAGGCCTCAATCTTATATTGGATCACTTGCATACATGATTGTCTAGCAAGAAGTCAAACATGAGGGATATAGACATAAAGTAAATAATGGTCTATATGAAGGTGAAGCTGATAAGGTTCCCATGACTCCCAAGAAGTATATTGACAAACATCAAATGAGCATGAATGAGATCAATCAGGTTAAACTATCAAGCAGACCTCAAATGGAGCTTATAGAACCATTCAATGGAGTTTCAAATGATCCACTTATAGTTATCATATATCCCATGAGTTTTAAGTCCTTTGATCTCTTTCACAATCAAATTTACTTTGACAAACATCCATGATATGGTGACTTATTCTCATGGATCAGCTATGACTCAAGAAACATTCTTTTTAATCCTGGTTGAAGCAAGAGGAAGTGTTTCAACACCTCAAACATGTTTTGAGGTATGTACATATTAGGTTTGGTACATTTTTTTGAGTCTTTTATGTGTGGTTTCCCTAAATTCTTTTGGAATTTTTAGCTTAATTATGTATTTACCTTGGTTTATTGACTAATTTAATTAATCTTTGGTTAGTTGCCTTAATCACTTGGGTTAAGAGGTTAGTTTGTTTAACAGGATTAGTTATTTTCATGCTAGCCAATGTTAGTTGTTTTACCCACCCTTTTCACATGTTTCTTAGGTGGATAATTTCTTTTCCTATTTAATAAGTCTTCATGTATTATTTTTATAATGAAATGTATGTTGTGAATACAATCTGGTTCTTTCTCACTCTCTATGTTTTATCTAATATGCTATCAAAAGTCTATTAGCTTAGGTGAAAAATGGGTATATTTCCTATTTAATATTTCTTTGCCTAGAAAGTACATTGGTTAGCTGAAAAATAGGTATTAATATATGTCAAAGGTACTCTTGACTTTGGCATATTATATAAGAAGTCTATAGATTTTGAGCTTTCAAGATATTCTGACTCTAATTGGGTAGGATTAATAGATTCAAGAAAATATACAATAGGCTATGTATTCACTCTTTGTTAAAGAGTTTTCTCATGGTAGATCAAACTACAAACTATAACGGCATTATCTTCAATAGATCTAGAGTATAAAGCTATGGTTAGTGCAAGTTGTGAAACTCTGTGGATAAATAAAATCTGGGAAGATCTTCAGTTTGAGTCATCAAATCCTAATCCAATTTTCTATGACAACCAAAGTGTTATGAAGATGGTGAAGAATCTATTATTCCATGCCAAGACTAAACACATTGAGGTTCACCATCATTACATCAAACAATTAGTTACAAATAAAGACATCAATCTCTTCTACTACCTTGCTATACAGCAATCAGCTAATATAATGACCAAACCACTTGGTGCAAACAAGTTCATAAAATTCAAAGATAAACTTGGTCTTATTTTTGGTTTTTTCATTAAAGGAGTGTGTTAGCATAATTATGTAGTTAACTTGGGTTATTGACTAAGGTAATTAGTCTTTGGTTAGTTACCTTAAGCACTTGGCTTAAGTGGTTAGTTTGTTTAATGAACTTAGCTATTTTCATACTAGCTGATGTTGCTTGTTTTACCAACCCTTTTCACATGTTTATTAGTTGGCTCATTTATTTTCCTATTTAATATGCCTTCATATATTGTTTTTATAATAGAATGTATGTTGTGAATACAATCTGGTTCTTTCTTAGTCTCTATGTTTTATCTAATAGGCATAGAGTGTGTTTTATTTTTGTTTTGTGATTGGTGTGAGTTTGAAGTTTTTATAATGCATGCCAATTTCATATTTTATCATAAAAGTGACTCCATTTCCCAATAGAAGGACAAGGCTACTGGTCTATTAACACTGTAGGCATACTACCCTTATGAATCACCAAGATTGTTGACCAAACTTTGACCTCAACTCAAATTGGTCACCCCCTCTAGGTTGAAAATTCATATGGTTGTCAAAATATTTTCATGGTCTTAGATGGTCTTAAATAGTTCCATATGTTCATATTTGTCATTACCTATCATTATCCAAGGTTTGGTCTTATGTTCACTTGTCTAGTCCTATGTGTCAATTATAAGGTCTTAAAATTGTCAAACATGGTCAAATGCTTAGTATGGTATAAGGTCATTATAAAAGGTTATAGAGTTTTCCTTAATATCATAATATCATGCACTAACCTTTTATTTGGCTCTTATATAAAAAATCACATTTTTGCCACCTTTTAGCCTATTTGGAAGAGTTAGATGTACCATTCCAAGAAGTAAATGTTTCAAGAAGATTCTAAACATACCTAATGTCATAATTGGGTCAAATAATGTTCAAGGAAAGTGAGATACTAATAGCATCTACATTTAGTACCTAAACTATGAAAAATCACACTTTACAAGCACTTTTGGGCACTTGTATGGCCTTGCAAGATCATTTTTCAGTTGTAAATAGTTATCAAGTGTCCCTTAGGCTCCCTAAGATCATTTTTACCTTTGGAATTAGTTTCAATTTGAACTAAAACTTTAGGCACTCTTTCTCCTCCATCGCTACCTTTAAGGGCTCAGGAAGGCAAATTTGAACTCAATGGGATAGCCAAGACAAAGAGTGAGAGTTAGGAACTAAAAATTTGGACATTTTTAGGGTCCTACTAAGCTTGAGATTAGTGGAATTAGTCTGAAAATTGATTCCCTCTTATTTATGAACTATTGCTAAGAGTGAAAGTAGGTCACTATGTCTTATCCATCTAAGAGGGGTTTATTCTTGCATCTATTTCTCCACCTTATAATTTGATGGAGAATAATGGTTTTGAGGGATGTTTTTAGAGGTTAGAGAGATAATTAGCATGGTTTTTTTATCAACTAACTCATCCTCATATAGTGACTTCACTTGGAGGAAATATGTCTTGATATACAAAGTGTTTCACTCATTCTTGATGCAAACTTGGTTGCCTGAGATGTTGGCCACTTTTAGAAGTTTATAATGCTTCATCACTCATGGATTATCCATTAATTTCATGGATTTCATGTGATATTTGTCTAAGATGTGATTCTTATCCATGCTCTTCAAGTGTTTGCTCTTTAGAGACATGGTTTAGGTTTGAACAATCCACTACATGTTTGATCTTCAATTTTGACTCAAATACCAATGATATATCATAGTATAAGGTTCTGAGATAATATTTCACTACTAAAAGGTGGGAAGATGAAGAAATAAGTCTAAACACACCTTCTAATGAGAGCCATAGGTTTTTATTCCATATGTAGGCATGTACAAGCTATAGAATTAGGTTTAGGATGCTCATTACTCATGGAAGGACTTGATACATCTCATTATACACTCATACATCCTTGAATTCCCCACTACCATCATCAAGTTATTCAAATTGATTAGATGCTCTAAAGATAACATAGAGATCCTATGTATGGAATGACTATATCTACATATCTATATAAACTATAATGACAAGTGAAGATGATATGAATCATGGTTAGAAGGCATATGATCTATGCAAAAGTGTTAGACATGAACACAAGAGTTGTAGAATGCTAGAAGGGTCTAGGGACTCAATTGGTTCTCTAAGCAACTTGTCCAAGTAAAAGAGACCTATAGGCCCTAGGCCATTAGGTCCTCTTTATGAACCTAAAATTAAATTTATTTCTAATAAATTAGTCTCAAATAAGAGACTCAACTTCAATATAGTTGAAATGAGACATAATCCATTGAGGAGAAACTAGGCCACTTGCAAGTCAAGTGGTGACTAGAGGACTGAGTTGACAATCCTAAAATACCACCTATAGGATTATATACATATAAGAAAAAGATAATGAGGATTAAAATGCCATGAAGTAACAAAAAAACCCTGTATACATTGATAATGAATACTCTTTTGGTTTGGGTACCTTCAAGAATTATGGCAAGTAAAAGGACTAAGTTAAAGACTGTATTCTCAAACCTAGCCCTAATGAGCACCTACAACCATGCCTTGAAATGTGTGAGGTAAAATGCATATAATGAATGGGAAGAGTATGTATAAAATATTATATGAACCTAATTTGGGATCTAAAACAAGTTAAAAATATAAAATAATATCATTGAGGTGGGAGTGAGGTCTTAAACCAAAATATAGTATTGATCCTCTCAAGGCCACCAATAGGTTACTCCAAGAATAGACTAGTCTCAAGCCTAAAAATAAGGGCATACGCATATGAAGGTATATGAGGTTTATATAAATCAGATAATAATGTAATATATCTATCTAAAACCAAAACAAACATAAATAGGATTGATCAAAACTGAGTTAAATTCTCCATACACAGTTAATCAACACATACCTGTTTACTTGTTCTTATGAGAGATTTTGCTTGAATTGAAGAAGATTAAAAGGAATATTAATAGTTATAAAAGAGGTAATTTTTGATGATATATATTTTCATTAACATCTCTTTTAAACCCTTATACCTAAAAATAAATGTGAAAGGGTCAAAACATAGTCTATACCTAATGAAACATAGGAAACACATAGGCAAATCAAGCTAGTCATAAGAGAGATGGAGTTTTGAGGCATCTATGGGCATGATCACACTTTTTTAATTAATACAAGGGATGGTTATGAGTGTACTAAGACATCCATGGTCACCTCAAATCTACATAGGCAGCAAGCATACTCATTATTTACTCTTAGACCTTGATCACTCTATTAGGAAGGGATAATCTTTAGACCAAGGGGTCTATTTGTACCAAAAACATAAAATAATCATGTAAAACACCATGGATGTAAGTTTAGACAACACATAAACATATAAAATATCTCAATACACTTTCAAGTTTAACAAACCTTAATTTTCAATCCAAATGCCTTTGAGATCTAGCAAGGAGGTGACAGGCCTTAAACCCTAAGTCCCCTGACCAGTGTACCAAATGCATATAGTGGATTAATGATCATTAAAATATAATTTAGAATCATTTGGAATAGTTTTTTTGAGGCTTTTAAACCTCTCTTAGTAAGGGAACTGAGTTTTGAGGCCTAAAACTCAAATTTGACCTCTCTCAAGTTTAAGAGAGCTAAGTTTGCCACTCGAGAAGCAACTTCACAGGATCACACTGTATCTCACACTTTTCATGGTAATATGATATATTTTTAATAGATGGGTGGTCATTAAATAAGTTTCACCAAGTATAATGAGGCCAATCAGTGGCCTGTGCTTTATGAATGATTGTTAAGACCCCAAATAGGTCTTAAACCCTCCTAAAACCCTAATAATGACCAAGTAGAACAAATAGAACTATAAGGCACATTTAATTCCATTTTTTTATATTTAAACATATTTTAAATTTATAATGACTCCAAGTAGGTTATCCACATGTACATATTTCATACTTACAATTATGTAGACTATAATAAATGCCCTATTTTCATGATTTTTGGTGTTTTTTAGGTGTTCTAAGAAATGGAAAACGTCCCAATCATTATATGAGTTCATTTTGGATGTTTCATAAATATTAAATCCAAAAAATATGTATAGGATATTTTTGAGTTGGTCAAATAAGACTCTTTTTCCAAGGTAGTCTCAAATGAGACTAAGTGGCAAGGTCATTTCATGATTTGCATACTTCTATAGGGTCTCAGGACCTAAAAATTGACATGAATGTTTTTTATAGACTATTTAAATTTAATAACATGATTTTGGGTGATTTAACACATGTGAGAGAGGTCTAGAGCAATAAAATAGGGTTCTAGGCAAAAAGGCCTAATTAAGGGGAGAGAAAGGCAAAGAAATGGACTTCCACTCAGAATCAAGACATGAAATTTTACATGGAGATTTAAGGTCATAATAGGTAATATAATATGTCTTTATTTTATAAATAAATTTAATACATTATCCTACATAAGGAGGCTTACAGGGTTTTAGGGCTACAAGGAAAATAGACCTAGTGAGGGCTTGAGGAGCAAAATGGAGTCTTGGGAGTTGTTACAAGAACCAAAATGGTTTTTTCAAGTTTTATAACACATTATAAGACCATCCATGTAGATATAGTGACTTTAATAATATGAACTTGAATTTTAGGCCACTTGGACCAAGCTAGGCAAGGGAAATGAAGAGTTTTCAAGACACCTATGCACATGAATGATAAAATGTTAGATTAGAGGAATTTATTAAGGAATTATAAGTGTACAATGAATTTTTATAAATTAATTCATGGAAAATTTATTATTTTAAATTCCATGTGTTAGTTTGTTTATGAAAATAAGGGTAATTTTCAAGAAGCTAGTCAAGATGTCAAGCCAAGTTCTAAGTCCTATGCCACATGGAGGGTTAGAGCATATAAAGGAGTGAAAAAAATGTATTTGGAGGTATTTTTATGACTATTACATAACCCCCTTTCTTTTTTAACTCATGAAGATACTTGTCAATATTATTCTACTATGCCCTTCTCTCTCTCTCTTCACACTTCTCTATATAAGTAGCCACTTTTGGCTTTGTAATAATCCACATCTAGTATGTTGAAATAATAATAGTTTAAGTAATATTTTTTATTTTGAATAAAATATTTAAAACTATTTTTAATTTTTCAACTTATTTTATAAGTGTGTGAAGTAGTTTATAGTTGAATGATAAGTGATAATCATCTATCCTAGTGTTCACCATACTCTTTCATGTTTTGTGCAAGTATTCTTCTCTCTAATAGGTTACATGAAGTTTAGTTATTTTTATTGTATGTATATAAGTTTAATTAATATCACTAGTATCTAAAATCATACCTCTTATTCATCCACTTTTATAAGTGTGTTGCATCTCACCTTCATGTTGAAATACTTATGTAAGAGAAACCTTTGATGTTGAGATCAGTTTTATGAATCACCTTTCATAATGATAGTTCATGGTCATATTGTGGATATTAACTTGGTGTATCACCTAATTTTATTATATTTATTTCATGTTCCTCTATCCCTTTTCATTTCAAAAATTTATTAGCATAGATGATGATCTCAAATAGACATATCAAGGGAGCTAGCCCTTTAATCTAGAGGTTTACCCCTGATATAGACAACCCATAGGTCTAGGGTTAATCCCATTATTTCAATCAATTTGATTAGGCTTGAACTACCTCTCTAAGGGTTTAAAATTGAGTGACAAAAACTACTTACCCACTAACCCACTTACTTTGATAATTTGATTTGTTTACACTGACCACCTTAGGGTTATAAAGTAGTGGGATTACACCATGTAGTGTCATCCCATTCATACACTATCTTAGAGGATCTGACATCTCTCTAGGAAATATAAAAATATTTGGTAGAGAAGGGTAGGGGGATTATTTCATGTGGCATCATCTTTCTAACCTAGCACATATTTGGGTCATAAAGTCATCAAGATTGTGATACATGGAAGTATATTGCTTGTCCACTACTTTGTTCACATCATTGCCTCATGGGTAAAATTCTTGAATATTGACTAATTATTTAAAATAATTTTTAATAGGCTTGGTTTTTCTAAGAAAGTGACATATGGCTTTGGGCAAACATAAAGAATCGACTAAGTGTCAAAAACATTAAAAGGGCTCAAGACTACTATGATATTGACACATGGCACCGATCAACCTTTGAAAGAAATGGATAAGTCCTATTATGACTAAAAAAATATGAAGACATTAATATGTCACTCAGGGCATCTCAAATATAATCTCTTCACCTTTTGAAGTTGTGACCAGAAAAAGAGCCCAAAATGGCTAAGTGTTGCAATGTTTCTTTGAAAAAAATTGAATTATTAGGAGACTAAAACTCATATATCTTTTAAGCATAGAAATTCCCTTTGGTATTATAAGTGACTATGAGAATCCTATGAGTTATCCTAAATCCTTGAATGGAATTTAGATGCTACTCTTCCATGGTGACAAAAAATGGTCAACAATTTGGTGACCTCTACAGGTTGTTTGCCTACTAAGTAGGAACCTAGTAGCCTTTGAAGAAATCTATTGGGCATGGAGTCATAGAAGCATCCCTATGATTAAACTACATTATGATCTATTAGATCCATGCTTGACTAAGCTAATGATAAATTAGAAACTAATCATAAAGTATTTGAAAATATTATCAAGGTTTATCTCTTATATACTCCCTCAATTTCTCAAATATTCATGGTCTCCTTTATATACCATTCCATATGCTCTTAAGCTCTAATTTTTACCTACTTTTAGACATGATACTTGAGCCAAATTTTGGAATTGAAAGTTCCCTCAACAAAATGAGAGAAAAAAATAACACAAACTATACCATAGACATATAGAGTAATATAAAAACAACTAAAACTATTTGTAATGTGCATGCAAGGACTTAGGGAAAATAAAGAATTTAAACTAATGTGTTGCAACATTTGGAGAAAATACAATGCAAATAACCTACCCTAAACTAATTGAACATAAGTCCACCTAAACAAATCCATTGATTGGTTTTACAAAATAGATATGTTTTCTAACCAATCTAGAGTTTTTTTCATGCTTGAGGGAAGCCAATCAGAGGTGGAGAAGGATTATGTGCTCAATAAACTGATGGATCACTTCTCCAAGGATGGAAAAAAAAAAATCACCAACCCATATAATTTGAATGAAAAATAGTCATTTTGAATTCAATATATGGGTTGATTATGGCCTTCTTAATGCTTTGTGTGGTGTTCTAGATCAAGCATAACCTAGGATGCCTTCTCTTTATCAGCCTCAAACTAAGCTAAGTAATTGATAGGGCATCCTCTTGACAATATGAATTTTGATTAATCAAATTTTCTTCACACTTGTGTTCTATTTCCTTATCATTCTACTAATTAGGATGTGCTTGCCCTAATGATTGTCTTTGAAACACATCCATTTACACTTGTTGGGCATGTTGCTCATGGGAATCATTTTGAGGGGATGTTGGTTTGGTCTCTAGGATTGAGCATAATCCCTCTATCTCATCTTAAAAAAATATATATTACATCTCTTCTCTACTCCTTTCGAAGTGACCTTCATGCCTTCAATCAAAATTAGAGAGAAAGTATCCCTCGAGAGGCTAAATTGAGTTATCTTAGAAGTGGTTTTGCATTGGATATTCCTTGGGAAGAACTAAAATATCTCCCTCAACCCAAATTCTAACCTCTTAGACTAATTCAAAAAAATCCTCTAATTCTTATTAGCCATGAGGAGTGATATCCTTGATTTCAAGAACTATTTATTCTTTGTATCAATTAAACTCATGCCAACAAGATTGATCTTCTTCTTATTCCATGTTAAATAGAAGATCGGTAATCCAAGAAATCACCTCATCATCTATCCATTAAATGCATCCTTGAGTAGAAAAACTTGACCTCTCTTCAAGACTATCTTCTTCCTCTCCATTCTTTCCCACTTGCTTACTATTTTTCTGCTCTAGTTGATCATATTCATGCTCTTCTAGTAACAAGTCTAATTTTTATGGTTTAGTGGCATACAGAGGATTTCCAATAATTATTTCCTCATCATCCTCACTTTAAATATGTTCCTCTTCATCTATATGATCTTTATTTTCTCTCCATACAATAGGTCCTCCTTTAAAAAAGGATATGGTTGGAGGAAAAGAGGGTTCAACTGATGAAGTGGGAGTGGCCTTAACAAGGTTGGGAATCTTGAAATCAAGATGCTTGGTCTAGGAAGGTTTCCATAGTTGAGTGGTTTGAGGCACTTGAAGAATAATGGGATTTTTATAAGGATGGTCCTAAGGGATAATAGGTTGTATTTACATGGGAATAGGCTCTTTAAAAGGATGGGGACTTATTAAATTTGGAATTTTAAAATAAGGAGACTTACTTGCAAGTTTAGAAGGTTTCCCCTACTTGAAGCTTGGGATATTGAATGTGGGAGCCTCCTTTTGAGTGGGTTGAGCCTGAGTTATGGCAAGAGAATCATATTTGAAATTGGGAATAGAGAAGGCTGAATGAGGTCTAATTTATTGCACTTGAGCAAGCACTTGACATATCTACTCTAATTTGGCTATGATTTACCTATTCAAGCATTAATTTTCTTACCTTATTTGAATTTTCTTCTCCTATTGGTGAAGATAATCTTGATGAGCAATATCCTTATACTAAAATTCATACTCTTTCTCTCTTTTAATATCTTTCATTTGTTAGTTGAAGTCCAATAGGATATCTTTGATGTTTTGTTAGGACTGGTTAAGAGGGTAATAATGTTGATTGGGAGCAACATAGCATTCAAAGGGTTGATTATAAACATGAGAAAGAACATTAAATAGGGGTGGTATGGAGGTAAAAACTATGAAGTAGCTGGTACTTTTCTAATCTAGGCTAATTTTGGGTGAAACTAAGAGTGCTTTCAGCTTGATATGGGTTATGAGAAGGAACAACAATAACATTTTCATGAAATGGGGGGAATACAATTTTAGGCAAAAAAAATTCTTAAACCAATATATTTTATATTTGGATTCAACATGGTGTTGAAAAAACTGCCTTGAAAGTGAAAATGCATGGAAGAACACACCAAAATTAATCAATGGATGATGTGAAGATAATCAAACTTAGTTCCATAGGGCATGCCAAAAAAATTTATCACTCAAATGGTGCACCCATTGAATTGGAATAAGGTTAAGTGAGACAATGGTATAATCCCCGAAGGTGTGGGACACTTTCACTCCTTATGACGAACCTCTAGATAAGGATGAATTCTTTATAACATAAATGCATATGATTTAGGATCAACATGTAGGCCTAAAAGAGATGAATGGAAATATACAACTAATCCTAAGTCTAAAACTATTATGGGATAAGGGATAAGGGATGCTAAAAATAAAATGGTGATGCAAGAAAACTAGATGGAGCAACTCTAGAATATTTAAAGAACACACTATATATTTCAAAGGACAAGAAAATATCACACAAGCTCTATTATGAACACTTCAATTGCATAAGTGATTCACATGGAGGTTTAAGACATAATATAACACTAAGAGGGATGACAAACAATCCACATATAGTGTCTTCATAGACCTATATACATATAGAATATGACCTACAAGAAAATATCCAAGTTGTGCACAAAATGCTGAGAATGGATAATAATGAGAGCGACAAAATTATCCATAGGTAAAGATAAACAAACCAAAAATACACATATAATGTAAAATAATAGAGAGAGGTGAATTAATTTTCATTATAATTCAAGCTTAAGGTAGTAAATGGGCTCTTAGAGAGTAAATTTTAGCAAAATTATTGTGCCTATAAATGTCAACCATTTTACAATGTGAGACCTAAGATTTTATAGTCATTGAGAATCCCATAGGTCATTAATTACAATAAAAACATAGCTAAGATAATTGAATGAATATCAAGAATTGAGACACATATCTTGTTACAAATCAAACAGGGATGGATAAAGGTAATCATGAATCTAAATATGCTCTTGAGGAATGGTAATTATTGTTTTGGGATTGAACTTTTCAGCTCAACACACTTTTCTATTGGTTATGGATGAACCAATAATTGATCTCTTAACAACTAAAACTCAATTTGTAAACTTTCTTATGTAGGAATGTGGATATAGATATCTTGGAATAACTAATTCATAATATTTTGGCCTAATTATACCACTTCTTCCTTTAATACTACTCCCTAGAGAATCTCACACCATATTTATTTAAGGTTCAATTTGTCTTTTATGTCCTATGCTTGATTCTAATTTGCATGCCATGTTTTAATGGGTTTCAATGCTTATTTTTGCATTGAATTCTACCTCCTGCTTGATCATTTCTTAATTATGAATTAGTCTACAACTTGATTTTTACAAATAAAATTGAGTGCATAATCGAATCATGGATTTTGATGGTTTTGATGACTAGACAAGTCATAAAATTTAAGTTTTTGCATTGATGATGTGGTGTTATTTCATTCATTGTTTCATTTTTTACTTAGTTGCATCACACTTTTAACCCATTGATCCTTAGCTATGATATATGGATTCCACATGTCATCTCCCTAACTACTTTAAGCTCTCTCAATCAAGATCTATGAGTTATTGCTCTCTTGTTACTATGTAATTGGGACCTACCAATTCCATGTGGTAGGACATAATTGGTGGTTAGTTTCCCCTCAGTTTAATAATAATTTAGATCCCAAGGGATTTTAATTATTCAAGCACCTACATTGGTATTTTATGTATGTTAATATGGGGGTAGCCTAGGCTGATAGGTGTTCACATGTTGGCCTCAAATAGGATCTAGGATCTAACACCACTTACCCACTAACCCACTTAATCTAACGAAGTGATTTATTTTCATAAACTAAATCAAGGTTATAGAGTAATGGGATTGTGCCATGTGGTGCCATCCCACTCACTTACTATCCCTACGGCTTTGACATCTCTCTAGGAAATACTTAAATATCTAGGAGAGTAAGATAAAGCGATTATTCCACATGACATCATCTTGTTAACCCACTGGCCTAGAGGGTTTTGAATTATATGGAGATATCTAGTTTACCATGTCATCAAGATTGTGACACATAGAATCATCCCACTTTCCCACTTGCTTGATGCCTTAATAACATCATTAACTCACCTAGAAACTTCTTAAAAATCAACTAAGTCTTTAAAAGACTTTTGAACAGGATTAAGACTACCATGAAAGTGACACATGGATCCTAATGAACACAAAGAATTGACTAAGTGTTAAAAAGCATTTTAAAGTGCTCAAGATCACTATGAGATTGACACATGACATCAAGAAACCTTCAAAAAAATATCTAAGTTCTGTTATGACTAACAAATCATGAAGCTATAAGGACATCATCTGGGACCCATCAAATTTAAGCTATTCACCTCCTAAATCTATCATTGGGAAAAAAACACAAAATGGATAAGCGTTGAAGCACTTCCTTAAAAAAAATGGAGATTCTAGGAGACTGAAACTCATAGATCCTCTATGTGTAGAACTTTCTTTTGGGCTTACAAGTGACTTCACAAAATTGGTTAAGTCTTGGGACTGATCAACTAAATATTAATAAGCTTGTGAGTGATCATGAAACCTTAAATGGAACTTAGATGTTACTCTTCCATGGTGAGCTACAAAACAAGTGGATATGAGAAATCATGGCTTCATTGTTATTGGAGTTTGATCACATTAAGTTTCTCTAGGGTATGTCTTGTTCTATCTCTCTTTGTGGTTATTGTGTTTATTTCCTTCACTTTTTATTTATGTTTCTGGCAACTTGGATAATACATAAGCATTTAAGAGAGCTCAAGAATCAATACTAATGGTTAATAACTTCACATTTGGAATTTATCCTCTATGTAATCATGTTAATTACATATATGTATGGAGTAGTAGCATGTTTAGGGTGTGGAGATATTATTTTTTATGTTTTATATGACAATCATAAGAGTTGGAATACATATTAAAATAACATTTTAGTTGTTTTTTCTATGGCAAAGAATTTGAGAGGAACACATTGACTTGAGAGGGTCTGTGTTGGTGAAACATAGAGTGGAATATCCACCTAGTTTATGGATCGTATTGGTACCATAGTAGGTTATCCTTTTTTCATAAAAGGTTTTCTAACATATTTCTATAGATGTTAATTTTATTTGTGTTTTATTTTTGTGGTTGTTGTTGTGACCATTATGTAGATGTTTCCCATTACCTAGATAGCAAGTGTTAGTGGATAGATTATCTTGATTTATTGGCATTAAGGTGGTTTAAATTTCCACTACTATTTTTGGTGATGCAAGACATGATGGGCTTCTATGATGTGATGGTATTTACCAAAAGTCTTTGATGGACCAGCCATCTAAGGGATATTAAAAATTTTGAGCATTCAACATGGCATAAATTAATCTTGCAAAGAAATAATGATTATGTGAGTTGTAAAGTACAAAGAAAGACATGTTCAACATAGATTTGAGCATAGTTTCCTTATTACAGTAGGGTATAGTTTTACTTGAGAAAATAAAATACTTCAAAGGTAACACTATGAAGCTTGAGGAAGAATATTTTTAATTAGATGTCTCCTTTTATATTTATTTTAAAATTGATGTTTATTTTTAGCCTTCCATGTGGAACAAAGAAGGTCTTTTGTACTTTAGATTGTATATCCTTTATCTTATCAGCCAAGAGGTATGGGGTAAGGAATCCTCACCACTTGAGAGTTTATAAAATTATGGGATTGTAAACCTTTAAATCAAAAATTTGAATATATATTTGAACCTAAAATGGGTACTATCCAAAATATGATCAAACTAGAACCTGAGCATGGTACTATCTAAAATATGATCAGATTAGAACCTAAAATGGGCAATGTACAAGACGATGATAAGTTGGTTTCTCACTTGGGTGATAAGAGGTAAATTTTCATTTTTTTTTATATGTTTTATTAGACCCAAAATAATTTAAATTTTGGGTGTGTGATCATAAATTTAATCATGTTTAACATCCAACTCATTTGGTAAGGCAAATAACTATCAAATATGTGTAATATGTGAAATACTAAAACTTAGAAATTGTTATTTTCTATTGTACTAGATAAAATAGCATATGTTTAGTTTCAAAAGTAATTTTTAATTAATATTTGTATTCCCCTTGAAAAATTAGACAAGTTAAAAAAAAAACATCATTTTTAGGTCATATGCAAAAGTTATGACCATTTGAAGTTGGCATATTCTTGTTCTATGGTGCCTTGGGAGTGACTGCTTGGATTCTGAGTGTTGGAATATAGATCCAATCTTGTTGGAATATATATCTAGATGATAACATGGTAATTTAATCCATTTTGACACTTGGTTTTTCATTTAAAGTGTTGGGTGGATTCTAAGCATGAGGGATCTTAAATACATATCTTAGATGGTAGATTACAAGAGAATAAAAAGAGAAGAAATAAGAGGAGAGATAAAAAATAATAATATCAAGTGAAATGAGATGGATGGAAATTATATTCACATTTATTATTTTTAAATTTTGATTCTTTATTCATTATTTCCTCATTATTGATTAGTTGTAGGTGATAGATTGAATACTACATGACTAGAAAAGTCTAAGTTTAGTAATTTTCTTTCAAATATTCCAAATAATTGAAAAAATCATTATGAGTGTATGATGTTATTTTAATTTTAATACCAAGATGTTTAAATTTTATAAACTACAAAACATATTGGAGATGAGAAAGCATGGCTTCACTCTTGCTGGAGTTTGATCACATTGAGTTTCTCCAGGGTATGTCTTGTAATGTATATCTTTGTGGTTATTGTGTTTGTTTTCTTTTCCTGAATATTTACATTTCTTACAACTAGGATAATACAAAATCATTTAAGTGAGATTAATAATTATCCCTAATGGTTAAATAACTTCACATTTGGTATTGCACCTCTATGCAAGTATGTTAATTATAGAAATATATGGAGTAGTAGCATGTATAAAGAGTGGAGATATTATTTTTTAAGATATAAATAATAGTTATAAGAGATTGAATACATATTAAAATAAAATTTTAGGTATTTTTATATGGTAAAGAACTTGAGAGGAACACCTTGACTTGAAAAGGTTTGTGTTGGTGAAACTTAGTGTGGAATATTCACCTATTTTATGGATCATATTGGTATCAGCATAAGTTATACTTTTTTTGTAAAATATTGACTAACATATTTATGTATATTTTAATGTTGTTTATGTTCTATTTTAGTGGTGGTTTTTGTGACCATTGTGCATATATTTCCCATTACCCAGACAGTAAGTGCTAGTAGATAGATTGTCTTGTTTCATTTACATTAAGGTGGTTTAAATTTCCACTACTATTGTTGGTAATGCAAAAAATTAAAATCTTATGTAATTTGATGGTATTTACCAAAATTATTTGATGGACTACCATCTAAGGGTCATTAAAAAGGCTAAGCATTCATCTTGGCATAAATTACTCTTACAAAGAAAGAATGGTTAAAAGAGTTGTAAAGTGCAGAGAAAGACATGTTCAACATATATTTGAGCATAGTTTCTTTATGATATTAGGGTATGGTTTTACTTGAGTAAATAAAATAATTTAAAGGTAACACTATGAAGCTTGAGGAAGAATGTATTTACTTGGATATGTTTCCTTTTCTTTTTATTTTAAAACTGATGTTTCTTTGAGCCTTCCATGTGGAATAAAGAATTTATTTTGTACCTTTAATTGTATATCATTGATCATATTGGTCAAGAGTAGTGGAAAAAAAAAATGTTTTAGATTAAGGAAAGAGAATCAAGAAGAGGAGAGCAAGAAGATCCAAATGGCATTTTAAAGAGTGGGGTAAAGAGTTTTCACCACTTGAGTTTCTAAATTTATGGGACAAAAAACCTTTAAATTGGAGAGTTGATTATATATTATAACTTGAAATGGGTAGTTTCAAAAAACTTATCAAACTAAAACCTAAGCATGATATTGTTTAAAATATGATTAGATTGGAACCTAAAATGGGTATTGTCCAAGAGGGTGATAAATTGGTTTCTCATTTGGGTGATACGAGGTAAATATTCATAACCTTTTTATAGATTTTGTGATACTAAAAAATCCTTTAAATTTTAGGCATGTGATCATAAATTTTTTCATGTTAATCATCTAACTTAGTTGGTAAGGCAACCAACTATCAAATATGTGAAATGTCGTTACCTAGAAATTTTTATTTGCTATTGTATGAGATAAAATAACATATGTTTGGTTTAAAAAGTAATTTTTAATTAATATTTAGATTCTCATCAAAAATTATACAATTTTAATAAAATGGTACATCATTTTGAGGTTCTATGTAAAATTTATGACCATTTAAAGTTGGCATACTCTAAGTTTAGGGTGTCTCAAGAGAAACTATTTGGCTTCCGAGTGTTGGACTCCAGAGCTAGGAATGTTGGAATCTAGAACTGGATAATAGTGTGTGAATTTAAACCATTTTGACACTTGGATATTCATTTCAAGTGTTGGGTGGATTTTAATCATGAGGGATCTTAAATACAGGTCTTAAAAGGTAGATTACAAGAGAAGAAAAAGAGAATAAAAAAATCAAAAAATAATAAGTGCAATGAGATGTATGGAAGTTGGATCCACATTGATTTTTTTTCAAGTTTTAGTATTTATTTATTTTTTCCTCATTGTTGCTTATATGTAGGTGATAGAATGAATACCACACAACTGGAAAAGTCTGAGTTCAATACTTTTCTTTCAAATATTCCACAAAATATTACAAAGATCATTATGAGTGTATGGGGTTATTTTCTATGTAATCCTAATAGGTGGAAAATCTTGTAAACTATATAACATAATGGAAATGAGGAAGCATGAATTCACTAATTTTTTATTTTTCTCACATTGAGTTTCTCTAGGGTATGTCTTATGTTATTTCTCTTTATAATTATTGTGTTTGTTTACTTTCATACATATTTACATTCCTTATAATTAGGATAATATACAAGCATTTAAGAGAGATAAAGAATCATCCCTAATGGTTAAATAAATTCACATTTAACAATGCACCTCTATGAAAATATTTTAATTTTAGACATGTATGGAGTAGTATCATGTTTAAATTGTTAAGATATTCTTTTGTATGCTATTTATGACAATAATAAGAGATGGAAAACATATTAAAATAGCATTTTAAGAGTATCATTGTTGGCCATTTTTGTCCCACATAAGAAGATCTTACATGATTTAATAAATTAGTGGATCAAAAGGCCTTAAGATAGGTATAAAGTGTTATAGAGACCCTATGGGATGTTAAAAGTTTTTGAAACAAGTATGAAAATGTAAAGGATCCATTTGATTCTACATTATGTTCATCTAGGCATCTTGGGTCTAGTGGTAGAATTTTTGAGTAGGCACTTTGTTGACATCACCATTACCACATGTGAATGAATCAGAAGAAATTGGTCATATGGGTTTCTCCCCTTTTGTGCCAAGATCATATGTTCTAAATCTTAGGTCCTTCTCCCAAGTGCAACAAAAGTTACAAATGTCCAAATTTGGCTCCTTAGTCACTTCTTACTCATTTTCCCATACTTAGCCATTTTTAGGAAGGTTCTAGCAGAGCCAAGTGAGCACTTTCATAAAGCAATATCTCAAACATGTAGTATTTGCAAGGGAAATTAGTCATATGGGTTTATTCATCTTGGTCCCAAGTTTATATATGCTAAGTTTGAGGTCCTCCACCAAAGCACAAACAAATTTATCCATGTGCAAAGATGGGCTTCTAGGCATTTTTGCTAGTTCCCCATACTTATTCATTTGAGTTAAATCATCACCAGGACATCACATAAGTGCAAATGGTCCATTCTAATTGTGAAATTTTTATCATTACTCAATAAACCTCATTCCACTAGTGGATCAAGTGCAAATATAGTTTTACATGTTAGAATCATCCTAAAAAAAATTTAGACCCATGTGAGCTTTCTAGCTAAAGATATAAATCTTCAAAGATAGACTTACATAGTAAGATGGTCATGTGAACATCATTTGACATCCTTTAGGCCATCAATTTTAAAATCATGAAGTAGCTATTGGGTTTCAAACTATGCATCCCAGAAATATCAATGTCTTATGCTTCATTATATGTAGATGATCCAATAGAGCATGATGAAGTCAAATTATCAAAAGGAGCTCCTAGTGAGTGCATAAGTGACAAGTGTCACATTCACAGGGCTTGTTAGATAGAGACACAATGATCATAAGACTAGTTATATTTAATGATCAAGCTTGTAATAATATCTAATGACTCACACTTGATCATGTAAAAGAGATCTAATTGTGAGAGATGAGTCAAATAGTCAGATAGCTCAAAATATTGACACATGGCACAAGCATGTCAAGATGGAAGACTTATAGTAGGATCTTAAGGATTAACACACATTTGAAACATGACATAATTAGGGATAAGGTTAATAATTCAAAGGTATATTCAAGGGATCACACTCATTTAGACCTAGCAAATCCAATAGAGTGAATGAGAGTCAACATGTCAATGAATCTTGGTGATGAATCACAGTCAAGCGATCGAATCACAATCTATGACTCACATTCCTTCATACATATTGATCCTATAGTGAGAAAGAGGTCAAAAATTCAAAATCTTATAGTGAGGATCTATGAAACCAATAAGAACATATGTGATGGGTCTGAGTCAGCTTCAATGGGCAAATGTCAAACCAAAGAGTCATTTTCAACTAGATCAAGTGAATATCACAAACATAATGTAGAAATGAATGAGCATCATGGCAAGGGAATTCCATATGAGAAAATATGTAAGACCAAGGATCTTGTAGTGAGCAATCTCTTCAAATTCATATGCCACCATGAAATCCCAGTCGAGGTCTGAGATGAATAGTGACTACCAATGTAAAGAACAAAGTCTAGGAAATCAAAAATGATTACAAATGGTGAACACAAGTGTCTAAAAGATAGCTAGAAGTTAGGAGAGCATATTATAAATTTCATATATTTTTCAACCCCCTTGAATAGTGCTTATGTGTTGACTCTCCTAGTTCAGTTTCAAATGCTTGAAGGATGGTCCATCATGGAAATAATTTCACAAGGGTTTGCAAAAGAGTCATTATACCATTTTGGAAAGAATTTGTCATGGTTTATGTGGATATTTGGCTTGGAAGGAAGTCATTATCTATTTCACACTTAGTTTCACCTACAATGTAACTAGTTCTCATACCCGGACATGTGTTCTAGTGACCCTTGAACTTCTTTATTTTTTCCTCTCCCATAAGTTCTATAAGTAGCTACCATTTTGGTTTTGTAAGATATACCACACTAGGTATGGAAAATCCCTGCTACTTTTGACATTATACTCTACCATAGACAATAAATTCAATCTAGTTTGAGTTCATATATCAACTTGTCAAAGTGTGTGAAGATATGTATAGTGAATGGTTAAGAGATATTCATCTATCCTTGTTTTCTCTCAATCCTTTCGTGTTTGATGCGAGTGATTCCCGCCTAGTAGGTCATATAAAGTGTTGTTAAGTGTATGGATCTATTCTTAAGTGTACAAGGAAGCCTTAGTTCTATAATTAATATATGGTTTCACTTACCTTGGATAGTCTTCATTAATGTCACCTTAAGACTGAAATACTAATGTTAATGAATTATAAAACTCTTAGACTAGTGTTGTATTCCTTGTCTCTTTATGATAGAGTATGATATTCTTATGGTAAACATCTTGGTGCATCACCTTTATAGACTAGGTTCAACTCAGGTTATTTCTAACTCTTTCCTCTACAAGTAAATACTAGTTTAGGTGATAAGCTTTACAAAGATATATTCAAGGAGCTAACCCTTTAAAATTTAGAGGTTTATTTCCACAATAGGTACACCCATATACCTATAAATTTTCCCATGTTGCCCAAACTTAGAGGAGCCTTCAACACCCTCTTATAGGGTACAAAATTTGCTGACAATAGTTTTGGTATGCCTGGTGGGACCTTATCTTCAACACAATTTATCAAGATAAATGTTAGTCTTGACAACATAAACTATAGATTCGTGTGCTTCTTAGCATTTGGTAACTCCACCAAGATAAATCTGGTTCAAGCCCATTATTTTGTTATAAACTTTCTCCCATAATTCATGGTTCTCACTAGGTCAGCCTTTGAAAGAGTTCTCAATCCTATTGGCCCATACTTTCAGCCTGAACTCCCCCTCTAAGTTCAATATCATCCTCCTAATTTGTACTTTGGAAAACTAGTAGATTTTGGTAGAGACGAAGGGATTGAATATTTTTCTAGCGAGGGAAGTCAAGAGAGTGAACAAGTTGAAGAAATTGAATATTTTGAAGAATAAATGGCTAGACCTCATGCCTTTCCTACATTTAATATATAAAATCCTATACACCTTCAAGAATATGATGTTATTCCTCCCAATGCCATAAAAGGTGTGCCTCGATTCAATGGTGAAAGTCATATTACACCTAGTGAGCATATTAGAGATGTCTCCAACTTCTATAACTTCCACAATATCACATTATTATAAGACTTCTTGTCATGTCCCTTAAAGGGAAGGCTCTTGATTGGTATAGGAATTTATAAGGTGGATGCATCATGTCATGGGATAAATTTAGAGTGTTTTTTATTGCAATATTTGGAAATGAGAGTGACCATGCCTCTTTTATAAACTAGCTTAATGTAATCAAGAGAGGACCTAAAGAAATAATACATGATTTTAATTAGACATTCCAAAAGACATGGAATAGACTGCCTCTACCTATGAGGTCACCTCCTAGCTTTGTGTTCCAAACCTATTTGAGAGCTATTATCACTAAAATTTTTGTCATGCTTTAGTCCATGGGTGGTTCCACCCTCCCTAAAGCATATGAAATTACTATCAGAGCTAAAAATAATCTCATCCAAGATAAAATATTGCCACCTAAAGTGTCTATGCCTCCATTGTCTCAAACTTTTATTGATGCTCCAACTATGGATCAAACCCCTAGTATCAGTACCAATTCTAAGGCTACCCTTATATAGGTAGAAAATAATATTGATTGGAAATCAAATTTCCTAGCCTTGGAAGCTCAAAATAGGCAAGATAATGTATAACAAGGTGCCTATCAAAATTACAATCCTTATCAACCATAGTATGGAAGAGGAAGAGGCTAATGGTAGATTAATCCTAATAGGCCTACTAATACATACAATCCTAATTCTGCCACCAATGTAATAGATATGGTACTCATTCATAGTAATTTGGTACAAAGTGAAAATTGGTAGTAAGGCCAATTTATGGACATCAATGAAGGTGGGAACTATGATCTTGTTTCTCAAGGAGAAGTTAATCCTTCCTATCTACTGAGGATGAGGTTATGATGTAGATAAGTGAAGGTGGACACCCTCAAGAAGAGGTCTCCACCAACTTCCTAGTTGAGGACACTTTTGTGATTTATCAAGGAACCTTGATTTTAGATAACACTAGATCCAAAAGAAAGGATTTGGGTGGTGATATCAAGGTACTTATTAGCTCATCCAATCCCTCTGTAAGGTAGCCAAACATAACTATAAGTGGGATAGTTCCAAAGGCTCCTGCATAATTGTAAAATTAAAATACTGGAAGGACTATTCAAATCACTCTAACTCCTCATGCTCCAAGCACTTCCTTACCTATAATAATTTAGGAGAAAGCAGGTATGGCTTATTTAAAAAATTTAGATTCATTTAAAAGTACTAAAACTTCCATTTCCCTTTGGGATGTTTTTCATATGCTTGGTCAAAAAGAGCTCCTAAAAAATCAATTATCTACTATCCCTACTAGTGTCCCTCTTTAAAATCAAGTTCAAAGTCATGTTATCCTTCTAAGTGTCCCTAATACCATTGTTGAACCATCTACCAAAGCCGAGAAACCTCCACCATTCTACCTGACCCTCATAGTGGCTAACAAGCTGATCCATAACTGCATAGTTGATAGTGGAGCTTCAACTTTAGTCATGCCTAATGTGGTAGCTAATAAATTGGGTCTAAAGTATGAAACCCATAGTAAATGATTTATCTAATTAGATGGTACAATTGACAAGATGATAGGACTAATAATAAAATTGAAATTCTTCTTGCATGATTGTCCCATTTTTCCTATCTTACAAAATATAGTTGTTGTTGATCTCCCAGCCCACTTTGCAATCTACTTCTCAAGGGACTTCATTGCCAAGATTGGTGGTTATATTTCAACTAATTGGTATTTCTTAGACTTCAGAAAAAGTTATAAGACTAAGGTGATAATTAGGATACAACCTCTTATAAGATTTCATATAGAACCTTATATTCAGACAAGTTCTAATTTGAGGTGTGTAGTTTATGAAGAGAAGGATTATATTGTAGATGATGGCACTTCTTCCAAACTTGAAGGTACTGTAGATTTGTTTCTTGATGAATATATTAATAACACTTATGAGCATGATCCTTATTCTCTCATGGAAGAAACTGATCAAGGAGTATATTGCATACATGAAGGAGGAATACCAACACCTCTGCTTGCAAAGGAAGAAGGTGAAGAAGATGAGATGTGGAAAATGTTTTTTGATAGTTCAAGAAGTAAAATTGGCATAGGAGATGGTGTCATGATAGTCTCCCCATATAAATATAAATACTATGATTCATATATATTTCATTTTAGTTGTACTTGTAATGTAGTTGAGTGTGAAGGTTTAATTCATGGCCTTTAATGGGCAAGGAGAAAAGGAATCAAGAACTTACAAGTGTATGAGATAGTGAATTGGTTGTTCATCAAGTTAGGAATGTGGTTTCTACCAAGAACCTTTTACTTAAGGCCTACAAGCATAGGTTATGGGGTTTTCTTGAATATTCAATGTATTCAACATACAATCAGTCCCAAGGGAGCAGAATAATCATGTTAATAGACTAGCTATCATAAGAGCTCAATTTGATACTCTAATTACCATAAAAGAAGAGGGGAAACAATCTCACATTAAGATCATTATCAGACCTTCTATACCTTATAATGAGGTTTATTTTCAAGTTTTTGATAGTGATAAGCACATTTCATGTTTCTTTCAAAATGAAGCTAAGTTCTCAAAGAATCAGAAGAGATTTCAAGAGCATTTTGGTGACCAAGTTATGCAGCTAAGGACAAATAAGATACCTAAGGGTATAGTGACCTTAGAAGGTATCTTTAATGAGAATGATCAAAAGAAGGAAAAGGTGAGCATGTCTACAAAAGAGGAGAATTATGAAAGAGTCTTGATCTTCAAAGATAGACACCTCAAACTAGGCAAGGTATGTTCTACATTAGAAAAGCAAGCATTCATTGATTTGTGTACGGAGTTTCATGAAATATTTTATTGAGAATATAAACACTTAAAAATATTTGATCCTAGCCTAGAAATACACACTATTGATTTATAATTTCGATTTAAATCAGTTAGACAAAAATAGAGGCCCATTAATCCCAAAGTTGAACAACTCATGAGGTTAGAGCTCACTAAACTCTTTGAATTTGAAATAATATTTCCTATCAAAACTTAAACATGGGTAGTTAATCTTGGGAATGTTATAAATAAGATTAGTGAGATAAGAATTTGTGTGGACTTTAGATATCTTAATAGAGTGTCACTCAAATATCACTATCCCCTACCCTTAATGGAGTAGATTCTACAAGTAGTTTTAGGTTCTCAATGTTTTTCTCTTCTTAATAGATATCTAGGTTATAATAATATCCTTATGAATGATGATGATCAATATAAAATAGCATTTACCACTAAATGGGAGACTTTTTCTTATATAAATATTCCATTTGGCTTGTCAAATATTGGTGCTACCTTTCAAAGATCCATGGGAATGATCTTCAAAGGTTTAATTAATGATATGTTATCAGTTTACCTAGATGATATAAAAGTACTTTCCAAGGATGCTAATGAACATATACAACACTTAAGACAAGTTTTCGAAATATGCAAGCAATATGGATTATTTCTTAATCCAAATAAATGCATCTTTACTATCCATGAAGGTAAGCAATTAGGACACATTATTCCCAAAGATGGTTTGGATATTGATCCTAAAAGGATAAAGGATATTCTTGGTGTATGATTTCCCTTACTTAAATAAGGTCTTCAAAGTTTCTTAGGCAAGATAAATTTATTAAGGATATTCATACCTGGGTTTGCATCTTTGGTGAAACCCATCATAGCCATGCTCAAAAAGAACCAGTTATTAAAGCCATAAAAAAAGGCAATTGCACAAGCTCTTACTCTTGTGAATCCTAAATTTTCCAAAGATTTCATGTTGTATTCATTTAATAACCTTGACACTATCTCAGCCATGTTAATGCAAAATAATTATGAGGGTGTGGAGCAACCTATTGTATTCTTTAGTCAAGGTTTAGAAGATCATGAAGTCAATTATACCTTTGTGGATAAAAAAGTCCTTGATGTTGTAAGAGGACTAAATAATTTTAGGTATATGGTTTAAAATAATAAAATTCATGTTATGGTTTCTCAACCTAGTACTAAAGAGTTCCTTTTGAGAAAAGACCTTAGTGAGAAGAGAGCAGGATGGATCACTAAGGTAATGTAATATGATTTTGATATCAAAGTAACAAAGTTGGTAAGAGGGAAAGGTATTTATGAACACTTAGTTTTAGATTTTCATGAGTCAAAAGAAGAGGTTCTAGTCAATCATGATTGCCCCCAACCAACTAGTTCCTTGCATATACAGATTTGGACACAAGATGTGATTATATTTATTCAAAATGGTGAGTATCCTGATATATGAGTAGATCACAAAGTAGATATTTTAGATTGCAACCTATTCCATTTTATCTTGTGGATATTGTCTTATTTAGAAGAGACATTAATGGTGTGCTATTGAGATGCATTGATAATGATCAGTTTGGGGTGTTGCTAGAGAAGATTCATGATGAGATAGCAGGAGGTCATTTCTTCCCAAGAACTATATCTATTAAGATCATGAGAGTAAGTTATTACTAGCCTATCCTCTTCAAGGACTTTTATGCTTGGGTGAGAAAGTGTGTACAATATATTTTCTTTGTAGGAAAGCAAAATATTACATTTCTCCCTTTGAATCCTATCCAAGTTGATCAACCTTTCATGTAATGGGGTCTTGATTTAATTAGTATGATAAACCCCCCATCAAGTTTTGGTCATAAATGGATACTCATATAAATTTATTATTTTTAAAGATGAGTTAAGGTAGTAGTATTGAAGGAAGCTAATGATAATTCTATCTTAGAGTTTTATGAGAGCATCATAATAAGGGTTGGCACTCCTACTATTATTTTAGATAATGCTCTTACTTTTATGGGTGTTAAGATAGCTGATTAGGCAAATAGTAATGGAATATTTCTGAGCATTTCATCCAACTATCACCCTCAAGGTAATGGGTTGGCTAAATCTACTAACAAAAACCTAATCAGAATCATCAAGATAACCTTGGAGCATAACCACAGGGCTTCACACACCAAGTTGAAGATAGCCTTGTGGGTTGATAGGATAACTCCCAAGAGGTCAACAAGAAATTCCTATTTTATATTTGTTTATGCAAGAGAAGCTAGGTTGTCTATTTCTCAAGAGCTACATACCTTAGAGTTAGCACACCAACTATAGTTGCTTGAGAATACTCCAATAAAAGTGATATTGACAAAATTAATGGAGTTATAAGAGACCAGAGATAAGGCTCATCGAGCTTTGAATTATCACCAAATACTAATGAAGAAGTATTTTCACAAGAGGGTAACTCCAAGATAATTTCAAGAAGGTGACATAGTGTTTAAGTTGGATAAAGATAGAGCAAAACTAGGAAGACATATAAAATTTGATACCCTATGGAGTGGACCATATGTCATCATTAAGTGTAAGCAAAGCAACTCTTTTTAGCTAGCAAGGATGAATGGAAAAGAGTTACCTATCCTTGTGAATGGGATACATTTTAAATCTTGTTATTGAGTGGTAAAGTTCTATCCTATAAATAGTAGCTTAGGTGTGTGTGTAGTGTTCCCTAAGTGTTCTAGTTGGACATATGTTTACTTCTGCTTGGTATTTTATTCTTGTTATTTTTTGTTGTTGTGTGTTGTCAAAGGCATTTGTATGTCAGATCTAAATAAGAGACTCCATGCCCAACGGACTAGACTAGGCACATGGTCTAGGTTATTTTGCATAGATAGGCATGCAACCCATGTGAGTCAGCAAAGATGTTGGCTATTTTTAGCCCACATAAGAAGTTCTTGCATGGTTTAATAAAGTAGTGGATTAAAAGGCTTTGGTATAAGTCTAAAGCATTTTAGATACCCCATGGGATGTTAAAATTTATTGAAACAAGTGTGGAAATGTAAGGGATCCATCTAGTTCATCATTGTGTTCATCTAGGCATCTTGGGTCTAGTGGAAGAATTTCTAAGTAGGTACTTTGTTGATGTCACCATTGCCACATGTGGATGAATCAGAGGAAATTGGTCATATGGGTTTCTCCTCTTTTTTTCCAAGATTATATGATTTAAATCTAAAGTCCTCTACCCAAGCACAACAAAATTTACAAAGGTCAAAATTTGGCTCCTCAATCACTTCTTGCTTGTTTTCCCATAATTAGCCATTTTTAGGAAGGTTCTAGCAGAGCCAAGTGAGCACTTTCATAAATCAATATCTCACATGTGTAATAGTTGTATGGGGAACTAGTCACATGGGTTGGTTCACCTTGGTCCTAATTTACTATGTGTTAAGTTTGAGGTCCTCTATTGAAGTGCAAATAGAGTTATCCATGTGTAAAGATGGGCTTCTAGGCATTTTTGCTAAGTTCCCCATACTTAGTCATTTGAACTAAACCATCACTAGGACATCATGTAGGAGAAATAGGCCAGTCCACTTGTGTAATTTTTATCTTTTCTTAGGAAACCTCATGACACTAATAGATCTAGTGTAAATACATTTTTACATCCCAAGATCATCTTCAGAAATTTTCAAACCCATGTGAGTTTTTTGGCTAAACATATAAATCTTCAAAGATGGACCTATGAAATAAGATGGCCACATGAATGTCATTTGATGTCTCGTAGGCTGTCAATTTTAAAATCATGAAGTAGCCATTGGGTTTTAAATTTTGGGTCCTAGTAATATCAATGGTTCATGCTTCACCATACATAGATGATCCAATGGAGCATGATGAAGTCAAATTCTCAAAAGGAGCTTCGAGTGAACACATAAGTGACAAGTGTCACATTCATGAGTATTTTTACATAAAGACATAATGAGCATAATAATTGTCAGAGTTAATGATCAATCTTTTCATAAGATCTCATGGCTCATGCTCAATCATGAAAAAAAATCTAATGGCATGGGATGAGTCAAATAGTCAAATAGATCAAGAGATTGATACATGGCACAAGTGCATAGACCTAACAGACTGGTAGTAATATTTTGAGGATTAATGCATGTTTAAAATGTGGTGTAAGTGGGGACAATGTTGACAATTCAAAGGTAGATCTAAGGGCTTGCACTCATTCAGACTTGGTAAATCCAATAAAGTGAATGAGAGTCAATGTGTCAATGAATCCTAGGGATGAATCATAGTCAAGCGACTAGATCATAGTCTATAACTCACATTCCTTCATACATCTTGATCTTTCAATGTGTATGAGGTCAAAAATTCAAATTATGATAGAGAGGATCTATAAAACTAATAAGAACAAATGTGATTGGTCTGAGTCAGCTTTGATTGTCTAATGTCGAACCAAAGAGTCATTTTGAATGAAGAAAGTGAATATCATAGACATAGTTTATGTAGACACCTAAAAAGTGTCTAACCCTTGGTCACTTTTCCCCTTAGTCCATTCCTAACCCATCCCTAATAATTAATAATTTAAAATAATTTATTTATTTTGAATTAACCCCCCTCCTTGGACACCTCACCCATGACACCTCACCTTGGACTAATTCTCCTCCTATGACTCACTCAAGATCTATTCCTAATTCTTCTAACCTCCTAACAAACTCTCGTGCGTATTTAGCACAACCCTCAGCATTTTCCAACAGATAGGGCACTTGGCGGATGAAAAATAGGCTTGGTGGCTTGTTTTGCCCGTTCTAACCTCGCCGATGTTGGCCAAGTGTTGACCGACGCCGGCGGAATCACCAACGTTGGTTATACTTAACCAGTCTTTCAAACTCTTTTGAGGATCCGAATCAGAAATTAGAAAATCTCTGAAAGCAAATCAGGAATCCTAGTCTTGGACTATCCGTCAATCTGCGAAATCTCTCAATCAAGCCTCCCACTTTCTCCCTCAGGTGCAGCAAGAGCTTCAAGGTCCTCCCGCAGTGACAGGTTCTCTATACAAGCTACATCAACAGCAGGTACAGGAATCATCGGTAGCATACCTTCCACAAGGCACAAGTAAGTATATTATCTGTGTTCTTATTCTCTTTTTAGTTATTCCTTTCAAGCAATATCTCCCTAGACTAGACTGTTAATCAACACAGACCCGAATCTTGATTTGTCCACCTCCCTATTTCTCTCATCCTCTCTCGGATCATACATTCTGCCCATTTAACCTGACTCTCAGAATCTGACCCCAGACCATTCAACCAAGCCTAAAACTTTGTCCACAGACCAAAATCCTGATCAGACTCTGTCCACAGACTATTTAAATAAACTCAGACCCTGACCAAACTTTGTCTACGGACCACAGACTTACCCAGACTTCGTCTAAAGACCTTTGCCCCGATCGACGCCGGTCATTACCCCCACCGACGTCGGCATATTAACCGACATCGGCACCTTGACAAACTGACGTCGGTAGGCTTACTGACGCCAGTGACTATTATCAATCTGACAGCTTCTCTCAATTAAGTCTTTACTTCTCTTTTTCATTCCATTTCTTTATCATTTCAGTTCTTCATTATTCAGCTATTTATCAGATATTTCTTTCTGTTGATTTAGTGGGTTTATATCCCTTAAGGAAGTTTTCATACTTCTGGGATCAAGCTTTTGCTTGACAACCCACCATTTGTCTATTTAACATCTTCTTTTATCCAAGCTTCTTTTCTTTGCAGGTGTCATTCCTCCATAGCCAAAGAGGAGTACTCACAGCGTCTAGATTACGGTGCGCAGACTTTATCCAGGTACACAAGCCTTGACCATTCTTTCTTTAGTTTCTTAATCATTTGAAATCTGAAAACAAAATTTGAATAGAAACATTCTAACCCCCCTCCTTGGACACCTCACCCATGACACCTCGCCTGGGACACCTCACCTTGGAATAATTCTCCTCCTATGACTCACTCAAGATCTATTCCTAATTCTTCTAACCTCCTAACAAACTCTCGTGCGTATTTAGCACAACCCTCGGCATTTTCCAATAGATAGGGCACTTGGCAGATGAAAAATGGGCTTGGTGTCTTGTTTTGCCCGTTCTAACCCCGCCGAAGTCGGCCAAGTGTCGACCGACGCCGGTGAAATCACTGACGTCGGTTATACTTAACCAATCTTTCAAACTCTTTTGAGGATCTGAATCAGAAATTAGAAAATCTCTGAAAGCAAAACAGGAATCCTAGTCTTGGACTATCTGTCAATCTGTGAAATCTCTCAATCAAGCCTCCCACTTTCTCCCTCAAGTGCAGCAAGAGCTTCAAGGTCCTCCCAAAGTGACAGGTTCTCTATACAAGCTACATCAACAGTAGGTACGGGAATCATCGGTAGCATACCTTCCACAAGGCACAAGTAAGTATATTATCTGTGTTCTTATTCTCTTTTTAGTTATTCCTTTCAAGCAATATCTCCTTAGACTAGACTGTTAATCAACACAGACCCGAATCTTGATTTGTCCACCTCCCTATTTCTCCCGTCCTCTCTCGGATCATACATTCTGCCCATTTAACCTGACTCTCAGACTCTGACCCCAGACCATTCAACCAAGCCTAAAACTTTGTCCACAGACCAAAATCCTGATCAGACTCTGTCCACAGACTATTCAAATAAACCCAAACCCTGACCAAACTTTGTCTACAGACCACAGACTTACCCAGACTTCGTCTAAAGACCTTTGCCCCAACCGACGCTGGTCATTACCCCCACCGACGTCGGCATATTAACCGACATCGGCACCTTGACAAACCGACGCCGGTAGGCTTACCGACACCGGTGACTGTTATCAATCTGATAGCTTCTCTCAAGTAAGTATTTACTTCTCTTTTTCATTCCATTTCTTTATCATTTCGGTTCTTCATTATTCAGCTATTTATCAGATATTTCTTTCTATTGATTTAGTGGGTTTATATCCCTTAAGGAAGTTTTCATACTTCTGGGATCAAGCTTTTGCTTGACAACCCACCATTTGTCTATTTAACATCTTCTTTTGTCCAAGCTTCTTTTCTTTGCAGGTGTCATTCCTCCACAGCCAAAGAGGAGTACTCACAGCATCTGGATTACGGTGCGCAGACTTTATCCAGGTACACAAGCCTTGACCATTCTTTCTTTAGTTTCTTAATCATTTGAAATTTGAAAACAAAATTTGAATAGAAATAGTTTAGAAAGGAATGAACAGTGTGGCAAGGGAATGATATATGATAAAATATGTAAGACTAAGGATCATATGCCACCATGAAAGCCTAGTCGAGGTCTAAGATGAATAGTGACTGCCAAATGTAATGAGAAAAGTCTAATAAATCAATAAATGATTAAAAAGGGTGAACACAGGTGTCTAAAATATAGATAGTAGTTAGGAGAGAATATTATAACCATCATATCATATTTCAACCCCGTTGAATAGTGCTTATGTGTCAACTCTCCTGGTTCAGTTTCAAATGCTCGAAGGATGGTCCATGATGGAAATAGTTTCACAAGGGTTGGTAGAAGAGTTATTACACCACTTTAGAATTAATTTGTCATGGTTTAAATGTACATATGTCTTGTAAGGTATTCATTTCCTATTTCACAATTAGTTTCACCTACAACATAATTGGTTCTCATGCTTGAACATATTTTTCTAGTGACCCTTGAATTTCTTTCTTTTCTCCTCTCTCATAAGTTCTATAAGTAGCTACCATTTTGGCTTTATAAGATATACCACAATAGGTATGGTGAAGCCCTAAATGTATCCATTTAACTGATTAGTTACATAGATCACTCAATAGGGTTTATGGAATTAGGGTGTAGTAATTAGGGAATATTGAGTCCCAAACCACATTAGGTTTTGAATTTAGGTCATTTCATATTAGTTTTTATAATTAGTGATTATTAAAACCCAAATCACATTTTTACATAGTAATTAGGTTTAAGGGGATTGATATGCCCTAATTATGTCCACAACGCAGCTAATAAAGTGATTTTTATATGAGAAATCAATTAAGGAATATCACGTTTGATTGTCACAATTATGGCATATTGAGTCCCAAACCAAATAATGTTTTCATAATTAGGTTAATCTATATTAATTTGTTATAATTAGGGAAATTAAGTCCCAAAATGTATTAAGTTGTTGTAATTGATTTTAGGCGGATCGATATGCCCTAATTTCCTCCCTTATGTAACCAATCAAGTGATTTATACATGGGGCACTTAATTAGGGCATATGACATTAGGTTATTTCAATTAGGGAATATTATGTACATAATGACATTAGTTTTCCATAAGAAGGTTAATTCACATTAGTCATTACAATTAGTTATATGTTATCATAATTAGATATAATCACATTAGGTTGTTGTAATTAAGATATAATAAGTAATTCATCTAATTAGGTTATCACAATTATGGCACATTGAGTCCAAAATCATTTTAGGTTATCACATTTTATGTTTATAGGTTTGATATGCCCTAATTATGTCCCCCATGCAACCAATTGATGGATTGGTTACATAGGGCACTCAATTAGGGTATATGATATTAATTTATCACACTTAGGACATATCAAGTCCTAAACCACATTAAGTTGTCACAATTAGATTTAGGGGGCTTTATATGCCCTAATTATAACATTCATGTCACCATTCAAGTGATTGGTTGCATGGGTACTCAATTAGGGAATATGTCATTAGGATATCTTAAATAGGGCATAGCAAGTCCTAAATGGCATTAGATTATTGAAATAAGGTCAGTTCACATTATGTTTTTGCAATTAGATTTAGGCCTTTACAATTAGGTCAAATTACATTTTGACATATTGAGTTCCAAATAATATTAGATTATCATAACTAGTGCATGTCAAGTCTCAAATCACATAAATTTATTACAATAATGTTTATGGGGATATATATTAACTAATTGCATCCCCCATGTAACCAATCAAGTAATTGGTTTCATAGGACACTAATTTATGATATATGATGTTAATTTATCACTAATCCCCTGAGACCTAATGTTGTTTTGGATTTGATATTCAAAAATAAAGACAAAATAATGTGATTTGACCTCCTTGTAACTACATAATATGGTTTATGACAAAATATTCCCTAATTTCATTCCCATGCAAATAATAAAATCATTGGTTTCACTACGGCACTAAATTCTAGTATATCACATACGGTTATCACAATTAGGGAATAGCATGTCCCAAACCACATTAGGTTATCATAGTTAGATTTATGGTGCTTGATATGCCCTAATTGCATCCCCCATTCAACCAATCAAGTTAGTGGTTCAATGGGGTGCTCAAATAGGGCATATCATATAATGTTGTCATAATTAGCACATATCATATCCCAAACCACATTAGTTTATTACAATTAGGTAAATTATAATTAAACATTTCAACCAATAACTTTGTCAAGATCCAAATAATATAATGTATTCATAATTAGATTTAAGGGGGTAAATTTATCATAATTTCATCTCCCATCCAACCAAGTTTTTAGTTTAATGGGGCACTCAATTAGGGAAAACTGAGCCCCAAATCACATTAGGGATTTAATTTCCCTAATTATTTCCCCCATGAAACCAATCAAGTGGTTGGTTTAATGGTTCACTCGATTAGAATAAATTTATCCCCAAATCACATTAGGTTGTCATAATTTAGTTTAGGAGGATTGATATGTCCTAGTTTAGTTAGATTGGTTAAATGAGGGACTTAAAAACAAAAAAATAATCCCAAAATCACATTAAGTTTCCATTATTAAGTTTAAGGGGCTAAATTTTTCATAATTATGTCCCACATGCACCCAATCAAGTGATTAGTTGAAATGGGCACTCAATTAGGGAAATATGAGAAAAGCACTTTAGTTATTGTAATAAGGTTTATGGGGATATATTTCCATAATTTATTCCCATATCTAAAAAAAAGTAACTAGTTCAAAAAGGCACTCAATTAGCAAAAAATGAACCTCAAATCACATTAGGTAGTCAAAATTAGTTTGAAAGAGCTTGATTTTCCTTAAGTTCATTCCCCAACCTCCAGCCAATTGAGTGATTGGTTAAATGGGGAACCTAACAAGGTAAAATAAGGGTAAAAATGACATTAGTTTATCACATTTAGGTTTTATGGGGATATATATTCCTTAATTTATGTATTCATCAAACCAATCAAGTAATTATTCTAATAAGACACTCAATTAGGAAAAATAGAGACACAAATCACATTAGGTTTTCACAATTATCTTTATGGACTTTGTTTCACTGTAATTACATATTTCATAAAACTAATCAAATGATTAGTTGAATGGGGCATTAAATTAAGGAAAATCTAACCCTAAATCACATCAGTTTATCAAAATTAGGTTTAATGGGACTCAATTTTCCATATTAAAACCCTAGTGTATTCAATTAAATTATTTTTTGAATGGGTAACTCAATTACATAAAATGAGTCACAAATAAGATTAGGTTGTGTTAATTAGGTTTAAGGGGCTTAATTTTACTTACATATGTAACCAATCAAGTGAATTAATTTTTTTCAAGGTTTGATATGTCCTAATTGAGTTCCACGTGCAATGAATAAAATGATTGGTTGTTTGGGGCACTAAAATTAGAAAAATCAAGCCCAACGTCACATTAAGTTTTCACATTTTTGTTTATAGTGCTTGATATGTCCTATTTGAGTGCTTAATGCAACCAATTAAGCAATTAGTTGCACAAGTTTCTCAAATAGGGCATATCAATCCCAAAATGACATTAGGTTGTATAATTTATGTTTAAGGGGATTGATATGTCCTATTTTAGTACCCCATGCAAACAATATAGTGATTAGTTACACATGGTACTCCATTTGGAAAAATTGAGTCTTTAGAGGGCTCAATATTCCCTAATTGAGTGCCCATGAAACCAATTGAGCCATTTATTGTATTGGGAATTAAAATAGGACATCAAGTTTAAAATTACATTAAACTATCACATTTTTTTTAAAGGGATAGATATAAGTCCTTTTTGATTTTCATATGCAACCAATCACTTATAGGGCACTCAAATAGGATACATTGAATCCCCAATGACATTAAGTTTTATTTTTATTTAATGGGCTTGATATGTCCTAATTAAGTGTACAATGTAATGAATCAAGTGATTGGTTGTATTGGGCACTGTTGTGGCATTTGTGTTTAGATTCTTAAATATGGCCTATTTCATTATTTCATGAAATTAATCGAGTGATTGGTTGCATGATCCACTCAAATAATAAATATTGAGCCTAAAATAAATTTGTCACATTTGTGTTTATGGGGATAAGTATGCCCTAATTGAGTTTTAAGTACAACAAATCAAGCTATTAATTTTACAAGGCACATAAATAGGGCATATAAAGTCTAAATGTACATTATATTGTTTCTTTTGTGTTTAAGGGGCTTTAAATGCCCTAATTAAGTAACTCATTCATCGAATCAAGTAATTGTTATAATATGGCACTTAATGAGGAAAAATCTAGTCTAAAATTACATTAAGTTGTCATAAATATGTCGAGGGGCTTGATATGCCCAAAAATTGAGTTCTCATGCAACCAATTGAGATATTAGTTGCATGAGGCACTCAAATAGGATATATCAAGTTGAAAATGACATTAGGTTGTTGCATTTATTTTTAGGGGTCTCAGTATGTCCTATTTGAGTGTCATTTGAAACTAATCAAGTAATTAGTTACATAAAGCACTCAATTAGTTCAAATTGAGTCTAGATTAACATTACGTTATTGTAAATATGTTTAAGGGACTTTATGTGCCCTCATTGGGTGCTCATAATACCAATAAAATTATTGGTTACATGAGTCATTAAAATAGGACATATTGACCTTGAAACAATATTAGTTTATCACATTTATGTTTAGGTTACTTGATATTTCCTATTTGGGTTCCCAATATAGCCAATTGAGTGAATAATTGCACAAGCCACTTAAATAGGACATATCATGCTTGAAAAGACATTGTATTATTACATGTGTTTAAGGGGATCAATATGTCTTATTTTAGTGCCACATGCAACCAATTGAGTGATGATTATGTGGGGCACTATATTAGGTCAAATAAAGTATAAAATAACCTTAGTTTTTCATGATTGTGTTTAGGGGGCTTCATATGCCATAATTAAGTTCCCATGAAACCAATCAAGTGATTGCTTACATAAGGCACTAAAATAGGACATATTGAACCTAAAATGACAATAGTTTGATGCATTTGTGTTTAATGGGATATATATGTCCTATTTTAGTGACCTAAACCAAATAAATGAGTAACTAGTTTCACAATACATCCAAATATGGAATATCATGTCCAAACTGACATTAGGTTTTTGTATTTATTTTTAAGTGTCCCAACATGCCCTAATTAAATTCCCATTTAACCAATCAAGTGATTAATTGTATAAAGCACTCAAAAATGACATATCAATCCTAAAATGACATTAGGTTGTTGAATTTAAGTTTAGGGGGATCGACATGTCCTATTTGATTGCCCCATGCAACTAATAAAATAATTAGTTATATAAGGTTCTCAAATAGGACATACTGATTATGAAAAAACATTAGGATGTCATAAATGGGTTTATGGGGCTTGATATTTCCTAATTGAGTGCTTATGTATCCAATCAAATGATTGGTTTCATAGGGCACTCAAACATGAAAAATCAAGTTTGAAATAACATTAGGTTGTTTTTTTTGTGTTTAGGGGGCTTGATAAGTGTTATTTGATTTCCTAAATAAAAAATCAACTGATTAGTTGCATGGGGCACTCAAATAGAGCATACTGAGTCAAAATTTACATTAGGTTATTTCATTTTTTTAATGGGATAAATATAACCTAATTAAGAACCCCATGAAACTAATTAGGGCACCCTAATGTCACCCCTTTATGATGGATATAAATCATAAATTATGTCAAATATCAATTTTTAGTTAAGTCACTCCAATGTTACCCTTAGAGACAAATATAAAGTCAAGGATAAAGTCTAATTAAATTTGTCAAATAATTCAAACCAATGTTTCCCAAGAAATGTTTCCAATTTCACATCTAAAGACACACCAACATCAACTATTAATTCATTTTAAATTCATCAGGTAAAGTTTGATTAATGTCATTCCTAAAGTCTACTTAACATCATCCTTAGGCCACTCTTAAAGTCTACCCAACATTGCTAGTTAAGTTTGATAGAGCTAAAGACACCATAACATCACCCTCTATAGATACTACCCTCATTTGAATTTCAAACTAACTTTAGGGTTTAAATTTTAACAAAGGTGAATTCAAGTTGAGTTAAAGGTGAATTTAGAATGTGACTTTAAATGGTTTAAAATTATAGTGAAAATTAAATCTTGAAAGTGTGTTTTGTGTTTCTGGTGTAACATCATGAAAATTTTTGGGTTTCATCATTAAATATAAAATATGTATAGAAATAGATCCAAATAAATTTAAAATAATCATTGAAATTGATCTTCTTAATAGTACTAATCAACTAATATATCTACAAAAAAAAATCAAGTGATTAGGTGCTTTATTTCTTAGTTAGTAGATAAAACTAAACCATTTTAAATATTCTTATGAAAATATATCAAATATGAGTGGGATAAAAAATTCCATAGGGTTTTTTATTTCATTAAATAATATCCATCTAATTCTCCATTCATGATGTCACTTATTCTAGATCATTCAATTTTTATGTATCTTTTTATTGTAAAACATACTTTAAGAAAATTTATTGCACAATATGACTAATTAAAAAAAAAGATAAATATAATATATGAGTATAAATTTGATGTATTATAATAAAAATTAAAAAAACAATGTAAAATTTATGCTTGGAAGTTATGTTTACAATGAAAAATATTAAACACTACATGTTCAACAATGAAACACATGTTACTACAGAGATTTATGATTTGAAATATAATGATATCTAATCCTTATTCATTGGGAAGAATATATAAGTGGTTCATGATAATTATTGATTCAATATTATTTTTAATCACAAAAATTACTTAAGGGTCAAGTTATAATAGATCAATTAGCTAAGGCTCCCTTATTAGAACACACTCCTATATATGATACATTTCCAAATGAGTTTTTTATGTGTACTAGTGAGAATAGAACTTGGAAAATCTAATTTGATGGAATCAAGTGCTTTATGGGATAATATTATTTTTATCATCCCCCAAGGACATAATATGACATTAGCATATGGATTGATAATTTCATTTTTCAACAATATAATAAAGTATAAGGCATTGATTCTAGGACTCAATGTAACATGTGATTTAAAAATTAAATCTATCAAAGTATATGGTGATTCTCAAATTTTAGTTAAAAAAGTCAAGGGTTCCAATCAAAGAAAATAATATAAATCTATTCCATGAATATATTTAGTCATTTGTTTATCACACAATTTAATGAGTTTATGATTAATAATATTCCTAAATGAATTGGTAAACATGAAAATTCTATGGATGGTGTTATTTCCCTTGTCTTTATATATATTATAAATGATCATGCCATATTTAATATTAAGATATTTCAACAACCTACCACTGAGTTAAAAAATTTGGATGTCTTAGATGTATTTACATTAGAAATTGGTACAAACAAATCAAAATGGTAGATGAATCTATTTAATTATTTATCATAATAAATCATTCACCTTTATTTTTAAGATATGGTAAAATAAAATTTTGAACATGTCATTAGATATGTTATAATTAAATATTCCATTTTCAATATATCCTTTGATGGGAATTAACGTAGGCTCACTGGGCACAAAAAAGCTAAAGTGGCATTACAAAAGGTTCATGATAATGTGTGTGGTGGACATTTAGTGAAACATACATGTCAAATGAATTGTTTGAAATGGGTTAGTTATTAGAATATGATGGAACATGATTGAATATGTAAAAATAAGTGAAATTATATATTTATGATGGTGTTTAGGACCAGTTGTGTGGTGGATAATGCACACTTAAATATAAATAGTGTATTGTATAACACATAGGAAAGATTAACTAAACTAATATATCCAAATACATTCAAGATAAGTAAGAGATTAAAATGTAGAAATGCAATTTTTATTGAATGTACAAAATAAGGGAATGTATAGATGTGTGCAATGATTTAATAAGGCTAAGAGTGGAATATATTGTGATTATAAGGGAATGATTGTTTGTTTATTTATTAGGCTACTAAAAAATAATACATGGTTTTATATGTATTTGAATTATAAGTAAATACTAAAAATGTATCTTTTTAATCTATGTGCGATCTCTCAATTCTATAATACATATATGTATGATGGTTTTAGTTATGTTATACACACACACACACAACATGATAGTTATCACTAATGACAAATTTTAAAATGATAGTTATGAATTTGTTTCAACTTCCTTAACTAAGTTATTACTTAGACTATTGTTGTGTGGTTAATATTTGTTTTGACATGGTATAAGGTTGGAGTGTGCCACCTAGAATGTTATGTGGGAATGGGTGACAAACAAATATTGATGTATAGAGGTCCTACATAGGTTTTTAGTAACATACAACATGTAAAAAAGAAACACCCAAGTATATTTATTTACCATAAATTTTTGAGGTGCTATGCAATAATATGATAATTTGTGAAATGGTAGGTGGAACTGTAGAGGCTATAATACTACATAATGAGTTTACATAAGGCTAAAAGAGCTATGATCATTACATTATGATATGCATAATACTAAAAAAGTTATGATTGTTGTGAATTATTTGAATAGGACTACAAAAACCACTATGGTTTTGAAGTAAGTGTGTGGCATGAAAGAGACCACTCAAATAAATTCACCAAGGTACCACAACACTTTAAAAATACCATGAAATGTTCTGTGATCTAAAATTAATGGGTATTTTTTCCTAATGTTTAAATTAGTTTCACCATTGTCACATATTATATACTCATGATATTTTTCACTTTATCATTTACTGATACTTTCTCTTTCAATGTATTTTTTATGCATCAATTTTCCTGAGTGCAAGTCCTAAGGAGTACACTAGGATTAGGATGGGATCAACTTGTGGTGCTTTACAAGAGATTTTTTAATAATATTTTTTCATACATTCATTATTATCAATTTTTATTCATCTAAGTCTCTATTTGTCTTACTTCTCTATCTAATTTTTGTCTAGTCTTGCTAGCCATCATATATTTCTATTATATCAACCAAGTCAATAAATCTATTTCATGATTTCCTTTCTATATATTGTATCAGCTTGGATGATATAGTTCTAATTATTGTGCCTATAAATCTTACTATATCATCTTGTCCAATATAATTCTATGTCAATGGACATCTTAACTATATCAAACTAGATAATACCATTGGTTTAAAGTTTAGGGTTAGTTCTAAGTATTGTATCCATATATGAGTCATATTATCATTCTAAAACATATCACAATACTCATATAATCTACTTTAAATTTCATTTATGATCTTAACTAGTAAAATAAAGTGTTGTAGATTGAGATCTTTTTCTTTGAGGACTAGTCTTACATAAAGGTCTTTGAATCTTAATACGAGAAGTCATATTGAGGAGGTAAATCAATAATTGGAGTCCCCAACTAAGGATAACTATGTATTATTATTAAAATTTTAGGTCTTCATCATAAAAAATATCTTATAAAGTGTCACTTAAGTCAAGGGGGGATTGATGTGTTGACAAGTCCACCAAAAGGTAAGTATCTTGATCCTTATTCTACTTCATTTATCTACTTAGTAGTTAAACTTTCTTTTTTCATTTCTATAGTGGAAATATGTTGTGTATCCTTACATATTATCATAATTATACCAAATTCTTTGGTATAACTTTGGGGTTTCTTAGGTTTTTCATTGTCACCTTAGGTTTCATAGATCACCCATTAGTTGGCAACTTCACCTCTTAGTTTCTTATTAATTTAAATATGTTAAAAGTATATTGGATCTAGGTTACTCATGTTTGTTATTTACTTACATACATTATCCTTATTATATCTTTGATAAACCCCTTCATCACCATTGTTACAACTTTTGATCCATATTAAGGCCTAGTGAGATCCATACTTTGTATCATAGATGTAGGGTTTGGAACTCCATCCTCTTGGCATTAGTTTTGATTAACTTTTACTCGGTATTTAGTTATTCTAGGTCATTTCCCTATGATATAAGTATATATAATATCTATTTTTTTACATTTTTTTAATCTTAATATAATAAAATAAATATGATTATTATTGGTCATCCTAACCCATGCATACATTTTGGTGAACCTGATGTGAATCCTATCACCTCATTAGTTGGATTATCTCCATATTTCCTTATTTCATTACTTATATTTTTTTTATTTGACAAGTATATATTGTCAAATCCTATTTATTTTATTCTTAACATTATCTTCACTTTGGATTCACCATCATCATACATTTAGGTGATATTTTTAAATTTTCCATCAATTTTCAATGATATCTCCTCTTAGGATCTTTATAGTGAACCTTAACCCATTCCATTTTTGCATGGGTCACTATTTTTTACCTTTTGTGACCACAATTTAAGACAAATTATCATGTTGAAATTAATATAATCCATTTCTTATGGATTAAGATCCCCATGATGATCTTACCACTCATGACAATCCTTATGAGGATCCGAATGATGAAAATTATAGATGGAATAAATATTCCCATGGTGATCTTCTAACTTATGATGATCCTTTCATGATAAAGTGTCCCCCTTATTCCTCTTCTAATAGGCTTGAAAATAAATATCATGATTTTACCATATATGATGATGACCCTTATGATAGAGGTGAAGACCCTATCATGATAGTGGATCTTCCCATTTATGATGATTACACCTTCACCAATTCTCACATGGTTTAAAATAAATAAAAAAATCACATCTATGATGAAGACTCTCATGACAAAGATAAAGACCATAGCATGATAACAAATATTCCCATTGATGACCTTTCTAGCATTGCAAAAAAAACCCATGATGATGTTCCCATTTATCACATAATTTGTAATAATCTTCCTACCTATTATCCTAATGATCCTTATATTTGGGATGATTAATGATATCATCCTATTAATTATTATTACAACATGGATTAAAATCCATCTTATGATTTTCTCATTTCTACCAATCGTCACTATAGATAAAGCAATGATGAGCATGGTTTTGTTTATTTTCACTCACCCTCTCTCCCACCCTTGAAATATTTTATGTGGATGAATCATCAAAGTTCATCTCATATTCAAAATTATCCTAAACAACCCACTTTTTTCAAAACCTTAACTTATGAATAACACCTAGTTCAAATGCATATTCCAAAATGTATTATAGGTTATGTTGATTTTTATCATACAATTTATAGGATTACTTATAAATATCCTATAGGTTCACTTTTATTTTAAAACTCTTTCAAATCATCTAAATCTATACAATCACTATTGGCCACACTAACATAGTTATATTACACGCAATTCAGTCTGATTGTATTTTCCATCATAATGCCATTAAATTATAATCAATTACAAATAATTGCATTGACCATGACACATAATCTACTAATATATTTCTAAATCACATTATTATTACAAATAACTACACTAAACTTCACATATAATGTGTTGATACAGTATTTCTTATTTCATCTAACTGCACCAGTGATGACATAGAATGTGTCGATATATTTCTTCTTATTTCATCAAACTCCAAAGGCCATGACATATAATGTGTCAATATAGTTATAATTTTATCTCATTGTATAAACAACTACATTGTCCATGACCAAGAACGTGCTGATATAGTTTTATCATCTTACCAAATTTCAAGGATAAAACACAAATTTTATCAATACAATATTAATATCTATTCCTACCAATTAGAATACCTCAAACTAACAAAACTATGTCAATCATCATCCCATTATTTCATATATTTGTATGAACCTGACTGATATAGTCAAAATCAATTCACATCCATGAGACTATATTGGTTTTGTTGATACCATAAAATAAAATTTACTGTCACCTTCCAAATATCTTGACATTTCCATAAATTCCACACTCCCTATTGTAACACAAAATTTTAGATCATTATTAAGATTATTAATATTTAGGTGAATCCAATCCAAATAGATCCCACATGTTAGGGCATCTTACGATGCTTATACTTTCCTTATCACACATGTTGGGGTATATTCCCATCATTTTCTTATTACATATGTTGGGGAATATTTTAATGCCCATCCTATTATTATTTAAACATTTAATGCATCTCGTGATGCCCATATTCATTATCTCACCTTCTTGATACCTCATACTTACAATGAGTAACATTCAAGAAGCTTTCTTACTTTAAAAACAAGCATGTCTAGTTTCAATACACCTTCCAAGATAAAGGCACTTGCATTTCACATATTATAATTTGATTTTACATTATCCTTAGCATATTTATCACTTATTTTGTTTCATTATCTTCAATTTTATTTATTATTATAGTTTTTACATTCTAGTGATCATCTTTTAAATTAGGCCTTAGTTTTCCTTGTGGATCTTTGGTGCCACCTTGGTGTTGATCCCTATCACCTATTTTTATTCATAGGGTATTTTTTAATTCTTACACCTATTGGTTTTTTTAATTTTTGAGTTGCATTATAAGACCCAAGGAATAAACCAAGCCCTCCTCACAAGCATACATCACCTTTTTTTAATATTTTCAAGTATTATTTCCTCTTTTATTGTCCAATTTCTCCTTTATTCATTTTTTTATGATTCATAGATTCATATTTTATATTATTCTATAATCACCTAAAAATTTCACTTGAGTGCTTAGATTTATACTTGAGACCACCTATCCTTAGCTTATTCTTAGACCTATCTTAGGGCTTATTTTCACACTTATTGAGCCTTGGTGCATGCCACAAGCATACCTAATCATCCATAAAGTAGTCCTAGACCCTCAGTCTTGTACCCTAGCCCTTCATGCCTCAAGTTCTACCACTTGGACACTAGTGCCATAATAGGAAAAATAGTGCTACATGGTGTTAGTGTCCCAATTTTTGTGCTACTATCCTTTCCCTCTTTTCCACAAACAATTATATTTTCAAATCTTAGACCTCTTAAAATTATCTTATAACTATTTTAACACCCGCACAAGAACTATAATAGTATATATACATGAATTTTATCCCTCTAACCATTAGATATAAATTATATGTAAATTACATATACACAGTCATAATAAGTTTTACACAATTAAGGTTATAAATCCCTATTCTCCCCCACTTTTGCATACAATCATCTACAACATTCTAAATCTCAAATTTTCAGATTTCCAATCTTAAGCACATTCAAAGAACTTAGGTATACAATCATACTAGCTTCACTTAAACTTGTACCAACACTTAGGTGAGGAGAAATACATTGGGATTAATCCCTCTTTGGAGTATTGGTATGTAGGCAATTCTCATCATAGTGGGGTGTTGAGGATATCCACCTACCCCACTAATAAACACACTTTACAACTTGTATCAATTGGATGCCCTAGAAACATGTAGGATTAGGGTTCACTCATAAAATCATCCAAAATAGGTCACCTATAGGGTTTCAGAATTCATGTGCATAGGAATAGGATTGATAGACCTAAACATAGGTGCACCCAGTAGATTAGAACAATTTTTCATAGAGGATACTACTATAAATATGGATTAAAAAGATGTTTAGATCAAGCATTAGTCATAAAATCCAAGAAAAATGCATAATAACATAACAATCTAGGCTAACCTATTCAATGAAGTGTGCAAATGATAATTAATAACTCAATGAGAGAAATAAAACATACATTACCTTCCCAAAATCATCCTACCATCCATATGTGGCTCAAAACATGTTTTTCCCCTTGATTTAGTGCTCAAGTATTCAACAATGGTGCAAGGCAAGCTCCTCCACCATCTCAAGAACACCAAGTATAATCTAGGATCATGATATGAAAATAAATGTTATTCCTATCAAATGAAGCTATCTTATTATGAATAAATCATAATAATCAACACAAAGAAAGGTTGTGGAGAGAATCCTACATTATAAGTTTACACAAATTAAGATTTAAAATATGAGTAATAGGCCTCCTATTTATAGATTTTACAAATTGATCAGGATCAACCATGACCATCCATCTCAAGATCAAAATGTGTGGCCATGAATTAATCCAATTATGTAAATAAAATACATAAATATCCTCATAATTATTTTGGAGTAAGGGACATTAAAGAGGCATGGGAAGCCATAATATTGACATTTGTTACATTTATGGCTTATGGATGCCACTTCAAAAATGACCTCACTTGATGATTTAGTTAATAAGAAGCAATTTTCAATAAATAAATATTTGGTAACTTCCATGGATTTATTACTTGAGCTAATAATTTGGTTTATTTTGTCTAATTCAAATTAATCAATTTTAGTGCAATTCTTTGGAAATTGGGGCACTTCATTAATTAAACTGGTCAAAAAGTCATATTAATAGGTCAAAATTTGATTGGAGAGGAATTAGAAGGTGATTCTAATTGTCTATAGACCCTTATTCCATTTAGGATGTTGTCAACACAAAATAACACAAGCATGTATCATGTGCTTTCAAATTAGAACAAAAGAATGATTTAGAGCACCAAAATGCAATTTCATCATTTTGACTCGAAATGATTTGATCAAAGTTAATAATCACATAAAATATATTACCCCATTTAGGGATACATTAGCCTAAATTAACACTTATACATGACAATATCAAACAATTTAGTATTTTTAAATGATTTTGGCCTAATTGGTGCATTTTCACAAAGTTTGAGTAAGATTGATAATTTCAAAACAATAGTGTTAGGAATTAGATGTCTACATTTTACCCCTATTTAAGAAGGTGTAGTGAGACATTCAAGTGAAGCAACATATTTTAAAATAAAAGAGTTGTCCATAATAAATTATAAATGACCCATGATGCCCCCTCAATAGGACATACTAGGATAGAAAAGAAGGATGGATTCTTGAAAAGAGAGAGATAGTGAGATTAACCCATAAAACAGATTAAATGCATATGAGTTAATTCTTGCACACATTGATTCCATCAATGATAAAAATATAATTAGATAAAAAAGGCCCTAAGGATGGGGAATTGGGAAGGATATAATCCAAAAATATAAGAGACACTTTGAACACACCCAAAGTTAGGGTACAAGTTGCACACTTACGAAATGATCAATCCTAAGACAAGTTTCACACTAAAATATTTCCATAATGAGGGAAAACGTCTATAGAGCTTGGAATTAGAATAAAAGGAGAATAATTTATCCAAATATAGAATAAATAATAATGTGCTCTACTAGAGCATATTTGATCATGTGATAAATAATTTTACCCCAATAGGGCTGATTTTGATCATTGATAAAGAATGGTTTTCCCCTATAGGGATGATTTAAATTTGTGACTAGTTCAAATTTTGTGCCCTTGTAGGTCAAATTGGCAATCAATAGCTCAATTATATAGCATATAACATAGATTAAATATGAGAGGGTGAAAACATAGATGCAAAGGTTGAATGATTGAATAATCCATAAGAAACCAAATATACAAGGATGCACAAAGTGATGAAAGAGATGAAAATAAGAATGAAGGTGGTTGAGCTAACCTGAGATACATCATGTATCCAAGCACTACCTTAATAGTCCAAATGGACCTCAATCCAATGTAGTTTGTCCAGAAGTGAGAGAGAATAGAATGAGGGATGAAGAAAACTGACCAATGTTTGATTAGATTCATAATGTATGCCAAGAGATGCATGTCTTACATAGAGTCAAGTACATGAAAAGCCATTGATACCTAGTTTCATTGGTGTTATTGAGATTTTTTCATCATATTTGCATCAATGTTGAGACTTGGAACCAAATAACAAAGTGATTGCTATAGAAAAATGAAATTAGGCATCATAATTAGGAGGAATTGATAATAACATGGCATTTCACGTATGCTGAGTTGGTTCAAATGTGAATGTTTATAACTAAGAATAATTATAAGAACTACCAAAACAAAATTTACAACCATTTACATTTAAATAAAAAATAAGCGTAAATAAATAAAAAGAATACATAAATGAACCCTACTCAAAATTAGGATATGAACAATCATGACTTAAGTAGGAACAAGAATGTTTAACAACAAAGAAATAACATCTTAATAACATGAGATCAAGATATAAATAATAAATATCAATGTGGACGATCAATATGTACTTGGAAAACAAACAAAACAATACCAAATAGGAACTCAAAAAACCAAACAACATAAATAAACAAATAAACATCTACACAAAACAAAATGTTTTTGAGTTTTTGAATGCTTTATGAATGTTTTTGTAATTTTATAAGTATCTCAACTTGATTGAGGATTAAGAAACACAAAATGCTCCAACTCATAAAATGGTGAGAGAGTGCCAACTTAAAATGCTTGCAAGATGGTGAGAGCATATGAAAAAGGGGAATTGAGTTAACCTCAACATGAATCAAGCACAACCTAAGTAATCCCATTAGGACCTCAATTCATAATAGTTATACCAACACAAAAGGCAATGAAAATCCAACTAGGTCACAACAAGTTCATAAATGAAGGTAAATGATAATAGTAATGACTAGGTAATGTAATAATACATGATAAAAAGGAACTAAACTTAATTTACCCATAGGTAGTTATAATTAGGAAATAACATCATAATTCTAATTTACCCAAAGGTAGTTATAATCAGGGGTACCCAAAAAAGACTGATTTTCCCATAGGTAGTTATAATCAATGATACTAGATAAGTTAATAGAGGAAAGATAACTTGTGAAATCAAATGTCACACTACTTTTATAGACTATCATTCAACATAGCATTCTAAAACTATTGAAACTAGATTGAAATCCCCTCATAAAAGGTGTGGGAAGAACCAAAGGAACCAAGATCAAAATGGGATAAGTAGGATGGCTAAAAATAAACCTTGATCAATAGTAAAGAAATGGTATAAGGAAAATGATTAGAATACAATTGTCTATAGTGGAAAAAAAAGTTTCCCCCAAGTGATGATTGGCTCAGTTTACTCACAAAACATTGAGAGCATGTCTTATGTTGATCACAAAATGGTAAGAGTGTGGCAAAGGTGATCAAGTTGACCACAATAGAAATTGAGTGTTGCCTACATAGTCTCAAAGGACTTCAAGTCAATTTAGTTCAAACAACATGGTAAATGGAACATAATTGTATAAAATGCCTAAAATGAAATGGTTAATAGGGTTGTCCCCAAGAGATGAGGCAATGAAAATGATAGGGTAAAATGGTAAATGAAAAATAGTTCTATTACTCCTGATGACATGGAGATGTACGTCTTAGTCAACATGTGAGACAATAGAAATGATACATCATAAAATTAATACCCAACACCTCAATTGAATAGTCGATCTTGTTAACATGAAGATGCATGTCCCAGTCAACATATGAGATAACTATAATAATCAATCATAAAGTTGGTTATCCAACACCCTTTTGAAATAACTACTTTATTAAGAACTTTCTACAAATCTATACTTTTGTAATGTGTTTGTGATATCCATCGGTCATTGATTTTCCTTCCTTAAAACATCGAGATAAGATGTCTTTGTAGACTCTATAAAGGAAAGTGTTGCTAGGGATGGTAAATAATGATAGGCATAGGACAAAAGGTATAAATGGGTAATGAATAGGTGGATGATAGTGGAATGTATAATGAACGGGAAACAAATGGAGATCAATATTTTTAGGCACACATAATATTGTTGATTTTAGATTTGATATAATGTTGGTTATGTTGGGACCTAAGACTTCTGAATATGCTCTCGATATGACCACTAGATTTTTTGTTTTTCAGTCTTGAGAGTAGCTACCATCTAATTATGTTGTATATTAGAAGCTATATTGATTTAATCTTTGATTATATATTCATTAAATAGTGAAGAAATTTTGTGCTTAGCTATTGGCACCTTAATTAGGTTTTTACCAATGAATTTGTCTTGATTATCCCACAGTACCTTCGATGAGGTTTCATGAAGAGATGTTAACATTTGAATTTAATTGTCTTCTAACACCTTGGAAAATGTTTCACTAAAATATGTTGAATTTGAACTTTGATAATCTCTTAGTGCCTCCACAAAGGTTTCTAGGAGATTATTTTTATAAATGAATTTGGTCTTTCCCCCTAATATTTTGCAATTGATATGTCACCATAGATGCAGTTCAACAAAATATTTTTTGGTCCCAATCAATGTTTGTGGGAGGTGGAATCTCAATATAATGACTATGTTGGGTGGGGGTAATCGAATGATGAAAGGTAACACAATCCTCATATAAGATACTAAAACTTGTATCGATGCTGAAGTAATCATCCTCAAAAATGATAGAAGGATCACAAATATATTCAAATTATTCTGCAAGGAAATTATAAACAATGTTGTAATAACCATGACTATACTTTGTTTTTGAAGTTGAATCTAAATCAAGGGACTCTAAATATGATATTGTTTCTGATAGTGAATCTACTTCTAATGTTAAATCTAATGTCAGTTTAGAAATGGAAATTGACTCTAATGTTGATTATTCATCTATTGTGGTTATTTATATAATGATGTTTTTTGAATGCCTAGTATTAAATAATTAATGGCCTGTGATGGTATAATGGGCTCTATAAAAATTGATTCATCTAGGAAGGGTTCAACATAGACTGACTCATCTAAGTGAATCCCCTCAAAGAGAGGGAACCACTCGAGGGATGACTTGATAAAATCCTGAATGAGTGGAAAAAGATCAAGAGATAACTCTACAAAGACTATCTTGTCAAAGAGATGAGGCTCTTTAAAAATAGGTAAAATATGAATTGGTAACTCATCATAGGTTGACTTGTCACAAATGGGTGTTTCAACAAAAACATCATGGATTTGGTTAATAATTGGTTGTAAAATATCAACTTTAAACACATTTTGGTCCTCACAAGATGGCTCTTGAAGAGGTAATGGTTCTTATTGAGTCTTAAAGATTGACACAAAAAATTTATAGTGGGGAACATTTGGCTCAATGTGAACAATGGTTAAAGAATGGGATCTCCAAAAATTAGACTATTGAAAAAGTAATCAACAAAATTTGGTTCATCAAAGTGACATTCTTCAATAATAGGATTAATAGATATAGGTGATGGGCCTAGAATGGTAATGACACAATACTACATAGTTTGGTTTCTCATATAAACCAAAAGAGGAGGTCCTAAAATGGTAACCTTCGTGTGTTTTGGAGCTTGATCACTCACATAAGATAAAGGAGAATAACCTAAAATAGTAACCTTCACACATTGAGGATCTTTCTCACTCACACAAGATGAAGGGGGATAATCTAAAATGGTAACATTTGACCACTATATGAAATCACAAGAGGATATCCTAAATTGGTAGCCTTCAAGTGTGGTATGAAAATTAAATGGGATGTATGATGATGATGCACAACAAATAGCATTGATTAGATTGGTATTCAATAAATAATCTCAAAAAGGGTGAAATCCTCAAACAAGACGGAGTGCTCATGTCAACCATAACAATGATCTATATTGTAACTAAGGCCACAAGAGACCCCATTATGAGTATACCTTATCATCATGTCTAGAATATTATTCTCAACATTTGACAAGATTTGGAAAAAATTTTGCAAACATTTAAACAAGGTATGTGTTTTGATCTTATATAAACAAATAACAAGGTAACAAAAATACTATAATAGAAAGGAGGTGGTGTAGTACCACACAATTATAAGATGTTTTCATGATATTACTTAACCTTGGGTAGGGTTAAAATTGTATGAGTTAGAAGAGAATATGATAACTCAAAGACCTAAGTGTAAACTAGTACACGAAATATAGGTTGAGAGATACGTCAATATCATAAAAGCTAGTTCAAATTCAATGAGTTGCTACTAGGAAACTAGAAGAAAGCCCTTCAGATTAGGAAGGTGACAATGTGAACTAAGAAACTCAAGATGTGAAAACATGAAATAATTCTTAAGTGTAAAACTATAACCAAATAGGATCACAATACTACCGCATGGTAATAGGAGGTAGAATAAAATGTGTTCTAGAACTTAGAGTGTGAGTGATACACTTGATGACATAAGTTTATAATGATCAAATGATGATGATGAGTCTATAAACCTCCTTCAATCTAGATGAGAAATTGAACCCAAGTTAACTCAAGTCAAGTGCAAATGGTAAAACCAATTAACACATTAACCTAGAACTTAGAAAGGTGAAATTTTGAATTTGAATTATCAATGCAGGACTTAAAGATTTTAAAAAGTGATTTAGACTCAAATGGGTAGCACAAATATGTTATTTAGAAAATATAAACATAATTTTTAGGATGAGGAATTTTAACAAGGCAAAGATGATTTGGATTTAACTAGCATAACACCTCCTTGTTCAATAAAGGTAGACAATGTGTTTGGTTATGATGTGTTAGTTACAAATAATTTTTGACTCAAATCAAGACCAAGTAAGTAAAGACAAAGATAAATTTAACTAAATAAATCATCCTAAGCCCTAAACTAACAAGGTTGCTTTATAGTATTAAAATACATCTTTATACATGATCTTGAAAGGAATTAAATTTTTAATCCAAAAATAAAAGCACATGATTCGGTAGGGTATTTTACACCCCCTTCTCCCAAGAGACTATATAGTGGCATGGACCTTTGAGTTACTCAGCCTACATCAATAATACTCCATAGTAAGTGGGGTTATTTAAAACCTACAATTTACAATTATTTAGATGGTCCTAGGAATGTCTAATGCTAGAGACATAACATGTCAATTGAGTTCAAACTAGTTAACTTATTATGTAAAGGTCTATTCATTTTCATATCAATTCCATCTGTAAACTACTTAGTGGAATCACTTAGTTAACTAGACCTAACTCAGACCTTCAATATGAAATGAGAGGTTGGCCTCTCAACCCCCTGGCTCTCATAGTATGTGTACCCTGATTTATATACCCCACCATAGATCAAGGTTCAAATAATGTTGGGAGATGAAGCCCTGGGTCAAAGTTTCCTTAAATAACTCATGAAGATGCAATGACCTCCCTTCCATAATCCAAATTGCATAAAATAAAATAATCTAAGTGAATAGGTTTTTGAGGTTATTTTTAGATCACCCAAACCATACAAGTTTTGGGGAGATCTTAGACAAATTCCTTTACATGCCTTGGACAAATCATAATCACAATGAAAAGGTGTTTTTGGTCACTTGAGTTCCCTATATGGGATGGGGGGAGAGCATACACGCATTATTCTTTTTCATCAAACAATCTAACAAGAAATAGATGATTTGCATTAAACAACACTTTTGAAAAATTGAACTTTAAGTGAAGTGAAAGTTTTAAGCACCAAATTGAAATGTTTAGTGAATTTCTTGGCCCCTTGGCCTTAGTTTTCAAAAACTTTGAAAAATATTCACAAAATAATCAAATAAACCATCTAAGTTCCTTTTAAAAACCAAAGGTAAGGTTCAAGATTTAAACATACTCATCTAGGTTCATTTTAAACACCAAAGGGAAGGTTAAAGATCTAATTATATTCAAAGTAACCACTTTTCCATTCGAGTCCTGCAAAATAATTTAGAGAGTCTCATTTATCTTTGAATCACAATTTGTAATGAAACAAGCAAGTTTGGATTTTTTGCTCTTGGGTTCTCTATTTTTTAAACAAAAAGACTGATGTTGGTCAATAGTGATTGATGCCAGTTGCATCAAGACCAATATTAATCATAAAAAAACCATTTCTAGTCAAAAATGACCAATAATGGTAACTTTTGAACCCTTAGGCAAAAGATATTTGTTAAAAAAAATTTGTTAGCACAATGTTAGGATAAAATCTCCAGAATAAAACTTTTGGATCAGAAATAATGTTTAGACTAGAGACTTAAATACCTAATTTGATAACTACAAACTTGAGAAAAGCTCTAAAATTCAAATTTTTAAATGTATTTTTCCCTGTAACCTAACCAATGCCAGTTAGCCTTGACCGATGTCGATCATCAAAAAATAAAATCAGTCACTATGTGACCTATGTATCAATAAAAAATGTTAGAGACATGAGAAAATGAATCTAAAATTTATGTTAAATGACATTTAAAGACTTTTGATGAAATTTAAGATTGCCAAAGTGTCTCCCTTATTTAATGGGTTGCATTATCCCACTAGGTGTGCCAAAATGTAGAGATGGATCACAAAGATGGTTAGATCAAGCATTAGTCATGAAATATAAGAAAAATGCATAAGAACATAAAAATTTAGGCTAACCTATTCAATGGGGTGTGAAAATGACAATTACAAACTCAATGAAAGAAAGCAAACATACATTACCTTTCCAAGAGCATCCCACCATCCAATGTAGCTCAAAACATGTTTTTCCCCTTGATTTGGTACTCAAGTATTCAACAATGGTGCAAGGCAAGCTCCTCCACCATCTCAAGAACAACAAGTATAATATAGGCTCATGATATGAAAATCAATGCTATGCTTATCAAATGAATCTATCATATTGTAAATAAATCATAATAATCAACACAAAGAAAGGATATGGAGAGAATCTTGCATTATAAGTTTACACAAATTAAGCTTGAAAATGTGAGTGAGAGGCCTCCTATTAATAGATTTTCCAAATTGATCAGGATCAACCATGATCATCCATCTCAATATCAAGATGTGTGGTCATGAATTAATCTAATTATGTGAATAAAATCCATAAATATCCTCATAATGATTTTGGAGGAAGGGCATTCAAGAAGCATGGGAAGCCATATTCTTGATATTTATTGTATTTATGGCTTATGGATGCCACCCAAAAAATGACCTCAATTAATGATGTACTTAATAGGAATCAATTTCCAAAAAATAAATATTTAATAACTTCCACGGAATTCTTACTTAAGCTTAGAATTTGGTTTAATTTTCCTAAGTAAGATTAATCATTTTTTGTCAAATTATTTGGAAATGGGTACACTTCATTAATCAAATTGGTCAAAAAGTCATATTACTAGGTCATAATTTGATTAGAGAGGAATTTAAAGGTGATGTTAGTTGTGTATAGAACATTATTCCATTTAGGATGTAATCAACACAAAATAACACATGCACATCTCATGTGCTTCTGAATTAGAAGAAAAGAGTGATCTAGAGCACCAAATGCATTTTCATCATTTTGACTCAAAATGATTTGATCAAAGTTAATAATCACATAAAATGCATTGCCCCATTTATGGATACATTATCCTAAATCAGAACTTATACATGATAATATCAAACCATTTAGCGTGTTTAAGTGATTTTGGCCCAATTTTTGCATTTTCACAAATTTTGAGTAAGATTGATAATTTTAATACAATGGTGTTAGGAATTAGATGTCTACATGTTACCCCTATTTGAGAAGGTGTAGTGATACATTCAAGTGAAGAAACATTTTCAAAGAAAAGAGTTGTCCATAAGAAATTAGAAATGACCCATAATACCCCCTCGAGAGGACATACTAGGATGGTAGAGAAGGATGGACTCTCGAAAAGAGAGAGACAGTGAGATCACCCCATGGAACAGACTAAATCCATATGAGTTAATGTTTGCATGTGTTGATTCTATCAATGATCAAAATATAATTAGAGTAAAATGGCCCCAAGTATGGGGGAATGGAAAGGATATAATCCAAAAATATAAGAGATACACTTTGAACACACCCAAAGCTAGGGTGTAAGCTGCACACTTATGAAATGATTGATCCTGACACAATTTGCACACTAAAATATTGTTAGAATGAGGGCAAAATTCCATAGATCTTGGAATTAGAATAAATGAATAATTGTGTGTCCAAATATATAATAAATAATAGTGTGCTCTAGTAGAGCATATTTTATTGTGTGATAAATAATTTTACCCTAGTAGGGATAAGTTTGATCATTGATAAAGAATGGTTTGCCCTTGTAGGGATGATTTAGATTTGTGACTAGTTCAAATATTGTGCCTTGGTAGGTAAAATTGGTAAGAAATAGCTCAAGTATATAACCTATAACATATATTAAAGATGAGCAAGTGCAAACATAGATGTAAAGGTTAAATGATTGAATAATCCATAAGAAACCAGGTATATGAGCATGCACAAAGTGATGAAAGAGATGAAAATAAGAATAAGGTGGTCGAGCTGACCTGAGATATGTCATGTATCTAAGCACTACCTACATAGTCCAAATGGACCTCAATCCAATGTATTTCACCTAGAAGTAGGAGAGAATGGAATGAGGGATGAAGAAAATTGACCATTGTTTGATTAGATTCATAATGTTTGCCAAGAGATTCATGTCTTGTATAGAGTTGGGTGCATGATAAGCCATTGGTACCTAATTTCATTAGTTTTCTTGAGAGTTTTTTATTGGATCTATATTGATGTTGAGACTTGGAACCAAATCACAAAGTTCTAGCTATAGGAAAATGAAATTAGGCATCATAAGTAAGAGGAACTGATAATGACATGGCATTTCACCTGTCCTTAGTCAGTTCAAATGTGAATGTAGTTACAACCATCTACATTTAAATAAAAAACAAGTAAAAATAAATAAAAAGAATACATAAATGAACCCTACTCAAAATCAAGATATGAACAATCATGACTTAAGTAGGAACAAGAATTTTTTTAAAAAAATCAATAACATCTTAACAACTTGAGATCAAGATATAAATAATCAAGATCTATGTGGAACATTAAGATGTACTTGGAAAATAAACAAATAAAGACCAAATAGGAACTCAAAAGACCAAATAACATAAATAAACAAATAAACATGCACACAAAGCAAAATATTTTGAGTTTTTAAATGTTTTATGATTGTTTTTGGAATTTTCTAAGTATATCAACTTGATTAAGAATTAAGAGACACAAAATGGTCCAAATCATAAAATGGTGAGGGTTTTTCAAAGAGTGTTTATGAAATGGCGAGAGCATGCCAACTTAAAATGCTCATAAGATGGTGAGAGTGTATGAAAAAGGGGGGCTGAGTTGACCTGAACATGAATTGAGCACAACCTACATAATCCCATTAATACCTCAAGTCACAATAGTTCTACCAACAAAAAAGGTGATAAAAAACTAACCAGGTTAAAATAAGTTCTTAAATAAAGGCAAACGGTAAGGCAAATAATAATAGTAATGACTAGGTGATGTGATAATGCATGATAAAAAGGCATTAAACTTAATTTGGCCATAGGAAATTATATAATTAGGAAATAATGTCATAATTCTAATTTTTCCAAAGGTAGTTATAATTAGGGGTACCAAAACAAGATTGATTTGTAGATAGGTAGTTATAATCAGTGATACCAGATAAGTTAATAGATGAAAGATAACTTGTCAAATCAAATGTCACACTACTTCCATAGACTATCAATCAACACAACATTCTAAAACTATTGAAACTAGATCAAAATCCCCTGGTGAAAGGTGTGGGAAGAACCACAGTAACCAAGATCAAAATTGGATAAGTAGGATGGCTAAAAACAAACCTTGATCAATATTAAAGAAATAGTATAATAAAATGGTATAAGGAAAATGATCAAAAGATAATTGGCTATATTGGCAAAAAAAATTCCCCTAAGTGATGATTGGCTTAGTTTACTCACAAAATTGCAAGAGTGTCACTTAGGTTGCTCATAAAATGATGAGAGTGTGGTGAAGGTGATTGAGCTAACCTCAATAGATATTGAGTGTTGCCTACATAGTTCCAAATGACCTCAAGTAAATGTAGTTCAAATATCATGATAAATGGAACATAATGGTATAAATGCCTAAAATGAAATGGTAAATAGGTTTTCCCCCAAGAGATAAGCCACGAAAAATGAAAAATGGTTTTATTTCTCCTACTGACATAGAGACTCACGTATTAGTCAATATGTGAGACAACAAAAATGATCAGTCATAAAATTGCTACCCAATGCCTCATCTAAATAGCTACTCTTATTGACATGGAAATGCATGTCCTAGTCAACATATGAGACAACTATAATAATCAATCATAAATTTGGTTATCTAACACCCTTTCAAAAGAGATACTCTGTCAAGAACTTTCTATAGATCTGGACTTCAATAATATGTTTGTGGTCTCCATTGATCATTGATTTTTCTTCCTTCAAATGTTGAGAGAATATGTATTCATGGCCTCTATAAGGGAAAGTATTACCAGGGATGGTAAATAATGTTAGGCACGTGATAAATGGTATGAGTAATGAATAGGTGGATGATAATGGAATGTATAATGAAGGGGAAACAAATGAAGTTCAAAAATTTTAGGCACACACAATTTTGTTGATTCTAAATTTGACATAATTTTTGTTGTGGTAGGGACAAAGACTTCTAAAGATGCTCTTGATATGACTACTATATTTTTTTTGTTTAGTCTTGAGAGTAAATACCATCTAATTATGGTTTGAATTGAAAATTATATTGATTTGATCTTTAATAATATCTTCGTTAAATAGTGAAGAACTTTTATACTCAACTATTGGCACATCGATGAGGTTTTCACCAATGAATTTGTCCTGATTATCCCATAGTTCCTTTGAAAAGGTTTCATGAAGAGATGTTAACATTTTACTTTGATTGTCTTCTAGCACCTTCAAAAAAAATTCACTAAAAGATGTTAAATTTTAGCTTTGATTGTCTCCTAACACCTCCATAAAGGTTTCACTAGGATATTGTTCTTCTTTTGAATGAATTTGGTCTTACCCCCTTGATATTCTATAATTGATATGTCACCTTGGATGTAGTTCAACAAAGTGTGATTCTATTGATCCCAATCAAATTTTTTTGGAGGTGGAATGTCAATATAATTATTATGTTGGGTGAGGGTAATGGAATTATGAAAGGTAGCACAATCCTTATATAAGATACTAGGATAACATGTATCGATGTTGAAGTAATCATCTGAAAAATTTATAGAAAGGTCATAAATATATTTAAATTGATCTACAAGTCAATTGTAACCAATGTTGTAACAACCATGACTATACTCTATTTTTGAATTTGAATCCAAATCAAGGGACTCTAAATATAATATCGGTTATGATAGTGATTCTACTTCTAATGATAAATCTGATGTCAGTTCAAAAATATAACTTGACTCTAATGTTGATTCTTCATCTATTGCAGTTTTTTCTATAATGATGTTTTATTGAATGCTTAGTATTGAACAAGTAATGGCCTGTGATGGTAGAATGGGCTCTATAAAAATTGATTCATCTAGGAAGGGTTCAACTTATAATGGCTCATCTAAGTGAATCCCCTCAAAGAGAGGGAACTACTTGAGGGATGAATCGATAGAATCTTGTATGTCAAAAAGAGACACCTTAATGAGTGGAAAAATATCAAGAGACAACTTTGCAGAGATTGACCTTTTAAGGAGTTGAGGATTTTTAAAAATAGGTAAAATATGAATAGGTAACTCATCACAGGTTGACTTGTCACAAATGGGTGTTTCAACAAAAACATCATGGATTTGGTTAACAATTGGTTGTAAAATATCAACTTTAAACATATTTTGGTCCTCATAAGATGGCTCTTGAAGAGATAATAGTTATTTTTGAGTCTCAAATATTGGCACAAAATTTATAAAGTGGGGAAAATTTAACTCAATGTGAATAATGGTTTGTGGTTCAATAATTGGATCTCTAAAAAATAGACTATTGAAGAGGGGACGAACAAAATATGGTTCATCAAAGTGATGTTTTTCAATAATAGGTTCAATATATATAGGCAATGGGCCTAGAATTGTAATGATGGGATGTTGAATAGTTCAAATTCTCACATGAAATAAAGGAGAAGGTCCTAAAATGGTAACCTTCACATGTTGTGTAGCATTATCTCTCACACAAGCTAAAGGATAATTTCCTAAAATGGTAACATTCGCATGTTGAGTATGTTGCTCACTCATAAAAGTCAAAGGGGCATAACCTAAATAGTAACCTTTGAGCATGGCATGAAAATAAAAGGATTATATCTTAAAATGGTAACCTTTGAGTATGGTACTAAAATCTAAGGGGAGGGATGAGGATGACGCATAAAAAGTGGCATGGATTAGATTGGTATTTAGCAAATAAACTCAAAAAAGGGTGACATCCTCAAACCAGATAAAGTGCTCATGTCTACCATAACAATGCTCTACATTGAAACTAAGGCCACAAGAGACCCCATTACAATTATACCTTAGCATCATGTCTAGAAGATTGTTCTCTACATTTGACAAGATTTGGAAAATGTTCTACGAATGTTTAAATAAGGTATATGTTTTGATCTTCTCTAAATAAATGACAAGGTAACAAAGAGACTATAATAAAAAAGAGGTGGTGTAGTACCACACGATTAGAGGAATGTGTTCATGAAATTACTCAACCTTAAGTAGGGTTGAAATTATATGAATTAGAAAAGGTTATGATAACTCAAAGACCTAAGTGTAAACTAGTACACCAAACATAAGTTGAGAGATACGTCAATACCATAAAATCTAGTTCAACTTCGATGAGTTTCTACTAGGAAAATAGAAGAAATCCCTTCAGATTAGGAAGGTGACAATGCGAATTAAGAAAATCAAGATGTGAAAACATGCAATAATTCCTAAGTATAACACTAGAACCAAATGGGCAGCACAATGCTACCACATAGCAATAAGAGGTAGAATAAAATATGTTCTAGAACATAGAGTGTGAGTCATATACTTGATGACCTAAGTTCATAATGATCAAATGATGATGATGAGTCTACAAATGACCCTCAATCTAGATGGGAAATTAATCCCAAGTTAACTCAATTCAAGTGTAAATGGTAAAACCAATTAACACGTTAACCTAGAACTTAGAAAGGTGCAATTTTGAATTTTAATTATCAATGAAGGACTTAAAGATTTTGGAAAGTGGTTTAGACTCAAATGGATAACATAATTATGTTGTTTAGATAATACAAACACAATGTTTAAGATGATGAATTTAAACAAGGCAAAGATGATTTGGATTTGACTAGAGTAACACTCCTTGTTCGACAAATGGTGAACAATGTGTTCAGTTGTGACTTGTTATTTACAAACAAGTTTTGACTCAAATCATGATCAAGTAAAGATAAAGACAAATTTAACTAAGTAAATCATCCTAAGCCCTAAACTATTAAGGTTTTTTTGTATTATTAAAATCCATATTTGTACGTTCTCTTGGAAGGAATTAAATTTTTAATCTAAAAATAAAAATGCATGAGTTGGTAGGGTATTTTACACCCCCTTATCCAAAGAGATTGTATGGCTAAATGGACCTTTGGGTTACTCACCTTGCATTAATAATAATCTATGGCAAGTGGGGTTATATAAAACTTATAATTTATGACCATCTAAATGGTCCCAAGTGTGTTTAATGATAAAGATGAAACACATCAATTGAGTTCATATCGGTTAAATTACTATGCAAAGGTCTATTACTTTGCATAGTGATTTCATCCATGTACTACTTAGTGAAATCCCATGGTTAACCAGACTTAACTCAAACCTTTATTATGAAAGGAGAGGTTAGTTTCTCAACCCCATGGCTTTCACACTATGCATACCCTAATTTTTATACCCTACCATAGATTGGGTTTGAAATAATGCTAGGAGATGAAGCCTCAGGTCAAAGCTTCCATAAAGAAATCGTGAAGAGGCAATGACCTCCCCTCCACAATCCAAATTACATAAAATAAAATGACCTAAATGAAAAGGATTTAGAGGTTATTTTTAGATCATCTAAACCATATGGGTTTTGGGGAGATCCTTGACAACTTCCTTTTCAAGATTATAGAAAGTCACAATCATAATGAAAAGGTGCTTTTGGTAACCCGAGCTCCCTATAAGGGACAGGTGAAGAGCATACACGCATAATTATTTTTGCTAAAATATTCTAACAAATAATAGATGATTTTCATAAAACAACACTTTTGAAAACATTAACTTTAAGTGAAGTGTAAGTTTTAAGCACCAAATTGAAATGTTTAGTGAATTTCTTGGCCCCTTGACCTTAGTTTGCAAAAACTTTGAAAAACATACACAAAAAAATCAAATAAACCATCTAAGTTCCTTTTAAACACCAAAGGGAAGGTTCAAGATTTAAATATGCTCATTTAGGTTCCTTTTAAACACGAAAGGGAAGGTTAAAGATCTAATTATGTTCAAAGTAACCTCTTTTCCATGTGGGTCCTATAGAAAAAGTTAGAGATTATCCTTTAGCTTTGAAGCATAATTTGTAATGAAACAAGAAAGTTTGAATTTCTTGTTGTCAGGTTCTCTATTTTTTACACATAGAGACCAACATCGATTAATAGTGACTAATGCTAATTTTAGTAAGACTGATACCGATCATAAAAGAACCATTGTCAGTCAAAAATTACCAATAATGGTCACCTATGAACCCTTACGCAAAAAATATTTGTTAAAAAAAATCTTGTTCTCACAATGCTAGGATAAAATCTCCAAAATAAAACTTTTAGATGAGGAATAATGTTCAGACCAGAAACTTAAAAACCTAATTTGACAACTACAAACTTGAGAAAAGCTCTAAAATGCAAATTTTTAGATTATTTTTCCCTATAACCTAACTGATGTCAGTTAACCTTGACCAATGTCGGTCACCTAGAACCGATGTCGGTCATTATATGACCTGTGTTTCAATAAAAAATCTTAGAAACATGAGAAAATAAAGTTAAAACTTGATATTAAAGGACTTTTAAATACTTTTAATGGAATCAAAGATTTCCAAAGTGTCTCCCTTGCTTAAATGGGCTACATTATCTCATTGGGCATGTTAATATGTAGAGATGGATCACAAATATGGTTAGATCAAGCATTAATCATGAAATCTAATAAAAATGCATAAGAACATAATAATCTAGGCCAACCTATTCAATGGGTTATGAAAATGACAATTAAAAACTCAATGAAAGAAAGCAAACACATATTACCTTCCAAATAGCATCCCACCATTCATATGTGGCTCAAAACGTGTTTTTCTTCTTGATTTGGTGCTCAAGTCTTCAACAATGGTGCAAGGCAAGATCCTCCACCATCTCAAGAAGACCAAGTATAATCTAAGCTCATGATATGAAAATAAATGATATGCCTATCAAATTAAGTTATCCTATTGCAAATAAAGCATAATAATCAACACAAAGAAAGGTTGTGGAGAGAATCCTGCATTATAAGTTTACATAAATTAAGCTTTAAATTTTGAGTGAGAGGCATCCTATTTATAGATTTTCCAAATTGATCAAGATCAACCATGATCATCCACCTCAAGATCAAGATGTGTGGCCATGAATTAATCCAATTATGTAAATAAAATCCTTAAATATCTTCATAATTATTTGAGAGGAAGGGGCATGAAAGATGCATGGGAAGCCATAATCTTGATATTTGTTTTATTTATGGCTTATGGATACCACCCTAAAAATGACCTCACTTGATGATGAAATTAATAAGAATCAATTTATAATAAATAAATATTCAATAACTTCCATGGAATTCTTACTTGAGCTCATAACTTGGTTTAATTTGCCTAGGTAAGATTAATCAATTTTAATGTAATTCTTTGGAAATTTTTACACTTCATTAATCAAACTAGTTATAAAGTCATATTAATGGGTCATAATTTGAATAGAGAGGAATTAGAAGGTTATGTTGCATATGGACCATTATCCCATTTAGGATGTTATTGACAAAAAATAACACATGTACGTGTTGTGTACTTCCAAATTAGAAGAAAATAGTTATCTAGAGCACCAAAATGCATTTGCATCCTTTTGACTCAAAATGATTTGATTAAAGTTAATAATCACATAAAATTCATTTCCCCATTTATGGATACATTAGCCTAAATCAGCACTTGTACATGATAAGCTCAAACCATTTAGCGTGTTTAAGTGATTTTGGCCCAATTTATGCATTTTCACAAATTTTGATTAAGATTGATAATTTTAATACCATTTGGTGTTAAAAATTGGATTTCTAAAACTACCACCAAATTAAGGACACTAACACCATATGGTGCTACTATCTAATTATGGTGCTACTATCCAAAAGGGGTGTTTACACCTAGATCCTGTTTATGATACTCAGACTAGCCTCTACCTTAGTTTTTAGCCTCTAGATCATCTATCTCAATAATTTTATAGCTAAGTTCTCATTTACATTATTTCTTTATATTTTTAAAAAGGTCAAATTTAGTCAATTATGTAACAAATCAATGACTGTATTTCTACCTTGATTTTCTATACATAACTCTTTAAAAACATAGGACTTACATTCATCTAAGTCTTAAAAGGTTAAAAATCCTTCATATATCTATCTTTTCTATGTTTCATAGCTTTATATTTTATATACTTCATATTCCTATCTTTTATATGCTTCATAGTTATATATTTTTTATGCTTCATAGCTTTAGTGGGCCTTTTATATTTTTAGTTTGGGAGTAGAATGGTAAGACCTCAATGAATACAACTAGTCCCTTCTCACAAATTCCAATTATTATTCATAAAGCTTCATATATTTATTTTTATCCTAACCTTACATAGGTGTCTTCTTTTAAATATAAGGTGTTTTTTTGCTTCGAGTTGGTCATAATCTTTAAAACTATTTTATTATATCTACATGTTTTTTATCCACATTATACTCTCTAATGATTTTGTCAAAACCTACTTGTCATTGTACTATCTCTATTTATACATATTTTTTTATTATGAAAACCAAATTTTTCAATGCTCATTTTCATGACTTCCCTATTTTGAATTCATTTTCAGCTCACCAAGGTCAGTTTTAAGATTGAATTGTTTTTGTGATTGGGGAACCAAATTTTTTAATTTTAATTCCCACATTTCCCTATTTTTACTTCATTTTTATCTCATCAAGGTTTATTTAAATATTAAACTCTTTTCTAAAGTGAAAGCTTGGGAAATTTTTAGGCATCTTTATCTCTAGGTTCTCCTCCCTAGCAGCTAAGTGTAAACTCTCTTGTGTTTATTAAATTTAGCACACGTGTTAGTTTTTTGATCTTGTATGGAAGAGGGAAATATAAAAATCCAAAAGAGTTACAAGCCATATAATAATAAAAATTAAATACTAAAAGGAAAATTGAATCCTTTAAAAATTTAGATCACACCGAAAAATGTGATCTTTTCTTGGCATATCTTATATTCTATTCAAAGCTCAAACTCCATAGTTGGCCTCATGATAGAGATAAGGTCCATTGGGAAGTGTTAGGCTATTATACTTTCATAATATTTCTCATTATATATCTATATATATCTTACATGCTAGTGCCTCCTACTTTCTCATGCAAGCACCCAATCTTCAAAGTAGAATGATGACTCTGTAAAAGGTCTAGAGGAGTAGGTAACATGTTATGGGAAGATAGGATACTTTTAATTTTTATGTATATTATCCTTCATGGGAATATCTGTATACTTCAATATTTATGTCAATATTGTGATTTATATTTAGGGTTATCTTGGGCCATTGATGTTTCAAACTCTTAGTCTTGCCAACATGATTATAGTGTCTTGTTTCTAGTAAAGACCATGTTTTTGCCTTGGTGATGACTTATTTTACCTCCCTCCATTTTACCCCATTATAAATCACATTTTATTATAAATATATTCCATATTATTTATTTCCAACTATTCATCTATTTCATAAATATTGGCATTATGATAGCTTTTATATTTTTCATGTTAGAATAAAAGTTACATCTTTGAGTTGTTATAGGATGCTCTCTTGGTCATTGCATTATGTTTATAAGATATATTTTAGTTATGTTTGGCACCTTGAGATTTATATGAAATTTTTATGGTACATTCGGTCCCATTTTGCCTCTCTCATGTTTTCATATTCACCCTTTTTTAATGGGCCATTCACTCCCATTTTTCCTCTTTCATGCTTTCATGTTTCACCCTATTTTATGGGCTATTCAATCTTGTTTATGCTTTTTCACATCTTTATTTGAGTTTGGTTTTAATTTATCATACATTTAAATTTTTACAAGCATTTGAAAATTATTTGTCCTTTGATTTACTTGAGTTTTCACATATCATAATTTGGATGCATTTTCAAGTTTTTCGATCCTATAGTAGCCTTATCAATCTAAGCTCCACAATTTTCCAATAATATTTTATAATTACTCAGATTTTTTGGTTCTAGTTTAACCTTATGAATCTTGTCTTAAATTTTTTATAGGTTTTTAATTTTTAATATTTTTTCATTTACATTTATTTATTGACTATTTCATTTATGTGCACATTATTTTTATTCCATTTTTATCCTTCTATATTTAAGGTTAAAAAAATGCCTACTATGATCAAGACTATGATGTATGCATCATTTATGAATAAAGGTAAGTCAAAGTATATATATTTTATTTTTAGTTATTCATTGATCAATAATTCTTCTGCTAGGGAATATGCCAAAGAAACATATTGTGTTACACTATTGTGACACATGATGAGTTTTGGGTAGGGAATATGTATACACATAATATTTTTAACTTTATCATCTATAGATAGTTTCTCTTTTATGGGATTTTTGATGCATCAATCTCCCTAAGTACATGTCCTAAGTATTGCACCAAGAATGGGGTGGGATCAACTTGTGGTACTTTATGAGAGATATTTGCATACTATTATGTCAAACCTTTATTACTATTAGTCTAACCTTCTCTGAGTCTCTTTTCTTCTTACCTCTCCATATACTTTTTGTTCAATCTTATTATCCTCCCTATATTCCTATTGTAATGACTAAACTAATAAATTTTATTTCATGCTTGCCTTTCCTTGTATTGTATCATCCTAACCGATATAATTCCAAGTATTGTCCTTATCTATTATACTGTATTAGCCTAGTTGATATAATTTTGTGTCAACTAACATCTTTCTGATTGTATCACCCTATTAAATACAATCATCTTAGATTTTAGGGTGTTATATATATATATATATATATATATATATATATATATATATATATATATATATATATATATATATATATATATATATATATATATATATATATATATATATATATATATATATATATATATATATATATATATATATCACAACAATCATCTACTTTGCTTGCATTTATATTTTTGACCTTTAGTAAAATGAGGAGTTAGAGGTTAATGTGTTAGTCTTAGATAACTATTATTTCTTAAATCTCTTTGAATATCCATAGGAGAAGTCATGTTGAGGAGGTATCCCAATATTTGGAGTCCCCAACTAAGGATATCTAGGGCTTCTTATTTTTATTTGAGGTCTTTATCCTAAAATATATTTTTAAAGTGTCGTTTGTTCCAAGGGGGAGATTGATGCACCAATGAGTCCACATAAAGGTAAGTATATTTATCCTTATTATATTTCATTTATATGTTTATTATATAAACTTGAATTACTTATTTTTATATTGGATGTATATTGTGTATCCTTATATATGTTTCTCTTTTTAGTGAATAAGATGGTATAAATATAGGATTGATTAGGTTTTCCATTATCACCTTAGGTTACATAGGCTTCCCATTGGTTGATCATTTCCCCACTTAATTTTTTATCAGTTTAATATTTTACAAATATATTGGATGTAGGTTATCCTTATTTGTTATCTCCTTGCCTATAATATCCTTATTATATCCTTGATACACCCATTTTTCACCATTGTTACAACCATTGATCCATCTTAAGGCCTAGTAAGAGTCATACTTTGTATAATAGGCATAGTATATATAACCCTATCCCATTAACATTGAGTGTGGATTACCCTCTACTAGGTATTCATATATTCTAGGTCACTACCCACTAATCAAAATATATATATGATCTATTATTATGTCCTTGTCTCTATCTTAGTCTATCCCACACATACACACTTGTATGAATTGTTAACACTAGACATTGTAAGGGTGAGGAGATCAATTTATACAAGATATGTGAGGATTATTATATGGTTACGAGTGGCTACAAGGTAGGATACAAGGCTACATATAGATCATTAATCCTTTCTTGATAAGAAATGGTCCCTTTTCCATCTTTGGATAGCTATAGAAATTGAATTAGAAGCTTATGAAGGTTGTACTACTTATCAACATATTTATTATCCTTAACCACTCAAAACAACTGATGTGTGTTGTAAAATTTCATGTGTTTGTCACTTTGATGCTTTAATCCTTGTATATGGGACACAAGTGACTAGTATCCAAATCAAAAGTATGTTATGTCATTGAAGGTTAAATAAATGGAGGTAAGTAAGTATTAAGGATATTATAAATAAATATTAGGTTCATGTCCAAGTATGGATTTAGATCAAAAATGAATATGATCTCACCATCTGCATGGGGAATTATTTAAGGACCATAATATAAATGTTTGATCTTTTGAGGTGGACCCTTGAACTGTTCCTTGTAAAGGTGTAACCAAAATTTATTTCCAACTTAGAATGCATGAGGTGTGTGATGCATATCATGTTAATAATTATACTTATACTAAAAATGTGAAAAAACATATTGAACCTTCCAATGTCTATATTATACATTTTTAACAACTTCCACATTTTGACTACTTCTTGTTCTTATGTGTGTGACTCAATGTTAGTTGTTTTGTGATAAAATATGTCTAGAGGTGCCACTATATGGAACCTAAGACATGTATTAAATGTAATATTACCCATGAATCTTTAATACATCTCTTGTAATCATGTTGTACATAAATTAAGTTTTAAAACCAAGTGAAAGCATGCACATAGTTGTACATTCATAAAATATGAACAAATTTGGATAAAGACTTTTTTTGTCCATTTTTATATTGAAAAAATGTCATAAATTGATCCAAATATGTACATATCAATTCCCATAATGTTTTTAAAATTTTACTCTCAAATCATGGTTCTATATCAAATACAATAGATGCGGGGAGTCTAAACTGAACCCATACATGGATAAATAAGGCATGCACAATGCCAGCTATGTCAATTTCCTTCTTATAGGAAAGCATGGTATCCATTTGTTGAAACCTATCCCTTATGATTAAAAAATCATCCTATTGGTGCTTCATCATACGTAATATAGTCATTAAATCCATGTTTATGGAGTCTTATGGTCTAGATGTCAATGATAAAGGTGAGTAAATTCTCGTCTTCCTATTTGTGGGCTTTTTGATGTAATAAAGAATGCACTACTTGATGTGGCACTCCACATATTGGCATGTGTGTGACTAATATAAGTGTGACTATAATGAACATAAAGTATTTATAAAACTTAAGTGGACATATGTCTTGTTAGTGTACCTCCAAAATGAATTTATGGTGAGGTGTTCCATTAGGAACACAAAGATGTTCAAGATTATAGAGAATTTTTTTACACAAGTATTACTTTGGAGCCTATTTACCACCTACAAGGGTGATGGATTATTTTATGAAGTCATTTTTAGATTAATATATGGATACCCAATCTATGAATTTTTAACTTTATGTTTATATAACTATGATGAACATGTGAATCAATGGTTAGATAAGGAAATTTTCTACCATGTTATACTTTCCATTCTTAGGATTTATCATGAGATAAAACTAATATGGGTATTTCATCCACTTTGTGTGGCACAAATTATCCTATTTTATTTATACCTATATGATTTTAATTGGATTTGATTGTAATTAATTACCATCTCCTTACCTATAATATAATGGTTCCACATCTTGACTACTTGCATAATATGGTATAATTATTTTTCATAGGTGAAATACTACTAACCCATGTCATTAAATGTCTTTAAATGGTATGAAAATAGATTTACATGATGCATTAGTAATGAATTAAGTGCATATTCAAATGTACCAATGTGAATCTCAAACGAGTGAAAAAATGTAAGGCATAATGATAATAGGCACTACATGAGGTATTATTTGAGAACCTCAAAATTGCATTATTCTATAAGTGTCTAATAAAAAATTTCCTTGGCCTACATAATTTTACTAAAAGGCCATGTGAAGTGAGAGAATATAAGATAAAAATACACTACAAGTTGGAAAGTCCAAGAAAACTCCTCAATTGTATGAGATTGTGTGCAGTAGGCTAACCTTGGATCACCTTGACATTATCTAGGTCTACATGTATACCATTACACTCAATGATGTAACCCAAGTATTATATTTAAATGAATGAATGCATGAAAAGAGTCTATGACATGTGAGACATGCTTCAAATACTCCTTCCAAGTCTTGTTGTATATGAGGATATAATCCAAGTAGACAATAGTGAAGGAGTTGATAAATACATGGAGTATGTCATATATCAGGTGTATGAATGTTGTTGGCCCATTAGTGAATTTTAAAGTCACGGCCATCCATTCATAAAATCCTTCTCGTGTCTTTAAGTTTTTATTTTAAACATCTTTTGGATAGATTGGATCCTAGTGGTAACTTGACTTTAGGTCGATCTTTGTGAATTATTGAGTGCCTTTGAGCTGGTCTATGAAGTCTTTAATACAAACTAGTAGTACCAATTATTCACCATGATTTTTTAAATGAATAATAGCCTATATAAATATGCCAAGACCCATATTTATTAGGAGTGAGGAATATCATAATGCCACAAGGATAATAACTATCCTTAACCTTTCCCTTGATGAGGAGATATTGTACTTATCTCCAAAATTCATCATTCCCCTAAATTAATCTATAATACAAAGGGTTTTTTGGAAGAGGGGATATAAGAACCAAAATTATAGTGTTTTTTTAACAGTTGTGTTAGGAATCTTTTCAATAATTAAAACTTCACCATACCACATAATTAATCTTTTGAGTTATTTTTGTGATCATGTTTATGAAATTTGTGTTTCAACTGCCTTCTTACCCTCCTACATAGGTTCCTCAATATGAACCATGAGAAACATAATTTTTGTATGTGTGAGATGAGTTTAAATTTTTCTTAGAGACCAATGTGACTTTGGTTTTAGGTGATGTTGAGAGGTCAACATACCCCCATTCCTTAAAAATGGGGACCCTTGTGTCAAAATGTGCAAATTTGTATCTTAAAGTTGAAAATTCACTTGATCAAAGTATCATTAACATGTTTGCACATTATCTATATTTGAATATCATCCACACCTTGATTTGGTTAGCTTATTTATTTATGGCTTTGGTCTGACCTTGTCTAAAATTTATAATGTTTGCTTTTCATGTTCTCAAATTTATAGGTTTAATGGAACCCTCCTCAAATGAACTATGCCTAAATTTTATAGTTTAATCCCAACTTGAGATTTTACTAGCCTTTCATCTATAGAAAGTCAAGTTGAATTCATGTTTAAAACTTATTGAAACCCTCATTTAGGAAACCCTAGCACAAGATCTTTTAAACCAAATTCAAAATTGGCAGGAACAATTTACGTGGGAACACTTTAAAATTTCATGGAATTAGTTTAATTTTTATACTAAGGCTTAGTCATGTTTTTCAAAAAAACCAAATCTTAGTCTAAAAATTATATGCTTGGTCCCTTTATGCCCCAAGCCCCTTGTTTCCCTTTATTTTAACATGGTCCAATTTTTTTATATTCAGGGTCCCTTTGTTATAAACTTAGACTAATATCTTAGTCTTAAAGTCTCGTTCATGTTCATTAACATAAATAAGACTTTATCCTAAGTTCCATATGTTTTTAAGTCCTAACTTAAATAATGTGCTTTTTTATAGGATCAATGGCCTACATTTACTCAGCTGAAGTCAATCGAATGGTGTGAGATGGGCCTGATGAGCCAAGGATCCTAATCCATAGGACCAATCTTGTTCAACCCCATATATCAAGATTGATGGTCTGCATTCACTCATATCACCTCGATCTGATGGTATGAGATCAATATTAAGACTAAAAGGGTCTTTTTACTATATCATAAACTTAACCTAAATTTTTACCCTAAGGTTTTAATTATATTTATTAATACTATAAAACCTTAGGCTAAAATATTGTGTTATGACTTTATTATTCAAAGGGTCCTTATTTTATTTTGCTTCAAGCTTAGACTAAATACTTATGCTTTAACTTTAATTATTTCCAGTGTTCTTTTATCATGTTTTTTAAACTTATCTTAAAAGACCTTAGACTAAAGTTTATTTGTATTTATTAATATAAATAAAAACATTAGTCTAAATCTTTATATATTATTGGGATTAATTAATCTTTTTATAAAATTATAGGAACCAATGACATTTGAATACTCAAATCATGATCTTTGTCCCATGTTCACCCAGGTAGGATTAATATTATAGATTAAAATCAATTATTGATAATTCAAGTAGTGGACCCCAGTTTAAACATTGAGCACATTTTAGAGATCAACAATATGCATTCTAGCATACAGATCTAAATCAATGGAGTGTATCATATCAAGAATTTTTAATGAATCTCTAAGTTAATATAAAATTTCCACATGGTGAAAGCATGTAAGTTGATATAACTAACAAGATACAAAACTCAGAAGGCCCACAAGACTGGCAAGTAGCATAACCTTAGAGCCTTGTATACATTAAAGATCAAGAACTTCTAGAGATCAATGGCCCATATTGATTCATACTCATTAGATCCAATAATGTGAGTCAATGAAGCTCAAGAAGCTTGTGAGACTACCAAGTGGCACAACCTTGGAGCCAAATACATATTGCATCCAATGGCATTTAGATCTTGGGATCAAGATCAATGAACAACATTGATTTGTGTGGAAAAATCTGATGATATGGGATAAAAGTATATTTTCAAAAGGCCATGGTCATGTTTTTAAAAAATTATTGAATAATTTTCTATTAAAGTACCATATATATGCCACAAGGATGCCACATAAGTAGAAATGACAAATCCAAAGATCTTGTTGGCTCATAAAATTGAATTTATAAATACATGATCCAAATGAAAATCTAAGGCACAAAACTCACGTAAGTGTAAATAACCATCATCATCAAAGCTATATAAAAGTGATAACATCAAAAAAAGCCCTAATATGATCCTAAATTGATCCCAATTAATTCTAATCAAGTGAATCATCATATGAACAAGTGAAAATTCATCTAGAATTGAACTGTAGACCACTAGTAAGCAATTTATCAAACTCACAATCATGGTAGCCTAAAAAAAAGATAGAGAAGGTGTAAAACTCTATTTGACCTCAAAAATAGAGGGGAGAATCTTAAAAGACATGGAATTCAATGTAGTAGCTCTAAACATAGGAAACAACAATTGGTCAAATCTTTTCTAGACAATTGAGGAGTTGCTTACCATCACAAAGGAAGATGAGAGGAATGCATCAGTCAAGAGGAGATACTATGACTTGGTTGTTGGTCAAATGATGATCCTTCACTATGTTGAAACAAAACCAGAGGTACTCCATAACATAGATGTTCTCTCCCCTATTTTCAAATAAAGTAAGATTGAAAAGGGCATGTTAGTCAATGAACACACTTGTAAGAGTATGGCCTTTGTTTCATTAATTGATTTTGATAATTATTATAAACTAAAAAATTGCCAAGTAGATATGACTATTATCAATAATTGGGCCATGAAAAATGACCTAAAAACCATCCTTATCCCACGGTTGTATCCTGATAATCAAGTGTTCTTTTATCTCAGTAGCAATATCCCTATCATCCAATTCTGACCTTTGATCAGAATGATTATGACCTTGATGAATAGGTTATGTGGAAATCCCACCACCACCTATGTTGATAGAATCTAGGTGCCCCTAGTTTATTTTATGGTTGAGAAGAAGCTCACCCCTCCCATTGGTAAGGTTATTAGCACATGTTTGTGTAGATAGATCTTTATATTCAAGAAAAGGACTAGGAAAGATTTATATATGATGTCTTACCTTTTGTATTCCCTACTTTACAAAACCAAAATACCTAACTTTAGAGGGTGGTCACCAAATGGGAAATAAATAGTCTCCCAATTTTACTCAAAGTTACACATATTCAAATACAGGGACCACATCCATTTCATCTGTGACTACATCTACCTAGCCTTAACTAAGGTCATAACTAGAAATCAAATGGCAAGTGTGATATATGGTTTTACTTGGATTGAACAATCATCAAGGTTGAGGGAACCCAATCGCTTCCACTTAGACTGCCAATCCATATATCAAACAAACTGGTTAAATAGGAGGTATAATACAAAATAATCAATGGTATAGATGGTGTGTATAGGATCAAGAGGAAATAATTTCTACACACCCTACCCATGACCCTTGACAAGACTATCTTTCAACAAATGGGATATTATTAAGGTTGCTTTTAGACATAGAGTCTCTTTCAAGTTATAAAACAATGAACTTAGATAGTGGGATCCCCAAGGAAGATTATTGTGACACTTGAAGGTAAAAATGAAAATTGTGACCTATGAACATCATCCCATAGTCAAAGATTAATTATACACAAAAGCATCATCCTTCATCAAATTCTTGGGAAGATTGAAGAAGCCCAACATTAACCCAGGGGCTATGTTGATGAGAGACCATAAAGGGAATGATGGTATATGGCAACTTGGTTCAAGGCATTACTATTTATTGGGGGTTAAATCCTCCAAACCTCCATAACTACAAGAAAAGACCTAAAATATTAGGAAAAAAATTAAGTAGAGACATGAATAAAAGAGACTTGATGAGGTGGCATCATCTTCAGCACAACCTAAAAAACCAAGGTCACCAATTGAATTAATTGACATAGTAGCATTAGATCGTAGTGAAATAGTATAGGATACACTATAGATGTTATCTAGTGCTTATCAATCAGATGAAGAAGATGTCTAAGTAGAAGAAGCTCAGGCTGAGGGAGTAGAGAAAGAGAAAGGGAAAGTAGTAGCTTTTGGCTCAGTCCTGGTTGCAACCTCACCCAAAATAAAGTTGAGTAATCATTGGTCCTATTGGGATGTAAGAAGCCAAAGTTAACCTTTACTCATCCTTTGAGTGAAGTTAGCCTATTCAGTGAGGATAACCCAATTCATGGTCCAACCATTCCTAAATGGTTTATAATTGGTAAGTTACATAAGATTCCAACCATGCACCACCCTTAAGCCATTACAAAATATGTCAATGTCTATGTGCATGATCAGCTCAAATCTTGGATTATGGCCTTATATAAGGAAGAATAAAAAAGTATGGTTGTCCTTGGGGAGCCAAGTGGCACACAAATGGAAACTCTAGAGCCTCTAAAAGTGACTCAATCAACAGTGGGAGTTTAGTTTAATCTAGAGATTATTGTTTTTAAAAAAGTAATTCAAAATAAGGCCATGATTGGTGAGGAGGAATTCACCCTCCAAAATATAGATCCATTTGTAGGTCTAACCCTTGTTTAAGGAAAAAAGCTAGGAGAAGACAAGATATTCAAAGAAAATATTCCTGATGTGGCCCAAGCCCAATCACAATAGTTACAAACCATTATCAAGGGGCTCTTACAGCAACAAAAGAATATAAAGGAAGATGTTGTCTTGTCTATCCATGAAGATAGATTCAAGAAGTTTGAGGGAATCATGGATGACATATCCAACTCTCTAAAGGTAGCCATAATTAGGTAGGAAGAAATGGAGAAGCAAATCACTAAGGCTATAGGCCAAGTTTCCCAATAATAGGCTTCAAGCTATCAAGTAAAATACTTGATCAAGGCCTTGACCAGGAACCTAGTCCATAACTTTAGGACTATTATCTTAGCACATTTGAATATGGCTATGACCATATTTGTAGACAAGATTGAAGCCTTAAGCAACTAGTCAAAAAGAATGAAGGACCTTGCCAAGGAATTTAAATATCAAGAAGGTGGGATGTTGTATATCTTGGACAAATTGATTAAGGAACCCACATCCCTCAGACCATTGGGTCTTATAACTAATGAAGATTTCAAACATAGGACCTTTTAGTATATGCAATAAGTAATAAACTAAGGCTAAGTATAAATATTAGATGACAATAAAAGAATCATGGGCCTACTCCTTTCATCAAAAGAGAAAATGGGATATGTTAGGGTCATCAAGCAAGCAATAGAAAATATTGCGAAGAACCTAAAGGACCTAGAAGATCATGGAAAGGAGATCTTCTTAAATCTTGTCATGGATCTCCAATTTATCAATGAATAACACTCTAGGGTAAAGATTCTTCAAAAAAATAGGGAGCTACATCGATACAGAGTCCTCAAAGTTAGTTAAGAATATTATGTTTTGTATACATTTTTTAATATTTTGAAAAAAGAATATTTTTTTGTAAAGGCATATGAAACTTATAAAGCACATTGCTTATAGGTTAGTCCACTTGGAAAAGTTAAGTGTATTCTAGAACTTTTGTAGAGTGGATAGTTATCCTTACACTTGTACACTTGTAATTTAATATGACAGACCGACATACTTCTTTACATTTTATAAAAGGAGTATGTTCATTTGTAAAAAAAGGAGGGAGTTTTTGAGCCAAAAACTTATGTAAAATTTTGAGCAATTAATGCAATCGAGGAATTCTATAAAGATTATCCATATTCATTTATGTCATTTATGATTATGGTTTCTCTCTCACTTGCTTTTTCTCATTTATAGATTTGAATGGTTCTTGTGAAATTTTGTTTTGCATCTATTAATTTTAGAGTTTTTAACTTATGCCAATGCTAGGTTGACTAAAAGTTCTCAATTTTATTTTGTTTCCTTTACTCTTCTTGCATTTGGGCTAATGGTGTTTATTTGTAGGGTAAATATTTAAATTGAACTTAGTTATTATTTATAATTTTCTCATTCTTTAGATGTTTTCCTAATGTGTATTAAGATTTCAGATCATGTTATTTCATATTATACATTGGTTAAGTGAATGCTTGGAAGGCATTTGAACTTTGTCATGATGTTTGGGATAAAGATTAGCAACATCTCTTTTCTACCTTACCCTTCCTTTTGCTCCTTTTTTAACTAGATCACTCTAGCCTAATTATCATTATAAACACTCATTTTAGATTAGTCTTTAGATTATAATTTGATCATAATTATCTAATAGTGCTTCATTCTTTGTAAAGATATAGACCAAGGTGGCTCCCAACCACCAAACTTCATAAATATTATGAAATAGTCCACTTATTTTGCCTCTATTCCATCAATAGATAACAAGATTATCACAACCTACAACTCATGCACTTAATTATTTGAATTTAAAATGAGAAGTGTTCATTAAACATTCTAGTCACCTATGTTACACATTAGGCACTAAAAGGAGGTCCTCAACAAATCTTTGTGAATTTATAAGATTTTTACTAGTTTTTGGTGTATTTTGATCAAAGATCACTCTATTATTTTCATACTTATGTTTCTTTTAGCATAATTTTGTAAAGGTTTTGATCTTCATAGTCTTAGACCCATCTTTGTGCTTACTAAAACAAATATCAATGCTCTTTGAAAATATATACTTGATTGTGGTAAAGATGACTTTAGAATTATCAATTCAATAGGTTTGACTTTAGTAATATCTATTTTGATCAAATATTTATAAACACTTTACAAATATAGGTTTATTTAGACTAAAACATGGAAAATATCATTCATACTTGCATATTTAGACACTTCTTTGAGCTAATTTAATTAAATATTATTATTTATATGAATCATTGAAAACATTTCTTAATGTGCATGTCTAATCATTGTTATTTATAAATATTTATTTGACACATTGTATTTCAAATAGGATTTTAAGTTCTCAAGATATAATTACCAAGAATTAGAACAAGGTCACATTCAGAGACTAGAGAACTTCTGCTTGACTAGAAATCCATAGGAAAGCTAGGTGAGACAAAGGTAAATGCAAGATTTCAAAGTCTTTGAAAACTTCATCAATTTAGGGTGCTCTCATATTCAATCCCAATCAAGGTATGGCTTGGATAGGTGGCTCTTCAATCAATGTGCAACGTGTGGTACATGACCTTCCCTATAACCCTGAGAAATATTTGCCAATATTTAGTCCTATTAGCATTGTAACCATAGAGGAACATATTAAATATTTCAAAATTACTTTGATATTATTAAATGTCACTCATGAATATGTTTCATGTATGTTTTTTCCTTTCACTTTGAGATATGTTACATACAAATGGTTTCTTAATCGGCCTGAAAATTACATTAATAGTTGGGACCACTTTAACAATGTTTTCATTGACCAATTTGGAAAAATTATTAGTCCTTATGTCTTATACCAACAATTCACCACAATCAAGAGGGATACAAATTAACAAATAAGAGAATTTAATTCTAAGCTCCAAAATATGTATAGCTAAACCATATATCCTTATAATCCTAATCATGTTTTGGCTTTGGAAATATACAAAGATGTTTTGGATCTCATGACCTCTATTTTCATAAAGAGAGTCATTGGACTTATGAATACTCTGTCCTTAGCCAATTCTAAATCAGTGATCATCAATGATCACATGTATCCCCAAGGTCAGATGGCTTACTCTATTCCCAACGTCAACCCACATTTGCCCATTCTAAATGTTATTCCAAATGCTAACCAAAATGTGCCTGCCCTAAACTAACTTCTAGTCATGAACCAATTACTTTTGAGACATGTTCATCCTACTCAAAACCTAGGATTCTTGAATAATTCTAAAAATGGATCTAATCCATATGATCAAAGAGATCTGGTGCCAACCACTGGTACTAATAAAAACCAAGTTCATAATTCAAAAAACTCAAAAAATGGGAATGATTTCATCTTAAAATTGGTTTAAAAGCTAAACACTGATTTCCTTCAGTTATAGAAGTAGGTTGTCAATACTGGGGAAATCTATGGAAGGAAATTATCTTTTCAAAGATTTGATATGCCCAATAACAAGTTTTAGAATGATAGTTACAAAAATAAAAATAATGAATCATCTACTGATAAGAAAATAAAGGATATAAATCTTATTGATGTTGCTCTACCTAATTATTATAGATTTCATTACACTTCTAAGCATGGTGAAATAGATTACATTGAATTATATAATTCTTTTAAAGCTTTCCAAGAATAATTAAATACTTTTTAATTTGTCCCTAATAAGGATTGTGACATAGGTACATCTAGTTCCTTAAAGTCATTTAGATCATCTAATCCAACTCTCATGGTGGAGACATTTGAGTTCCCTTTCCAAGAAGACAATGAGGCTAAGGATATTCTTAAATAATTCCATGATTTTCAATAGTTCATAAAGAATAATTACCCTCTAATGAATAGGGATCAGAAGCATCCCTTGACTACTTCAGCACCTCTAAACAACTTTTGCACTCCTCTAAATACTATCTCAGATGATAACCCTGAGCCTCCAAAGGGAAGCACTTCTAAACATATTACTGATGAATCTAATTCTTCCAATAGAATTATATATAATATTTTATAGGACATGAATAAGATCAAAGCTAACATTACCTTATATTATTTGACATATATTACTGAATAGAGAGATATGTTGTTGGAATCTTTGTCTAAAAAGCTTGGTAAGTCTCAAAATTTTGCACATGTTAATGTTGCAATACATAAAAGGTAGATTTTCCTCCTTTATTACTTACAATTAGGATCTTTTGTAAGAATATACATAATTATTTATTAGATTCTAGTGCTCTTTGAATATTATTCCTAAGGGTATTTGTGAATAATTAGGTTTGACTCCTATTAAATCTGACAAAGTTGTGACTCAATTAGATAAGTCAAGAGTCAAAGTGATTTATGAATTATTGAATGTTCACATGTAGATTGCCTCAAAAACCAAGGATCTAATAATTCATTAATATCTAAGTGGTGGACATCCCTAATGCTTATGAGATGTTATTAAGCAGAGATTGGACTAGAAGTTTGAATGGTTATTTGTCAAAAAATTATTTGCATATGTGGTTGCCTTAGAATGGATTCCCCAACCAAATTAGAATATAAAGGGAGCCTAAAATGATACATATGATAACTGAGTATAATGCAATCAATGAGAAGGTTAACATAGTTGAATCTGACTTAGGAGTTTTCACTCTTAAGACTACTAAGGTATGTGATTCTAAAGCCCCTCATATTGTGCTTGGACTATGGAAGTTATATTTTGATGGTGTGGGGTGTAAGTTTGGGTTTGGGTTAGGAATTGTTCTAACCCTATTAGTAAAGAATATTATGCTTTTTATAGACTTCAATTTCCATGTACTAATAATCTTTCAGAATATGAAGCACTAATCATAATTTTTTAATTTGCCATTAAGTATAAAGTCAAGGAACTACTAGTACATGGTGACTCAAAACTAGTAGTCAATCAAGTAAGTAGTAAATATCAATGAAAATTGTCATATCTCAAAATATATAAGTTTAGATTCTAGGATTTACTTGAGTCTTTTAATGCTTTTAATAGTGTTTCCATCCCTAGGGAAGAAAACAAGGCTATTGATGAGCTTGCCTCAGCTATGACAAACCTTATGCTAGACCAAGACTCCCCAAACCTTAGTATTGAGTTAATCTCCTATCCCTTGGTGCTTGATAATGTCAACCACCTACAATTATTCAATGATTATTAGTAGATCATAGACTTCATGACTAGTTCAAGAGTTTTTGAAGGTCATATTATTGATGAGGCTAGTCTCTTTGATGATGAGGACACTAATATAAAATTTAATGATAAGGTAATTCAAATGAATGACAATAAAATTACAAAAGGCATGATTACCTTGGAAATGTTAATTGATCAAGACAAACTAGTTGAAAACACTAGAATTCTCAAGGCAAGTCGGAGGGATTGCAAGGTAGTTGATCTTGGACCTCAAGATCAACTTCAGCTAGTTAATATTGGGACAACATGTACAAGCATTGAAAATGAAAGGGAAAAAGAATTTTTGTCCAAATATAAAGACATAATAGCATAGTCCTATGATAACTTGAATATTTTTTATCCAAGAGTCATCACCCATACCATATCCCTCAAAGAGAACTGCAAACCTTTTAGAAAAAAGCAAAGACCTATAAACCCTATTTTAGAACATATGATCTTTAAAGAGGTCAAAAAACTCTTAGATTATAGGATTGTATTCCCCATTAGGCACTTTATTTGGGTTTCCAATTTGGTGTTATTCAAGAAAAATAATGGTGAAATCAAGTTGTGCATTGACTTTAGAAATATAAATAAATTATCTAAAAAAGACAACTATCATTTGCCTTCTCTAAACCAAGTTATTCAGGTTGTTTTTGGTTCTACTATGATGTCCTTTGTTTATTGTTTTTTAGGACACAATTAGGTGTTGATTAACAAAAAAGATGGGATGAAAACTACTTTCACAACCAAGTGGGGCACCTTTGCCTATAAGAGGATGCCATTCAGGCTTATTAATGTAAGGGCCACATTCCAAAGGTCCATGGATCATGATTTCCATGGCTTAATAGGTAAATTCATTATCATAGATAGGGAGGAACACGTCATGCATTTATAGTAGGTATTTGAAAGGTGAAAAAGGTATGGGATTTCTCTCAACCCAAAGAAAAGTATTTTCTATGTTACTGAGGGAAAACTGTTAAGACATGTGATTACCAAGGAGGGAATATATCTATAGACCTAGATAAATTAGATTCTATATCAAAGATAGAGCCTTATAATAGTAGAAAATAATTGAAATCATTCTTTGGCAAAATTAACTGTGTAAGAAAGTTTATTTTTGGCTTTACAAAAACTGTCAAACCATTGAATGATATGCTAAAGAAAGACATCAAGATCACTTAGAATGAAGAAACCAATAAGGATTTTAAGGACATCAAGGAGGTAATTTGACAAACTCTAGTACTGATAAGTACAGACTTTTTAAAAGACTTTTACCTTTATTTCTTTGCTTTAGATCATACTATTGTTACAGTTTTAACTTAGAAAATAGATGGATGTGATGATCCTATAGCTTTTATGAGTACCAATTTTAAAAATTATAATTTAAATTACTTTTTGATTGATAAGCAAGCATGTTCATTAGTTAATGTAGTGAAAAAATTTAGACACTACATTATTAAAAATAAAGTGCATGCAATCCTACTTGACCCTGCCACAAAGCTCATGTTGAGTCAAAATGAACTAGGAGAAAGGAGAGGTAAGTGGATGTCTATACTATAGGAATATGGTATTGAACTAAAGACTTAAAAATTGGTAAGGTTCTAAGGTTTGATTTAATTTATTTCCAATACTAACCCCAAGCTAAATGTCATGCAGGTTGAATAAGAAATTTTTTAGTCCAATGATTGGTATGATCCAATTGTCCATCTACTAATCAATGGCACTTGTCCTGTATGGTTGACTAGGGAGAAAAAAAGAGCTATAAGACTCAAGTCATCCCATTTCCCAATTAAATATGGAGTGTTGTATATAAAAACTTTAAAATCATTTACTTGAGGTATGTATCTAAATAAGAAGCAATTAAAATCATGAGCACTTTTCATGAAAATTTGGGAAGTAGACATCCATCTGGAAGGATAAAAACTCACAAAATACTTAGATCTAGTTATTATTATCCCAATATCTTTAAATATTTGCATAAGCATGTAAGTTAATGCCATTCATGTCAAGTCATCATCACAAAAGAGCTAAAATCATCCATGCCACTGCAACCAGTTATGATAGATAAACCTTTTGCTTAGTGGGAATTAGATTTTATGGGGGTTATTAACCCTAATTCATCATAAGGTCATAAGTATATTTTGAATGCTACTAATTAATGCACTAGATGGATTGAAGCAGTGGCAACTAAGCATTATAAAACTAAATAAGTGATCTAATTTTTAGAAGAAAATATATGTATCATGTTTGGAACATTAGTCTCTTTAGTATGTGACAATGGATCAACTTTTATATCTCTTGAGATGACTGAATGGGCATATGATAATAGTACCATTCTTAAGTTCTCATCCAACCATTATCCTCAAGGTAATGGTGTATCTAAATAAACCAATAAGAAATTGATGAAAGCAATAAAGAAGTCTATAGTAGACAAGCCTAGGACTTGGCATAAGCTACTAAAATATGCCTTATGGGTAGATAGAACAAGGGTCAATTTGTCTCTCAAAGCATCACCCTTCTTACTGTTATATGGCCAAGAACCAATTTCCCCATTATACTCAAGCTGCCAACATACTGGTTCATGTAAAAGTACATGGAGGATGATCAAAAATTTACAAATTCAAGGATGTTAGACATTGTTCAAATGGAAGATGCTAGAAAAGAGGTTTTTTCCAACTTTAGCAGACACCAAACCATGATGAAAAGGTGGTTTGATAAGTAATCAAAGATAAAGGTGTTTAGGAAAGGAGACTTAGTCCTTATTTGGAACAAAGCATCTAAGCCTAAGGGTAAACATGGGAAGTTCACACCTTTGTGGATAAATCTCTATCAAATTGTAAATACACTTGGAAATAACACCTTCAAGCTGAAAGACCTACAAGGAGTAAAATTCACACTACCCACAAATGGGCAGTACCTCAAGCATTACTTTTCTACTGCTCCACCTAGGGTCTTAATGGAGTGAATTATAAGGATATTTAGAGTTACTTTAGATAGGCTAGATTAGTTCTTTTTCTATTCTTTCCTTCCTATCCCTTACTAGTACATATGTTTGTATATATTTGTTTGATTTTCCTTTACTTTTTGCTTTCTTTGTTTTATGTTATGTGTGTTTGTTTTTTCTTCATTTTTCCTTACTTCTAATAAATCCTTTTGGATAGATTTTACCTCAAAGTTCCAAAAACTCGAGAACTTCATAGTTTAGGAATGCACATATAACTCCTCAGCATTTGTTGATCATAGATTTGAAATATAAAGCTTAATGTTATAGTTTAAACAAACTAGTAAGGACTAGTGAATAGGTTAACTATTCCATAAAAACTTAAACATTATTTTGATATAACTTGGTTTTAAGAAGAATTACACATGTGGGATGAAAGTTTGAATTATTTTAACATAATCATGTTTGCACTTAACAAACATCCTTACCTAAGACAAAGGTTGCAACCATATGTAATTTTCCATGGATAAAACACTTGACCAAATCCCAAAACCTAGCTAACTTGGTTCCCAACCTTTGCTAGAAAGCCAAAATGCCCTAAAAAATAAAAAAAATAATATATTATCACAAAATTAAAATATTTTCAAACAAAGGTGTTTTTGGTAATCTCCATTGGGGCTATGGATGATTGCATAGTGGTGGAGCAAGGCCTTGAGTGGAGCCAAAGGTATCTTTGTTAGGGCTATGGACACCTAGACAGTAGTAGAGAAATACCCAAGCCTCCCCTAAGCTAAAGCATGGTTCTTAATAGATATCCAAACATGTTATAAGTCAATGTTAATGATTAAAGGCATGAAATTTGGAAGTTGTTCCCTAATCCCATGGTAAACAGTAAGTAGAATTAAAGCACACACACAACATGGCTAGATTTTGATGTTTAAACTTGATTTTATAGGTTCAAGCTTTTTTTTAACCATAAACTAATTTTGATAATGGAATTGATCAACTGGAGTGGGTAATATAGTTATTTGTCTGAACTAGAGTCTCTGAATTCTAACATATTTCTATGTTTCTCCTAGAAGTTTCTATTTGTTGAGAAGTCAACATACCCCCATCCCTGCAAAATGGGGACTCTTGTGCCAAATCATGAAAATTTGTATCTTAAAGTTGAAAATTCACTTGATCAAAGTATCATTAACATGTTTTCATAATATCTATATTTTAAGATTATCCTCACCTTGATTTTGTTAGCTTATTTGTTTATGGCTCTAGTCTGACCTTGTCTAAAATTTCTAATGTTTGATTTTCATGTTCTCAAAGTTGTAGGTTTAATGTAACCCTCCTTAAATGAACTATGCTTGAATTTTATAGTTTAATCCCAACTTGAGCTTTTACTAGCCTTTCATTTGTAGAAAGTCAAGTTGAATTCATGTTTAAAACTTCTTGAAACCCTCTTTCAAGAAACCCTAGCATAGGATCTTTTGAACCAAATTCAAAATTAGTGGGAAGAATTTATGTGAGAACACTTTAAAATTTCATGGACTTAATTAAAATTTTATACTAAGGCTTAGATGTGTTTTTCAACACAACCAAACCTTAGTCTAAAACTTATATGCTTGGTCCTGTTATGCCCCAATCCCCTTGTTCCCCTTTATTCTAACATGGTCTAACTTTGTTAACATGAGGTCCCTTCATTATAAACTTATACTAATATATTTTTCCTAAAGTCTCATTCATGTTCATTAACATAAATAAGACTTTAGTCTTAATACTTTATCTTAAGTTCCATATGTCTCTAAGTCCTAACTTAAATAATGTGCTTGTTTTTAAGATCAACGACCTATGTTTACTCAAGAAAATTCAATCAAATGGTGTAAGATAGGCCCAATGAGCTAAGGATCCTAATCGATGAGACCAATCTCACTTGACCCCATGGATCGAGATCAATGGTTCATGTTCACTCAGATCACCTCGATCTGATGGTGTGAGATCAATATTAAGACTAAAAGGGTCCATTTTACTATATCATAGACTTAATCTAAGTTTTTACCCTAACATTTTAATTATATTTATTAATACTATAAAACCTTAGGCTAAAATATTATGTTATTAATTTATTATTCAAAGGGTCCTTATTTTATTATGCTACGAGCTTAGACTAAGACTTATGCTTTAACTTTAATTATTCATGGGTCCTTTTATCATGTTTTTTTTAACTTAGCTTAATAGACCTTAGATTAAAGTTTATTCATATTTATTAATATGAATAAAAACATTAGTCCAAAGATTTATATATTCCTGGGCTCACCTAATATTTTTATAAAATTATAGGAACCAATCATGTTTGATTGCTTGGATCATGATCTATGGCCCACATTCACCTGGGTAGGATTAATCTAACAAATCAAAACCAATGATTGAAAATTCAAGCAGTGGACCCTAGTTTAAACATCAAGCATCTTTTAGAGATCAATAGTACATATTCTAGAGTACAGATATAGATCAATGAAGTGTATCAAGTTAAGAATTTTCAATGAAGCTCTGAGTTAATGTGAGACTTCCATATGGCAAAAGCACATGAGCTTATATAACTAACAATATGCATAGCTCACAAGGCCCATAGGGCTTCCAAGTGGCATAACCTCATAGCCTAGTACACATTAAAGACTAAGCACCTTTTGGAGATCAACAGCCCATATTGGTTTGTACCCACTGGATCTAATGGTGCAAGATCAATGAAGACTTTTCAAAAGAGCTCAAGAGGCCCGTGGGACTGCTAAGTGGCACAAACTCATATCCAAATACATATTGGGTCCAATAGCATTCAAATCTTAAGATTAAGATCAATTAATAGTGTTGATCCATGTAGAATAATCTGATGGTGTGAGATAAAAGCATATTTTCAAAAGGCAATGGTCATGTTTTTAAAACATTAATGAATATTTTACCATGAAGGTGCCACATATATTCCACAAGGATGCCACATAAGTAGAAATGACAAATCCAAAGATCTTATGGGATCACAAAAGTGAAGGTATATATACATGATCTAAATGAAAATCTAAGGCATTAAATTCATGTAAGTGCAAATAGCCATCGCCATCAAAGCTAAAAAAATCCCTAACATATACAAAAGCCCTAATTCAATCCTAAATTTATCCCAATCAATTCTGAGCAAGTGAATCATCATCTGAGCAAGTGAAAATTGATCCAAAATCAAATTATAGCCCACTAGTGATAAATTTATCAAACTCATAGTCATGATGGCCTGAAAATAAGCTAGAGAAGATGTAGTTGTCTATTTAACCTTAGACATAGAGGGGATAATCTTCAATGACATAGAGTTTGAAGTAGTAGCTTTGAACATGAGAGACAAAAATTGGTCAAAGCTTTTCTAGATAATTGAGGAGCTGCCTACCATCACAAAGGAAGATGAGATGAATACATCAGTTGAGAGGAGATACTATGACTTAGTTTCCATTCAAATGATGAGCCTTCACTATACTATAGAAAAACTATAGGTACTCTATTGCATATATGTTCTCTCCCCTATTTTCAAATATAGTAGGATTTAAAAGGGAATGTTAGTCAATTAACACACTTACAAGAGTATGGCCTTTGTTTTAGCCATTACTTTTTAGAATTATTATAAACTACCTAAGCCCCAAGTAGATATGACTACTATCAACAACTAGGACATGAAAGATGACCTAAAAACCATCTTTATCCCATGGTTGTATTTTGGGAATCAAGTGTTCTCTGATCTTAGATACAAAACACCCCTATCAGCTAATTCAGACTTGGGATTAGAATGATTATGAAATTGATGAACATGCTATGTAAAAATCCCACCACCTATGTTGACATAATATGGATGTCCCTAGTTTATTTTACAATTGAGAAGAAACTCACCCCTCCCATTGGTGAGGTTATGAGCACATGTTTGTGTATACATATCCCTACAGTCAAGAAAAGGATTAGGAAATATTTATATATGATGTCTTACCTTTTGGATACCTTACTCACCATAACCAAAATCCCTAAATTTAGAGGATAGTTACCTAATGGGAAATAAATAGTCTCCCAATTCTACTCAAATTTTCACATATTCAAATATAAGGACCATATCCATTTCATTTGTGACTACATCTACCCAACCTTAACTGAGGTCATAACTAGAAATCCAATGGCAAGGGTTAGTGCTTTGATCAAGAAGTTAATTAAATCCATTGGTGACATTTGGTTTTACCTATATTACATGATCATTAGGGTTGAGGTAACCTAATGCATTCTAATTAGATGGTTAGTCCATGTACCAAACAAATTGCCTAAATATGAGGTAACATACCAAATAAGCAATTGTATAAATGGTGTGTCTAGGAGTAAGAGGAAAGGACTATTTCACACCCTACCCATGATGCTTAGCAAGACTATCTTTTAGAAATGGGATAGTATTGAGGATGCTTCTAGACATAGAGCCTCTTTCAAGTTACAATATGATGAACTTAGATAGTGGGATCCAAAAAGAAGAGTATTGGGGCACTTGAAGGCAAAAATTATAAATGTGACCTATGAACATCATCATGGATTCTATGATTTAATGTACACAAAATCATCATCCTTGACCAAATTCATGGAGAGATTGAATAATCATAACATCAACCCAAAGGCCAGGTTGATGGGAGACCATAAAGGGAATGATGATATATGGAAACTTGGTCTAAGGCAGTACCATTTGATGGAGGGTCAATCTTCCAGACCTTCACAACTATAAGTAGAGACCTAAAATCTTGGGGAACAAATTGAATAGAGACCTAAAGAAAAGAGACCTAATGAGGTGGCATCATCTTTAGCACAACTTGAAAAACTAAGGTCACTAATTGAATTCATTGACATATTAGTATTGGATCCTAGTAAAATAGTAGAGAATGCACTACAAATGTTATCTAGTACTTATCAATTAGAAGAAGAAGATGTCCATGTAGAAGAAGCTCAAGCTAAGGGAACAGACAAAGAGAAAGGGAAATAAGTAGCTTTAGACTTAGTCTTGGTTTTAACCTCACCCAAAATAAAAGTTGAGCAAGCCTTAGTCCCATTGGGAGGCAAGAAACCAAAGTTGACCTTTACTCATCCTTTGAGTGAAGTCAACCTATTCAATGAGGATAACCCAATTCATGGTCTAACCATTCTTGAATGGTTTATATATGGAAATTTGCAAGAGATTCCAACCATGTACCATCATTGGGCCATTACAAAATCTATCAATATCTATGTGCATTATGAGCTCAAAAATTGGATTGTGGCCTTGTATAAGGAAGAAGAACAAAGTATAGCTACCCATGGGGAGCCAAGTGGGACACAAATAGAAACTCTAAAAACTCCAAAAGTGACTCAATCATCAATGGGAGTTTAGTTTAATCTAGAGACTATTGGTTTGGAAAGAGTAATTGAAAATAAGGCCATGATTTATGGGGAGGAATTCACCCTCAAAAAGATATATCCATTCATAGGTTTGACCCATATTGAAGGACAAAGGCTAGGAGAGGATAATATATTTGAAGAAAATATTCCTCATGTGGCCCAAGCCCAATGCAATAGATGCAAACCATGATCAACAAGATCTTACAACAAACAAGAATCTAAAGGAATTTATTATCTTGTCTATCTATGAAGATAGATTCAAGAAGTTTGAGGGCACCATGGATGACCTATTCAAATCTTTGAAGGTAGTTAGAATTAGGTAAGAAGCAATGGAAAAGTAAATCACTAAGGCTGTAAGCTAGGTTTTCCAATGGTAGGCTTCAATCTATCAAGTGAAAGACTTAATCAAGGCCTTGACCAAGAACCTAGTCCCTAACTTTAGGACTATCAGCTTAGCATATTTGAATATGGTTATGGCCATATTGGTAGAAAGATTTAATCCCTAAGCAGTTGGTCTAAGAGAATGGAGCATCTTTTTAAGGAATTCAAATAGCAAGAAGGTGGGATGTTGTATTTCTTGGATAGTTTGATTAAAGAACCCATATCTCTCAACCCATTGGTTTCTTATAATTGATGAAGATTTCAATCACAAGACCTTTCAATTTATGCAAGAATTAAGAAACCAAGGCCAAGGCCAAATATCAAATCACAACAAAAGAATCATGTGCCTACTTTTGTCATCTGAAGAGAAAATAGGAGATGTCAGGGGCATCAAGTAAGCAATAGAGAAGCTTGATAAAAACCTCAAGGACCTGGAAGATCATGGAAAGGAAATCTTCTGGAAGCCTATCATGGACCTCTAGTTCATTAATGGGAAACACTATAGGATGAATGTTCTTCAATAAAAATAAGGAGCTACATCAACACAAGATCTTCAAAGTTATTTAAAAATATTCTTTTTATATAAGTTTTGTAATATTTCTAACATAGAATATTATTTTTTAAAGGCATGTGCAAATTGTAAAACACAATGCCTATAGGTCAGTCCACTTGGAAAAGTTTAGTGCATTTTAGAAATTTTATATAGAGGACTGTTATCCTTATACTTGTAATTTGATATGACTGACCGACATACTTCCTTACAATCTATAAAATGACTATGGTCATTTGTAAAAATAAGGAGGGAGTTTTTGAGCCAAAAACTTGATTAAACTTTTGAGAAATTAATGTAAGCAAGGAATTATACAAAGATTATCCATATTCATTTATTTTATTTGTGATTATGGTTTCTCTCTCACTTGTTTTTTCTCATTTACATATTTGAATGGTTCTTGTGAAATATTGGTTTGCATATTTCAAATTACAAAAGTTTTCAAATTAGGCCAATGATAGGTTAACTAAAATTTATCAAGTTCATTTCATTTCCTTTACTCTTCTTGTATTTGGGTTAATGTTGTTTGTTTACAGGGTAAATATTTAAAGTGAACTTAGTTCTTATTTGAAATTTTCTCATTCCTTAGATGTTTACCTAATGTGTAGTAATATTTTTTCTCATGTTATTTCATATTATGCATTGGTTATTTGTATGCTTGGAAGACATTTAAACTTTATCATGATGTTTGGGATAAAGATCAACAACATCTCTTTTCTTCCTTACCCTTCCTTTTACTCCATTTTTAACTAGATCACTCTAGCCTAATTATCATTGTAAATACTCATTTTAGATTAGTCTTTATATTATAATTTGATCATAATTTGATAATATTAGCTAATATTTCTTCATTATTTATAGATATATAGGCCACGGTGGCTCCCAACCACCAAACCTTATAAATATTGTGAAACAATCCACTTGTTTTGCCTTTATTCCATCAACGGATAATAGAATTATCATAACCTATAACTCATGCAATAAATTAGCTGAATTGTAAAATTATAAGTGTTCATTAAACACTTTAGGAACCTATGGTACACATTTAGGCATCAATAGGTGATGACTCAAAAAATTTGAAAAACTGGTTTTTGATGTGAACAATCTATCTCTATAGCTTCCCTTTATATTTAGTTTCACAATCATAAATGTATATTATTCCTAATAATATGTTATATACCCAAAGGGGTGTGATGTTTCAAGTTAAATTATCCTCCATTGGCTTGATTTTATATTATAAAGTAAATTTTCTTTGAACCTATAACCCCTCCTAACCAAATCCACAAGTGAATATGTGTGTATATGTGCCATGATAAGAAGTACAAGACATTGATTTATGTCTTATGAAATTATGTTATTTTTACTTCCACTATAAATAAATGCATGGATAGGTTATTATTTGACCTAAAACCGTGTGAAAATGATGTTTGTGCACCTCTTAAGTATTTGGTGTAATGGCATTGGTGTTTATACATGAACTATACTTATCGATGTCATTCATGGTTATAAGATTTATGTATAGTGCACAATAAATTATTTATAGGAATGGAATTTATAATAATTTTGGGAATTTGATTGATTATAGTGACACCATTTATCACCTACTTTCTTCTTTCATTTTTTTGTATTCAAAACCATAATAACCCTCTAGTATTATGTATAATTCCTAGGATTTTCCCCCTTATAGTGTGCACTCTACTTATACAAAGTTGTCTAATATGGTACATCATTCATTGGATATATCTTGTGCATTATGTTGGATTAATAGGTGAGACATTTATTCATATTCTTATTGGCTTCAATTTTAGTGGCATTGTGATAATCATGCATCAAAGAGTTAGAATTTTAGAATTCCATCTTTACATGATAATAAGGTGAAATTTTATTAATGTACTTCAACAACTTATGTTGTTTTATCATGTCCTCTCATATGCATGCAATTTAGTCTTATAACTCATTGGTGTAATCCTCCACAAACTAATATTTACACTAGCACAAATTTTGATACTCGATGTATTCATCCTCAATTTGTCTGAGAGGATAATACTCCTTTAGTGGGATAAAAAAAGTCTTATAGTACATCATTAAAATAAAGTCTTGTGCATGCTTATATTTTCACATGAGTGAGACAATAGAATGGACATATTCAACATGATGAGGTGATATTTTTATCATTAGTGAATTAGTTGACTAAGAATTATGTTTCAAATTGTAAAATATATCCATCTAATGTTGTAGCATTAAATTTTCCTTTGAATATTTGAATGTCAATATTGACTTGCATTTTTAATGAGGTTTTTACTAAAACCATAGGTGCCTAAAATATGAGAAAGTGGATACAAATGTTAATTTGAGATGAAACATCGTCTCATAAAATTCGCTAAATATTTTAACTTGTTGTGCTTCTATATCATCCTCAATAATATTTTGGATTCCTAGGGATACATCATGTTGTTTATGGGAATCAACCATATTTCTCTTTCTAAAACATTCTTTTATGTAAGTGGAAATAGAGATAATTGGTAATCCTTGTTTCCCTCATTATGCTTGCATGTTTATAGGCATAATTAGAACTGTGCTATGATATAATTGATATAGATAATGGTGCTCAAGACCATGTGTGAGCTAGAAAATACCACACTTATAGATAAGTGGTGGATTGTAGAATGTGTAGGAAATATTAGTTAGGCTAATCTTCCCAAACACAATCAAGACAAGTAGAATATTTATATAAAAAGATTCATCTTATATTCAATGTGTAGAATAGGGAAAAGTATAGATGTGTATAGTCAGTTAGTAAGGTTAATATTATATTATCTTATAATCATAATTGTAATGTTTCATTTTTTATTGACTAAGACTACAAATGTGTTTGAATGTTGTGGAAATACCAAAAAAATACTTTATAGTTTGCGTGTGATGTATTGGCTCTATGGATGCATAGACGTCTAATGGTTTTAGTTATAACACATATATACATGTATGATTATAAGATGGAATTAAAAACTAATGATAGTTTAATTAAGTATGGTTATGAATTCACTTCATCTTCCTTAACTAAGTGATGACTGATAATGATTGTATGGCATTCCAAGGAGTTAATCTAACATGGAGTAGACACAAAGTGTGCCACCTATCCTACCATGTGGAAATGAAGAGTTGATAAGATATAAATAATGTTTAGAGATCATGTGTAATTTTTTGGTATCACATGTCATGTTAATAATCAATATAAAAATATGTTGATGTGTTACTAGTCTATGAGTTAATGATAGTGATATGAGGAGCTAAAAATACTAAAACTTTGTGTGTGACATTATAGAGCATGTAAATATTGTGAAGTGAGTTGATGAGAGGCTAAAATATATATGATTGATGTGAAATACTATAGAAACTATGAGTTTTATGCACTTATTGCATTGGACTATAGAAACTAGAGCACTCACAAGAAAATGTTTGTATGTGTGAGACTACTAAGGAAAATACATAAAGGTACTATGACACTTCAAAAATACCTAAAAGTTTTGGGCAACCTATGAGATAATAGAGAGCTATACAACATGCAATATAGAGTTGCACTATTTTTACATATGATGGAAACTTTGTATGTTTGTTGTGAGATGCCATAAGGATGAGGAGCTCAAGTTATATAATATGAGTGAGGAGGATTGCATGGTTGTGGGGAAAGTTTAAGGTTTCACATTAATAAAATCTTATGGATGCTCTATCTCAAAAATTGTAACCCATTGTGTCTCCATGGCCCTTTTTCATAAAGGTTAACTTTTCATCATCACAATGTTACAAATTATCATCAAAAAAATTAATATTTACAATGGGGGTTAAAACTATGCCATTAGGGTATACTATAGGTGAAGATATTTTTAAGTTTGTAATGACACATATTAAACCTAGATTTAGCCTACCATCCTCTATTATAATTATAATTGTATATATTTAAATAATAAGGCATTTAATAAGTTTTATGATAGTAAAATATGATGCATACATTATTAACACCTTATTATCCATAATTAAAAGGTCCATTTGAAGTAACTATTAATATTTTTTCAACACTTACATACCAAATTTGCATCATTTTCACAAAACCAATAAACAATGAATGATTTCCACATTAGATTATCACTCAAGCTTTACTTTAACACTAAATTGAGACACCAAAAGATATTGCCAAATATCATTAAGTTCAGTGATGAATACATTACATAATTTCCATCCATTAATGGAGAAGTAAAACATCATCATTTAGCATGCAACATACAACTAAACTGAAACACAAAGATAAACATATATATGTAACATCAATCAATGGTAGACCAAATTTCCCATAAGATATTCATTTCTATTCATAAAAATGGTGTATAATACATCAACATGAAATATATTATAGTCTCAATCAATCTATAACAATGTAAGTTTACATATCAATACAAAAATACAACATAATCCAATAATAATACTAACAATATCAAATAATATCAAACAACCTATCATAATATGTGTATGATGGCGAATGTGGTAAATAATATAAATATTAGTTATGATATAATAAAGGTATAATACCATACTAGGACCATCATATATATAAACGATTATGTGGTAAAATGAGGTGAATGCTATAAGAAAGAGATATATGTAAAGGGGGTATCAAGGATATAATAAGGAAACTATGTGCAAGGAAATAATGAACAAGGGAAACCTAGATTAAATATTTTAAGAATATAAACTAAAAATATGTAATGTCAAATGGCTACAGAGGTTGTAACTACATACAATGGTAATTAAAACTAACTTAAGCATGGATAAATGATATCTAATTATGGTTATATCTACACTCCTAGATAACCCACATAGGTATAAGCATAAGGATAATTTAGGTGAAGAGATAAGTAATAACATACATATTACTCTAAAAATATGTATAATATATCTATTTAATAATTAAATAAAATAAAGAGATTGTGGTTAGGGATACTTACCTTGAGTAGACTTTTCGATGCATCAATCTACCCCTTGGCTCTAGTAGCACTTTGTAAGATATATTATAGGTGAAACCTCAAATAGAAATTATGAAAACCTAATTATCCTTATTTGGGGAATTTAAAGACTAAGGAGTGCCTCCTTGGTTCAACTTCATTCTATTTATATTCAAATACCTTGAGCAATATTATATCTCCATAAAAATAAGTTGTTATCTCCCAATTCCTCTTATGTAATTTAATTAGACTTTTTCGTATACAAGTATATAAAATGATTGTTGTTATTATCTCAAAATGGAATTTATAAACCCTATAAATGGTGGTAAATGCCATAAAATTTACCTAGTTAATTTTTTATGCAGCTGATCCATCTTGATTCAGTATAATAAATCAAGAAGGATGCAATACTAGGTCCATCTAGTACAAATAAGAAAAGAATTCAATGAATTTTGATGTAGTAATAAGAAAGAAAAAAACTAGATATACCATGTTAATAAGTGATATACAAAAATAGATTGTGTAGGGTTGATTTAGTTATTAAAATTCAAGACACTAAGTAAAATAAGAGGAAAGGAGGGAAAATAAACTTGGAGTAGGAAAAACAAATGTGAAGGCATGATGATGATGATACACAACTATAGTGGGATAATATGGGCATTTCTCAAAAAACACCATGAAATGACCCTACCTCTTTCTTGGTGCACTTTATAAGATGTGCACTTTAAGATATTAATGCACCAACTAGTCCTGAAAATGATATCATTAATAATTGAAATATATTAGTGTATATAATTTCCCCAAGTAAATCTTATCATGTGTCATAATTGTGTAACACATGATGGTGATTTGGGTAAGAAACATAGCAATGCAAAAACATAAAAGTAGATGTTGATAAAATGGTATAGATAAAAGACATAAATGAACATATGTACTTTCATGCACATGTCTAAATGTAAAATTAATGATATATAGCTCCAAAGAAGTGTTAAGATAGATCTAACAGGCCAAGCACATATAATTCTCATGTAAGGTTCCACTTAGCAACTATAACTAATCTTAAAAGCTTAAAAATAAGATAAATTTTTAAATTTATATAAAATAAAATCCATTAGTACCACAAAATTTCTTCTAGCACTAAGATTCTATCTCTTCATTTGATTCATCAAACGAACCTATAGAAATAAAGATATGATCAAAAAAAGGAATATGGAGGAAATTTTTTGAAAGGTTTCAAGGTTTAAAATTTTATTATAAATAAGTAAACGTAAGATCATTTGCCCATTTGTTATTTTGAGATATGATAGCTCTGAGATATCATTTTTATTGTGAAAATATATTATGGCTAAAGGATAGAGAGGCAGACATAGAGGAGGGCATAGGGGATAACCATCATTTTCATCAAGGTAGGTGATGTAATCAATGTTGGGTTGGGTGGGTAGTTTATATTTGAGAAGATTGAGCACTAGGTAAAATATGTGTGATACAATTTGCCCCAAAAAGTATCAAATCATAGAAAAACATTGATAGATAATAGGTAGGAGGAATTCTTTTTTTCAAATTTATGGTGATTTTAATGCCAAGAATAAATCAACCATACCAATTTAGTTATATGATAGAATATCACTCAAGGTTGATCTAGATTTAGATTAAAAAATATGGGTAATTTAGTAAAAACTAAAGTGATCAATCTAGTAGAAACATGAAAAGATGATGTCATGACCAATTTAGTATAAAATAGGGAAGATGGCTGATTTATTAAAAACTAAATTGGTTGATCCAATTTAAAAAGGATATAACATGATATATTTAATATTAAAATGGCTAAATGGCCAATCTAGAATTAATATTGTCAATCTAGTTATGTTTGTTGTTTCTATTGAGATTGTGTAGTTTTACTTGATTTTAATGAATTTTTTCCTAATATGTTTTAATGGGAAACTAATTGAGATTTATTGTTTTGGGTTTTATAGGCATAAGGAAGAGCATGATCATATCAATAAATGGGTGTTAGTTGGATGCATGATTTACTAGTAGAGGACATAGTTTAATTAGTGAGTCTAGGGTTTGGAGGCATCATGAAGAGTTTAAGAGCATCTAGATGTGACTGTGTTACTAATTTTCTTGAAAGAGTAGTAGTAGAGTATAAACACATTCATATAGGTGGTGGATAGGTACAAAGGGAGTTTGGCATTACCTTATATGATTTTTGCACAATACTTGGTCTATTACTAAAGAGTGTGTCGATTATATATAACACACTAAAAACTTTAGTAGAGAGGCATGATATAGATTAATTGGCCATATAATCTTATAATTATGAGCCAACTTAGATCGTACAAAATTTTGATGTTTTTACTTTATAAATTCTATACATATAGAAATATTTTATAGGAGTGATGGATAGACTTGATATTTTTCAAAAGTCTAATTATGGATGCCTTTTGTTTGTGATTTTGATATGTCAGTCTATGATAGTGAAGGACATAATATATTGCACATGTTTGAGAATTTATGCATAGCTTGTGTACAATTTGTTTGGTATTTTGAATACATAGTAAAAAACTATTGGTCCTTAGATAATATTTATTTGCTAGATGTATAAGATGTTTCCTATGTATCATCCTATAAAATTTCCTCATGAGGTACCAGATCATATGCTTCAAGTTAGATTATGCATGTAGAATTATGGGATGAGATGCCTCACTAGATATCTAGGGTTTATACCATTCATGGAGATTAGACTATATGGATACATTATCATGGGACTATGGATGTAAGGCCATCATGGCTATCTACTATGAAATGTTGAGGAATGGTTGAATTGACCAATCACTACATTTGGTGATAGAGCCATGCTCATGAATCAAGGTTCTAGGATAGTTTGGGCTACCACACCTAGTGATTCCCCTAACATTTCCCCCTTATATTGTGTGACATTATTTGGAGCCAAGAGTGGAAGAGGATAGGAGATATAACCATAGGTTCCAATTTTGAGAGATTGACATACCCCTCAAGATTAGATGAGGAAGAGGCAGTGGCATTAGATAGTCATAGAAGGCATAGGATTAAGGCTGAAGAGTCTAGTGTATGACATCATATACATAACCTTGGAGGACACTACTTATGGATATTCACATCAAATGAATAAATTCAAAATGAAGGAAAATACTCACAAAAAAATAATTTTAAAAACTTAATAAAAGGCTCACAAATTTTGTAAATGCCTTAAAAAGCTTTATAAAAGTGTAAAAATACCTTAAGAAGGTGAGAATATAATCCCATAGTGTTTTAAATTTTATAATCATTCACCCTTTCTTAAAAATCAATGGTCCCCACTACATGGGTATACAATTTTGAAAACTAAACTTGGATATGATAAGGTGTATCAATTAACCTAGTTTACATATTTTCCCTTATTCACTACTTGTAGAAACTTGTGATCATGATGAGGTGTGTGAGTAGAGATAGTGTTGATGATTTCATCATTATCACATGTTGTGTATGGATTCACAATATCAACATTAAACATTATATGCATGCCCAATTACAAATGAAGATCAAGAATGAAGCCTTCCTCACCAACATTGCAAAGTATAGTGTACTTAACTATAATGTGGGAAATTGGTTTTACATCAAAAGGAAAAGCATATACCCATATATATTTATAATTAAGCTCTAATAATACTTACACTAATGTATTAGTAAAAATTATACATAATTGTAATAAAAAATATTAGAGATTAATTGATGTGTAAAAATATGATTTTTAGAACCATAGTGAATTTTCAAAAATTTACAAATAGTCTAGAGGTTGATTAGGTGAAAATAGGTCTAAAATAAAATCACACATAACCCAAAAAAATTGTGATGAATAGAGAAATTTTCCTAGATGAATAGAATTATAAAACTCCTATCTTCACACTTCTAAGACCATACCTTTACATTACTATCAACTATAATATTTTGTGGAAAAAAATGATTGTGTTCCTCTGCTCTTGGGATCTAAAAACATCACTCATGTTTCCATAATTCTATTCAAATCTAAGGGAAATTGATATGAAATTTATAAATCCTAATCAACTCATAATACATTACAAAACCTTGAAATTTTGTGAATGATTTATATGGATGTGTTACCCCTCCATTATTATTAGGCCCTTTTTCTTGAACAAGTTGGAAAACAACACTTAATGCACTTCCACAAGCAATATGTATATGCAATCCCAAAAACCCTACATGAATTTCAGTAGAATGAACAAGTGGAATAATACAATATGATGAATTCAAATAAAATTATTCTCTAGAAAATTCAATTCATATTTTTCACTAAAAGTATACTTATTCTTATCAGTCATTACCTTTTCACTTGTAATTGAATGTTACTCACCTTATTTCTATCCTATATACATAAATACATATATATATTTAGAGACTTCTCAAATTCAATTTAGGACCCTATTGGCACACAATCCAACACACAATGAGAGATAAATTCCAAAAAAAAGGAAAATAAGGCATGGGAAACCCATGGTAAAATTTAAAAAGGCTCATAGATAAAAGCTAGGAATCTATTATGTTTTTGGGAAACGAAAACATAGTGGTATAGTCTATAAGGACTAGAACTACTATAATGTTATTGAAAGGATACCCAAAATAGTAGAAAAATAAAATAAAAGAGAAAATTATAGATCATGAATAAAACCATAGGAATGGGAAGCAAATAGGGTGAAAAACATAGGAAATGTGTGCCAATAAAAGCTTGATGTGAATTAAATATGTAAAAATGCATTAATACAGTAGAAAAATGTAATTTAATATCTAAAACTAGGCCCATAAAATAATTATATCTACATAATACTTAATTTTGATGTGTGTGCATGTGTACACCTAAAATTAAATCAAACAAGTGTACCTAGAGGGTTTGTATAATATGTTGTGGCGTGTTGTGATTTTTTAATTTTTTTTATGAAGCTTTGTGTATTTCATATCTTACACAACAAATAAAATAATATTTGCAGCATTGGCATATCACTTAAGTGTAAGGACTTAAGCACTCACCTGAGGTGAGCAAGTAAATGTTGAGAACCTTGTTATGAGAAAAACACAAAGAAATAAAATATCACATCATATTTACATAATTAATAATATCATGTAAACATCATATAATTAAATATTATAACATCATAACAAGATATTAATTCACATAAATAATCCATATTTAATTCTTATTTACAACACTATGTCATTTCCTTTACAAGTCATAATTGATACAATGATCTTCATTAAAGATCAATATTGGCACATAAACCTCATACTAAAAATATAACATTAAAATATTCAAACCTTGGTTATAAGGTTCTTCCAATAAATCTAACTCACCACTACAAATGTGTAACCAATTCAAGATATCTCAAATGAGATTTTAAGCTCCATTTTTATATTTTTCCTAAACCCCTTGTACTCATGTCATTTTGATTCATATCTTTTTTTAAAATTATCATGCCATGTATTGCACATCTAGAATATTTCTTATTTGATTAGACCACTTGTCTTGCACAATGTTGTTTATGAAGATTTGTGTACATTATTTTCACCCTCTCATTTTAGGATCACAAAATGTAACCGAGAGCATAATTTGAAGGTATGAATTTTTATATACAACCAAGTGGTAGAATAACATGGTTGAGTAGTGTGTTTATTACACATTCAATAAAGTCTTCCCTATAATCAAATTATCCCCCTAACATACAAACTAAATAACCTAAAGATAAATATTCACAATGATGTTATATTACAATTTTTGAATATGATTAAAAATATATCAAAAGGAGGGAAAGGGTAAGGTATAAAATAAAGTTTAGATGTCGTATTGAGATATTATTTTACTAAAGCAAATACTTTCCTAAAATTTATTATGAATTATCCAGTGTTTATTAAATTTGGCATTCACTCAAACATAGATAAACATAACAAATAATATAAGGATTTATAAGTTGTGAATAAATTTATGTATCATAATTTTGAAATATAAATGAACCACGATGAATTTAATAGAATAACATTCATCCCTAGAAATTGAATAAAATTAGAGTTAAGCCACATAAATAGTTAAAGTAGTTAATTACTTAATTTAACCAATTCAAAATTAAGAAACTTTATTTCATTTATTAATCAATCTAAAATAAAACATCTATAGTATTAATCTAACTTTAAGAAAGAAAAAACATAAACAAACTCACAAAATATCTATAGTGATCTAAAGCTTGAAAATTGTCTTCCAAATATTTCTTAGATATGCATATTATAAATATTATTACATAATAATTTATATAAATAACTCTTTATTTATCATTTAATAGACTAATTTCAACATGATAGCTCTTTTTTATTCTTTATTCAACTCTGTAGGATACAAAAATTAATGTATATTGTGATCATACCAACCATTACCTAATATTTTAGCTTGGTGAACTTGTATGACAATAATTTTGAGATCTACTTTTGTTATTAGCTAAGGAATACCTTGGCCTCATACCATCTTTGATAGTTTTATTTCAAGATCAAATTATCATAATTTTTCCATCCATTTATCCCTACATTCTCCTAGTTCATTTTTTCCAAGCATGAGCTTCATTATTGGATCCAGGATGATTGCATGGACTTTGTTGTAAAGTATATGATGCCTAAACTTCTTAAATACTTTAAATAGAGCATATTATTATTTATTACTCATTTAATACTTAAATTATACATCCTTTAGATTGATACTCATTAATGCTATGGGATGTTCATGCTCATCTTCTTTATAAATGATGACTATTGTGATAGTATGGTCAAATGAAAATAAGTAAAGGAATAAATATTTGTAAAATTAAGGTTAAACATAATTAAATATTAAGAAATAGAATATTTGATATATTTATATTTTTTCTTTGATTATAATGTCTATTCAACCTTAGCATCTTGTTTCAACATAGCACTTATAGGTTTAACAATTTCAACAAATCTAGAGATAAATTTACATACAGAGGAAGATTTTAATTTCTTTTTGATATTAGGAAATAGAACTTTAGAAATAGCATTAAATCTATTTGGATCAGTATAAATGCCTTACTTAGAGATTATATAACCAATTAATCTACTTTTTTAACTCCAAAAATACTTTTATTTGGATTTAAATAAATTGCATGCCCTCTACATTGATCAAAAACTTCTTTTAAATGATCAACATGCTCTGACCTATTATTTGAGAAAATAGTCATGTCATCGATATAAATGATGATACATTTACCTATGAATATTGAAAGTAAAAATCCATGGCATGTTATAATGTTTTAATTACATTAATTAAACCAAATTCATTATTTTTATGTAAAAGTTCCCCATCTAATAGTGAAAACATTTTTCTTTTTTTTCCTTTATCAACCAAGACTTGATTATAGCATGAGAATCCATACAAAAAGACATCATCTTATATCCACCAATAATTTGGATTATCTCATCAAGTTGTTGAGTTGTGGAGCTAAAAGCTTCACTAATGAGCTAATGTGGAGGTTGCTGGGCTTACACAGTAACTAGCATTAGTTAGAACCAACCGACATCGGTTAGGGATCGATTGACATCAGTTAGGGGTCGGCTGGCATCGGTCATCTTCAGACTAACACTGACTTCTGTGCATTTCTAGAATTGCTATTTTTAGGAGAATAGATTTGAGCCTTTGATTTAAGAGGTGGATCTAAGGGTGGTGAATGCATGGCTCATGAACCCTAGTGTTGTAGTATACTATATAGTAGGGTTAGATCCTCATCGCATGTACAATTCAGTAATTGAGTTGATTGTAATTGATTGAGAGAGAGAGAGAGAGAACTCTTGAGGGAGAATTATTGTACATCTGTGAGGTGTGAAGAGAGAGAGATTTCTTCATTGTATTTCCTTCTGGAAGAGTTTAATATAGATTAGTTGTTTCTTTTATCTCCTATTATTTGTTGTTTCTGATTTCTAGTTACTTATTACTTCTGGTTTCAATTCCATGTTTAGTTTCTTATACAAAAGTAATCAATTGTACTCTAAGATCCTAATAATTGGTATCAGAGCCAGGTTAGTCTTTGTTGATTACAGAATTCACTCACAGGGGTTTCTGATTGAGTGGGAGCAAAGTAATGGCAGAAGAAAGTAAACTAAGAATGGATAAATTCAATGGCAAGAATTATAAATTATGGAGGATGCAAATTGAAGATTATCTATATCAGAAAGATCTATATTTACCATTGGGTGGGGTTTCAAGGAACCCCACAGATATGGAAGATGAAGAATGGAATGTTCTTATAGAAAGGCTCTTGGATCTATAAGGTTGAGCTTGGCAGCTTCTGTGTTTTCCAACTTATCACAAGCAAAGACAACAATAGAGTTAATGGATACTTTGGCAAATTTATATGAAAAACCCTCAGCTTTGAATAAGGTATATCTTATGAAGCAATTATTTAATTTGCAAATGTAGGAAGGTGGATCTATATCTAGTCATCTTAATGATTTCCATAAAATATTAAATCAGTTAAATTTAGTCAAAATAGTTTTTGATGATGAAATTAAGGCTCTCTTAATCTTATGCTCTTTACCTAAAAGTTGGCATAGTTTGGTAATGGCAATTAGTAATACTGCATCTGCTTCAAATATCTTGAAAGTTGATGATGTTATTAGTGTGATATTAAATGAGTAAATTTGTAAGAAAATCACAAGGGAAACATCAGGTAATGCTTTAAGTGTTGAAAGCAGGAGAAGGCAAAGAGAGAAGGGCAAGCAAGGGAAATCAAGGTCAAAAATGGGAAGTAGATCCAAATCTAGAAATGGAAGAATAACTTGCTAGAATTGTGAAAAGAAAGGGCATGCAAAGAAAGATTGTTGGTTGAAGGATAACAAAGAAAATCAGCATGAAGGTAATAAAGAAGCAAAAGTTGCAGGTATTGTTGCACAGGATGCTCTTATATTTTCTTTGGATAATAAAGTAGAATCATGGGTTTTAGATTCTGGTGCCTCTTTCCATGCAACCCCAAATAGAGAATTTTTCAATGATTATGTCCATGGAGATTTTGAAAAAAATTATTTAGGGGATGATGAGCCTTGTAAAATTGTTGGAAAATGAAAAGTGCAGCTGAAATTATAGAATGGCAACACATGGGTGTTGAAGGATGTCATGCATGTACCCACCCTGAAGAGGAATCTGATTTCTGTAGGAAAGTTGGGTGATGAAGGTTGCACAGTAACTCTCACAGCTAAATCTTGAAAAGTTTTCAAGGGTGCACTTGTATTAGCAAAAGGTAAGAGAGTAGGTACACTTTATCTATCTACTTGTATTACTAATTATTCTCCTTCTATTTTATCTACTTCAGATGTAGATGTAAAGTTGTGGCACTATAGGCTTGGTCACATGAGTGAGAAGGGAATGAATGTTCTTAAGTCAAAAGGTAAGCTTTCAGATTTGAAAAGCATAGATCTAGATTTTTGTGAGCATTGTATTTTTGGGAAATAGAAGAAAGTGAGGTTTCTCAAAACTGGGTCAACAAAGAAGAAGCACAAGTTGGAGCTTATTCACACAGACGTGTGGGGACCAGCTTAGGTAGCTTTTATTGGAGGATCATAGTATTATGTTTCTTTCATTGATGATGCTACAAGAAATGGGTTTATTGCATAAAGAGGAAATCTGATGTTTTTGACACATTTAAGAAATGGAAAGCTTTGGTTGAGAATGAAATAGGTTTGAGATTGAAGTGCCTTAGATCTGACAATGGTGGTGAGTACTGCAGCAATAAATTCAATAATTACTATTTTATGAGTGAAATACATAGGAAAAGGATGGTTCCAAAGACACGTCAGCAAAATGAAGTTACTGAAAGGATGAATAGAACAATAATGGAGCGTACACAGAGTATGAGGTTACATGTTGGTTTGCCCTTATAGTTTTGGGCAGAAGTTGTAGATACTACAGTTTACCTGATTAACAGAGGACCTTCTACTGCACTAGATGGTGGAATTTTAGAAGAGACTTGGATAGGTAAAAAGGTAGATCTTTTATTTCTCAGAGTTTTTGGTTTTGAAGCTTTTGTGCACATTGATAAAGAAAATAGAAAGAAGTTAGATGTTAAATCTATGCGGTTCACTTTCATTGGTTATGGTTTTGGAGATTTCAAATTTCGGTTGTAGAATTTAGAAACTAACAAAATTATTAGAAGCCGTGATGTAGTTTTTAATGAGAAGGTGATTTACAGTGATCAGCTCAAGAGGTTGAATAATTCTAAGCAGGGCAATCTTGATTTGGAAGAGGTTATGATCCAAAATGAGCTCGCATGTAAAAATCATCACTCACAGAAAAACACAAAGATTGGCATCGATCAAGTGGAAATTGACATCAGTCAGGTAGAAATCAACATTGGTCAGGTGGAAATTGGCATCGATCAAGAGGAATCGAGATCGGTCAGGTGCAGACCGGCATCGATCAGAGATGACCGAGATCAGTCACTGTCAGAAGAAAATTTGGGCAGACAACAATCTATAAATGAGTCTCAAACAACCATAAAGAGGTCTGAAAGGGTAAGTAACCTTCTAATTCATTATTCCCCTTCTTTATACTACTTTTTACTCACTGATGGTGGAGAACTAGAAAATTTTGATGAGGTAATGCAGGTAAAATCTAGGAAACAGTGGGAGCATGGCATGAATAAGAAAATTGATTCCTTGGAAGAGAACCATACGTGGGATTTGTTTGAGTTACCAGCTAAAAATAAAGCACTAAAAAACAAATGGGTATATAGGTTAAAGGAAGGAGAGAATGGACAAATGAGACATTAGGCTAGGTTGGTAGTAAAGGGATTTGCACAAAAACCAGGTTTTTATTTTGGTGAAATTTTTTCTCCTGTAGCAAAGATGACTTCTATTCGGACTATATTGTCTTTAGTTGCTATTGAGGATTTGCATCTTGAGCAGCTTGATGTTTAGATAGCATTTATTCATGGAGATTTGGATGAAGAGATATATATGGGTCAGCTGGAAGGTTTTGAGGTCAAAGGTAAGGACAAACTAGTTTGCAGGCTGAAGAAAATCTTATATGGTCTTAAGCAAGCTCCAAGACAATGGTATTTGAGGTTTGACAGGTTTATGACAGAGCATGGCTTTAGTAAATGTCAATCTAACCATTGTGTTTATTTTAATAGATTGGATAATGGTAGTTATATTATCCTATTATTGTATGTAGATGATATGCTTGTTGCAGGTTCACACATGCAAGAAATTATTGAGCTTAAGGTAAAATTAGCTCACACATTTACCATGAAGGATTTAAGAGTAACAAATAAAATCCTTGGCATGAGTATTAAGAGAGATAGGAAAATTCACAATTTGATTTTGTCTTAAGAGAATTATGTGAATAAAGTGTTGGAGAGGTTCAATATGTAGGGTGCAAAATCAGTAAGCACACCTATGGCTAGACACTTCAAGCTAAGCAAAAAATAGTGCCCTAAATCACATGATGAGGTTGAGTACATGAGTAGAGTTCCATATGCATCAGTAGTTGGGATCTTGATGTATGCAATGGTATGTACTAGACCAGATATTGCCCAAGTAATGGGACTTGTCAGCAAGTTTATGGCCAATCTAGGAAAGGAACACTGGAAAGCAGTTCAGTGGATTCTCAGATATTTGAGAGAGACCAGCAGTAGGCATTTATGCCATGGAGGTTCAAACTCTTCTCTACATGGGTATGTAGATTTGGATATCTCAGGTGACTTGGATGGTAGGAGAAGCACCACAGGATATGTGTTCATTGTTGGTGGAACGGCGGTTAGCTAGATTTCAAAGTTGCAGAAGGTTGTTGCTTTGTCTACTATAAAGGTAGAATACATTATAGTCACAGAGGCTAGCAAGGAAATGATTTGGATGACTCAGTTCATGGAAGAGTTGGGAAAGGAGAAAGAGAGTTGTAGATTGTACAGTGACAGTCAAAGTGTAATTCATTTGGCAAAGAATTCAGCCTTTCATTTAAGAACCAAACATATACAGCTTTGGTACCACTTCATTAGACAGGTATTGGAGGATGGACAGTTGAAGCTGGAAAAGATCCATACAGATAAGAACCCTACTAATATGTTAACAAAGTTAGTAACAAAGGAGAAGTTGAATCTTCATTCAACTTTTTTTGGTCTTCAAGATTAAACTTGAAGAGCGAGAAACAAGCCAGAGATGTTTAGAGGATGTTGTTGTATAGGTACAAGTGCACTTGTTTATATCCAAGTGGGAGATTGTTGAGTTATGGAGCTAAAAGCTTCACTAATGAGCTAATGTGGAGGTTGTTAGGCTTACACAGTAACTGGCATCGGTCAGAACTAATTGACATCGGTTAGGGGTCGATCGACATTGGTTAGGGGTCGGCTGGCATCGGTCATCTTCAGATCGACACTGACTTCTGTGCATTTCTAGAATTGTTATTTTTAGGAGAACAAATTTGAGCCTTTGATTTAAGAGTTGGATCTAAGGGTGGTGAATGCATGGCTCATGAACCCTAGTGTTGTAGTATACTATATAGTAGGGTTAGATCCTCATAGCATGTACAATTCAGTAATTGAGTTGATTGTAATTGATTGAGAAAGAGAGAGAGAACTCTTGAGAGAGAATTATTGTATATCTATGAGGTGTGAGGAGAGAGATATTTCTTCATTGTATTTCCTTTTGGAAGAGTTTAATATAGATTGGTTATTTTTTGTATCTCCTATTATTTGTTGTTTCTGATTTCTAGTTTCTTATTGCTTCTGGTTTCAATTCTGTGTTTAGTTGCTTATACAAAAGTAATCAATTATACTCTAAGATCCTAACACAAGTGAAGGTAAAGGATAGTTATATTTTTTTTGATGTTTTATTCAAATTTCTAAAATCAACACAAAGTCTGATTTCACCATTTTTCTTATGTCTAGGGACTAAATTTTCCACCTAGATCGAATGTTTGATTGGGAATAGAATTATCATTTCAGGTAATTTTTGGACCTCCTTGTGGATGAGTGGTTCTAGGATAATATTTAATGGTATTTGTCTTTGCCTATAATTTTTTCCCCTCTCTAAGTGGTATTATATTTATGATAAGTTTAGGATCAAAATATTTCATATCATCATATGACTAGGTAATTACATTCTTATAGTATTGTAGTAAATTTTTTAGCTTTTATTTTTCAGAATCATAATAGCTCAATATAATATTAACATGTGTAGGTATTATCTTGCACCTAAATTAACCAGGTTGAACCCCTATTTGTCAATTTTAGGGTGCCTTTGATTTTTAACATGTGCATTGGTGTTAAAATCATCTCTGAGGATATCATAAATTTTTTGATTTGAACTCTTTGAGATGGAAAATACCATCATTTGTTACTCCATATTTAAAATTTAGGTTCACATATGTTTTCTTTAATGGTTTGTAACTCTAAGACCCTTGTATTATTCACAAATTGGATTATTGTCCGATCATCATTAAACACTAAAAATTATCATTATTTTCAAGAAAAAAAGGATATGTAATAATCTCAACATAAAAATTTAATAATTTCAACTCCTAAAGAGGAGATAAATTTGTATCAGAAGATGATAAAGAATCTATAATTTGGTTTTTTTTAAGGAATAAGTATAATTTTGTTCTTTAGGAATAGGTATAATTTTGAAAGAATCAAATGATTAAATTAAATTCCAAGCCTTATGTTTTTATTTTTTAGATAATACTATTTGCATTTAAATTTTATCCTTACTTGATTTAATAATTTACAATCACCATAAACTAGGATAATTCTATCATGTTTGAGAGCAAACTATAAGCCTAAAATTAAAGCTTTATACTAAGTAAGGTTGTTAGTTCATATAAACTTCATTATATAAGTAGTAATATATTAGTTATTTTTAAGGATAAATAAATACAATTCCTATTTTTGAACCTTTTTTTAAACATGCCCCATCAAAATATATGGTCCAAGATCTAGATAGTTCAACAAACTTTTATTTAATGTTGGGAACATATTTTATGGAAAGAGTGTAAATACCAATGTCATATGAGACTATTTATCTTTTCATTTTTGGAATTATATTCTATAATCATGTATTTAATTCTAGGTTTCCTATCTATGCTAATTTTATTGTCTACCGCTCTCCAAGGCATCCACATGTGAGAACAATCAATAGCCATATATTCATTGAGTATTTTAGAAAAATCATAAATTAGAATAATGCCATAATCTTCAGGGGTTTCAACTACATAAATGTCAATAAATTGTTATACCCTAGGTTTTGTGGCTAATTTCATGTGGATAATGAGCAATTCCCCTACAACTAGGACCTTTGTTTTGTCTAATTAAAACACAAACCTTTCAGATTTTAATGGATTCAAACCTAGATTTTTGCAAATTCTTACAGGAATAATGTTGGTAAAGGATCTTGAGTCTATTTAAAAATTATTTAAATTCTTTCAAATGATTCTCATAGTTAGAAAAAATGGAGAAACCTCAATTTTATTCTTATGGATTATCACAATCATCTGTTGATTTTTGCTTGTTAGATCTATGTTTCTCATTCAATGATTTCAAAAGTAAATCATGTTGTTATGTGATTTGGGATAATTTATGAAAACTAATTCTTGTTAATATTATTCATATATTCCACCATATTATAACCATATTTGATAAGGCTAATTTTTTAATATGTCTAAGGATGTTGATCATTCCTTTTTGGAGGGGTTGGATTATTATTTGCTTTTACATCTAGGGGTGTAGCATTGATTATTGGAGGAGTGGAATCAGTAAGAGGGTAGTATTGTGTCTTACTTATCAAAGCATATTTATTCCTCAAGTATTTATTAAAAAAAAATTAATGACATCAGTGCTTTACTCAGTTTTATTTTCCTTATGCACTAGGAAATCATAAGTTTCAAACATCATAGTTGTACTTAGTGCATTGTATGTGCTTACAATATTAGAATGACTGGGGACTAATTCATACAATTTCATCCAATTTTTTAATAATTCAAAGGCATTATAAATTATATTACAATGAAATTCCCCATGTTGATTTGTGTTGTTCACCTGACACCAATTAGGTAAAGCTAAGTCACAAACAATAATTTATGGTAACTTATATTTTGAAGGCTCATGGTTATTATTTTATATGTTGAAGGCTTGATTATATATTTTTAATTTTTATTTTTGTTTAACCTTACCATATAGTATTTCAAATTTATTTTTGAAGATTTAATAAATCACTACTCAATTTTTGGAACATGCATTGTAAGGCATCAAGTTATCCCTTTATAGAGTTTGAGTTAGTGTTATTATTGACTACAACCAAGGCTTGATATAGAATTTTTTGATTTGTATTAGTAATTGAATTCTTAAGGAAAATTATATTCTAATTTGTGTTTCATGTCTTAAAGTTAACTAATTGAACACCTCAGTAGGATTGGATAATAGAAAGTTTTGATTAGCATTAGGAATGGGATTCAAATCTAGGAGATTTCGATTGAAATTTTGAATATCCAAAGCATGATATCCTTTGAGATTTAATTTTTTGTATACTCTAATGGTTTCCTCATTGTCATCCAAAATATTTTTAATATTCATATCCCTATTTAATAAGATAGATATCATCCAGTCTAGATCATGTGTGTACATCTCAAGTCCTAGCATAGTAGGTAATCTCTATAACGGGGTGATAAAGATATACATATTATGGAATCTTATGTTAAAATATCTTATTGATTCATTAGGTTTTCTATTTATGCTTGTGAATAATTATTATACCACACTTGGATCAATAATTTGTCCAAATTAAGCCACAAAATCATCATTGAATTGTATCCAATTGGTAATTGAATTTTTAAGAAGGTTTTGAAACCAATAATATGCAACATCTTGTAGGGTAAAATGGAAGAGTCTTAAAGCCACATCCTCATGGATTATATTAATAAGTATTATGTAATATTTAAATGAATTTATGTGTTCTTCATTTTTTACCCCCAGTAGGAATGAGCAAAGGAAGGCACTTCTTAGGATTTATTAACAGGTCATGGACATCTTTGGGCACATTAATGCCTGATCTTACAAGCTAGGAAATCACTTTATGTTGATAATGGTTTATATTAGTAGGTGAATTTTGTTGTATTCTTAAATTCTTTAGCATTCCCTTATTATATTTGGACCTATGGTGAACTTCTAAAGGTGTTGGTAACAACAACCTAGACTCATAAGTGGATTTGTAAGTCTACATGGAAAATACAATGTTATTATAATTTATAGGATTATGTATGTTTATTGAAATATTAAGGGGAGACTCATATCACCAACTTACCTATTGATGCAAGTTTTTATACCACTCTAATATACTTATGGGAAAAAATCCTTATTATTTTAGGATTAGTGATTAATCACACCAAGGCACAATTTATGGGTATTTAATTCTATAATAACCATGTGGTGTAAGAACATTTGGGACAATGTGGTTATTTATCACCCTTAGACATTTTAGAACTCATGAAAGGCTAATCTATTCTAGGATTAAATGACTATTTCTAAACCTACAATTGGAATATTTGCATATGAACTTATACTAAAGTAAATGATCAAATAATGAAAACCAGAAGGTAAGATAGGGAAGAAAAAATTGTCTTATGTTAAAAATAATTTAAAATTTCAAGTGGATTAAGTTAATGAGATTAAGTATAAAATTAAAACTATTGTCTACCCTATTTTATTAAAAACTTAGATTATAATAAACACAACAAAAAAATCTAAGGAGATTGCTTACAAACCAAAAAAATAGCCTCAACCTATTAGAAGCATAGCCAATGGGGGGTGAATCAGTGAGATTAGTTTTTTAGTCCAACATCAATGAAAAATCCATAGAGAAATAAAACCACATCAAATAACATAAAGATATAACACATGATATAGGTGGGAAACCCTTAAAGAGAAGAAAAATCACATGGATCACTACATGGACTACATATCCTAAATTAGATATGCAATAAGCCAAAAATATTATTGAGCACTAACTCAGATTGAGACACCAACCCCAAATAGTCAAGCACCAACTTGATAACAAGATTCATCAAGCACCAACTTTATAGGAAGCACCAACTCCTTGATTTTTAGACACCAATCTATAAGAGGCTTCAACCCCCTTTACCAAGCACCAACTCAATTGCTTCAGATCATCCACCTTTCTCAGTTGCTTCAGATCATCCACCTTTCTTAGTTTCTTCTATCTACAAATTATGGTACAATTATAGTTTCTCTACTTATATATCTCAGATTCATTATGTTGTTTTTTTACTTGTCAATCAAATAAACACCTTAGGCTCTCTTTCTTTGCTCTTTATTTCAAAGACTCTATCCCCTTTGCCTTCTCTACTCATCTCTTTTAGTTGATTATGTATACTCTAGGGTTAATCTCCCTATGAATGATTTTATGTTTTCATACTCATGCCTCTCTATCCATTCATTCTTTAAAATACCGCTACTCTGCTCCTTGGTGATTTTATATTATCATCCTTATTTTTTTCACTTTAAAAATACAATTCAATCTTACTTATATACAATACGGTGATTAATAACCTCTTAAAAATCATACAAACAAAACTCTATAGTTAGTTATATAATGATTTATTCTCTTTTGTAAACATTATTCACATTATCTTATATAAAATATCACTCACATAGGTCAGCCTGAGTGAAATGATGTTGGAATAGACCAAAAAATCATTAGAATACATTTATAAATACTTTCCAAATAAGTTTATAAGGGTTTTCTTGAAATCTATATTAGTGTTGATGCAATTCATAGCAGCTCTAATGTAGTCTTTAGCACCCCTGAGGTAGTTTGTAGTAAACTTGATGCGGTCCATAGCAAACTTGATGTAGTTCATAGCATTCCTAATTTAGTTCATAATTACTCACCCAGTAGTTGTGGACATGATCTTATCTCCATAATCCTTAGATCACCTTCATTTACACATAATATCTTATTCAATGGTCTTTAGTCTGAATTCATATTATAGTCTATTTCTATGTCTCCATATGATAAAAAAATATAGATAACATGTCTCTTGGCCAATTATCTACTTCACTAAAAATAACTTTAATGGAAAGCTATTGAATCAGTCAATAGCTATTGACTCTAAAAAAACTACATGCTCTTATCAGCATAAATTCCTTGACATCAATGACCATATTCTTTATTGAATACCAAACCCTTTGACATCAATGAAAACATCTCAACAAACTCCCCCTTTATCATTGATGGCAAACTTTTACAAGTCAATGACTTGAGTAGATTTTATCATTCAAATAACATACCTTTACACCATAACTTGACCTTAGTTTACTCTTTCCCCTATCATTTCTTTAAAGGCAACTACATAGTAGTTACACAACTTGCTATTTCTCTCCTTTATATAGCTATCTCTATTGTTGCATTATTTCTCGTTAAAAATAGTCATCTTGCTAATTTTCCCCATTTGACATTAATGGCAAAGGGTTGCACAACCTCAAATCTATTTGATCCCAAACAAATAATTACTTATTCAAAACTGATAATAGCCATCTTCATTTCCCTAATGAGAATTCCATAAACTTCTCCTTAGAAAACTGCAAGATACTACTCACTACCACTAGAACATCTTTTAATTATCATAGACTCTTGACTCTTGAGTCTCAAAGCTAAAACATACCCAAATATTATCTCCCCCTCAATACATACCTTTCTTAGTGGCTGATAGAAGAAGAAATTACTTCAAATTCATTCCATAAAAACTCAAATGTTTCCCTTGGAAGAGGTTTTGTAAAAATGTCTATAACTTGTTATTTTGTGATTACATACTCTAGTTTGGCAATCTGATCAGCTACCTACTCCTTTAGAAAATGATACTTGATTGGAATATACTTATTCCTAGAATGCATGACTAGATTCCTAGAGATGTTAATGGCAATGGTATTATCACAAAATATAGAAATTGGACTATCATTTTTAATCTTAAAGTAACTCAAGGTATGTTTCATCCATAAAACTTGTGTACAACATGATGTTAATTTAATGTACTTATCTTCAGCTATAGACAAGGAAATTGATGGTTATTTCTTACTTAACCATGACATAAGACTCTTTCCAATAAATAATTCATCACCACTTGTGATCTTTCTATCATCAAAGCTACCTACCCAATTTGCATCAGTATATGTTGTTAAAGTGAAATCCTTACCTTTTGAGTAATTTTAACTAATTTGACCATAAGTCAAATTAGGTCAAATACCTATATAGTCAAACTTGATATAGGGGCCCACTAGGGTGTTAAATGTGCATAATGGTCATAATGAGGTCATTTCTAATATGCTTTAGCTTTGTCATAGTCTATAGTTGGTTTTATGTCATCTAGGGCTCATTTTTGGGCTAATTTAATGATTTGTATGGTTCTCATGGGAATAAAAGTGTGTAAAGGTGTTATTAAATGTGTAGGATATCAAAAAAAATTAGTCATTAGTTATGTAACAGAAAACTTGTAGGTTTTATGTTAAATATCAAGAAGATAATTGAAAAGGTGAGGAGCTTTTGAAGGTTATATGGATTATACAGTAGTTTAGAATGTGTGGAAAGATTAATTAGTGTCTCCTCATCTTCCTAAAACTCAATTCCATGCTTATTTTTATTTTAAAACTCTAAAAATGGATAAAACTAGCTCATGTTCTCCATCACTCTCTCATGCAAGGTCATACTAGTCTATCAATTTTCATTTTATACGGATTAGAGAGATAAATTTAGGAAGAATGCATTTGAGGTATTAAAATAGTCTGTATGAGTTATTATTCCATGGAATTATTTGGTACATTTATGTATTTTACTTCATAAAAAAACTCTAATAAGTACAGTGACTCCTAGTTGATTGTGCATTCCTATCATTTGTAGATTATACAGTCGTGTCTAACACCTCAACAACATGGAAAGTTAATTTCTCAATGGTATCTTGGTATTAAAAAACCTCATAGTTATTTGGAGTTGAGTCTCAATATATTGAGTAAGAAACTGATTATAACTCAACATAAATAATCAGATACAGTCAGGTTTGAACATGTACAAACTATGGAGGGATTAGTCAAAACCTTAAGATACTGTTGCATTCATTACATGACTTGAATGGAAGTTATCAAGTAATTTATGGGTCATTAGGTTAATATTTTATTCAAAACACATCTTGTAGTCAACCAAACTAGGAAAATTTGCTTAAGGGAAACTTTACCTTAACTTCTTTGAAATAGAAATACACTTTTGCTTTATATGGTGTCATCTGTTGGTGGAATCTAGTGCGTTTTGTGCAAGTAATCTTTGTAATATTTAAATATATATAGAGATGTCATTTATCAATATATAATTAAGGTTTTTGGGTAGAGGATACTGATGATTGAGTGATTCCCAACTTATTCAAGTTGTTATTGATGATATTCAGTAAACACAATGTTTTAAGCCTAATGAGCTTGTAGCTTCTAGTGGCACATAGCACATTGGTAATGGAGATATGAGAACATGACTTGAAGGAATGAGTTAATTATTTTCAATAATGAAACAACTAGTGACCCAAGGATAGAAACAATGATGTAGGAATACTAATGCATATGACCACCTATAGGCCCCAGATACTTCATTGAAATGTTTACCTATGTTTGACATGCATGTAGACTAGTATGGTCTAAAGAAAGATGAAAACTTGGATATTAAGAAAAAATGAATATAACCAAAGATTAAAATGTCGTAATGACCCCAAATATAGCTTATGGCATAATATTCACCCATAATAGGGTCTCAAGTCTCCTAAACAATAGCCTATAGTATGATTGTAGACACACTACGTGTTGATGATGATGAATGAGAATACATTCTCATGGTATTCTTGGATGTGTTCAAGTGTGGAATGATAAAAATGAACTAAGATTGAGATATAAGTATGGAGACACAGCACACAATCATTAAGTGAGCATCTATAGGAGCCTATGGATATCTCTAACAACCACCTACAGGTGACATGGTCATATATACCACAGACTTATCTAAATCCATAAGAGAGTGCATTTTAGAAGGTTGATAGAGATAAAAATTGGATGATAATATTGAAAAAAACTTGAACTTGATGAAACACCTTAATTTAACTCTCAAATATAGGAAATAGAGACTTTACTAGTTTCTAAATGTCACCTGAGTCATTTTTTACTCTGCTCACACACAGTCATTATCTTAATGACCAGTCTCGAAGATTTTGAGGTGTAGAGGGTGTTAGAAACATATAAAAGATTTGAAACTTTATTTTTATGGTCACATGACCTAAAAAAACTCCTCATAATATCCTTGAAGGTAGGGGAATAAGTGAGATTCCCTCTATTCTATCTTAGATAGAGGGCACTCCATGAATGACACAGTCTGCAAACTTAGCACATGAAGGTTGAATGAATGAAAGAGATAATATTGGAACCATGTTAGTATATTTTATAAGGTTGGTATGAATTTTGAATAATAATAGGGTAGGTCCATATCCATTGTATATTTTTAGAAGGTCAAAACATACAGTCATACTCAGTCAAGGTCTTTAGGCCTAGACTAGGCCTATACCCTAATGGCATCTATCTCACCTAGATGACTTCATGACCTATCCAAATAATCTAAGGAGCTGAAAGATATAATATAAATTTTTTATCATCCATTGGTTTTCATAAAACAAAAAAAAGTTGACCATTCAGGCCTAATTCCTTTGAAATCCTACTCAGAATGCATGTATTGAAATCAAAGGCTAACTTCTTATGCTTACACCAGTACAGACATTGTGCATGAGAATCCAAGGATTTGGGTATGGTTGAATAGGGTCTTTAACTCAAACCAAATGGGATTTTTTAAGAGTTTCAACATCAAGATTTTGTGAATAATCCTTAATAATCTAAGGCACTAAAAACCCTCTCAAAACCTTAATTCTGACCCGATGGTGAAGACATGAAATATTTTACATCCAAATAGAGTTAATTGGTCTTAAATTGGTTTAAAAAATTTTGGAACTCTTCTATGATCCTCATTACCTATTTTATCTATACTGTCTCTTGTACTGATAACCCTAACTCAAGTTTTTTTGAAAGATTTGAAGTGTTCTACAAATGTAGGGGAGAATTATTAAGTGATATTCATGGAAATAGGTATTTTGATACTTTTTTAAACTATCCATGCTCATTTAAAATCATATTAAATCATGAAATCCTCTATGCTAACACATTCATTATAGATAGTCTAAGTGAGATAGTGAGAAGGTAGTGTGACCATCCAAGATTTGAAGTGAGAAGTGTTGTAGTGAGTTTATTAGAGGTATATATGATTGAATAAGTGTCAAAAATATCTTATACATGTGTATAAAACCTATAAAATACATTTCCATGAGTAACTATAGGTCACTTAGATGACAAGTATGATGACAAGTTGAGGAAAGTTAATGAGTGACTGTTAGTGAGTGAGTACAAGTATTACAGATAAGACCATCAGTTAGGGAGGCATATGAGGATTGTTACCATCATTTTTACACATTTTCATGATAGTTACAATGTGTCTAAAACCTATATGTTAGTTTCAATCATTAAATATAAGTCTTCATCATCATGGTAGTTTCAAAGATGAAGGTGAAGAGTCTTTACACCACTTTGAGGGAGGATGACATGTTTATGATGGACATGTTTTTGAGAGGGTTTTATAACTTATTTTCCAGCTCATTCACTTATTTTTTAACTTTTCCTATCACTTGACACTTGGATTGGTGACTCTTGGACTTTTATTCTCCTCTATTTTCTCCTTCGCTCTATAAATGCATACCTTTTATAGTTGTAATTAGTACACACCTAGTATGGTGAAGCCTTCCAGTTTAGAACCTTGTTTTATCCTTTAAATAAGACATCTAAATTTTATTTGATCTCTATCATCTCTTACCTAAGTGTGTTAATTTGCGTATGTGGTTGTTAAGTGATGAACATGCTCTCCTTACTTCTATATTACCCTTTACATGTTTTTGTGTAAGGATATTACTTCTAACAAGACTTATAAAGTGTATATGTTTGTTGAATATATCTTGAAGTGTGAGAGGGACTAGTATAGTCTATTATTTGACCTTATTTTCACCCATATCTATATGTGCATAACAATTTTCCTTTATAATAAATACTAATGCTAGAATTCTATAGAGTTGAGGTTAGTTTTGATAGTTTTCATTCTTAGTGTATATGCAAGTGTGTTTATGGACTGATATATTGGTGTATCACCTCTCTAGTATAGGTTTAAATTTTATTTCCTTATTCCCTTTTCACCCCCAAGTGATTGACTTAGTATAGTGTATGAGCTTAAAATATAAATCTAGGGAGTTATCCCTTAAACTAGAGGTCCACCTCTATTATAGGTAACCCATAGGCCTAGAGGTATTCCAATGTTGCCCAAATCTTAGAGTAGGCTTGAAAAACCTCCTATAGGGTGAAAGATTTGGTTACAATATTTATGGCATGCCCAGTGGGACCAAGGTCAAAGAGAGTGGAAAATTTATTGGTGTGTCTTTCCTCTTATCAACTTTTGGAAGCATTCAATCAAGAACCAATGGTGACATTGAATGAAATATTCTGGCTGTAAGTAGTCCAAGAATCTATTATTAAAGATTTTGAGCAATTATTTTGTTTTATTTGACTCATGAAGCTAATATGGATGGATATGATGTTAATCCCTACTATTCACCTCCTTATTAATTTTATTATGACCCATATGATACCCCTCAACATCCCTATCAAAATTTTTATCAGTCTTATGAGCCATGGTAGCCCTATGGTCATCCTTTTCCTTTTCCATATGAACATCATGTTTTTTAACAACCTTATCAATAAATGCCTTCCTATCAACCTCAATATGACTCTTACCATCCATAACATGATCCATATAAACCTCAAGATGATTCTTATCAGTCTTGTCATGAGGAATCAAATGACCTTATTGATTTTACATCAAGATATTTCAAAACAAAATATGAATTCCTAGTTCTACAAATTAAAGCTCATCACAATCCCCATTATTACACTCCTCCTTCATCAACCCCATCTCATATCAAATCCTTTTTTTCACTCATATAAATTCTTCTAGATAGTGAAAAGTGGATGGGAAAATGGGATGATGAGTTTGATGTGATCCCTAACCATCTCATGGAATAGATAAGAGGTTTGGTTCAAAAATTGACGGATGTGTGGGAAGTGGTTTAAGAGGAAACTCAATATGACATCAAGAGATAATTATACTTGGAAAAAAATTGTTTCCAATTTTTAATAGATAGACTAAGAATGTCGAAGGACTAAGAGCTTAAAATTGAGCCTATAGTTGTTGAAGAGCCTTAAGAAGGATATGACCAAGGTGAAACTCTTGTTAAAGAAGGTGTCTTTCCTATTAACCAATCTAATTTGTATTTCCCTTATGAGTTCATTAAAGAAGACTCAATTAATAAACCCATCCATAAACCTCCCACCTCATCCATTTTTGAGGGAGAACCCAGCTTATGGTAGTCAATTGAAGAAGACCAAGCTTAGTTTGTAGCTGACCAAGAAGATGCTTCAAGTGACTACAAAGAATAAATCACCATATGGACTCCCCTTGGTGAAGACAAGTACAAGTAAATATTTTTGAGTGAAGGATAATATATTAAAGGTTATGTTACATCTATTCACAAAGAATTTTGTCAAAGCATGAGAGAAGAGGTGTTTGAAAAGGACTCCATATCTACTGAGTTGGTTGATGTTCATAAACATGATAAAGGGTTTGAACCTAAAAATACCATTGAATAAGAAACTACCTTACCTCTTGATGGTGTGATCTCAAACTATGACCTTATTCCATCCTAACCTACTGAATTTGTAGTCATTTTTGAGGTTGATCAATTGCTCAAAGACCAAGAAGATGGAGTTGAGGAGGTGGTGGTTCTCAAAGAGAAATATAACAAGGATGATTGGTAGTAACATATGAGGCTTTTCTAAGAGCTACAAGAGCTTTTACAAGTTAAATGTCACGTACATAATAATATAGATCAAGAGGTATCCATGGAGGATAATGACAAAGATTGGGTGGACTAAAAAAAGCTCCTTGATGAGCTTAAAGAGCTTGTAGCTAGTAAATAACCTGGTCTCTCTCAAGGTTCCATAGAAGTCAAGGAAGTATGTTTTATCGAATCACCATTAAAGATTGATGCTAAGGACTCCCATAATAAAATTGAGGTTTTTGAAGTTCAAGATGAATTCACCTTTATATGTGATCTAGTTTGTAGTTTCCTTGATTTCATTGAGGATCATGCCAAAGGGATTGGCAAACATCATGAAGGTGTTGGAGATAAAATTATCAAGTCCCAAAAGGAAACATGCATTATTCACTCCTTCATTTCATGGAAAAATAAAGGTTTCAAGATTCCCCTTTGATATATGAGGAAAAGATTAATTTAGCTTAGTTTATGTTTGAGTTAGTTTGTTTGAGTTTGCTGTATGTCTTCCATAAGTGTTCTTGAGAACATAAGTGTGTTGGTTTAGTTGCTTATATTGTGTGTCTTTATTTCTTATTTTGTGTGTTTGTAGCTTTTTATTTGTTGTCTTTTTAGAGGCAAGTAAATGTATAATAAATGGATAGATGACTCCATATCCCAATGGATAGGAATAGGCTACTAATCTTTGGCATAGTTGGCTTGCCACCCCCATGAAATCACCAAAATGCTAACTAATTTGACCACAAATCAAACTAGGTAAACCCCCTATATAGTCAAACTTTATATAAGGACCCCCTTTTGTATTAGGAAGAGGATGCACATTTTAAACATGGTGTGTTAAATGTGGTTAATGGTCTTAATGAGGACATTTATAATATGCTTTAGTTTTGTCATAGTCTATAGTTGCTCTTATGTCATCTAGGGGTCACTTTTGGGCCAATTTAATGAGTTGTATGGTACTCATGGGAATAAAAGTATGTAAAGGTGGTATTCAATGTGTTGGATGTCAGAAGTTGTCAGTTGTTAGTTTTGTAACTAAAACCTTGCAGGTTCTATGTTGAAAATCAAGAAGATGATTGAAAAAGTGAGGAGTTTTTGAAGGTTATATAGATTATATAGTAGTTTGGAACATGTGGGAAGATTCATCAAAGTCTCCTCAACTTCTTAAAACTTAATTCCATGCTTGGTTTTATTTTATAAATCCAAAAATGGAAAAAATTGGTTCATGTTCTCCATTGCTCTCTTGTATAAGGTCATACTACTCTATCAGTTTTCCTTATGTATGAATTGGAGAGATAAATATAGGAAGAATGCATTTGACGGTTTAAAATATTTTGTATGAGATCTTATTCCATGGAATTATTTGGTATATTTATGGACTTTACTCCATGAACAAACTCTAATAAGTATAATGACTCCTATTTGACTATGCATTCCTATCACTTGCAAGTTTTCTCTTTTGTTTATATAATTTGATGCTCCCAAGTGTTGAGAGCATTATTTTAGGAAATATTGTCCATTATCATATGCTTTTCAAGGGTGGTTTAGATGTATGTATATGGATATGCAAGTACATAATCCTCCTTGTGTTGAAAGTACAAAAACATGTTAGTCTATAGAATATGTCTCCAAGTAACAGGGTTTGTTCTTTCATCCATAGTGTCAATGAATATTATACACCTATGTCCAACACCTCCACAACATGGAAATTAAATTTATCCATGGTATCTTGGTAATAAATAACTTTAGATTTGTTTGGAGATAAGTCTCAAGATAGTGAGTAAGAAACTAATTATAACTCAACATATACAGACAGATTTGAACATGTGTAGACTATGGAGGGACCAATCAAAAACCCAAAATATTGTTGCATTAATTATATGACTCACTTGGAGGTTTTCAAGTCACTTATGGCTCATGAGGTTAAACTTTAAATCAAATCATAGCTTAAATTCAACTAGACTAGAAAAAGTTACTTAAGGGCAACTTTACCTTAATTTCTCTAAAATGCACTTTTGCTCTATATGTTGTCATTTGTTGGTGGAATCTAGTGCGGTTTGTGTAATTCTAATCTTTCAATTATATAAATATAGATAGATATTTAATTTATCAACATATAAGTAATGTTTTTTGGTATAGGATACTAATGATTGAGTGAATCCCAACTTAGTCAAGCTACTACTAATGATATTCAGTAAACATAATAATTTGAGCCTAATGAGTCTGTAGCTTATAGTGGCATATAGCATAGTGGTAATGGAGAGATGATAACATGAGTTGTAGGCATGAGTTGAGTCTTTTAAATCATGAAATAATTATAGTGACTTAAGGAGATAAAAAAGGATTTAGAAACACTAATGCATATGACCACCTACAGGCCCCACAACTTCATTGAAATGTTTACCTATAGTTGACATACCTGTAGACTAATATGGTCTAAAGAAAGATGTAAACTTAGATATCAGAAAGAAATGAATACAACCAAATATTAAAATGTATTAATGACCCCAAGGATAAATTATGTCATAATATTCACCCACAGGAGGGCCTTAGGTCTCCTAAACAACAACCTATATTTTGACTACATACACATTATGTGTTGATGATGGTGAATGAGAATACAATATCATGGTAGTCTTGTATGTGTGTAAGTGTGGCATGATATAAATGACCTAAGAATGAGATATGGGGATGGAAACATAGTACTCAATAATGATTTGATAATCTACATGAGCTTATGGATATCTCTATCAACCACCTATAAGTGACATAGTCATATATACCATAGACTTATCTAAATCCATAAGAGAGAGAATTTTAAAAGGTTGGTAGAGATACAAATTGTATGATAATATTGAACACACCCTTAGAGTTTATGAAACACCTCAATGTGACTCTTAGATATAGGAAATAGACAATTTAATAGTTTCATAATGTCACCTCAGTCATTTTTAACTCTGATTGCACATAGTCATTGTCTTAATGACCAATCTTGAAGAGTTTGAGGTGTATAAGGTGTTATAAGAATATCTAGGCTTTGAAAATTTATTTGTATGGTAAAAATTACCTAAAAAAACTCCTCATAAAATCCTTGAAGTCAGGTGAATAGGGGAGATGCCCTATGTTTTATCTCAGATAGAGGATACTTAATGAATGACACAATATGCAAACTTAGCACATGGAGGTTGAATGAATTAAGGAGATAATATTGGAAACATGTTAGGATGTTTTATAATGTTTGTATGAAGGTTTAATAATAACATGTAATTTATGCATCCATTAGATATTTTTAGAGGGCCAAAACATATAGTCATACTCACTCTAGGTCTTTAGACCTAAACTAGGCCTAATATCTTAATGGCTTATATCTCACCTATATGACTTGATGACCTATCAAAATCATTGGAGTGCCTTCATGAGAGAATGAAAATATAGTAACATCCTTTGGTTTTTAGTGAACAAGATAAAGTTGATCATTCAGGCCTAATTATTTCAAAATCCTACTCAGAACGCATGTATTAAACTCAAAGGCTAACTTCTTATGTTCACACTAGTATGGAAATTGTATATGACACTCCAAGGATTTGGGGATGGTTGAAGAGGGTCCCAAAATCAAACCATGTGGGATTTTTTTAGAGTTTCAACATCAATATTTTATGAACAGTCCTTAACATTCCAAGGCACTTAAAACCCTCTCAAAACCCTCATTATAACCTGATGGTGAAGACATGAAATATTTTTTATCCAAAAATATTAAATTTCTCTTGAAATTTGTTTTAAAATATTTGAATATATTATACGCTCCTCATTACTTATTTGATCAGTACTATCTCTTGTATGGACAACCCTAACTCAAGTTTTTCTGAAAGATGTGAAGTGTTATACAGGTGCAGGGTAGAATTATTGAGTGAGCATCATGTAAATATGTATTTAAAGACTTATTTAAACTCTCCATGTTCATTTATAATCATATTAAATCATTAAAACCTCTATGCTAACACATTCATTATAGATAGTCTAAGTGATACAGTGAGAAGGCAGTGTGACCATCTAAGATTGGAAGTGAGAAGTGTTGTAGTGAGTTTCTTGGAGGTATATATGACTGAATGATTGTAAAAATTGTCTTATACATGTGTATAATACCTTTTAAATACATTTACATTATTAACTACAAGTCACTCAAATGACAAGTATGATGACAAGTTGAGGAAGGTTAATGAGTGACTGCTAGTGAGTGAGCACAAGTGTTGCAGATAAGACCATCAATTAGGTTAATGTATGAGGAACACTACCATAAATTTTACACCTTTTCATGACAATTAAAATGTTTATAAAACCCATATGGTAGTTTAAATCATTCGATATAAGTCTTTATCATCATGGCAATTTCAAAGAGGAAGGTGAAGAGTCTTTATGCCACTTTGAGGGAGGATGACATGTTTATGATGGACATCTATCTAAGAGGGTTTCCTAACTTCTTTTACACATCATTAATTTTATTTTTAACTAGTTCTTGTATATTGACACTCATCTTGGTGAATATTGGACTTATTTTCTCCTCTCTTTTCTCTTTTTTTCTATAAATGCATGTCTTTTTGGTAGTTGTAAGTAGTACACACCTAGTATGGTGAAGCCCTACTGGTTTGGCACCTTGTTTTGTCTTTTGAATAAGACATATAAAGTTTATTTGAGATATATAATCTCTTTCCTAAGTGGGTTAATTGGTGTGTGTGGTTGTTAATTGATGAGCATGTTCTCCTTGCTTTTATACTACCCTTTGCATGTTTTTGTGTAAGTATATCACTTCTAATAGGTCTTATAAAGTGTATATGTTTGTTGAATATATCTTGAAGTGTGAGAGGGAATAGTAGAGACTATTATCTAACCTTCTCTTCACCCACATCTATATTTTCATATTAATCTACCTTTTTAATAAATACTAATGCTATAAGGCTATAGAGTTGAGGTTAGTTTTGGTAGTTTTCATTCTTAGTGTATACACAAGTGTGATTGTGGATTGATCTATAAGTGTATCACCTTTTTATTATAGTTTTAATTTTTTAACATTATTCCCTTTTCACCCCAAAGTGATTGGATTATTTTAGTGTGTGAGCTTAAAAGATAAATTATAGGAGCTAGCCCTTAAACCTAGAGGTATATCTCTATTATATGCAACCCACAGGCTTAGAGGTATTCTAATATTTCCCAAATATTATAGTATGCTTGAAAAACCTCCTCTAGGGTGTAATATTGGTGATATCAAGTACCAAAAATCAAATTCCAAGTACCTTTGAGATATATTAATATCTTCTTGACTATTTGTAAGTGTCTCTTTTGGTTTTGCCTAAAATCAGGCCACTAGACCTACTGCCTACATCTTGATATAATAATATAAAATAGACTTCCAATCATATATCTATATAAGTTCTGATTGACTTCTAATTAATTATCTTCTTGACTCAACTTGTAACTTGTGATCATTAGAGTATTTATTTTTTTACAATCTTCCATATCAAACTTATTCAACATTTCCTTAATTTACTTAGCTTGAGAAATGAAGATTCCATTATCTGACTGAACTACCTGAAATCCAAGAAAAAATGATAGTTATACTAACATATACATCTCAAATTCTTGTTGCATTACTTCTATGAACTCTTTAGACATCTTTTCATAGGCACTACCAAAGATAATATCATCAACATAAACAATTATAATTAATTGATGCTCACCTTTTGTTTTGATGTAAAGGTTGCTATCAGCAACACCTATCTTGAAACCCTGATCAAGCAAGTATTTTTCAAGTCTTTCATACCATTCTCTATGGGCTTGCTTTAGCCCATATAATTATTTTTTTATTAGACATACATAGTCCTTATTTTTTGAAAAAGAGAAACCTTTAGGTTGTTCTATATACACTTATTCTAAATTTCCATTGAGAAATGCAGACTTTACATCCATCTAATATATCTTGAAATTATTGAAACTAACATATACCAAAAATAATACTATGGATTTTAATCTTACCACAAGTGAAAAATATTCTTCAAATTAAACACCTTCTACTTAAGCATAGCCTATACATACTAGCCTTGCTTTATTTCTCGTGACCTAACCATATTCATTCAATTTGTTCCTAAAAACCCATTTGGTTCCAATGACATTCTTGTCCTTAGGCAAGTCTAATTTTTCTCAATCTGAATGAGTTCTTCCTCCATAGCACCCATCTAATGCTTATCACTTCTATCTTCTAAAAATCTTTTTGGTTTTATCTTCGAAAATAGACAGAAGTTTACATTTTTTGATGTATTCATAAACCTTCTTCTAGTTTACACTCCAACATCAATATCACTGATAATTTGACTTTCTACATGATTTTTCTAAATAAGTCTAGAAGGTGCCCTTGTATTTGCTAATTCTTCTTCTTCTTGACTTTATCATGTTACTTCTTCTTCTAATGTTTTTTTCTTCTTCCTTGAGGTCAATATCCTCTACGTGAACTCTCAGTTGTGTGTTAACCTTCTTATATTTGATTTCATCTACTCTCACATATGCACTCTCCACAATCTTCTATAGTCTCTTGTTGTAACATCTATATACATAACTCATTTAAGAATATCCAAGTAAGATGCCTTCATCATCCCTTGAATCAAATTTAATAGATCCTCTTCAACTCTTGGTAAAACACATGATTCCAAACACTCTAAAGTGTTCCACTGAAGCTGGTCTACCTTACCATAATTCCTAGGGAGTCTTATTGATGTTTATTCTGATTTGACCTTTATTTAAAATTTGTATTACTATTTTTATATCCTCTCTCTAAATTCTATTAGATAATTTGGACTCATTTAACATTATCTTGGCCATTTCCTAAACAATCTTGTTCTTCATTTCTACCACACCATTTTGCTATAGTGTCCTTGCAACTAAAAACTATATCTTAATTTTATGTTCCTTATAAAATTCATCAAACTCATTTAAATATAATTTTCATACTCTATCATATCTTAGACACTTTATTTTTAAGTCCATCTCATTCTTAACTAGAACCTTGAATTCCTTGATGTTATCTAGAGCCTCAGATTTTTCTTTCAAAAAAGCAACCCAAGTCATTCTAGTATAATCATCAATAAGAAGCATGAAGTAACTTTCACCTTAAATACTTTGAATTATATTTGGAACACATATATCTATATGAATCAACTCTAAAGGTATTTTAATTGAGTATTCTTTTGTCTTGAACCTTTTTCTCATCTATTTTCAATGTCAGTATGCCTTACACAGGGTGTTTGTAGGCTTAGTGATCTTAGGCATATTCCTAACTAATTTCTTAGTAATTATATGTACTAAGTTGTCAAAGTTTATATGTCCCATTCTTCTATGCCAAATCCATATTTCATCCACTTAACTCACAAAACACATTTCCTTCTTGATCTATTTCAAAACATACAAATTATTTATAGTCCTGTCAGCATCTCCTACCGATCTTCTTGAACTTGCAACTTGCTTTTCTTATTTCACATCCTTTAACATGACAAGTTAGAGTATGTCCTTGATTGCTTATTTGACTAACACTCAATAAATTATGCTTTAGTCCTTTTACATATAACACATTCTCAATTTTAGTTTTCCCATTATCAAGACTTAGTATTCCCTTGCCAACAATATTAGATAGTGTATTATCCCCAAACTTGATTGTACCTTTAGTAGTCTTCTTCAAATATATAAATTTATTCTTGAATATGAAAATTAGTTTTTGCTAACATGGATTCTTCTTCTTTTGGAACATCATTTTCTTGCTCCTTTTTTAATATTTTCAAAGGTCCTAACTTTTTATCAATTTGAACATACACCTTCCTATTTTAACTACAAGGGTTTGCATAACCTAATCTATAGAATATTGAAATATGTCCAATTCTATTATATTTGTAACAAATCACACTATTTATATTTATATTTGACCCTTAGACAAATGAATTTTATAATATTGTTATAAATCCATGAATATTCATATCACTTCTCCATGCATGATTGTTTCTATCATTTGATCTACAAATTAAACTCTATGTCCAAACTGATTACAATAAAAATAGTAGCCATATAAGGAATTAATTTACCTTATTACAATTGTTTCCCTGATAGGAAATGATCTATAAATATTTTTGAAAGGCATATTGACACTTTTTTTATCTTTAAGAGGAGTCAAAATCTTCTTGACCTATCCTAACCTTTGACTGTCGTTCACAATCTCAAATTTATTGAGAGCATCAATATATTTTTTTTGCTTAATGATATTATACTCTTCCTTTCTAATCTTATGTTCATCTATGTATCCAAGGCATATTTTTATGAGAGGTGACCTTTGACTATTCAATATGTTATCAAGAATTCCATTACTCTTTTCAAACTTTTAACATTTTTTTAATTTGACTGTGAACTATTCCAAATCTGACTTCAATAAACCTATCTCAGATTTGTACTCATTATACTCTCCTTCCTTGGACTTCATACTTTCATTTGCTTCTTCTAACTGAGTCTTGAGATTTTTATTGACCTTCTAATATTCCTTATCACTCTTAGTTATCTTAGTTTCCAAGATACATATCTATTTTTCATGACTTTTGACTAGAGACTTCAACTTTTGGCTTTTCTTTGTTTGACTCTTCAATTCATTTAAAACACTGATGAGTTCTACATCAAGATCAAACTTAGCTTCTTCTTCATCCACTTCTTCATCATCCATAAAGACTTGTTCTTTTGAACTATTCACATCTTCAACTTCAATGGCCATGAACAAAGTTTCATCACTTCTATGGTCTGAACTACAATCATCACTATCTGAGATATCTTTATCACTAACTTTAGAAGAGATGTTATCTTATTTAGAATATAAACTCTTTTTTTTATTCAAGAACTTTTTATTATAATCACCTTGCTTGAAATTTTTCTTGTTTTTGTCATACTTGTTAGACTTATTATTTTCTTCACCATGTTCTTCATCATGATCATGTTTTTCTTTTTGAGGACATTTAGTAGCAAAATGACCAATATTACCACAATTGAAACATTTGAATGGTAGTTTGTCTTTTTACTTACCTAAACCTTTTCTTAGTTTCCCCACAAATAAGGCTTCAGCTTTGTCTTCATCAACATTAGTGTCACTATAAATTTCAACTTTTTTTATTTGTTTTTTCTTTACAACCTTGAATGTTGCTTCCTTTTTGAAAGATCTTCCATCATCAGTTCTCATCTCTTAGGTATTAATGATTGCATGAAGCTAATCCATTTGTAAATTGTTTAAGTCTTTTAATTCTTCAACTACTAACACTTTTGAGTCAAATTTTGGGGTCCTTTTGAACAATAGTTGCCTCATTAATCTTTTCTCCAAGACCTCTAATTATGTTAATTACTTTATCAACTCTAAGAAGATATTTTGCAATATTCTCTTCTTCTTTAATTTTTAGACCTTCAAACTATCTCCTATAGGTCTGAATCTTTGCCAATTTTACCTTGGTGTCACCTTCATAGATGAGTTGTAACTTATCCCAAATTACCTTAGCTGACACATATTACAACACCTTTACAAACTAACATTCTGCCAATCCACACAATATAGCATTCATAGCCTTTGAATTATTCTCACTTCTTTTCTTTCCCATAGCATTAGTTGGATGAGTTTTAGGGATAGTATACCCATCTACAATTGATTGCCAAATATCAAATCTAAGAACCATGAAATAGGTCTTCATCATAATATTCCAAAAGGAATAATTGGTTCCAATGAACAAAGAGGCCTTTTTTGTTGAAAAACCTTCTTATACTTGATGATTAGACATTGTGCTTCTTAGGATATATCTTCCAATCATCAAGCTTGACCTTGAATAACATGATCTAATACAAATTATTAGAATCAAAACCATTGAGGGGAGGGTGAATCAATGAGCTCTTAAAATTTTCTTCAAATTATTTAGTTCATTAATCAAGTATCAATGCAAAATTCATAGAGCAATCAAACCACAATAAAGAACATAAAGATATAACACATGATATAAGTGAGAAACTTTTAAAGGGAAGAAAACCCACATTGATCACTACATGGACAACATGTCCTAAATTAGATATGTAATGAGTCAGAAATATTATTGAGTACCAACTCAGATTGAGGCACCAACCCTAAATAGTCAATAACCAACTTGACAATAAGATTCATCAAGCACTAACTTGTTAGGAAGTGCCAATTCCTTGATTTATAGACACCAATATATAGGAGGCTTCAACCCCCTTTGACAAGCACCAACTTAGCTACTTCAGATCATCCACCTTTATTAGTAGCTTCTATCAACAAATGATGATATAATTTTGCTTTCTCTACTTATCGATCTCATATTCATTTTGATATTCTTTTTCTTATCAATCAAATAGACACATGATCTCTTTCTCTATTCTTTATTTTCAAAGAATGTATCTTCTTTGCCTTCTCTACTCATCTCTTTTAGCTAATTCTGTATACTCTAGGGTTAATCTCCCTACGAATAATTTTATGTTTTCATACTCATGCCTCTCTAGACATTCATTATTTAACAAACCTCTACTCTACTCCTTGGTAATTTTATATTATCATCCTTATTTTTCACACTTTAAAAAGATAATTCAATCTTGCTTATATACAAAATGGTGATCATAAACCTCTTGAAAGTCAGCTAAACAAAACTCTATAGTTGGATATATAATGATTTATTCTCTTTTGAAAACATAATTCACATTAGCTTATATAAAATCTCACTCACATAGGTCAACCTGAGTGAAATGAGGCTAGAATAGACCAAGTAATCATTTAATTATTTTCCAAACAAGTCTGTAGTAGTTCTATTTAAGTTTGTAGTAGTCTTGATGTAGTTCGCAAAAGCTCTAATGCATTCTATAACACCCCTAATGTAGTCCATAGTAAACTTGATGTACCTCATAGTAAACCTAATGTATTCCAAAGCATGTCTGATGCAGTCTATAGTTTCTCACCTAGTAGATCCAGACATGATCTCATCTCCATAATCCTTAGATCAACTTCCTTCACATAGAATAGCTTATTCAATGGTATTTAGTCTGAATTAATTTTTTTGTCTATTTTTATGTCTCCATATGATGTAAAATATAGATAACAAGTCTCTTGGCCAATTGTCTATTTCACCAAAAATAACTTTCATGGCAAGCTACAAACTCAATTAGTAGCTATGGACTTTATAGATTCTACAAACTCTTATCATCAGAAATTCCTTGACATCAATGACCATATTCTTTACTAAATAGAAAACCCTTTGACATCAATGACAACATATCAACACAACCTAGATGGATATTGATCAGTAATAAATTATTATCATGTATATCTAATCACAGAACAAAATTAAAGTATGATCTCTACACATAGAATAGTTAGAATAGTTATTACTTCAATCTACCTTTTAAAAACTATAAACACAAATCAATATCAAAATTAATTAGATCAATTTAAATTATTCATGCATTCATAAAAATTGAGAAAGAGAAAAAAAATAGAAGCTTGTATAATTTACTATGAATTTTGAAGCTTATATTGATATTAACTAAATATTCCTCCTATAGTGAGGTGAATTAAAATATATATATATAGACTATTGATAATAATGTGACAATAAAAATAGAGTTCATGTAATGAATAAAAGACTTAAATATAATTAAACCATTACATTTATCATAGAATTATCAAGCTAACAATGGTTAATTTAGTGTTTGAGTGGTAGTTAGAACCACTAAAGTACTGGGGCTAAAGTTACATTTAGAACTACATTTTGGCTTCTAATAATGGATGCAAATTATGCAAACTTATTATCCACTGTGATTGTATCCATAATTGGTTTTCTAAATAGCATATTTATTTTATGTATAGTAATTATGATTCAAAAGTGAAGTATGCAAGACTTACTTAATTGTAGTAGCTCCCTTTACCCTCTCCTTTGCATAGGTGAATAAATTTATCACATTACTACTCCCTCTCTCATTTACATGTAAAATCTTATATTCAAAACTCAACATGAAATGAATTAACTAGGCAGTGAAGTATGTGGGATTAGTTGTCCATTTAGCATCAAAATTACATATATATCATACTCTTTAAATAATTCCAAAATTATATCTACAGCATTGTCAATAGTTATAAGTATTACATGTGTTTCATCATCCCATTATTTAATGGACATCCTTGTTTTGACAGTAAAATTTAGAACTAGATTAATTTCCAACAAGGGAATTATATCAATATGAGGACATAAATCTTGCTTAACAACTTTAGTAAGAGTAGCCAATCTAGTCTCTATTTTCAAAACTTTATCTTGATATAATTTAACCTTTTGCCTAAAAATAATGATCTTTAACCTTTTGCCTCAAAATAATGGTCTTATTATTGGCCTTAGAAACAAAAACCAATAATCTATATAATGAATCCAATACTTTCTCAACATCAATAATAAAATTGCCAACTATTGAAGATTTTGTTTTGCATTTCTAATGTCTACCATTTTTACTTTAATATTTGAACATCCTTCTTAGCCATGTTCCCTTTATCAACAATGACTGATTTAGGTTCTTATTGAAACTCATCATTCTCACCTAATTTATTTTTCATTTTCATTTTTAAGGTGAAAATTTCTTCCTTAGTCTCACAAATGATTGTCATATATGCCTAAGTAATTTTCCTTCTTTTAACCCTCTTCATTGAGTTTGTACCCTAATCAAAATGTATTCAAACCTTTGGGTTGTCAATAATCATTAATTCCTACCTCTATGATTTTTCAACTTAAATTTTATGTATCTAATCCTTCCCTCTAGAATAAAAATGAATGGAGTAATAGTAGAAGGTTTTGGAGTTAGAATGCATGTCAGCACTCACATGGGATTTGTGGGGTCAATCAATAAAAATTGGGTGCATGTCAATGATATAATGGAATAGGTAGGGCCAGGTGATGTAGGTGAAGTGTAAATGGACATTGAAAATGTAATTAATGTTGTGTCACACCACCTCCTATTTCCATTGATTTTCATGTTTCTAAAATAGCCTATAACTGGCCTTCATCCATTTTCCCATTTTTAGTAAGTTTATTAGGCATAGAAATTACTCTATTGATAATGTTTGGTAACCCTATCATGACTATGAATTTGAAAGAGGGAGTTGTGTTAATAGGTATTGCATTTGGAAGTGTGTCTTTGGGAAATAATACATGATATTGAGAAGACACAAATTACCCTATTATAGGGACTTGCCTATTTAGTGCATCTGTAGTTTTCACTATGGAATAAATGGTAGGCATTAAAGTAGGTATAGAAAAGGATTATTTTTATTGAATAGGTGAGGATTGGGGAATAGGTTCATGAAATTATGATACTACAAGATGCTCTTGAGTCACTATGGATGAGTCTTGAAGAGAGTCTTATCTATACAATTGAATAACATTCCATTAAATGCTTGAAACACTTGGAGAAACATTATCACTTTTAAATTGTGTAACATGAGGCACGACTATAGGATTAGGGTAACCTTGATTGGTAAACTTAGGAAAAATATGCCTTGTGTGATTTGAACATCCCTCTTATGGGGTGTTACCTTAACATTATGCTCTTGTTGTATTAGACTAAGAACAAGGGAAACAAGTGTTACACCCTCTAACTTAGGTATGGTGAGTTTATTTGGATTAACATCATTCATATGATAGCTCAAATGGGTTTGTTGTTCTTTTACACTTCCCTCTAAAAAAATTCTTATGATTTAACATGTTCTTCAACAATAGATATTTGAACTAGAGGACTTAGATGGGGTGATTATATTACCTAAGGTGATAGATATGCTCTGTGAGAAGCAAATGTAAGTGGAATACTTTGAATTATTCTATTACTTAGATGCATGTCAGTCAAAGAGCCCTATTTATGCTCCACTGACTTTGGTCTCTCTTCTACTCCTCCAAACTAAATAGTCTGGCAATCTCCATTGTGACTCCAACATTATTCATGTTTATTTCAACCACCTCTTCATCTTGATAATTGAAAAAGAACCAGTCCAAGATGTGAGGCTTATAATGATATACCACATAAACTTTCCCTATTAGTGGCCTTAGATATCCAACCACTATGTCGTTAGGGTCTGAATGTCTAAGTTCATTACTTTGGAGTGAAATTGAGGACCTATGGGCTAAGCCATAAAATAAGACATCAAAATACTAAGGATTAAGGTATGCATAAGATATTTCTTTATTATTTTACAATCACCATCTATTGCATGAATAATCTGATATATAATTTATTGGTATGCCATTTTATCTAGGAAAAATTTAGGTAGAGTTAGTGGAGCTTGTAATGTGCCTTAAAATATTATTATGGTATAATATGGGTAATAATAATAAAGTCCAATAGCTTCCAATGATATTATTATTTATTTAGATAACCTAGTCATATGCCTTTCATTGATAGCCCAGTAAACTAGAGGACTTAATAAGTCAACAATAATCTAAATGTTCTACATGTATTAATGAATGTATAGTTTAGAGAAGGCCAAATGTATTGGTGTTCTAAAATCAAGGGTCCATATAATAGATTTGGGAAATAAACTATGGCATATATTTTATCCATTAAATATGAAAACATATAGAAATTTACTTATTTCTTGATTCTTAAAAAACTTGTCATGTTGAATTATAACAAATGATTTCTTCCAAGGCATGTATTATTTTGTTGTTAGTCACCATATTAAGCAAAGGTATCTACCTTTTATCTATTAATGTTGTATTAATAGATAAAAATAATATACTCATCATGGACACTCCCAATCAAAATACTTATCTAAACTATCTAATATAAATGTGTTTGATCTCTCGTTTGCAGACAATATATTTTGCATCATCAACATAATCCCTAAGGACCTCTCTAACATCATTATTTTCAACCATTCTAGGGATACTTATTGATTGTAAACTATATTAAGCTTAGGCAATCCATAATATCCCTTGTAAGCAACACCAAAAATATATTAAATTAAATTATTCTTATTTAGTGAGTGCATTATGTCATTACAAGATGTAATGTAGAAAACATTATAAATTAGGTCTACGCAAGGAAATACCTTAGCTTTCATGGTTACAAAGTGTAGACCAACTATTCTAATGGCCACAATATCTAAAGAATACTCTCATAGATATAATGGAAGATTTTCATTGTCACTTTAATCCTTATAATCATCCACTTCATCAGATATGGAACTGTAGTGCCTCAATCTCATACCCAATGCTTCAAAATCAAACATTGTATCTATGAAAATCTAGTTTGTGCCGAATGAACAAATATATATAGTGTTGGTCTACATGGTGATTTTGGAATACTTAATAATTAGGATAACTTCTATTTTTTTTCTTGAATGTAATCTCTTAAGATCATTCTAAAGTTAAATCAGGCATGAGAAATGAGGAACAAGAATGTTGTGAGTTTACTTAACTGCTTTAAATGTTTTTGGCTATGCAGTCACATCCCAATGGATTTAAATGCTTTGAAAATTACCTTCATTCATCTGACTTTATGAAGTTAAATGTATTTTATCTATTTAAATTTATTTATATTTTTATTTTAAAGTCATTTTTTTGTGGGTAAATCAAACAAGATGCATTTTTTGCATTCCATTGAAGGTTGTTATGATGCTTAGTCATATCCTTGGATAATTATGCATTTCATAGTTGTGTGTCAACATGTCACTCTTATTTTTTTTCATGTGGCATCATATTTCACAATCACATCCCTTCTCTAAGTGTTTGGATAAAAATTTTGATTTTCTTGATAGCAAATGTGATGATGACAAGTGGAGCATTATAATTGAGTACCAATTCTCAAACACATGAATATTAAAAATCATTATGTATTTATTTTGAACCATATAATATTTTGAGGATGATACATTATGACAAGTGGAAAAATAGGGTAGGGTTTCATTCCCATATAATAGATCACTACATTTTTAGGATGTGAGGCCATGACACATGGTGGAATATGAGAGGGTCACATTAATGTATACTATAGCATTGCATTTAATATTACCATGAATAATAGATTGTGAAGATATGAATGAATAAGGTGTTGATACATGGAATTATTTTATTGACTCAAAAAAATTTAGTGATTAATTTCCTAATGTAAATGTGATGACCATTGGCTTACATAATGTGATTGGATGTGTAGCCAACATGTGGAATATTCTTGCATTTGGAGTCTAGAAATAATAGGTTGTATATTATGCAAGTTACAAAATTGTGACATGTGGAATGTGTTAAAATTTATAATGGGTGAAGTCTGATGCAAATAAGTGTGAATGCATGCAACTAGTTTTTTAAGCATGCATATCAAAAGGGACATCCTAAGAATAAATACTTCAAAAGGTATTTAATAAATAAAGATTTTATAAATCGCTCCAATGATGTCTCCTTTGCCTTGAATTCCTAAAGTATAAAATGATTTCATGCATATGGATAAATCATGTCCATTGGAATATATGATTTCTACATCCAAATCACTTGAACACAAATGTATAAATTAAAATAAAGAATCAAAAATCTTAACTAATGTGTTGACTTGAAATTGAATATAAATTAAGTACTAAGCATTTCCTAAATAATATCCCAATAACCATTTAATTTCTAGGATAAATATGTTTAGATTTAAGATATATCCATTTAAAAATGAATGGGGGTGGGTTGGTGATGACATGTGGCATATTTAATTTCTCTTAAAGTATATACTTATCCAACTTGGATTGATCACATGCAATCTTTATTATCCTTGTCTGGATTTTTGCCATCTAGTGATTTTTCCTTCGTTGTGTTTCTTTCACAAGTGTGTTTATTCATAAAATGTGTATTTATTCCAAACCATGCAAGATGCATCATCTTTCCCAAGAAATAAGCTCTTTCTAGTGATTGTGATCTTGAAGATGTGTTTTGCAAGTATTGAATAACTTTTTGCGTGTTTCAATCATGCATCAAGTCCTAGATAGTCATTCCATATTTTATTAAGTAAATTTCAAGGTAAAAATTTCCCCACACTATGTTTCTTTTCTTCCATTAAATAATTTATTACTTGATTCTATTATGTCTAGTTCTCCTTCATGTGAAGTAAAAATTCAGCCATTTTAGCTCTTAACTCATTCTCCATTCAATCTCACTGATCAATGGTTGACTGCACCTATGGTATAAATTCTTACACATCCTCAAATATTTTTATTATTGCCCCTTTTTTTATATATTGATTTCATACATCATTAATATGGCTTGTGCCAACTTCATTTTCTATTCATATCCTTCATGAATGGTATCTTCTTCTCCCATCACTTTCATTTAAATATTTGTAAGAAAATAATCAAAAGCATTGTGCTTCTTACTAGAATTTTCCTTAAATCTTAAAGCTTTATTAAACCTTTTATTCCTTTTTGTTTTACATGTTTCATCATGCATGCACATCATCATATATATTTATGTGGTGTCATCTTATTTCACTCAAACCTCCATATATTCCTATGTATATTGAAACCTTATAAATATTGTATGATTCCTTGCCCTTTAAGCAAAGATTATTTATTATTTTCACTAACCAATCTATGTAATCTTAAAATTCTAACTTTATATCCTTTAACCTCTATACCCTAAATTCCTCATCAGTGGGTTGACTTTGTATCATAGCTACATGAAATAAGTATATAGTGGCCATACTTAGCTTTTCTAAGGTATTTTATCACTAAAATATCCACCCTCAAATTTTTGATTGCTCCATTTCCAGAATTTATTCCAACCTCTAAATCTATTATTTATATTTATTCAAAGTCTCCTTTTAATGATTCAATCACTCCATTATGTCTTTAACACACCTATCTACTAGTAGATACCTCATCTTCACCTCCATAGCTAGTTTTTTCAATATTGTCCCAATAACCTCCATTGTCATTTAGCTTGCATCAACCATATTTACACCTCTTTCTTCCTCCCAAATAGATTCCTCATTTTCTCACTCATCCTCACAATAGTATTCATAGGGACATCAAACTCTAGATCTTTAATATCACTATCAAATTTAGTCTTTATCTTCTTACACACATTGTATATCATATTCTAGTGTCTAATCATCCCCATAGATACTCTTAAGGATGATACTTAAATTACTAGACTCCTTTCCCTTTTCAAATGTGATCTTTCAATCTCTAACATTCCTATCAATGTTTTCGCCCATCTTACACAATATGTTATTCACTTTATTCCACTCCTTGTACATATGTACCTAATTATTTGTTTATTTATTCATGCCCAATATCTTATTGAACCTCAACCCTTACCTTGGTGCTCACACTATCACTTTTTTGTTGAATGCACACTTCCATATATGACATTTCCTCCAAATTAGCATCTTGTTTTGATAATATATTAAAATTTTATCATACAACACCACATTTTCCTTATGGTCTTGTAACTTTAAATAATAATCTAAGGTTTGAAATACCTTATTCAATAGGACTTGTTGCACAAGGAGTTTATGGGCTTGTGGTAGTAATAATAGTTTCCTATTGTATAGGTCCTCAAGTAATTTCTTGAGTATCCTATGTAATAATGGTTATTCCCCATTGGTTCTTGAACATGAATTTATGTTCAAGTCTCTTTTATAATAGGATTCATTTGTATAGCTCCTTTTTTAGTAGGACTCAATGTTTTTTTAGCACTTGGTATTCTTGTTCCAACCATATTTCTCACTATATTTCCATACACATAAATATACCATTATATCATATTAGTTCCACCCTTTGAAGATGATGAACTTTACTTTGGTTTTATATAATTATCTTCCCATTTTCACATGTAGCTTCTTCCAATTGTTGCTTTCTTTTCCTTTCTTCTTCCCTTCTCTATGCAATAGTCTCATTAATTAATACTAGATTTTAAATAACATAGCATGTGTCGATTTTACTAGTGTTGTACCTTATTCTGTGAAGGTCTCTAAGACACTCCTAATTTTATATTGATATTTATCCAATTTCACAAAAATTGGTGGTTTGATATACAAAATATCATTCTCTAATTCTTCATATTTTGACGGTTCAATTTTCATTAGAATCATATATCTCCTTCTTGACTCATTCCTCAGTGCATCAATCACTAAAACATCCACCATTGGTCTATTGTGTATTCCAGATATTGTGTGTTCACAACATATGGAAATTTTACCTAGTTTGATCATTTCCCATTTTGGTCATATTTTTTTCCAAATAATAGTGTGCTATTATAAAAAATCTAATAAAATCATGATATCATTTTAGAATTTCTAGTGTTATTCTATACTCCTTAAAATCATCATATACGCACTCAGAGCAAACCTTCATATTCTCCCTATTGGGGTTTTCATATGATGAGTATAAATATGTGCCACATATTTCTATTCACATGATAATGATCTTAAAATAAAATTTAATCCATACTTACCCTTAGGAAATTATAAATCCCCAATCATCAATAGAATCAAAATCATCCCCCAAATAAATTAATCTCATCTTTGATGTACATTGTTACACACCATCACAACCTCTTCAGCAATGTAATTTTATTAATTGAATGTTTTACAATTATTCACCACAAAATACATAAAATATATAGCTTCATTTATCACCATGTTCCACTAACCTATGGAAACTATTCTATAGCTGATAAGTCACTCACATAGTATACATCAAAAAAAATCCACTACAATTGTAGTGGTCCTTCCTTTTATCCCCAATAATTTTGATACTTTATTAATTTAATAAAATGTCTTCAATTCCCCACATATGTCATGTCCTTAATTTTTTAGGGTGGTTATCATACACATTCATATGAGTTATATCTTCAACATTAATTCTACAATATTCAACCTTCTCTCATGCATGTGTGTCAACAAATACTTCACCGATTCCTCCATATTTTCAAATTATATATCTCATTAATCTCTAGCACATATATCAATACCAAGTACCCCATTAAATTTATTTATACCATTAAAACACTCCACTTTATGTCCATTTTTTTAATTCCTTACTTTAATGGTTGAAATACTTAACCATATAAATTCTTGAACATGTCACTAGCATCTCTCCCTCCAGTATTTTTTTTTGAAAAGACATAATTATTTTCATGAAGGGATGTTTTTTCTACATTTTATTATTCTTTTTTAGTGGTGGTAATTTAGGTCTCAAAATTATTTCCTATAATGAATCTTATTAATATTTTGATCTACAATTTTCAATAACTTATTTATGTCACACATTAATCTCTTCTCTTTGGATTATCATCAGCATTTTACATCCTTAAAATGTTCACCTCAGCTTCCTATGGAATGATTGAATTTTAACAAAAAACTCTTATTTAAAACCTTTATTGATGTATCCAACTAGTATTTAACTCCCCTTCATGGCTTGACAAAATTATGTAGCCTCCAACCCATAATGATGCATCCTTTCATTGACCCACTTTCTACAACTCCTCTTTAATCCGACAATCCTATCATATTCCTTTTCTCTTATCTCTTTTATTCCCACTTTAGCTCTTAAAATAAGATACAAATGGCCATTTATAATGAATTTTTACACCCCTAAAACCCCGCATGAATTAATTACTTCATCTACCACCTTTATTTACTTTGTGAATCCTTTCCTCGCAAAGTTACACCATCCACTTCTTTTTCTAACCCTTCCTTACATGTTTCCAGGTAGTGCACATCATCTCCATTTTCATGTAAATTTTTTTCACTCATTAAGGCTAAGAATGTGATTCTAAAATCTATGCATCATCCTTCACTCTCTTTTACACAACATTTATACATGTCTCCTTACTTGTTTCAAAAAACTTACATGCCCCACTTGACACAGTATAACTCTTGAGCCATTTATACATTCCCCTATGAATTTTCACATTCCTTTGTAACAATTTTCTTTCCTTCCATTTTATTTCCAATCCCCTCAATTAATTATGCATTAATTCCTCTTGAACATATTTTATATTCATGTAAAATCTTACCATGCAATATTTTCCCAATTCCACTAATCTATTTGACATGTTTTTATTCATTTCACATTCATCATGCATGTTTTGTATTCCATCACACTATAAAAATGTGATTTTATCTCCCTTATTAGTCACATGTCCCAATAACACCTCCCATATATACTTATATGTCTAGCATAATAATCCTAGAGGGATTCCTCAGTTGGTTCTTTAGACTAGGTTTACAGGGTTTATTTCACTTATTACATAAATAAAAGAACATGTGAGGAAAATAACCTAGAATGAAAGGAATATTTTTTTGTTAGATATTTATCTTATTAATAATGCCTTATTTATGTCTACCCTTTTGCATCAAATGAGTAAAAATTAGAGCCTATTCCTGGTAATCTTCCTTTATAATAGCTTTATGGGGTGTTATATTTGTTTTTCCCTTCCTTGTGTGTTTATTATGTTAACTTTATTGGGAAACCCTTGTCAACTTATGTCATTTTCTTACCATTTTTAGTGTAACTCCACCTCCATAGTGAGGTTTATTTCTTTGCCTAATTTTTTTAACATTTTTATTTTTAATTTTTATATGAATACTCTTAACTAATATAATGTTTATATGTGCATCATGTCTCCTTATAGTTCTTTCTTTGGTTTCTATTCTACTTTCCTTGGTACCTTAAATCTTATCTCTATGTGCATTTTTTGGTAATTGATTTTAGCATTTTGGTATTTTATTTATTTTTATTTTTACATTAGCCTTTACCTTAACCACACTTTGAATTTGTGGCTATCTAATCACTTCCTTATTTTCTTGAGGTTTTTCAACCAATTGTTTAGTTGTGCATGGATCCCATATTTTGACCATATTTGATTCCTTCATTTTCTCTTTATTAATTGTGTGTATTATTATTAACTCACTTGTCCTAGAAGATGAACCCTCAATGTTAAACTTTTCTTATTTTTTCACTATGGCTTTAAATGTGTCTTTAATCCAATGATAAAATTCTTGGCTAGATTATCAGATCCCCTCTTCATTTGTCTAACTCAGAGCTTCATTTTTTTAGACTCCATGTTTACCTTGTCTCTACAATAAAATTATATAGAGATTATTTTATTCTTCATTTGATTCTAATTCTTCCACATATGCTACACCATGTTCATTATCTATGGAAATAATAACCCTTTTTTCCCCACTCTTAAATCTCATATAATGTTGTTTGAAGTGCATAGCTTGGTTGTTGTAACATCATGCCATTCATAACAATGCATGATATGTATCTTCTTCTACCATTTTTGTCACTCAATTTTTTCTAAGAAAGATAATACCATTATTTCCAAGTCCACGTTATGCAAGAACCTAGCAAGGATTGACTTTTTATCATTCATAATGAATAACATATTACTTTAAAGATGTAATGATGACATCCCCATATGATTCCATTCCTCTCTTATCACTATGTTCACTTACACACTCGTATCGATCAATATATAATTTATTTCTAAATAACTAAACTTGGCATCAATAATTAAATCTTGATTATACGATGATTTATTTTTCAAACATATTTCTTATATTATTTATTGAATTAACTCTGTTTCACCCCTACACTTTTTTGAAGCCCCCTACTCCATCTTGATAATGAGTTATTCTCATACATTCCAAAACCTTTTCTCTTATTTTGCATGTAGTCATAACTTCACCCTACAAATACCTTATCATATATTATGCTTCCATCAGAAATGTTATTCTATATATGCACAGTTGGATATCTAATTTTTAAACCTCTATCCTATGTTTCACTCTCTCCTTTTGAGTAGTGAGTTAGACGTTCTTGCATCCCTTGTCTCTATACCACTCCTAGTTGTTCTATTTAGTTTTAGACCTTAACAATTTTATGTATCCATCTATTTTTATACCTAGGTCCTTTCCTATCCCCCAATCCTAATCATGCATATAGCCTTTTGTGCTTGATCCTTTTTAGTATCTTTTGAAAAAAATTAACATAACCTTTTATCTTGTGATTTCCCTAAAAAGTATCACATGTTGATTCCTTATTATGATCTCAATGGTAGCGGCCCTATCCACATTTAAACTAGGTTACTAAACCACACATACCAATTCTACCCCTTCTTCTATGTCCAAAAGATATTCCACATTGATTGTAACCTACACCTTGGTTTTAGTTAGCATATTCTCATCTCCCTTACATACTTGAGCTAATTAATTATTCTATTATTTTATGTGTCATGTGTATATGTATCATAGATCTTGTAGTTATATGTGACATTAATTTTTTTGGTGTATTGTAACAAAAAATAGTTGTATGTCTTTTGATCTCATTTACATACTTCACATGATAATTTTACTACTTGCACTTTTTTCTTTATGAAATTCCCCTTGGTTTATATATTTAACTCACAGTCAATACACCAAAGAGCCTTTGGTACTTCTTACACATTTTTGGTAGATAGTTTTTAAACTAAAATTTCCATCTTAAACATTTGTGCCTCCAAAAATGTGCCTATCCTAGTATCAAGTTCTTAGTCGTTCAATTCTAAGCATTGAATCAAGTTTTCATTACACATCAACAAATATTTTCATCACTATTTTCCTTTTTAATGTTGGAAAAAAAGTCCCAAAAACCCATTGTACATATTTCAACACATTTAAATCATATTATTAAAATAGTGCTTTAAAACATGTTTAAAATGTGTATCATGTTTGTTCAAACTCTCATTAGTATCTTACTTAATATCCTTCAATGCAAAGATTATTTTTTTCTCAAAATCTATTAGTTAGGGTCAAACTTATGATACCACATGTGTGCACAATATATAAAAGTCATCACAAATTGGATTGATTTTATTTCCTCTATAGTCACTCTTTTTATGAATCATTCAATGTCACATTTTTGAATGTGATCCATTAAATCTTCAATACTCTAATAACTTCATCAATATCTCATCATAAATTTTTGGATTAACTGAAACCCATTTTGGTTGATGCATCTATTATGCACAAACTCTATAAGCTCCACTCCCACTATATCTACTTAGTCATATTATCCCTTGCATGGATCCTCCCTAACTTATTACTATGGGTTGTACTACTAGGATGATCCCTCCATCTAGAAAACTTTGAACTTGGCCCCCTTCTATCAGTATCACAACACTCACGCTTTCACTTGAATACATAATGTTTATGATTACCTACACACTATTTTTATCCACATAACTTTTTAAAATAATTTTTTTAATAATTGTATATTCAATACCTTACAAATTAGATATCCTCACTTTAAACAAATTGGTTCCATTTACTCTTCAAAATCTAAATGTGAATAGGTTTTGGCTCCTAGCAAGTTTGATTTAGAGTCACTATTAATATTTGTGCATTCTAACTCATAATATATATCATCTTATGATATCCATTTATCTTTTTCCATAAATCTTCTTCACTTATGGACTCCTCCATGCACAAGTATATAATCTCAAAAGAGCACCTCTCCTCCTTATGCAAGCTAATCAAATTCTCCCTACTTTTTACATGTACCAACAATATTTTCATGAATAGACCCTCCCATTTTCGTAGGATGATTAGAATACATCCCCTTATTTATAATTTTATTATACATTTGCATTATTTCTTCCCTCTTATTAATAAACTTCATTTCACTAGGAAGTAATTTTCACCCAATCTTGTTACCAAACTTGGTCAATTCCTCATAATTTGTCTAGCCCTTATGTAGACTAGTTTATCTAATCATCCAAATGCCCTTCAATCTATATAGGTGGTATATATTTATATGAGTATATATGGGTGCCCTGGGGGCCTTTCTATATAGGTGAGAGTAATCCTCCACTCCCCCTCGTACCCCTCAAGGGGAAGGGAGCTGGGGTAGGGGGCAAGGGATCTAAAGGGAGGGGTCAGATCTAAGTTTAAGATCCCAAAATTTACCATGATAATTTTGATAAAAATAATTTTTTTTCAATGAATGATTCTCTAGGATCCCACACAAACTAAAATTATGCTTCCTCTAAACACAGATAAATTGAAACTAAGAACTTAACTGATAATTATTGAATGTGAATCTCCACTAGATGTCCACAAATATTGTCCAGTCATAAAAAGAAGTTAATTGATTTAAATTTTCCTTAATCAAGGCATAATTGTTCTTGTCATTGTGACTGTGACCCACCACATTAGTCACTAACCACACATACATGTGTTGTGATAAGTCAACAAAGAAAATCCCAAAAACATCACTTTGAATATTCTTTGATAACCACTTATTTGGTTTTAAACCTTTAATTATAATATCATCATTTGTAAATTATAAATATTTAGTCTCAAAATAGGCCTCCATTTTACATAAATAAATTCACCCCACCATTTTCAATTGTAATCTCCATACTCTATTCAAAATACCATGTACAAGCTAAATCATACATAATAGATAGAAGAATATACACAGTGCTAGTATATCACTTAATCCCAAGGACTTAAGTGATAACCTAAGGTGTAAAACCCTAATAACCCCATTATGAGATCAAATCACAAAAACATAAATTATCAACTCATCTACATAGAGAAACATATCATGTAAACATCATATACATAAAAAATAAACATCATAACAATATACACTTCACATAAATAATTTTATGTTTCTTGCACAACATGACCTATTTATTGTTGAATAATGACACCCTTATTATTTCTTTTTGTTCTAGTACTTATTACACTTGTGGTTTGGTTGATATCTATATGCACCTAAATTTTACATAGTGTGACATTCTTGATACAAATTTGATGATGATGAAATGATCTCTTATTTTATGCTCCATAGGGAAATATCTACCTCCTTGTTCCCCTTTTACTTTCATTATCCTCACTTAACCCATTTTGGTCCCTATTTGTTTAAAGTTTATAGCTTCTATCAACTTGTTTTAAAAACTTCTTATGCAAGACAAAACCACCACTCTAGGTGATAAAATTATTGCCTTCCTTTATGAAACCACCCCTCAAATTACATAATTGCCACATTAGCTTCATAATAGAGTTTTTGGTTACATATTAATGACACCACCCTCGCATAAAGTGGTGGTTTCACAACTACCCCTATATAAAGTGGCAGTTATATCCCTTTGTATTCATCCTCCAAAATTAGCTCCCTAAAATCATCCCTTGACATGTTTTGCATGTTTTTATCATGTTTCTTGTTTATTTCATTATAATTTTTCCTCCAATAAGTCTTAAATAACCACTCTTTTAATCTAAATAAAGTTGAGTTGCTCCCAATTTTAACTTCTAATTGGACTCAGTTAAACTCCTTCATGGAAACTCCCAACTCTTTCTATAAAAAAGCTATTTTTGTCTTGATTTCACATACAAAAATTGGCATTAGAAGTTTTTATTTTAAATCCATTAATCCACAATCCTAATACAATTTCCATAAGGTCTATCCTCTATAGTTTTCATGTTGACTAAATTTCCACAAGTGAAGAAGTGTTATTGGTCTAGCAACTTAGTCTTTGAAAATCAAACCATTGGTCAGCCTCAATTCAACTACTCTTAATTTTTAGTTGTATCTCTTATCCTTCCAAATTTGTTTAAAATATTTCTCATCATTTAGTTATATATTTCCTATAATTCACATGAGGATAAAAATTAGCTAGCATAATAAGGATTCTTTCACCAACATACTACATGCATTTTAGCAGATCTATGCCTTTATCATGTTGGAATTTCTTTTGATTTTAGTATTATTTTTTTATTAGGTTATATTTGTGGAGTTATTTTTTATTTATATTACTCTCATCATTTATAAAATATCAAATTTTATAGGGAGATAAATTTATTTATTTTCATTGCCTTTGTTGCCAAAAAGAAAAAGTAGTTAACCTTGAGTGTGCTTGCATTCCAATATATTTATTTTATCTCCATCAACAAACCGATTCATAAAAAATAATATGAATACCTTAGTAAATTTTCATAACATTTCCATCTACTATATCATTTCATTTTCAAATCTTAAACAACTTTTCTTGCATTCAAAACAACCAACTAGTCAACCATAAACCTTAGACAATCTTAGGTACACAAATGGAGCAAGTATATTTCTTATTTTGTTTATTTGTATGAATTAAAAGTGTTTTTATTCCCTCTTAAAAATAAAAATTGGAACTTATATTTCTTTTTTCTCTCTTAGGAAATCATTAAAAAAAACTTGTTTACAACAAACTAGGAAAGTTGAAAGGCTAGTGTAGATTGTTTTTCGATAAATAAAGTTAAAAAAAAGTATTGAAATTCTTGTTTTAGATTATATTTCCTTTTAAATTGTTTTCATATTTATAATACATAACTTTCATATTTAATCCATCCCACATAAATTAAATAAAAACTACAAAGACATCACCACCTAGATTGCATCTATACAAAGCTAGGATTTACTAGCACTTTGCACAATAGTATAGGTTTCTTCCTCTCTCCTTTGCATGCATTATAAATTATTAGAAAAGGATAAAAATAATATTTAATTTAATTTTTTTTATTTATTTTATTTCATAATTTTAATTTCATAAAGCAAGCATTTTACCTCCATAAACTTAGAAAACCCCAAACAAAGTCAAAAACAATAAAAACTCAAAAAAAAATAGTGTCAAGAAGCCTTTAAAACACACATAAGCACCTATATATCATTATAATCCTTTCCCACATGTGAAATCATCCACATTTTATCCAATCCTTTCCTATACATGTAAGTTCCCAATACAAAGCCTTGGTTCAATATCACAGCAATAATAAACAACAAACCATTGTCAAACAAGCTCATACACTTCTAATTTGGATTTTTCATAACCTCCTTTGGATGACCCTTCTTGAGACACCAAGACTTGTCAACCAAGGTTTATTCCCTAGATTTAAAGCATTAGATCTAGAGATGTATATTCAAACTAACATTAATAGTGAGTTAAGATGTGAGGTTTTACATTCTACCCTAATTCCTCATCTTATTGTTGACTCCTTCAATGTTTTGAATTAATAAGACCACATCCATAATCCACCTATAGTTTCCTATCCTCAACATATAGTTTACCCAATCAAAATAACCCATCCTTACTCCTATCTCCATTCCCCTCCTTTTTCTCAAGTCTATCCCTATCTTATATCATTCGCATTTGTGGATTACATTGACTGGGCATAGCCAACCCAATAGAATATATATTTTCCCATAAGTCATTCAGTTTGATCTCCCTCATTTCCCTATTATTAGCATCAACTAAGAGCTTCACCTTCTTGTGATCTCAAAAACTAAAGGACATTGGAGCTTTATTTTTATGTATCTCAATGCTCTTAATGACCATTATAATGTTACTAAGTCTTTTGGTTCCTTTAGGAGAACCCATTTCCACCACCCATTATAAATCCCATCTCACCTAATAATCAACCCAATCCATAGTCCATTCATTATGTTGGTCTCCACACACTAACCTTAAGGAGTTGAGAGCACAATTTAGAGTGTGATATTCATGTGTACACAAATTGGTGAACCTAACATGAATGACTTCATACTCTTCATATTCCTTTATTTTTATCTTATCCCCTCCCTTATCCATCTTCCTTCCTCCTTCCATTTATTATGTGGGTATTCATATACCCCAAAAATATGTTTAGATAGGACATAGGTATATATCTTTACCTATAAGGCTATAGGATAATCCAACTCAATTATAGTGAGCCCTCATTAATGAGTTAGAAAAACCCAACATTTGAAACCAATATAAACTACCAATTATATGACTACTCTAATCCTAACACTCAAACCAAGAGTGGGGTCTCCATTTAGGAAATACAATACATATCTAAAACTATAAGTAACCACCCTAACTCTTACATTATGACCCCTACTAGTGGAGGCATATTCACCCACTTTGTGTACACTAGGCCATCCATTAGCTTAAAAATCCAAGACATAAAAATCTTGGCTAAATATTATCATTACCTAGGAAGCATCCACTACTTGGAGGATGAGGTTAACCATATGCAAGTGGTCATGCACCCTCCTAATAGGATTTGAGACACCTCCAACCCACCAATATAAATGGAGACCACTACCAAAAGGGATCCCACCCTGAACCAACCCCCTCATACTAACACATCTATCCATCTTATACAAGAGGTCCTTGGGCCTAATACCAATGTTGGCCCAAACCAACTCATTAGCACCCTAGAGGGTCATATTTGTGACCTAGAGAATAACCAATAAACTCTAGGTTGGGGGATGGCCCAAATTATCCTACACAAGCTCATCCCTCTCTTTGTCTCATTTAAGTGATGACTCATCAAGCACCATAATAACAAGCCTATATGCTTCTGTCATAGTAGGAACATACTCCCCCACCAAACCATGTCTCTCACGAACACCTTGGGGATATCCTTACTCATGGATTCCATAACTTAGACACCTCTAAAGCCCATTAATTATATAAAGCACTTATTCAAACCCCAATAGGAATTATATATACTTATGGTCCACCTTTAAAAAATGATGTAGTAGACAATAATATATTTTTCTTTATACCTCTAAGGTACATACCTCCAACATAATAAACCACCACACCTCCTACATCTAACAACCTTTCCCCTTGTTTCCATAGGTATTCAAAATACACTCATCTAGATAACTATTTTTTGGCTTATTCTCACCTTATCAGGATTCTTTTATTCCTTCTAGTGTTTACCAAACTAACCTTTATATAATTCATATTTTCACTCTAGTCCCACTATGACAATAAAATACTTTAGAAACAATGGGGAATTATGTTGAGTAACTTAAGGAGAATCTTGATTTCATATACAATGTGTTCTTCTCCCATGTCCCCTACTTGACCTTTCCAAGTTAAAAGGGGAGGGGGATCCCAACACACATGTCAGAGCTTATGATATGATTGTTAGGAAACTCCTACCTTGGGATGGGGTTGTTATAAAAATCTTACCCAAAACCCTAAAAGGTATAGCACTCAATTAGTATTACCACCTCTTTGAGGGTTCTATACATTCTTTTTTCCAACTCGTGGCCACATTTTTCAAAGCTTTCTATATGAAAAAACTCTTGAAGACTGGCATACATAAATTCTTTTCGTTAATCAAGAACATAATGAGTCAGTTGCCCATTTCATCATGTGATGGTGATAGGCCTTGTATTCTTATACTAGCACACCCAACATGGATCAATAAGAATTATGTGATCTCTTCCTTCACTCTATTAACAATGATATGAGGGAGGTTGTCTATAAATTCCCCTATCAATCCTATGAATAAGCTCTTGAGAGAACCTTGAGAATTGACCAGGTAACTTTTGATAGTGGTCAGTGAACTTATCATACTAATGGGTACATTATCACCTAAAACTAAAACAATGGGGGCTTTCAAAATATAAGTCCAAATAATACCAATAACCAAGGCCCTGAATTCATAAATCTAAATAGGAACACCACCACTAATGGTGTCACTAACTAGAGAAAGAAGATAAACACTATGATTAACAATTAATATTAGCCTGTAAACAACACTAATACCACTAACAACATAGCTTCAAGGAACCAAATCCACTCCTACCATTCATGAAATTGACTTTAACTAACTACCACCATGTAACATGTAATACCAAAATCATATTCCAAATCAATACCATCCATTTGAATATTACCCCTAGTTTCAAAACCAAACCTATTACCAACAAAATAATCAATAAGGGTTCAAGAAATAGGAGCAGAACATGAGGCCTAAGGACTATGATCCAAATGTTTATTTCTTTTTCCATATATTTATTGATCATGACACTTGAAAATATAATGAATACAACACATCTATCCAAACACTTCTAAAATATCAAACACATACATTTGTAGACATCTTCCTAAGGAGTGCTAGTATAAGCTTCCAGGCATTTTTAGATGATCTTGTTGCCCCTCAAAATAAGAATATCCAAATCTAATGAAACCCATTCCCTAACCACTGAGCACACATTACCCAATGTTAATATCATTTTGGCCCACAAAACCACCCTAGTCAACATAATCAGCCCATGATGGCATGCACTCATGATGTTAAAGCTTCCACCTACAAGACTATGAACACTAATGTGGATCCTTAGAGAAGAGTGTAATGCAAAAATAGAATGGTAAGGGTCATGTAATTGGATTTTTAAGAAGAGTAAAGCACCATTACTAACACTAGAGAGTATCAATCAGTCTCCTTACCCCTCAAACATTATTTAAATAGAGTCTATTCCAAAACTTGTGGGGAATTATGAATTAATTTCAGATTTTAAACAAGATGTTATCCCAAATATCATTCATTAATTTACTGAAGAACTCCCCTAATCATAATTTAGTATTAATTAACATAGTAGGATTGGGACATATATCTAGTGTTACTCCTCCATAAACCTAGATCAACCACATTGATCTAGACATGTTTTCACTTGGTCAAGAATCATGGGATGTTGATTACTTTTTTTATCTATGAATCCTTCCTCTTGACTCTGATATGGAAATAAGGGGAGATCCATCCTTATTTATATAGATTTGGATTTACAAAAAATATGTGAAGAGATACAATGGTTGATGATGGATTGGTTGTTAATATTATCCTATTCTACTTTCTAAAAAAACTTGGTTATGGGGAAACCAATTATTCTATAACGCTTAACACCCTACAAGGCTATGATAGCCTCAAATATACTTCCATAGGGACCATTGTATTCCTAATAACTTTGGGCCCCAAGATAATGTTAATTGAGGCATATGTCATAGACAAAGATAAGGATTATAGTATGATCTTAGGAATACATTGGATACACATGATGAAGGCCATCCCTTCAACCTTATTTAGACAAATCTAGTTCTTACACCTAAGAAAGGTCTTCATGGCCTTGGGGGATCCCAAACCCTTCAATATGTTATAAGCAACCATGCATAAATAGCCTAAGATACACATCAACTATCATTTGCCTACCAATGGGGTCGTGAAACCCATGAAATTGGTTGATGTTATTGAATATGTAAAGCTTAAAGTGTTTATTTTAAATAAGGGGACCAAAATACCCCATACTGTTAAAAGATAAATCAAAATAAAAATATGTCATGATGGCTAAAGATACCACTAACTTGAAAATAGTCACTAGTCTAAAATTTTCACCATCACTATAGCTGAAATCATCAATATCTTAGAAAAAGACACTCCACTCATGCTCCCATTTGACCCATGAAGGGTGGGGACCTAGGATTTCTCAAAGCCTCAAGGCTAATATCCATAATAAGTGTTATCTATTCTACCATAACTTTTCATGATATAGGTGTTTGGGATTGAATAAGTCACCCTTCATAATAACCATCCTAACAACTACCAACATCATCACCCAACACTCAACCATGTAGGGGCAAGTCATGCTTCATGTTCCACACTTTTCACTTTTAAACCACTTAAAATTATGCTATTAGATTAAAATATTATAGGTCCATACCATTTTTATAGATTCCCTAATCCATTTAGTTTGTTACCTCCTGAGATGTTAGTCATTCTACTTTTGCTTGCACCTAATTGTGTTGTTGATCATGATCCAACTCCTCCAATAGGTAAATAGACCATTCCTCCTCCCGTAGTCACACTAGTTATCAAGGAGAGTATCTATACCATGATGGTAGGTAAGATATAAATAAATATCAAAACTCATGATTACCCATAGATTCCATAGGGGGACTCTTCCTTCCCCTCATAAAGAAAGAAGACCCTAGAAAGTCACTCATTGAATTTTTATAATATTTCCCATGTATGAGAATAGAGAAAAAAATGATACCCATGTCCTATCGACATGACTACAAGATACATAAATATTTTTATGCACCTCCAATGCTAGAATGAGACCCTGATCATGTTGGCTTACTCCCCATGCCAAAATACATACTTCTCAACCCAAAAAAATGGGGAATTACATGTTTCTTTGAATTTCTAGAGGTACTTACCTACCTCAACCCAAATATTAGAAAACAACCTTTTGAGTTCCAAGAATTGCATCCCTTCCTTCATCCACAACATGAGGCTAAGCCATTCATAGCTCTTTGAGCCCTTTCATTTTCCCCACAAAGGGAATGAACTCATTATTTTCTTGAGCCTCGAGCCTAGGGACCCATAGAGGGATGACCATACATTTTTAATATCTATATGGTTGAGATATCACAAGATCAATAAACTTCATCAGATGACTATCCCCCTTATACACACGATTAGTGGGTCCTTTACTATGATGGGCCAAGTTCTACCTAAGTGTTAGGTTAGGATTCATTCACATTTCTTCTAAAGGGTGAGGCATGCCTTTTGTCTTAAAGCTATAATTTGAGTTTACAAATATTATGGCTGAGGATTAAGCCCTATTGATTTCCATGATCATTACAAAATGACTAAGCATTAAACACTTAAGGATCCAAGGTGACTCACAATTAGTTGTGAACCAAGAATATGAGGTCAAATAGACCAAGGCCAAACATATTTAGTTGTACAAGACTAATATGCATGATATTACTAAAGACTTTAAATTCATTTATATATAATCATTCTCTATGTAAATCAACCAATTTATTAACTCCATGGTTGCCTCATCTTCACACTTTGACCCCCATATGGAAATACTGGAGTTCAATTTCATATTGTTGGTTAGGATGGAGCCTATTGTACACAAAAATCCTAATGACCAAACTATCACCCACATTGATAAAGACAATGATCCCTTGGTCCTTGATTTATCTAAGAATAATGAATCCATTCTTTATTTATTATGAGTTTATGATGGACTCCCTTCATTCCATCATAATAGGGGATTATCACTTATTTGTTATCCCACATCAACCCTCATAATTGAATATTATGATTCCTACTATCACATTGAGGAATACTTATCTTCTAATGATGAAAATTATGTCTTTGATATAGAGGGTTAAGATCCTAATCTTATATTATCCCCTAATGTGTTTGAATATGGAAATGCATCCCTTATTGAATAAAACATCAACATTTACATTGGGATAGAGTAAATTACCAAACTTCTCAAGTTGGGGTCTTCACTCTCTAAATAAGAGGTGGAAGGCCATAATTAACTCCTCACATAACTCTTAAAATCTCAATTTTTCCTACACTGATATGTTAGGCATCAACTCTGATGTGGTCATCCATAACTTAGTTATAATACCTAATGGAAAACAAATCAAATAAAAGCTTAGGCCTATCAAGCCTAATGTCATATTTATGGTAAAATATGAAGTCATTTTTTATTTTTAAAATAAAATAAATTTTTAAATTTTTAAAAAGGGGAACAAGGAATGTGAATATCAAATTAGTGAACCCAACATCATAGTGCTATTACCATACTTTGAGTAATGCATGAAGGAATTTCACTTCATTTCTATAGAAGCAATCCCTAGTGAAAGTAACCAAATTACCAACTCCATAATTGCCTCATATTCATGATTTTACCCCAATATAGCTATACAAGAGTCCAATTTCATTATTTTAGTTAGGATGGAGCCTCTTTTACATAAAAATACTAATGACCAAACCATCTTCCACATTAAGAAAGATAATGATCCCTTAATCATTGATTTAGTAGATAATGATGAATCCATTATTGATTTATTATGATATTATGATGACCTCCCATCACTCCATCATAAGAGGGGCTTCTCACTTACATGTTATCCTACATCAGCTATCGTAACTAAAAATTATGATTCCTATTATCATATTGAAGATTACTATCTTCTAATGATGAACATGGTGTATTCAATATGGAGGATAAGATCTTTATCTTCCTAAAAATTTTGATGTGTTTAGAGATGTAAATTCCTCCCTCATTAAATAAACCATTGACATTAACATCGGGATGGAGGAGAGACCTATACTTCTCAAGCTAGGGTATTCACTCTCTGAATAGGAGCCGGTGGAAGGACATAAGAAATTCCTCATAGAACTCTCAAAAGTTTCACTTTTTACTACACTAACATGGAAGGAATCAACCCTAATGTGGTAATCCATAATTTGATAGACATTAAATTATATAGCTTCTATCGACTTATTTTATAAACTTCTTATGTAGAATAAAACTACCACTCCAGGTGACAAAACTATTTCCCTCCTTTATAAAACTACCCCTCAAATTACATAACCATCACAACATTTTCATAATATACTAAATTTTCTTCTTAATTAGGTGGTTTTTTAATAAATAAGTTTGGTTGTGTAAATATAAGTGGTGGTTCTATCACCAAAAGTGGTATTTTCACAACCACCCCTAAATAGAAAAGTAGTTTAATCCCCTTATATTTGTCTTCTAAAATTAGCTTTTGAGAATCATTCTTTAACACATTTTGTATATTTTTATCACATTAATTATTCTTTCCATCTTAGTTTTACCTGCAATAAATCCTAAATTAATCCCTCTTCTACTTTCAATCATTTTGAGTTCTTCCCAAGTTCATTTCCTAGTTGGACTCAGTTAAACACCTTTAGGCAAGCTCCCAAATCTTTCTACAAAAAGGCCATTTTTTATTTATTTTAGATATAAAATATTTCATTAGAATTTTTTAATTTGAATATTTTATAGCCACAATACTACTACAATTTTTTGAATGTCTAATATCTATAGTTTTTGTGTTGACTACATTGCCATTGTAAATCAGAACATTGGTCAGCCTCAATTCAACTACTTTTCATTTTTGGATTTATCTCTTCTCCTTCCCCATTTATTTCAAATCTTGTTCATCCTCTAGTTATATAGTTCCCAAAATTCACATAAGGATAAAAAAGAGATAGCATATTGAGTATTCTTTCACCAACATACTACATACATTCCTGCTGATCATGCATTGGTCAAGTTGGAGTTTCTTTTGATTTAAATATTATTTGTTTATTATATTATATTAGTTTATTGATTGGTGTATTATATTAATATATCATTCATATAATATAAAAATTGATAGGGAGAGAATTTTATTTCTTTTCATTCTCTTTGTTACCAAAAAGAAAAAGTAGTTAGCCTTGATTGTGCATACATTCTAATAGATTTAATTTATCCAAATTACTAGAACACTTCATAAAAAATTCATAGTAATACCTTATTAAATATTCAAAACGTTTCCATCCAATATAACATTTTATTTTTGAATCCAAAACAATTTTTTCTTGCATTCAAAATAACCAACTAGTCAACCATAAGACCTTAGACAATATTAAGTGCACAAATAGAGAAAGTATATTTCTAATTTTTTTTTTTTTTGATGAATTAAAAGTGTTTTTATTACCTATTGAAAATATAAAATCAAAATTTATATTTCTTATTTCTCTCTTATCAAATCATTAAAAACCTTGTTTACAACTAACTAGGAAATTTCAAAATGCTAGTTTAGCTTGTTTGTAGACATAGAAAGTTCAAAAATAGTGTTGTGATATTGTTGTTTTAGGTTATATTTCCTTTTGAATTACTTAAAAATTTAGAAGACATAATTTTCGTGTTTAATCCATCCCGCATAAATGAAATAAAAACTACAAAAACATCACCACCTAAATTGCATCTATACAAAGTTAAGGAAAAAACATGCCTTGCATAATAGTACAAGTTTCTTCCTCTCTCCTTTGCATGCATCTTGAATTATTAGAAAAGGGTAAAAATAATATTTACTTTCATTTAATTTTATTTTTGTTATTTCTTTTATTTTAGCATTTTAATCTCAACAAATAAGCATTTTACCTCCAAAAATTTTGACAAAAAAAAAGTGTCAAGAAACCTTGCCAACAAATGCAATCACCTAGATTTCATTATAAGCCTTTCCCAAAATGAAGGAATCCACATTTAATTCAAGCCTTACCTATTATTTTAATCACCCCACACAAACCCTTGCTTCAACATCACAACAAGCATACATAATAAACCATTGTCTATAAAATGCATGCACTTCTAACTTGGATTTTACCTAACCTCCTTTAGATGAACCTTCTCGAGACACCAAGTCTTGTCCACTAAGGTTTATTCCCTAAATTTAGATCACTATATCTAGATACATATATTAAAACTGACATTAACACCAAGGTAAGTTGTTAGTTTTTTTGTCATATCCCAATTCCTTATCTTATTGTTGACTCCTTGACTACTTTGGATGAATAAGAACACATTTAAAATACACTTTTAGTTTCCCATCCTCGATATATATTTTATCCAATCAACATATCCCATCTTTAATCATGTCATGTATCTATGTCCATCCTTCTTCTCCTTAGGTCTAGCCACATCTTATATCATTCACATTTTTTGATGACATTGACTAGGCATAGGCAACTTGATAGAAGAGATATTTTCTTCTGAGTCATTCAGCTTGATCTCCCCCATTTCCTAGATCCTAACATCAATAGGATCTTCTACTTCTTGGGATATCAAAAATTTAAGGACCTTGGAGCTCTATTTCTGTGCAACTGGATGATCTTAATAACTATTTTAATGATGATAAGGTATTTTGGTTTCATCATGAGAACCCATTTCCACAACCCATTCCATATTCCATCCTAATTAACAATCAACCCAATCTATAGCCCATCCATTACATTAGCTACCTCAGCTTGACCTTGTGGAGTTGAGTGCATACTTTAGCATATTATATTTGCATGTACACAAATTAGTTAACCTAATGTGAAGGACTTCATCCCTTACATATTCATTTATTCCTCATCCCTTTTCCATCTTCCCTTCTCCTTACATTTATTCTATTAATTTCAATATACCCCTAGAATATGTTTGGATAGGAAATAGGTGGATCCATTAACCTAGGGGGATATTAGAGAAACTAGCTCAATTCTAGTGAGCCTTCATTGATGATTTAGAATAAACTAACCTTCAACACCAATATAGACTACTAATTATATGAATACTCTCATCCTAACACCCAAATTAAGAGTGGCATCTCCATTCAGGAAATATGAGACATATCTAAAACTAAAATTAAACACCTTGACTCTACAACTATGACCCTTATTAGTAGAGGTGTGATCACCCCCCATGTGGCCACTAGGCCATCCATCAGCTTAAAAATGCCAAATGCACAAATCATGTCTAAATATGATCATTCCCTAGGACTCACCCACTATTTGAAGGATGAATTTAACCATATGCAAGTAACCTTTCACCTACCTATTACAAGTAAAGATACCTCCAACCCACCAATACAAACTGTGAACAATACGATAGGGTAACCATCCCAAAACAAACCCATCTCATGCCTTTACCCTTTTTTTAAAATAGGTACTTATGCCTATCACCAATTCCATCCTGAACCAACTTGTCATCACCCTAGTGGGTCGTATTCATGAACTAAAAAAAACTAACAAACTCTGGGTCAAAAGATTGCCCCAAATTATCTTATACAAGCTCATCCATCTCCTCTCATCTAAGAAATAACTCATCAATCACCACAAAAATAAGTATATATGATTCTTCAATAATAATAACATACTCCTCCACCAAAAAATGTCTCTCACCAACCCTTTGGGGATACCCTTACTCATGGAGTCCCCAACCTAGACACCTCTAAAGCTTATTCATTCTATCAAGCACCTATTCAAACCCCAATGGTAAACATATACACTTATGTTCCAACTTTACAAAATAATTTATTATCAAATATATGGTATTATTTACACCTTCAATTTATATATGCTCCCCTCTATATACAAGTTATGTCCCACCTTATGTAGCATTAGGTTATGTACAAACCACATGCATCCCACCATAACAAACCACCACACCTCCTACATCTAAAAACTTGACCACTTAATTCCATATGTATTCAAAATCCACTCATTTAGATTATTATTTTATGGTTTATTCTACTTCACCTTATCAGGATTATTATATTCTTTCTAATGGTTACCAAACTATCCCCTATGTGATTCTGTCTTTTCACTCTAGTCCCACAATGATAGCATTGGACTTTAGTAATGTGGGGACTTACGTTGAGTACCTCAAATATCATCTTAATTCCAACATATGGGGGGTTATTCTCCCATATCCCCTACCTAACCTTCCCAAGTTCAAAGGGGAGGGGGATCCTAATGCACACATCAAACCTTACGTTATGACTATTAGGGAAGTCCTACCTTGGGATGGGGTTATTATAAAAATCTTCCCTAAAACCCTATAAGGTATAGTTATTTATTGGTATTACCACCTCTATGAGGGGTTTATACATTATTTTCTCCAAATCATGGCTAATTTTGTGAAATATTTTGATATGAAAAACTCTTGAAGACTGATATACATGAATTCTTTCACATCAAGCAAGAACATAATGAGATGGCTTCCCATTTCATCACAAGATAGTGGCATGGCTTATATTCCTCTACCAACATACCCAAAATGGATCAATAGGAATTTTCAAGTCCCTTCCTTTGCTTCCTTAACAAGGATATGAGGATTGATGTCCAAAACTTCTCCTATCAATCTTATGAATAAGCTTTTGAGAGTGTTTTGTGACTCAACTAGGCAGCTATTGATAGTGGTTAGAAAAATTATGGGACCAATGGACACATTATCACCCCAAACCAAAACAATGGAGGATTTAAAAATATAACTTCAAATAATTCCAATAACCAAACCCCCAAAGTCCTAAATCAAAATAAGAATATCACCACTGATGGTGTCACTAACCAAATCAAGAAGACATACCATGTGACTAATAATCAATATTAGCATGTAAACAACACCAATACTACTAACAATGTAGGTTCTATGAACTAAAATACCCATCCTACCATTCATGTAGTCAAATTTAACCTACAACCACCACATTGCATCCAACATAAAAATTCTAATCAAAATCAATACCAACCGATTGAATAATACCTTATTTTTAGAACCAACCAGATTACCAATGAAACAATCAATAAGGGTTTGGGAAAAAGGGGTTGAACATGAGGCCTAAGAAATAATATCCCAATGTTTATTTCCTCTTCCAATTATTTATTGGTCATGACACTTGAAACTATAGGGAATATAATAAAATTATCCAAAGACTCCTAGAAGACCAAAGATAAACATTTGTAGTCATATTCCTAGGGAGTGCCAGTATAAGCTCCAAAGCCTTTTCAAATGGTCCTATCACCCATAAAAATTATAATATCCAAATATAAAAAAAAACCCTTCCCTAACCATCAAACATGCATTAACTAAATTTAATATTAGGGTGGCCCACAGAACTACCCTAATCAACCCATAATGGCATGCACTCATGATGCCAAAGCCTCCACCTTCAGGACTGCAAACACTAATGTGGATTCTCAGTTAAGAGTGTAAGGAAGAATCAAAATGATATGGGTCGTGTAATTATAATTATAATAAGTGTAAAACATAATTACTTACACTATAGAGTATCAACCTATGTCTCTTCATCCTAAAAACACTATTGAAATAGAGTTTATTCCTAAACCCATGGGGAAATATGATTTAATTTTATATTTAACTAAAAGATTATCCCACATCTCTTTCCTTTACTTACTCAATAACTCCCTAACTCATATGTCAACCTTGATTAATTCCATAAGATTGGGACATCTATCTAGTGTTACACCTCCACAAGCCCAGACCAACCACATTGATATGGACATGTCTTTGCCTAGTCAAGAATCACATGATGCTAGTTACTTCTTTGATCTGTGAAGCTTTCCTCTTGACTTTGAGATGGAAACAAGGGAAGATGTAGCCTTGTTTCTAAAATTTTAGATTTACAACAACTATGTAAAGAGATACATGGTTTATGATGGGGATGTCAATATTTTCCCTTTTTATTTCTTACAAAAATTTGCTTATGGGGAAACCAATTATTCTACAATGTGTACACCCTTCTAGACTATGACAGCCTTAAATCTACTTCCATAGGGACCATTGTAATCCATATCACTTTGGGCCCAAGATAGTGTTAATTGAGTTTATGTCATATACAAAGATACCAATTAAAATATGATCTTATGGAAAGCCTTGGATACATAGGATGAAGGTCGTCCCTTCAACCTTGTTCCATAAAATTTGGTTCTTACAATTAGGAAAGGTATCTATGGCCTAAGGGGATCCCAAAACCTTTGATATATTATAATCAACCATGCATAAATATCTTAGGATACACATCGACTATATTTTGCCTACCAAAATGGTTATAAAACCCCAACATAATCACAAAATCCCCATAAGTTATCGATGTTACTAAATTGATAAAGCTTAAAGTGGTTATCTTAAATATGGGTGTTGAAATACCCCAAAATCTATTAAAATAAAAAATTTAAGAAAAATGCATAATGATAGTTGAAGAGATCACTAACCTAAAAACACTCACCAATATAATAATTTCCACCATGCATACAACCAAGATCATCAATCTCTTATAAAAAGACACTCCACTCACCCTTCGATTTGACCCATGAGCAATGGGACCTATGATTTCCTAAAGCCTCAATGCCAGTAGCCCTGAGAGGGATTAGTTATTCTATTAGACCTTTGCATAATAGAGGTGTCTAGGAGTGAATAAGTCCCCCTTTGAAATAACCATCCTAACAACTACCAACATCATTACCCAATGCTCAACCATGTAGGTTCAAGTTGAAATTTTCATTCCACCATTGTCACTTTTAAACCTCTCTAGAGTATACTCTTGGATTGTATTATGATAAGACCATACCATTTTTCTAAAGTCCCTAATCCATTAAGTTTATTCCCTCTTGATATGTCAATCATTATACTTTAACCTACATCTAATTATGCTTCATGTTATGCTCCAAGTCCTCTAATACATAACCAAACCATTCCTCCTCCCCTATCCATGTCATTACTCAAGGATATGATATATACTATGACTATAGGTAAGATATAAATCAACATCGAAACTCATGACTATCCACAAATTCTTAAATTGGGACTCTCTCTTCCCTTCACAAAGAAAGAAGACCCTAAAAAGTCACCCACTAAATTTTTATAGGATTTCCCACATATAAAAATAGTAAAAACACTTTAATGCATGTCCTATAATGAGTAATACAAGATACATAACTATGTTTATGCACCTCCTATGCTAGAACAAGACCCTCATTATGTTGGCATACTCCCCATCCTAAAATAAGATCCTAACTATGTCAGGATACTTCCCACCCAAAACAAAAGGGGAATTAAGTTACCCTTTTAATTTTTTAAGGAACTTACCTACCTTAACCTAGAACTTAAAAAATAACCTTTCAATTTTCAAAAATTTCTTCCCTTTCTTCATCCACATAAATAAGGCTAAGCCATTTGTACCTCTGTGAGCCATTCTATTTGCCCTACAAAGGGAATAAACTCAATATTTCCTCAATCCTCAAGACTAGGGACCCCAAGAGGGAGTACCCAAAATTTTATATATCCATATGGTTGATATATTATAAGACCAAAAAAAATTCAATGAATTATTGTCCCCTTCTACACACTACTAGGGGGTCTTTTACTATGAGGGAGCTAAGTGTCACCTAGTCTTTGGGGCAAGAGTCATTCTCATTTCTTCTAAAGGGTGATTCATGCCTTTTGTATTCAATCTATAATTTGAGTGTATGAATAATGGGGCTGAGTATGAGGCCCTATTGCTTTTCATGTTTATTTAATAACACATGGTCACTCAAAAATTAAGGATATAAGGTAAATCATAGTTATTTGTGAACCAAGTTTTCAAGATCTATTAGACCAAGGCCGAACACCTTCATCCATATAACATTGTTGTGTGTGAGATGGATAAATACATTAAATTTTTTTTTATATAATTATTCCCTTGGGAAATCAAACAAATTATTAATTCCATATCTACCTCATCTTCATGCTTTGACCCCCATCTTATCAATACCAGAGTCTAGTTTCTTAGTTTTAATTAGGATGAAGCCTCTTATGTGTAAAACTCCTAATGACCAAACCATCAACCACATTTATAAATAAAAATATATCTTGGTCATTGATTTAGTTGATAATGATGAATCCATTCCTGAGTTCTTATGAGCTTATGATGACATCCCATCATTCCATCACAAGAGGGGCTTCTCAATTACCTGTTAACCCACACTAGCTCTTGAAATTGAATATTACAATTTCTACTATCATTTTGAGGATTACCTATCTTTTAATGATGAACATGATGTATTTAATATGGATAATGAAGATCCTAATCTTACCTTAACCCATGATGTTTTTGAATATGATAATACCTCCCTCGTCTAAGAAACCATTCACATTAACATCAACACAAAGGATAATCCCATACTTCTCAAGATTGGGTCTTCACTCTTTGAATAGGAGGTAGAAGGCAATAAGCAGTTCCTCATATAACTGTCAAAATCTTTCACTTTTTCCTACACTAACATGGTAAGAATCAATCATGATGTGGTCATCCACAACTTAGTTATAATGCTTGACGTAAAACAAATCAAACAAAAACTCAGGCCCATCAAGCCTAAGGTGGCATTGATGGTAAAAGAGGAAGTCATCCAACTTTTGAAATTTGGATTTATTAAGCCAATGGACTATTACAAATGGATGTTTATGATTTTCCTCTTCCTCATTAAAAATGGTAAAATTAAAATATGTAGACTTTCAAGACATTAATAAATCATGTCTAAAATATGACTTCTATCTCTCATCCATTGATGTCATTGTTGATGCTAATGCAGGGTATGAATTACTATCACTCATGGAAGGTTTATTAGGGTACAACCAAATTCATATTTCATATGAGGATCAAAGTAAGACCTTTATTAATCCATGTCAGACCTTTTGTTATGTCATAATGCCTTTTGGTCTCAAAAATGTAGGGGTAACATATCAAAGGGCCATAACCCACATATTCCACGATATTAATCAAAAAATAGTGGATGTATATGTATATGATATTATAGGAAAGGTGATATGATGTATATACCATTTAGAGGTGTTACACACCATATTAACATGGTTGTTCAAATATTATGTTACTCTTAAACTAGATAAATGTGTGTTTGGAGTCACTAGTAGAAAATTCCTAGGGTATATCATCTCCTAGTATTACATCAATATTTACCTTATTAAAATTTGAATGACCTTAGAAATACTTAATCCCATATATGAATCATGCATTAAAACATTATTAGGTAAGTTTGGATTTATTCAATGGTTCATTGTTGATCTCACCTATGCCATTCATCCCATTAATAAATTGCTCAAAAATAAAAGTGGCTTTATGTGTATGAATGATTATTAAGAAGCATTTTAATTAAAAAAACACTTCATTGTATATATCATTATGCTTGATTAAATATCATGAATTAAATTGGGAGCTGGGCGGATGGAAACGGCAGCGAATGGCGAAGGGCACGCAGGCCCGCAGCTGAGCCCCAAGTAGGACGCCTCAGCACCTGGAGCAAGCTCTTTGAGGCAGGAAGGCCATTTAGCAGGTGAGCATTTGAAACTGGCTAAACTCAATGGTTGCTTAATAAGAAGGCAGGACCGTCCAGTCCTGGTAATTCCTCAAGAAACAGTCCAAGAGGATGTCGAATACCTTTTGCCACACACACTGATTTGCAAATTCCTGGGGATACGAATCCCTCAGGCGGCTTTGGAGTCCTAGATTCGCCGCTCTTGGGCAGTGGACAGGGATTTTGATATAATGTTGGTAGGAAATAGCTACTTCCTGGTGACCTTCTCCTCAGTGACGGATCGCAATCATATTTTCGAAGGAGGCCCATACTTCTATGAAAGAGTAGGCTTATTTCTTAAACCCTGGCATGTGGGGTTCAATTCAGCTGAGGAGCTTCTAGCCTGTGTTCCAATTTGGGTACGCCTTCCTCAGCTTCTGTTGGAATTTTGGAGAGAGGACATCCTCAAACAGATTGCGGCTTTGTTGGGAACTCCAACAGCGATTGCACATCAGTCACTAGATAAGAAGATCATTACTTATGCACGCATTTACATAGACATGGACCTTAATAACCCTCTTCCAGATTCAATAGAGATTTGTATGGGGTCCTCATCTTGGATTCAGCAGATAGATTATGAATCCATCCCCTTCAGATGCAGAATCTGTCATGTTTACGGACATCTCCATCGTCAATGCCTGTTAGCTACTAACGGTAAGGGCTCGGGACCTGATATCTCAGCGCAAAATACTGCCTATAATGGTAAGGGAGTGGGCAGCTCGGGTTAGAATGAAAGTGGAAAATCTCAAACTTTTGGGATGAATAAAAGAAAAAACTTAAATTTGGGCAGTGGGGCGCAAGGCACAGTAGCTCAATCTCTCAATGGCGTGGATGAATTTACTCCAGTCAGAAAGTGTGCAAGAGGCCGTGGACCAAGGCAAGGATATGTTGAGAGGCAGGTTGAGCAAGGTTTTAACAAATTTGAAGTCCTTAACAACATGGCCATCGAGGATGGCATTCCGATGGAAGACCTAGGTACCCCTTTGGGGCAGAGCAAGCCAAATTTAGATTCTAATGATTTGCAAGATTTGATGGATCAAGAGCCTTTAGGCAATCCATCAGGACTGGAGGAAGAAGCACCAGATGATCTAAAAGAGCTAAAAGAGAAAGAAGTTAGGTGGGCTGACTTAGTAAAGGAAGTAGAGGCTAGTAGAAGAGACAAAGGCCCTGCTAGGGCGCTGGGGCTAGCGCAAAAATCTTTTAAAAAGGTCACGTCTTCGGCTCCTCCCAAGGTAGGTAGGAAAAAGGATCAAGACAGAATAAAAATTATAGGAGATTTATTAGTTGAATCAGGGGTTTTAAAAACCTTGGATGAGCACTTTCCCCTCTCCAAGCAATGATTGTCCTCTCATGGAATGCAAGGGGTTTAAATAGCTCCCCCAAGCAAAAAGCTATGCGCAGATTACTGTGGGATCATTCTCCGGATGTTATTTGTATTAAAGAAACTAAGTTATCGATGGATTCATTATTTGCTTGCATGCCAAATGTTTGGTCTATCAGTCAGTGGCAATGTGTAGGTGCGAGGCGCAGCTCAGGAGGACTAGCTATGGGCTGGAACCCGAGTAAGATTACACCAATTCACTGGATTTCCAGCTTATCAACTTTGTCAGTAGTGGCTTCTTCTTTGGAAACTGGTGAAATGAGCCTGGTAACCACAGTCTATGCCCCTGTTGACATTGGAGGACAATTGCAACTCTGGGAGCATATCAGATATATCAAAAAATGTTATCCATTTTTGTCGTGGATTGTGGCTAGTGACTTTAATGCGGTCATGAGCTTAGACGAGAAAAAAGGTGGAATGAGTCATCTTGGTCCTTCTTCAGAATGCCTTCGACACAATATGGAAGTGCTTCGCCTCTCAGATGTGAAACCTTTGAATGGGATGTTTACTTGGAGCAACAGAAGATCAGGTAACGCTGCCATCTCTGAGCGCTTAGATAGATTTTTAGTTTCTTGTTTTTGGCAATCTAATGCTTTTACTCTTACTTCTGAGATCTTGGATTGGAGGGGTTCCGATCACTAGCCTATCAAGCTTACCATTGGGCAGATCGATGGCCCCAAAAAAGCTCCTTTTAAGTTTTAATTGATATGGCTTAGGGACCCATCTCTTTATGACCTCATCAAAAAATGGTGGGGAGAAGGAGGGCCTGCTTATGGGACAGTGATGTACTCTTTCCTTAAAAAGTTGTAGTATGTTAAATGAAAATTACAGGTTTGGAACAAAACGTGCTTTGGAAACTTAAAAAACATGAAGAGAAAAGCTCAGGACCAGCTTGACGGCATTACAAGGCAAATAAGAGATAGCGGTCTCTCAGAGGACCTAAGCTTAGAGGAAGCTAGAGCTGCGAATACCTTAGCGGAATGGGAGCTTCGGGAAGAGATCTTCTGGAAACAAAAGGCACAAATCGAATGGCTACAAGAGGGAGACAAAAACATGGCCTTCTTCCATCATTCTATCCAAGCAAAGCATAACAAGTATTTTTTCACTACCTTGATAAGTCAGGATGGGACTCAACTTACCTCTTCACAGGCTATCCACAGAGAAGCTGTACGGCATTTTTCTGATCTTTTTTCCAGTGACCCGATCCTAGATGAAGGCACTGAAAATAGTGTTTTATCTTGCATTCCCTCTCTGGTTGATGACAGAATGAATGATTGCCTTATTCGACCAATTAGCATGGCTGAAGTTGAAGAAGTTGTTTTCAGCATTAAGAAAGGTAAAGCTCCTAGGCCAGATGGGTTTCTGGTTGAATTTTTATAGGACTTTTGGGATATCATTAAGAAGGATTTGATAGACGTAATACATGAGTCTCATCACATCAAAGAAATGCTCAGAGCTTTAAATGCAACGTTTCTAATGCTAATTCCTAAAAAGGAGCAAGCGGATAGGCTGGAGCTATATAGACCCATTGCACTCTGCAATGTTGTCTACAAGATCATTTCAAAGCTTATTGCTACCAGATTGAAAGGGTTGCTCCCTCTCCTTATTTCGGAGGAACAAGGAGGGTATGTGGCAGGCAAGCAAATCTTGGATGGAGTGGTGACTGCTTCGGAAGCTATCCATTCCATGAGCACCTCACAGGGAAGAGCTATGTTTATCAAGCTGGATCTTGCCAAAGCCTATGATAGAGCTAGCTAGAGATTCTTGGGCAAGATTCTTTTGGCTTTTGGCTTTAAGCAGGACTGGATTAGATGGGTACTAAGCTGTGTCACCACGCCCTCATATTTAGTACTTATTAATGGGGCGCCCTCTTAGCTTTTTGGTGCATCCAAAGGACTTCGATAGGGAGACCTGCTCTCTCCTTATCTGTTCATTCTTATGGCCGAAGGGCTGGGATGGCTCTTTAAATTTAGGGTCTTACAGGATGCTATACATGGCTAGAGATGGGGGAACGGGATAACTACCCTGACTCATCTCCAATTTGTTGATGACACTATTCTGGCAGGTAATGCCCAGATTCGGGAAGCAGAAGCATTTAGGAATACGCTGGACACTTACTTGGAAGCCTCTGGACAGAAGATTAATGACCACAAGTCATCAATCTTCTTTTTCAACACTCCTAGTGCTATTGAAAGAAGGATTGCGGCCATTTTGCGCTTTCAGATTCAAATTCTCCCAGTGGTGTATTTAAGAATTCTCATAGTTGTGGGAAGGCAGCCTCGACTCTTATGGCAAAATGTGCTCGACAAGCTGAGACAGAAAGTTGGCCATTGGACCCATAGATGGCTTTCCACAGCGGGTAGAGTGATTCTTCTGCAGTCGGTCGTTCAGGATTTACCTATATACCGAAGCATGGTCCAAACCGCCCCTACTTACTTTTTGAAAGAGTATGATGCTCTTTTTAGGAAATTCTTGTGGAGTGGGAATCTGTAAAGCTCTAAATGGAGCCTTATCAGTTGGGCTACTGTTTGTAAGCCAAAACAGGAGGGCGGCCTGGGACTGCGTTCGGCCACTTTGGCTAGCCAAGCTCTGGCTACTAAGCTTTATTGGAGATGGTGTACTAATCAATTGGCCATGTGGGCTAGGATTCTGGTAGCTAAACATCTTCCTGACATTGAACCCAGTGACATACCAGGCTCCCCCTAGAGGGAAGGGGATCGATGATATGGAGTACTCTCAAGCTTGGAGCTCAGCTTATGAAACAAGATCTTTTCTGGATTTGCAGCAGTGGGACGGAAGAACTTTTCTGGGATGATGCTTGGGATGGGGTGCCTCCCATCCTTCATTCGCATCTGCACTTGCAGTCTCTTGCTAATGTATTCCATTCTGCCGGTTGGGACAGGGTGATGCATTACAAAGTCAGCTTTAGATTGGGTAGAACCAATGCTTTCAGATGGAAAACTCCCTCAGAATGGCCGCTTAGAGGTTCAGAGGAGGAGAGGCATGAATTATCCCATATCCTGAATGCCAGAGCTTATAGCGCATTGTAGGGTCAGGACGTTCTTGCCTGGGGGGGTGATGCCTCGAGGCAATATTCTATGGCTTCAGGTTATATGACTCTGTCTAAGCAACTCACTAATGGGAAGCAATTCTAGTGGGGCAAGAAAATTTGGAACCAGGTTTCCTGGCCCAAATGTAATTTTTTTCTTTAGATCCTCACATACAACAGGTGTCTCACCTGGGACAATCTTTGCAGACGTGGTTTTCAGGGACCTTCTATTTGTGTTTTATGTTGTAAAGAGGAGGAAACAGGAGCTCACCTTTTCTTTCAGTGCTTGTTTGCTAAATAGGTTTGGCATATGTGGTGGAATGCTTGGCAATCCCCTTGCTAGCATGTTTCATCTTTAATTGAGTTCTGGAACAAATTGGGAGTCGCCCCTGTTAAAAAACCTTTGTTGCAAACTGCCTGGGTGGTCGGTCCAGCTTTCATTCTTTGGAATCTATGGCTGGAAAGAAACAAATGAGTTTTTAGGGGAGTGCAGCTTGAGTCCAGAAGCCTGTGATGAACATCAGCAATGCGCTACAGGAAACATTGCTCTTCAAGGGCACGAATAGGGGTGAAGTCGACTCAAAAACTGTCAGAATTGGTTGGTGCTTGGGTATGGACTTAACCATAGACCGCGCACCTTTGACCAACACTTGTGCGTGGAGGGGCAGTTTGAGGATGGAGCAGCCTATTGACAGGAAGGGACGTTGGACTCTTCCGGCAGTAGGGCTTTTAAAAGTGAACACGGATGGCTCCTCACGGGGGAACCCAGGGGAGGCTGGGATAGGAGGAGTTGGGTGTGACAGCTTGGGAAACATCCAACTTCTTTTCTCAAAATATAAAGGCTGCTACACGAACAATTTAATGGAAGCTATGGCTATTCTGGAAGCGGTCAAAATCTGTTGTCATCGAGATTTCTCCAATGTTATTTGCGAATCGGATTCGCAAGTGGTGATCAATTTACTCAACAATCATAATACTGGTAAGTGTGACTGGCATTTAAATTCTATTGTTCAACAAATTAAGCTTCACAGTACTTTTTTTAATTATATTTATTTCCAACACATTCCTCAGGAATGGAATGAGGTTGCGGACTCCCTTGCCAAATGGGCCTCTGAGTATGGCTCAGACTGGAACATTTCCAAACCTAGAATGCTCCCGTTGGACTTACATCAAAAACTGGTTCATCTGGTGGACCAGGAGAAAGTTTTGTAATTAGCTCTTTTGTTTTGTGATTAATAAATTTTTACCCCCTTTTTAGTTAAAAAATATATCATTATGCTTAAAGCACTTCATCCATACAATAGACACTAAAATTATGTCACACACATGCATAACTCCCTATGTTGAAACCCCCCTTGAGCCCTTTTTAATAATAATAATTAGCCTTCCTAACCCATGCTTTTACCCCTCACATATTTAATTAATTTAAAATATTTAATTAAGTTAATTAAAAACCACTTATGCCACCTTACCTGGCCACCTCATTATAAGACTAATTCTCACCCTCTGACTCACCTTAAGACTTAGTCCCCTTACCCTAACTATGCATGACTTGTTCTTAACCCAAAAATAAATTCCTAACCAATTACATCCTTCTTAACCTCCTATTTCTAATGTTTCTTAATAGATACCACACTTTGCATGAGAAACAACAAAAAATAGGCTAAAAATAGTAATTTAACCTATTCTCATGCCACCAACATCACTCAACCCATGCCCAATGTCGATAGGATCGTTGACATCGATATTTAAGCTAGAATCTAAGCTAATGTTTAGGTCAGCAAAAATCAAGAATTTTTATTTCTATTCACATACAAGCTTTTGGCATCAAACTTCCCATATCTTATCTCACTATTACCTTGCATAAGTCCATCTATATTAAGAACTAAGGTCTTGAGAACCAGTAGTACATGCTTGTTTTCTCTATTTAAGGCATCAGTTCAGCAAGCTTGATAAGAGCCATTCATTTGGCACTTATCATCTAATCACCTCTACAGCTCAGTACATCACTTATTTTATAAGTCTTTAAGTAGTTACTTTTAAATCACTTTATATCTACTATTTATTGTTTTACACATCCCTGATTGAACCCTTATGAGGGAGTTATAAAGTTTCCCTACTTGTTTCCCCTTGTTTTAACACACCAAACCTCTAACCAAAACTATCCAAACAATACTCTCTCACACACACAACTCTCCCCAGCTTACCTAACAACACCAAAACCATTTCCTAGACCTAGAAAAGCCTTTTGCAAGCCCCTAGGCAATTATTTCACCTACCAACATTGGTAGCCTAATTGATATCGATCACACTTGCTCACCAACCTTGGCAACCTAACCAACATTGACAGCTATGGATTTCCACTAACCCTTGTAAAACCTACCCAAAAAACTTCCTAAATAAAAATTAAATATACCACCTGCACTCTATTACTCTCTACTGCACTCAGATTGTGAATAATGGTAACATAATCTCTCATTTACTCTCTCTCTCTTTTTCTCTCTTTGTTATTTATCACTCTTTTGTTTCTCAAAAGTGGACTATCATCTCTAAGGAAGTTTGACACTTCCTAGAAAAATCACGTAACTTGGTAGCCCACTCATATATCTACTAATATACATTTTGTGGTAGTGATTTCTTACTTGTAGGTAGTCCTCCCCAACCAAAGAAGAGTGATCACAACATTTGGATATGGTGTGCAAACCAATTCGGGTTCATTCTAATCACTTATCCCTATCCTTCTCTATTTTTATTTACACTTGAAATAGACAAAAAAATTAGTGAAACGCATACGATCCCTTGATACTTTATATTATAATAATTAAGGTGTCCCTCGCCTACATGTTGGCTTAGGAAGATGAAACTGACAAGGAATGTGTCATTTATTTCATTAGTTGAACCCTTGTCCATTATGAGATGTAATACACTAAAGCATAAAATGAATGCTTAGCAATAGTGTATGTGACAAAATTACTTTGACACTATATGCTCAATCAAGATACAAGAGGTATCATGAGATATCGATCCCTACAAACTTTTCTAATCTATCCAACTCTATCTAAGAAGACCAGGCACTTCATTACTCTTTTAAGTGAGTTATATTTGACTAATCTCAAAAAAAAATATATTAAAGGACAAATCATTGTTGATTAGTTGATTGATTCTCCCTTGAAATTTAATGACCTCATCAATACTAACTTTCCCAATGATTTGATTTGTTATATATAAAAGCCTTATATTAGTTATTCTCCTTGGTACATAGATATCATCAACCACCTGATCGACCACACTTACCCCAAAGATGTCAAATCATAGCCAAAGAGACATATTTATTTCATTGCATCCAAGTATGTTATTCTACATATGGTCCTTTATCATAAGGCCTTTTATGACATGATACTATGATGTGTTGACCAAGAGGAGTCAAAGAGAGTCCTTTTTCATTGTCATAGTGGTGTTTGTTGTGGACACTTTAGTAACCATGCAACTTCCAAAAAATATATAAGATGGGATATTTGAGGCCTACTCTAAACCATGATGTTGTCAAATATGTATGCAAATATGAATATATCACATTTCATAGTTTTAACAAATAAAAACACTTTTTGATACAAGTTAAAATGCCTTTTATGACAGTATAGAACAACCATCCTCATCATTTACGCATGTAATTCCTAATACATGAACATAAATATAAAAGATAAAAAGTAAATTGTAATCAAAAAATAAAGTAACATCACACATTATGGATTGGGATTTTTTTGGCTTGTCGCCCATAAATGAATATGATAATAGATTTGGCAACCATCCAAGGTTCATATATTTTTTCTTAACCTTATGATGCACCATCTTAGCCAAGGAACAGTTCGTATTTTAGTTTGAAAAATATTGAAACAACTTCTGGCTTTACCCTAATTTGATTTTAGAAACCTTGATATGATATAAACTAGTATATGAATTTAGATAGATAGATATGGTATTCAAGCATACATCTAAATGTAAAATACTAAAACTAATTGCAAGGATTTGATAAGTGGCATATGCTAAATATAATAATTACAACAAAGGAATGAGTACTTAAATTTCCTACCTAAATGTCTGACTATGATTCTAATAGTATAAAATATATTTAAGTAGGCATGTCATTTTTCCACTCTGGGAACTATGTTTTGTCTACACGGGTTTAGTTTCATTATATCTAAGTTAGTATCAACTATCAATACAACCTTTAGTGGTCAATAGTGAATTGTTCTAAAATATGGATCTGTGAGCATACGATCACCTCCACCTATCTCTGAAAGCTCTTATGTGTGATTCTAAACTTACATGATGTGTGCAACTCCAAAAATTAACCTCCTTCACCTTGAAATCCTAGGTGTGTTTTTGAGGGCTAGAAACCTGTGAAAATTGGGAAGGTTTAATAAGTTGAGTTTCCCCCAATCACCATTGTTCATGATCAATTGTTACCTATGTATATAATACTCTAAGGAGGGAAATCAATCCACACATATTCTCCCACTTAGTGTGATTTTTTAATTATGATCCTTTGATATATGCATACAACTAATGATTTTGACAATGCTTTATTTGACTTAGATTTGGTATGTTCCAAACTTGGCTTCTAACTCCTAGTGATTTATTTAAAATTTTAGAAGAATTTGGTATATTTTCTTGATGTGTATTAGTATATGGATGTGTACAAAATAAGTGTTAATCCCATTATCAAGTGAGACCTTGAATTTTATTTATATGAGCCCAATTGGGTAAGTTCTCACACCATCAACATGTTAAGCAAATGGGTCGACCCTAAGGAAAGTTTTTATTTTAAAAATTAGTCATTATTGGGGGAGGGATACTATCATAAGGTGTAGGGCAATATCAATTGATGATACTTACCTAATTTAATGGTAGAAACATGTGCATAGCAGTAAATTGAGCATCTAGGCATGTTTTTATAAGATAGTATGCAGGTTTGAAATAGAAAATGAGGTTCTTTTAAGTGTGTAAAAGCATAATATAAAGATCAAACTCCTAGGTAGAATTTAGGTGTGATAAAATGGAAATTATGGACCATATTTGTGTGCAAAAGTTATGTGTGGTAAATGTATCTCAAGGTTTTCAATATTAATTACTTAATACTATATATTAGTATCTACAAATTCCCTCCATTTATTTTGGTAATGGAATTACTAGAGTGAAAGTAAAATGTATACTTTAATGTGTAAAACACACTTTTATTTTGGTAGGAAAATCCAAGTGAGCAGGTTACTCAATAAACATACCTAAGAAAAACATATGTAGTCAATGTCTATAAATTGAAATCTAAAATTTAAACTTGAATTTTAAAAATTAAAGAACAAGGAAGGAGTACACATGTGTGTTGGTTAAAACCATGTTGTCATTGCAACTTGTTAGAGATGATGCTTCCTTGTTAAATCATTGGATAAATGTGCTTTCCACTAAATCACTTGGATATTACTTCCTCTTGTTGAACCATGAAGAAATTGAGGGTGATTAAACCCCTATATAAAAAATCCCTTAGGTTGGGAAGACAACATGCCCCAACCCTCATAAATGTGGGGAGAAGTACGTAATGTACTAATCCAATTAAATGCTTAAAAATGTTTGACCCTAAATTGAGATGGTTCAATATAGTATAGGGTTAAGAATATAAAAATGAATAAGCGTAAGGGAGATAAATAGATTTATAACATGCCAATTTATTTTCAAACTTAGATAAACAATTATCTAAATTTAAATGTTGAGATATGCTAAAAATAAAAAGTACATAAATTAATTGATATTGTAATAAATTATAAAAAATAATATTCAATGGGTTTAATGTGCACATATAGATCTGGGTAGAAATAGGGTGTAATTGGACTATATTAAGATTATGGATCAATCATCAGATTCTAAAATTTTGCATTCTAGGGCATAAAAAAATTATGTCAAATCTAGATGGTTGTGTTGATACTACTATCTGACTTAGATGTAGGTGTCAAGTATGGAATATCAACTGGATCTGGGTGTGAACACCTAAAACCTTTTGGGTTTTATATCACCTTTGTTTTGGTGTGTTAGGATCTCATGCTTAGGTTGTCACTCTTTTTCAAATGATAAAACTCTAGCTTTCTCACCCTTGGAGTGATTGTGGTAAAAAAGGTTTAGTGGGCACATAGTGTCTAGCTACCCCAAGGACCCCTCTATCAATGGGCACTACCTATATCATTAAAAATCTGAAGAACCAAATTTTATTAGTTTCTTTGCTAGTGAAATTAAAAATTATTTCAAATCAAATAATATAATAAAATATAAACTAATCTTTCTTATGTACTTGGGTGAGCTTAATGTAATGAAAAAAATTACAAATAAAAGATAAAACACAAAACTATATCACTTCCCTTGTCAAACTAGTATTCATTCATTGGTAGAGGATGTTCATGCTCAGCTTGTGGGTAATAAAGACCTTTATCAATGTAATTTCCATTTGGGAATCACTTCTCTAAGAGAACTTGAGGCTTGGCTTGACTTATCTTAGCTTGGTAAAGTTTCTCCTTGATTAATCTGACATTATAACTTTGTCTTGAGAGCTTGTTTAGATAAGGGCAATGGCACTTGTATTTGTAGGTTATTAAACTATCTCTAACTCAAGTGTGGTTAGGTTTAGTTTTAACCTTAGTTGTGTCTAAATTAACATTGGTCAACTTTAGATTAAGCCTAGGTTGGTCAAAGTAATTATGAAGGCTTGACAACTCAAAGAAGATATTTATGAGGCTTGACAACTCACAAATGATACCTATGAGGTGTGACTCACCTTTACTTTGAATTTTAGACATTTATAAAAGATATTATTAATTACTTTAATTTTGACCTCATTCTTATTGAAAAATCCTTTTTTATAAAATATAATTCCCTAATTGAATTTGGCAATTTTACTTAAGCAGATAATTAAAGTTATTTTGTAATTAATCCTACTTAAGGTTTTTAGCATTTAGGAATTGTTTTAGTGTTTTGCATTAATAGATTGAAAGGTTACTTTATCAATTTTCTAGGTAATAATTTGATTGAGATTAAACCCAAGATATTTTATCATTGCATATAGGGTAATAACCCAAATAAGGAAGCCTCAGCATGATTTTCGGTAGTTACATCCCATGCATGGATAAATTTGAGTGTTCTAGTGATTTATAGGCTTAATTTACATAGTTTGGTAGAAATTAATTTGAAGTTTGGTTTAGACATAGACGCAACCAAAATGGGGTGTCTACACTACCTACATAGCCAATACTCTAAATAATGCCTCAGACATATGTATTTTTCCGCTACATGTTAGCTTGTGTGTGTATCAATAAGCAAAGTATGATAAGCAAGTACATAGAGTGACCTAGCCTGTAAATTAGAAAATATAGCTCATGAAATGTTCCTTCAGTACACCAAATTTGTAGATGGGATGTCCTTATGACTAATATTGAAATAATAAAAAATATGGAAGCTTTTCTAACTTGAATACTTGATTGAATGATTTTGGTAAGTTGCCTTATGAGTTTTAGGTCTATGTTAGGTGAGGAATGAATGAGTATTGATCTATTTTATATACCAATCATTTTTTGAAATATATCACATTAAATCACTTATCTTGACCTTTAAGATATGTTATAATTGTAAATTTTATGACTTTAGGGCATTAAACACTTAGTTTGGCACAAGACACTAGCATCAACATAGGCTTCTGATTGGGATGCAAATGTTTAGGAAGCTAGAAAATAGGTACATGTCTAAAACATTTAAAAGATGATAATAAGTAGGTTTTTAATTAAAAACATAGCATATAAAGCCTAGTCATTATAATAACATATGGTTGGACTAAGAGATACGTAATAGGCATTAAAAAATAGAAGATGTAAGACTTTTGGCAGCAAGGTCTTAGAATTAAAGTGTATAACTATGAGAAGTACTTGCCAAATATACAAGACTTAGGAGCTATATTATTTAAATTTAGGGTCTACATTTACTTCCCCTTTAATTTAGTCATGAAATTTCTATTTTAAAGGAAAATAAATGCATACTTAGGTGTCTATAACACACCTTATCTTTACATGAGTCCCACTTGAGCACTTTGTTAGTGACTGATCTATAACCACTATCATGTTACAAATCAATGTACATAATCTGGAATTGAAAGAATTTGAAATTCTTGAAAGTAAGGAAAGAAAGGTTATGAGTAAACTTGTGTATCTATGCAACCATCTTGCCTTTTATAAATTTTATTTGAAGATATGCTTTATTATGAAGCTTTTGAGTTAAGATTAAGACAATAATGAAACATACAAGTGAAAATATATATAAATATTGGAGGACAACTTGCCCCCAAACCTAGATAAAAGGTGAGTTATCACCCAACAATTGAGATTAGCTTAACCGTGTAATCTAATAATACTTATAACTTGGTGAGTGTGAGTGATCCAAATAAACTTACACTATAAATTTGGTATGAGTGAATGATTTTATCACTCCATCCTATAACTTTCTAAGATTGGGTGATATAATCACCTTAACCTTACCAAAATCAAACCAACTACTACAGTAGATTATCTCAATAACAATCCATAATAGTGTTAGGGTGTGGAGCTTAAAGCTTCACCAAGGAGCACACTTTGATAGTTTCGGGTCTACACAGACACCGGCGTTGGTCAGGAGCGACCGACGTCAGTCAGGTGCGACCGATGTCGGTTAGGTGCAGTTGCAGAGGCGTCGGTGTCGGCAGTGTGTCGACCGATGGCGGTCACAGGCAAGCAGTAGGAACCGGCGTCGGTTACCTGTGCATCCAAAATGCTATTTTTGAGGACAGAAGCGAGTGTTTGCATGATGAGTTTAAGTTGTAGTCTTAAGCTCACGTCTCTATTATTAGTAACATTATTTTTAGAGCCCTTGTTCAAGTGGCTTAACTATTTGTTGTAAGTGCATGCTCAAGTTTCCTAATTCTATATGTAGAATTAGATCTTCTTAGCTTTGTGTGGATTATTATAGTAGTTGTTGAAGAATAGTACAGAATTAAATCAATCCAGGCTTGTTGGAGTTGATTGTTCTTGAGAGAGAGAGCTCTTGAGGAATAGAGATCTAGTGAGAGATCTATACATCTAGGAGAGGTGTGGAAGAAAGAAGTTTCTTCAATTGTATTCTTTTTGTAAAGAGTTTGTTAATACAAGTTTTTAGGGTGGTTTCTTGTATCTCTTGTTCTTGCTATTATCTCATTATAGTTACTTGTCTATCTAATTTAATTTCATGTTTATTGCTTTCACAAGTGTAATCTATTGTTGGTTGATCCCCAACAAGTGGTATCAGAGCTCAGGTTTACTAACAGGTGGTTTAGATCTGTGTAGTGTGTATTGATTACAGGTTCTCATTGGGGTTTCTACAGGGATTTCTATTTGAGTGGGAGAAGCAATGGTAGATGAAAGTAAACTGAGAATGGAAAAGTTCAATGGCAAAAATTACCAACATTGGAGAATGCAGATAGAGGATTATCTGTATCAGAAAGATCTCTACTTACCGTTAGGTGGGGTTGCAAAGAAGCCCAAAGACATGGAGGATGAAGAATGGGAAGTTCTTGACAGAAAGGCTCTGGGGTCTATAAGACTGAGTCTAGCATCCACTGTGATATCTAATTTATCACAGGCAAAGTCTATGATAGAGTTGATGACTACGTTAGCAAATTTGTATGAAAAACCCTCAGCTTCTAATAAGGTATATCTTATGAAGTAGTTATTTAATTTGCATATGAATGAAGGTGGATCTGTTTCTACTCATCTGAATGATTTCAATGGAATTGTGAATCAATTAAGTTCAGTCAATATAGTGTTTAATGATGAAATAAAAGCTCTTTTGATATTATGTTCTTTGCCTGAAAGCTGGCATGGCTTAGTAATGGCAGTAAGTAATACTGCATCTGCATTAAATATTTTGAAAGTAGAGGATGTTGTTAGTGTTATCTTGAATGAGGAAATACGCAGGAAAAGCACAGAAGAGACATCTGGGAACGCTTTAAGTTTTGAGAGCAGGGGGAGGCAGAAAGATAAGAGCAAGAGGAGATCAAGATCAAAGTCTAAGGTGAGAGGAAGATCCAAATCCAGGAACGGCAGGAAGCCACAATGCTGGAATTGTGGAAAGATTGGGCACATAAGCAAAGATTATTGGTCAAAGCCTAAGGAGGACAATCAGCACGAAGGAAAGGAAGAAGTCAAGGTTGCAGGTATTGCACAAGATGCTTTAATTTTCTCTCTGCATAATAATATAGAATCTTGGGTGTTAGATTTTGGTGCATCTTTTCATGCTACCCCTAACAGGGAATATTTTAGTGACTATATCCATGGAGATTTTGGAATAGTGTATCTAGGGGATGATGAGCCCTGCAAAATAATTGGTAAAGGTAAAGTGCAGCTGAAGATGCAGAATAGCAACACATGGGTGTTGAGAGATGTGATGCATGTTCCTAGCTTGAAGAGAAATTTGATTTTTGCAGGAAAGTTAGGGGATGAGGGTTGTACAGTAACTCTCATAGCAAAATCTTGGAAAGTGACCAAGGGTGCACTTGTTATGGCCAAAGGTAAGAGAGAAGGTACTCTCTATTTGTGTAATTGTGTTACTAACAAATCTCCTTCTGTATTATCTACTTCAGATGTGGATGCTAAATTGTGGCACTCAAGGCTTGGCCACATGAGTGAGAAGGGGATGTCAATTCTTAAGTCCAAAGGTATGCTTTCAAATTTAAAAGGCATAGATCTAGAGTTTTGTGAGCACTATGTATTTGGAAAATAGAAAAGGGTTAGTTTTCTCAAGACTGGGTCTACTAAGAAGAGGCATAAGTTGCAGCTTGTTCACACAGACGTGTGGGGACCGGCTCAGGTTGCTTCCATTGGAGGATCACAGTACTATGTATCTTTCATAGATGATGCTACAAGGAAGGTATGGATCTATTGTATTAGAAGAAAATCTGATGTATTTGAGACTTTTAAGATTTGAAAAGCTATGGTTGAGAATGAAATAGGTAAAAGATTGAAGTGCCTGAGATCTGACAATGGCGGTGAGTTCTACAGTTATAAGTTCAGAGATTATTGTTATATGCATGGAATCTACAGGCAAAGGATGGTTCCAAGGACACCTCAGTAGAATGGAATTGCTGAAAGGATGAATAGGATAATAATGGAGCGTGCAAGATGTATGAGATTGCATGCCGATTTGCCTTTACAGTTTTGGGCACAAGCTGTTGACACTGCAGTATACCTGATTAACAGAGGACCCTCTACAGCTCTGGATGGTGGTATTATAGAAGAGGCATGGACAGGTAAAAAGGTTGATCTCTCATATCTCAAATTTTTTGGTTGTGAAGCCTTTGTGCACATAGATAAAGAAAATAGAAAGAAGCTTGATGTTAAGTCTATGAGATGCATGTTTATTGGCTATGGCTCAGATGATTTTGGTTACAGATTGTGGAATCTAGAAACTAACAAGGTAATTAAGAGCCGTGATATTGTTTTCAACGAAAGAGTGATGTATTGTGATCAGCTAAGGAAGCTGAATCAATCTGAGCAGAGCAATGGTGAATTGGATGAGGTGAAGGTCTAATATGAGCTCATGAGAAAAAGAAATAATCACATGCAGGAAAACACAGAGACTGACATCGACAGGTTAGCAACCGGCATCGACAGAATAGAAACCAAGGTCGGCCATACAGAGACTGACGTTGGCAGGACAGGCACCGGCATCGGTTAGATAGAATCAGCGTCGGCCAGCAATAGGTCTGGAGGTGACCGAGGTCAATCACTGTCAGAGAATTTGGGTGGACAGCATGTTGTGAACGAGTCTCAGACACCCATCAGGAGGTCAGAAAGGGTGAGTAAGCCTCCAATTAGATATTCTCCTTCTTTATTTTATCTATTGTTCACTGATGGTGGAGAACCAGAGAGTTTTGAAGAAGCAATACAGGTGGAGTCCAAGAGTCAGTGGGAGCGTGGCATGGTTGAGGAGTTGGAGTCCTTAAGAGAGAACCAAACATGGGATTTGGTTGAATTGCCAGCTGGTAAGAGAACACTCAAGATCAGATGGACCTACAGGTTGAAAGAAGCTGAGAATGGACAGATGAGATATAAGGCCAGATTGGTGGTAAAAGGATTTGCACAAAAGCCAGGTATTGACTTTGGTGAGATTTTTTCTCCTATTGTTAAAATGACTTCTATAAGGGTTGTATTGTCTTTGGTTGCTTTTGAGGATTTGCATCTTGAGCAGCTAGATGTTAAGATAGTGTTTCTTCATGGAGATTTGGATGAGGAAATATATATGGAATAGCCAGAAGGGTTTGAGGTCAAAGGTAAGGAGAAGTTTGTGTGCAGATTGAAGAAAAGCTTGTATGGCCTCAAGCAAGCTCCTAGGCAATGGTATTTAAAATTTGATAGGTTTATGACTGAGCATGGCTACAGTAGGTGTCAATCTAACCATTGCATGTATTTCAAGAGATTTGATAATGGTAGATATATTATTCTATTGTTGTATGTAGATGATATGCTGGTTGAAGGATCACACATGCAGGATATCTCTGAGCTTAAGGTGAAATTAGCTCAAACGTTTGCTATGAAGGATTTGGGAGCAGCAAAGAAAATCCTTGGCATGAGCATTAAGAGAGACAGGAAAAATCACAGGTTGATATTGTCTCAAGAAGATTATGTGGACAAGGTGTTGAAACGGTTCAATATGCAGGATGTTAAACCGATAAGCACACCTTTGGCTGGACATTTTAAGTTGAGTAAAGAACAATGTCCTAATTTATATGATGAGGTAGAGTACATGAGTAAGGTTCCATACTCTTTCGCAGTAGGGAGTTTGATGTATGCAATGGTGTGTACTAGACCGGATATTGCCCAAGTAGTGAGAGTTGTAAGTATGTATATGGCCAATCCAGGTAAGGAACATTGAAAAATAGTTCAGTGGATCCTTAGATATCTAAGAGGAACCAGCAGTAGGCACTTGTGCTATGGAGGTTCAGATACTTCTCTACATGGTTATGTAGATTCAGATATGGCAGGTGATTTGGATGGCAGGAGGAGCACTACAAGTTATGTTTTCACTATAGGTGGAACGGCGGTTAGCTAGATATCTAAGTTGCAGAAGGTTGTTGCCTTGTCAACTATAGAAGCAGAGTATATTGCAGCCACAGAGGCTAGCAAAGAGATGATATGGATGACACGGTTCATGGATGAGCTTGGTAGGGAGCATGAGAGTTACAAATTGTATAGTGGCAGTCAGAGTGCAATCCATTTGGCTAAGAATTTAGTCTTTTATTCAAGAACAAAGCACATACAGCTAAGGTACCATTTCATACGATAGGTATTGGAAGATTGTGAGTTGAAGCTGGAGAAGATCCATACAGATAGGAATCTTGCTGATATGTTAACCAAGCCGGTTACAAAGGAGAAGTTGAATCTTCATTCAACTTCTGTTGGTCTTCATGATTGAGTTGAAGATGGAGGAGCTAAAAGATGTTGCTCTATAGGTACTGGTGCAGCTGTTTATCTCCAAGTGGGAGATTGTTAGGGTGTGGAGCTTAAAGCTTCACCAAGGAGCACACTTTGATAGTTTCAGGTCTACACAGACACCAGCGTCAGTCAGGAGCGACCAACATTGGTCAGGTGCAATTGCAGAGGCACCGGCATCGGCAGTGTGTCGGCTGATGGCGGTCACAGGCAAGCAACAGGAACCGGCGTCGGTTACCTGTGTGTCCAGAATGCTATTTTCGAGGATAGAAGCGAGTGTTTGCATGATGAGTTTAAGTTGTAGTCTTAAGCTCGCGTCTCTATTATTAGTAACATTATTTTTAGAGCCCTTGTTTAAGTGGCTTAACTGTTTGTTGTAAGTGCATGCTCAAGTTTCCTAATTCTATATGTAGAATTAGATCTTCTTAGCTTTGTGTGGATTATTGTAGTAGTTGTTGAAGAACAATACAGAATTGAATCAATCCAGGCTTGTTGGAGTTGATTGTTCTTGAGAGAGAGAGCTCTTGAGGAATAGAGATCTAGTGAGAGATCTATACATCTAGGAGAGGTGTGGAAGAAAGAAGTTTCTTCAATTGTATTCCTTTTGTAAAGAGTTTGTTAATACAAGTTTTCAGGGTGGTTTCTTGTATCTCTTATTCTTTCTATTATCGCATTCTAGTTACTTGTCTATCTGATTTAATTCCGTGTTTATTGCTTTCACAAGTGTAATCTATTGTTGGTTGATCCCCAACAAATAGTCCATCCTAGTGTATGTTATAGTCTGTAGAAGCATTTAAAAACTAAAATATGATTAGATTTTTTAATTTGAAGTGTTCTTTTTCATGGCATATGCACTTTATATATGTCTTAAGATGAAACATGGGTATAACAATGGTACCGATGTATATAATGTTACCACCAATATGTATCTTAATCATATCACTATGCAATTTTGGCCAATTTGTAAATTGTATAAGTGTGGAACACATATTCCCATGACATGCCCCCAATGAATCTAGAGAATATAATAACTCTTTTAAGTGTGGATGACATGTTTCCATAACATACCTCCACTGTAATCTGAGAATACTGAGTATTAAATACATGTGGAGGTCATGTTTTTTTTGCATGCCCTCACTAAAATATGAATAATGAAGGTGTGAAAGTAATTCCATTATGACATGCCCCCACTGATATGACCCTCCTTTTTAGGTGAGGTAAATTATAAATTAGTAGTTATCTTACCTCAAAAGTATAATATATTTGTATAATCTGAGTAAGGGTCATGTAGCATATAGAAGTAGCATGTCTAGGTAGATATAGCAATGAGGTACATAGTATGTGATCACATCAAATCATAAGATGCATGATGTGAATCATAGAAATGTCTAGATAGTAATATTATAATCTCATCAAGCAATTAATCACACACACAAGAGTACTCAAAATAAAATCAAAACATAGTGGTCCAAAGAGACATCATAGAAGGGGACGCACAATCGAAGGGACACGACGTAGTCAAATTTCCACAAAGAAATAAATTACATATTCAAATATCTATGAATCAATAAATAACATATTTAAATATCCACATATAATAAACTATGACATATGCAAATGTTGTAATAGGCAAACAAAGCCACGGGGGCCACGATCAATGGAGCATATTCAAATGCTCAAATAATCAATATAATTCATGAAAATAGAAAGCAAAGAACATACCTAAGTAAGTGAAAAAACGAAAGCATAGCAACCAACATAAACATATAATATTAGTCCCTAGATATAAATGTTAGTAAAAATGTTAAGTATATAACATATCAAGTACACTATGAAAGGTATAAGCATGGATAAAAGGCATGTGTAAGTATATAATCTCAAACATGATAATGGAAAATTATCATAAAATGATATAACCTAAGTTTATCATGATCAAATAAGGTGGATGCCCCCAATATCCAAATGACATGAGTAAAGGGAAAGCCCAATATCCAAAAATGCATAGATCATATGCATGGGTATGTTTATATCACACTCAAACAAACTGTGAAACATATGTGTATATATAAATAGATGATATGTTATCTACCAACATGGAATTAACAACATAGATTCCAAGGAGATAATAATGTATGTAAATGTTAAATATTTTGCAATTTTTGAATGTTTTAATTTTATTGGTATTTTTGGAATATTGAAAAATAAAAAATTATCTATGATCTCATCCAAATGATTCTCATAGGTATCTCCTCATTATGAACTTGGTGAGATAAAATAGTGATACTACCAAGGATCATTTATAGAAAAGGTATTTTTATGAAGTAATAGTAATAGGAACATGTTTCGATGGCCATTACATGTGTAGTAAATAAGGATTCTATGGAATACACTATTTATCTCTGATGCAATGGTATCTCAAGAACTGGTCACCTAGGAAAGGGGATTTTATGTTTCTTTCCCTTTCACAAAGGATTAACCCTAGTAGGTTTTATAATTAATTTCCCTAGTATAAAATTCTTTTTCTCAAATGGATGTTCATATGGAATTTTGTAAATTATAATTTCCCTATTGGTGTGAATCTATTTAACACACCTATGCACTATATAAGGTAATATGCATAGATTATATATCTAAGGTTGTACCAATAACATATCAAAAATACCTATGTAATGGATTAAAAAAAAGGTAGTGACCACATGTGTTGGGCCAATCTATAAAGGCAATTCAATCTCATCAAGAACATGTTGTGTGATCCCATCAAATTCTTTAACTAATTTGGTCAAAGAATGCAAATCATTATGTGTATAAGTAATGTCATGGTTCAAATAATTTTTTTGGCTCCATTATCGATTATAACACTATGTATAGGCTGGTGGTCAAGGTATGACCAAATGAATAATGAATGAAGATCTAAGTCATGATCCATAATCTCATTGTCATCAAAAGTAACATAAGGTATTTAAATCATGGGAGGTGTATTCATGTGTAAGTACCAATAACCCCATTTAATGGGTTCTCATAATGTTTTGGTTCCTTCTTAAAATGGTTTTGCAAAGGGTTGTTAAATATTTTTTTATTCTGGTGATCACTAGGTTGTGAATCTGGTTCCTTTGGAAGATGATCAAATTTCATCTTTTGGTCATCGATTAGGTCTTGGATTTTATGCTTCAAAGTAAAACATCAGTTCATAGAATGCCCTAGGCCTTGGTGATAGTCACAATAAGCACTGGCATTATATCCTTTAGGTAGAGATTGACTCATATCAACCTTTATAATATGAGGGAGAGAAATAAAGTGACACTCCACAAGCTTCAAAAGTAACAAAGTTAGAGACTCAGGTAAGCATGTAAATTATCTCCTTAGTGCATTCGATAAGATAAACTGATTAAGTTATTGTGACACTGAATTAACTATGGTAGTTGTTTCCTTTTTAAGTTTTATGGGTTTTACCTTATAACTTAGTTTGATAGTAAACTTGATATTTGATGTAGTTGGTGTGTTTGCTACATTCTTAAGTTTGTTCAATGAGATTAGTTTAATTTCATTATCACAAATAATATGGCATAAGTTATCGAAAGATTTGAAATTTTTGAAAATAATGGAATCATTTAATGGGGAAGGTAAAATTTGGTTGAAGATGTCTTAAAGCTCTTTATCAACCATTGGATTGGTCATTTTAGCCAACATTGTCTTATACCTTAAGACATATCATCAATAGGTTCATTGGTTCCTTGTTTGATTTTTACAATTTGGGCATAGGCAACCTTTTTGGTAATATTGATAGAGAAGTGTGAAAAAAAATGGTCTGCAAGATGTTTGAATGCATTTAATAATTAGATTGGTAAGTGATAAAACCACTTTAGAGCATATTCCTTAATGCTCTTTGTAAATAATTTAATCAAAAGTTTTAAACTGGATGCATAATCAAGGCATTCTGCATATAAAGATTGAAGATGTTGTTCAGGATCACCCTTGTCATCATAAAATGTGAACTTATGTGAAAAAAAACTAGTTGGCAAGAGTTGTAAAGATATCTCAAATAAAAGAAGGTTATGCAACACTTATTGTGAATCAATAGCATAAGGTTATTTCATATAAATTTGTTCAATATTTCTATCCTTAGCTTGCAAGATTTGTATAGTTTGGAAAAGTGATTACACCTCTTGGTCATTAAGGCTTGAAGCTTGGTAAGTCATCAAAAAAGGTGTGTATACACATAATATGTTCAAACTTTATCAATTATTGATGCTTTCTCTTTTAAAGTAATGCATTGAGTCTCAATATCTCTGAGTGCACGCATTCAGGGGTGCACCAAGAAAGGGGTGGGTAAACAATTGGTACTTCATAGGTTTGTTCTCCCCTATACCACCACTTGTTATCTACATAACCATCTCTTATACACTTCCTTAAGCCTTGCCTCCTCTCTTACAAACTCCTCCAAGGAATTTACCACCTTACTTAGCACCTACCTAAGCATAAACCTTTTTGACATTTATCGTACATTGTCATCTTGGGCCAATCTTATATTTAAATTGATATTTTCATATAACAGGTCTAGGTCAGCCTTGGCTGACTTAGACCAGGACCTAAATCATATTTATCAATTAATGATATAGAGTCAAATTGGGTTGACCTTGTCAATTAAACTTTTGAAAAGGTTTAGGGTTAGATTTAGCTATATATAGACATCCATTTATGTCATTCCATAGGAAGAGAAGAAGAAGAATATTATATTACACATCTGCTTATTCACCATTTTACTTGAGGATCATTGCTTAGGGTTTCAATACTTTTTTTGGAGATACAAATTTTGTCTTGTGTATAAGTCTTTTGGATGCATAGAAAAGTTATGTAGCCTAAAGTTGACTTATCTTTGTTATCCTTACATACCACAATAACCTCTTGCAAATCACCTTAGTCAAGGGAGAGATTGAGGCTTGGCAGGTTTGTCTTCAAAGGTAAGTATTCCTAACTTTGTTCCTCCTTTGTTAAAGTAGAATAGATTTGCATTTTTATTTCTTTTCCATGCATTAAGATTTCCTATACATTAGCTTGAGTATAGATCTTCTATGCATGTTTAATTTCTATGTTTATTACCCCCACTTTATTTCACAAGCTTTGGTGAGCACTAGATTAGATTTTACTTTACTTTTCATTTACTTAGCAAATATGAAAACATATGACTTAGCTAAGTTTATTACATAGTGTTTCTTGACTAGAGGTTTTAGAACCCTCTCTAGTGATATTATTATTCTAAGAGATCCCTTGGCTAAGTCTAGTAGATCCATCTTGGTCATGACCTCGAATATCTAATATATCAACAAATGGAAGTGTAAATAAGATTTATCTTCTCTGAGTTATGATTAATTAATAGGTCAATTGCATTTTCCTTTGTATACATTTTAGTGAATTTGACGTGAATCAAACCATTTTATATTTTCTTTTATCCATTCATTTTATCATCATATTATATATTATTATTTTTACAATATTATATCAAACATTTTGTTATAGTTCTAACAATATGTGCATAGGTTTAACACATAGTAGCCTCAAAATGACTATGTTTTATATGTGCAAGTCTTCTCCAAATACATGTGACTAGATTTATCAACTCAATGTAGTCTTATTCTTTAGTTACAAGATTGCATACATATTTAATCCAGTTGACCTTGTTCATAGTTTTTATTTTTTAGAATAGAGGTTTACAGACATAGTTGAGATAGCTGACTCTGTTTGCATATTATTTTCAACACACAGGTTTTGAAAACTCCATTGAGCTAGTCAACTATGTTTGAAAAATATTTAAATCATCACTTGAACAACACAACATAAAAAAAATCATACTAAGCATCTTCAAGACCACCAAGGTTCATTCTTACCTTCTCTGTCATTCCAATTTTTCATTTACAATACTATTTTTCAAAAGTTTGTAGTCTATAAAACTACAACCTTACAACAAACTGGGTCAACTAGATTGACATAGTTATGTAACCTATCTTTTATCTATAATACATAATTGACCTATTTAACTGTGTTATTTTGGATCTTGATTTCATAAAATAGTAGAGACCTTACTGATTTTATTTTGCATTATTTGCATACATTGTCATCTAAATCAACTATGTACTCTTCACAGTCAAAATTAACCTATCTTTTTATAAATTAGTTCACTTTTCATTTCATTTGTTGACATGTTTAGAATAACAAACATAGATTAATTAGGTAGTTTTTCAATTTACCGATTTAGTCACATTGTTTTTATCTTTTACACACACTTCCAAAAAACACTACACAAAAAAGTATTGAACATTTTTTATTCTAAGGCCTACCTACTTGGATTTCATCACTAAAGGGGAAGCCAACTTGGTTTTATGGCCAAATTTAAACATGTGGTTTATGCTATATATTAGAAAAACACCCAATACCCTTATCATTATGGTATTATGAATTGAGGGGGTAGGCCCCAATACCAAGCTAGTACCATCACCAATACAAATCCCTTTCAGTCTAAACTACCTAAAACTATCCATAGATTGTTTTCTAGTCCTTTCTTATAGCCAACTCTCCATCAAATTAATTTCAAATTTTATTATAGCTTAACAACATTAAGAACGACTAATTAGTTATAATTTACATTCAAGTTGTTTCTTTCTCTTTAATCATTATATTTTGTATTGAAAAACATGCATCAACTAGAATTAGTGCAAGGTTTATGCTATGTGTTCTATTTGGATCAATCACATTGATCTAATTATTTATGTGATACATTTTATTTTCTTAGATATTATCTTACAAAAAAAATCTCTATTTTTAGAACTCTATCATCTCTGTCAACATAGTCTCTTATAGACTATTCATCGTGTTTGCCTTCAATACATAGTTGCCCTATTTGACTATGTATCTTATCCTCCTATTTTATTTCCTATCTAACAGTACATAACCAACCTATATGATTGTGTCCTCTTGTTCCCTATTATGTTTCCTATTTTACAAAACACTATCAATCTATCTAATTTTATATCTTATCAATTGATTCTTATTTATGTCAACTATTTAGCCTCTTTATTTCATCATGAATTTCTTATTTAAAGATAATACAAAGTTAAATCTGAAAAACATGATGATTCTTACCAATCCTAATAGGTTTCCCAAGACATCTTATGGCACCCACCTTAGATGAAATCAATGTCCATGTTGCTACTCGCACTACCAATTATGCAACTCCTCATTAATCCTTAGTTTTTAATCTTTTGTTATCCTTATAATATGATCATGATTTAGAGTACATAACTAAAATGTTCTTCTTCATTAATGAATTTCCTCAACATAGAGGAAAGGAGCCTTTAACCATTTATAATCTTATGATAGGTCCTCAAATAGAATAACCTCTTTCACCCTCCCCTAATTTCTCTCATATATTTGGGGGAAATGCTTTCTTCACCTCTCAAATTTTTCCTTCTATTATGTCTCCTTCACACACCATGACCTATTCTTTTATGACTTCTTCAATCTCCATGCTAAGTATATCCACTAACATTATAGGTTCAACCTCTAGTGGGCCTTTTCTAAAGAAACTTCTCCTTAATCATGCCACTAGTGCATCTTTTTTTACCAATGTTAATCAAGCTACTAGTGCTTATTTTTCTTCCAATGCTTCTCATGCCGATAGTATGGTCATGATACTACTCATTGTGCAACTCAATCTAGTAATACTAATACCAATGAATCACATGCTACACACACTAGTCAAAATATTGTCCAACTCACCAAATTTTATTATAAACACTAAATCAAATGTATACTTTTCAAACCAATAACACAAATCTAATGATGCAGATGCAAAACCATCTCATTAACCTTCAAAACCAACCCCAATAGGTTTCATGGGGAGCACAAATTTTATTGATTCCCATGGTAATCTTATTCCTCAACCACCCCTCATTAATAAAATAATCAAACATCTCAAAAATGAACCTCTTATACCTCAAATTGTTAATATCAACATAGGAGGTATCACACCTACCATCACATATAATAGGTCCATTAATCTTTTGCACTTAAAGATATTTAGTAATCTTTATAAATATTGGGTCAAACTTAATACCTTTGCTGCTACCAAACTATTATCAAAAACACTCTCTATATATGCTTTAGATTGGTAAAATCAACTAAAACCCCATTCTATCACTAGCCTTGAAGACTTGATTACTCACTAGTACAAGAATTTCAAACTAGTGATCTTCCCGAGAATAACTTAGCTCACTTTATAAATTATAAACAACTTGAGACTGAAATGATACAATCCTTCATCAAACAATGGAAGAACTTGTTTAATAAATGTGAGAATAATATGGCAAATGATATCCTCTTCCATCTATTCACTAATGCTCTCTACCCCAAGTTATAATATTGGGTTAGGACTCTCTCTCCAAGAACTTTGGAAGAATCCATTAACCAAGCTAAATGACAAGACTTCCTTGTGTGCTAATTTGAACCATATTAACCTACCATGGGCACTTGTATGATCCTAAAAACAAAAACCATCATGCAACTAATGATATTGTTACTGATACCTATGACACTATTCACAACATTCAAGAAATGGCTCTTCATAACACTATGGAGCATGCTCCCCCTCCAAAAAACACTCCTAATCCTACATATTATCAAACAAATAACACCAATGTTCACAAACTATTATCCTTATTTGATCATCAAAAGCATCTTCCAAGACCTCTACCATGATATCTTGACCCCACCCATCCAATGAAATTATGGTATGATCTAAACAATTTTTTTGGTTTCATGCAAGTTGGGGCCATTCTCATAAGACTTGTAGACAATTACATGATCTAGATATGGATTTTAATCTTGCACAAAAAATTTATCATGATTCACTCATTCACAAGAATCAATAAGCATATGACATAGCCTTTAAAGCCCATGAAACACAAACCAAAAATCAAGCTTTAAATTAAGCTAATGTTCATCTTGCTATATACAAAGATCCTCTTCCTGACCATCAAGATAGAAACGAAAAGTCTACTCCTTCAACAAATAATGTTGAAAGTCTTATATACCTCACTACTAATGAATAAAATGTGGTAAATATGACTAGAATTCAAAGAGTAGTTACTTTTATCGATAGTAATCCAACACCCATGCACCAAACTTATCAACCATTTTGCATCATTCAAGACACTTCTCCATCTCATCTAATGGAGTTGGGGCAAGAGGACCTTATAACCTTGCAAAAACCAATTTCATCAACTCAACTTGATCATACCTCTTAGACTATCTCTACTCTTCCCCCAACATATACATACCAAGATAATGTTCCCTAACCTTACAATAGTATTACTTAAACCCAACCAAAATAAATACCTCAAATAACCATCCCATGACCTAAAGTCAATAAACCTATTTGTCCTCAACCTAAACCAACTACACTTTACCAACATAACTTTAACTACACTTCCAACCCTCCTTCATAGGACCTCTTGCAACATTATGCACCTATATCTAGAAATCTCCCCATGGGTTATGATGAATGGGACCCCATTATGTAACTTTCTCATATCTCATCTCAAATACATTTTCTCTAATTAATTAAAACTTCCCCCCATCATTGCAACTGTCTAATGAAATTATTGTTTGAAATGAACATCCCTTGTCCTCCTCTAGCAGGACAAAAAGATACCTTGTCTGGATTTGAAGATGGTATCCTTCAACAATGTGAAGAGATATCCATACATGTTGAATAAATAATGAACACTTATTTTCCCTTAAGTTTCTTATCACTTCCATGATTTTCAATGAGATTTTGCTTCATGTCAATGATCCTCCTTTATTCATTAGCATTCAAATCAGTGATATCCACATTAAGTCTACCTTAATTGATGAGGGTTTTGGTACTTGTGTTGCCTCCCTTAATTTTATTAAAACACTTGGATATTTCAAATGAAATCTCAAGTCCACATATAGCACTTGTTAATGCTATGATATAATTAAAATGCCTCCTCTAGGTTGCATGTGACTTACCATTACCATCCCTCCTATCACCATTCACATGAAAGTTATGATATTTAACTTTCCCATCTCTTCTAACATCTTTCTTGGTAGGTATTGGACTCATCATATGAGGGTTGTTACCTCATATGCATGCCAATGCATCAAATTCCTCTATAATGGTGCTATTTACAAGATTCAAAGAGACACAAACCCTTGGAATTTCAATCAATCTAAGAATGTTGTTTCTTTAAAATTCCTATCCTTGAACTTTATCTAGTATCTCATTTAGGGAATCCCAACTCTTCAATTATCCTATCAATTCTACCTGAGGTTTAATGGTCACCCTAAACTCATCAGGAACATATCTCCTAACCTACTTGATTCCAATGATGATGAGTCAGATGAGATTATCCTCAAGATAAAAAATTTCTATTTATCCCCTCATATCATTGCCTAAATTCTTCCCTCTTTACAACCTTGATACCATCAACCTCTTATTGATGATGTACCTATGGTCTTAACTAAGATTAGACATTATATCCATCATGTGACTTTTGATGATAAGGTCATACCTACATGTACCATCAGCTTATATACACCTGACTATGAAGATGGTTATGCTTTAGACAACCCATTTTTAGGTGGACTTTTCCAAGCTAGACATGTCGAGATTATTTGATATCATACCTCTTTATTTCAGTATTTTCATTCATCTTTTGGTATTCCCTCCTTCATAGTGCCTAATTCTAGTCTTCTTCCTTTTTTTTTGTATGGTATAGATGGAGCAATCACATGGTACACCTCTAGTTTCAATAGAGCCTCTTAGAATCATACTTATGGATTATGCCATAACCGGTGATTACCATTTTAATAGATACCAAGATCATTTTAGTTTGCTTATTTTTGAGATGATAAATACTTCTCTTAAGCCTTATGCGTGACTAGCCTCACCTTTAGTTGAACCTAGTCTGGTTTCTACTCCTATTTAACATTCAACTAAGCCTCATTCAGTTTTAACACTTATTTTTCCTTCAAATGAGCCTAGTTTAGTTTGTACTTCAACCCTACCTTCCCTTATCAATGGCCTTATTCCTATTTTGTAGATTGATCCCATGCCCACCCAATGGGTTGATCAACCTTATTTTGATATCTATAAAGTTTTCGATCATTAAACTAGAGATTGTCAGTTATATTAGCCATCATTGGATTCTCCTTCTACCTCTTCTATTAGTAGGCCCCCAAAGTCTACTAACAAGGGTATCTATTACTTCCACAAGATAGATAATCACTCTTCCACTCATTTCTAGAAACTTCAGCAACATATTCACACATTGTGTCCCATCATTACTCAGCACAAATATAAGGCTATACCTCCTCCTAAGTTATTACCTAAGTATATCCCTAAATATGGGGAGGTATATTATATTTAGCACTAGTGTGGTACCCATCATACCAATTATTTACATATTCTCTATCATCACCTTTGTGATCACCTTAGGTTGATACCTACACCAATTATTCCTCCTTTCACAGGTCACCCATGCAAGAAGGCTCCTCATTCTTCAATGGTGGCACCTCCTTCACCTATGGCTCCTTCTTCTCCATTGGTGGTGCCTCCTTCTCACCCAATAATACCATTTCTATTTAACCATATATTCCTCTCCTTAAGTATTTTATGCAAGAGATCCCTCATGATCATGATCCTTTAACTACACCTACATTTTCTATTGAGGATATTTAGAGAGAAGTCTTTGCATAGCTTTCCATGAGGATTGATGAGACTCTACCTAGATTCATATATATGTTTCAGATGTCATGGATAATATTTGTGGGTAAATTTATCAGTATTTATGAATATGACATGGTGTTATTTCACATTGTTCTTCATTATTATTTTAGATTGGATTTTTGATCCACTTTTATATCTCTTGTGCACTTGACTAGGTGTCAAATTTGGTTTCACTTATCTACTTCACATGGATATTTATATTATGATTTATGTGTTTTATATGGTTTCATTTACTTTCCTCTTTTCTTATGGCTCCTTATCATCCTTTCCATTATTTCAAACTTATGTTTATGATTTCACTTCTTTCATGGATTTATTTTATTTTCTAATGATTTTTTGCTACCTTATCTCAATTAAAAATCAGAGATCTAGTATTGTAACTTGGTTATACAAACCTTGATCACCTTAGTAACATTTCACCACCATATGATAAGATAGAAACAAAGACAACTCATTGTACTTATATTTTTTGATCTACTTTGGATCTCCCTTTATTTCTTTATTTCCTTTCACATACTAAGCCTATATATGATTGAAACTTGAGATTACATATTGGTTCATAAGTAAGTCTAAGTGTTTATTTAGTCATATCTTTGGATAATTAGCCTCCTTTAAACCAAGTTCTAAAGATCATTCGTGTGTATCACTTCTATCACTCATGTTGGTTATTCCAAATCCATATGGAGGAAGAATCATAAAATCCATAAAAAAGTTAAAAGCCAAATCATATAAACAAAAGGCAATGATATAAAAGGTAACATACAAATTCAAAATTTAGATCACACTAAAATACATGATTCATAGCACATCTCCTATTTCTAATTGAAGCTCAAACTCCACATCTAGCCTCATGATAGATTCAAGGTCCATTAGGGTGTGGTAGGCTAGTATATTGAGAAAGGAAAATAAAAAATATTTTAATGCTACTTACTTTCTCACACAATTACCTAATATTGACAATAAACTGATGGCTCTATAAGAGGTCCAGAGGAATGGGGAACATGTTTTGGGAAGGTAGGTCCATTTTAATTTTCTTGTTAATATAACCAACATGATTTGATCTTAGTATCTTACTTATTTGCCTATACAGCTTTGTGCTTATTATGAGTAGGTATCCTTTGTATTTTGATAGTCAATAGACTCTTAGTGTCTCTATGTTCTATCTAGTATGCCTCATGTTTCCTAAGGTCTTCTCATATATGTATATGTAATGATTTTTACATTCTCTCTTTTATTTATAACATTCCTAATATTTCCCATTGATAAATATTATTTTGTTAATTGATCAATCCTTCTAGGGTTACTATTTGTGAGTTTCAGTGTAAGACCATAGATAAGACTAGGTGTTACCATTTGGATTTTCACCCTTTCAGGATATTTCTTAGCTCTCCTCATCCAATTCACACAATTTAAACACCTTTAGGCTTGTGGGTAGCCTATGAATGAGGTGAATCACTAGATAGGGCTAGTTCCCTTGATATACCACTTTGGATCACTACTACACCTAAATTTTGTGAGGGAAAAGGGGGAGAGAAAACTAAAATAAAATTATTCTAAGGGATGTGATACACTAAACAATTTGATGACTGCTAACCATCTGCATGTTACACATGAGAACAAAGGACTAACCAAACATACACTTATCCAATCTGCATCTTCTCACATCAATGTTACATTATGAGGTTGTGATGAAGGTTTAGGTTGAGAGGACCAGAAAAGAGCCCTATTTGAATATAATAACTCACTCAAACTTGACATGTCATAAAACACTTCACATGCCCTGCAAGAAGAAGCTTTTCAACTATAAATAAGTGAGAGAATGAGACAACATGCTAAAGAAATCATAGTTATCACCAAGCAAAATCAGTCATCCAAGTAAAACACACTATGAATAGTCATGGAAGAGGTAAAAATTAGTAGTCTTATTGATCAAATGATATTAAAATGATTAAATCTTCACCATACTCAGGTGAAGCATAATTTTTAAAGGCCAAAATGGCTAGTTCTTATAGAACGAGAGAGAGAGAGAGGAGAAGAGAGAAGTCCAAATGTCATAAGGACACTTTTATAGATAATAAAATGAGTTATGTGTACATGATAAGAATATTTGAAATGAACAATGCAAAGTCAAAAAGCACAAGTGTTACCTCAAATCATGAAACTCTTGAAAAGTGGCATGAAACTCCTTATTTTAGCTCAGAAAATTACCTTCATCATCCACACCTATTTGAACATACCAAAACTAACTATGGATAGTTTTTATGATTTCAATGAGATTAAATGATTTTATACATACCTCCCCTTTCATTATTTTTAATCCTACTCATCATAAATCTCCCCAAAATGAGTTATCACCATCTGCAGTCTAAAAAACTCTTCTTTCCCATACCTTGCAAACTTGGCCCAAATTTTGGATTTACTTTTCCATGAAAATACATAAAATTTATTGGATGACACTTTTCAAGACCCTAAATCACCTTATAGGCATCAATCACAACTTAAAAGGACATCCATTTGAAGTTCTCACACTTCTCACCATCATATCCTTTATGCCAGTTTTGATCGACTGAGATGAGAGCTATGGTATGCATACTTAGAAGTTTTTATAAAGTATTAAATTGACATTGTGGTTATACCAAGTCTATATATTCCTCCCAAAGTTGGTTTCATCCTTTGAAATTCCTTAGAACCTACATAATGCACAAAATAATCAAAAGAAGTAGTTATATACCTTATTTGTAAAAATTCTATATAGCTAATACTAATGGTAGGGATCATGAGATATTCCTATTAAATTTTAAATAAATTTCATAGTAAAAATATTCCATTATAATAGCCCTCCATCCTCATTTCTCCAATTAGGTCATTATTCAAGGTATAGGAGGGTTTTGAGTACTTTTTGTCCTTAACCTTTATTCATAAAGCCCCGACATTGAAATTGAAAAAAATTACACTAATATGATTTTTATGACCTACATCAACCTCCCTAAACTCCCTTATCCTCCATGCATATCCTCATGAAATATGTGAACATTTCAACCTAGCCTATCAAGCTTGTCTTCTCCATTCCCTATAGGCTTGAAGCTGTCATGAGCCAAAGGTGGCCTTCCTTGTGATTTATATATAAGTTTAAGAGTTTTGAATATCTAAAATTAGCTTATACACATGATCCAATAGTTTTTAATTCCCATCTCTTGCTATGATTAAATATGAATTCTCATTTGGGCACTAGACCTAACCATGCCTAATAGCCTGTCTACACCTTAAAGCCCAAAATAAACTTTTGATGGCTTTCCATAAATTCCAATAGCTTAGATACCTTTGTTGTTACAACATATACGTTCTCCAATCCATTATAATTTTCACCCCATACTATAATTTAAAGTGGCTCTCCATTTGGTTTTAGGCCAAAACCTTGCCTTTTAGGCCTACTTGCAAACTTAGCCACCTATAACATCTTGTTGGTTTCCCTCATTCTATGAGGTGTCCCTCATGTTTTTTTAGGTGTTATAAAACTCATCACACTTCCTATAAATTTATAATCAGAACCTTAGATTACCTTTCATCCCTACTCTCCAAATCTATAGGGTTTATGTATGAGGGGAGTGCCCTCTATCTGAGACAAAATATAGGGCACTCCCCTATTTCCTTAGAAAAATTGAATATTTTAGGGGATTTTCCAACCCATAAAAATTTTATGTACCAATTTTTATCCTTTTGTCTGATTATTTGACCTCTCAAATGCTTTAAGACCCAAGACAGACATGTTAGAGGCAGACTCTGTGCAGGCCTCTCCCAAGTGGATTGTGTTATGCATCATTAGAGCCCATTTTTTGCATCATTTCCCATTATCAAGAGATTATATATACCTTAATGTTCATAATTAATGTTATCCAAGTTTTTTAAACACTTCAACTCTCTCATACCTCTTTCCATGCATTGGTAGTACAGGTCTAAATGTAACTTCTAACTGTACTTTGTGTTTTAGAGTGTACCTATATGTAGAAATACATGGTTAAGGTTTTAAAATAATGTATGCAACCTATATAGAACCATTTATATTAATTTTTTTTACTTGGACTCGTTTGTCTCATCTCATGCATTGTAAACACCTAGGCATTACTCCTTTATGCTCGCTGCTTGAGATAGTCATCTACAGTTAGTTGTAGGTGCATATGAATTGTAAATGAGCTTGGTCATGGTGTGTAAAATCCCTCATTGAATACTTGGGGTCATAAAATATATATTAATACTTTAATTCACATTTTATATTCTGTAACATCACATATATACCATGTTTAGGTCACTATTTCCATACTCAGTTGTAGGTGCACATTTCCCTGAGAAGGGACACTTGTAGGTGTCCATGAAACTTGAAACACTATACTCCAACATCATACTAATGATGTTCATGCCTATTTTCACACTATTAAATTATTAGAACCATTATAACAATGATAATATGTTTTTTTTTCAACCTTAGGATGTCAAACTCATTCAAAACTCAAATATTGTAGATGTTAATGTAGGGTTTTAGTGCTTTTCAAGGCATTTTTGAGGACTTCAAATTTTATCTTTCACTCACTTTTTGACCTCCATATTTGGCATGGCTCCTCTCCATGATATGGTATACAAGGTATACCTATTTATATGCTTTAAAACTCTTTTCAACCATGTTATATGATATTCACAACATGCCCCTGGACCTTTATTTTCACCTTTTTGGGAAATTTTCCCTGAACTTAGTCTTTGCTTCCTCCAAGATGTTTACCCTTCCATTTACCCTTTTGACACCTCATATAGGTCTATAATGGTGAAATTAAATGATAAAAACCAAAAAATGGGTTTTTCCATGTCTCTAATTTCCCATATAAGGATCTCTAAAACTCTATGGTACCACTTGTAGGTGGTCATTCTTACACACAAGCAGTAAGCATGAAATTTTGGGTAGTATGTAAGATGAATAGGTTTGTAAACACTTATATTCCCTCACAAAGTATCCCAATGAACCCTTATAAATCTTAATAAATTGAAACACATATCAAGCTTTTCCTTTGAGCATGATGTCATCAAGGAGGCTCCTGTAGGTGTGTATGGGTTGTATGTAGGCAATGAACATGAAATGAAGCAATATATGTGGATTAAAGGCCTCATGAAAAAATTAAACTTAATTTAAATCCCTAAAATTCATTATTTTCATTAATTATATATGAATACCAATTCCAAAACATCTATTCCAACTTGAAAACCTCTTGCAAACATCTGAAACAAAGTAGGTAGGGGTATCTAATGATTGTTCGGTGTGATGAATGAGATTGTAAACACTCTTGTATCTTATTTAATAACCAAATTAACTCTCCTAAATTTTTTATTCCTTGAAAAAACTAATATGCCCTAATTACCATTCCATGAACAAGCTACACAAGCTTTATACATGTGTGCTTCAACATGGCTACAAGTGAAATTGAGCAAAGAGTTGGTTGAGAGGAATGGCAAAACTAAAAATTTCCAAAAGCATGATATGATGAAAATAAACATGAAGAGAGTGAAAATTTGGAATTTAAACATGTGGAACACCATTTTATATTAACATGAGACCTGTGTATAATACCAACATTTTATAATAAGGAAGAACTTGACTAAAACTTCACAACAGTGACACCTTCCTGCAACATGAGATAACCTGATCATCAAAACACCGTGAAATATGAAACCAATCATGAAAATGATTTTATAATATATCCAAAATATTTTTGAGTCAACATCACCAACTGGTTTGTACATATTTGTCTAAAATAGAGCAAAACCTATAGGGTACACAGATTAGTAAGCAAAAAAATATAGTCAACTTCATGAGGATGGTTCATAAATCACAAGCCACCATTATTAAAATTATTGTTATATGAGTTTATTTTCACCTCCCAAAGATGTTTGACCTATAAATTTTCCAACTGCCCATACCAAGCATAAACCTATTGACTGCTTCTATGTGTCTAGAAGGGTGAAGAAGGAGCAGAATGATTTTGGCTCAATTTTGAAACTTAAAAAGTAATTAAAGAATGTAAATGGATCTAAGGAAGCTTAATAGTCATCTAATGACCTTATCCCATGTTCCACACTCCCTTATGGATCGTATAAGTGCCAAAAATCTTCTCTTTTCCCAAGAAAACTAATTTTTCTTTTGAAGAACCAATCACTTTCAGTTATGAATAATTGATTAAGGGGTAATAGGACACATGAAACATTAAATCACCCTTTTTACACCTTCACACTTCCTAAAGATGTTGTACAACTCATTTAATGCTCATTTATGACCCCCAAATGACTCAAAATGATATATTGGCTAATATGACTAATGACCAAGGCTAATGTGATATGGAATAACATCAAAAGACATATAATACCCCCTAAAACATCTAAAACTCAAGTTTTTACCTATAGGGGTCCCAATTTGACCTATAGGGTCAAATTTGGTCAACACCAAGCTCTCCTCACAAATTACCATAATAAAAAATCTCCTTATTACCATTCGCCTTATTGATGTTCCCCTTGTGAGTTGCAATGTAAGACCATGGATAAGACTAGGCTGTCCTCACAAATTACCACATTAAAAATATCTTTTAAAATCATTCCCACAATTTTTTTCTACCCCATTTGTGTTCCTTTATGAGTTGCAGTGTAAGACCATGGATAGGACTAAGCCCTCCTCACAAAATATTCCAATACCTAGTTCCTATGATAACCAAGTCACAATGAAATTACATGCATCAAAATTGAGATAAGTAGTGTTCAATTATGAATTACACGTCATTGACATACTTCCCATCATGATTTAGTATGTTTTATGCTTACTTCATAATTCCTTCACTTTTATCTTCTTATTTTCCAATTGTGTGTATGCTTACAACCATTTTATTAAATTTTTCATACTTCCTAAATTGAATTAGTGTGATTAATTTAATTTCCTTTTACATTTTGTCTTTCTTTTTAGACTTCCTAGTTTGATTTAGTATGATTGATTGGCTTAATTATTTTTGTTTTTATACCATTGGTTTTTCATGTGCCTTCCATTTTATTGCAATATTTTCATACTTCCCAACATGATATAGTGTGATTTTTACTTGTTTTAATTTGGTGCAAATCCTTACATGTTCTGAAAACATTTTTCCCCTTTTTACCATCTTTGGTTTATTATATTTTTCCATCTTTTGTTATTACACATTTCCCATCATGAAATAGTGTGTATTACATTTGTTTTGAGTAATTATACTTATACAAATCAATTTTTCCTTTATATTTTTAACCATGTATGTGTATCACATATTGCTAAAAAATAAAAACACACATCACATATTTCCCATAGCATATACAACAAAAGCTAAATACATGTGCTAGAATAGAAATATATCCATGCATCCACATCCAAATCCAAATAAAACTCATGAGATTAATAAAATTTTCAACATAAATATATATATATGATGAATTTTATGAAATAAAAAGTACAAAATACAATAGCTAAAACTCTAAGGTTGTGCTCCATCATGTCTATCATATGGCCTAGCCATGCTACCCATAGATGCCTGTGACTGACCCTTCTGAATAGTGCACCATAAAGAGGCAGTCTAAGATCTCAAACCAAAAACCTATCCCTTTAGATTGGCCATTGGGATTGTACCTATATGAGTTGGATGGTAGTTACCATGTGAATGGATTGATCCTAGGTTAAGGCCTTCAAGTCCTAAGCCTCTCTAGTTCCAACACCTACCTATGGTTGTAACCCATCATTACATGCTTGTATCTATCTCACGACCTCTCCCACTAGTTTGAACCAACTCACCTGAGATGGGGTAGACAAAACCACTAGATCATTGAACATGGTAGGGTTGTATGACAAAAGCACCCTGTCAAAAATGTCATGATGTGTAGTTATCATTAGGGCTCCCCATCTGACCTCCTCTACAGTAGGATTTGTTAAACCAAAAACAAGATATATATTAGATTAATTTTATATATATCTCAAATAATCTATCTATCATACTCAATAATTAAATTAGTTTCTTATATCAAAAACTTAAACAAAATTAAAACATTTCTCACTAGTGTTGGTATTGTCGACCATGATCTCTCTATTTGCTTGATCATTGAGCACCTCCTCTATCAATTGCCTCTACACCAAGGAAAATCTAGGAATCACCACCCAATCCTTTCATGTTCCTCTACTCAATGGTCTCTCTATGGACCAATAGTGTCTTAGAGCTACTATAGGATCCCCTTGCATGATAACTAGCACCTATGTCTCCTTATGTCAATAGTGTCTTTGTATTCAATGAGCTCATAGTAGTTATACCACCTCTATTATGGTATATGTTGTGCTCCCTCCTCCCCTAAATCCATATCTATATCATTTCCTTTAGGCCCCTTTACCTCCTACTATCATGCTTGACTAACCCATGGTATATCCCATTGAGGCCTAATCAGAGGTATCTCCACAAGTTCCCCTCTACCTCCTCTTCCTCTTAGCTCTCTAAAAGGTCATTCCATATAAGTAGGCACTACTAGAGGAACCATTGGATGGGTAAGTCCCAACTATCTAGGTATGTGATCCACTTTATGAGGCTCCACTTATGAATTATAATAGCCTATGATTTTCACACGTGCAAAAATTTATACTAATAGTAAACCAACTAGGCCACATGGCATCTATATGACTGTATGGTTACCACACTATCTACCCTCATATGATAGTCTACAATGTTGTAACATGGTTCATAGCTCATGTTATATAGTCTTTCCTCCATCAAATGACCTGAGGTAACCTATCATCAACCACATGGGGTAACCTAGTCAGCCAATACATAGTGAACCTCTCATATATCCATATGCACAAGAGTTTAATAGGTACCATCATCTTCTATCACTGGGATAGCATCCCATACATATCATGTATGAGTTAGACCTAGATGATAGAACAAAAATAACACGTTACTCCCTAATCTAATATTAACTGGTACATGGCTATCACATATAAAGGTACATTAACATCTGACTTGTGACATAGAACTCATGTCATCATAATTCCTATCACCACCATCTAAATGTTTAGAATGGATGTAAGATAAACATCAAACAAGCTCACTTATAACATAGGGTAGACCCTATCTGAGCTTATAGCCTATTGATCTAAGGCTAATCTCTCATCCTCTAAATTTAGTATATCAGTAATCACTAGTGTCCTACTTATCATAAATCCAAGTAATGCATAGACATCCTCTAAATTTATAGCCACCTCAATAATGTCCCCCTCAACCTTCCACTAAAAAGTATCAGTTAATCATTCCCATGCTCTTAGGAACATGAAAACTAGATCAACACACAATAGGGCTTGTCTGATATCCATAATACCTTTGAAGCCCAAGGTAACTAGTCAAGGGCTATTCACATATGTTAATCACTCTAATAAAGCTAGTAGCCATGATGCATCCACTAGGAATCAAAATATTTAGTGTCTCTGTAAAATATCAAACAATAGAGGATGTATTATATTTTGATGTCATAATAATTAAAATACATTCTCAAAAATTTAAAAATTAACTACATCATCATCCTATTTGATTTAGTTTTGTAGTCTTTCTATTTTTATACACCATTAGCCCATTTATTACTAAATCAGCCATGTTATAGTCTTGTTATACTACATCATCCCACTGATACATAGTCAGCCCTTTTTTTAAGATTGTATTAGCCTATTTGACACTAAATCATCCTTTTTCAACTTTAGCATACTACATCAACTCTCTAGTGCAAAGTCATCCCCTTTTAACAAACTATATCAGCCACATATTACCAACTTCATTGCCTAGAGGGTACTATGTCAGCCATCTTCCTATTTCAAACCATGTTAGCCTACTGTTATATAGTCAGTGACCTACAACAATATTAGGTCAGCCCACTAATACATATTTATTCCCCTATTTTTCTCTTACCTTATGAATTGAGTCGACATGGTCAACTTTATTCTTTATCTATGATGACTGTTTAACCATTTACCATAAATGCCTTAGGCATTTTGTTGGTCTGATATTTTCTTACCTAGTACCTTGTTCTACCCTTACTTTACCTAAAAATTTCCTAAGGTCAATTTTGGTATCTAGTTTTTTCCTACAATTCAATTTTCTATATTTAGCTTAATTTCAAATAAAATTCCTCAAAATTGTGAAATTCATGTTTTATTTCCTATGTTGCACTCATTGTGGCCGCTATGCATCATCCATGTCATACTTGTCATCTCCTCACCAAGATCGCTCTCTAGGCTTAACTTGGTTCTCTTAAATCAATATCTTCTTATAATATTAAAAATCACAAATGAATTGTTTTTCACCCTAATTATATTTATTATTCCAAATTATTTACCTATCAAATATTTACAACTAGATTCTATTTTTCAATCATATCTTTATTCCTAATAGCTATTTTTTTAAACCAAAAAATGTTCTAGAATCCTGACATTATATAGAATCTTTTCATATATTACATGTATATTTTGCAAAAAAATCATTATTTTGCTCTTTTTTTATAATTTTTATAGGTTTACCTAATGTCCTTACATTGGATATCTTCACATTTATTCTAATTCATTTATTATCTACAGCACTAAGGTAAGTAAAGGTATGTGTTTCTCAATTCTATCCTTTCATTTATCTTATTTGTTTCTTACTACAATTTATTTAGGTTCAATGTTATGTGTTGTTATGTTCTTTTCCTGAAGCACCATCCCCTATTGCACCTACATGACATGTGATAAGCTTTGAGTGGGGCATATGTATACACATAATATTTTCAAATTTTATCAATTTTTGAGGTTTTCTCTCTTGTAGGAACCCATCGAGTCTCAATCTCTCTAAGTTCATGCCTTAAGTGGTGCACTAGGAAAGGGGTGGGTAGACTATTGGTACTTCACAAGATTATTGTCCCCTATAGTGCCACTTTATATCTACAGTTCCATAATCCTTTCCTCCTCTTTGACACACTCCTCTAAGCAATTCATTACCTTACTTAGTACCTACCTAAGCCTAATCATTTTTGACATTTACCATACACTGTCGACCAAGGCCAAGCCTGTATTTAAATTGATATTTGTACATTATAGGTATAGGTCAGCTTTGGCTGACCTAGACCAAGACCTAACTTGTTTTTATCAATTAACAATACAAATTTAGATTGGGCTGACCTTTTTAGCTAAACTTTTAGAAAGGTTTAGGGTTAAATTTAGTTATATATACACATCCATTTTTTCCATTTCATAGGAAGAGAAGAAGAAGAATACTATATTGTGCATATGCTTATCCACCATTCTACTTGAGGAGCATTGATTAGGGTTTCAATACTTTATTTGGAGATGTGAATTTCGTTTTGTGGAGAAGTCTTTTTGATGCATAGTAGCATCTTCATTAGGTATAAGATTCATTAATTTATTAGTTTGATCCACCTTAGGTGGACAAAGAGGAAGCTCTAGATGTTTGATAGAAACGCCAGCTAATCTAGGGATACACCTAAGTTGCATACAAATGATAAAGTAAAATTGAAAAAAAAACAATAATGAAAAATCTCATAAGGCTAAATACCCTAAGATAACCTAGGATTTGCATAAATAGATGGGTTCACCAAATTCATAATCTAAAACTAAGATGGGTCAATATAGTATAAGGTTTAAAATATAGAAATGAATAAGCACAAGGTGATAAACATATCTATAGTAGGCTAATTAGTTTACAAACTCAAATAAACAATGTTCTAAAATTAAATGTTGAGATATGCCAAAAATAGAAAGTATAAACATTAATTAATAGTGAAATAAATTAGAAACAAGAATACTTATTTGGTTTACTATGCACATATAGATCTAGGATGAAACAGGATGGAAGTGGACTAGATCAAGATATTAGATAAATCTTTAGATTCTAGAATTTTACATTCTGGGGCCTCAAACACTTACATAATATCTAAGTATGTAATAGTGTAAATTATTAATCAGGTCATGCTTAGGTACTGATTTTGAATTTTTTGAATTTTTTTGTAATTTTGATTCTTTATATTTTTTTAATATTTTAATATTGGTAGGCAAGGCCAAGTAGCAAGGCTTAGAAAATAAAAGGATGAGATATATCTGAATAATCCGCAACATGTGTCAAGGCATACTATGCACTAGATGTGATAGTGTGGCAATGTGGAGGAAAGGAAAGTAAGTAATATACCCCCATTATATATGTATATCATGAAAATGCAACTCAATTGCATATGTGGAGAACTAAAATATACATTTTTCCACTTGGAAATAAACAATGTGTGCTCACATAATTTGTAGATATAAATGCATGTGATCCTATAAGCTCAATTGAAGCCATAACGTGTGCAAGTAGTCAATACGTAAGAGTGAGCTAGAATGCCATAAAGGATGTTCACTAGAATAATTTTAGGAAAATTTTCATGGATGTCTAGATTAGGGTAGTAATCAAGAGGTAAGGGCTAATTGAAAACAAAAGTAAGGGCTAGAATAAGGGTCTATGCAAGGGAATATGAACATATGTATGTTAAAATAGAAGAGTAGAATGTTTTAAGAAATCAAGAAAGCATAAAGAGGATATGTACATAAGATTATATGTAATATTAAGCAATGATTCCCAAAATATAATGCTAGGGAGGAGAGTTCCTACATAGAATACATAATCTCCTACTAAATTTTATGTTAAATCATCAATTGAAACATGGTGTTGATTTGTAGGTCCTATTTCATATTTAGAATATATAATTTTGCTTGATCTAAAGTAACTCCCTCTCTCAAAATGTTAGCAATCACACATTAATTCTCAAATGTAACATAGTCATGATCTCTTCCTAGTGTTACCCCCATTGATCTTCTTAGTTTTGCATTGTATTGATCCAAAGTAAGGGAAATGTTAAATGTAATTAAACATGGTTTTATACCAAGGGTGATAGGCATCTCACTGGATTTGATGAATGAACTAGATTAATTAGTAGTATCCAAGTGATCCTTATCATTTCCAAGATATTTTAGTATTTACATTTTACAAACATTAACTTCATGAGCATTAGTAATTTTTGCATTAGTACATTGAGTGTCATCTATATGAGCTACCTCATTTAGTGTTGATACCATGGACCAAAACATCCAAAATAAGCCATGGGAGAATAACAGAAGTATGATGGTAACTATTACAACCTTGAGGTCTGGGGGGAGGAGAAAAAAGGGGTCATCCATGTCATTTGGTGCCTAGTGATAAAAAAAGGCAACTCTCATTGGATGTTGTAACAATATAATTTTAAGAAAGCTTAGGATTTTTCATTGATAATTTTAACCTTATTGGTGTTATTATATTTGATTCATTTGTTGACATACTTGATCCAAATGAAATAGAATATCCAAGTATAAAAATATGAAAACATTACCTTTGTGACTTGCATTAACAAACAAAGATTTTATTCATTCATTATAGCCATGGTTAATGTGTATAATTATGGAATAATTAGAAATGAAGTATGAAAATAAAACATTAAGGCTAAACTTTTTAACCCTAGAAAGATAAAAACTTAAGAGAAACATAAATTTCAATGTGGTTCAATCAGTTTATGGATTGACCCATATGTTTTACCCTAATTTGATTTTAGAAACCATAATAGGATAGAAACTAGTATATAAATTTAGATAAATAGATATGAAATTCAAGCATACATATAAACTTAAAATATTAAAACTAATTGAAATGATTTGATAAGTGACATATGCTAAATATAATAGTTATAACAAAGGAATGAGTACTTATATTTTTTAATTGGCTGTCTAACTATGATTATCTTCTGACAATAGAAAATAGATTGAATAAATCCTATGATTCATCTAGTTCAAAAACTATTTTTCTATTTTCATAGGGTTGGTTCCATTAGATCTGGATTAGTATCGACTATCGATACTAACCTATAGTGGTCAGTAGTGAATTCTGTTAAAATATGGGTTTGTGACCATATGATCACCTTCATCTATCTCTTAAAGATCTATATGTGCAATGTCAAACCCTGATGATTCCATAACTCTAAAAATTAGCTTCCTTCACCTTCAAACCTTAGTTGTGTTTGTGAGAGCTAGAAACCTACAAAAATTGATAAAGTGTAATGGGTTGAACTGACCTTAATCACCCTCATTCAATAGAGGGAAATCAACTTACATGTATCTCTCCCACTTAGTGTGATTTTAAAAAATTTATCCTTTGTATTATGCATGTAACTAATGACTTGGCTTTAATACTTGATAATGTTTAATTTGACTTAGATTTTGTATGCTTCATACTTGACTTCTGATTGCTCCTAGTGATTGATTCACAATTTGGGAAGAATAGAGAAAATTTTATTGGTGTGCAATAGTGTATATACGTGTATCAAATAAGTGTCACGTCCCCTATCAAGTGAGGCCTTCATTTGTATATATATGAGTCCAATTGGGTAATTTTTCATGCCACCAACATGCTAGTTAGATGAGTTGATCCTAGGAGATATTTAATTTTAAATATTATTTGTTGTTGGGAGAGGATCACTATCATCAGACATAATACATTATCAATTGGTGATATTAAACCAGTCTAATGGTAGCGACCCATGCCTAATATGAATAAACTAAGAATCTAGGCATGTTTATGCAAGATAATATGTAGGCTTTAAATAGACAATGAGATTCGTGTGTGTAATAGTAGAATGAAAGGATCAAACTCATAATACAGCATGTAGGTGTGAAAGAATGGTGGGTTATGACCAAATTTATGTGTGCAAGTAAGGTGTGGTAAATTTATGTCAAGATTATTATTGTCAATACCTTAATACAATATTTTAGTATCTACACCTATCAACTACTATTATAGACCTCCATTAGCATGTGTAATGATGACTTACTTGAAAATAAACTTGTTGAAATTTTAATGCATTTTGGATCCAATTTATAAAGGAAGAGATCACATTAGAAAGAATGTTATGATGAATTAATAGACATAATCACAACTATATTCTCATATTTTATTCTTCACACTCAATCTTGCTAACACAAAATGGTCTGACTTAAAAAAATATCTACTTTATGAATCCCTAATAGATACACATCATGTGTATTATTCAAGGATTCATAATATTATCTCAAATACACACCATACATTTCTTTATATGCATCATAAATTCACAATATTTCATGAGGAAGTGTTATAAAAACATTTTCAATCAAAAGAATTTTTATTGGTATGCAATAACCACCTTTCACTTTACTTCCATTTTCACAATGACCTATATTTCCTCAAATATTCTATACATATATGTTGTTTCCATAAAGCATCCTATAGGCACCCAAATTTTACATAGTGCAACATTTCACAAAAAAAATTGACGATGATGTAATGATCTCCATAAAAATATGAAAATATTTGGTTCTCTCTCTTTTATTGGCCTTCTACTCCTTTTTTGACCTTTTCAAATCTCAAATTTTCATTTTTTGGAGTCTTTTGCATTAAATATTAAATAAATGTTCTCGTGATAAACCATTACCATAGTTTATAAAAATGTAACTGTTGTATTGGTTTTCATAATCATCATGGTATTTATGATGCAACAGTAATGGTTTTTCAATTCAACATGTCAGTTTCATTTTTGCCAAGTGCATAAGGTGGAAATTTGATCACCTATACATTATTTCCAAAATTTGTTACCTAAGACTTCAATTTTCATGCAATTCTCTTAGTTTTGGTTGCATTTTTTATTTTTTCTTATTGAGTTCACTTCCTTGATTATCTAGTTAACTCTTAATCTCATTTTTTCAATCTCCTTGACCTTCAAGTTAACTTTACCAAACTCCCAATCAGTTTTTGGTTAGCCCCTAATCACAACTTCTCCTTGCTTATTACAAGTATTTCATTTTTACAAGAATTTTAGATCTAAATTTTAAATGTGTGATTTGAGTTTAGAAGATTCCAGATCCATATCCCACATTATTTTGTTTTTTAAGAATATTTTCCTCAATCTACATTCATTTTATGGTCATCTTACATGAGTTTTAGAGAAGGAAATTCATTAAGTTTGAAACCCAGTCTTTGTTGTTCATTGATAAGTCCACCCACAGTCAGTTTATTTTCTTCTTCATATTTGTGTTCATTTTATTCCATTCATTTTTTATTACTTTTATCATAGATTTATTAATGTCTACATAGAGTAAAATGAATTAGCTACCTGAAGATCAGGGATTCATCAACAATCATTTCTTCACCTTCAACTAGTCTCAAAATTGATTAGGCTGGGGGTTTTGCTTTTATTTTGTTCTCTTCATTTTTTTATTAGATTATTTTATTTATTTTTAATTTAGATTAGTATTTTTTTAAATATTTATAAAATTAAAAAAAATAAATAAGTCATCTTCTCTCTCATTCTCTTGCATAGAAAAGAACATTTTTCCCTTTGTTGCATTTATATATCAAAACTTCAAAGAATGTAGTACTTGTACTACATATAGTAAATATTAGTTGAATCAAAATAGTAGGTATAACCAATAAATAACATTTCATTTCAATTTTTATAAAAATCTTGCATTCACAAAAATATATCCACACACACACATTACAAAAGCTATAAACTTAGACAAAAGAAAACTTGCATCTTAGAGATGATTTTATTCATTTGCATAACAAAATAACATTATCCAAAATCAGAAAATCAAATATTTAATTTCTCATTCATTTAATTCTAAATCATTTAGCTTCACAAAAAATCATTGAAAAAATCTTGAAATAAACATTCTAGCTCACATTTGAGAAATAATTTTTAAATACTTAGGAGTTGTGCTTAGCGAACCCAACCTAGGTTTTTAGATATGATTTTCATTTAAATTTTTCAAACTTAAATTACATATTATCTTACACTCATTTTCATTCAAAAATATTAAAATAATAAAATAACACTCATTTATGTGCACATAGGCAATATTGTTATCTCTCAAGCTAGGAAAACTTAAAATCAGCACTTGCAACTTTCACTTGAAAATCCAGTTTTAAGCATTAAATTTGTTGAAAAATTTTAAAACTAAAAAATGAGGAAACTAAAATATATTCTTAAATTTTAATTTCAGTTTTCATTGAATTCATTTCCAATTATTTTTATTTTATCAACTAGTATAGTTTACTTCTATTTGTAAAAATCTCTCAAAAACATTACAAAAAATATTCAAACCAAGCCTCATCCAAACAAGCACAAGTGCCAAAACCTTGCTATAATCTCATTTAAAATAAAAATTAAACATTCACGTACACATCCAAAACAATTTATATGCTTAAGGCATTTTAAACCTACATTGCCCTACTATTAGATGACATTGTTGAGTGCCCTTACCTCCACAGGGCCAATTTATTTCCTAGAGTGTTAACTCTTGTTATAGAAGGTAACCTTCAAGGTGACATTGATTTAGAATATATACTTGAGTTTTCCCATTCCACCCACTCTTAAATATTATCATTAGCCAACTTGATGCCTTATAAAATAAATTTCACCATTAATAACCCCCTATAATAGTTAGACCCCTTCTCATCATAGCTCACCAATTTAACAACCTCCAAGTTTGAGAATTCCACTTTATTTTCATTTTTCCTCGAGACTAATCTCATCCTATGTTCATTCAATTTTTAGTTGATAATAAATATTAATATCATCCCCATCTTGTTATCCAAATTCCTAGGATTTTGTAACATGATTTCACCCAATTCCCTGAGTCGAGCATTGACCAATAAATATATTACCTTGTCCTCATTCATAATGAGGGTTATTTGGATTATGTGTCCTCTCAATTTATTTTTCTCAAATATAAAAACTTTGTGGGTGAGATATTTTGTTATCACCACAATCATTCTTTACGACTTGTCATCAAAAACCCCATCCTTACACCTCAACCCAACCAACTTATTCTTCCACCTCTTCCATCTTATCCTTTCACATTATCATCATTCATTTTATCTTCTCCACATGTCTCTCATCTTCCATTTATTATGTGGGTATTTATATAACCCCCCCTACTCGAATATGTTTGGACAGGAATTTGAGAGATATTTTGACCTAGAGAGCTATATAAAGAACCACCAAGTTCCAAATGAAGCCTCCTTCTTTACTTGGAACAAAAATAACTCCACTCAAAATGTAGATAGTCAATTCCTAAACCCTTATTCCTCAAAATTAAAAAATGATTCTAAGTTAGTAATTCAAAAAGTGTGGGACCCCTTTAAAATTTCAAGTAACTACCTAAACTCTAACAATATGACTTTCACCAATGGAGGAGGGATCTACCCTCAGAATGTAACTAAACCACATTCTAGCTTACAAATCCATATATAGAGATCATACGAAGATTCAATAAATATATTGAAAGAATATACTATCTATAAGATGGGTTAAGAAAATTAAAATTGTCTTCACATCCTCCATCAATAACTAAAACATCTCCATCCCACTTGAGAAACCCATAGTAACTTATTTTGAGTCCTCTAACACAAACTAGTTCATTACTAGTTGTTAATATTTCCCTCTTAAATCTTCCACAAAGGAAGTTCTCAAATATAACACCATTTATTCATTGAATGATCTCATCTATACCTTGGTGGGTCATATTTGAGATTTAAAGAGACACCAAGCCTCTCTAAATCAAGGGATGGCCTCCAACCCTTGCCACTAAAACCATTCCTCCTCCATTCTCATTATAATGGAAACTTAAAAGCCACTGCAATACCTATCTAATAAACCTCTCTATAAACACATTTAAAAATAATATATGAAGGACATTATTACTCATAGGATCCCCAGTCTAGTGGCTTCCAAGATTAATCCATCCTACCAACCCCCAACTCAAGTTCCTATGGGATGTTATTTCCCCTACATCCCTCTAAACAACATGATGACCAACACATCACCTCCCTTTTCCCCCCTAGTTACATGATGACCAATGTTCCACCCATGTACATTCCACCTTTAAAGCACCAAATGTCATTTTTCTTATAACACCTTACCTCTTTATCACCATATATTTTCTAAATCAACCTAACCAAATATTCACTTTCCAGCTTACTATACCCCATCTTCCCAAACCATGTCTTTTCCTTCATGTGGTTTCACACCCACTTCTTACCCAACCTGTCTCTCTCCCAAGCTCATCATAACATGTCTTTAGTGTATTTTAATGCCATGAAGACCTACATAGAGTATTCAAGGAACCCCTTGACCAAAACATACAAAGAATCCTCTTATTACGTTCCCCACCTAAATTCCTTGAGTATAATGAAGAGGGAGATCAAAATTCATATGTGAAAGCATACAATATCGCTATCAAATAACTTCTTTATTGGTAAGGGGTAGTCACTAAAATATTTCTAAATACCTTAGAAAAATTTGCCTTATATTAGTACTACTACATACATGAGGCCTCCATTCATTCCTAATAATTCATGGCAAAATTTTTCAAGGTCTTGTATATGAACAAGCTTCTTAAGACTATCATATGGTATTTATTCCATATCAATCAAGAATCTAACGAAATTATTACCCATCTCATCACTAGATGGAGGTGAATCATATACTCCTTAGCAAGTGCCCCACACATGGACCAATGAGAGTTGTTTGATGTATTTTTGCAATCTCTCAACAAGGAGATGAGGGAGTATGTTCAAAATTTTCCTTATAAGTCCTATGAAGAAACACTAGAGAGCACTCTAAGAATAGACCAAATAGCCATTGGTAGTGTTTGTAGAGCTTACAAGTCTAATAATGACTAACTACCCCCAACCAAAGTAGTAAGGGTTATCAAAATGTAAACCCAAATAACCCTAACAATCAAGGCCCCAAAATTATGAACAAAAATCATAATTCCACTATAAATGTGTAACAAATTAGGGCAAAAAGTGAACAATGCAAAAATAATCAAAGTGAACCCATGAACAAAAATAATGTTAACAATAACAACAACATTGTAAGGAGCCAAAACCCTCCACCTATGGTTCATGTAGAGGAATTTAAATGTCCTTCCCCTCATAACACATAATTTCATAATCATTTCTAGGGTAATTTCTAAATCAATGACCAAAACCATAACTAATTGTTTTACCAAGGTAACAAGCAGCAAAGGTTTGGTCAACAAGGCCAAAACCAAAGGCCTTGGGATTTTAATCCCAATGTTTGTTGTATTTTCATATATTTATTGGTCATAACAACCAAAACTACAAGGAATATAACAAATTTATTCAAATACTCCCTAAATACTAATGGCATACTTTCATAGACATGTTCCTAGGAAATTGAAATACACACACATAAAACCCATCAAAAGGTTATGTGGTACTCCAAAATACCAAATTCTGCATATACTTGAACCCATTTCCTAACCACCACTAGTGAAAAGAACAAAACTAACCACAATATATCCTCGCCCACCATCCCTTTCCAACATATACCAATGACATCAAAGCTTATACTTATGCACCTAATAAACCCAATGTGGATCCCTAATTGGGACCCGAAGGGAAAACTAAGATGATAGGCATTATAGAACTATAAAAAGATGAGGATGTGAATATCATCACTCATACATGGGAGTACCACCCAATGACTCTCTTTTCCATGAGTATTTTATTAATTTGATTCCCAAACCATCCTAGGCCTATGGGAAACTATGATTTAGTTGTATATCTCACTAAGATGTTTTCCCACGTTTATTTTATGGACCTACTTAAAAAATATCCTACCCATCATTTGAATTTTCTCAATTCCTTGGGATTGAGCCACTTATCCAGTGTCACACCTCCATCACAATCCCAAATTAATCACAATGACTTAGACATGTTCCCACCTGAGTAGAACTCAATAGACATTGGTAACTTTTTTTACCTAAACAATCTTCCCCTAGATATAGAGATGGATAGAAGGGGGTATATAGCCTTATATCTACAAGTCTAGATTTATAACAATTATGTGAAGAGAGTGATGGTCATTCATGGGGTGGATCTTAATATAGTCTCCATTTCATTTATCCAAAAACTTGGTTATAAAGAAACTAATTACTCTACCAATAGAAATAGCTTACAAGGCTATGATATCCTCAAGTCTACCTCCATTGGGGCCATTGTATTTCTGGTAACTTTGGGCCCAAAATCATGTTAATATATTTTTACATGATTTATAAAGATACAAATTATAACATAATCTTTAGAAGATACTAGATCCACATGAAGGCAATCCCTTTTACCCTGTTCTAAGAGATCATATTCTTTCATCTAGGGAAGGTTTTTCATTTCTCAAGGGGATTCTAAACCCTTTAACACCCTCTAATCCAACTTTAATAAGAGACTATAGATTCATATTGAATATCACCTACCTCTAAATGGTGTGATGAAGCTCCCAACTTTATCCAAAGATAAGAAACTCATAAAAACCATAACAATCTTGAATTCAAGTTTCAAAAGTCCCAAAATGTTTTCAAATGTGAAGCTAGAGGAAAAAGGAATTAAGATAATGGAAAAAGTAAGTGAGCAAACTCACATGTTAATTTTAGCTATCTCAACAAAATCAATGGATAAAATCATAAGCATATTATAAATGGATGAGCTTTTCATACTCCCATTTGATCCATATAAGATCAGACCTTATAGTCCTCATAGACCTCTTGGTCTAAAGGCTCTCAAATCCACTCTCTAAGCCCACCATATTGGCATGGTGTAAATATTTGGGCATGAGAATAATCTCTCAAAATAACCTGACAGACTATCTCCTCAATACAATCAGTCAAAACCCCATCATGAAGGATAATCTTATAGTTTAGACATTGGATTAGTTAAATAATGAAAATATTTGCCTTCCCCAGACCCTATCAATACTTAAGGAAGGAACTCATAATGTGACCCTAAATAAAAAAATAATCAAAATTGGTTCTAATAAGGTCCCTAAAATTTTCAATATTAGATCTTCTCTCTCACCTAGAGAAGTGGAAGACTATATATAACTTATTACCAAGTCCTTGAAAATTTTTTATTTCCCTTATTCGAGAATGATAGGAAAAACAAGAATGATTGTGCCTTATAAAAAATATTGTATCATAAAAATGTCCATGAAGATCTTGTTATGATACTTGATAGTATAATAGATAATAAAAAAGGAGGTCAAATCTAATAGAACCCAAGTTACAACCAGAGGTTAAATATAATAATAGAGTCTAGAATGCCCTATAGGTGGGGGCCTTGTTAGATTCATGGGAAACATTGAGGGTTGTTATCCCCAAAAATTTCACTCATTTTTGGGACAACCTATGAACTATTTTGGTTCAACAAACCAAAATCCTCTCTTCCCTTTTCAAAAATTATTCTGAGCATTCAAGTTCTTCATTTTTTAAAGCTTTTTTAGAAATCTACGGACTCTGCAGGCTTGGAACTACGAACTTTGCAGGGTCATTTCTACAGACTCAATTTCTATAGACTTCACAGTAAGAAATCTACAGACTCCCCCAATTCTACTGACTCAAGCTACAGACTCTACGGGTGGAACTACGAACTTCACAGATAGTTTCTACGGACTCTGCAAGCTAGATTTCTACGGACTTGACTTCTACGGACTCTGCAGGCAGGCTCAAATCTATGGACTCTCAAGGCCTCAAAACTACAGACTCTGTAGGCCAGTTTCTCACATCTATGGACTCCCCAAGATCTATGAACTCATTTCTATGGACTATGTAGGTTGGTTTCTATGGACTCTGTAGAGAAGAAACAGGTTCAACACTTAGCCATTTTTTCAATCGGCAAGCTTCAAAGAATAAGGATCAAACCATTGAATCATTGAATCGTTAAACTATTGAACCTTGAGCCATTTTAGTTCAATAGGTATAATGGGTTCAAAGGTTCAACGTCATCAGCAAGAGTTAAGCACTTTATCAAGGTTCAAAGTTCAACCATTTCAAGGTTCCACGGTTGCGAACACTTAACAAAAAATAAAGGCTTGAACCGTTGAACCTTGAGCCATTTTGGTTCATCGGTTCAATGGGTTCAACGGCCAAATGGTTCAACGCATTTGGTTCAAAAGATCAAAAGGACTTAGCTAAATAAAGAGATTGAACTGATTTAACCATTGAACTGTTGAACCAAGGTTGGTTCAATCAGTAGGTTCAAGGGGCTGCCCCAAAGCCAAAGGAACAAATGCCCTTGCAGAGGGCAATGAACTAGAGGCAAGTACCCTTGTGGAGCGTAGGCAACATTGGTTTAAGGGTTAAAGAGAAGATAGAAAAGATAAAATTCCTTTGGATTTTTTCAAAGTCCGATAGGGAACATTTCCTACAGACCTTTTATCTGAAGGAAATTATTAAGTGAAAGAGTCGTTAAAATTCTTTCGAAAGTATTTTTTGTGGAAAAATGACTAAGGCAAAGCCTAAAGGAATTCCTTCAGACTTTTGTCTAAAGGAAATAAGCCTGACCAAAGGAATTCTCGAAAGGAAAAAGCCTAAGAGTAGAGCACTCCAAGTGTCATCATCTATGTGATTACTAGATTACGCAGAACATGCCACATGTCCCTTGAAAAGCTTGACGGAAGTTATCAAGTGTCAACATCCGTGATCTCTCCCTTTCATTTCGTAAAGACTGTGGTGGGCCTAGGGTGAGTTGATAAAGTAAGTGGATGCTGCCACATGTCCTCACCTATTTCATAGTGGAACATGCCATGTGTCTCTTGTTGAGATCAACAAAAAGCGGCCAAAGCAAGCAAGAAAGACATGAAGGAATTGCTAAGGAGGATGATGGACTCGAATGCATTTAAAGGTGGCCTCAGCCAAGGAAAGAAGCAGTAAATAGGTGGTTCAATAGATGGTTCAACCAAGGAGCAGGAAAGTGATTCAACTAGGAAGTGATGGAACAAAAGAGATAGAATGAACCAATGAACCAATGAACTTTCACAAGTTCACAGGTTCAAGGTTCAACATGGTTCAAGTGGCTAGTGACCATTAGCAGCCCCATGGACATCAAATCTAAAGTAAGGGAATATCTATTGAAATTCAAATAGAACATGAAATTTAAAGGAAATACCAAGTGACTGGCTAAAAAGAGAGCCCAAAGACTCAATTGATACAAGGGAGAGAGGAACAAGACCAAAGGATTAGAAATATCTTCAAAAGAGATATTTCTAGTAGGTGAAACAGTGGATCAAGTAAACTTTTGAGCACACCAAATCAAGGATGCGGCCTATTTTTCTTCCATAAAGTAATGGCAAATTAGACAGCTGCACAGACACCAAGAAAAGGACTGTATAGTCCATACTAAGGAAGAGACATATTGGATGAATTAGCACTCCATAGTTAAGGCAGTTACCCTATTCCAACATGGCCCTCCTTGGCAAAACTAAAAATGCATTCAAGGCATTGAATGTAGTATGGGCCTTTTTCATGAAAACAAGCACCTAAGTCTTCTTTAGAGTCCTATATATTGTAATCTCTCATTTGATACAAGGGAGATCTTCCCATTACCAGAGGCAAAACTCTACCCAAATTGAAAGGCATTACTGAGACTTTGAGCTCAGATTGTTCATCATATTTTTTTGTTTGAATCAAAAATCAAGTTACTTTCAGACTTTGTGTTGTTATAGCTTGTATCATTCTAGGAGATTGTTATTATGTCTATTTCCTAAATGTATTCTTATTTATGCAATTTAACAAGTAGAGCTAGTGGAAGTGATAAGGAAGGTGTCCTGAAACCAGTTACTTTCAGACTTTGTGTTGACATAATTATTTTCAGTGTGTGTTTTTAGTTTCTTTCTATGTAAAGGACCTCATAATGACTGTGTGCCCCCATTGTTTTTCATATTTCACTCTTGGTCAGTCAAGGTGGAGACTTTGAGCTACATCTTAGATTGTTGGTTACTCTGTACTCTGTTACTAGTTTCTTGTCACTACCTGAAAGAAATCCTATTGTTTCCTATAAGAACACATCTGAAAGAAGAGAAGTGCCTTCAGTGTTTCCACTAGGATTTTCTCCTATATTTGTTAACATCATCTCTAAAAGAAGAGATATGGATGGTATATCCTACCCCTATGTGTTACTTTCTACTTATTTATATAGTATATAGCTCTTACGTATTTATAGGGAACCTCCCCTTGATGAGAGGAGAGATTTGTCCATCTCTGATGTAGTAAACCTGCACACTGGGCCAACTAATCTCCTTTATTGTGGATGATAAGACCTATTTTGTTCAATTAGATAGCTGACTGACAAAATATTCACCCACCAATCTTTTTGGTTACTCCACTAGGGAAGAGTGCGCAGTTTAAAGTCTCAAGCTTCAAGCTGAAGTAGATCCTATTCTTTTCCATTTTTGTTCTACAATCTAACAACTCCACATTATACCAAAAGCCAAAAATATCAAGGTGTTGTTGACCCTGCTTTTGAGTTGATGCAGCAGACCAATTTTGATTTGTTTCCTCCATAACCTCACCTTCAATGAACTAGGAGTCTTCCTCCTACCAACACCAGGTCACCAACACAAGGCAAAGCTTCCTTTTCTATTGTTAGTAGAGCTTTTCCCATACATACTCCACCAAAATTTGTTATCCCACTTTTACATAATTAAATCATGGCTCAAGGCCCTTGGGGTAACTCATTTGGCCCACTCAATTTGACTCCACCCCTACATGAACTCCCACGTAGCTCAAGAAAGAATTTCTCCAAATTGTTTGGTGATGCGAGAGTTCACCCTGATGAACACATTGCAGCCTTCAACATAGTCTACGGTGTAATAGGAGTGGAATTTGAAGATGTGGTAGTCAGGCTTTTCATGGAAACACTACAAGGTGCTGCTACAAACTAGTTCTACCATTTACATGCTCGGCCAGTGACTGACTGGGACACACTCAAAGCCAAATTTAAAGCAAGGTTCAAGCCTATAGAAGATGCACATGCCTTACTGGCCCAGCTCACACAGATGAAGAAGGAACATCATGAACCTATGAGGGATTTCATATCAAAGTTTGATAAGCTTAGGAACAACATTCCCATGATTACCCAGCCAACCCCTGAAAACCTCAAATGCGTCTTCATCAACTCACAACTGCCTGAAGTGAGTTTTCTACTAAGACATGCTGGCCACATACACCTTGAGGCTACTCAAGACATGGATACTGAAGTGGAAGAAGACCTTATCTTAGCAAGAAAGATAAGGAGAGATCTAAATAGAGGTAAATCCTCTTCATCTTCTAAGTATCCATCTACAGGCACCACAGATCAAATGGTGCAAATGCTGGAAAATGAACTGCTAGCCTTGAAAAGACAAGTGGCCCAAGATATGTATGCTCCTCCTTATCGAGATATGCCAAGGAGGACATTTCAAAACTATCCATATCAAGGCAATGCTGCCAGAAGTCAAGGGCAACCAAATCGTCTTCCTCCCCCATAGATGAACCCTAACCTTGAAACACCTCCAACCAACTCAGCAATTGGATATCTGGAAATAGAACATGATTTCTCTTTCCAACCTGAGTTTGAGTAAGAAAATGATGTTGATCTCTTAATGAAGGATCAAGAAGAATCAGCTGGTGATTCCCAAATTAGTTTACTGAATTCCCAGGATGAACCTAGAAGTAAAAGTGAAGCAATCGAGGGATCATATGTTGTGTTCATTCGATCAAAGAACCAGTCAGCCCAACAAGCTGATAAAGAGAAGATAGAGGAGCAACCTCAACCAATAATTACAATTTCTAAGCATGGAACCACTCTACCATTTTAGCCAAAGGACTTGGTGATTGCTAAAAAGGTAAGTGCCTCAAATATCCCTATGCCTTCTACTTTAAATTCGCAGGCTAGACCTCACCCTCCCAAAAACCAAAAGGATGAACTCCCATCCTCTCTTCCTAGTCCATTTTAGTCATTTGACATAGTCGACCATGTCAAGAAAACTAAAATCCAAATGACTGAATTTGAATTCCTACAAGCCAACCCTAAGCAGTTGGACAGGTTGGTGGAGTGTGTGAAAAATATAGCCATCCCTATAAGACAAGAGATTAGAAAGGTAACTCATGATCCCCCAAGGAACATGCCCATCCAAAAAAATCTTGTCATCACTCCTCCTACTGCCCTTAGGAAAATAGAGTCTTTCTATGCTTCCCTATTGATAAACGGTCACAAGCTGAGCAACTACATCATTGATTTTAGTGCATCTAACAACGTCATGCCTGCCAAAGTGGTAAAATATCTTGGTCTTACACTAACCAAAACATTTGGTAGATGTTCTCCATGGAGAAAAAACAAGTGCCACTAATAGGATAGATCAAGGATGACCAATTTGCATTTGCAGCCTTTCCAGACAAGAGAATCAAGATGACTGTCTTGGTGGCTGACGTCCCAGCATCCTATGGCATTCTGCATGGATAAAATTTTCGCAAGGATGTGGGAGGAGAACTAAGCATGGACCTGTCTGAGGTAAGGATCCATATCAAAGGCATAATGAAGACATTTCTGCCTGAAAAGGAGGAAAAATACATGGTCGCCCAAACGTCGGCCCCTACATCTCAAATTCTATTTGAGTCTTCAGGCAGGGGTAATTACTTCTTGACCATAGAGGGTGTTCATGTTTCTGCAGACGAAAGTCTTGTAGGTGGCAATCTGAAAATCAATTCAAACAAGACATCAGAAGAATTGGTAGGGCACAATACAAATAAAAAAGAACCTTCCACTTCCAATAAAGATAAATCTAATAGAAGATCAGTTTCTGATGATGTTTGGATCCTAGAATCTGGTGGCAACAATTCTTCTACCAATGTTAGATCTGGGACTGTGTTAATATCTCCTCAAGGAGATATTTTTCCTCCATGCAAGTTGCATTTTAGCAACACCAACAACATAGTTGAATGTGAATCTTTGTTGCTCAGATTGAAGGCTGCTCAAGACCAAGATGTCAAACTCCTTCACACCAAAGAAGATGTTGAGTTGATGGTTTGTCAAGAGTTTGATGCTGACAATCAAAACATGTGTTGGACTAAACCAACAGAATAGCAAGCTATGGTAGTGGACCATACTACTTTACTCCAAAGTCAGTGAAAGGAACTCTTCATAGAGAGATCAAGGAGTTACGGTTTTTAGATTGAAGACCACGTCTTGCTATGGCACAAGAAGAGAGAACTAAAAGGAGTGAACAAAAAATGTGATTTTTGGTGGACAGTTCCATTCGCCTGTCACTAATTTTGGGGAAAAAATGGTTTCTTGTTGATTTATCAAGATGGAACGTCGTCTTCATTGTCTCATAATGGGTAGTGTCTGAATTACTTCAATTCTTAAAGTATTAGATAAGTTTACCTGTACATATGTACATTTGTATAGTCTTTAGTTCTATTTTGTGCTTTTTGTTTTCATTTTTTGAAGCCTTTCTTTTTCCATAACATGACTCCATAGCCCAATGGCATACTTCAAGGCACTGGAGATTTTGGTTTTTGCTCCCCTCAGCTATTCCAAGTTTTCAACTAAAGAAAGTTCCCCAACTGGAGCCAGCGATTGTCCTCAAAAATGTCACTCATTTTTGGGACAACCTATGAACTATTTTGGTTCAACAGACCTAAATCCTCTCTTCCCTTTTCAAAAATTGTTCTGAGCACTCAAGTTCTTCATTTTTCAAAGCTTTTTTAGAAATCTATGAACTTTGTAGGCTTGGAACTACGGACTCTACAGGTTCATTTTTATGGACTCAGTTTCTACAGACTTCACAGTAAGAAATCTACATACTCCCCCAGTTCTATTGACTCAAGCTACGGACTCTGTAGGTGGAACTAAGAACTTCACAGATAGTTTTTATGGACTCTACAAGCTAGATTTCTATAGACTCTTTCAAAGTTAGAGAAAACTATGGACTTGAATTCTACAGACTCTACAGGCTGGTTTCTCACATCTATAGACTCTCCTAGATCTATGAACTCATTTCTACAAACTCTATAGGTTGGTTTCTATGAACTCTACAGAGAAGAAATAAGTTCAACACTTAGCCATTTTTTCAATCAGCAAGCTTCAAAGAATAAGGATCGAACCATTGAACCATTGAACCTTGAACCATTTTGGTTCAACGGGTTTAATGGGTTCAAAGGTTCAACATCATCAGCAAGAGTTAAGTGCTTTGTCAAGGTTCAAATTTCAACCATTTCAAGGTTCCACGGCTGTGAACACTTAATGAAAAACAAAGGCTTGAACCATTGAACCGTTGAACCTTGAACCATTTTGGTTCATCAATTCAACGGGTTCAATGACCAAATGGTTCAACACATTTAGTTCAAAAGATCAAAAGGACTTATCCAAATAAAGAGATTGAACTAATTGAACCATTGAACCGTTGAACCAAGGTTGGTTCAATCGATAGGTTCAAGGGGCTGCCCCAAAGCCAAAGGAACAATGCCCTTGTGGAGGGCAGTGAACTAGAGGCAAGTGCCCTTGCAGAGGGTAGGCAACATTGGTTCAAGGGTCAAAGAGAAGACAAAAAAGATAGAATTCCTTTAGTTTGTTCAAAGGCTGACAGGGAACATTTCCTATAGACTTTTTGTCTGAAGGAAATTATTAAGTGAAAGAGCCATTAGAATTCTTTTAGAAGTATTTTCTGTAGGAAAATGACTAAGGCAAAGCCTAAAGGAATTCCTTCAAACTTTTTTTGAAGGAAATAAGCCTAACCAAAGGAGTGCCCAAAATGAAAAATCTTGAGAGCGGAGCACTCCAAGTGTCATCATCTGTGTGATTGCTAGATTACATAGAACATGCCACGTGTCCCTTGAAAAGCTCAACAGAAGCCACCAAGTGTCAACATCCATGATCTCTCCCTTTCATTTCATAAAGATTGTGGTGGGCCCTGGGTGAGTTGATAAAGTAAGTGGATGCTACCACGTGTCCTCACCTATTTCACAGTGGAACATGCCATGTGTCACTTGTTGAGATCATCGAAAAGTAGCCAAAGCAAGCAGGAAAGACACGAAGGAATTACTAAGGAGGATGACGGACTCAAATGCATTTAAAGGCAGCCTCAGCCAAGGAAAGAAGTAGCAAATAGGTGGTTCAATGGATGGTTCAACCAAGGAACGGGAAAGCGATTCAACCAGGAAGCGATGGAATAAAAGAGATAGAATGACCCAATAAACTGATGAACTAATGAACATTCACAGGTTCACAAGTTCAAGGTTCAACATGGTTCAAGTGGCTAGTGACCATTGGTGGCCCCACGGATGTCAAATCTAAAATAAGGGCATATTTGTTGAAATTTAAATAGAACATAGAATTTAAAGGAAGAACCAAGTGACTGGCTGAAAAGAGAGCTCAAAGGCTCAAATTGCAATAGGGGAGAGAGGAACAAGACCAAAGGATCAAAATAATCTTCAAAAGAGTTATTTCTAATAGGTGAAATAGTGGATCAAGTAGACTTCTAAGTGCACCAAATCAAGGACATGGCCTATTTTTGTTCCATAAAGTAATGGTAAATTAGACAGTTGCACAAACACCAAGAAAAGGACCAGACAATCCATACTAAGGAAGACACATATTAGATGAATTAGCATGCCATAGTTAAGGCAGCTGCCTTATTCCAGCATGGCCCTCCTTGACAAAATTGAAAATGCATTCAAGGCATTAAATGCAACATGGGCCTTTTTCATGAAAACAAGCACCCAAGTCTTTTTTTGGAGCGCTATATATTGTAATCTCTCATTTGATACAAGGGAGATCTTCCCATTACTAGAAGCAAAACTCTGCCCAAATTGAAAGGCATTACTGAGACTTTGAGCTCAGATTGTTCATCATATTTCTTTGTTTGAATCAAAAAACAAGTTACTTCCAGACTTTGTGCTATTATAGCTTGTATCATTCTAGGAGATTGTTCTTATGTCTATTTCCTAAATGTATTCTTGTTTATGCAATTTAACAAGCAGAGCTAGTGGAAGTGATAAAGAAGGTGTCCTAAAACCAGTTACTTTCAGACTTTGTGCTAACATAATTATTTTCAGTGTGTGTTTTTAGTTTCTTTCTATGTAAAGGACCTCAATATGACTTTGTTCCCCCATTGTTCTTCGTATTTCACTCTTGGGCAGTCAAGGTGGAGACTTTGAGCTACATCTTAGATTGTTGGTTACTCTGTACTCTGTTACTAGTTTCTTGTCACTACCTAAAAGAACTCCTATTGTTTCCTAAAAGAAGAGAAGTGCCTTCAATGTTTCCACCAAGATTTTCTCCTCTGTTTGTTAACATCATCTCTAAAAGAAGAGAGATAGATGGTATATCCTACCCCTATGTGTTACTTTCTGCTTATTTATATACTATATAGCTCTTGCATATTTATAGGGAACCTCTCCTTGATGAGAGGAGAGATTTGTCCACCTCTGATGTAGTAAACCTGCACACTGGGCTGACCAATCTCCTTTGCTATGGATGATAAGACCTATTTTGTTCAATTAGACAACTGACAGACAAAATATTCACCCAAGAAGCGTTTTGACAGACATCTATCCATTCAATTTGCTAGATCTTGGGAGGAAAGGGTTATCAACATTAAATGGGGTCACACTTGAAATCACAAAGGATTTGATCACACATGTGATGGGTCTAAGCATAGAATAAACCAAAATCTATTACACTCCCAGAGACTACAAATCAGAGAAAGAGGCTTTTCTAGAGGAGGGTGAATAGTTAGAACAACTACACAATGGACTCGATAGGGAATATTTACCCAAATCATATGTTGAGGTAGCTTTTCATCTTATTTAGTATGTTATAATAGAGGGTCGGTATAATGTTGTTAGGTGGTCCATGTTTAGGATGTTAAATTACTTTAAACATGGAGTAGGTTTTAGTCTTCCTTTTTTAATTCTTAAATCTATAGAAAACTCCATCTAGAAATTTTAAAATGGGAACTACACAGTCCCTAGACATGAGGGAGTTATATTACTCATTTACAAATACTTCAAGGGTATGAATCAATTAATGCCTTATCTTACTCAAAAAAATTAAGAAAAAATGAGTGAAAGACTAGTGAACATGAGAAAGATTAAGAAATTTTGGATTAAATACCCAAGTAGCCCGAGTAGGGGTGGAGACAGTAAGGCAATTCAAATTGGAAAATAAAAAATAGAACAAGAGGGTATTAAGAAACATTTAAGAGGTCATTCCAAATATACTAATGAGGTCAAAGACAATACTAAACCGAAGGATCTCAAAAAGTAGTAGACCCCTCCCTATAAAAAGGGGGAAAGGAAACTTGTAATTGTGGATAGGGATAGTGAAGAGAGGGAAGAGTACATTGTTAAGGACACCAGGAATACACAAAGGAATATTGAGATAGAGATTGAGAATTAGAAGTAAAATATCTAAATAGATAATATTGAGAAAGATGAGAATGAATAGTTCCAAAAAGATAAAAATAAAGAGTTTAATCAAATTTCAAACTCGCTCAAGAGTGGGGAGAACACTAATGTGTTAACTGAAGAACTAGAGCTAAAAAAGTCTCTCATCAAATGGTTCATGACGGAAATATCAAGTCTTAAAAGCAAGATTAACATAATACAATAGGAAGATGAAAAGTTATCCAAAGCCTGGATTGATAAAGAAGAGGATCTACAGATTCAAGGACTCAGTTTCAGGGTAGATCTCCCTGAGCATGCCAATGAGGATCTTCATAACAAACTCAATTTCATTATAAACTGTAGTAAATTCTTTATTAATGGAGGAATAAATAATATGTAAAACCTCTTTGAACACCTCAAATACCTATTTGACCCCAGATATATAATTAAAGGAAAAAAGACAAAGGGCCAAAGCAGTAGTAGAGCACACAACATTGATTATAAAAGCATTATCAAGAAAATTGACATGAATTTGATCAACATGAAGGCATGTTAGGAAGACATTTTGGGAAGTATGGAATAATCTAAGTTGTTTGGCTGTGCAGGAGTAGTTTTTTAGCTATTTTCTATTTGTCTTTGTGTTGTGTCCTTTGAATCCTTTTTAGGGTTGCTTCTTTTGTCTGGTTCTTCTATGTTTTGATGTATTCCTAGGGTTTGGGGACCCTAGCTCAAAAAAATACCCCCCTTTAACTTCAATAAAAAAAGGATAAGTTCAAAACTTTAGGCCTAATTAGTTAGGCCCATGTTTGCCGACCAAAAATTTTAATAAAGGAGCCTTTCAGTTTTGCACCTTAAAGGGCAATGAATTCGATGAATCTATGAAATTTTTTCATCTCAAACATTTTTACATATCATCATTGCATTTAACATTGCCCTCTTTGCATAAATAAATAAAATTTCCATTTTTCATGTGTTGTTTTCCATTTTAGTTGGTTTGTTTAGTGGTTGTTTAGTTATGAGTTCATGTAAAAAGGACTTTCAAAATGCAACATTTCATCCTATCTCATTTTTCATATCACCCTATTCCCTTTAGAAAATATTCTCAAAAACAACATGTGATAGTGTTTCTTTCTTGTTCTTATGATCATTGTACACCTTATTCCTCTACACTTTCTTGTAAAGTTAGGAACTCTAGCATACAGCCTAGTTTAGGAGCTTGCCTATGACAACATCTCATCTAATGGTTCCCTCTAAGAAAAAAACTATCATGTGCAAATTAGGTATCCTTACTCACCTATCTTGGTCATTTTTGATGAGCCCTTACATCTTATTAGATGCATGAGGCCAAAATTTAGGGATAGTAACCTTCTCAAAAAAAAGGATAAAGCCACTAATGCAAACTTAAGCTTAAGAAAATCAAATTAATCTCACATCTCTCACCCTTAGCTAATCCTTAATGTCAATCCCTTACATATTATTGGTTGCATGGGATTATTATTTTGGAAATATTCCCTTACTTACCTATATCTATCCTTTGGTGATGAGCCCATGCATCTTCCTAGTTGCATGAGACTAAGTGTAGGGGGTCACTAAAGCAAAGAAAGAGAGAAAACAATACAAAAAAAATATAAAAGGTAATAAAATACCCAGAAGCTTGCCTATACATCTATTCCAAAAGGAGAATCTCATCCATCTTACTAATTTTTTCATGTTTGGCCATATCTTGATCTAAGTCTAGATAAAGCCAACAAAACTAGTATTGCATGAGCTTAGTAAGAAGTAAAATTTTCCCCTTTGCTCATAAGGATTAGGTCAACCTTTTGTTCCTTGTGAAAATTTTATGTATAGTTTTCTACTCTCACTATCTAATGTATCATATTTCCCCTTTCATTCCTCTTTGCTACAAATTGAAAGTCATTTGTTGTTTAAGGGAAATAACTCAATAATCACTTGCAAAATAGTCGTTATCACATTTGTAATTTTGTAAAAATCCATTATATCACATTTACATACAATATTTTACCACATTTAAAAATTACAAGCATATCCATAGCATTATCAAAATCAGATATATATGACATTCCATCTCATTTTTAGTCATCTAAAGCACACAAATTGAAAAGTAACATGAAATTTTTAAAAAAAAATAGTACATGGTGATAAGTCACCAAAATAATTCAATATCTCCCTCTATATATATATAATAAATGTCAAGATTATATACATCATGTCTCAATACAAACTCCTTCATAGAGGGAAAATCTATCATATATCCCAGAAAGATAAATACAATAAGCATGGTCCTAAGGTCCCCCTAGTTATTGAGCCCCTTTAGAGGCTGAATACCTAGGACTCTTGCTCCTTCTCCTATGAGGTCTTGACATCAATGAGTGATGTGGGATATGGATCCTAATCCTTTTCCATCCTCTACTTGTGATCATTAATTGACTAATCTCTCCATCATAGGATATCTAGAGTTCAAAAAAATTCAAATCTCAAATGCACAAATGACTTCTATTTTAATCAAGTTTTCAAATAAGTAGTTTACTTTTACTAGCTATTGTGTTTTATAAACTTTCCATTTTTAGTAAATTTCTATCAAAATTTGCATTTTCTCATATTTTATTATGTATTTATTGCGTAACTAACCCAAAACACATCAAACACTGACAAAATTAATGTTTTATTTTTTGTGATATTATTACAAGGTATGTTGTTTATCATTTTAGTTTTCTAAGTCAACATCACTCTGCACTGAGCTCAATCTCATGACAAGAAAGTTTATGTAGTATTCATATCCCCACTTACGTGGTAAGTAAAATTGTGTGTTTTGATTAATTAACATATTTTTCACTTTTTTGTTAAAATGCACTTGATTTCCTTTTTTGTCGTAGGTCACAAATGTCTCTCAGTTGGATTTGTTGTATATCACAGGTAAGTGAGTTGAGTTTTATAACCCTCCCTTTCCATTTCAGTATGTCATTACTCATAAAAACACCCTCGTCAACTCATGATGAGGCATCTCTGCAAGGGGGAAATATATAAGCACCCAAATTTTACATGATGCAACATTTTTCAATAAATTTGATGATGATACTGTGAACTCCACAAAATTATTCTCAAACTTGGTTCTCTCTCTTTTGTTGGTCGTCTTCTCCTTTCTTGAACTTTTCAAATGTAAAATTTTTCATGTTTGAGTCTTTTTCTTTAAATTTTATAAAAATTTCCCTCATGATGAAACCACCATAGTGGTTTTGATAATCATTACAAGGGTTACATTAGCAACAACGGTGGTTTTTTAAAACATTATGAAATTTATTTCTACCACCTACATAAGGTGGTGGTTTCATCACATGTGCACCATTTTAAAATTTTGTTATTCGAGACTTTAGTTTTCACATATTTTTCTTAGTTTTGATTACATTTTTTATTATTTTTTCTTGAGTTCATTTCCTTGACTACCTTACTCACTCTTAGTCTCATTTTTTTCAATCTCCTTGACCTCCAAGTTGACCTTACCAAACTCCTAGTAGGTTTTCAGTTAGCTCTTAATCACAACTCTTTCTTCCTTATTATAAGTATTTCAATTTTACAAGAATTCTAGATTTGAATTTTGTACATGTGATTTGGGATTAGAAGATTCCAAATCCATAATCCACCTACAATCATTTATAATAAACTTTTCCTCAATATACGATCATTTTTTGGTCATCCGCATGAATTTTGGCGAAGGGAATTCATTGAGCTTGCAACCCAGTCTTTGTTGTTCATGAATCAGTCCAGCCATAGTCAACAACTTATCTTCTTCAAAATTGTGTTCATTTGATTCTATTGATTTTTCATTCCTCCTATCAGAGAGTTTATAAGGTTTTCATAGAGAAAAAGAAGCTAGCTACCTGAGGATAAAGGATTCATCAATAATCATTTTTTCACTTTCAATTGGTCTCAACATTGATCAATTTGGGGTTTTGATTTTGTTTTATTTTATTAATTTTGTTTATTAGATTAGTTTATTTATTTTTAGAGCATATTATTATTTTAAAAAGCTTTATAAAATCCAAAAAAATAAACAAGTCATCTTCTCTCTCATTCTCTTTCATAGAAACTTGAATAAATTTATTTTCATGTATTACATCCATATAAAAATAATTCAAAGAGCATAGTAGTTGTACTAGATCTCGAAAAGAGTGCTTGAATCAAAAAGTATCAACAACCAATCATGTATTTTTACTTTTTATTTTTATCAAAATCTTGCATTCACAAATAAATGCCCACACACACACACTACAAAAGCTATAAACCTAGGCAAAATAAAACTTACATCTTAGAGTTGATTTTAGTCATTTTATAAATAAATAATGTTGTCCCAAATCAAAACTTTAATTTTTCATTCATTTCATTCTAAATCATCCAGCTTCATAAACAATCATTTATTTATTTTTAAAAAAAACTAGCATTCTAGCTCACATTTTTGAAATACTTATTGAGTACTTAGTGCTTAGTGAACCCAGCCTAGGTTTTTAGATATGATTTTCATTTTCACTTTATAAACTTAAATTTCATAGCATATTTCACTCATTTATATTCAAAAATACAAAACAATTTTCAGTTATGTGCACATAGGCAAAAATCTCATCTCTCAAGCTAGGAAAAGCTTAAATCAACACTTGCATATTTCATTTGAAAATTTCAATTTTAAGTATTTACATTTGTTGAAAACTTTTAAAATTAAAAAAATGAGGAAACAAAATGTATTTATTGCATTTTAATTTTATCTTTTATTTATTTCATTTCCAATTATTTTCATTTCAGCAAGTAGTATAGTTTACTTCTATTTTCAAAAACCTCTCAAAAATAATATTAAAATAATTCAAACCAAACCTCATCCAAATGAACATGAGTGCCAAAACATTATTATCACCTCCTTCAAAATAAAAATTAAACATTCACGTACACATCCAAAATAATTTTTACACTTAAGGCATTTCAAACCCACCTTGCCCCACCATTGGATGACGTTCCCTGACTACCCCTACCTCCATAGCGCAGGTTTATTTCCTAGAGTGTCAGCTCTCATTCCAGTAGCTACATTTCAAAGTGGCATTTATTCTAAACTTAATCTTGAATTTTTTCATTCCACCCCAATCCTAAATCTTATCATTTCACCCCACTCCTAAATCTTATCATTATCTAGCTTGATGCCTTAGATGAGTAAGTTCACCATAAACAAGCCCCTATTATAGTGAAACCCTTTTGCATTGCAGCTTGCTAATTTAACAGCCTCCAACTTTAAGCCTTTCACTTTATTTTCCTTTATCCTCAAGACTAGCCTTGTATTATTTTTATTTGCTTTTTGGATGACTTTGGATAGTCATGGTAAGCCTCATTGTGCTAGCCAATTTCCTAATATTTTTCCACCAAATTTCACCCAATTCTCTAAGTCGAACATTGATCAAGAGTTTTGATACCTTGTCCTCTTTCACACTAAGGGTTCTTGGGATTCTTTTTCCTCTCAATTTTACACTCTCAATGAGAAATGTGATGCAAGTAAGTTATTTTATTATCACCATGATCACCATTTACCACCTTTCATCTAAAACCCCATCCATGTGTCTCATCCTACCCAGCTTATTCCTCCACCTCTTCCAACACATAACCCTAAACCACATCATCCTATTTAACCTGACCACAAGACCATCTATTTTTTTATCCATTCATTAACTATCTTAGCTAGACATCGAGAGATTGAGTGCACAAAGGTTAGCATGACACTTTTAAAGTGTATAGATCCACATATATGCATAGTTTTGTTTGGCTTTAAAACTCACCCAGTGTTGATACATTAGATTAGAATAATCAAATAATAGTTTTTTATGTTAAATAATATTTTGAAAATATGTCTCGGCTTGGAAACCATAAGATAACTTCTATATAAAACAAATGATGCATCGATCTATCTTGTTTGATTCATGTTTGTTGAGCATAGTTGAAATATTTGCACGTGATCCTTTCATATACTATCTGTTTTATCTATTTATTGACTCATGTAACCCTAATAGGATAAAATTAATGATAAGTCAAATTGCTTAAGATGTACAATAACTTAACAAATCTAAGTGTAATTAGCATAATATGGTATCATATTATTTATGTAAAACACTAAAAGATTGAATTAATTAACTTGGTTTTTGTATGTGCAAGTCTATAATAAGGTGCAATCATCAGTAGTGATTTCAAATGGGCTAGTGAATTCTTAGATATGAAAATATAGTGGTTGCATCTTTTGGGACAAGTCCATAGCTACCCAGACACTTGCGCAGTGTGACCTATTTGCTAGAGCGCAAAACCATGTGTGTGAATTACATTGATTCTAGGACTATTTAGATAATTTTCATGTGTGTCTATAAATACTTCCTGTATATTCAAATATATATGATCTATCATGAATTTTCTTTTCATTCTACTTGTTTTGAACCCCTAGTTCTTTACATTGTATGATGAAATCACTATGAATGGGGAAATGGGTGAAATGGATGAGTTTATTTGACCTAAGCCACCCCTATGGCTATGCATTTCCTATGTATCCAATACTTCAAATAATAAACTAAAAATGGGCATAGTTATCCCACATAGCTAAGAGTGTACAATCAGTGTAATATTAGTATGCAAAGCAATCCTATGTATGGCTTTCAACACTTGATAACTTGTGATTTGACCTTATATCTATATTCAAACTTAACTTAGGGATTTCCCCTTTCAAGGATTTTATATTTATAAACTTTAGGATAGGTCCTCTCAATGTGCAAAGTGACTTCTAGTGATAAATATATAAATGCTAGATGTAAATAGGTTTAGGCTTGATATGTTTATATAGATAATTTTTGGGGTGATTTCCTCAAAACCAACATGCAAAGCGTATAAGATGATCCTTAAAGAGAATTTTAATTTATGAAAATATTCATTAAAAGGTGTGTATACAAGTACAACCTAAGTGGATAGGTCCATGATGGTGGAACTATTTGAGTAAGTGCAAAGTTGTCTAGAAAAATAGGAATAGTGATCTAATATTATGAGACAATATCAGAATGATATTTATTTATTCAAGTAGAGACTAGGGAAATCTTGTGTAACAATAACAATAATTTGGGAAGGTCAAGCCCATAGATGAATAAATGGCTAAGGAAGAATGTGAACAAGATTCATGTATGCGATCATAAGTCAAGTATGTTAAAGGTTCATCAAATTAAACATTCTCGAGTTTCTAATACCAAATATGAGTGTCTACACTATAAATAAATTTTTAATTATGTTCAAAGTCACACAAAATATAGGGAATAAATATGTTTGAGAAGGAAAGGAACATCCTCTCACTGTTAGTTTAAATCCCCCCTTAGAATTGCATATGGAATCTTCCATAGTCACTGAAAATAATAGAATAAAAAAATCATTCCCTCACATAATGATGATAAATTTAGAACATACAAAACATATATGATTTCCATTTAGAGAGAAAATATGGGCTACCAACCTTTTCTCTCATGACATGATGTGTTGAAATATATTGTTAAGTATGCATCAAAAGTAGAGAATCGGTCATAAAGTTATCAAATATGAGTGTCTACACTATAAATAAATTTTTAATTATGTTCAAAGTCACACAAAATATAGGGAATAAATATGTTTGAGAAGGAAAGGAACATCCTCTCACTGTTAGTTTAAATCCCCCCTTAGAATTGCATATGGAATCTTCCATAGTCACTGAAAATAATAGAATAAAAAAATCGTTCCCTCACATAATGATGATAAATTTAGAACATACAAAACATATATGAGTGTCTACACTATAAATAAATTTTTAATTATGTTCAAAGTCACACAAAATATAGGGAATAAATATGTTTGAGAAGGAGAGGAACATCCTCTCACTGTTAGTTTAAATCCCCCCTTAGAATTGCATATGTAATCTTCCATAGTCACTGAAAGTAATAGAATAAAAAAATCATTCCCTCACATAATGATGATAAATTTAGAACATACAAAACATATATGATTTCCATTTAGAGAGAAAATATGGGCTACCAACCTTTTCTCTCATGACATGATGTGCTGAAATATATTGTTAAGTATGCATCAAAAGTAGAGAATCGGTCATAAAGTTATCAAATATGAGTGTCTACACTATAAATAAATTTTTAATTATGTTCAAAGTCACACAAAATATAGGGAATAAATATGTTTGAGAAGGAAAGGAACATCCTCTCACTGTTAGTTTAAATCCCCCCTTAGAATTGCATATGGAATCTTCCATAGTCACTGAAAATAATAGAATAAAAAAATTGTTCCCTCACATAATGATGATAAATTTAGAACATACAAAACATATATGAGTGTCTACACTATAAATAAATTTTTAATTATGTTCAAAGTCACACAAAATATAGGGAATAAATATGTTTGAGAAGGAAAGGAACATCCTCTCACTGTTAGTTTAAATCCCCCCTTAGAATTGCATATGGAATCTTCCATAGTCACTGAAAATAATAGAATAAAAAAATCATTCCCTCACATAATGATGATAAATTTAGAACATACAAAACATATATGATTTCCATTTAGAGAGAAAATATGGGCTACCAACCTTTTCTCTCATGACATGATGTGCTGAAATATATTGTTAAGTATGCATCAAAAGTAGAGAATCGGTCATAAAGTTATCAAATATGAGTGTCTACACTATAAATAAATTTTTAATTATGTTCAAAGTCACACAAAATATAGGGAATAAATATGTTTGAGAAGGAAAGGAACATCCTCTCACTGTTAGTTTAAATCCCCCCTTAGAATTGCATATGGAATCTTCCATAGTCACTGAAAATAATAGAATAAAAAAATTGTTCCCTCACATAATGATGATAAATTTAGAACATACAAAACATATATGAGTGTCTACACTATAAATAAATTTTTAATTATGTTCAAAGTCACACAAAATATAGGGAATAAATATGTTTGAGAAGGAAAGGAACATCCTCTCACTGTTAGTTTAAATCCCCCCTTAGAATTGCATATGGAATCTTCCATAGTCACTGAAAATAATAGAATAAAAAAATCATTCCCTCACATAATGATGATAAATTTAGAACATAAAAAACATATATGATTTCCATTTAGAGAGAAAATATGGGCTACCAACCTTTTCTCTCATGACATGATGTGTTGAAATATATTGTTAAGTATGCATCAAAAGTAGAGAATCGGTCATAAAGTTATCACCATATGTTATAGATAATTTTAGAGCATGTTGATTCACATGAACCATTCTCAACTAAATTTAGAAATATTTTAATAGATAGTGTTATTAATCATCACATCAGGTGCATAAGAAGTCTACCATATGTTTTTATTGTAGTTTAATGGGGTTTCAATTCATTCATTTATGGGATTAGGTGTTCATTTAGTTATTTGAGTCAATTTTAGACTAGTACAACTGGGTGCAAACATAATATATCCCCATAGCATTCAACATTTATCACTCAACTACACTGGCATCAATTCACATAAGGTACAAGCCTTATGTGCTCACTTGAAGTATAGCAGATGAAGAATTGAGGGCCATATTGGGCTAGTTATGCCATGGTACAACACATCATATGTAAGACTTGGTCATTTATTGAAGGATTTTAGAATATTCATTGGCACAAGCTATTTTTAGGTGGAGTATGTTGGTATGTAGGTGCGAAGCCTATTTAGGGAACTAGTTTTGGTCATAGGAGCACAAGCCTATATCGGGTTGGTTTTATGATCTCAAGGGCATAAGCCTTTGTGTAACTAAGCTTAGCATCATTTCGTGCTTTGAGGGGTCAATGAAATGCCTGAGATCAAGTTCATACTATATCTCATGCTTATTACAAGGGAATAAAAGCTTGGGCACATGACTTTTCTTACACTTAGGCTATATTAGTAGAGTATGATGATGACATCATCTTTTACACAAGGATGCCATTAATGACCTAGACTAGAACTTTGCTTAACAAAACATTCATATATTAAAATTACACCGTTATAACTGTTGACCATTTTTTTCCCAACAGGCCAAAAATCAGTCCCCCCTTTTTCCTGTTGTTCTAAGCCAGTATATTTTTTGATTTGGCACGAGTTTCACAGTTTCTATGAACTCTGCAGGTGTAGTCTTTTAGATGAGGAACCAGTTCAACGAGTGCAAAGTTTTACAAAGCTTCTTCAGACTCTTGTCTAAAGAAATTCACAAGGAAAGTTGGCATCTTTGAACCATTGAACCATTGAACCGGTTCAATGCTTCAGTTCAATGCTTTGGTTCATCACGTTGGTTCAATGCTTTGGATCATCAGCTGAGGTTCAATCAAAGTTTAACTACAAAAGTTCATCACTTGGTTCAAAGCAAATTCAAGTTCAGTGGTTTAATGACTTGGTTCAATTGGCTTGGTTCATCGGCTTCTGGTTCAACGTAAAGTTCAATCGGTAAGTTTCAAATGCTCGATTCAATGCCTTGGTTCAACAATCATTTAAACCATTGAATCGGTTCAATGGATTGGTTTAATGGTTGGTTCAAAGGAGCGGTTCAATGCAAAAATTTCAAGCCTCCTGAAGGACAAGTGCCCTTGCATAGGGTAGTTCTGGGTTCAAGAGCCCTTGTGGAGGACAAAGAGCACTTCAAAAAGGCATGTGGGGAAAAGGCTGAAGCAACAAAGCTGAAAAAAAGTCCAAGGGTGATGGGCCTGTGAACATCAATTTTACACCAAGAAATATAGAATGTGGAAGGCACCAAGTGGCAACCATGAAAGGCTTTGACATGCTTTTCTAGGAGCAGTAGAACATGCCACGTGTCCCCTACAATGCTCAGTAGAAGCCGACAAGTGTCAGCACTTACAGTCTATCTCTTTTATCTTGCAAGAACTGTGGTGGGCCCCATATGAATTACTAAAGAGAGTAGAATCTAACACATGTCCTCTTCTGCAAGACCTTCAAAGGGTGCCTAAAGCTTGCATGAGTCAAGCGGATGCTGCCACGTGTCTTGCCCATTTCACAGCAGAATGCGCCATGTGTCACTTGTTTGAAAATCAATGGAAAGTAGCCAAGGCAAGCAAGAAGAGCCCAAGGAATGTAGTGACCTGCCAAAAGATAGCCCTCAAGGGCCGAAGGAGCTAGAAAGCGATAAAACTAAGGAAAGCCAGAGTGTGAAAGGTGCCAAGTGGCAATCGTGGAAGACTTTGACATGTTTTATCTAAAATAAGTAAAACGTGCCATGTGTCCTTGCAAATCCTGATGGAAGTTGACAAGTGTCAACACCTGCAGTCTCTACCTTTTGTCCTGTGAGAACCGTGGTGGGCCCAGACGAACTACAAAAGAGTGCAGAACCCAACACATTTCCTCTTTTACAAGACCTTCAAAGGGTGCCTAAAGCTTCCATGAGTCAAGTGGATGCTACCATGTGTCTTGCCCATTTTACGGTGGAACATGCCATGTGTCACTTATTTGAAATCAGTGGAAAATAGCCAAAGCAAGCAGGGAAGACAGGAACAAATTGTTAAGAAGGATGAAGGACACGAGGATGTAGAATTTGTGGAAATGAAGTAGTTTTTGGTCTTCACAAATTTAAGCATGAACCCAAAGAAATTCAAAGGGTTAAAGCCAGAAGAAAGACCAAGTGCAAAAATGGACAAAGCATCTAAGTGGCGAAGAAGGTGTCAACTCAGGGAGTTACTCTAGCAGGTGATATAGTGTATGCAAATTGATCATTGGGAGGTGTAAACAGCTAATGACTGGACCCATTTTATTCATTTTTCATTAATGAGCAGACAAGTTACATAATCACCTTAAAGGAGTGGTCTTGTAAGCAGACAATCAGTGCAGCCCATAATTTCTCATATGATGTTTAAGCAGCTTGTTCTTCCCAATGATAAAAATGCACATGGGTCAATTGTAAAAAGGGTGCCAAAAGGCCTCTTTTCTTCCTCTATATATTATAAGCTTCTCATTTGAGAAATCAACTCTCTTAGCCTTAAGGCAAAACTCTGCCCAAATATCTCTCAAGCTTGTAAGGCAGAGCTCTGCCAAATTTTACCTTAAATCAGGACTTAGTATTTTTACCTCTATCTGGACTTGCACATTAAAGTATATGTCTATGTTCTTCTTTTGTGTTAAGTCATTGTCTTTCATGCTTTTCAAAGATCGATTACAGCATGTCCAGTGCATTATGAAGTCTCTTTTCTCTAGGAATGCCAGAAGTGTCTACAGCAAGAATATAGGCGCATGTGAATAGGTTGTCAAAGTGTGTCTCAAAAAACCTTTGCTAGTTCCTTCCTCCCTGTATCTCTATGGACCCCTAACTCACTAAAACAGAAAATTTTCCCATGTCAAATGAAGTGTATGGGTGCTTCTTCCTTGTGAAAAGTGTATATTCAGGCTAGGTGGGTCAAGATTTTCTAGTGTATCACCTTTTCATTTTTAGGTTTAGGTTCTATTTTCAGCATCTCTCTCTCTCTCTTTCCCCCCCTTTTTTACATTTGTTTGTTAGCAGTAGGAGAAACTAGGGCCTAAAAGATACATCAGAGGGAGGTAGCCCTTATCTAGAGACTCTCCCCTCCAGCTTCATTGGTCCCACAGGTGAGAGGGGAGTTTCCATTATTGTGTGTGGAAAGGCGAGAGCTAGGCGTCCTACCCCCGGGTGCAATCCACTATGTCAACAATTTTTGGCACGCCCGGTGGGACCAACTAGGACAAGTTGTGTCTAAAGAGTTAAAGAATTTTTGGTGTATTCTTCAACCGACTAGCCTTTAGAGGATTTTCCACCAACACCAATGGCGACTCCAAGTTGAATCAACTAGTTAAATAGCTTGGTGTCATCAAGAAGATCTTATTTTTTATATGTATAATTCCTTTGCACAAAATCATGGACCTTGTATTCCTTCATATGACTTTGATCAAACTCAAGATATTTAGAGAATCACCTCAAGCAGCTCTCCTAGTTGCCCTTCAATGATAAGGGAGGTGGTGTTGGAGTTTGAGAAGCAGGTAATGGAGATCAATAGACTGGATGAGCAGTATGGATATCAGTAGGAGTTGATGTACAAAGAGGCATGTTTGTTTAGGCAAGCTCAAGCCTTACAATCCATGGAGGAGGAGGTAGCAAAATGGAGGAATCCATTCATTCAAGGTAGTCAGCCTTGTACGCCCCCTCCTAACCTAAAGAAAGCCCCCTCTTGTGCACCAAATCCTTTCTACTAGATGGCACTTGCTCGTTCTGGCTCATCCGATGCATCAATCAACCCTGCTCTTGACCCTGTGCACCTAGCCTTCAAACATCAAAGGGAACTAGAACAACCTCCCATGGAGATGAACCTTCTAAACTCCTTAGATCATGAATCTTCTTTCGGGGGGAACTTTTTGAACCAGCACATATCTCTTGAAACTGCTCCTACCCATCTCTATGATGATTCCTATGAGCTCCAAGAAAGACTCTTTCAGGATAATCAAGCCAAGCAAATTGAGGATTTAGAGGCTAAGATGAGACTGCTTAGAGAAAGAGAGATGGAACTTTCAAACCTCATAAAGGAGCCCTAGGATCTTGGAGAAAACAAAGTTGTTGCCTGTTCATAGGAACCAAATTCCAAATTTGAGATCCTGGATTGGAAGAAAATAGTAGAATCATGGGGCAGGAAGGAGGAGAAGAAAGGTTTTGCTCAAAACCTTGAAGAAGATGAGGCTACTCCTACTCATGATGATGCTGGTGACCTCCAAGAAAGGCTCTTCCAAGAGGATATGGCCAGAAGAATTGCAGAGTTGGAATCCAGAGAGAGATTCCTCAGCCAATGTGTGATGGATGGTTCAGACCAAGCAGCAAATTCTATGTCTGAACACACCCCATCTGCACACCTCCAACAGAGTTATCAGGCCACACCTGATATTGATGAAGTGTTGACCAAATGGAAGGAGGAGAATCATTCAATTCTAGCTCAAGGAGTGCCTCCTCTTCCACATGGTTTTTCCACTTCACCCCTTCTCAAAGAGGAACTTGTTCTGCAGGAGGCGAGTGAAGAGCAGAAGACCCAATCTACAGTTTCCCAAGAGGCTATCATGAGCGACAATGAAGAAGAAATCATCATTGATGCTCCTTCAAAAGACATCACTGTTAGCAATGGGGAAGACTTAGGTCATGCATACCAAGTGCAAAAATAGACAAAGCATCTAAGTGGCGAAGGTGTCAACTCAGGGAGTTACTCCAGCAAGTGATACAGTGTATGCAAATTGATCATTGGGAGATGCAAATAGCTAACTACTGGACCCATTTTCTTCATTTTGCATTAATGAGTAGACAAGCCACATAATCACCTTGAAGGAGTGGTCTTGTAAGCAGACAATTGGTGCGGCCCATAATTTCTCATATGATGTTTAAGTGGCTTGCTCTTCCCAATGATCAGAATGCACATGTGTCATTTGTAAAAAGGGTGCCAAAAGGCCTCTTTTCTTCCTCTATATATTTTAAGCTTCTCATTTGAGAAATCAACTCTCTTAGCCTTAAGGCAAAACTCTGCCCAAAGATCTCTCAGGCTTATAAGGCAGAGCTCTGCCAGATTTTACCTTAAATTAAGACTTAGCATTTTTACCTTTATCTGGACTTGCACTTTAAAGTATATGTCTATGTTCTTCTTTTGTGTTAATTCATTGTCTTTCATGCTTTTCATAGATTGATTACAGCATGTCCAGTGCATTGTGAAGTCTCTTTTCTGCAGGTCTACTAGAAGTGTCTACAGCAAGAATATAGGCGCATGTGAATAGGCTGTCAAAGTGTGTCTCAAAACACCTTTGCTAGTTCCTTCCTCCCTGTATCTCTAAGGACCCCTAACTCACTAAAATAGAAGAGTTTCCCACATCAGATGAAGTGTATGGGTGCTTCTTCTTGGTGAAAAGTGTATATTCGAGCTGGGTGGGTCAACATTTTTTGGTGTATCACCTTTTCATTTTTAGGTTTAGGTTCTATTTTTAGCATCTCTCTCTCTCTTTCCCCACCTTTTTTTACATTTGTTTGTTAGCAGTTAGAGAAACTAGGGCCTAAAAGATACATCAGAGGGAGTTATCCCTTAGCTAGAGACACTCCCCTCCAGCTTCACTAGTTCCACAGGCAAGAGGGGAGTTTCCATTATTGCGTGTGGAAGGCCGGGAGTTAGGCGTCCTGCCCCTGGGTGCAATCCACTGCGTCAACAATAACTATTAATAATAATTTTGTAATTTAACAAGTGAAATACATTCAATCAAAGGACACTATGTATCATGACAACCATTCTTCTTCATATACTTAAAGCTTCAAATATAGAGTATAATTCATATTGTATAAAATAGAGTAGATAAGGCAGAGTACAAGCTTCACTAACTAATTATTTGCCTAAGGGATCACAAGTGAGCTTGGGATTACACAAAATGGAGCCTTAGTGGTGTATGCTAATGGAATCCATATCCAGAATCAATTTTATAGATCTTTACTACATTAATTCACCTCTCCCTTATTTATTGGTTTGAGCTAGGCTTTATAGCACATAGGAGAATCTCCATGCTAGAGTGGAGAGCACATATTAGGTGTTGAATTGGAACCTTTGTTGATCATTTATATAGCTCCATCACCTTTCATGCCTTACACATTAGTCACCATGTGTATCCACTCATGAGGATGTCCTAAAAATTTGGGCATCAGTTAACTGCCTACCAACTGGTACTAGGTTTGTGATGATTTCTCTAGCTAGCACAAAAGATACCAAAATAGCAATCATGCTAAATGATTGCCTTGCACTGATATGTCTATCAATTTGGCATGAAAATGTACTTAAATAAAATAAGGGCCCAACATTACCCATTAAAAAATTATTATTCTACCCTAGACTAGGCTTTCAAATATTTCGATGTGCATAAGTTGGGTGCACTCTCTTTTAGCTTGATGCTGAAGTCCTCAAAGCCCTTATTAGTGAGCTTGAGTTTTTCAATAGTTTTGTCTATCTCTATAGAGGTTGTGCTAAGAAAAATCATATATATCTTCTCTAATTCCTTCCTAAAGGCCTTGATACTTACCTTACCTTTTGTCATTCCTTCCAGGATTTCCCCTTGTTAATAGCCTTGGTCTGCAAGGTACAAAAGAGTGTTTCTAGGCTTTGTTCCTAGTCTTTGATCTATGTGCTTAAGGCATTAACCTTCCCCATTATTTGGGTACACTTTGACCTACTTGCAATATATACCTTTGCTACCAGTTCCTCCCTTTCCCCCTTTTCCTACTTGAGGCATGCATCTATGACTGAAACCTAGTTGGAAAAGCTATAAAATATGGCATCGATTGAATCTGTGCCCTCTTGAAGTTTAGCAAAGATTTCTTTTACCTCTTCAATCTTTATATCTAGATCCTTTTTTAACATGGTGCATGGGTCCTCCTCTTCTTTTTATGTTGGCTCTACCTTCCAAACTCGAGAAATCTATTCCACTAGCATGCATATTTTGTCAACCTCTAAGAAGTTTGCTATGTCAATGTCATCCAATAGGTATGGCTCCATTGTTCTTATGTGCTCGACTAGTTACTACAACTTAAAATTCATGGCCCACACTTCCTCCTTTGCATCTTACATGATTTTATTCCATCTCTTTGCCCTAACATCATTAATGATGTTTTTTCATGTGACTTTATTAGCCATCTAGATGAGCGCATTTGTATACTTGACTGGGTTCATGGCATGGGGATTTAGGATGAGAGAGTCAATCCCCTCAATAGGTTTATTTATGCCCAATATGGCCCTCTGAGGCACCTCTAAGTGAGGCTCATCCATGTAGTTATTGAAAGTAAATGAAAGCTGCTAGCATGTCTTGGTAGTGGTAGACTTGAGGTCATGTATTCAAACAGGTATAAGTCTTCTTCTATCTACCCCTTTTATGTCTTTTCCCTAAGGCTTAACTTTGTGTCTTCTTTTGTGATAGCTAGCTCCGTGTGTTCTTGTTCCTCTTCATTAGTGTTACCACTCTCTTCAACACTTCCTCTAAGGTTTCTTCTTCCTATTCATATAGGGGTTCTTCTTTGGACTTGTCCCCTTTGTCTACTTGTTTTTCTACCTTGGTTCCAGCTTTTTCCTCTTATTTTTGGTGGGTCTCCATGGCACTCTTTATTTTTTTCCTTTCTAAGGCACAAAAATTACCTTCCTTTTCTTCAGGCACCCCTTCACTATGTGGGTATGCCTATAGTGTAGCTTGGTCTATTGTGTTGATGGAGGAACTAGGCACCTTTTCTGCCACTTTCTCAATTGGTTTCATGCTTGCAGCAACCTCTTTCTCTTCCTTATCTTTCTTGGCCTTTTCTTCTTGGACCTTATTTTTCTCATCCTTCCTCTTTTTTTTTAGTGCTAAAGCATTTTCTTCCTCAACCTTCATTTCCTCAGCCTCGACTCTATCAATATGTTCCTAAGTCATGCTATCTACCTTTATGGCATCTCTTTTCTTTTCTAGTGCTAGTGATATCTCTATTTCTTCCTCATGTAGCCCATTTTCTTCCATAAGCTTCTCTTTTCCTCAATCCATGGAGGTTATGTGGAGGGCTCTTTTGATGAGGTGTTGGGCAACTTTCTTGCCTCTCTAAGCATGGTAGTAGTGCCACCTTAGAGAGCCTTTTAGATTTCTTCAGTGATAGGCACTTCTCCTGCTTCTTCTACAACGTATACTTTGGATCCTCTTTCCTCCTCCTTTATCTCTTTTCATGCCTTTTACACCTCCATTTCCTCATGCACCTCTTATGCCTCCATCTCTGCCAAGGTTATTGTTAGCATTACAATGGGCCCCTTGGACTTCATCTCTTTCTCTTTCTTTCTAGAAGATGCAATCCCTAGCACAAAGCTCATGTGCTTCTTTGGTGATGGAGTAGCTTCCTTGTTAGTGGTGATCCTTAAATTTATGTTCTCTTGAATTTCTTCAAATGTTTCTCCTCACTTTTTCTAGGGAGATTTCTTATGTGCTACTAGCACCAGCTTCCCTTCATCATCGATCCAAAGGGGGAGATCATCATCCTTCTCAAGTTTTGTTCCCCTTTTTCTTAGCTTCATCTCATAATATAACATATGTATGTGCCCAAGTATTACTTACTTCTATAGGGGATGGAGGTCATTATGATTTGAGTCATCCTTCTTGTCTTTTATAGCTTTTCCTCCTAGGTGGACATACTAGTGTTAAAAATATGATTACCATTAATGTCAAAGGGGACATTATGAGCATGTAATTAATGCTCAAGGATGAATATGGTGATCATGGTGATATTATCAGAGGTTAAGGATGATTGTAATGCTTGTGTGCATGAATGCAATTCATCCGATGTTTCATAATGATCATCTAAACATTTTGGGTCCAAATAGGAAAAGATAAGAAGGCATTTTGTTGACACCACCATTTCCATGTGTGAATTAGTATAGGGGAGCTAATAATATGGTTTTGATCACATTAGTCCCTATTTTTTATGCACTAAATTCTAGGTAATGAAACATAGCATGACAAAAGCTATGCTTGAGCAAAGTAGGGCTCCTAGATATTTTAACAGTGCTTTCCAACACAATCAAATTTGTAGGTTGAAAGATAAAGATAAATAGGCACATTTATAATGCCATATCTTAAACATAAGAAGGCTTCAAGGCCAAATGGATATAAGTCTCGAATCTCCTATGAAAGAGGAATAAATACATCAATTTATAGTTCATACAACAAAACACAACAAGAGTCATGTAGATGCAAATCTAACATTCCAAGCAAAATGAAATGGTCTCCATACTTAGACAAAATCTACACAAGTTCATAAAAGTTTTCATGATTTTAAAAATATCATCTATGGGCATTTGTAAAAGAAAAAAATAGTAGATATGTTATAGGTTTTTCATGAGCATCTTGAATATATTGACTACAGGTTTAATTGAGAAGGAATGAGCTCAAAATTAAATTATCTTTGCTCTCAAATTAGATAAGGTTTCTCAATAAAACCCTAAGGGTTTAAGTCATGGTGTAAATAAGAACTTTTTTTTTATGGTGACTAGCTATAGTTTGGATCTGATAGCTTAAGTTATAACTTAAGCCTTTGTCATCATTACGAAACCAGCCCCTTGACTTAGTAATTATTGACTTGAGTATTGATCAAAGGACTTAATATTATCTAAGTCTTAGACTTCAAATTATATCCCATCGTGATCAATGGCTATGGATTCATCATACGTAAATGATCTAATGAAGTGCAACTAAGTCAAATTATCAAAAAGACCTCTTAGTTAATGCATAAGTGGCATGTGTCATAGTCATAGAGCCTACATAGTAAATCAATAAAGTGATTTTAAGTCAAAAGGTTAGTGAGCAATATAAGATTTCCAAGTGTCTCAATAGTGTAAATTGATAGCAATATGTAGATGTCACACGCTAATGTCAAGTGTCACTCTCTCAGGAGCTTAGTATCCATAAATATTAGGCTTGTCAAAAGATCTGATGATGAGTGGATGATCATATAAAAGAGATCCAATGGAGTAAGTGGACCCATATGGAATAAATTGATCGATGGTTATCGACATAGTGGTGAGTCAAAGATTGAGCATGTTTAAGAAGATCAACAGAGTGAAAGTGATCCAAAGATATAGGAAGCAGCGAGATGGGAGAAAGAGTTTGATGTTTAATAACTAGGAAGTGATAAATATCATGCATCTTTTAAGATCAAATGGCATGCAAAATCTTGGATTAGAAAGATCAATGGATGCATTTTAAATCTGATAAAGCATTTGGCAAAGATCCATTGATCATCCTAGGTAATGCATCCATTAATCTACATTAAAGAGTCTGTGCATTAAAACTTGAGTCTAACATATGTTATATATATTTAAAGAGATCTATAAGTATGATGTAATTTATGGAATTGAGACATGAGAAACTTATAGTCTAAGTCATAATGAACTAGAGTCCAAAATTGGAATGATATGTTGCAATCCGATTGTGAACACATAAAATATATAGAAACCTAGATCATTTGTTTATATATATGATATCTACGACAAATAAAATGTTACTGGTATAATTGCATTTTACTATTGAGCCAAGTCAAATATAAATAGAGGCTAAGAAGAGTAGAGTGGTTGGTGAAGCCAATGAAGTATGTTGAATAGAGACATATCCAAACATAGAACTGAGGAATAGAGAGGTACAAAGAGGAATAAAGGCACAAAGAGAATGTGTAGAGTATGATCAATTGTAGATTAGACCTATAACAAAGAATAGAGATTTGGATTCATGTATGAATATGATTTATAAATTGGAGTTGTAGCTCTATATTGAAATCTAATAGGTTGGTGCCATCAAATAGACTGAGTTGGTGCTCTAATAAGGGAATGGGTGCTTACTTAGAGTTTAATATCTTAAATTAATGGATTGATGTATCCTTATGACTAGTTTCCTTAAACATTTTAACCAGTGAGGTTTGTCAGTGATACTTTAAACTGTGAGGTTGGATTAGAACTGTAGATTCTAGAAGTTATTCTCACTATGGTTTTTTCCTTTGGCTTTTCCACATATAACTCTACTGTCATGTATATTTGTGTCTATGTGATCTCTACATAGTTGATTTTATGTACATATATCTTTTAATATATTTTAAAATAGTTAAAAAGACTAGTTATAAATCATATACTGATCACCCCCCTCTTAGTATGAGGTTGTGTTCCAACAATTGGTATTAGAGAAACAAGTTCCTAATAGAAGCTTAATCAACTCAGGTAGATCTTGGAAGGAGAACACATATGGTTAGTCAAGAAGGATCCTCATCAACAAAATCACCTCTCTTGGATGGATCTAACTATGCATTCTGGAGCATAAGAATGGAAGCTTATTTATCCTCATTAGGTTTTAATATATGGATGTCTATGGTAAATTGATATACAACCCATACTATACCTCCTACTAATCAAGATTCCAAGAAGGCATATGAGAGAAATGCTAAGGCAAATAATGTTATTCTTTATGGACTATAAAATATTGAGTTTGTCAAAGTGATGCATTATCGAAATGATCAAGAGATCTGGAAAAAACTGAAGAGAAACTATGAAGGAGATGACAAGGTAAAGTAGGCCAAGATACAAACTTACAAAGGAAAGTTTGAGATCCTTAAGATGAATGAAGAGGAAAATATTTTAGACTACTTCCTCAGGGTAGATGAAATAGTCAATGAAATCAACGGCCTTGGAGAAGAAATGAAAGAGTTAATCATTGTCAAGAAGATCTTTGCCATCAAGATATGATTCTAAAATCCATGTAATAGAAGAAGCAAGAGATCTAGATAAGATCATTATTGATGAGTTGCATGGGACCTTCATTACCTATGAGATGATAATAGGAGAGACAAACATCTTCAAGAGAGAAGCTACATTCAAAGTTGCTAAGCAAGAAAAAGTAGAAGCATCCTAATCTAGATCTGAGGAGACTGATGAAGAAGAAGCCAACTTTATCATGTTATTAAAGAAAGGATCTGGAAAGTATAGAGGTAACTTACCCTTCAAATTCTTTAATTATGGTAAAATAGGTCATTTTGCCACTAAATCCCTACATAATAAAAAGGATAACTTTGAGAAAGTAGAGAGTAGAAAAAAGGTGAAACCCTATTATCTGAAGAAGAGCTTATTCAAAAATAAGAAAGGTTTATACATAAAAGAAGATAGTGACTATATTTTTATGGTTAAGGAAAGTCAATCCCTATTCATGACACTAGGATCAACTTCTGTAGATCTAGATCAAGATGAAGTTGAAGACTCGAATGAATAAGAGGAAGGAGAAGTGGACCTTGAATGTGAACTCATTTGTGATCTAAATGAGATTTATAAGTTGAGAAAAGAGAGATCAAAACAAAAGAAGCTTGGACAAAAGAAATTTGAGGAAATGTCTAAAAGCCTTGAGAAATCTAATCAGATGAGTTTAAAGAAACAAGTTGAAGAGGATAAGAGAATAGAAGATGTAATCAAACTTGAACTATAATCTAAATCTAATGAATGTATGAAACTAGAGGTAGAAATAGTGGCTTTGAGAAAAGATATTGAAAAACCAAAGGTCAACTAGATAAAAGTCTGAAGTTGATAGGTCATACATTCTTGATGAACTAATCATCTCTCAAAATCCCTCAAAAGAGAGATCAAGCCTTGGTTATGAGAAGGGAAAAAGATCCTCAACTAGTACATCTATTAACCTATATGAAAACTTTAAAGCAGAAGAAGAATCAGGAGCAAAGAAAGAGAAATCTTCTAAGGACATAAAGAAAGACTCAAACACAACTGTTGTGAAGAAAGCAAAACCTAAAAAAAAGCTTGAAGAAAAGAAGAAGACAAAGGTAGATAATGCAGATGGATACACCAAAGTGAGAGACTTGAAGAAGCCAAAGCATAGGAGAACTCCTCATGCTACACCAAGAAATGCTATGACTAGGTATTCATCATCTTTCTATGGCTATTATTATAATTGTAATTAGTTTGGTCATAGAGCTATTGATTGTAGAGTTATATCTACAAGGAAAACAATTTTTTTAAGTAGAAACTCATTTGATCCTTTGTTAGATACAAATGTAATGTGTTACAATTGTAATAATTTTGTTCACATAGCTAAACATTGTATAACTAGCTTTGTAATATCAAAATTACAAAATATAAAGAAAGGCATCTCTCCTAGTGTGAACAAAGGTTCACAAGTCTCTGATAAAGAGAAGAAGAGAACATATAAGAAACCCAATGAAGTGTAGAAAGTAAAAAATCAATCCATGATTGCTCAAAATGTACTCCATGCTAAAGAGCAAAATTTATGGGTGATAGACAGTGGTTGCTCAAAGCATATGACTAGTGATAAGAGCAATTTCAACAAATTGAGAAAATGTAAGGAAGTATCTATCAGCTTGAGAGACAACACAGCAATAAAGATCAAAGGTAAAGGAACCTTGAACATAGATGGTAAATTTCCTACACATGATGTCATTTATGTTGAAGGATTGAAGCATAATTTGCTAAGTGTCATCCAAATGTGTAACAATTGATACAAGGACACATTTGATGTATAAGGCTATAAGTTAAAGAGATCTGGAAGAATAGATGTAAAAAGAAAAAGGACTGAAAGAAATATCTAAAATCTTGTTGGAGTAAATGGAAATAGCTACCTGATAGGAAAGTTTGATGAAAGTTGGTTATGGCATAGGATAATGGGTAATGTTAACTTTGATAATCTAGTCAAAGTAATCTCAAATAAGTGTGTAAGACACGTGCCCAAGATAACCAAACCTACAGATACTACTTGCAAGGAATGTCAACTAGGTAAGTAGACAAGGGTCAAATTTCAAACAAAAGAGTATTCAACTACAAAGCCTTTACAATTAGTTCATACTAATCTTTCTCGTCTTACCAAGACAAGAGGATCAAAAGGAGAGAGATACTTCATGTTGTTTGTATATGATTTCTCAAGAATGACATGGTTGACCTTTTTGAAGGATAAGTCACAAGCTTTTGAGAGATTCAAGATATTTAGAGCCATGGTTGAAAATGAAATTGGAATAAAAATCAAATGCTTAAGATTTGATAAAGGTGGACAATTCACTTCAAATGAATTCATAGAGTATTGTGAGAAGCATGGGATCAAAACGCACTACTCTGTAGCAAGGACTCCACAGCAAAATGGAGTTGTTGAAAGAAAGAATAGAAAAGTCAAGGAAATGGCTAGAATAATGCTAAAGGAGGCCAAATTACCTGATGGATTTTGGATAAAATCAGTCTAAACAATAGTATACATCTTGGATAGAGTTCAACTAAGGGTAAATAGTGACAAAACTCCTTATGATCTATGGTATGGAAAGCCTGCATCTATTAAATACTTCAGAGTCTTTGGAAGTAAATGCTACATCAAAGTAAAGGAAGACAAATTTGAAAGCTTTGAATCAAGATATGATGAAGGAATATTTCTTGGTTATTACACTCAAATTAAAGCCTATATATGTTATAATAAGAGGATACACAAGATAGTGGAGAGCATCAATGTCAAGGTTGAAGAAGGCATTAAACATATTGAACCTGACTAGGAAATTAGTATTGAAGAATCAGATCTTGAAGATGAATTAAATAATGAATAAGAGGAGGAAATGAAAGAAAAATCACCTCCAAGATTTGCTCAAAAGGATCATCCTAAAGAGTAGATAATTAGCAATAAGAATGAAGGAGTTTAGATAAAAATAAGAGTTTTAAGGAATAAAGAGCAAGTAAGTTTTGCTCTAATGTCTAAAATTGAGCCTAAGAGCTATGTTGAAGCCAGCAAGAATGAAAATTGGCTAAAATCCATGGAATAAGAACTGAGTTAAATAGAAAAGAACAAAACTTAGCAATTAGTTCTAAGACCCTCAAACAAGAATGTGATAGGTAAAAAATGGGTCTACAAGAACAAGCTCAATGAGGATGGAGTTGTTATAATAAATAAATCAAGATTGGTGTGTAAAGCATATGCACAAGTTGAAGGCATAGACTTTGATGAAACATTTACTCTAGTTGCTAGATTGGAAGCTATAAGAATGTTTCTAGCATTTTCTATTTACAAGAAATTCAAAGTCTATCAAATGGATGTCAAGTATAATTTCTTGAATGAGAACCTAGAAGAGGAAGTCTGCATAGAATAACCTAAAGGTTTTCAATTATCTAAACAAGAAGATTATGTATGCAGACTGAAGAAGTCATTATATGGTCTAAAATAGGCACCTAGAGCATGGTATTCAAGATTGGACCAATCCCTACAATAATAAAGATTCAACAAAGGATGTGCAAACAACAATTTGTATTTTATATCAAAAGGTGAGCATATGTTTATTGTTATTGTTTATGTATATGGCATCATCTTTGGTGGTATTAATGACAATATGTGCAAATGATATTCTACACAAATGCAAAGTGAGTTTGAGAGGTCAATGCTAGGAGAACTTTCTTTCTTCCTTGGTCTATAAATAACACAATCTGATGAAGGGATATTCATATCCCAAACCAAGTATGCAAAGGAGATGCTCAAGAAATTTGGAATGGAAGATAGCAAACTAGTTATAACTCCCATGATAATTGGATGCAAGTTGAGTAAACAGGATGAGTCACTTGATGCAAATCAGACTATGTATAGATCAATGATAGGTAGCTTATTATACCTAACTACATCAATACCAGATATCATGCAAGCAGTGTGCATTATTTCTAGATTTCAAGCTACTCTTAAAGAGTCACATGTCAATGTAGTGAAAATAATCTTTAGATACATCATGAGTATAATTGACTATGGCCTATAGTGCCCTACAAGTGAATATTTAACTTTGATAACATATACATATGCTGATTAGGCAGGAAGTGTACATGATAGAAGAAGTACTAGTGGTGGTGCATTTTTCCTTGGAAACAGACTTATTTCATGGTTGAGAAAAAAGCAAGAGTCAGTTACTCTTTCTACATTAGAAGCATAGTATGTAGTAGTAGTAGTGGCATGTTGCACTTAAATCTTTTGGATGAAGGAAACAATCAAGGATATCAAGGTTGAGTACAAGTCACCTATTTCTATTCTTTGTGATAATTCAAGTTCAATAAATATATCAAATAATCAAGTGATGCATTTCAGAACCAAGCATAAATCAATCAATTATCACTTCTTAAGAGAGAGGGTAACATATCAATAGGTCACACTAGAATACGTACCAACTACGGACCAGATTGTCTACATATTCACCAAACCTCTTCCCAAGGAACAATTTGAATATCTAAGATAGAATTTGGGAGTGGTGGCTTGTACACCACATTACTAGATCACTAGTGATAAGGCATCATTCCAAGGGGAGTCTCATTGAAGCTTTATTAATCCTTGGAAGAAGAGAGAAAAGTCAACTCAAGTATGTATAATTTTGAATATTACTATAGAATTAAAAGTTGTATATTCTTGGATAAACTCCTTTATCTGATAAGAGAAATCTTTGGACAAATAGTCAGCTAGAGTCCATTTACCATTGATGTCAAAGGGGGAGAGAAAAGGTGCAAATTCTCTCTGTAGGAGAAAGAGCAAAATGTTCTCTACAAAAGTGCAAATGTCAAATAAGAAGCAGAGCAAATGTTCAAGGGGGAGAAATTTTAGTATGAACAACTTTAATTCATACTTATCAAAATCCAATACAAGCAATGCCAAAGGAGTTGAATAGTAAAATATCAAAGCATTTAGTTTGATATTAATGAAAAAGGGGGAGATTGTTGGAAATATGATTGTCGTTGATGTCAAAATGGATATTATGAGTGTTGGGTGAATATTTTGTCAACCAGCTAACTGGTGAGCAAAATAGTTCCTATCACCACAGCATAGGGAGATTGGTTGTCCAGGTGTGCAATTTTACTACATCAACAGGGGACAAATCTCTCCTCTCATCAAGGGGAGGTTCCCTATTAAATATATAGAGGTTATATACTATATAAATAAGCAGAAAGTAACACACAGGGGTAGAACAAACCATCCATCTCTCTTTTTTCAGAGATGATGCTCATAGCTCAAAGGAGAAATCCTGGGTGATTGGTGAAGGTGCTTCTCTTCTTTTAGAAGTAACATTCAACCAAAAGCTAGATCCCTTCCTAGATAGTATAAATTTTGTTGAAGCAATAGAAGGCACTTCTCTTCTTTTAGAAATGCTTGTTCTTGCAGGCAATAGGAATCTTTCTAGTAACAAGTGACTGGTAACAGAGTACAGAGTAACCAGTAATCTAAGGTGTAGCACAAAGTCTCCACCTTTATTGCCCAAGAGTGAGTTATGAAGAACAATGAGGGCACAAAGTCATCCCAAGGTCCTTTACACAGAAAGAAACTAACAACACACACTAAAAATAATTATATTAGCACAAAGTCTGAAAGTAATTGGTTTCAAGACACCTTCCTTATCACTTCCACTAGCTCTTCTTGTTAAATTAAATAAACAAGAACACATTCAGAAGATAGACATAAGAATAATCTCCTAAAATGATAAAAGCTATACAGCACAAAGTCTATGAATCACTTGCTTTCTCATTCAGATAAAATAATATGAAATACAATCTGAGCTCAAAGTCTCAATATTTGTCTTTCAATTTGGGTAGAGTTTTTCTTATGTGGTCAAAAAGATCTCTTTTGTAGCAATAAAAGAGTTTACAATATATAGCACTCCAAAAAAGACTTGGGTGCTTGTTTTCATGAAAAAGGTCCATGCCGAATTGAATGCCTTCAATGTGCCTTCAGTTCTGTCTAGAGGGACCATGCTGGGAACAGTGCATTGCCATAACTATGGCGTGTCCATTCCTCTAATATGTATCTTCTTAGTATGGACTGTCTAGTCCTTTTATTGATGTCTACGTAGCTGTCCAATTCACCATTACTTCATGGAAGAAAAATAGGCTTGCATCCTTGATTTGGTGTGCTCAGAAGTCTACCTGATCTATTGTTTCACCTACTAGAAATAACTCTTTTGAAGATATTTTTGGTCCTTTGGTCTCGCTCCTCTCTTCACTGCTTAAGCACTTCTTTGCTCTCTGGTTGAACCATCACTTTAATTGAACTTACCTTTGGAATCATCCATGTTGCTTTTTTGTCCTTTCTAGCCCTTCTTGTCTAAGTCTTTGGGGGGTCCTTTCTGCATCTTTGACAAGTGGAAAGTTCCACTGTCATGAAACTCATTAGAAACTTATAGAAAATGGGATCCACAACACATCTTGCCCGATCAACTTCAAAAGGGGAATGTAGATGCAAACACTTGTCACGTTTTACCGAATCATAACAAGACATGTGACATATTTTGCTTAACTTATAAAAGCTTTAGAAACCTTTTGAGGGTCCTGAAAAAGATGACACATGGCGGCTTCCACTCTGCTTTATAATGGACATGTGGCAGCTTCCACTGCACTTTGTCTTTTTCCATTTGGCATTTTTTTGTGGGCTTTTCTCTTTAGTCGGGCTTTTCCTTCACTTTCTTCGGGCTCTCTTCCTGGGTGAATTCCTTTAGACAAAATGTCTGAAGGATTTTTCCCTTAGTCATTTTCCCATGGAAAACACTTTCGAAAGAATTCTAACGACTCTTTTACTGAATAATTTCCTTCGAACAAAAAGTCCAAAGGAAATGTTCCCTATCAGCCTTTGAAAAAATCTGAAGGAATTCTATCTTTTCAGTCAGTCACTTTATTGGTTCAATCGCTTTATTGGTTCAATCATTTTCCCACTCCTTGGTTGAACCATCCGTTGAACCACTTGTCTGCTACTTCTTTCCTTGACTGAGGCCACCTTTGAACCCATGAACCATTGAACTTTGAACTCTTTCGATTCAAGGTTCAATCGGTTCATTGGTTCATCCTTTGACCATCACTTGTTCTTTTTAAGCTCTTTGATCTTCATCGTACTAGCTGAACCTTTGAACCTATGAACTCTTTGAACCTTTTGGTTCAAGGTTCAAAGGTTCAATCAGTTCATTCTTTTTATTTGGCTAAGTCTTTTTTATCTTTTTGAACCAAACAAGTTGAACCATTTAGTCATTGAACCTATTAAACCATTGAACCCGTTGAACCTTAGAACCAAAGTGGTTCAATGGTTTAATGGTTCAAACCTTCTCTTTGATAAGTGTTTTGAAGTTGTTGAACCTTGAAGCAATTGAAATTTAAACCTTAACAAATGCACTTAACTCTTCCTGATGACATTGAACCTTTGAACCCATTGAACCCATTGAACCAAAATGGCTCAAGGTTCAACGGTTCAATGGTTCAATGGTTCAATCTTTACTTAGAAGCTTGCTGATAGACATTTTGGTTGAACCTTGTCATTGAACCAACCTTGAAATCGCCTAAGTATTGAGAGCTTGCTTCTTTCCTACAAAGTCCATAGAAATCAACCTGTGAATTTCGTAGAATTGAGTCCATAGTTTTCTCTAAGTTTTCTCTCGAGCCTTGAAAGAGTCCATAGAAATGAGCCTACGGAGTCCGTAGTTTTAGGCTTGCAAAGTCCGTAGTTTTAAGCCTGTAGAGTCCATATATTTCTTCCTACAGAGTCTGTAGATTTCTGAGAAAGCTTTGAAAAATGAAGAACCTGAATGCTCAGAACAATTTTTGAAAGGGGAAGAGAGGATTTTGGTCTGTAGGACCAAAATAGCTCAAATGTTGTCCCAAAAGTGAATGATATTTTTGGGGGACAACAGTTGGCTCCAGTTGGAGAACTTCCCTTAGTTAAAATTTTAAAACAACTGAGGGGAGTAGAAACTAGAATCTCTGGTGCCTTAAAGTATGCCATTGGGATATGGAGTCATGCTACCCAAAAAAGAAAGGTGCCAAAAATGAAAATGAAAAGCACAAAATAGAATTAAAGACTATACAAATATACATATGTATAGATGATCTTATCTGATGCATCAAGATTTGAAGCGCTTCAAATGCCACCCACTGTGAGACAGTGAAAATGGTGTGCCATCCTGATAAACTAGAAGGAAACCATTTTGTCCTTAGAAACGGTGACGAGTGAATGGAACTCTCCACCAGGAAACCAATTTTCTATGTCTTCCTCTTAGCTCTTTCTTCTTCTTGCCCAATGGCAGGATGTGGTCTTAAAATTAAAAACCATAACTCCTTGCTCTCTTGGTGAAGAGTTCCTTTTTTTGACTTTAGAGTACAGTTGTATGGTCCACCACCATAGCTTATTATTCTGTTGGTCTAGTCTAGCACATGCTTTGATTATCATCATCAAACTCTTGATAAACCAATAGCTCAGCATCTCCTTTGGTGTGAAGGAGTTTGATATCTTCCCCCTGAGTAGTCTTCAATACGAGCAATAGAGATTCACATCTAGTTGTGTTGTTGGTGTTGCTAAACTGCAACTTGCATGAAGGAAAAATATCTCTTTCAGTACATATCAACACAGTCCCAGCTCCAGCATTAGTGGAAGAATTGTTTTCATTAGATTCCAAGATCCAAGCATCATCAGAAGTTGATCTTCTATCAGATTTCTCTCCATTAGAGATGGAAGATCCTTCTTGATTTGTACTGCACCCTACCAATTCTTCTGATGTCTTATTTGGATCAAATCTTATATTGCTAGCTACAGGACTTTTATTAGCTGAGACATGAGCATCCTCTATGGTCAAGAAGTAATTACACCTACTTGACGACTCAAATAGAATTTGAGATGCAGGGGCCGATGTTTGGTTGACCACAAATTTTGCCTCAAAAAGGTCCATACTTAGTTCTCCACCAATGCCCAACTGCTCAAGATTGGCTTGCAGGAATTCAATTTCAGTCATTTGAATTTTGGATTTATTGACATGATCAATTATGTCAGATGACTGAAATGGACTTGGAAGAGGGGATGGGAGTTCATCCTTTTGGTTTTTGGGAGGGGGAGGACTGGTCTGCGAATTTGAAGTAGAAGGTGCAGAAATGTTCAATGTACTTACTTTTTTGGCAATCACCGGGTCCTTTGACTGGAAAGGAAGAGGTGTTCTCTATGTAGCAATTGAAATTATGGGTTGGGGTCGCTCCTTTATCTTTTCTTTATCGACGTGCTGGGCTGACTGATTCTTGAACCAGGTGAATACTACATATGATCCTTTGACTGCTTCACCTTCACTTCTAGGTTCATCCTGGTAATTTAGGAGACCAATGTGGGAGTCACTAGTTGATTCATCTTGAGCCTCTATAAAGAGAACAGCATCATTTTCTTGCTCAAACTCAGGTTGGAAAGAGAAATCATGTTTTGTTTCTAGATATCCAACTGCTGAGTTGGTTGGTGTTAAGTTGTGGAGCTAAAAGCTTCATTATTATGCAAATGGTGGAGGTTGCCAGGTTACAGAGTAACCAACATCGGTCAAGCCAACCGACGTCGATCATATCTTCAGCTACATAGTAATTGGCATCGATTATGGTCATCCAGCATAGGTCAAACAGGAACTGACGTTGGTCACCTGTGTGTTTCTAGAACTGATCTAATTTTAGACGGACAGTGAGTTTGCATGTAAAGACTAATTTTAGTCTTGAGTCTACATTTCTAATTATTGTTTGGTTTGGGATCTATTTAAGAGACCCATGGGGCTGTATTGTAATTAGGACTAAGAAGGATTAGATCCTCAAGTGTAAGATCTAGAAGGTCTGCAAGAGTGCAAGATCAGGAAGATCTACAGGTAAGCAAGGTCAATTGATCTGCGGGGTAGCAAGATCAAGAAGATCTTCAACACATGGTGTAAGCAAGACCAATTAGATCTACAGGGTGTAAGATCAAGAAGGTTTGTGGATGAGAGTAGGTAACAACAACCATTGGGTTGATTGTCACTAGAGGGAACAACTCAGTGTTTGAGTTCGTTGTAATTGATTGAGAGAGAGAACTCTCAAGGGAGAATCACTATATGCCCAAGAGGTGTGGGAAGAGTGATATTTCTTCATTGTATTTCCTTCTGAAAGAGTGTTAATATAGATTGTATTGTTTCTCATATCTCCTATTCTTTGCTATTTTTGAATTCTAGTTACATATTACTTCTGGTTTAATTCCATGTTTAGTTGCTTATACAATAGTAATCAATTGTACTCTAAGGAGGATCCTAACAGTTGGAGGCACTTCAAGGGCAAGGTTCCTTTGTGGGGGAGGAGATGATTTGGCTGCCCTTGATTCCTGGTAGCATTGCCTTGATATGGTTGATTTTGAAATGCCCTTCTTGGCATATCTTTATTAGGAGGAGCAAACATACTTTGGGCTATTTGACTTTTCAAGGCTAGCGATTCATTTTCCATCTTTTGCACCATCTAATTCATGGTGCCTATAGATGGATACTCATAAGATGAAGAGGATTTACCTTTGTTAGGATCTCTCCTTATCTTTCCTGTCAAGATAAGGTCATTTTCTAGCTCAATAGCCAAGTCCTGAGCAGCAACAAGGTCTATGTCTCTAGCATGTCTCAGTAATAAATTCACTTCAAGCAGCAGTGATTTATGAAGAAACACTTGAGATTCTAAGGTTTCGGCTTGGCGATCATGGGAATCCTGTGCCTCATCTTGTCGAACCTGGCAATGAAGTCCCTCATAGGTTCATGGGGCTCCTTCTTCATCTGTGTGAGTTGGCCTAGCAAGGCATGTGTATCTTTTGTAGGCTTGAACCTTGCTTCTAACTTAGCTTTAAGTGTGTCCTAGTCAATCACTGATCTAGCCTACAGATGGTAAAACCACTCTACAGCAGTGCCTTGTAGGGTCTCCACAAAAACCCTAACTGCCACATCTTTAAATTCCTCCCCTATCACACCACAGGCTATGCTGAAGGCTGAAATGTGTTCATCAGAGTGAACTTTCCCATCTCCAAAGAATTTGGGGAAGTTCTTTCTTCAGTTGTGTGGAAGTTCATGCAGAGGTGGAGTCAAGTTGAGTGAGCCAAATCAGTTACCCTAGGGGCCTTGAACTACCATGATTTAATTATGAAAAATAAGGATAACAAATCTAGGTGGAGTGGCCAGATTGTAGGACAAAAATGGAAAAGAATTGGCCCTACTTCAGCTTGAGGCTTAAGGCTTCAAACTGCGCACTCCTTCCCAGCAGCTCTGGTTTTAAAGACTAGATAAAATAATGGAGATGGAGGAAAATGGTAAGGCTATAATGATAATGGGTAAGACACATAATGGAGTTACCAAAGTCTATAATGGATAAGGGTAGGGACTACTTCAATCTGAAACTTGAGGCTTCAAACTACACGTTCATCCCTAGCAGAGTCGCCAAAAGCTGTTGGGTGAATATTTTGTCGATCAGCTAACTGGTGAGCAAAATATTTTCTATCACCACAACATAAGGAGATTAGTCATCCAAGTGTGCAATTTTACAACATCAACAGGGGACAAATCTCTCCTCTCATTAAGGGGAGGTTCCCTATTAAATATATAGAGGCTATATACTATATAAATAAGCAGAAAGTAACACACATGGGTAGAACAAACCATCCATCTCTCTTTTTTCAAAGATGATGCTCATAGCTCAAAGGAAAAATCCTGGGTGATTGGTGAAGGTGCTTCTCTTCTTTTAGAATTAACATTCACCAAGAGCCAAATCCCTTCTTGAATAGTAGAAATCCTATGAAACAATAGAAGGCACTTCTTTTCTTTCAAAAATGCTTGTTCTTGTAGGCAATAGGAATCTTTCTGGTAACAAGCGACTGGTAACAGAGTACAGAGTAACTAGCAATCTAAGATGTAGCACAAAGTATCCACCTTGATTGCCCAAGGATCAGTTATGAAGAATAATGGGGTCACAAAGTCATCCCAAAGTCCTTTACATAGAAAGAAACTAAAAACACACACTGAAAACAATTATGTCAGCACAAAGTCTGAAAGTAACTAGTTTCAAGACACCTTCCTTATCACTTCCACTAGCTCTGATTGTTAAATTAAATAAACAAGAACACATTCAGAAGATAGACATAAGAACAATCTCCTAAAATGATACAAGCTATACAACATAAAGTCTACGAATCACTTACTTTCTCATTCAGATATAATAATATGAAATATAATCTGAGCTCAAAGTCTCAATATTTGCCTTTCAATTTGGGTAGAGTTTGCTTCTGTGGTCAAAAAGATCTCTTTTGTAACAATAAAAGAGTTTATAATATATAGCACTCTAAGAAAGACTTGGGCACTTGTTTTCATGAAAAAGGTCCATGTCAAATTGAATGCCTTTAATGCACCTTCAATTCTATCTGGAGGGACCATGCTGGGAATAGTGCATTGCCATAAATATGGCATGTCCATTCCTCTAATATGTCTCTTCTTAGTATGGACTGTCTGGTCCTTTTCTTGATGTCTGTGTAGCTATCCAATTTGCCATTACTTCATGGAAGAAAAAAAGGCTTGCATCCTTGATGTGGTGCGCTCAGAAGTCTACTTGATCCACTATTTCACCTACTAGAAATAACTCTTTCGGAGATAGTTTTGGTCCTTTGGTCTCGCTCCTCTCTCTAATGCTTAAGCGCTTCTTTGCTCTCTGGGTGAACCATAACTTTAATTGAACTTGCCTTTGGAATCATCCATGTTGCTTCTTTGTCCTTTCTAGCCCTTCTTGTCTAAGTCTTTGGGGGGTCCTTTCTGCGTCTTTGACAAGTGGCAAGTTCTGTTGTCATGAAACTCATTAGAAAATTACAAAAAATGGGATCCATGACACATCTTTCTTGAGAAACTTCAAAAGGGGAACGCAGATGCAAACACTTGTCACATTTCACTGAGTCATAACCAGACACATGACGTATTTCACTTAACTTATAAAATATTTAGAAACCTTTTGAGGGTCCTGCGAAAGATGACACATGGCAGCTTCCACTCTATTTTATAATGGACAAGTGGTGGCTTCCGCTACACTTTGTCTTTTTCCATCGGGCATTTTTTTGTGGCCTTTTCTCTTTAGTCGGGATTTTCCTTCGCTTTCTTCAGGTTCTCTTCTTGGGTGAATTCCTTTGGAAAAAATGTCTGAAGGATTTTTGCCTTAGTCATTTTCCCACGGAAAACACTTTTGCAAGAATTCTAACGACTCTTTTACTTAATAATTTCCTTCAGACAAAAAGTCTGAAGGAAATGTTCCCTGTTAGCCTTTGAACAAATCTGAAGGAATTCTATCTTTTCGGTCGGTCGCTTTATTGGTTCAATCACTTTATTGGTTCAATCATTTTCCCGCTCCTTGGTTGAACCATCTGTTGAACCACCTATATGTTGCTTCTTTCCTTGACTGAGGCCACCTTTGAACCCATGAACCATTGAACTTTGAACTCTTTCGATTCAAGGTTCAATCGGTTCATTGGTTCATCCTTTGTCCATCACTTGTTCTTTCTACGCTCTTTGATCTTCATCGTACTAGTTGAACCTTTGAACCTGTGAACTTGTTGAACCTTTTGGTTCAAGGTTCAATGGTTCAATCGGTTCATTCTTTTTATTTGGCTAAGTCCTTTTGATCTTTTTGAACCAAACGCATTGAACCATTTGGTTGTTGAACCTGTTGAACCATTAAACCTGTTGAACCTTTAAACCAAAGTGTTTCAATGGTTCAATGGTTCAAGCCTTCTCTTTGATAAGTGTTTTGAAGCTGTTGAACTTTGAAGCGGTTGAACTTTGAACCTTGACAAATGCACTTAACTCTTGTTGATGACATTGAACCTTTGAACCCATTAAACCTGTTGAACCAAAATGGTTAAAGGTTCAATGGTTCAATCCTTGCTTAGAAGCTTGCTGATGGACATTTTGGTTGAACCTTGTCATTGAACCAACCTTGAAATTGCCTAAGTGCTGAGAGCTTGCTTCTTTCCTGTAGAGTATGTAGAAATCAACTTGTGAATTCCTTAGAACTGAGTTTGTAGTTTTCTCTAAGTTTTCTCTCAAGCCTTGAAAGAGTCCATAGAAATGAGCCTGCGGAGTCCGTAGTTTCAAGCTTGCAGAGTCCATAGTTTTAAGCATGCAGAGTCCATAGATTTCTTCCTATAGAGTCTATAGATTTCAGAGAAAGCTTTGAAAAATGAAGAACCTAAATGCTTAGAACAATTTTTGAAAGGGGAAGAGAGGATTTTGGTCTGTAGGACCAAAATAGTTCAAATGTTGTCCCAAAAATGAGTGATATTTTTGGGGGAAAATAATGAGCATGTCATTAATGCCTAGGGATGAATATGGTAATCATGATGATCCTATCAGAGGCCAAGGATGATTGGAAAGCTTATGTGCATGAATGGATTTCATTCGGTTCTTCATAATGATCATCTAGACATTTTGGATCCAAACAAGAAAAAATGAGAGGCATTTTGCTGACATCACCATTACCACATGTGAACGTGTATGGGGAAAATATTAATAAGGTTGTGATCACATTCATCCCTATTTTTTATGCGTTGAATTCTAGGTCATGCAACATAGCATGATAAAAGCTATGCTTGAGCAAAGTAGGGCTCCTACACATTTTGACAGTGTTTTTTAACACAATCAAATTTGTAGGTTGTAAGATAAAGATAAGTAGGCACTTTTATAATGTCATATCTTGCACATAAGAAAGCTTCAATACCAAATGGATATATGGATCAATTCTCCTATGAAAGAGGAACAAATGCATCAATTTTTAGGTCATGCAATGAAGCGCAATAAGAGTCATGTAAGTGCAAAGCTAGCCTTCCAAGAAAAATGAAATGGTCTCCATACTTAGACAAAATCTGCAAAAGGTCATCCAAAGTTGTCATGTTTTTACAAATATCATCTATGGACATTTGCAAAAGAAACAGATAGTAGATCTGTTATGGTTTTTTCATGAGCATCTTTAATATATGGACTGTAGGTTTAATAGAGGAGGAATGAGCTCAAAATTGAATTATCTTTGCTCTCAGACTAGATAGGGTTTCTCAGTAAAACCCTAAGGGTTTAAGTTATGGTATCAATAGGTACTTTATATTTTGATGGTGACTAGATATAGCCTGGACCTGGTAGCTTAAGTTATAACTTAAGCCTTTGTCATCATTATAAAATCAACCCCTCAACCTAGAAATTATTGACTTGAGCAGTGATCAAAGGACTTAATATTTCCTAAGTTTTAGACTTTATATTATGTCCTAGTTTGATCAATGGCTATCATTTCATCATATGCAGATGATCCAATGAAGTGAAACGAAGTCAAATTATCAAAAGGATCTCTAAGTTAACATGTAAGTGACATGTGTCATAATCATAGAGCCTACATAGAAAATCAATGAAGTGGTTCTAAGTCAAAAGGTTAATGAGCAATGCGAGATTTCCAAGTGTCTCAATAGTGGAAATTGATAACAATATACAAATGACACATGCCAATGTCAAGTGTCAGTCTCTCAAGAGATTAGCAAACATAAATATTGGGCTTATTAGAAGATTTGATAGTGAGTGGATTATTGTCTAAAAGAGATCTAATGGAGTGAATATACCCAAATGGAATAAAGTGATCGATGGTTATTGACACAGTGGCAAGTCAAAGATTGAGCATGTTTGAGAAGATCAATGAAGCAAAAGTGATCCAAAGATATAGGAAGAAACAATATGGGAGAAAGAGCTCCATGTTTAACAACTAGGTAGTGATAAATATCATGCATCTTTGAAGATCAAATGGTATACAAAATCTCAAATTAGGAAGATCAACGTACGTGTTTTAAAGATGACAAAGCTAAAGTTTGAAAGCGTATAAGGATCTATTGGATAACATGAGCCTTTCAGATTTTTATTGAATGGACATGATTAAAAGTTGAGTTAATTTAATAGAGACCATAGAATTGTGGTGTTAAAGGCAAGATCAATGACTAACATTTAAAGTCAATTCCAGATAATTGGTTAGTTGAAGGAACATGCAGAAACTTGTGTATAAGATTTATATCTCAACACAGATAATGATATTGATTAATCCAACTGATCAAATCTACATTAAAGAGTCTATGCATCAAAACTTGAGTCTAAAAAATGTTATAGATAGTAAAGAAACCTACAATTATGATGTAATGCATAGAATTGAGATGTGGGAAACTTACAGTCCAAGTCAGAATGAACTAGAGTCTAGAATTGGCTTAATGTATTGTAGTTCCAGTGTGAACACATAGAAGATATGGAACCCTAGACCATTTGTTTATATATATGGTATCTAGGACAAAGAAAAGGTTGCTGGTATAATTGCATTTTGCTATTGAGCCAAGTCAAATATAGATAAAGGCTGAGAAGAGTAGAGTGGTTGGTGAAGCTAACGAAGTGTGTCGAATAGAGACATATGTAGACATAGAATTGAGGAATAGAGAGGTACAAAGAGGAAGAAAGGAAAAAAGAGAATGTGAAAAGTATGATCAATTGTAGATTAGACCTGTAACAAAGAACAAAGATTTAGATTCATATATGAATCTGATTTGTAAATTAGAATTGTAGCTCCATATTGAAATCTGATAGGTTGGTTCCATCAGACAGATTGAATTGGTGCTTAGATAAGGGAGTGGGTGATTCCTTAGAGTTGAAGCTCTTAAATTAGATAATTGGTTTCTCCTTAGGATTGGTGTCCTTTAACATTGTAACTAGTGAGGTTTGTCAGTGAGACTTTAAACTACGAGGCTGGATTAGACTAGTAGATTCTAGTAACTATTCTCACCATGGTTTTTCCCTTTGGCTTTTCCATGTATAACCCTGGTGTCATGTATATTTGTGTGTGTGTTATCTCTGAATATTTGATTTGATGTGCATATATCTTTTAATATGTTATAAAATAGTTAAAAATACTAGTTATAATTCATATACTAATTCACCCCCCTCTCAGTATAAGGTTGTGTTCCAACAACTAGCACCACAACTTGCTCCTCTCCAAATCCATGGCCTTACCGGGATGTTGAGATGCTATGCATTGGGAATTATCCTTAGCACATCCGTGAAGTACTTCACATAAAATGCATAAGGGAGATTTATCTAGTCTAAATGGTTTTTGTCTGTGAACACCAAGTGCATTACATAGAAGTATTGTATGATGGCAAATATCACCATTCCAAACATGTTTTGGGGAAACTCCTCAGGGATGCACCACTCCATCTTGAATGCCTTTATATATTGGGAATACCACCACATTACTTGAGTCTTATTTTTCTAGGAGAAGGTAGGTGGGAAGGTGAATTCCTATCACTTCAATGCTAGGGAGTCCTTATACACTCAGAAGACCCAAATATTGTCTTCATCACCATCGGGCACACCAATCTCCTCCATCACATTTAAAATCAACATTGACCCCCACCTGAAGTTCTCTTGCATCATGTGATACTCAAGCACATTCTTCACCATTTCTTCAATAATGAATTTTTCTATGTTAAACTTAACCACCTATACCATGTGGTGGGTGACGCATAGGTAGGCCTTGGTGATGTCCTTCCATTATATGCCAGAGCAAAGTTGTACACTTAAAAGGTGCATCTCTATCCTTATGCTAGGGTCCTTGATATCTTTTATTGGGAATGCAAATCCTCCCTTATAGTACTTGAGGATTTTTGTGACCCTTTATACTTCAACATCATCTGCCATCATCGAGAGGATGTCTACATCAGACACTAGGAGCCTAGTGATTCTACCAAATAGGCTCATTGATAACCTCATGCACCTCCCTAAAAAGTATAAGTATTCTCCATGGATGCATGAGAGGACGAACTGCATAATTTCCTTTGGCTTCCTAAAACATAGCACCTCATAGAGCTAAGTTTCATCAATGGTCACAAGTTTGTCTTAGATGGAGACATCAAATAATATCATGCTCGCTTCTATTTTAGCCCCGGTATCAACCACCCAGTCTTGTAGTAGATATTGTGCATTACTTGATTTGTGGTGGTTGTATTCTTTTAGCTTGCATGTGTGTGCAAACGATGCCCAATTCTCTCCTACCAAGACCTCTGTATGACATCTTCATGAGCACTATAAGACAACTATTGTGACACTAACCCCTTCCATTTACTGCACTTTATTCTTTATAGTAACCATCTCTTATATCGCTTGTACCTATTTGGAATCCTTCTACACCTGCGATGGACTAGAACTCATTTCTTTCTTTCTCATCTTGAACTGGCTAGAGTTGAAGCATGGTCTATTGAATTTGACAAAACCTATAATGTTTCTTATCACTCCTCATAGTCATAGGATCTATGACTTTGACTTTTGAGCTTTTAGTTACTATTAATGGTAGCCTTGGCATCACTAAAACTTTATCCTGTTTAGTTCTCTCATAATTCTTGCCCCACACACCTCCTTTCTAATCTCAACAAGAATAAAATCTCCTTATCTTTACAACTGTTCTTATTTGGTGGTTGTGGGTGCTCAAGGTTTCACTCTAATAGTGTTTGCTCACTTTGACTCTAGTTTAGCTCTAGTTTTGTGACTAATTTCACTTAAGTTTTGTAACCTAAACTAGTCGGCCTTTCACTTTTATATACCCTTAGTTCAACTACCATCTTAATTCAAGGTGAGTAATGGCATTATGGTTCCTAGAATTCTTAGAATCTACTAATCCATGAAAATTCACTACCACCTACGTATTTAATGTAGATCTTTGTGCCTCCACTATCACCTCATTGAATTCTCTAAATGGTATTTTTGGTAAAGTGACATATAGAACAAATGATCACTTCTCACCTAACTTCAGGTGGATGTCAGCTTTTCTTGAAAATATTCCTCCTACACTTTATTCACTTAGTGCAACCTTCACCTTCTTTATGGAAACTTGGGTGTAGTGATTAACATGCACATGATGTATCCTTCAAGGTTCCATCTAATCTTCTTGGTGCACTTTCATTTTAATTACACTTTCCTACCTTGGTCAATTTCTCTATGCTTTCATCTCTTGCCTTGGCCTGTCCCTACACCATACAAATCCCTTGCACTAGTCCTCCATCTCTTCACTCTACAAATGTCTTATGTACTTAACATCATGTGTACCTCTCTTGCATCTTATGTGCACTAGAATCATGTGCACCTCTCTTTGTAACTTGATACTCATATCTTTAAAGTCTAAAAAATTCTAAGCACCCAAAAACTTAGGTGTCCAACCTTAGGTGCTTAGAAATCAACCTCGCTTGACTCACCTAACTATTATTATGCATGAAAGAACCAAAATAGTTCACTTGTGAGCCTAAAAGTGCCTCACTTATTCACTCATCACCAACACAACATAAAACATAAGGAAATGTTTAGCTTACACCAAAATTTAGTTTGGTCAGCACAACACAACCGACTTGTGATCAAGAAGTCAATGTCAGATATTGCAAGTGCCATCTTATTACCTATAAGGCTTCAATCGATTGTCATTAAAATGCCCAAGGATTATTTCACCCAAAAACATATGCAGCTTTCATGTGATAGTTTCCAATATGTTGTGGATGACATATGGTCCCATCCACCTAGTTTGTAGCTTTCTTGGGTGATTGAGGTACTTGAAGTCATAGAGCAAGACCAATGCTCCTTTAGTCAGTACCTTGCACTTAATATGCTTTTCATGCCACAACTTTTGGCAGGCCTTTTTTATCTATTGGCTCCACTTTGCTTAGGCCCGCACCTCATCTAAGTGCTCCAAATCCTTAGCCTTACACTCAATGATTTTTGGTCATCTAAATGACCAATATACACAATGCAAAATGATGGCACCATGAACTCTAATGGTATAACTACCTCAGTGCCAAACACTAGTTGAAATGGTGTAGCCTTATTCAGGTGCTTGTAGGTTATGTGATATGCCCATAATACTGCTAACACTCGATCATCCCAATCTTTATGACCAATGTCACATATCTTTATGAAGCACATTTCTAGTATCTTATTGAATGCCTCAGTCGTTTCATTCACTTGTAGATGATAATGGGTGGTATTGTGGTGCACCACAATGTATTCTATCAGTAGGATCTGTATGGTTTCATTGATGAAGAATGTGCCTCTATTGCTAGTTAAACCAAGTACACACCCATAGAGACTTATGATGCTCTCCCATATGAACCTCATGGTTATGGTGACTATGCAATCTTTTATTGGCACTGCCTCAGCCCACTTAGTGAAATAATTTGTGGTTGTTATAATGTATCTTGTGCTTGTGTACCTTAATGTGGGAGTGACCAGCCTAACAAAATCAATGGCCCATTTTTTGAATGGTGCTTGGGCAAGAATGGGGATGAGAGGTATTTCATCATGTGGCTAGGATTCCCTATTTGGAAAAATCATTTACATCTTGGAACAAACTTGATGAACACAAGCATAATTTTAATACCTTGTATGTCATTACACCTCCATCACAATAGCCTCCTATTATCCCCTCATGTGCCTCACATAAAATGGAGTATTTTTCATGTTCTAACACACATAAATTCATCTTGCCTAGTTTGTATAGTTCCTCACTGATGTGTTGGAAATGGGTGGTTTAAACTACAAGTTATTTCTTTTCTTTGGTTATCATAGCCTAGGGTGTAGATCCTAATGTTATAAAAGTGACTATATCTACTAAGTCCTCAGAGAAATGCTAGAATCTATAGAGTTTCACATCCAGCATGTCATCTTTAATCGACACTACTACATTGTTGGCTCTGATATGGGACAAATGGTTTGGGCCTGAGTTCTATTTTCTAGGCTTGATGACAACTAAGAACTAGAACTCTTGAAATAGAACTATCCATCTACAAATGTGCCCATGGATAACAGGCTTATTAATGAGTTACTTAAGTGCCTTATGGTCCATGAAGAATATGAATGGGATTGCCAGTAAGTATTCCCTAAATTTTTATAGGGCATAGAACATGACCAGTGCCTTGTACTTAGTTGTTGTATAGTTTTGCTCTGCTTAGGTCAATTTTTTGCTTACAAAGGAGACAGGATGATCCATTTTGTAATTACCAAGTTTCACAATAATAGTGCCAACTGTAGAGCTAGATGCATTGACATGGATGTGGAATGGGGTCATTTAATTGAGAAATTATAAAATAAGCACGCTGGTCAATTTCAGCTTCAAAGTTTCAAAGGCATCTTCTTGCACTACACCCCAATCGAACAGGTCATCCTTTCACAAGAGCTCCTCTAGCAGTGTTATATTTTTTGCATAGTTCCTTATGAATTTATCATAGTAGTTGTAATGGCCTATAAAGGCACAAACATCTTTCTGCATTGAAGGGGTTTAGAGATGAATGATTATTACAATATTCATAGGATCGACGAGCAGACAATCTTTATTAGGTAAGGTTCTAAATGGTGTTGTGAAGATGCAGTTCTTGAAGTTCAAGGATATTTATAGTTACCTTCACCTTTCAAACATCAGGTACAGGTTATCATAATGGTCCTTTATGATCCCATACATAGTCCAATAATCTAGGTACACCTGAAGGAACTTGTGGATGAAGTCCTTAAATATAGTGATCACCACTTTTGAGAATATAATTGGTGCATTATTGAGTCCAAAGGGCATCATGTCATAAGTGAAACAACCTCATTTAGTCACAAGGTTATTTTGGGCTTGTCCTCCTCTTCAATCTCAACTTGATGGTATCTTGAGAACCCAATAGTGAAGATGTACATCTCATAGCCTATGGCATCATCCAAGACTTCATCGTTGAATAGAGTTAAGAAGGGGTTAGTGATGCAAGTAGCATTCAACATTATATAATTAATGAAAATTCAAATGTGTCCATCCTTCTTAATGCTAATAACCATGGGGCTCACCCATTCAGATTCTTGTACTGGGCAGATACCTCCTACAACTAGCATACCATCAATATTTGTCTTTACCTTGGTGTAAAGATTGGGGTTCATTCTATAAGGGAATTTCTTAATAGGTTTTGCACTATCCACCATATTTATGCTCATCTTCTCAAGGGATGGGTGGATGCCTTTCATATCTTGATAATTTTGAGGGAACAAGTCTTGGAACTCCTTCAAGAGATCTATAATTTGTGTCAACTCTGTGTCAGACCAGTATGTGCCCATGGTAGCCATCTTTGGTTCCCCTTCTGCATTAATTTCTACCTTAGTATTTTTGAGTAGCACATGATAGGGATCATTCCTCTCCTAATGTAAATCCTCAACTTGCCTATTATCCTCAGTTGTCTCTATGTGAAGATGAGTTAGGTCTTCTTCATCGGGGGTGTTATCCTCTATTTGGTGCACTAATTTCTTTTTGCCTATCAAGGTCATCCAGTTGCACTCCTTCCAAGTTTTATCATCTTCTTCACTCAAGTCACTATTAAGCACCTGCTCCTCAACAAAATTTGGGAGTGCCAATCCTTTTTCTTTGTACATGTCCTTTAGGTGATCCTCTAGGATTATAATGTCTTCGAACACTGCCCTTCAAATTTCTTGCAATGTTTTGATCAATTCCACCTTTTATGAAGAAAAGGAAAAGGTGTGTACGAGCCTCTCCTTGAGTGCATCCCAATTTATTATATCATAATGCATCTAATTGAAAACATACCATGTTTGTGACCATGTCTTTAAGTTTTTATAGAAGGCGTGCACCCATAAGTTCTTTGGAGCATTTGCACCACAGTCAAACCAAGTTTTTTCACCAAAGCACACATGTGTTATTGGGTATAAATCACTAGAGTATGTAGAAATTTATATATCCTCATTACTTTTCTAGAATCTAATTCATATTGATGCTTTCACATCTTGTCAAGTCGGCAAGTTAGGCCTTTATACTACCCACCAATGAGTGGTAGTGATCCTTAAAGTATATGCCAATGCACCCATCCTATCTACCTCATTTGGGATGCATGACTTGAGGTTGTGGACATATTCTTCCATAGGATCACTCCCCTCATACCTTGGGAATGTGGCAAGTTTACTTTTGCTCAGGCAAAATGCTCTTTTTCCCATCTTTTTATTGCAAGGGACCCATTTCTTCAAAGTGTGATCAATATGGACCTAGACAGTTCTCATAAGTTCTGGCACCTTTATCCTCACTAAGCATCACCTCTAAAAATTCATCTCATAAGTTTATTAGACCCATCGATCATAAATAATGTTAGTGGTATCCAAGGCCGACTATCCATGATCCCAAGAAAACACTCCTTGGTCATTACGGCGGAGAGCCTCGGTGCCTTGCACCACGATGTTGTAGATATGGTTGATTTCTTCCTCTAAATCAATACTTTCTACATAGGGGGGTCCTTGGTCACTTGAGAGGGGGATCACTACCCTATCTTTTCCATTTTCAAAGGTTATATAATGCTTCCTGAGATGCGTATCAATTTTATTCATGTAGCACCATGGCTTTCCTAAAAGCACTAGATAATTATGTTGTTCAGCCAACTCGACCACTTTGAAGTCAACACAGTCAACACAGAACTCAGTGCCCATGATATCTACAATGGTGCTTTTTAGAATTCTAATTGGTTACATATTGGATTTTTTGGCCATGAAAAGTACATGAGTGGAAGGCCTCAAGGCTAGCCTACCCATCTTTTCCCATGTGTTCATTATTATGATATTGACCTAGATGCATGTGTCCATGAAGACCTCGCATATAGACCATCCATCAATGGTGGAATTTATTATGAGTTCTTCATCGTACTCTACATTTTGTGTATGCTTGAATTCTTATGCCCTTTCCATGTGTGGTGTAGTAACTTCAACTAGCTTTTGTCCTACATGTTCTAAAGCAAGTTCTTTAATAGGGGTAACATCCTTTTTATTTGTAGGAGGCACAAGATCTCTATTAGCTCTTATACCTTAGCCTCTTGGCCATCTTTCTTCTAGATAGAGGTAGTAGCTTGTGTTTCTAGGTCTCGTGCCAATTCGAGCTCCCCTTACAGGTTTTGAATCATACTCATAGCCTGCTATATTACATCTTTCTAACACACAAGATCTAGATAAGGTGTAACTTTGGGTTCAAGCTACTTTATGTGCTTAGTGTTGACCATTTTTTGAATCTTGCATGCCAAAATGGGCAACCCCCTTCTTTTGCCTTGAAGCCTTGTTCTTCATGACCTTTTGCCCTAAATCCAAGTCTTAACCCTTTAAAAAATCAAGGAAAATTTGTTTTTGTGTAGGTGCAGGTGTTGTCTCATCAAGAATTAGTCTTTTATAGCACTCATAGAGAAAATTGGGTTCTCAAAAGAGCATTACTTATAAGCTTTACAAGTGAGGTGTAGGAACACTTGACAAGCCTGAAGGGGTCTATGGCCAGTTCCAGTGCAAATCAAGTTTTGTAGAGTACTTTACTTGCCAATTTTCATGAGTTAGAGTCATTCACAAACCCGAAAGGGTAAGGAAGAAGAAATCAGGCATTGAGACATCTTTACTTCAAAGCTTTTTGAGTGAGTCCTTCAAAAGAGCCCAAATTAGTCTTAGACGCTTATTAAGGTAAGTGTGTTTTCTATGGAGGGCACCTAGGCATTTTGTAGGGTCATTTACAATTTCCCTGAAGGGTATGTTCCCTTGTGGGAGGCACTTCAAACATAAAGCAGAACTTTACAAAACTTCTGAAGGGTATGTTGGAAGGCATAATGGACCTTGCAAAGGGAAGCTGGTTGAAGAAAAGGGGCAAAGACAAGATACCTAAAGGTAACTTGCCCTTTGAAAAATAGTGATAAGGGGAAAGAATTTCTTCAGATAAAATGTCTGAAGGAATTCCTTTAGACTTTTTATCCGAAGGAAAACCAAAGAAGAAAATCCAAAGAGAGAATTCCACTGGACAAAATGTCTGAAGGAATTCCTTCGGACATTTATTCAAAAAACATTGACAGTCAAAAAAAGTTTGAAGGGTAGGTGCCTTTACGGGGGGAACTTGGTCGTGAAAGTGGACCATTTCCTTTTTTTGAAGGGTCACATTCTTCTTAAAATGGACCATTTCCTTTTTTCTGAAGGATCACTTTCTTTTTAAAGTGGACCATTGCAACTTTTCAGAAGGTATTTTTTCTAAACGTAGAGGTCATTTTCACTTTTTCGAAGGACCATTTCAATCTTTTCAAAGGGTCACTTTCCCTTTGGAAAAGTCATTTGCAAAAAACCCAAGGGAATTTTCCTAGTGAGTGATGGGCCCATGAACGTCAACTTCAAGGTGATAAACTAGTTGTTGGGGTTCAAATGTCTAATGACGGGCTCATAAACGTGAACTTCAGGGTAATAAAATAGTCATTGGGAAGTAATAAAAGGAGAATTCATTTAGACAAAATGTCCAAAGAAATTCCATCAAACATTTTATCTAAAGGAATGCAAAGCTTGAAATCTCAAAGAACGAATGAGCAAGCAAGCAAAGAAAGGAGCCTAAGAGAAAATAATAAGCACCTGAGAGCCTGAATAGCTAAAGACAAAAGGGAAATAGAAAAGTAAGGAAAAATAGGGTGGGTAACCTAGAGCGTGGCCATGTGTAGAATAAAACAAAAGCTCAAAATTCTCTAGGTGGCATAACAAGTCAAAGCGCAAACCCAAGGATGAACCAAACCAAGGTAAGTGGCACAACTATCATCAACAGGAAGAGTAAATGCACTTAGGTGAAATAGTCTCTACCAAAAACCAATAAAAGGATTAGTTTTTGAACTATAGAGGGGATCATCCCATGTTTTCACTCTTCACCATTAATGCACAGCCAGTTGCACCCAACATTGAAGAGAGCATGGCCCAGTCAACACAATTTTGGGATGGCCTTGTCAATTGCTAGAAGGAGTATCCCATGCTTTTGCAAGCCTAGGACAGCAAGGGAAATGACTTGGGCACCTACAACATAGCTCTCCCATATGTAATTGGAAGGATACGAAAGTAGCATGGGCTTGTGGTCATTGTAAAAGTGTTTAAGACAGCATGGGTTTTCATCCTTTGACTTGTCAATTATCTATTTCCAAACTCTCTATATATTTGTAACTTCTTATTTGAGAAAATAGATCTCTCAACATTGTATGGCAAAGCCCTGAAGAAATTTACCTTGAATCAAAAGAAGCATTTTTACCTCCATTTGAGCTTGCACTTTTACATATGTCTATGGTTTTCTCTTATGCTAAGTCATTTCTTTTTCATGCTTTCATAATTTTATGCCAGCATATCTAGTGTATTGTGAATTCTTCTCTTGCAGGTCAACAAGAAGTGTCCAGCTTAGATTATAGGTTTATGTGAATAGGTTGTCCATAGTGTGTCTTAGAACACCTCTAGTAGTCCTTCCTTCCTGTATCCCTATAGGGTCCCCTATTGAAACATTGATGCAGGAAAGGTTGTCATTCGAATGAAGTGTATGTTTGCTTCTCTTTGGTGTAAAGTATAAGTCAAAGCTAAGTAGACCAACCAGTTTGGTGCATCACTACATTAGTTAGGTTCTATTTTCAGTATTTCTCTCTCTTTTAACCCCCCCCCATTGTTAGTAGTAGGAAATCTAAGGCCTCAAGGTGCATCAAGGACAACTAGCCCCTAATCTAGAGATTCATCCCTCAAGTTTGCAACCCATAGCAAGAGGAATGTCTCCATTGTGCCATGTGGAGGAAGAGTGTTGAGTCTCCCTTCAGAGGGTACAATCCATAGCATCAATATTTTTTGGCATGCCTGGTGGGATAAATTTATGTGTCCTACAAGTTTCAAGATTGGTGTTAGTATTGATATTGTTAAAAATCCAAAACAAGGAGCTATAATTTAGCATTTGATGACTCTATTCAGGAACTAAGTTTCTGGTTAGTGATCAGCCTCGCATCCCATGCCAAAGGTCACTACAAGATCTTCTAAGGGAGTCTTTTTTGAATTTATTGAGTTTCTTTTAAACTCAATAAAAAGGCTGAGGTTTGTAAATACCCACCCTTACGTAGCAAGCCACTTTCCCAAACTAGCCATAAAATACACCTACTTAAGGAGACCCTGGTTGAATCCTTTCACAGCCATGGTAGCCCTCGGGGATTTCCCTTTTGTGGCCTTCAATGGTCAAATTCCCTTGAACCTTCAACAATATGACCCAATTCCAAGGATAGCTCTCAAAAGTGTTCCTCCCTTTAGTGGAGAGGGCCCAATCACTAACGTCGAGTATATTAGAAACATAGCCAACCTCTACAACATTCATAATATCACTGAAGAAAATGTAGCCATTATATTTCTAGCCTTGTCCTTCAAAGGGAAAGTTTTGGACTGGTATGGGACCTTGCCTATAAACTCAGTTGGCTCATAGAATGAGTTAGGGACCCTCTTAACCAATAGGTTTGGGGGAAAAAGTGAGCATTTATCTCTAGCTGAGAAATTGACCACCATGAAGAGAGCCCCACATGAGTATATGCAAGATTTTAACACTAGGTTTTAAAAGACTTGGGACAGAATCCTAATTCTTGTGAGGCCAACCCCAAACTATGACTTCCTTTACTACTTGAAGGCCCTGAATAGTGACATTGTTGACATGATACAGTTCATATGTGGGCGCACTCTACTCACTGCTTATGAGATAACCATAGCTACTGAAAATTGTCTTGTTCAAGTAGGAAAGATAACGCCTAGACCTCATATGCCACTCTTTCTTGATTTATAGCCCTCAGTCTAGCCTATTGCGCCCACCTTATCTCCTCTACCTAATTAATATAAGTCAGATGCTACCCCTATAAATGATATCTATGAAGTTAAGAGCTTGCTATAGAGAGTTACCAATGAGTTATTTGCCCTCAAGAGACAACAAGCTCAAGGTTATAGACCAAATCAAGGCTACCAGTAGTTTCGGTAAGCAAATAAACCTCCCTTCAAGAATTATAATCAAGAGCAAGGTTAAATTACACATGTCAAGTCTTACCAAAGCTATAATCCAAGTGCCCCTTCATCTTCCAAGGCTCTTGTCCCCACTCAAAATAATTTGGTGCAGGAGTATCCCAATTATCCACCTATGGGGCATGGCCAAAAACAGGTTACTTATGCCAATGAGCTACCAAATCAAAGCATGACTGCATAAGGTGACTAGGTAGCCTAATTCTCAAATTTTAAGATATTAACAAAACTTGGGATGGACAATAGGCAAGCTCAATCTGATTCCACTCTTATGAATCAATTAGAAGGAGAGTTCTACATAGTCAACTATGTGGGAAGCACAGGTAATCAGAATGATTGTGTTGTAGCCAACACTAGGTCCAAAAGGAGAGCCATCGATGAAGCTCAAGTAGCCACTCAAGCAACCACTCAATCACCTACAACATTTCCTTCACCACAAGCAAATCAAATTTTTCCCAATTAGAGGCCATCAGTTGCAGCTTCAGCTCCTCAAGTTGCACCACAAGTTATGAATGTTCCCAAGGAGAGATCTAAAAGGGACAATCCTTCAATCAATGTAGTGGACCAAATGAAGAAGCTGCACATGAACATCTCATTATGGGATTCTTTAGCACTACCAGGATAAAAGGATATACTCCAAAAGGAATTGCACGGGCTAGGTGAGCAAGTTATCCCAACAAGAAATGATAATGTGTTGATAGTAAATGGGGCTCCTCCCATGGGAGGTCCAAAAAAAAAGGATAAGAAGGTCCCTCCCTTCTATTTATCCTTGATTATTGGTGATTTCTTGGTCCATAATTGCCTCATTGATAGTGGAACAAGCACCTCAGTTATGCCCAAATGCATAACGGATAAGCTAGGCCTCAAATATGAGCAAATGACCAAAGGGGTTCTACAGTTGGATGGATCACCAGCTAAGACCTTGGGAGTGGTAAGAGGCTTGAATATGACTCTCCATTCCTATCTGACCTTCTCAATTCCCCATGATGTGGTAGTGGCAGATGTTCCTCCTTAATTCACTCTTTTCTTGTCAAGGGATTTCACATCCAAGATAGGTGGATACTTGGTAGCCAATTGGTATTACATTGTTTTTAGGAAAAAGTATGGAACTAAATTGAAGATTGAATCAGAGCCCATCCATAAATATCACCTGGAGCCATACTCACCCAAAGTGGTGAATGTGAACTATGCAATCATTGATGAAGAAGAGCTCTAGGTGGACCAATCTCCATCATCTTCCCTTGTAGGAGTTGCTAAACTACTCTTAGATGAATGGGAATATGATAATTTTAAGCATGATCCTTACAAGTTCATTAAAGAGGTTGGTCTTAGAGTCTACTATATGCATGAAAAAGATGCTTTCATACTGAAATTAATGAAGACAGATCAAGAGGACTATGGTTTGTGGCAGCTATTCTTTGATGGATCTAGAAGCAAGTTGGGAGCTGGTGGTGGAGCAATGTTGGTTTCACCTTCAAAGGAGAAATACTTCTCAAATTTTAGGTTTTATTTCTCCTACACCTGCAACATAGCAGAGTATGAGGCCCTTGTTCATGGCCTAGAATGGGCAAGGAAGAGACGAATCAAAGAATTGTAGGTGTTTGGAGATAGTGAGTTGATTGTGAACTAAGTGAGAGGCCAAAGCTTGACCAAGAACTCTTACTCAAGTTTTACAAGCATAGAGTGTAGGACCTTGTGGATAAATTCACTACTTTCAACATCACTTCCATTCCAAGAGAGGATAAAAAGCATGTAGATAGACTAGTAGTAGTTGGTGCTCAGTTTGATATCCCAAAGGGGGTGAGACAAAGCATGAATTATCATCATTTAAAGGTGATTATGAGGCCCTCAATACTAGACAATGTCACCAATTGGTAGGTGTTTGAAAGTGACCAGCAAATAACACTTTTCTTACAAGAAGAAGCTAAGTTCACTTCTAAAAATTAGTCCAAGCTATAACAGTAGTATGATGGATAAATTGTTCAACTAAAGACCAACAGGCTTCCCAAAGTTTTGGTAACTCTTGAGAGCATCTTCAACGAAGATGACCAACTCAAGAGAGACAAAGCAAGCATGTCAACCAAGAAGAAAAATTATGAAAGGGTAGAAATCTACAAGGATAAGTTGCTTACACTTGGGAAGGTATGTACCAATGAAGAAAAGTATGCTTTCATTATGTTATGCCAAGATTTTGTTAATGTCTTCACTTGGGAGTATGGTGATTTGAAGGGCTTTGACCCAAGCTTGGCCCAACACACCATTGAGTTGGAGGAAGGTGTCAAACCCATTAAGCAAAAATAAAGGCCAATCAATCCAAAGATTGAGCCTCTCATGAGGAAAAAACTCACCAAATTGATTGAGTCTAGGATCATCTTCCCTATCAAAAACTCTTCTTGGTTGGCCAATTTGGTCCTTGTTAGGAAGAAGAATGGAGAGGTCAGATTGTGTGTGGATTTTAGAGACCTAAATAGAGTCTCACTAAGAGATCACTATCCCCTTCCATATATGGAGCAAATTCTTCATATGGTGACAGGCGTGAAAGATTCTCTCTCCTAGATGGCTAACCTAGGTATAATCAAATCTTAGTACAAGAGTGTGACCAATATAAGACAGCCTTCACCACCAAGGGGGGAACATACACCTATAAGAAGATGCCATTTGGATTATCAAATATTGGAGCTACCTTCCAATATGCTATGGATATGGCTTTCCAAAGTTTGATCATTGACATTATGTTAGTTTATCTTAATGATGTGACAGTCTTCTCCAAGGAGGCAAGTGAAGATTTGAAGAACCTGAGGCAAATATATGAAATATCTAAAGAGTTTAGCATCTCTCTCAACCCAAATAAATGTGTGTTTGTCATCCATGAAGGCAATCTCTTGGGCCATGTCATTTCAAAAGAAGGCTTGTCCATTGATCCAAAAAGGGTGCATGTCATCTTAGAATTGTCCTTGCCTAAGCACAAGAAGGGCCTGCAATGTTTCTTTGGTAAAATAAATTTCATTAGGAGATTCATTCCTAAGTTTGATGAGCTGGTCAAGCCACCAACTTCCATGTTAAGGAAGGATGAGACGTTCACATAGACAGTAAGAAGAAGAGAAAGCTTCGAAGGCATCAAGCAAGCTATCGCCCAAACTCCTACCCTGACTAATCTAGACTTCTCCAAGGACTTCAATAAATACATCTTTGGGAATGAAGAGGTAATCTCTGCTATGTTCACTCAAGCGAATGCTAAGAATTTAGAATAACCTCTCACTTTTTTTAGCCAAGGTTTAGAAGGCTATGAGGTTAGATACATGTATGTTGAGAAGCAGGTACTTGCAGTCATACAAAGTCTAAAGAAGTTTAGACATATGTTATCTAATATTAAGATTCACATCATGGTGCCACATCTTAGTGTAAAAGACTTCTTGCTGAGCTAAGACTTGAATGAGAAAAGGGCAGGTTGGATCACCAAAGTAATGGAGTATGACATAGAGATCAAGACCATCAAGTTGGTAAGGGGAAGAGGGTTGTGTGAACACCTCACTATAGACTTGAAAGAGCCAAATGAGGACATTTTGGTACTCCACAATGAACCTACAATAGATATACCTATTGTCATGAAGACCTGGGCACAAGACATGGTTCATTTCCTTCAAACTAGTGAGTGTCTGTAAGGTCTTGATAGGACCAAGAGGAGGTATTTTAGACTCTAATCTCTTCCTTATGTCCTAGTTGATATAGTGTTATTCAAGAAAGATTGTTCATGGGTACTCTTGAGATGCACTAATTCAGACTAAGTCGACAGGGTACTATCTGAGTTCCATGATAGACCAGCTGGTGGCCACTTTGCTCCCAAGGCCACAGCTACAAGGATTATGAGGGTTGGTTACTTTTGGCCTAGTTTTTTTAAAGATACTCATGCTTGGGTGAGGAAATGTCAAAAATGTTCCTTATTTAATGGGAAGCAATGGTTGGCTTCCATGCCTCTTCATCCTATTCAAGTGGAACAACCATGTATGCAATGGGGGTTGGACTTCATAGGACTGATCAATCCTCCTTCTAGTGCTGGCCACAAGTGGGTTTTGACTGCACAGATTATTTCACAAGATGGGTAGAGGTCACAGGTTTGAAAGAGGCCAATGAGAGTGCAGTCCTAGACTTTTATGAAGGAATAATGACAAGATTTGGGGTCCCAGCCACAATCATTTCAGACAATACATTGGCTTTCTTGGGAATGAAGACATGTGAGTGGGCATTAAAGTATAGCATCTATCTCAGCACTTCTTCCAACTACTATCCACAAGGGAATGGGTTGGTCGAGTCCACAAATAAGAATTTGATTAGGATCATAAAAAGGACAATGGATGAAAATCAAAGGACTTGGAATGTCACGCTGAAGACAGCTCTTTGGGTAAATAAGATCACTCCAAAGAGGGTGATCAGGAATTCACCATACACACTTGTGTATGGAAGGAAATCTAGAATTCCTATCTCACTTGAGTTACCAACCTTGGATCTTGCTCATCATCTACAATTGGTGAAGAACGGCAGCCTGGAAGTCGGGTATGATGAGCTAATGGAGCTTTAAGAAGCGAGAGACCAAGCCATCGATGCAATGACCAGCCACCAACAACAAACAAAGAAGCATTTTCATAAGAAGTCTATGTCAAAGAGCTTCTTAGAAGGTGACATTGTCTTAATGTGGGATGAGGACTGAGCTAAGCTTGGAAGACACACAAAGTTTGATGCCTTGTGGAGTGGCCCATATGTCATCACCCAATGCAAGCAATATAATTTTTTCCAAATCTCCAAGTTAGATGGTGAAGAGCTACATATCCCAGTCAATGGGATATATCTTAAGCATTGTTACAAGGTTTATTTTGTCATGTACATAGTTTATTTATTTTTATTATTTTCCTTAAGTAATGTTATGCATATGTGTAATGTTTTTAGCCTTTGTGTGTGTGTGTTTTTTTAACTTATTGTTTGGGGTAAAATCTTTGTTGGTTTTTAGGTCCTTACAAGGTTATTGCTAACTTTTCAAGCTCCATCCTCACTTCATGGCCAATGGAATTTTAGGCCACCATTCTTCTCAAGCATAGCAAGCATGCTTCCCCTATGAGTCACCAATTTGTTAACCATTTTGTGAATCCTGCATGCCAAAATGGGCACCTCGCTTCTTTTGCCTTAAAGCCTTGTTTTTCATGACCTTTTACCCTAAAGCCAGGTATTAACCCTTTAAAAAATCAAGGAAAAAGTTGTTTTTGGGTAGGTGTAGGTGTTGTCTCATCAAGCATTGGTCTTTTCTAGCATTCACAGAGCAAATTGGGTTCTCACAACATTACTTGTAAGCTTTACAAGTGAGGTGCAAGAGCACTTGACAAGCCTGAATGGGTCTATGGACAGTTCCAATGTAAGTCAAGTTTTACAGAGTACTTTACTTGCCAATTTTCATGAGTTAGAGTCATTCACAAACCTGAAAGGGTAAAAAAGAAGCAATCAGGATTTTAAACATCTTTACTTCAAAGCTTTTTGAGTAAGTCCTTCGAAAGAGCTCGAATTAGTCTTAGACATTTCTTAAGGCAAGTGTTTTTTCTATAGAGGGCACCTGGGCATTCTGTAGGGTCATTTGCAATTTCTTCAAAGGGTATGTGCCCTTATGGGAGGTACTTCAAAGATAAAGTGGACCTTTACAGAACTTCTGAAGGGTATGTTGGAAGGTAGAATGGACCTTGCGGAGGGCAGCCGGTTGAAGCAAAGGGTAAAAGACAAGAAGCCTAAAGGGAACTTGCCCTTTGGAAAAGGGTGATAAGTGGAAAGAATTCCTTTGAACAAAATTTCAAAAGGAATTCCTTTGAACTTTTTGTCCGAAGGAAAACCAAAGAAGAAAAGCCAAAGAGAGAATTCCATTGGACAAAATGTTTGAAGAAATTCCTTCGAACATTTTGTCTGAAGAAATTTGACAGTCACAAAAATTTCGAAGGGTAGGTGCCTTTGTGAGGGGAACTTGGTCATGAAAGTGGACCATTTCCTTTTTTTCAAAGGGTTGCTTTCTTTTTAAAGTGGACCATTTCCTTTTTTCTGAAGGGTCACTTTTTTTTTTAAATTGGACCATTGTAGCTTTTTCGAAGGTATTTTTTCTAAAGGTAGAGGTCATTTTCACTTTTCTGAAGGACCATTTCAATCTTTTCGAAGGGTCACTTTCCCTTCAGAAAAATCATTTGCAAAAAACCTAAGGGAATTATCCTAGTGAGTGACGGGCCCATGAACATCAACTTCAAGGTGATAAACTAGATGTTGGGGTTCAAATGTCTGATGACAGGCCCATAAACGTCAACTTCAGGGTAATAAACTAGCCATTAGGAAGTAATCAAAGGGGAATTACTTCAAACATTTTGTCTGAAGGAATGTAAAGCCCGCAAGCCCGAAGAAGGAATGAGCAAGCAAGTAAAGAAAGGAGCTTAGGAGAAAATAATAAGTGCCCAAGAGCCTGAATGGCTATGGACAAAAGGGAAATAGAAAAGTAAGGAAAAACAAGGTGGGTAACCTAAAACATGGCCACATGCATAATAAAACAAAAGCTCAAAATACTCCAGGTGGCGTAACAAGTCAAAGCGTAGACCCAAGGATGAACCAGACCAAGGTAGGTGGCACAGGTGTCATCAGTAAGAAAAGTAAATGCACTTAGGTGAAATAGTCTCTACCAAAAACCAATAAAAGGATTGGTTTTGGAACTATAAAGGGGAGCAGCTCATGTTTTCACTCTTCACCATTAATGCACAACCAATCACACCCAGCATTGAAGAGAGCATGGCCCAATCAACACAATTTGGGGATGGCCTTGTCAGTTTATAAAAGGAGTATCTCATGCTTTTACAGGCCCAAGATAGCAAGGGCAACGACTTAGGCACCTACAGCATGGCTCTCCCATACGCAATTGGAAGGATACAACAACATCATGGGCTTATGGTCACTATAGAAGTGTTTAATATAGCATGGGTTTCCATCCCTTGACTTGTCAATTATTTGTTTCCAAGCTCTCTATATATTTGTAACTTCTCATTTGAGAAAATAGATCTCTCAACATTGTATGGTGAAGCCCTAAAGAAATTTACCTTGAATAAAAAGAAGCATTTTTACCTCTATTTGATCTTGCACTTTTGCATATGTCTATGGTTTTCTCTTATGTTAAGTCATTTCCTTTTCATGCTTTCATAAGTTTATGCCAACATATCTAGTGTATTATGAGTTCTTCTCTTGTAGGTCAACAAGAAGTGTCCAGCTTAGAGTATAGGCACATGTGAACAGGGTGTCCATAGTGTGCCTTAGAACACCTCTAGTAGTCCTTCCTCCCTATATCTCCATAGGATCCCCTATTAAAACACTGATGAAGGAAAGGTTCTCATTTGAATGAAGTGTATGTTTGTTTCTTCTAGTGTAAAGTGTAAGTTAAAGCTGAGTAGACCAACCAGTTTGGTGCATCACCACATTAGTTAGGTTCTTTTTCAGTATTCTCTCTATTTTCACACCCCCCATTGTTAGCAGTAGAAAATATAGGGCCTCAAGGTGCATCAAGGGGAACTAGCCCCTAATCTAGAGATTCATCCCTCAAGTTTGCAACCCACAGCAAGAGGAATGTCTCCATTATGCCATGTGGAGGAAGAGAGTTGAGCCTCCCTTCAGATGGTGAAATCCATAGCATCAACACTTAGTGCAGCTTTATTCCCCATATTCCAAGCACAACTTAGGTACTGGTGCAATTACAACCAAGTGTTGAATCCATTGTGAGTAGTTGCATGTACTTTGATTGGCTTTGTGCGGGTCGATTGTACCTTTGGAGTTTGTCTCTCTATTTTTGGCTCACACCTAATAATTCATGTGCCCTTATCTGCATCAAGCTGGCCTTGGTTCAAATTTTTGTACAAGCCAGGGCATTCCTTGACCTTATGTGTTCCTCGATAATACCCACATGTTGGATCTATAGGGCAATCACATTGATAATGCTCTATCAGAATGCACTTGTAACATGAATGCAGTGGGAATATTCCTCCACTGCGTCCTACACCTCACTCTATGGTGCCTCTTTGCATTCTATAACCTACATTCTATTGGCCATAACCATCATTTCCTTAGGTTACCTGCCCTCCAACTACTACAGTTGCCTGCCTAACACCTCTCTCCATGTTTTCATGCATCTCATCGATCACATGGTAATCATTTGTGGTATAAGTGTATGCATCACAAAACTAGAAGTAGATAGTTGTGTCAACCTGACTAGCTCATTACAATAAAGGTTAGTTGTGAACATCATGCACTTTGTGACAAACCTCACAACTAAGAAGCAATGTGCACATATTCCTTCGAGGGTAGTTATTCCTATTATGGCCTTCTATCTCACAATCAGTACACCATAATCCACTTCCGGCATCTTGTTCCAAACTATCGATCAGTTTTTAGAGTTGGATAGCCATGAACGTAATCTACACCTTCATGAATGGGTTAATTCTAGTATCAGCACTCTTGACTGCCTCAGCTCTGAGCATAGATTCAAGCACTTTGCAAGGGTCGGTGAAAGTCTTCATGGACAATGTTATTTTTAATGGTACTAGCAATCCTCCAATGAACCATTACACATGCTAAGAGGGGTGAATGTCACAAGGAAGTTTAGAAAGAAGCATCTTGAATCTAACATCATACAGGTTCATGTTTTTGGAGAGCCCTTGGTTGATGTCTTTGAGTATGATGATGCTCTATTGTTCAAACTTGGGTATGTCAAATTCATTTAGGAATGTTTATTTTAAGGTGTCATCAATCATATCCTAGTTAGGATCAAATTTCCTATACCAGGTATGAGCACGATCAAGCAGAGTTATCACAAACTATGTTGTCTTTCATTCTGACTAGGTTATACCCCAAACATGCCATTATAGTTCACATTTTAGCACATGCTCTATGAAATTTTCCATGTCATGGTATTCTAGAAAGTGCATGGCCATCTCACAATAAATTTGTTATAGGGGACACTGGCATCTAAGGCACTTGCCCCCTAGTACTTGTCCTGGTAGTGGTCCTCCAATGCCTCCAGCCACTGGGTTAGGTGTTAGCCCTATTGTTACTATCAGCACTGAAGATGATGAAGGTGTTGTACTAATGACTTGTGGCACCAGCCACTGCCTCTGGGCTATTGCCTAGTTTGTGTAGTTGACATTAGCTAAATTAGAATACTTGCACTCGCATTCTGTGTTATCGATCTAGCAATCAAACATCTAAAAGTATCCTCACTCAACTCTTCATAAAGAATAACTTATTCAATCACACAATTATAGTCCAAGTCTGTAAAATGGTCAAAGTTTATGTGGACAATATAGTCAATTATTACTCTTATTTTTTCATGTGGGGGATCTAGTGCATGAGCTAGCATTGCAGTGTCAAAGGGGGTAGGTGCTTCTGATGCATCTTCAATAGTCAAATTTTGTAGGGACCCAACACATTCTTCACCCATCAATAGTTGAGCTTGACCTATGGCTTCATTGTTCCTTTCTTTGTGTTCCTGCATTTCAAGAGATCCTTCCTCATGCACTTCCAACTCACTACAGGTTCTCTCGACACTTCTAGGGTCCAGATCTTCCATTAGGTTGTGCCTCCTCTTATTATAGTTCTATCACCTGAGCTCTCAGTTGTCAATTTCCTTGTCCCCTTTCATTGTGCTTCACCTATACATGCCCTTCTTCCCCATTTTGTTGCTCATATGCAAAAGGACTTAGCCTTCCATTCTCACAATTTCAAAGTCATAATCCACCATCAATTTCATAAGCTCTACGTTGAAATCTTTCACATGTGCCTCTAGGCTTACACAAAAACTGATATTTTTCTTCTTCAGGGTAGGAGTATGTCAACACTGTGAACTCAAGCACATAATTATTCAATGCTCTTTTCCACCATTTGTCTTCATCTCTAGTCTAATTGGCATCTAGGTTTTCAAGCCTCTCTAGGCACTCTTTTGTCCACTCAAGGCAGTGTCCATAGCTTTGACTTATGTGGGTCACAAAGGCAGCCAACCATCGGTATACATGCTTAGATATTTCACAAAAGAAGACCTCATATAGAACATTATACAATTTATTCTAAACCCACTTCGTCAGCTTTTATCCTTTATAGGATGGATGCTTTAGCGCAAAGCTATCTTCCACCTATTGTAACTAGTACTTGATGTTCTTGAGGGAGAGTTAGAGCATTGTTCTAACACACCATTATAACAATAAAATTTAACATAGGTCCTGATAATGGAACTAAAATATTGTAGTTTAAGGGGGTTTTAATTATTCATTTATGGGGTTAGGCGTTCATTCAGTTATTCGAGTCAATTCTGCACTTATTACAACTGGGTGCAAACATAGTATATCCCCATAGTGCTCAACATTTATCACTCAAATATGTTTGCATCAATTCATATAAGGTACAAGCCTTATTCACTCACCCAAATCACAATAGATAAAGCATCGAGGCCCACATTGGGCTAGTTGTGTTATGGTGTAATGCATCATATGTAAGAATTGGTCATTTAGCAAATGATTTTAGAAGATTCATTGGTGCAAGCCATTTTTGGGTGGAGTCTATTGGTTTGTAGGCACAGATCCTATTTGGGGAACTAGTTATAGTCATAGGAGTGCAAGCCTATATAGGGTTGGTTCTATGATCTCAAGGGTGCAAGCTTTTGTGTTATCAAGCTTAACATCATTCAATGCTTTGAGGGATTAATGAAATGCCTTAGATCAAGTTCATACTATATCTTGTGATTCTTGTAACGACATCAAAGCTTGGGTGCATGAATTTTCTTACACTTAGGCTATTTTATCATAGTATGATGATGATGTCGTCTTTTACGCATGGACTCCATTAACGACCTGGACTAGAACTTTGCTTAACAAAACTTTCATATATTAAAATTACATTATTATAACTATTAATAGTAATTGCAAAATTCAACAAGGAACTTAAAGATATTCAATCAAAGGACAATATGTATCATGACAACCATTCTTCTTCACATAGTTAAAGCTTCAAATATAGATTACAGTTCATATTGCATAAAATAAAGTACATAAGGTGGAGTATAAGCTTCATTAACTAATTATCTACCCAAGGAATCACAGGGGAGCTTGGGATTACACAAAATAGAGCCTTAGTGGTGTCCATGCTAAATCTTATGCTAATGGTGTCCATATCCAGAGTCAATTCTACAGAGCTTTGCTATATTAGTTTGCCTCTCCCTTCTTTACTAGTTTGAGCTTGGCTTTATAGCACATAGGAGCATCTTAGTGCCAGGGTGGAGAGCACACACTAAGTGCTAAGTTTGAGCCTTTGTTGATCATTTTGTTGGCTCCGTCACCTTGTATCCCATACACTGTGGTCACCATGTGTAGCCACTCATGAGGATGTCCTAAAAAGCTGGGTGCTAGTTAACTGCCTACCAACTGGCACTAGGTCTACGATGATTCCTCTAGCTGGCACAAAAGATACCAAAATGACAATCATGCCAAGTGATTACCTCATGTTGATATGTTTATTGATTTGGCACAAAACCATACTTAGATGAAATAGGGGCCCAATAGTTTTAAAAACTTCCCCTCATTTTGTGCAAATGGAAATTTGTTTCATTTATTGTTGGCAAGATTGTTCTATGTCATGTGTGGAGACTCCAACTAGTTTGTTGAAAATTCAACCTTCATTGATGCATACATGGCCTACCTTTCTTCATTGGAACCACTATCACTTATTGAATTTGGAAGATGTTGGTCTTACGGCAAACACCATCATGTTTAGAAATGGAAAAAAAGAGAAGTACCAGCCATTATTTGTGTCTACCCTTGATACTTTATGACCCATTTTAAATATTTGACTTCCTATTGAACATTTTTATGGAGTAAGCTCCTATTATACAAACCATTTTGGAACATCATTGTGGACATTGGTTGCTCCATTGAAGAAATTATTGTAAACTGGGAATGTATGCATAATTCTTGCCATTTATGCAATGTTGACCATACACATTCTTTGAATGAAACGCGTTTAGATGAGGACCCTTCAAATGATGCCATCCTTCTCCATGGATCTGAACAACTTAATGAAAAGAAAGTTTTATTGTGACTCCAACCTAGTAATGATATTGAAATAAATGAGCTTGATTTGTTTGGTCATGGTGATTTTGACATGCATCATAATTAGAATAATAATAATATTCCCTTCTCCTTATAATAAGCAATTATCTCTTTTATAGAGATCAATGGAGTAACCCACCAAATCTCCCAAGTTTATTCATCCATCTTCCCCACTCTTGGTACTTTCTCTACATAACAACTTGTAGTTGACATTATTTTGCATTACTTCAATCACCAAGATATAATGCTTCCATTGAAAATGATAATCCAAGGGACTATCGGTATATGGAAATCATATCTTATCAAAAAAATAAAGCTTGTATTGAGTTCACATGTAGCTTAGGACAACTCTTCCTTATTATTGCTCACTCCAACTTGCATTACAACTTTTAACATTAATACTTCAATAATACATGCAAGCGTCCATATACCTATAAAAGAAATGAAACCACTCGAATGGTAGGCACTTGAAAGTCTCCAATATATATGAAACATATGCACTACATTCTCATTGATCAAATGAGTTTCATAGGCCCAAAATTATTGACATGTATTGACCAACTTTTGTGTGACACTTCCCCCTAGCACAAGTCCATATTATTTAGTAGGAGATCAATCATCCTCATCAGTGATTGGGGCTAGTTACCTCTAGTGTAGGATGTACGTGAATGTATGCAAGGACATCATATGGTTTGACCCTTGGGTGAAGCTTTAACACTACTGTCACATTTGCAGACAATTTTATACTAGCATAGTTCTAATCCATGTTAAGTGGCTTTTTGAAACCTCTTATTGAATATTAGAAATGTTGAACCAAAATTGAAGATTGGGATCTACACATGTATTAAACAAATGCATCAGTATTTCCAAAATAAAAAGCTTCATTTCATTCTTTAACACATTTATATGCAATAAATAATTTGGCTATAATACATAATAAATAAATGTTAAAATCCTAGCATGACCTATAACCCAAGGATGATCCTCCCAAGTGTCTTACATGTCAATGGCCTGAGTCATTCAAACACCTCTTTTGGTTTTTTGCATGAGCCCAATCTGCTTGGAATTAGATCCATAGCCTATTCCAACCCTGTCACCTTGAGCCTTTTTCTTGGTGATTTGTTCTTCTAGGAGACTCGGCCAACTAGTTAGCTTCTATTATTTTTATGTGGAATTTTTTAGATTCATTATTCTTTTCTAGGTATGGAAAGTTAGAATTAATGTTATATTCAACAATGATGAATGTTCTTATCATTTTTCAGTTAACAATAAGGTTTTTATTATGTCATCGGCTTGCATGCATATTCAAGCTTAAAAAAACAAGGTTGTGATAGAAGTCTGCAACCTCCAAGAGTTGTTGGACCATTGAGGGAGTGCCCCCTACATTATGAGTCTAGTGCCACCAGATAGGCCGCCCCAAGGACTACCACTGCCACCTCCTAAGATGCGTAGAATCTAGTCATGCAATCATGGCCACTTATCCCCTTGCTTTCATTCGGGGGTAGTGCTCGTCACTGTGGCATAGCAAAGTTGACACAACTCCCTCTCGTAGAGGCACCTCTATTGGCACTATTAATCAGGTCCAATCTGCTAATGGCTAGAGTATTGATATGACTTTGGACCTTCTAGATGATTGGGTGGCATTGGATCCTCCTGTTGTAGAGCCTTTCGCTTGGGTGATTGTGCCACTCAAGGATGAACCTCCGCCCCCTCCTTCGAGTACTGCAACTTGTGCTTTATTTCTTTACTATAGTTTGGTTTTGAGTGTTAAGTGTTGTCCAGCTTTTTTGTTTCATGTTTTTCATCCATATTGAACCGATTTTTTTCATTTAACAAGGTATTTGAGTTATGAATACCAACTACCTACTTTGCTATGTAACCACTATTATTATTATTATTATTATTATTATTATTATTATTATTATTATTATTATATTATATGCTATAATAAAAAATTAAAATCATTGAATATGGCAATTGCACATAACAATACATAGAATACCAAACAAATTTTTTTGGGGGAGATCTGAGGATGATCAATTAAAAACCAAATTTCTTTCGTGCAGGGGAAAAGAAGTTGTGCTTCAGAATTTGTGGGTGTTTGTGGGTGTTTGGTTGTTTTGGGGAATGGCAGTCTTGGGAAAGTTGATGCTATGCTTTGTAAGAGTCGCACACCTTTTTCATACACACTTTGGTTTTAATACATTAAAGAGTGTTGGCGGGCGGTTTGCTTGGAGTCGGAAGAGAGCTTTCTTTGGTACGAATTCCAAAATCCCAAAGAAATTGCCGTTTACAGAGAATCTCGTTTTTAATTGAATTGAGTTTACTTTGACGAGTCTCTCTAAATAGCAAATAACAATAGACACGTTTCCATTGCGCCTCATATTGTCTTGTTAACTTAGCTTTATATATCATCCAACCGCAACGCCTTCGTTACAAAATTCTTTCTTGTAAGTTTTGTAAAAGCGAATTGCAGGCGAAGAAGTTACCGTAATTGGCTGCCATGAAAGAAAGGTTGGAGTGATTTCGTATTTATGTTCATGCGGACGAACGCTTTGAGGAAGAGTGCAAATAAATTCTGAAGCGGTTTGAGTAAAGTAGATATGAAGGGAAAGTGGCTGAAATGTTTTGGGGCGAGGAATCTGAATGCAAGTGCAAGTGCAGGTAATAGTGGTGGGGAAGAGCGTATTTTCATTGAAGTGCCAAAGGCGATAGTGGTGAGCGTGTCCATGCCGAATAGCACGGACTTTAGTGAGGTTGCTTTTGATTACACCATAGACATTCATTACAATCAGGTGCCTTCCTCTTCCTCATATTCACGTTTATCTTATTTCATTTCTGTTTTGCCTTTTATGCTGTACAATAAAGCACCTTCATCGCCTGTAAAATTAGTATAATTTATTTATGAGCTAAGTTGGCGTGTTTGTTAGGCTACGACTTTAAAAGACACACGTCATGCGACAATATGAGGCTACTTTTAGCATCAATTGCGGTAAACTAGTGTCGTGGGTTGAAATCAAACGGTTTTTGTTTTTGTTTTTGTTTTTTTTTAATAAGGTGTCCTTATGAGTTTGCACCTACTTCCACGTTTCTATCATTTCTTTTATGGATTAGTGAGAGATTTAATGGGGCCATATTTATCTTGAATGAATCAAGGGGTTCAGTTTCTAAATCTTCTATTCACTAATATATTCTATGTTGTGGATTGTTTTGATTGTTCATTCGATTTCACTTGAGTTATTTTAATATAAGTGTATTCACTTAAGAGTTGCAATACAATATGATTTGGTCTTATATTCTTATTGTATCTATGTACTTTTTAATTTTTATTTAAGATTTTAATTTGATTTTTTAGAATTGGAATTTCATTTTTAAAGTACAATAGAATTATATTGATAAGAGTAATGAGATATCCAAAGGATAAAATTGAACTGAAAGCGAATAAAAATAAATATATGATTATATATATCATATTTACAATGCAATAAATTCATTATCACTATTCAAGTTGTTCACCATTCTCAAATCTGATAGGAACATGCATATCTCAACTATTTTACTCTTCAATATTGAAATTAGATCTTAATGTTTGTAATGCATCAACACCCATAATTTTATACATACACCCAAAACTAATCGTAACTAAATATAACATTTCCTATCCCATAAAATAAATAAAACATCAACAAAACTTAAAATTCCAATCCAAGATATAAAATTATTATATATAATGCATCAACAAAACCTAAAATACCAATCCAATATATAAATTTATTATTAAAAAAATTAACATATTTTAAATAATATAATTATACTACATACATAATGAAGAAATCAACCACACATTGAAGTTGCAAGCATATATCAAAAGAACACATCATTACATTACCAGAAATCAAAAAAGATTCTAAATTTGGATTGGTTAAAACAAGAACCCTGAGTCAATAAAGAATATAAATGATAAATTTTGAGCAAATTTAAAAATAAAATAAAAAACTACTATATGCAATGTACATTTGCACCATACGCATCTAAATTTATCATACTTTGTTGGTCATTTTCATTGCATTGGGAAGTGATAAATTGGAAAATTAATATCAAACTCCATACGCAATAAAATAATTTATATCATTTTTTATCAATTGTAGGAGGTTAATTTGTGACTCTTTATATATGTTTTAAAATTAACAATGGCAAAGTTTTAGCTTAGCTATTACAATACATGATGAAGTTACATTCATCTATCATTCATGCATACACAAAATTCATAACACTTGACCTAACAACAACTATTACATCTGAGTACAAGTAGCTAAAATGAAATATTAGCACCATACCATAGAAGAGGGTTACATATATGCACACAAATAGGCATACTAGACTCGGTGACAACATTTTTACCTACCAAAGCAGATCAATGGCTAGAACTTGATGCAATCTAGATGAATGTGTAATGTAAATTTACCTTATAAAACTCTTGCAAAGCTAATAATAATTTTGTCTCAATGTTGTTGGAAATCAATTTCCCTTGCTCACATATTTTTGAGTAGTAGTTGTTGCATAGATAAGAAAATACAAACAATCATATAATTTACACTTAATTGAAATAGAATCTACATATATATTTATATATCAATCCAGCTATCAATCAAAATAACATTACAATTCCATTGGTAGGTAAATTAATTTGTATTTTTCAGAACAATTATGAGAAGAAAAAACTGTAAAAATGCTTATGAATATGTGAAGTGTTAAACAAGTTGATTGTGAGGGATGTGAAATCGATCCCAATCTCTAACACTCAAAATTAATTTGTGTTTTTTAGAACATCTATAAAAGAAAAAATGATGAAAATGTTTTTATATATTTAGAGTGTTAAACAGGTTGATTGTGAGGGATGTGAAATTGGTCCTAATTTTTAACCCTCGAAAACTCAACAAACATATTTTGTAGTTCTTTAAAAAAGACATATTATGTCTTTGTGGTCTATGTGACAAACCACTTGATCTCTAGTATAGAACAACACTACACAAATGGTGCATTCAAAATGCCTTGTGCACAACATTTTTGGCACAAGCCCTTTGCCCTGCTATAAGTCAACCTTGTGGTTGCAAGTACTCTAACCATAAAATAACTACAACTTAAACATTTCTTTGTTTATTTACCTATACAGTTCTATAGATTGTACACTCCATGGGCTCTTGCACATAAAACCCATGGCATTTGATGTCTTTGTGGTCTATGTGACAAACCACTTGATCTCTATTGCAGAACAACACTAGACATAAGTGGTGCATTTGAAATGCATTATGCTGAACACCACTGAATTTAGCAAGGTTGCTCTTCATTACACCATAGACCTTCACTACAACTCAGTGCCTTCCTCTATCTTTGTCTCTCTCTCTTGCTCATGCATATTCATGTTTTATCTTATATATTTTGTTATCTCATAAATTGTGACCTCTCTGGATACCTAATAGAGAATTATAATTGTGCATGTGCATGTGCATCTATATCAATAGAATTGGAAATAAATTTAGAATTATTTTTGTTCAGTTGTGTAAGCTTTTTATGTTGTAAAATAAGGGCACCTTCATTGCATTTCTTTATCGCCTATAAAATTAGTATAATTTATTTATGAGCTAAGTTGGCATGTTTGTTAGGTTGCGACTTTAATATACATGTCATGGGATAATATGAACTTTCTTTTAGCATCAATCACTATAAACTAGTGGCATGGGTTAAAAGGCAATTGGTTTTATTTTTTAGGTTTATTTATGAGTTTGTATGTAGTCCTATATCCCTATTACATCTACATGAAGCTCTTTGAAATCTTTATTTAAAAAGAAAAGGTTCAAATGGACTCTTGTGTCAAAAAATATGACTTCCACAAGACATTCCCCTCCATTAAAAACTCTTAAGGAAGTAAAATTTGTGTTGGTTCATCACTTTAATGAGTATAACCACACATGTTTGTGTTGGGAAATCTTCCTAAAAAAACCTACCATAAATGTCATAATACATTCGACATTTAAATACAAAATGCTCCTATAATTTTGGTTCATTGATGTAAAGATTATACATGCACTAATATCACGAAATAAAGTTCTCTAAATCAATGAAAAGTTGATGAGAGCATACTTGTAATAGGACCAAAGTAATTCTCAATCCAAAAGAGTGTTTAGTGTACTTGGGAGTAATAATAAACATCCATATTTTATTGAAGTCAGTGATCCAAGTAGTAATAATTTTTTTTTGACAATGGTTACAATGGTTTGATCCAAGTTGATTATATGAAGGATTTGAAGGTCTTATCCCTGATGCCTCTACAAATATTTCTTTACAAATTGTAGGGAATAAGTTTTAGAAGGCAAACAATTGATATCAATACCAATTCCTTGTACAAAATATGTACATTGAGCTTACCAAGTATTTTTGATTCCATGTTCACATAAATTTATATATGATTGAAGAGCCTTGAATGGATATATATTATGCTCAATTGTTGTATCTACATACATATTAATTTGTGAAACAACATCACTATGTGGAAAACAACTGAAATATGAAGGGGAAGGATGCCAAATTCAATAAAAATAATTGCATGTGGAATAAATTGTTTTGCTTGCAAGTTTTTGAATAACATGGAAATAATAACTCTATCAACCTGAACCTCCTTGTTGGTACTATTAAGTTCAAATCCTCAAATCTCAAAACCATACAATATTCTTAGTGATACTAAAATTTAGAAGATATACAAATTTACTTTGGCATATGAAATTGGAATCATACCTGACCTTATTGATCCATGTACACAAACATTAAATAGACCCAACCTTTTAAATATTTAACATTCAAAGTATACAGAGGATATTTTACACTCACTTGGGTCAACCTCTCTTTAATTGGTTCTCATGTATCAATTGTTTAGAGTGGGCATGCCATAAATTATTATCTTTAATTGAGACATTAACCCATGGCATCTTAGTGAAAATCACTTCCTTTGTTGATAAGGACAATTATATTAACTATTTAAAAAATCCAATAACTAAAAATTTCTAATAAGAGTTATCATTACAATGGTTGCTTGAGTCGAGGAAAAAAGAAAAATTAGGAAAACAAAGTTACTATATTGAGTGTTTAGCCAAAAGGTTGTACAAGAGATTATAAAAAGACTAAGTTAAATGAATTTTTGACTCAAATTCTTGATAAACAAGCAAGCCAAGATAAACCAAGAGTGTACATGTAGATAATAAGTACATGTGTGTAAATGTTTATTCGACAAAGTGAACTTCCATAATTTCAGCATCCAAATTGGCTCTCAATTTTAAATCTATAATAATCGAATCCTAAATTTGTTTGTGTTCTCCTGCACAAGGAGAATGAGAGTGAACCATAGGATTATGTTACACATTACTCACTAGCATTTGTGCATGAATAAGTCCATTCAAAAAGTTTATTGTTGTATCCTTTGAAATAAGAAGAGGTTATATTTGAAAAATAAAACAAGAGATACATTAAACATGCTCAGGTTCAATGCTACATCTTTTAGAAAACCTTCCTTCCACGTAAATTCTTATGTGTCGTATCCGACAAAGATACTTGGTCTAATTATGTATCTTCTCTTATGAAGTTCTAAACAAAATTTCAAATTCGATGTGAAAAATATTATAGAGTAAGCCTATCTTCACAAATTATAGGGTGTTGCAAGATATTTTAAAACTCAAGATAGCTAAATTGGCTGACATAATGTACTTATTGAGCATAATTTATTCATCAAAGTAAAAATATCCTAGTGACGTATATTATTAATCTCTTTAATATAGTGGATTTTCACGGATTACCACCTACATCAGTGTATCATACAATGTCATGTATTTAAATCAAGAAACCAACTGGATCTAAATAATTATATAACCATCATGGTTGGTCACACCTCGAGTAAGCTATTTTCTATATCGTTAGATAGTTTGATTTCTATATTTTAAGAATCCAAGAAACTTGGGAGAAAGGGCAAACAAGTTTTAGATAGAAACACCAAAAAAAAACTATATATTAATGATTTGAGATATAATTGAAGAATCAAGAGAATAAAATCATAAGGCTTACTATTTTTTTATTGATTTATAGAAGGCATTTGACATTATTCCTAGACACCTTTTAATCCAACAAATTTAAGATCTATACATTTGAAAACATTTGGTTGTTCATGTGATGACACTTTATGAGAAAGTGTTTGGCCAAGTCTAAACTCCTACTAGTTTTACAAAAGATATCAACAATGCCATTGGTGTTAAACTAGGTTTCCCACTTTTTCTTTCTTTGATTGTACTCTACATAGAATCATCGTTTAAGGAAAATAGGTGATGCTTGTATTCTTTATGAAATAATCATCACTATCTTATTATTTTTTTATGACAATATTCTCATGTCAACTATCATTGCATGTCTACAAAGACATACTGGCATTCTAAGCTCATTTTGTAATACTCATGTTTTAAAAGTGAACTTGAGTAAAACAAAGGTCATCAACACAACTAAGAAAAAAGCACAAAAAACTAATCTCATTTACAAAAAAAGTTTGGTTGGAAGTTTTTTCTCCTATACTTAGTGTGCCTTTAAGAGGGCCTCCCTTCAATATGATCCATGCTATAAAAGAGAGATTATGCAATGGGTATGTTCAACTTAATACACTTGAGAGATAATGTTTTAAACTTTAGTTTCAAGATGCCAAAGAAAAATTGTGTATCTTCCAAAAGTTAGTGTCATCAATAATATCATGTGATTATGAAATTTGGGGCCCTGGACTTCGTAGTACTAGCTAAGATCGGGTTAACAGAGTTTTTATTTCCAAGTTATCCAAAAAATTGTGAGCAAAAAATTAAGCTACACATGTAATTATTCTTGTTGAATTTGGCATTCATCTCCTTCATATTTTAGTTTATTTTTTATGCAATGACGTTGCATCATAGATTGAGATATATGGTTCATAGAACAATTGACCATAATAGATATCCAGTCAAGGCTCTTTAATCATCTATGAAGTTGTGTGAACAAGGGATCAAGAACACTTGGTATGCTCAATGTACATCTTTTCTACAATGAATTAGTATTGATATCAATCATTTGTGTTAGACCCCTAATTTTCACTAAGTATTTTGGCTTATGGTATGAAATGAGCATGTCATGGGAAGACCATGGCACAGAATGAGCATGGTACATGAAGACCATGGTGCGAAATATAATTGTGCAGAATACCATGGCATGAGAAGACCCAATCAAAGGAGAGGCATAACACGTGGAGGACTGGAGAGTGGAGGACTCAATATATTAGTGAGAAAGAAATTGAGGAAATATAGCCTTTCACCCAAAGAATCCATTCCTTAGAAAAATTGAAATGTTTGAGCATTCTTAAAATTAAGGCTCAATCAACTCTATCATAGGCTTTGGAGAGATCCAACCTTATAAGCATAGCCAGGGTCTTTTGGTATTTCATAGAATGGATGGCTTCTTGAGCTAACACAATCTCGTCAAGGATTTGTCTACCATCCACATACCCACCTTGCTCAAGGCAAATAATTTTCTGGAGGAGGGGATCCAATATATTAGCCATAATTTTAGAAATGATTTTGTAGAAATCATTATGTATAAAGCAATGGGACAAAAGTCAAAAATAGTCATTACCTCTTGCACCTTTGGAACCAAAGCAATGAAAGATTTGTTGATTTGTTTAAGAATAACTTTAGCAGTTCTGGGTTCTTCCACAACTTGTAACAAGTCCTCCTGAATAATATCCCAGAATTCCTAATAAAATTCAATAGGAAACCTATCTGGACTGGGGGGTTTCCCTTTATTCATGCTAAAGACAACATGTCTTAATTATGCTAAAGAAATATTATTAAGACGAGAACAATTATCCTCTGCATAAATAAGAGAGGGAATGTCTTGGAGAACCTACTGCTATGCTTCCATATCCAAAGGAATATCAACAAAGAGATGAGAAAAGAAATTGAGTGCAATGTTAGAAATACCTTGTGAAGAGAACTTTAGTGTTCCATTATTTGATTCAAGAGAAGAAATATGATTGAAAGATCTTTGCATCAACATGGATTTGTGAAAAAACACCGAGTTTTTATCCCCTTCTTTAAGTCATTTGATTCTAGATTGTCGTTTCCTCATAATTTCCTCTATAAGATTCCATTCATCTAGTTGATTGATTAAATCGAGTTCCTCCTAATTAAGCTTTTCATTAATAGTGCTTGATGAATGGTTTCAATGACTTTTTCCAATCTATCAGATACCCCTTGCCTTTTAACCTTGATTTCCCCAAATTCATCCCAATTCCATTTCATGAGTTGAAATTCAACATATGTGAGCTTTTGCACAAAAATGAACATATTTGTTCCATGACGAGGCTTACCTTTCAACCACCAGTGTTGAATTTTGTTCATGAGATCAACATGCCAAAGCCACATCAAGTGGAAACGAAAATGCTTAGAAAGGATATTCCAATAAGTAGTGTTCTTGAGCTAAAAGGTCTAGTGAATTCATGTCTTTGTAAAGGTAAAGATTATGAGAGTTTTATACTAAGAATTTGTAAATGGAGATTTGATTATATCGTTCGACATTAAAAAATTTTAGATTTGTAACTTCTAATGTTCAGTGATTTTGGATTGAATGAAAAAATATTTGTAGCGCTTTAATAAAAATGATAAAAATATAGTGAGGAGGATCTCCATGTCAAAAACCATGGAAGATAACAAATAATTACGAAAATAAATTCTATTATCTAATTTTTTTTTATTGATGGACCTTAAAAATATTTAATATAATTTTTAAATATATAATCAAACTAAAAATTTATAGAACATTAACTAATAATTCCCTTAAAACCTTGTCATGCACTGTACACGTGTTCGACTTGATAAAATATTTTTTACTCTCTCCTAATGTACAATGAGTTAAGGGGATCATATATTATAATTAATCCATTTAAATTTTACTTTATGATAAAAAATATTAAATTATTTTAGATAATAAACTTCAAAAACTTTGAATATTATTTCAAATATTATATTGCATATACATATATATATATATAAGTGAAATAATATTTTTACTTTTAAATATAATGTATACAATATTTTTTAAGATTTTTTCCCATATTTTTATATAACAAAAATTTACAATAAAAAAATTTTTAAATATATAATTTTCTTCAATTTAAATTCCTTCAATATTATCGATTATTATACTTTTAATTCTTTTATTTTGATGAAATATGATGAATAAATATAAAAAACTTTATTGAAAAATTAAAAAAAAAAAAAAAACGTTTTTAAGAATTCTTTACCATTCTCAACAACTTATTAAAATTGGCATTGACTTCTTTTTATTGAACGATTCTTTAAAAAAAATATTAAAATGTTCTATGAATATGGATAATAGGTATTACAATGTTTTGTGAATAATAAGAATTTCATGATTGGATTAGATGTAAGTAATTTAACAAGCATATAAAACGTATGCAATCTTTTCATAATGAAGTGGCCCCCATAATGCTCGTTGTTGTTTATATATTTTCTCACACGGACCTCCACATCCACATCCACTTCCGCTAATGTTGAAAAAAAAGTACCAAAATTACCTTAATTTTGCTCATAACAGTTGGGAATCATCAATTTGAGTCCCACCACATCTCTTTTGAAAAAGCCGACCACCTCGATGATTATAAAGGGACCTACACCAGAATTTTTAGAATAATATGTTTATTGAAAAAAGCAAAGACACTCTTATTAGAAAAATCGATCTTTCTTTTGATTTCTTTCTTCGGACAGTTTGTTTTTTTGGTATAGATTTTTTTTTGTTTTAGGTTGAATCTTTTTGATTTATTATTATTTTATTGTATTTTTATTATTCATTTATAATATTGTTTTAGAAATATTTTTTTTCGATCAGTATTTTTGGAGATTTTATTTTTATTTTTTTATATATTTGTCGTTCTTTTTTTTTTAGTTAGGATTATTAACTGCATTTGTTGTCTTAGTATTTTTCAAGAACTACATTCTTTATTGTATCCCAGATACAATTCGTAACTCCAATCTCTATAAAAACTACATCCTTCTAATTTGTAATTCCAATAAAAAATATTTAACCTTTAAAAATAAAAAATTAACTCCTAATAATTAAAAAGTACCCATTAAAAATTCCTAACAAAAAATGTCAGTTTATAAAAAATATATTTATATACACAATAAATCTTTCAATTTATTTAAATAAATTATTTTATTTTATATATTACTTGAAATATAAACATTATCAACAATACGATAAAGATAGTGTAATTCAATGACTACAAAAGTAAATAAATGAAATCACCTTCAACCTTTAATACAATGGCTACAAGTATAAATAATATCACCTTTAACCTTTTTAAGATTTTATAGGATGACTTACCTACATACACCATTGAAGTGGGTAATTAAATTAAACAAAATGACATTGAAGTACTCCCTTGAGATCTAATTCACATATGCATTGATAAGAAAACTTTCAATTTTATATAAGTAAATTATTTTGGTTTATATATCATTTTAAATGTTTAGGGTGCTCTAGTCGGATATTGGTAATAGAGATTTTTTTTGGAAAACTCTCACTTTTGAATCTTATCATTTGAGCTTCGTTGGTTTGGAACTCCATTCATGTTCCTTCTTTATGTTTAATTTTGACTTTTTTAAATTTGTTTTTCAATGTTGTGTTTAATTTTGACTTTTTTAACTTGTTTTTCAATATTTTGTAGATCAATTTTTTTTTTGGTTCTTCGAGTTCTTGAGGTTTTTTGGGTAATTTTAGGGTTTTTAATATTTTTAGTTGTCTTTTTTTGACCTAGTAAAGGTAGAATTCTCTACTGCTCCCTTTTGAATTAGATTGTGTAATTTGTTGTTTATCATGAGAAAAGAAGAACACATTAAATTGTTGATCAATCGCATGGTATCTTTCGTAAAAATAGATGAAAGCTTCTTGGAAAAGATTTATGAGGGCTTACGTTGTTTATATCCTGTCCAAACCTCTCTTTCATTCACTCAATCTGATTTCTTCCAGAGGATCATGGACTCAGTAATTCAACTTCGAAGGCCTTCCTTTTTGGGACCATATCGATGGATGTCCCTCAAAGGGTCTTTAGTGTTTATGTCATCACTCTCAACTAGTTTGGAAGAAGAAGGATGGGGCTCCTGATCAAAATTCATGGTAAATTCTACCATCTCTTAAGGTCTTCCTCCCTCTTTCTTCACCAATGGTCACTTTTACCTCCCTCAGGGGAGAGGTCCATTTGAGGGATATGCCTACCCCTGTTACAACCCCAAACCCTCTTATTACAGTTGAGTCGGTCTCTTCCTCTACTCATTCACTTACAATGAGCTCTAAAGCTCCTTTAGATTCTATAGTTAAGAGGAAAGGGCAAAGATCATAGTCTAAAAGGTTGTGGTCATATTTAGAGGAAATGATGAAAGATGGAACCTAATGGATGATGAAAGCCATCCTTTCCCATCATGGAAAGAGATTGGTCTCAACGAATGGTTGATTTCACCATGTTGTTCTTTTGTTGTATCTCAGTTCAATTTACTCGTTGATTTACATAGTGATTTATTGGTAGCTTTATGATTGGTCACGCTTGGTTATTTTGTTTGGTTCAAGGGTTAGCTAATTATGTATCATGTTGGTTGTTGGCCACCTTTTTGTTGATTGAAGGCTGACCTTCGGTTGACGGTACTAATTTTGGCTCTTTAATGATTCATGGTCATTTGGGTTTGTTAAATGTTTTGTTGGTTGCTTCTTATTATGGCCTTTCTGGTTGGTTGTTTTTAGCATTGTATTGGGTTGTAGGCTCCCTTCAAAACCCTCACCTTTATCCGTTTAAAAAAAATTACATAAGAAGTTAGACATTGGTAAATATTAGTGTATATATTTTTGTAAATATATTTATTTGAAAAATGCTAAGAGATATTAATTTCAAGGTTTTTATCTTGAATTTTTTACCTATTACATTGATTAATAATTTCATTATTTTTTTAATTAATTTCTCATTTATTGGTGATGAATGGTGTTAATTTAGCTACATTGGTCGTATAATTTGAAAAATCATTTTATTTTTATCCTCTAGAAAAATATTAATGAAAATATATTACTAATCATATTTATTATTAAAATATTTTAAGATAATTTTATTATATAAAAATAATAAAATATATGAAGATTATATAATAGACTAGTCAGTTAATATTACTAATTGTGTTTAGAGTTAGAGTGATAGTAGTCTTTTTATTTCATATTATAAAATATTTTTAAATTTTTTAAAATATTGTTATCTATAACTCTTCAAGAGTTTTTATGATATTTAATAAAAATAGAGATTCTTGAAATTAGATCTCTTTAAATGTTCTAATTTATAGCATAAACTCCTCTAAACAAAATACTATTAAATTCAAACTTTTGGGTCCAAATTTCATTAAAAAATTCTTGACAACCTTATTTTGTGTAAAAGCTTGTCCAAATTCTTGCACATAAAATTCTATAATTTTCTAAAAATTTACTTAACTATTATATATAAAAAGTTCTCTAAGAGAAGACCAATATTTTTCAACACAAATGACACCCAAAAACATTCACTAAGAGAACCCAAACATGTACTTTAAACAACATTTCATTCTTGAGGTCACATGTAAAGAACCATAGGCACATAGAGAGAACCGAGTTGAAGAAAATCCATAATCCTCTATTGAAGATAAGATTTTGGTTCCTTGACATGTTAAAGATGGGTGAAATTTTTTGTTTCTCATGAATATGAAGTCAATACAAACTTCAAGCTTCAACTTAACTCTGACCACTTTCCAAAGCGAATCCATTGAGCTCTAAATTGTAAAAATAGTGGGAATAAGGGTTCAAATTGAGATATTTTGAATGCCTTCATCCAAATTCTCATTAATTCTACCAATCATTGAGCCTTCTTTTCAAATTACAAGAATAAATTCGACAGAGAGGGTTTGTGATAGCGTGTTCTACTTTAAGTTAACCAAATGAATTAAAAATGCTAACAACAACATTCTTATAAAATTAAAGGTTTGCTTTGATATTTAACATTTAATGATGATTTAAAGGAAATACGATGTCAAAATCCATCTCCTTTCCTCCTCCATCATCTAATTTATCGGATGAATTAAATCGTCTTCTTAATTCAACCTCCATAACAAGAACTTCATGTGCCAATTGTTTGGACTTTAAATTTAGTTTTAAGTACTTTTTATTTCATGTTATAATATGGTCTAAGTGTTACTTTTTTAATGTCCTTTAAACATAGATGTTAAGGGTTGATGATAATTGTCTATTATATTTTGGTGACATATTAGGTACTTTTAACATTTTGTTGAGATGGAGTCTTGGTAGTTTAGGGTTGTATAACTAAATAACTTCATTAATGGGTCATGATTATATTGATAATTTATTATATATTTTTAGTGCATGTATAACATATATCTATTGTAATCAATTGAACTAATTATTTTGTATAGGAGTACTTTTTTACTTTAATATTAAGTTTAGAATATTTCTAATTTAATAAATATAGAATAAAATATTTTATTACTTTCCTATTCCTTAAAGTAGAGTGACAGAACTATTTTTCTAGAGAAATACTTTATTTTCATATTAAAAATTAAGAAAATACTTTCACTGTCCAATAAAATTGCAGCAATTCAAAAATACTAAACATGGATTATAGATTGTTTTCATGGTCAGTTGTCAGTGATGGGATGTTGAAGTGACAGGAGGACCAAATCAAATTATACCACGTGTTTAGTATTTGCAAATCAATGGGTATACGTGACAATTAAACTACACCACGTGATTAGTGATGGAAATATTGTAGGAATACATGGCATGCAAACTACACTACATTGCACACAAAGTATGCTACAAATTTAATTGAAATTGAAGGTGGAAAGGAATGATGAACATTAAACCAAAATTCTAACCATAAAATAATTTTGTTTAGGGTAATATGTTGTTGTAGTAAACCGCATACGAGATACGTTTAACTAACCTTTTTTTCGTTAAGTAGAAGAATAACCTTAAGTTAAAGCATAATATTAATATATAAACAACCCACATATGAATTTCATTTATAATCAAAAGAACTACAACAAGAAACACCCAAAATACAATGCAACAAGTATAATAAGTGGAAATTGAAAGCACCCCAAGTTAATCAATTAAAAAAACTACGTGAATCTTCTTATTTAAAAAACTTGGAATTTAAAACTAGATGAGGAGGAGGTTTAGCATTCAAAGTGGTTTAAAATGCTTGAACTTATATAACATTTATGGAAGCAAAAAAAAATGATGGTGTTTAATGTTTACAATGCAACAGATGATACACTCACCACCTTCACTCACATATAGCCTCTTTGATATATGAAATGGAGAGAAATATGAAATTGCCATCTCATATCTAGTATTTGTCCAACCAAAAATACAAGTAATTCATACAAATACATGGATTTAAAACATAGGATGCATGTGAGATCTACAATGAATGTACTCAATTTGGTGTTGTGAAACTTGGTAATGGGGAGAATCTTACTCTGAATACTCATCAACCTTCTCACAACAGTTCGATTTGGAGTACACCTTTCCTTCCTTGAAACAATGCAGCAAAATAATTGAATTGAATCTTAAATTGTGTTTTTAAGAACCTGAATTTTTTAGCCTTGTAAATCCAAAATTCAAAAAATAAACCATGTGGATTAACAAGAACCCTCTTTTTGTTACAAACTTTTCTTCAGTTAGCCTGTACAGTTGGGATCTTCTAAAAACAAATTTGTAAGAAATAATGGCTTGCATCAACTGAAGAAATAATAAAACAATTTACCTTTGGTCAAATGGAACATTCACTAAATGATAACCTAAGTAAAATCTACAGTCAATTCCGTAACATGAAAATCTAGATGAAGAACTGCATTTTGAGAGGGATGAGTGCATTCTATTGGTCATCTTGTTCATTTGTCGCTTGGCTTTCCTTAGACTACAATACATGTTAGGGTAAGCAACTCGATAGGTGTCATGCCAACAACTAAACAAATGTTTATGTTGTGGCATTACATTCACATATTAAAACTGATATTTCTTCATCAACCTACACTTGAAAGTTAGGGAAAAAAGACAATGTGCATTTTGATTTTGCCTTGACCTTCACTTGGCAGCTGCATAGGACAGTTGTCCTAAACCATGCATGCAACGGGTTATATTATTTTAGTGTTATTAAATTATCGTTATTTTAATATATTAAAATTTCATAAAATAAATATTATATAATACTATATATATATATATATATATATATATAATAATTATAATTTAATATTTAATTTACATAAATATTATAATATATATTATACAATAATTTTATAATAACTTAACGTTAAATATATTTATATTAATGTTTTTCTTTTTCCACCTACCCAATAAATGCATTTGTCTTTGTAGGTTGAAGCTTTTTTAATTGAGGCAATGGATTTATTGATATGCATAATATCATATTAGTGGGAAAAGGTATTATTTTTTCAGGGTTATATTTAAGGCATTTTTTAGGAGCTTATCCATTGTTTGCAATGTTTAGAATGCATTCTATTGATCCAAGTTATGCACTTAAACATCAATAGGTATTTGACTCAATCTTAACGAATTTTAAATATTGATCCTAATCGCAGGTATTAAAACCACATCAATAATTTTTAATTGACTTTTATTAATTTGAAATTTAAATAATGAATAAATTGAATACTTAAATACTTATATTTTTGTAGTGAATTTAATATAATTAATTAGTCATTGGCCAAATATAAAAGTGACTTTAATTATGTAGAATATATATTAAATTATGGCCAATTCACATGATAAGAATATTTATGGCCAATTTAATTGTTGTTTAATATGAGTATTGAATTGGAAATGAGTATTACTTTAACAATATTACTATTGTCTTTAATTTTTTAGAAAACACAAATGAGATTGTTACTTAAATTTAAATACCATATTTACTTTTGAATACATTAAATAGTACTGAAGTATTGGAGAATATTACTTTAATATTTCAAGTACATTACTTTGCAAATGAAATCACTTTTGAATACACCAAGAGAAAAGTAGTATTAAACATTAAATTAATTGAAATTGTCTTTCCAAATACATTAAGCAATTTTAATATGGTGAAAAAAGTATTAATAAAATATAGCATTACTAAAGTAGTATTACTATGAACGTAGTACTAATGTATATATAGTAATACTAGTGTGTGTGCATGTGTGTGTGTGTGTGTGTGTGTGTGCATATATATATATAAAACCATTCAATATGTAATTTGTAATCTACTGAATATATATTGCTTTAGTAATTGGAAAGACATTATTTAAAGTAATACATTAGTAATTAGAAAGACTAATATATGCTATAAGTGTAGTAATATATTTATAATTATACATGGCTATATTTTTTTTTTTTGGTGTGTGTGTGTGTGTGTGTGTGTGTGTGTGTGTGTGTGTGTGTGTGTGTGTGTGTGTGTGTGTGTGTGTGTGTGTGTTATAGTTATAGTATATATAACATAACAATCAAGGGGATGTAATTAGGAAAATATTAAGATTTAAGATGAAATTTTGTGCTTGCATTGAAATATGTTTTGGTTATTTGCCTAAAAAATATATTTGATATTGTCTAGGATAAAAAAAATATTACAATATAAGATGTAGATTTCAAAGCAACCAAGGTTACAAGAGTGGCTCTTCAAGTCTCAAACCAAGTACAAAGCCCCTCACAATTAAGACATGAAATAAAATTAATTCCAAGTTAGAGACATGGCATAACATTTTCTAACTGCAAATAAGTTTCAAAGACATCGTAAAAAGCTCAAATTAGGCTTCTTAGTAATGTAAAACAAAACCCCAACACTGAAATTCCAATTTAATTGCTAATTAATGTATACAAATTAATTCAATAATGGCATTGGATTAATTAACCCAATAGATAAATATAATTAAACATATTTTTATAATTATATACATGCACCCAAAAATAACAATTAAACTTATTTTCATAGCTAAAAACAAGTAGTTAAGCCATTAAATGGCTCTTGTTTCAGTTGCCTTGAAGGTTCACCTTATTAACACTCCTAAAACATTTTCTCAGCTTTAATAAAGGGAAAAATACCAACACCACACCAAACTAAATGGAAAGACCCTTAACTCATAATGGAGTGAAAATAATGTTTCTTATTCCATACATTAACCCCAAAAAAATAGTGTTGAAGACAAAACCTATTTGGAAAATATTTATGCAATGCCAAATATTAGTGAAATGAACTACCCAATGGCTTGAAATAGAAACCTTTCTCCAAATGAACTACCCCTCTATAAATTTGTTGAAATCACCAAATAACCACTTATTGAGAGATCCTTTGAGTAGAGAAACCACATAAGTAAGGGTAAGAATTATGAAGGAGATAATAGGTTTCTCCATAATCATTTGCTACTCACAACAAGGGCCATGTTGTAGCTCTAGTACCTACCTTCGTGCATGGACTTAATAGCCACATGCTTGACATCTATTGCCTAATTTATCTGTGCATTAAAATTAGCCTCTTCAATTAGTATATGTGAATCTTTTGACTTGCCTTACATGGTCATACCCTTGCATATTAGTCATCAATGTTGGAAACCATGGTGATGCCCTTCCATAAGTTTTTAACTCATTATAATTGAGAATTTACATGGCACCTTTATAGCTTAAGTGTTGAGAGCCACTACTAGCAGTAAAAACAAACCACCACCACAAACTTCACCAAAAATACCACTGATGATTCGATCCTTCAGTTGTTTTTTGTGTTGATGAAAAATAGAGGACGTAATGGAGTCATAATCTACGTGTAAAATAGTCCTTTAGTACTCTGTCACAAACTGAACATGCCTCTCTTCCATTAATGACAGATGTGCTTGTTGATACATGTTAGAAGATGAAAATTAATGTTGTATGGAACGAAGATCCACCACGTACCTGAAACTAAACAATAATAAAATATGTTAAATTTGTTGATAATAAAATAGTAATTTCCACTATTATTATACAATTAACAATGCGAGATAAAGATTATATTATAAAACTAGATTGAATATATGATAAATAAAGTCAATTACAAAAGTTGGCAACCAATAAGTAAAACACAAAAATCAAATTAAAATATTTTTTGAAATAGTATATCTCTATTTTATTTTTAAATTATTAAAATATAAAATTATGAAATTATTAATGGGTAATTCTTTTGTAAAGCTACACTATTTTATTGTAACACAAACTCAATGTTCTCAGTTGTAAATCTGCATAAAATCAGAAATATAAAGAGCTAAGTTTTTTTCGAGTTTGAAGTAATGAATTTATATATATATATATATGAAGAATTGTAAAACATAGTTAACCCTAATGAATTTATAAAAACTACTAACCCCATATTTTATGTAGGCTATTTTGGATTAGCAAAGGACTATTGAATAAATTCAAAAAGCCTTAAGTTAATTTCTTGGGACAATAAAATAACTTCTAAAACATAAATACAATTTGCTAGTCCCTTAGATCTGCCTAAACTAGGCCAAAAATACCAATCTTGACAACTTACCCATGAATCCTTATTGCACTATGAGCGGTAAAATATAAAAATCACAACCAACTACCTCAACAGAGGCATCAAACTACTAAGTCACCTGGTAAAACCTTATGTTGAATGAGCCCAAATAGATTGTTACGTATAAGAGCATTTCGAATGGATCATCCAAAGAAAAAACTAGGAACTTTGAAATGGGGAAACCTAGGATGGCTATATAAAACCATAAACATGTTCCCCAATAACACTTATCAAGATGCATTAGGGTTATGACCATTAAAAATAGTAAGGCAATGTTGATCCATTGAGACCGCATCCAAACCACCATAAAGAATACAAATCAAAAACATGGTGGAATCTGATCAGTCCTCCACACCGAGGATAAAAGCTTCAGGAACTAGAAGGACCAGGAATGATGAAGGCCACCAGTATAAATCTCAAACTGTTTATTAAAATTCTTGCACCCTCAAGAAGAATGCACAAAAAAGCTTCAACTAGGGTTAAATTTGAACAGACTGGGGTCAGAAACATCAAGGTTGCAGGCTATAAAATGTCTACCCAAATCTACCGTAATATAAAGCAGATAAAAAACCCCAAAAAATAAAAAAGGGTTAAGATTCTAGCCACTCAAAAGAGCTAAAGATGCATGCAAGGTAGATAAAAATTTATTAAAATTATTGCACCTCCAAGAAGAACGCATAAAAAAGCTTCATCTAGGGGTAAATTTGAACGGACTAGGGTCAGAAGCATTGAGGTCATAGGCTGGAAAATGTCCACCCAAATCTACCGCAACATAAAGCAGAGAGAAAACCCAAAAAAATACAAAAGGGTTAAGATTCAGTCCACTCAAATGGGCCAAAGATGCATGTAGGGCAGACAAAAATTTACATGCAGTTAAAATGTGCAACAATGCACTACACATAATTGTTGCTTAACATGGCAACGCCAACTGCATCTGCCAAATTTTTAAGACCCTTATAACCACATGTATAATGGAAAAATAAGGATCCTATTGGATGGTCATAAAACAATTATTCACAATTTAATAACAATTAGAAAAATAAATAAAATATTATGGGCTACCTATTAACTTTGTAAAATGATTTCAATTTTTGCCAACCATCAACATTTAAGTAGAAGTCAACTACAGTCAATGTGAAACAATAGTGATAGAGGAAACCAATAGTACCAAGTAGGTACTAACAAGCTAACATAAATAAAATTGAAGCTTCATATGTAGAAGTTGTGCATGGAAAAATTTATGAGCATTTATAAAATGGAACTTATAATTTAAAAAGACACTAGAATGAGAATGATAGGATAAAGTGGAAGTTATAAGGTGGTGATGATAATAAACATGATCCAAAAGGCATAATTTTCCATGTCGTCACCTCAACTTCAACCTCACCTTGTCATAATAATGCCAAGCATAAGAATTATAACTCCTTCCTTCAAAACATGAAATGACTTTGATATCTTATATATAACAATTATAATTAAGAGTTCCTCCAAGATTAATGACATTCTAAAGCATTTTGAACCATATATAAATCTACTTGAGATCATTTAAGTTGTGTGTACCATGTACCCTCTATTTTCAACAGGGATTTAATAAAATTGTCTTTAAGGAGTGCATTTCTTTCATTCTTAATGGGTGTTTAATAATATTGTCTTTACATATATTGTATATTTTTCTTTCTTTGGGTTACTAGTGCAGGGATGTTGATTTATGGGATTGGAAGACCACCAAGGTCTTGTTTGGGTTACTAGTAATTCTAGTGATACTCTGTGGATGAGAAGTTTGGAACAACGGTGTGTCGAGGTTGAAGTGGAGGCAATTTGTAAGAATCTAGAAATGTTTAATCACAAGTACCTTCAAGATTAAAGTGTCAGTTCCATACAAGATAATTCTTGTATAAATAGGTACTTTCCCAATAAGTTGCAGTTATGATACATTTCCTAGGGTATATAAAGAAAGTATAGAGCATGAAAGAGGATAGGTGGCCGAAGAAAGTAATAAAAGAAGAGCTGAGCAAGTGAAAGAGGACATGGATAAAATGAAATAAAACATGAATGGATAAGTGGGATATTAACAGGCACAAGTTCCTAGTGACCAATCAAGAGATAAAGAGCTATGTGAGGGAAAAGCTTAAAACAAAAATGTGGACAAAGCAATATGGAGGAAAAATTAGTACTACATGACCAAGTTCAACCTTGCTTATGAGTATGACCAAAAAACCTACTTAGGGATAAAAATTAAATGGAGAATGAAGATGTTCATAGCCCAATTGAGAACAAGGTCACACCAACTCCGATGTGAGACAGGTAGGTGGAGGACCCCAAAAGAAAAGTAGGAAGAAAGAATATGTCATATGTGCACATTAGGTATAATTGAGACATAATAGCATTATCTCATGGAGTGCTCTGCATACAATGACATCCGAGATAAATACTTGGACAGTCTATAGGGAGTATCTATGTTCACTATATTTAAAGTAAAAAACATTGATAGAAATGGAGAATTTATGACTAAGATCTATAGTAAGAGAGTGAACCTTCAAAGGTAGACCAATGGCTTGTGAGCTTGGGTCCAACAACTCAATTCTTCTCTCTTTTTTTGATGGCGTCTTCACTCCTTTAGTTATACTTTTTGGTTTGGGGTCTCACAAACTATTTTTGGTCTCATGGACGTTATTAAAATATCTATCTATCTATCTATCTTAATGTCAATAAGGCTCATTTTAAGCCTCTACATACTAGTATAAAATATTTTTGATAATATATTCTCTTTAGGTTATAAATAAAACATATGTTTTAGCTAAAAGATATGCTTATTGGTTTTGATTATGGAAAAATACTTAGCTTTGAAGACTTTCAAAATGTGAAAGATTTTATAAATAACATTAATTTCTCTTCTCAACCATTGACCTTGGATTAGAGGCTATAGTTTCAAAGTCCCTCACCTTAATTAATATTATGTTATTTTATTTGACCAAAAAATAACATCCAACAAGAGCCTTGTTGTGGCATCAATACCTCTTGTTATTATTAGATTTTACGTTTCTTGAAAATGTGATTGGTATTTTGATGAAGTCTAAACAATATTTTTCATGTACTCTATGACTACGTCTATTTTGGGGTGACATTTGATTATTTTATGTGCAGTTTTAATGTTAATTATTGTTTCTTGCTAACAACATTATTATTATTATCGAAACAATATGTACTAGTAAACAATAGTTTTGAATAAGTAGTTTGTTGCTTTTATCTTTAACAATAAACACTAAATTTGATTGTAATTTTTTATTTTTCTATTGTTAATAAGTTGTCATAACAATGGCTTATATAATATTATTAATACAAAATAGCGAGTGAAGTTGATTTTAAAAATAATTTATATATTTGTTTGTGATAGGTAAAAAAAAATTATAGAACGCAATTTTTTTTCAAGTTTTAATGTTAATTATTACTTATTATTGAATTAATAATAACAATAGAATTATTGTTGATACGATACGTACTTGTAAATAAAAAATGATTGCAAATTTCAATTGAAGTTGATGAATTGGTGGTCAACAATATCTGCTTAAAAGTAATGCTAAGATTCAATATTCACTTTATTTTTTATATGTATTTTTTAATCATAAAATAACAATTACAACCAAAAACATAGTCACATCATTGTTACATGGGTTGGAGTTACATGACCTGCACCCATTGCAAAGAGGTCGCTAGCTTAAAGGATGATGATATCTTTGATTCATCATTTTTGATTGTCAGTGGTACATAGGGGCATCATGAGTGTTGATTTAGTTGCGATAAAGCTTCACGTTTATTGTACAACTCAAATTAGTGTTACAAAGCTATTGACATCAAGGTCCCAATCTTGTATTTCCATTTGTCGATGGTGTGAATATGTAGACACAAAGAGAAATTACATCAAGGTTAAGAATATACAAAAAAGCCATACTCTGACCCTATGAAGAAAGTGCAAGACCATACAAAACTTATAAATAATGGAAGATTTCAAAGTGAACTAGGCAGAAAAAATGAAGGGTAATAACATGGTATTTCTAATAATATGTATCAAATATATATAATGTAATCAATATTAATATATATAAATATAATACTAATAATTATATATTAATATTATATATAATAATCTAATAGAATAATATACTACATATAACTACAAAATATATTAATTTAATAATGTAGTATATTCACATATATGAAATGTAATTATTATATTAATATAATCATGTAATATATTAATAATATATAATTCTTAAGTATTTTAATATTATATTATATATAGGTAATATATATATAGGTAATATATATATATATATATATATATATATATATATATAAAATAACACTATGTATACAATAATTATAGTAATATATAATGTGTAATTAAATATTATCATTATAATATATAAAATTAATATTATAGTAATTTTAATTATATATTAAATATTAAATATTGTAATATATTAAATATATAATTATAAATAATTTTGTATTATATATTACCGTGTAATTATAATTATCATATACGTATAATACTATGGTTTGGAAAATGTGGTCATGTTTATATAAAAAATAAGAAGGAATAAATAATATGGGGTAAAATGTTAGTATGAGAGTGTGGAAACTCTCTTGCATGCCACATATTCATGAGAAAAGTAGGTTTGTATTGGCTGAGAACCTTTGTTTCTTCGACATTTAAAATCATCATGTCATTATATTTAAGGCCCTCATTTTGTGCAAAATTTTCATATTTAATAAGAATGAACAAGGGAGATCAAAGAGGGAAATATTATTATCTACATGAAGCAAATTTAATGGTTGTCCTTGCCTCTTGCCAAATATTTTGATGATAAGGATTTATTAAACATTGCTCTTCAAATTATATATATTTATTATAGTTCATTTGATTTGTTTACTTGGAACAACAAGCACTATATATGGTTAAAATCTAATTTTATCATTGTATGCAGACAAAAAAGGATAACTTCCAACCATTGTAAAAAATAATTGATCAACAAAATACCAATGACTGATTTGGGCGTCACGTCATTTGGATTTGTCAGGGAGTCGATCTTCGTGCACACTGTCGTTGTAATTATTGTCATAATGCCATGAAAATGTTAGATCAAACTCATCCACCACCATCGAAACCAAATTCCTCTCCAAAAAGGAAGTGTTAGCTATTGTTTACATTTTTCTAAGTGTTTCTTTACAATTTCTTAAAAAATGCTACTTATGCATTATTTTATTGGAGCAATCTTCTTTTTTACAAAAATGTCTAGAGCATCGGTGGGGACATTACGTGTTTCAACAAGAAAATAGTTAGAAATTGGGAAAGTAGGAAGAAATGCACATTCACCATAACCACAGGTCATGCACGTAACCTCCCATGGTAATGTCGGTCATGTATACAAAAATTGGTTCTCTTTCCCTATTTATCGATGGACTTCATGACAGAATTCCAAATGTGTGTAGTCATGCCAACACCTCTGACAAAGATCCAAGTGTTCTTCTAGTACATATTGTCATGGAGGCCTGAGTTCATGATCATGATGTTTGGTAGTTTGTCCTGCACTGAGTATCAGATGGCTCACACATGTCAAGTACGATGGCAAGTGAGATGCATTGATTGTTTTGATTGGTTATTCTCTGCATTGAAAGTTACATCTATAATAAATGCTTTTTATTTTTTCATAGAATTATTTTTTTATTGTTTGCTCTCTATTTTGGGAGTTACAACCGTAATAAATGTTTCTCGCTTTTCATTTTTTTATAGAAATTGAAATAAAATCAATATCTTTATAAAATGCATAGGTTAAATATGACATAATATGACAAACATTGAAGAATTTAAATTCGTAAACAAATAATAGGATTTGATTGGAGGTAAAGTATACATATTGATCACAGTTTATGGGTTAAAAGGAAAAAATAATAAATTATTGAAAGTTTCATTCAAAATTTATGAAATTATAATAATTATTTATTAAAAACGAATCTATATTTATTTGAAATATTTTTTAATACAAATTAATTGCTTCAGACAAAAATAATAATACCAAAAAATAAGAATAAAGATGAATGGCCATATAAGTCTACAATTCCTATTTCCAAAGAACAAGTGACTTCATTAAAGAATAAATATTTTTTCTTATTCTTGTTTTGTTAGAAGTTATTTTACCAATAACCATTTATAAATAGTTTAGTTTTATTTAAAATTATTTTGAAAATAATATTATAAATTATAAGTATTATCTTAAACAAAATAACAGTGAACGTGAAGATTTTTACATGAATGAACCAATTTAAGTGCACATTAATTATCCATGCTATTAAAAAAAGCAAAAACAGATGACCCTTATATAAGATTACTTCCTAAAACTTATGCTCATAAATCTAATGCCTCAACCAAACCTATAAGATCACTTCCTAACACTTATGTTCATAAATCCAATGCCTCCACCCAACCAAATTAGATTAAAAAACTAGCAAATCCAAAAAGGACCAAAATCTGCCCTAAAAATTTATTATTCAAATTTAAAATGACCCAAAAATTTTATGAAAAAAAACTTCTATTTCCTATACATCTTTTTTAGCAACTCCATAATTAGAGGATCTTCGTCAATTATAAGATTTTTTATTAGAATATCAATATATTAATTAAAAAATAAAGACAAATTATAATAAAAAGGATGATTGATTGGTATTCACAACCTAAAATTAACTCTAACAAAAAGTGTGATCATATATAAAAGTGCTTAAAACAACATTGAAAAAAAATACAATTATATGCCAAGATTCTTAAAATAACATATTAATAAAACATAATAACAAGTGTGAAAAAACAAGCACAAGCAACAACACCAGAATGAGGAGGTGGCAAATTATCCTTGAGAGGTTAAAAAATGCAGGCAAAAGGCTCTCCCAATAATGGATCTAATGCCACCCACCCTTTATAAATAATATCTTCTAGAACCAAAGGCATGTGCATTCCCCACCCAGGTGATATAAGAACAAGAACCCTGATATGATCACAATCACGCACTAGAAAAGTCTAATGAAATGACCTAACATAAGTTTTGACATGTGGTTGAGGACTCTAACCTCTCCATTACTAGGAGGGGTGAAAAATAGATTGAGTATGTTGTCATATAGGTATTAGTGGTGGAGGACCCTATGACAATGTATTTGGAAGGACCTTTCACATGTTGCACAAAGCACTTCCCCAATGAGTAAGAAGTTCCTGCAAACATTGGAAGACTTTCTTAGCCTGCACTTGGTTCTAAAGAAAGGAAGGGGTGAGCATATAAACTTTATCATTAATGAAAATTTTATGAGCAGTATCTTCATTACTGAATTTACTAACATTTTGTTTTACCTTGATTTGGATTTATGGGTTAGATTAATCTAATTAATATATAACTTTGAAATAGAATTTAAATTATAAGATATAACATTTAAGCATATATTTGAATGTAAATGATTAACAATGGTTCTTCTAATTTCATTAGGACATATGTTAAATATGGACAATATTAATGAGATTATGATATTTAGCTTTTTTGGTTGATTGTCTAACTGTGATTGTGTTCTAGAAGTGGAAAGCAAAGATAAACACACTTTTAGTTTGCTTATTTCAAGAAGTGATTTGTTACCATGCTAGGTTGGTTTCACTCGATTGGGTCAATATCATCAGTCAATACTGACCAATTGGTCAGAACTAACCTATGTGTAAGTGTGACATAGTGACTGTATGGTCACCTATGACTATCTTTGCTTTCTCTGTGTTTGTGATCTTGAACCCTGATGACGTGCATAAAACCAAAAAATAGTCTCCTTTGCCTTAAAACCTTGTAATTACTTGTGAGGGCCAAAAACTTACAAAAATGGGGGAAGTGTGATGGGTTGAGCTAACCCCAATCACCCGTATTTGATGATTGGACATTGCTATGGTCTAATACTCCAAGGAGGTAAATTAAGCCACACGTAGTTCTCCCACCTAGTGTGATTATTCAATTATGCTCCTTCCATATGTGTATGCAATGAATTATTGGATTCGATACTTGATAATGCTTTCTTTGACCTAGATTTTGAGTGTTTCATACTTGGCTTATGACTAATCCTAGTGATAGGTATGCAAAATTGGAATTATAGGGCTTGAATAGTGTGTAATATTGTATGTATCACAAATAAGTGTTAGTTCCTTTTGAATGAGACCTTTATTTGTTTATATATGGATTCAATTGAATAATTATTCACACCACTAACACATTAGGATTAGGGGCTGACCCTAAGGATGAATTTGATTTTAGAAGATAGTCATTGTTGGAATCGAGATATTTCTAACTAGTTCAAGTCATTATCGACCGGTAATAACAATCATAATTATCAAAACTATCTGATGTAAATTGAATTGGTTTGAGAGTCTAGAGATGCATGAGTAGGATATTTAGCATGTTTAAAACATGTAGTGAGGTTCTTGTAGGTATATAACAACAATACGAAAGAGATGACTCATAAGATAACATGCAAGTGTAAGAGGATGGTAAATTAGGACCTTGTTTGGGTGCTCAAGTCATGTAGGGTAAATGTGTATTAAGCTTGTCATTGTCAAATACTAAAGACCAAATTTTAGTATCTAAAAATGACTCCCTTTTATTTTAGTAATGAAATTGCTATAATAAAAAGATAAAATATACCTGAGTGTGTACAACACACTTTGCCTTTTGGAATATGGTGCTAAATGTACAACTTTGCTCCATGCAAACCTACAATGAATGTGTAGTCAATCTCCATATGTGAAATATAAGAGTAGCCATTAAAGGACACCTATGTGTTGGTGCAAACCATGTTGTCTTCGTAGCTTGTTGGAGATGATGCTTCCTTATTGAAGCATTGGAGAGTTAGGGTGATCATGCCCCAAACTTGTGTGACTATGTGGAATCCTAAGTTGGAAAGGCAATATGTCCCAACCCTCATGAATGTGGGGAAAAGTACACAATGTACTAACCCAAATAACTATGCAGGAAAAATATTGAGAGAACCATGCAGATAGGATCAACTCAAAAAGAAATCACTATGATGGTAAATGAGAGAATCGATTAAGAAAGGTTCGATAAAAAATGAATCAACCACTACAAATGGCTTAGAGTTTCAAATTTATGTTTCACTCCAACTTGATCAAGTTTGATTTATGTAAAACAACAAAGCATGATCATAAAGAATGAGAAATGTGCATGCCCTCATCATGTACACATATTTTGATAAGTGTGAAGTGCAATGACAAGTATTTTCCATTCAGTTGTAATTATGTTGTATGTGTGTATGAAGGATTATCATGCCCCTGAATTTGTATGTTACATTTGAGAATATTTATCCCAAATGTATATGGATGTGCAACTCTAAAATTTTGTATGTGTAAACTATTATGCATATGCCCCTATACTCTGTACCAATGTCTATCATGTATCTGAAACAATTTGGTATTTGAACCATATGAATCTATGAACTTTGTGAAACTTGTACTCTACTCTAAATTTCTACTCATGGAAGTTTATGTCTCTAAGACAATCCCATTATAATGCCCCCCTTTTGAGATGCGACATGCATCATGTAAGTCACTCATATTAAAATAAGAATGAATTGTACCATGTCACATGTAAACATAACATCATGTAATATCATTTGATCATGTAAATAATATGTCATCATAGTAATGTATGTATCAATCAAGGTATGCATGTAACATATGGAATGTAGGGCATGTAATTGCCATGTTTAGATAGGTATATCAATGAAGCATGTAGTATAAATATTTGAATAAAATTATGTAGTAATATTGAAATATGTAGATCATGGCACCTTTCAATGTCAGTAAGCTCAGCAAATTGAAATGTTAGTTGTCACACACAGGCCAAAGAGGCCACATACAAGGGACTTAAGATGTCACAATAATCAAGGCAATATGCCACATGCAAGATGACAGAAAAATGTCACAAACAAAGGACATCAATGGACGTCACATCAAATAATCCCAAGGGCCACACACAATAGTCACACAAAATGTAATATATCATGTAAAAGAGTAACAACATCAATGGAGCATAGATCAAGGAATTGGTCTAAACCATTCATATGTATCAATGCTATATTGTATTAAAATGGCATATCACGTGTCATTATGTAAGAAATGATTAACTAACAAGGCATGTGTGAGAAATATATGTGGCTCAACATGGTATAAAGGTCATAAAAAGATATAAATGCTACTCACCTTGTGATAGTGAACCCTGTGGAACAAGATGCCCCTGGTATCAACATAACTACTGGGTAGAGGGAAAATTAACATTTGTATGTCTATGTGTAACATGTATCTCTTGCATAACAATCATATAGGTCATGAAATGTATGTGTGTGTGTAAATAGCATGCCATCTACCAAAACCTATGATAAATAACATATGTAAAAATGTAAAATAACCATCATGTCATGCTCACATCCTAATTTTGGATTTTTCAAAATTTGAATGTTTTTACATTTTTTTTGTATTTTTTGTATTTTTGGAATATCTAAAATAAGGAAAAGCTAACCAATGATCATATCCATGGGAGGAACATGGAAAGTGCCTACATTATATTGTGAAGAAATATTCATTGCTTTGTTTGCTTGTTCTGAGGAATCTTCCTCTCGTGAAATGGTAATAGTCACACCTTCATGCTCAAATTTAACATAATCATGATCTTTACCCAATTTTGTCCCCATTTATCTCAACCATGATCTTCCTAATTTTACATTGTATTGATCAAAGGCAGGGTCAATGTTTATTATAATAGAACATGTTTTGAGCCCAAGTGTTACTGATAACTTGATGGATCCAATGCAGCACTGAGGTCTTGTAATATTACCCAAGTGTTGGCTGTTATGCCCAAGATATTGGAAAAATGTCATGTTGTATATATTAACTTCCTAAAAATTGTGTAATCTCAACCTTGGTACATTTCTCATCATCTATATGAGGACTAAGAATTAAAGGCTCTAGATATGAGGAATGCTTTTTATTTGTTTCCTTTTAGAACCACACTTGTGACATTAGCCTTTTAAATGTATCTTATTTTTTATCTTCCTTCATTAGAAGCCCTTTATTAAGGATGTTTCATGTTTATCTTGAGTTTTCTCTTGCAACTTAGCTTTTAGTGATTGTTCTTTTAATAACTTATCTTGATGTAATTTCTCTTGATGTAACTTCTCTTGTTCTAATTTCCATTTTATAACTATTCCTTTTAATTTGTTCGCTTTGTAACCTTTCTTATTTCAATTGTTCCTTTTGTAACCTTTCTTGTTCTGATTTTGCCTTTTGCAATTCTTCTTGCTCTAATTTTTCCTTTTGTAACATATTTTGCTCTAATTTTGCATTTTATATATTCACTTGTTCCATTTATTCTTTTTGCACTTGTTTCTTAGGATATGTAATCATAGTGGGAGAGGGTTTCTTGATTGATTTATCTAATATGGAATCAACACTATTAATGATACTTTGTATTTTGTTCTTCAAAGCCCAATAATTATATGTATGATGTCAATGCATTCTATGATATGCAAAATATTATTTTGATCTCCTTGAAGGATGCCTAAGAGGTAATGTGATAAAATTGTTTCGAAGCATTTCTCTTAGAATCTCACTTAAACTCTTATTAGCCTTATGTACACTTTTTGAATCACGAGTTGTAGATATTTCATGTTTTGGCTTCCAATCCTAATATGAGTCTTTTTAGACATAAAATATTTGGATAGAGGTGTAGATATATGATTGATACTTTTAAGCTCTAGATTATTTGTATATGCAATCTTATCTTCAAGTGATGTGATCCTTGAACTAAAATATTGATTTTACTTTTGCAACTCTTTTATGGACGTTCTCATGCGACTATTTGATCTTAAAGACCTTAAAAAGTACACTTGATTTAGTACTTATGATTGAATATACATACAAAATCCATCAAGAGGGTTTATGGGAGGTGGTTTGGGATGAGGAGGAATATTAAGATGATCTCTATTTTGTACTATAGGAAGGTAACCTTAAATCTTGGGATAGTGACATCATGGACCTCCTTAGAGGGAAAGTAGTTATCGACACCTTGATAAAATGTTGAAGGAAAGATAGAGGAATCCATACTCGGCAAGTGGCCAGGATTTTTTGAGTTAATCTCCATTTTAGCTTTAGCAGGCCTTTAAAAAGCTGATGAGATATAGGCAAGGAAAAATCTGAATAAGTATAAAAATATGGAGGTGGTAAAGAATTGATCATTACAAGACAACTATAACTAAATTTTAGAATTAAAAATAAGGGTCTGATTAAAATTTATAGATATATGAAACCCGTATATTAATTTGAAAATAGGTACATCGTTTGTCTTTTAGGTTGAATTTACTAAAAATAATAAATTATAAATTTCTAAAAGTCTGTACAACATTTTGATTTTAAAAAAAGGTTTTTTTATCCACTCAATATGACTAAAAAACCTTAGATAATTTTAAAAATGGAGTTGTTTTGGTCTAAAAATTAGCCAATCAAAGAATGAGCTTAATAGAATAATGAGTGTGAAACCCTAAGGCAAACAACAAAATTTTCTGATTTGCACAAAGAAAAATAGAAAAATTAGAAATCAGGTCTAAAGATAAACCCTTAAGGTTAAAATAAAAAACACTAAGGGAAACCTAGGGTTTTGCATTGTTTGACATGTGTATAGGTTCACCAATACGTTTTACCCCAATTTGTATTAATGGGTTAGATTAATCTAATTAAGATATAACTTTGAAACATAATTCAAAGTATAATATATGACATATACACATACACCTGAATATAAATGATTGATAATGATTCTTCTATTTTGAAAAGGAAATATGCTAAATATGAAAAGTACTAAGAGATCGTGATACTTAGCTTTTCTAATTGACTGTCTAACTATGAATGTGTTCTGAAAGTGGAAAATAGGGATAAACATTCCTTTGTTTTACTCGGTTCATGAATTGATTTGTTGCATGTGTTGGGTTGGTTTTGCAAGATTAGGTTAGTATCATCGATCAATATTGACCTACTAGTTGGAACTAACCTATGCATAAGTGCAACACAATGACTATATAATCCCCTGTAAATATCTTTGCTTACTTTGTGTTTGCGATCCTAAACCTTGATGACTCACACATATCCAAAAATTAGCTTCATTTGCCTTGAAACCCTATATGTACTTGTGAGGGCTAGAAACCTGCAAAAATGGGGGAACTAAGGAGGGAAATCAAGCCACACATAGTTCTCCCACTTAATGTGATTTTGTAATTGTGCTCCTTCACTATGTGTATGCAACGAATGATTGGTTTTGGTACTTGACAATGTTTGCTTTAAACTAGATTTTGAGTAATTCAAGCTTGAATTATGAGTGCTCCTAATGATAAGTATATACATTTGAAAGAATAAGACATATTTTTTCAATGTGAAATAATGTATATATGTATCACAGATAAGTGTCTGATCCTTTTTGAATGAGACTTGATTTTTATATATGGATCTAATTGAATAATTTCTCACGCTATCGACACACTAAGATTATGGGCTGACCCTAAAGATGGGTTTGATTTTATAAAATAATTGTTGTTTGGAGTGGGATGGTTGTGACCAGTGAGGACGTTCTCATAGTGACTATTGGATTTTGAAGCGCTTCACAAGCACAAGACTTAGGAACATCGTAATGAATATACATACAAAAGCCATTAAGAGGGTTTATGTGAGGTGGATAGGATGAGGAGGAACATTCAGATGATCGCTATTTTTTACTATAGGAGGGGTCACCTTAACTCTTAGGATAGTGACAACATGGATCTCCTTAGAGGGAAAGTAAGTATCAACACCTTGATAAAAGGTTGAATGAAATATAGAGGAATCCATAGTCAACAAGTGACTAGGGTTTTTTGATTGGTTCTCCATTTTAGCTTTATTAGGCCTTAAAAAGCTAATAAGATATAGGCAATGAATAGTCATAATAAGTATAAAAACATGGAGGTGATAAAGAAATGACCATTCCAAGACAACCATAATGAATTTTTGGAATGAAAAAAGGGTTTTTGATAAAATGGGTACATAGACAAAACCTATAAAATAATTTGAAAAAAGGTACACATTCATCTTTTAGGCCAAATTTAATAATAGTAAATTACAAATTTTAAAAAATTCATACAATATTTTGATGAACAAAAATATTTTTTTAATACACTCAATACAACTAGCAAAAAACCTCAAAGCACTTGAAAAACAGTCATTTTATCTAAAAAACCAGTCAATCAAAGAATAACCTTAATAGAGGAAACCCTGATAGGAGAATGAATGTGAAACCCTAGGGCAAAAGATAAAATTTTATGATTTGCATAGAGGGAAATAAAAAAATAGAAATCAGGTCTAAAAATAAAACCCTGAGGTTGAAATCTAAAACCCTAAGAAAACCTAGGGTTTTGCATTGTTTGATATGTGTACAGGTTCACCAATACATTTTACCATAATTTGGATTAACGCACTAGATTAATCTAATTAATAATAAAACATTGAAACATAATTTTAATTTTTAGATATGACATTTAAGCATACATATGAATGTAAATGATTGACAATGATTCTTATGATTTGATAAGGGCATATGCTAAATATGGAAATTATTAAAGAGATCATGATACTTAGCTTTTATAGTTGACTATCTAACCATGACTATGTTCGAGAAGTGGAAAGTAAGGATAAACACATCTCTAGTTTGCCTGATTTAGGAACTAATTTGCTACCTACACTGGTTAGTTCAACAGGATCAGGTTAATATCACTGGTTGATATTGCCCTATTGGTTAGAACTAACCTATGTGGAAGTGTGACATAGTGACTATATAGTCATTGTGATTATCTTTGCTTGCTATGTATTTGCAATCTCGAATGTGTGTAAATCCAAAAATAACCTCATTTACCTTGAAACTTAGATGTGCTTGTGAGGTCTAGAAACCTACCAAAATAAGGGAAGTGCAATGGACTAAGCTGACCCCAATCACCTCTGTATGATGATTGAACATTGCCTACATATATTATATTCTAAAGAGAGAAATCAAGCCACATGTAATTCTCCCACCTAGTGTGATTGTGTAATTGTACTCCTTCGTTGTGTATATGCAACTAATGATTGGCTTTGGTACTTGAAAATGCTTGTTTTGACCTAGATTTTGAGTGCTTTAGACTTGAATAATGACTGCTCTTAGTGATATGTATGCAAATTGAGAAGAATAAGGCATATTTTTTAGTGTATAATAGTGTATAGATGTATCACATCTAAGTACCAGATCCTTTTGAATGAGAACTTGATTTCTTTATATATGGATCCAGTTGAATAGTTCCTCATGCCATTGACATGCTAGGATTATGGGTCGACCTTAAGGATGGGTTTGATTTCAGAAAATAGTCGTTGCAGGGAGCAGGATAGGTTTGACTAGTGTAGGTCGACTGTAACTGTCAGAATTGACTGATGTACAAGTGCACTGCTTTGAGAGATTGGAGATGTCTGTGTAGCATATTTAGCAAATTTAAAGCAAACAACGAGGTTCTTGTAAGTGTGTAACATGTTAACTCATAAGATAACATGCAAGTGTGAGAGTATGACAAATTAAGACCTTGTTTGGGTGCTCAATTCATGTGTGTCAAGCTTGTTATTGTTAAGTAATAAAGACCGAATTTTAATATCCACACATTCCTAAATTTCTAAAGCTAGAAGAGAATAAAAGTTTTGAAATAATTCTAAATAAAAGGACGATGACAAGTCCAAAATAAAAGCTTAAAGGTTTTAAGTCTATTGCTCGCAGGGCACTTGGGATGAGAAATTTTAATATGAATGCGTATCTCACCAAATGACAAATCCTGATAGACTAAACACCATAAGAGGTAAGTGAGTTTGGACTCTATCTCAGAATCCCAAATTCGGTTAAGATGAGCAAGCGACGTCTAAGGTGATGATTTAAGACTCCATCGTCTAATTAACATTCCAAGAGTGGATGAAAAGGGACTCATGATTTGATACAAGTTTGAAGAGTAATGCTTGAATGGTGTGTCACAGTGCCAACACCAATCTTTCCACCATGCAACTAGGGGGTGAAGTCCTAGTTTATGCAACATAGCATCATGAATAAACTCTTGTTTATGCATGATAAAGGGGATATACGAAACAAACAACTTTTACTTTCTTTGTAGAACGAATCAATAAGTCTAATCTGAAAAAGAAATATGAACTTACACAATACAAATACCTTTTTTGAACTACATAAGATTTTAATAGCAAAAGTTTCAACAAACAATACAATATTGCTAGAAGTAATGAAGGACCACCAAATATTATGATCGTTGAAAAAAAACATAAACCTAAACATATTAGTAATCCATTTGAAATTTGAGAGACTCTCCAACACATTTTTAATGCCTTTGAACATATTAACTTCAACGTTATAAACAACATTTACTAAATTTTACCCTAAACTTAAACTCCTACCTTATCTTTATTCAATTTTAATATAATAATAAATACATTTAATTTTATAAATCTAAATGTTAAAAACTGAAAAACTCACTCTAATATCCACAAATCAAAGTTAGCCGTCGCCCAATTTTCCATTAACATGCAGAGGTGACCGTCAAATCTCGGGGGCTCGCATTTGGTAGATGAACGCTTTCACAAAATTTAAAAAAGGGTCTGACTTGAGCAATAGTTTACCAGCGGGCAAACAGGCGACTAAGAGTTGAGACAACCAATAGGAAGACAAAAACGAAACAAGAGTTAACGATCGAAATCGTGCACGTTAAAATTACACGTTTGATACCTTCAACATAACCTGCCCTCATCCTCAATTTGTGTACATATATATATTTAGAACTTCAAACCCCTGGTCAGTTATAATTTTAATTGTTTTGTACAGCGGTAGCGAGGTCGATCTTAGTTATCTTCGCCTTCCTTAGCGGCGGAGATATAAAGCTTTCTAAGAATCTTTTCCGTTGATGTTGAAGACAGATTTAATAGGTTCGATATCAGATTTAACAGGTTTGAAATCATATTTATCAGGTTTTTGTCGTTGACGTCACTCCGAAGGCAAAGGGAAACGGAAATTTGCAGTCATATAAGGATTTTTTCTATCAATTTAAGGTATATGGAATTTGTAGTTAAAATTTTAAAGGTAGAGGAGGAGTTTGCAGATATTTTTAAGGGATCTGCATGCCATTGCCAGGTTTCCCTGAAATTCTCTTTAAATTTTGATCGAAATGGGAAAATCGAGGGGAGTTTCTGAACAGTATGGAGGTGTTTCGAGTCCTCAGTATGTTCAGATGCAGGGCGAGCCTCCTTTGGCTCCGTCGAATAGTTTTCAAAGGGCCGACCACGAGCGGATTCGGATTTTTGAGGAATTGCCCCGCGCAACGGTAGTTGACGTCACTCGCCCCGAATCAAAGGACATTAGCCAGATTCAGCTCGTCTACACCATAGAAATTGAATACAAGCAGGCATGGATCTTCTTATTTTTATATGGAATTTATTATTATTATTTATTATAAGTTTTGTAAAATACGGTGTTTCAATTCCTAAGTTTAACTGAAAAACTGATACATTAGTTTACCTAAAAAACTGGCACAAATTCGCATATTTTGGAAGTCTAATGGCACAATTTCCCAACGCTAATTTTCATACTTTGGAAATTTAATGTAATTTTTTTGCGTATTATGGAAATGTGTTATTTAAGGTACTTTTAAGGTCACTGCTAAGCTGCAGACCAATAGTCCAATTTCTTTCTAGGTCACTTTTCATACTTTTATGGTCACTTTTAAGGTACTTCTAAGGTCACTCGCGAGAAGATTTCTTTCCTTCTACCTTAAATATTATTCAAATTTTGTAGCAATCAGCCTCATAAGCAAGCTCGACGTATATGAATTTTTTTAATCCATCCTCACCCAGAGTAATCCACGTACTCCTGTTACGTCTAACATGTTAATGTTGGCCTAGGAATTAAATGTAAGCAAGTTTCTGCAATGATTCTGTGAACATTAAGGATGTTTATTTTCTTCCCCTAAGATTTTATTTTACAATTAATCTGAATTTAATGACACAAATTTGTATGTCTCGTTTAATGGTACTAATTTACATATAATGGAAATTTATCACCTTTTGTAAAGGCTGTTTTTAAGATCACAACCACCCAAATTTCGTGTATGAGATGCCCCTTGTGGAAAGTCACAAAATAATTTCTTTCCTTTAGCCTTATATACTATTCAAAATTGTGCCCTTGAATTTCAACTTTCATCTTCATAGCCAAGCTTGAATTAAAATGAATTTTTCCAGTCCATCCACACCTGGAGTAATCCCTCTACTCCAATTACGTCTAATGTCTTAGGGTGTCCCTAGGAGTTAATGTAAATGGATCCTGCAATTTTTGTGAAAATTGAAGATGCAACCTGTCAAGTTTATGAACTTTATTTTTTTCCCTTGAAAGGAGCCACATTTTTACGATTATTTTGATTTTCTCCAATTTTATGGAAATTGAAGATGCAACCTGTTTATTTGATTTTTTTAATTCTACTTAAAATTTGACTTTTATCATTTCTAGGAGGAGATTTGATAGTACTGAGTAGGTTAGAAGCTGTTTTATTTGGGTGATGTTGAATTCTTGTAGAATCTTTACTTTAGTGATTGGTATTAAAGGTGAAATTACACATATTCTAGAAAATTAAGTACAAAGTATCTCCAGCTGAGAGATATCCAAAAAGCACTGAGAATTATATCAATTCTGGCTCTTTACCTTAAACATACTTTATTTTTACATACTTTCTTCTGTTGTTTATTTGTAAAAGTGGCTCAAGTTTGTAAGCCTTGAAATTTTGAATTGTATCATGTGCAATGCAAGTGTTAGGTTTACCTAGGATATTCAAATGACTTTCTGCAGCAATTGAGTAAAATCTTAGATGTGACATGTCAAGTTTAGAAACTTTATTTTCTTCCCCATGGAGGAGTTATAAAATATCTCCAGCTGAGAGAGATCCAAAAAGCACTTAGAATAATGTCAATTCTGGCTATCTACCTTAGACATACTTTGTTTTTATATAATATCTTCTGTTGTTTATTTAAAGTTTATTTGAAAATTTGGCTCAATGTAATTTCCCCTTTTCCGAATTAAATAAATTGGAGGATTCGAATCCTATTTTTATTTCCCATAGGCTAATGGGAACCAATAAATTGAAATAATTTAATAATAATGTTTTAAGTGTCCTCAAAGTGACTTTATTTAATAACACTTGAAAAATGACACTTATTCATTATTATTATTAAATGGGGCCAAAAACTATAATTATTTACATGGCCAAAAGTAATTATTATTATGAGGGTGGAAAAGTGAATATTTAATTAAAAAGAAATTTTAACTACTTTAGGATTATGATGAATTTAGAAAAGTGAGTTTGTTAAAAGGACAAAGGGGCAATCATTATATATTATAATTGATTTCTTATTTTTATTATTCATCGCTGAATCCGTAATTCTCCAACTTTTGTTTGAGGACGAAAACCCTTAATTGCAACCAGATTAGAGGACAAAACCTCTTCAATCTATTGAAGTTGCTCCATACAGGGGCTACAAGTGTGCAAATAACCAAGGTACATTCAAATTTGTTTGGTTGGGTGTTCTAACTAGTGTTCAGGGTTTGTGTGTACGAAAAGGGACATTTTAGATCGTGTATCAGCTTGCCAATTGCTAGCGACACCTTTTTAAACCCAATTGTTGCATGCTTCAGCGCCTTGGGACTAGATCATAGAATTTTGGGCCCTGGTGTCCATTTATTGCTTACCAGGGCCCATATAGTACCTATCTGTTGTCGTTCCCATTTCTAGCCATTTCGCTGCTATCCCAGGTGGTGTGTTGACTTTGGGAGGGTTGTACCTGCAACCTAGCTTGTCGTACTGTTCTAGGTGATTTACAACTAGGGTTTGGTAGGAAGTCAGGAATAAATTGGTATTTTGTATTTCCACGCTGCTGAACTTTCTATAAATTAGTATTTTACTTAGTCTTTTATTTATTACCGTCAAACATAGAATAAGGGTTTGATTGGATTGCGTATATCCATTTACATTATGTCATTAGTTGTTTGGATGATATTTCAGATTTGAATGTGTTTGCAATAAATTAAAATCTTTTCTAGAATTTAGTATTTTATCCTAAAAGGGATATTTTAGTGGTATCAAAGCTTATTTTCTTGCCAGCTTGTGGGAATAAATAATTTTCAGCTTCAACTTCATGCAAGGCAGTGACAAAGAAGTCAGGTATCAAGAGAGAGAGAAAGAAGGGTTTGGAACAGCCACAAGAAGGGTTAGAACCGCGAAAACCTATGGATAACAGGGATCCAGATGATGTACACTTCGATAGGGTTGTGCAAGGACAAGAACGTTTAGTGTATATGATGGCTCAATCAGTCCACACCATGCAAAATATGAATGTACAAAGAGCTCCAGATGGTTAAGTTGTTCAAGGGCAAACAATAACAACACACTTAGAAGACCGACATTGGCTCCATTGCTAGGCATTGTTAGTCTAATTTCCTTCATAGGGAGGAAGCAGTTCTAGAGGTGAAAATTCAACCATCCATAGCGGATGGTATTACGGCCAGTTATGAGGAATACAGGGTTCTTCTAGGTGAAATTAGGGAAGCAACATCTCTTACCGATTTTATGAATTTGAAGAAAAACAAAGGTGGACCAAAAGCTGAACCTAGGTCACAAGCAAATTAGAGAGACCTTCAACATGCTTTAGGAAAGTTGACACTACTTTTGACAGATCCAACAAGTGTACAACTTGTGCATGGATACAGATGCTGGATACTTTTCTATCACTCAGACCAATGTTGGAAGAAGAAAAGTATGAAATGGAGAGAACAACCTTTATCTTTCATTTATTAATTCTCAATATTTAGTTAGGCTGACATAATTGGAATGGATGGATGCGACCCTTCCCAATTATGGGTGTGACTCTTCCCAATTATGGGTATATATATAGTTTAACATGGCTCTCCATAATCATCATAAGTTTCATTATTGAATTCATTTCCTCATTTATTCTGATTATTGGAGGTTTCCCCCTCGAAGTGGATTATATTTGAATATTTCTTCTGTCATTATAAAGAAATATCTTAACAAGGATGGCGATAAGGAGTAATCATAACAGGTTTAGAACCGATTTTCAGCTCTATTATATGCTGAAATCCTCTATCAAGTGGCAATCCTGGAGGTAAGACTGTACCATGTTTGTTTAAAATAGACTGAATATCCACATGAATCTAGCTGATAGTCCCCCATTAAGAGCTTGATATGATGGCATTTACCCCCCCAAAAGAGAGTTGTTTTCCATCGGCAATCATGACTTGAAAATTGGAGACTAGATACACAAAGCAATTGAGCTCATTAGCTAATTTTTTGTCAATGAAGTTATGGGTACTCCCCATATCGACTAAAATTGTCACTTTCTTCTTCTTAATATAACCCACCACTTTGAGTGTTTGTGGTGTGCTTATCCATTTAATGCATGTAGAGAGCTAGTAGGGCTTTCTTCCTCCTCAGAATTTGCATGCCCCTATTCTATTGTTGGTTCATCCATAGCAAATTCTTCTTCCTACAAAACCTCATTCTCAATAATCATTAGTCTTTTCTCACTATTGGCACACTTATGTCCTCTAGACCATTTACTGTCACAATGCCAACATAGGCCCTTTTCTCTTTTTTCCGTTTCCTGTTGAGCAGAGAGCTTGGTAATTTGCCTTGGGTTAAAAGAGTTGACCATATTTCTATCAACAATATTAGTCACATTTCTATCTCGCCATCCTGAAGTTTGAGCTTGCGTGAATCTCTTGGTAGCAGAGTTTCGTTGCTCAATGTGTAGTGCTTGTTGCATAGTTTTCCTTAGTGTACATGGCTCTAACAAACAAACATCATGCTTAATTTGTTCATTTAGTCCATTGATGTAAAATTGCAGTCTCTGATAAGGTGTTGCTTTCGGAGTCCGGATTGCCAATCTTATATGCTCTACATTATATTCCGCTATAGATCCTGTTTGTTTCAAATTTGTTAATTGGGTGAAATAACTTCCCTTCCATCGCTGCTCATAGTGGGCTGCCAAGTCCTTAGTAAATTCATCCTAACTAAGCACCTACCCTTTCTTGTCACTCATCATCCACTGTTATCATTGATAAGGTTTAGATTCTAGATGTAGTGTCAACCTCTGCATTCTCTAGTATATTGTGAAGCCTAAAATATTGTTCCACGAAACTTATCCAAGAGGTTACATCCATACCGTCAAACTTTCGGATGTCCATCTTTGATAGGTGTAATTTTGGTCCTTGAAACTGTTGTCCTATGTTTGCTTTATTTTGCCCTCTAGGATGGTTGTGCTATGTATGAGTGACTGGAGGATGTGGATTAATTAGGGACTTCAATTTAGACATTAGATCATGTTTAAACTTGTCTAAACCCTCATTCAAAGATGTTGAAAATGGGGCAAACAAATTATTCTCGATAAAAGTGACCACTGCTTCACATCCCTTAGGTATTTTTCCTTTAATTTTAGGTGGTGGACAATAAAGAGAATCATTGGGATCAGTGGTTGAAGAAAATGCATCTGTTCGAAAAGGCATGGCTATTGATTTGGTTTTGTTTCTAGCTCTAGATTTGTTCTCAATTCTTAGAGGAAAGTATCTAGAGCAAGTGGTAATCATAAACAATTAAAACACGTGTTGTATCATGAGCATATGTTCTAATGTTGACCAACTTTGACCAACGAATTTTGAAATGTAAAATGCCGCAAATCTCAAAATACAAATAAAAGACCCCGTCTCAAAATTTACGAGTTTTCTAAAAATATAAACAAATCAGAAAAAATCCTAAAATTGAAGCCTATAGATTCGTTTTTATGAAAAATCATAAACTTGCAATAACTTGCTTAATAATTACCACCACAACGCAATTTTTTTCTTTGATTGATTCTCCAACTCCACTAAAAAAATTGTAAAAAATTTCGTGATGATTTGCCAAAATCGATGTTCTGATACCACTTGTTAGGATATTTCCTTATAATAACAAAAAAAACATTCAAATATTAATCCACTTCATGGGGGAAACCTCCAATAATCAGATTAAATAAGGAAATGAATTTAATAATGAAACTTATGATGATTATGGAGAGCCATGCTCAACCATATACGCCCATAATTGGGAAGAGTCACACCCATAATTGGGAAGGGTCACATCCATTCATTCCAATTATGTCGACCTAACTAAATATTAAGAATAAATAAATGAAAGATAAAGATTTCAGTCATGCCAAACTCACACTTAGACTCTTGTAAAAAGAGTTTGTTGTTTTGAAATTTTTAGCATTGTATCCAAGTGTTTCAGGGTATAGTCACTGCATTCGGCGAATTTAATGGCTAAAATTCAAAATTGGCCGAATTTCAAGCAATCATAAAAAATCATTAAAATTCATGATTTGATTCGTAGGAATCAAATTGTGAATTAGAAAGGCAAATATAATTTAAAGATTCATGAAAAAATGTGCTAAAATTCAAAGTTTAGGGTTTGAAAACGCGTTAAATATCTGTATTTTTGTTTTCTTTTTTTTTTCACTCCAGCATTCACTATTTTTGTTTGCTCTACTGTGTTCGCATTCACTCAACGGGAAACCCTATTGTGTTCCATTCACTATTTTTGTTTGGTCTACCCTACTTGACGACCCTACTCAAACACTCAACATTGTGCAGTGTGCTGTAATGGCATTCATTGCATGCCTCGGGAGCGGAAGCCTCCCAAAAATTGCCCTTTGTTGCATGCTAAAGCATCGACATTTAATTTTTTGAGATTGATTGAGATATTCGCGACATACCTCTTCAATATGCACAACGAACAACAAACAACGAACAAACTTGTAAATTACAATGTATTTACATTTATACTTTATGATTTATATAATACTATTATATTATAATATAATGTAATAAATTTATAATTTATTAAAAAATAACATTTTAATGTGATATAATATAATAATATAGTTTATAGGTATATATATATATATATATATATATATATATCACTTTTTTTAAATATAGATTTTTTATTATATAGATTTAAAATATATTAAATGTTTATATTTCTTTCAGTCAAATTTAATCACTAATTTTATCGTTGGTTTTTTTAGCAATGATTTTTTTCCAAATTGTATCCTTCTTTGAAATCTAAGTGTGAGTTTGGAATGAGTGAAATCTTATACTTGGGACATGTTATTAATGCACAAGGAGTATAGGTTGATCAAGAGAAGATTCAAACAGTATTGGATTGGCCTTCAACTACCATGATGACAGAATTGAGAGGATTTTTGGGCCTTTGTAGCTACTTAAGAGGTTTGTTAGAGGATTTTCACAGCTGGTTGTCTCATTGACTGATTTGACAAAAAAGGGAGCATTCAGCTGGTCTAAATTAGCCCAAACAACGTTTGAAAAACTTAAAAAGGTAATGAGTTCATGTCTAGTACTTGCTGTTCCAGATTTTTCCATTCCTTTTATTTTAGAGTGTGATGCCTCAAGTGAAGGAATTGGGGCAATTTTGATGCAAAAGGGTCATCTTATTTCCTTTGAGAGTCGGAAACTCAAGGATACATAATGGGGATTTTCTATTTATGACAAATAGATGTTGGCCATCATGCGTGCATTAGCAAAATTTAGGCAATATTTGGTTTGTGGAAGATTTGTGGTCAAGACATATCACAATAGTTTGAAGTTTTTTCTGAACCAAAAGAACTTGAATGATAGAAAACAACAGTGGGTGAGTAAAATCTAAACTTATGATTTTGACATAGAGTATGTTAAAGGAAAAAATAATGTTGTAGCTGATACTTTGTCTAGAAAGCCATTTTTATGTTCTATATTTGAAATCTCTATTGATTGGAAGGTCATAATAATAGCAGAATATACAAAGAATGCTTTCACTAATGATGTCCTTGAAGGCAAAGTACAAGATGGCAGGTACAAAGTAATTGATGATCTCATCCTCTACAAAGATCGAATTATCTAGTCCTTGAATCAAAAGGAAAGAGTAAAGTCTTGAGGGCTGTCCATGATACACATTTGGCTGTTCACCCAAGGTATTTCAAGATTTACAAGCTAATAAGGGATAGGTTTTTTTGGAGAGGACTCAAGGGAGAGGTCCTCCAATACATCAGGGAGTGTATTACCTGTCAAGAGAACAAAGCAAAGCATGTTTTCCAAAGGGTTTGTTGCAGCCCTTACCAATTCTGAATAAAAAATGGCAGAGTATTTCAATGGATTTCATCATAAGTCTTCCAAAAGTTTAGGGTAAGAGTTTTATTTATGTGGTAGTTGATAGACTTACCAAATATGCTCATTTCTTTGCTATTCCCATTGAGTCTATAAGGCATCTCAGGTTGCTGATTTGTTTTTTAGAGAGGTTTTTAGGCGACATGGTTTGCCTAAGAATATTGTGAGTGTCCTGGATAGCAGGTTCCTTAGTCTATTTTGGCAGGAACTTTTTCATTTAGTAGGGACATAATTGACTCCAAGCACCAATTACCACCCTCAAACAAATGAGCAAATTGAGATTGTAAATAAGTGGATAGAGGGTTACTTGAAGAATTATGTTACAGGGCAACAATCAACTTGGGTCAAGTGGCTCATGGGAGAGCCTTGTTACAACACTACACACCATATCTCCATCGATATGACTCCTTTTAGAGCTTTGTATGGTTATGATGCTCTATCTTTTGTGGATTTGGTCATTGCAGATAGTAGAGTGCCAGGGGCAAGAGACTTGGTTGCATAGAGTCAAGGGATATTGGGTATACTCAAAGAAAATCTCCAACACACATAGAATCAACAAAAGTTCTATGCTGGGCAATACCGTATTGAGAAATATTTTGAGGTTGGAGACATGGTTTTCTCGAGGTTGTAGCCTTATAGACAGTCTTCTCTCAAGCAAAATGGCGCTGAAAAGCTCAAGCCTTGCTTTTATGGCCCATACAAGATTGAGCAAAGGATTGGGGAGGTTGCCTATGAGTTTGAGTTGTCGGAACACAACAGGATACACAATGTATTTTACGTGTCATACCTCAAAAGGCATTGGGACACAACATCATCCCTTTAGTTGAGTTGCCTCCTTTGGATGATGAAGGTAAGCTAAACTTGGTTCTTGAAGCCATCATAAATTTTAGAGAGAAGAAACTGAGGAACAAAATAATCACAGAGTATCTGGTACGTTGGAAGGATCTACCAGTGGAGGATGCTACATGGGAGGGAGCAAAAATTCTTTAGCATTCCAGTTTGCAATTGTTTGAGGGCAAACAATTCTAGGAAGGACAAATTGTAATGGCCCCTTGTTCGAATTAAAGAAATCGGAGAATCTGAAGCCTATTTTTATAAGGGGAACCACTAAAGGGAAATAATTTAATAATAATGTTTTAAGTTGTCTTTAAAGTCATTTTATTTAATAACTTGAAAAATGACACTTATTCATTACTATTATTAAATGGGGCCAAAAACTATAACTAATTAATGGCTAAAAGTAATTACTATTATGAGAGTGGAAAAGTGAATATTTAATTAAAAAGTAATTTCGATTACTTTAGGGTTAGGGTGAATTTGGAAAAATGAGTACTTACAAGGACAAAGGGGCAATCATTATGGATTATGATTGATTTTTCACTTTTGCTATTTGTGATTGAACCCAGAATTCTCCAATTTCTGCTTGAGGACGGAAACCCTCCATTGCAGCTGTGTTAGAGGACAAAACCCCTCCATAATACTGAGGTAGCTCCATACAAGGGCTACAAGTGTGCAAATAACCAAGGTACGTTCATATTTGTTTGGTTGGGAGCCCTAACCAGCATTCAAGGTTTGTGTGTATGAAAAGGGACATTTTAGAAGGTGTACCAGCTTGCCAACTGCTGGCATCATCACTTCAAGGGCTGGCGTCACCCTTTTACACCTGATCGCTGCTTGTTTCAGCCTCTTGGGACCAGATTGCAGAATTTTAGGGCTTGGCATCCATTTATTGCCTGCCGTACAGTACCTGTCTGCTGCCGTTTCCATTTCTGGATATTTCGCTGCTATCTAGGTGGTGCATTGACTTTGGGAGGGCTGCTGTACCTGCAACCTAGCCTGCTGTACTGGTTCTGGACGATTTACAGCTAGGGTTTGGTGGGAAGTCAGGAATAAATTGGTATTTTGTATTTCCTAGCTGCTGAACTTTCCAGAAATCAGTATGTTATTTATTATGTTATTTAATACCGTCAAACATTGAATAAGGGTTTGATTGGACTGCATATATCCATTTATGATATGTCATCAGTTGTTTGGATGAAATTTCAGATTTGAATGAGTTTGCAATAAATTAAAATCTTTTCCAGAATTCAGTATTTTATCCTGAAAGGGATATTTCACTCAAGTTTGTAAGCCTTGAAATTTGAATTGTATCATGCTCAGTGCAAGTGTTAGGTTTCCCTAGGATATTTAAATGACTTTCTGCAGATATTGAATTAAATCTAAATATGTGACATGTCAAGTTTATAAACTTTATTTTCTTCCCCATAAAGGAGTTATATTTTTGTGATTATTTTGATTTTTCTGGTGGAAATTGAAGACATGACCTGTGTATACGATTTTTTTAATTCTTCTTTAAATTTGACCTTTATCATTTATAGGAGGAAATATTTGATAGTACTGATTAGGTTAGATGATTTTTTTTTTAATTTTAATTTTTTTTTGGTGATATTGAATTCTAATAGCATATTTATTTTAGTGTCCGGTGTTAAAGGTATACTTATATACTTAAAAAAAATGTGCAGTACAAATCCCCAATTAGGAGTAAGCAAAGAAAGTTAATTGTGAAGGCAAATAGACACCCATTGAGAAAGGCTGGGTTAAAATAAATACTCATGGCGCCTCTAGAGGAAACCTGATACAAGCTGGAGGTAGAGGCATTATTCGAAATCACCAAGGCCAACTGATTATTTGGTTTATTAAAAGCTTGGTTTGTCAATCAAATAATGTGGCAGAAGAAATTGGTATTAGACTAGGTCTTAGAGAATCCCAGAAAAAGAAACTCTCCTCAGTTTCGATTAAAACTAATTCTCAAATCCTGGCTGATTACCTTTGGATTGAATGCCAATCTATTTTAAGGGATCGAGACCTCGTGGAGGAACTTTGTATGAAAAACTGACAATTTCAGAGGTTCAAAATTACCCATATAACTAGAGAAAAGAATAGGGTGGTGGACTCATGAGCTAAGAGAGGTTCAGAAATGAGTGTCATAGTAGAAATCAATATCAATGATCATTGGAGGTCAGATCTGCATTTCTATGACTGCTTAGAGTGGCCCACCTTGGAAGAGGGTCTTTGAAGAGCTATTACAATGACGTATCCTATGCAGCTATCCCTTTCAGTAGCCTTTACTCTCACCGCTGTCCCAAGATTTATGTTAGGACAATGTTAATGATTATGGATTCTAATTTAAATGCCTTATCTCAAGGAATGATCTTCCCCTTCATTTATCACCAAATAGGCTTTCATTATTGACCCAAGCTTTTTACTTTGGAAGTCCCAAGATCAAGTCTGTAATGATGGTTCCAACACTTATTGAGATGGGTGGCTTTCACCACCTCCATCAATCTGACATGTGGGATGGTGATGAGTCATATTGGCCCATACCCTCTCTATGTCTATTATGATCCTTATTAGGATTCTGAGCTTGGCTATGCCTTCTATTCTCATTGCCTATTTCTTTCAAAGCTTGATCGATACTAGTCTTGTGCTTTTTTCGGTGCTTGTTTGTGCTAGTTTATCCTATAATATTTTTGGACATCTTGTGATTATGGTCCACGACTCTTGTGGAAAATGCATCTGTTTGAGTGTTGAACAAAGAAAAGAAAAATGGGAAGGCATCGAGAAAGCAAATTTTGAGAACAAGGCCTTGGACGCTATTAAAGCTTTGGAGAAAAAGGGTGGTTGAAGTTGATATCTCTTTGGTTTTGGAAGAGATGGAGTGGAAAGAATTAGAGGATGATGGAACGAATAGGAGAAGAAACAATGTCTTTACGAAGGCAACAGTTATCAATGAGGTGTTCAAATTCATGGTCATTGGGACCAATAAATTTCTCGGTAGGAAAATTGATGCCCAGCGCAAGAAGATGTGAAATTTAGGAGGGAATCAAAGGTCTTTTGATGCAAAAGCATCCAAGGTGTATGGGCGATCTTGCATCACCTAAAATAGGTATGACTTTTGGGTAGCGTTCAGTAAAGGATCTTGGGGTGAGTTCTTTACTTTAACGGAATCATTGGGCTAAATCAAGGAGGTCAAAGAGTTCATTTTGGGAAAACTTTGTAGTTCCATGGTGATCGCATTACAAACGGGTTGTCACAAGCTCACGGCAGCCACACTTAGGATCCTAAGTGTTTGCAATATAATGGAGGCCTCACACACACACACACACACATAACGGACTTCATTGAGGACCCGATAAGTTTATATGTTGGAATTGATAAGTCCACGGGTCCACGACATTGGGAAAGCTCCACAAAATTCTTGAAGTTTGTGCACAGAATTGCGACCCATGAAATTCTCGAAGTTTGTACACATAATTACGGCACATGGAATTCTTGAAGTCCACATATGGAATTGCAACCCATGGAATTCTCGAAGTTCGCACATGGAATCTCAACCCATAGAATTCTTGAAGTTTGTGCACGAAAAATGGAGCCATGGAATTCTCAAAGTTTGTGCATAGAAGACAAAATTATTGAAGTTGTTGCACAAAGATCTCAGAGTCCATGGAGTTCTTGGGAAAGCCCCACAAGGTCAATGGAGACAACAACTTTGAGAAGACCCCATGGGTTCACGGAGCCCACGGAATGGGATTCACAGATTCACGGCCTTGATAAAGCCCTATGGAGTTCACAGAATCCACGAAGTGCACAAAGATTGTGAGAGTTCTTGAATGTGACAAGTGTCACAACATGGTATGTTCATAGGCACAATTCAAGGGCCGAAGCGTGAATATCTCCAAAGTGGATTCTATATATCCATGGGTCCGCAGAGCATAGAGATTGCATTAAAATAAACGGATGTGTGACTAACCACCAAGATAATTTTATAAATGCATGGGTCTGTAGGAATAGAGAGAGGCTACAATTCATAGTGATCACCGTTCACTATCCAAGCGTCACAACGAGTTTTGAGTAGTCGCATATTTCATCTAAGATCTCCAAATGAGGCGTTTTTGGTCTCGTTGGAAAGCTCTTGAGAGCTTTTGATTGGTAGTGGCCACGCAATAAGCAACCATATGTGTGGGTGACCATTGTTCACATCAAAAAATCCTAGAGCCATTTCTTGTGATGGTTTAATTGTTTCAAGACCCATGGGAAAGTTAAAAGGAAGTGGAAGGCCAATGGACCAACAAAATAAGAAGGGATTTTGACCTTAGAGAAGGGGTTCCAGCCAGAGGTAAAGAGATGGCAAAAAATTATCAGAGAGACTGCCAATAGAAGGTTCCTCTTAAAAAGAGAGCAAGGGGTGCAAAGTACAAATAAGAGAGCAGCGACAGAGCAGATCAGGGAGGCCAAAATAAAAGAGAGGCAATGTGCTAGATTAGAGGGCCACAAGAAGAGGAAGTGGCAGAGTCTGCAATCGAGGGAATAATATTGTAAATCCTGAAGAGGATTTAGTGATAGAGAAGGTAGAATAGAGAGTCACAAAATGTAGATGTCATAAAGGTTTGTTTTCAAATAATAATAAAGAATGAATGTTGTTTTCTGTTGCGTGACTCTGGTTGCATAGCCAAGGGCATCCCTTTCATTGGGGACCCTACCGTGACTGCATCATATTTTATTTGAATGGAGCTAGGAAGTGATAATTGCTCTCAATATTGCCACTTTGCAAGCGATGTGACAAGCTCAACATGGTCTCAACACTGCCTCAGTTGGCTTGGCTTCACGAGTGGAAACTTCTCAGCCCCTGTCATCCCCTGCTAATAAATTGATGGGTGGATTTGGTGATTCTGTTGGAGTTTCAATTTCTTTGACTAGGAAAGTTTTGAGGGCTGAGAATAGTTTTGAGGACGAGGGCCTTTTCTTTAGAGGCATGCTTGATAATATTTGAGCTTAAGAAGAGGACCTTTGCTTAATGAAGGGCCAAATTTGGGACTTGAAAGAAACTAAGGTGATTGAAAGTCATTTTGGAGCTTGGAGCCTTTTGTATTCCAAAGATGTGAAAATTTAAACCTTGGAGACTTCCATGGGGAGTTTTGAGAGTGGAAAATATAATTAATGAATAACATAGTCTTTGAAAGAGGAAGTGATTGTTTTAGGAATTGGGCTTGTCAGTTCTTCCTAGTGTAATATGGTAAAGGGGTTTTACATTAACAATGCAAGACACTAAACCTTAAACAATGTGCAATTCAGATCTGAAAAGTTTTGCCTAAATAAACAATAAATCATACCTAATTGTAGTAAAGGAAAGTATACTGGATTGTAGCAAATCTATAGTGTTTGTTATTGAAAACAGGTGGAAACATGTTCGGGAACCAATTCGAAGATAACCTATAAAATTTGGAAGAATCTGACAACTTTTAATATTTGATCAAGAGTGAGTTGATACACTCTGGGTAGGTCCAAGAGCAAGTTGGTACGCTCTTGGAAACTATGTCCTTTTCTAAAATAAATTTGGTGGCTATGTTCATCTGCTTTTGTGCTCTGAAGGCTTTGCCCGCTTTATCAGAATTTGCTGTGATTACTTGAAAATCATTCTTCTTCCTTGAAAATCTAATCGACTTGTAAAACCTTGCAAGACCTTAACAATGGGGTAGTCAATAGGGGAGACCTGCTTTGGTTAGACCCCTGTCGTTGGAAAAGTTGGAAACCAACGCTCTAAGTAGTTCAACAGGCAAGCATGTGACATAAGCCGTAATCCTTATATGCTCTTTCACTACATGAACAATTGGCAATGATGCAATATGAAGACTTGGAATATAAATCTGCCCTAAGTAGTTTAACTTTGCCCATAGACTTCTGCTTATCACTCTTGACCTTTTCTTGGAACTCTCTCGCTTTTAGATTCCTTGTATCACTCATTGCCCTATATGCATTAATGCACTTGTGTATATGTAGACTTATCAAATTCAAATCAAGTCCTTATGGGCGCACAAGCCGACACAAAGGGTGGGAAAGCCAATAAAACGAGACACAGACTAAAGAAACAATGAGGTAGGGTCAAACGAACCCCAAAAAGGAGGGGATCGGGAGTGTACTGATATGCCCCTGGTTAGACCAAGAGCGTACTGCTATGCTCTTGGTCGGACCAAGAGCGTATTGCCACTAGGGTCGTAGCAGTACGCTCCTCGTCAACTACTACTGGCAGAAGCCCAGGAAGCACATAAAACATTATGATAAGTAGGGGAACATGGGAGGCAAACATGGTCCTAAATGCAGGGAAAACATGGCAATAAGAGCCTAATATGAATCGATAATCAATAGACACACAAGTACTCTAAATCAATACAAACTGAAATGTAAAACTATCTGTGGACCAAATTTAAGTGTCTACATAATGCCCCACTTTGATGTGTGTGCATGTGTACATATCAAAGTAAAACAAATAAATGTACTTGAGAGGGCTTGAAGAAGATGTTGTGGTCAAAACTTATACGAGTTCTCAAAGTCCATATAGGAAATGATAATGATTTGAAAGTGAAAAGGAGAGAGGTTACCTTATTTCAGAGTCAGCTCTTGCAGCCTACAAAATAAAAAATCATGTATTCCTCGAAATTTGCATGAGCATCTTGACAACTACTATGAAAAGCCATGAAAATCTTAGAACAAACATCCATGCTTCTTTGTCTGGAATGTGTACACTTGGTTACCTGCAAACATAAGGAAAACATTTGCAAGCGAATCAATGTCTCTATAAATTGATAATCAAGGAACCACTAAAATTAACTAGACATGAAAAATATGAACAAATATACTTGGTTGTGTAGGAACTACAAAGCCATCTCTGTGAAGTCTATATCTCAGAACTTGCATCTTGTTGAAGAGACCAAGTGTAACATGCCTTATAAGTTTTTGGGAGCTCTTCCAAATGTGGGAACAAGAAGAAGTATGCCTTATAACTCTCTGGAACCGTTTCCAAATGTGGGAGCGAGAAAAAGTGTCTTATAACTCTTTGGGACCTTTGTGTATCATTATGTAATTGAAGGGTGGAATAAGTTGATCCTATGCATGCCTGTCAAGGTGTGGGATGAATCTTTGAATCACATATCTCAAAAGAAAGGGTTTATGAGTACCATGGGTAAAATAGGAACAATAAAAGTGTTGATGTATAATCATATTAAGATGTCATCGTTAAAGCATATATGTAAAAAAGCCTTTGGTATAATCATTGAAAGATATCATCATGAAAGCATGTGTAATAAGGGACTTCGGCCTTGGTGTGTCTAGGTATAAGTCATATAAGCAAGATAAAATTGTGAAATAGTCTTTACCCGGGGACGTGTCCTCCCCATTTTTGGCAAGAGGCTTGGGGACCCCTGGGAAACGTCCCCCAGGGGTTTTCGGAAAAATGAAAATCTTGGGAAATGTTTTGGGGATGGTCTAGGCTTTTTAAAAAGTTTTGGAAATGTTCTATTTTTGGGAGCTTGTAGAGGACATCTGGGATGTCCAGGACGTCTCGAGTACTTTCTGATGTCCTAGGTGTTCTAGAAGTCCCCTATGGCTGCATAAAGTTCGCAAGTAAAAAAAATAGTTTCGAGGGACATCTTGGACATCCTAGATGTCCTCTACGGCTGCATAAAGTTTGCAACTAAAAAAAATAGTTTTTAATAAAATTTAAAATTTAAATAAAATAAAAGCTACTAAATGACTTAAAAACCTAAAATAACATAAAACTAACCATAAAAGTGACTTCCAACTTATAAATAGACCAATTTCTATCATTCTAAAACACACTTGAGTCTTAAGCAAAGCAAAGAGCTTAGAGAAGAAGAGGAAAGGAGGAGAAAGAGGAAGAGAGAAGAGGAGAGCAAGTGCAAAGAGCAAAAGCAAGAGAATAGTAAGGGCATGAGCAAGAGCAAACAACAAAGGAACAAGAAGAGCAAGGGTAAGGGCAAAGGCAAAGGCAAGAGCCAAGGAAAGAAGTATGTACATTCACATTGTTGGCTGTTTTTTTAAAATGGGTGGGCTAGGGCCTAGGGTTTGGTTGTTTTATTTTTAATTTTTAATTTTTTTTGGGTTTAAAATTGCAAATAAAAATGTATAATAGAAAATGGGTGGGCTGCTAGGGTTTTATTGTTTTCATTTTTTAAATATTTTTTTGAGTTCAAATTGCAAATAAAGTAGAGAGTGTGTGGGCTGCTAGGGTTTGGTTAAATGTTTTAATTTTTTTGGTTTAAAACTGCAAATGAAAATGCAAAATAGAAAATAGGTGGGCTGCTCAGGGTTGTTTGTAAGCTGTTTTTTTTGTTTCTTGGGCTCAAAATTGCAAATAAAAATGTAAAATAGAAAATGGGTGGGCTTCTAGGGTTTGGTTTTATTTTTTTTGGTTCAAAATTATAATTGGGAATGTAAAATAGAAAATGAGTGGGCTGCTAGGGTAGGTTTTTTGTTGAACTCAAAATATTTATTAATTTTCATTTTGTTTTTAAATATTTGCAGATTTAAAAACGAGTTCTACTTCTGATAACGATAGTGATAAGAGATAGATGTTGGTGATGATCTTAGTGTGGGGGGCAAGAAGAGAGGGAAGATGTTGTGGTAGTGTAAACTGGTAGTTCAATTGCGCGTCTCGAAAAGGCTAATTGCCCCTCTACTTTATTGGTTGAACATGCTAGAGGATCATTCAACCCAAAGAAACCTTTGCAACAATTTGCATACATTATTCAGAAATCCATCAAAGGAGGGGGGAGTAAAAAATGGCAATGCAATTTTTATCCATTGACTTGGCATGGCAGCATTACTAGGACAAATGAACGCTTATTGCACATTCCTGGAAAAGGGGTTAATAAGTGTGACAAACTCAACCTTGAGCAAAAGACAGATTATCAAGATTTATAATGGAGATTATGTCCTTGACATTCCATTAATTCGTGGCACTGATAGTTCTAGTAGGACTTCTATGGATTCTTTCTCTCATGCTGCAACAGGTTTTGGGGTGATTGAATTGGAGGGCAAAGGGAAGAGGAAGGTCGTGGGGGCGGGCCCCAATGCAGTTGTAGACATGTTTGATGCATAGGCTAGGGAGGAAGTCGATGATGCAATTGGAAAATTGTTCTACGCCACAGAGATCCCTTTTAATGCTACTCACTCTCCTTATTACAAGAAGGCCATGGCTAAGGTAGCCAAAGCTGGTCCAAGTTATGTGCCCCCAGGAAATAACAAATTGATGACTGCAATCTTGGATAGAAACCATTCCAAGGTTAACTTATTGATGGAGGAGATGAAAGGCACATGGGTGTCCCATGGATGCAACATTATCATGGATGGGTGGACGAATATTAGACACCATTTGCTCATTAATGTCATTGTCTCGTGCAAAGATGAACCATACTTCTTGAGGTCAATTGTCTGTTCTGGGAAGCGCAAAGATGCAAAATTTCAGTTATAGATTATGAAAGAAGCCATTAAGCAGATTGGTGATGCAAATGTTGTACAAGTAGTCACAAATGCAACTTATGTGTGCAGAGCAGTAGGGAAGCTAGTGGAAGCTACATACAAGCATATCTTTTGGACCTCGCGTTGCGAGTATGCAATGAACAATGCACTAGAAAACATTGGAAAAATTCAATGGGTTAAACAAATAGTGGATGAGGCTAGGGAGGTGCAGACGTTCATCTGCAATCACCACACATCATTGACACTCTTTAGAAACTTTTTGAGGAAGCAATTCCTCAAGCCAATTGACACTCGCTTTGCATCTTACTTTGTTTTGTTGAATAGGATGCTTGAGTTGCAGGAGCCCCTGCAACTTATGATTATGACACAGGAGTGAACTCGGTCACTGGAGTCCAAGATAGAGCAAGGGAAGAAGGTGATGGAAGTGGTGGTGAGAGACACATTTTGGGTCGATGCCAAATTCATCACATCTGTTATATCTCCAGTTTTCAATGTCATCAAATATAGGGATTCTGATAGCCCCAACCTTGGTGAGATATATGAGTGCATTGATAACATGCTTGCCCAAATGAAGGTTGTTATTTGGGTGAGGGACCCCACCCTCGACTTTTACAAGGAGCATATTCAATCCATCATTCAAAAGAGGTGGGAGAAGTCGAACACTTCACTGCATATGGCCACATATGCCCTTAATTCAAAATGGTATGTGGATAGACTTGATAGATGCACCCCTTGGGAGGATGACAAGGTGAAGGGGGGCTTAATGAAGGCGCTGAAAAAATGTATACTGTAGAGGAGGCTTCACATCTCAGGATCGAGTGGATCAAGTTTACAGAACTTCATGGCTACAAAACATCAGTGAGGATATACAGGGCAACATTGGTACAAGAGAAGCCAGTGAGTTGGTGGTGACTGTATGGGCATCTAAGACAACTATGGACACTTGCAATTTGTCTCCTTTCACAAGTTTCTAGTCCTGTATTGCTGAGAGGAATTGGTCGACATGGTTGGATCCACTCTCTTTAGAGGAACAAACTTACCTTTAAGAGAACGAAGAAGCTTGTTGTTGTACATAGTGCCATGCGTTTGATGGATCGTAAGACTCCTCAATACATACAAACCCCAACATTATGATGGGATGTAGATCTTGAGGGACCAAGTCAGGTTGAAGAGGAGCATAATGCGCAATAGGGATTGATTGGGATCCACTTCGAGGATGAGGATGATGACAACAATTTCGGCGAGGAGCAATTCATGGATGTTGTTTCAAATGAAGATTATGATTTTTGAGTTGCATACTTACATGGATGTTCATGGACTATGTTTTTTCATTTTGTTTTGGCCCTTGGGCATTGTGTTGAATAGTTGATGTATTAATAAAAAACTTTAAAACTATAATGCATGATCATTTAATCTATTATTGATATATCTAGTTCTACTTTATTTTTTCAGTTTATTTGTATATTTAAAATTTTAAATATTTATATATTATTTTAATTAGCCGTCACCCCGCCATCCCCAATATTTATATATAAAATTTTGGATTTATATATTATTGTAACTATGTTGTGAAAACACCTATGTAATAAGAGACTTTGGTCTAAGTGTATCTAGGTCTAAGTCATATAAGTAAGATATCATCATGAAAGCACACACATATAATTAAGGGGTCTTTGCTCATGAAAGCACATATGTATAAAGGGACTTCAACCTAAGTTTGTCTAGGTCTAAGTCATATGAGTAAGATATCATTGTGAAAGCATGTATGTATAAAGGATGTGACCCCATGTGTGTCTGGGTGTAAATCGTATTGGTAAGATATTATTCTTAAGAAGTGTATATATAAAGGATGTCACCTCATGAGTGTAAATCATATAGGTAAGATATTATCGTGAAAGCACATATGTGATTTGACTCATGTGTTTGATTCAAAGCGATGTAGGTAAAATAGGTGTTTACAGATTGCCCCATGCAAGCAAGATATAGGTGATGTAAGCACAATAGTAAGAGATTGCCCATATGTGGGCAAGATATGGTCTATCTAGGTGTCCAAGTCTCATACCCCTATATGGAAATTATATAATCAATGAAGCACTAGTGTAAGATATGCCCCTTAATGGACAAGATATAATCAATGTAGGGGAGCACACAAGGGTCCTTGCCCCAAATAGATGCATGATATGTATCATGACAACATAGTCAAGGACATAAAACATACACGTGATATGAATCATGGCAAATGAGGGATCCATGAACATGTGGCGACTCAACAACGAAAAACAATATGAAAAAAAATCACAATTGCGCAAACGAAAGCATTTGAAAGAAATGTCCAAAAAAAAAAAACTCCTGGGAAGAGAAATGAACAATCTATAATAAGTAAATGAGCAAATTGAAAAGAGCAACTAGAGCCAAATATAAATGAAATGTGTGGAAACCATTGAGGTGAAGAAAATGACGGGTCCACTAAAAGGAACAATCAAAAATAAAAAGTCGAAGTAATGTAAGCAAATTGCCAAATGGTAATAGGATGCCTTTACAATGCCCCGGGATTGAGCATGAAAGATGTCCCCCAACCAATTGTGAATCCATGATCATACGTATATACGGTAGATCTTGCATCGAACTCAATAATACCAGGTGAGTTATTATTATACTATGTGTAAGTATAAGCAGTCATGTTCTCAAAGGCAAGATCAAGGTGTCTAGGTACCCATCTGTTTGAGAAAGATTGTCATTTTTATCATCATCAATGTAATCAATTGTGTTAGCTTTTGTTTCCTCTTTTGAAATTAGCTTGAAAAATTGAATCTTTTGTAGGTGCTTTATAGGCGTAAGAGGTTATGATAAGATTACTTTGGTAGGTGTATGGGTAGGTGTTTGAACTCTAGGTACATGTATAGGTCGTTCTATGACTGATTGTTTCTTTGGTAACTTACGTTGAAGTTGTGTTAGAGGCTCATAGGCAAATAATCATGTAACTGCATAGAAAGTGTGTTTGATAAGGTAATTATACACGCACAAGAAGTAAAGGAGGCAAAGTATTTGGATCATGCAATTCTACATTGCTATGGGTTGAAGATCTTGTACCATGAGAAAGCATACACAATTATTTGCATAAATCAATGAGTATAAAACATGAGCAATAATAGGAATCGATGAATAACTGGCGAGGAACAGATCTACACACATCTTCTTGTGTGGCATACATTATTCTTTTCGTTTCTCAAGAGTGATTCATCGTGTACTCTTAAAGTGGACATCAAGTTGTTGAATTGTCTTGCAAATGTATTGGAAATAATTTTTACCACTGACAATATTGCGACTACTCAAGTATCTGTCATTCTCATCAAGGTATATTACTAGTTTTAACATGTGCTTGATCATTCATATGTCCATGCTTGGAAGCCTTATGTGTCTTGTCATCATCTTTATAACCGATTCCTTGTTTATCTTTATGAACAATGGGAAGAATAGTCTCTCTGATACCTTGCTTTTGTTTGCCAAGCCCTTTACCATTATATCCCATATTTTGTCCGCATTTGAGTTTGAATCCATATGTTTTCAATGATGTTTGAATAAGACTAGCACATTTATCATTTATATTTGCGAGATAACAATCTTCTCTAACTAGTTGTTTTCCCTTAGCTTCACTTGTTATTGCCTTCGTACTTGTCGAAGCAAAATTTGGCATGCCATACTCTTGAGTGGTATGGATATCTTCATCACCATTAAACAAATTGTGAATGAGGGACCTGAACATGTGAGTATGGATCAAAATAGCTAACTGCGCGTGGCCCTTGCAATTGAATGTCCTCCTAATCAATGAGCAGCTGCAATACAGAGGGCCCTAACAGCAATGCGACTGTCAGATGGATGGGGAGGAAAAATGTCATCTGAAGTTGTCTGGGGAAAATTTGGTTAAGTACGAGTGGATGACTTGCAACTGTAGTAGGATTCAGTTGTATTGTAGTAATATCAAGAATGGTAGTAATGGTTATATGTTTTCGCAGTTAACAATATTAATAGCACAATTAGTAATAAATATGGTGGTTACTGGCAAAAACCTATAATTTTAGTGCAATTATTGGTATTTTTTGATGTTATCAACCCACTTGAATGTAGTTGGTTATAAGACTTGCTTTGTTCACCTTACTCTTGAAAATCTCCAGAGTAAGGGATGCTTTGGAAACTCAGGTGATGAAGTTTCCTCATTTTTAATATATATGTCTTGTTTGTTATAAAAAAAATATAGTACGAAGAATCTCTTGTCGAGAGCTATCCAAAAAGTATCGCTCATTATACCCATTAAAGTTAACTGCTTTAAACATTCCTTAATTGTATGAACTTCTTGTTGTTGTTTATGTAAAGTTTACTTTAAATAGTGGCTTTAGTTTGCAACCTTGGAAATATAACCTGTATCATGGCCAACAAAAGTGTTAGGTTTCCCTACGAAATTTAAGTTGGTTCCTGTAGCAATTAGTTTAATCTAAGATGCGCCCTGTTGGAGAAAATGATCCACACTTGAACTGTAACGAGGAGCCTACTAAAAGGCTCCGGTCACAAAAGGGTCGGTAGCTTAGTGGCAGAGCAAATGGGAGGTTCGAGGATTGATTCCTAGTTGGTCAATGGAAAATATCATGGTATCAAAACCAGACTAGGAGGTCTGAGTACCAAAGTGTAGCTCAAGAAGGATTGTTGGAGCAAATGAGTCACACCTGAACAGTAATAAGGAGCCTACCAAAAAGTTCAGTCGTAAAAGGGCCAGTAGCTTAGTGGTTGAGCATCCCGACATGCAAATGGGAAGTCCTAGGTTCAAGCCCTAGCTTGTCCATGGAAAATAACATGGTATCAGAGCTAGACTAGGAGCCATGAGAACCAAAGTGTAACTCGAGAGAAGGTGTTGGAGAAAATGAGCCACACCTAAATCGTAACAAGGAGCTTACCAAAAAGCCCATGTCATAAAAAGGCTAGTAGCTCAATGGCAGAGCGGCCCAACATTCAAATGAGAGGTCCTAGGTTTGAGTCTTACCTGGTCCTGGAAAATAACATGGTATCAAAGCCAAACTAGGAGCCCTGAGTACTAAAGTGTGGTAGAGCACCCCAACATACAAATGGAGGCCCTAGGTTTGAGTCCTATTTCAGTGGAATCAAAGATGTGACCTGTTTATCATAGTTGCTTTTGATTGTTATTAACATTTGAACAATAGAATCAAAAGTCGTGAGAAATGACAAGTAATCAGCTGTTTTTTGCCTGCCGAGAAACCGTACAATTACTCACAGGCCGAGTAATTAGCAAGTACTGACAAGTCTGAGCTAATTACTCAGCTGGTGAGCTATTATACCATCTGCTGCATAAAAACGTAAACTTTATCATTTGCTCATGATTTTTCTGCTGTTTTTGCTTGCTAAGATGATTTTAGATTGATATAAATGCTGTTTATGTATGCAGTGAAGTGATAAAAAATGATTTTATTTATTTTTTAAAATCCTGTTGAATCTTAGTGCAATGTATAACAGTGAACTCAGTATTTAGTCACAATTGTCTCATAGTTATCAGCTTTTGACTGATAACTCAATTTCAAAAAGTGAGGCATCGTTGACTATGAATTTCAAGCACATATGCAGGTTAATGCAGTAAATCATTCATAGGAACAACAAAGATACTAAATCCTTATTAAATTTTTTATATGCATGCCACAAAGCGATCATAACATCTGGAGTGTTTCCTCCTAGCAGTGCAATCTATACAAATGGATTCACAGCCTCTTGGGCCTCATAAATTATACCTAAAAGCAAGTTTTCATCATATCTCAGAACATGATTGCAACTTTGCAAGAACTACATTAAAAAAGAAACTAACTGTTGTTCTGTACATGATGAAACAATATGTCTCTTTTGCACTCAAAGGTCTAAAACTGAGCACTGTACTTTTTTTTGGTCTACAACTAATATAAAATGCACTCGTGCTTTTTAATAGTGTTTTACATGTCATTTATGTTTATTTTATGAAATTATATTTTTTTAAGTAGCAGAAAATTTGCCGAGTATGGGTTTTTGAACTATGATTTGAAATTTATAATTTATAGGAGATTTGATAGGATTGATTTGGTCAAAAGTTGATTTTCATTTTGTTTTGGTGATTTTGAATTCTAATGGCAATGTTTTTTTAGTATTTGGTATGAAAAGCAACAGTTTATTTATTCTCAAAAATACCATAGAAATAATTTCCACCCTAGTGATATCCAAAGAGCACTGGGAATTACCTTGACCATACATTACTTTTTGTGGACTTTCTGTTGTTATATCTATGAAGTTTACTTGTGAAAGAGGCTCAAGTGCAGTGAAAGTGCTTTTTTGTTGAGTAAATGTAGCTTTTGCAACCAAAAACCAAAACCAAGGTCAAACCTCGGAAATGAACCAAAATAGCCTAATATTACTATAGCACCATTAAATAGTCTACTCACCTCAGGGCCAACCAGCTAAGAGTGTAAAAGTTTTCATACATAAACATAGCTTGACCAAAATCCCCACAGCTTTAGCAGATAGAAAGAAAAGTTCATAGTACTTTCTACCCCGAGCCCCATCCATGCGTATTACCTTGAAGGCCTGCTGGTAACCTGCCTAGGTCCTCTGTAGTAGCTGTTATTTTTCAGCCCTTTGTTCCATTTCCAGCTCCTACTCTGAGTGGCGATGGTTCAGTTTGTTCAGTCCAGCTGCCTCCCGTGCAACCAAAATTCTGCTTCAGCCTTCGTAGCATGGTCCAGATGCTGCCACAACCACCAACTAATGAGGAGCCAAGTGTTTAACCAGTAAAGCAGGTCAATGGCCATCACTGAAAATGTGTCGAATGAACCCACCCTGCAGGATATTCAGCTTTCACATATATTCATTATATCCTTTTATTGTCTTCTTCCACTGTGCAAGCTCCTCCTCCAAATTATCAACTCTTGTCTTCAGCTCCATTTGATCCATCACCAGTGCGTCTGTTGAATGAGGAGGATTGATTTTTTGAGTTGTGGCTAAAAACATAGGTAGTAGGAGCACCTGTACTTCTTTGTCTTTCACAGTCTTTAGCAGCTTCCATCGAAAGTCTTCCTACAGTGATTATAAGCCCAACTCTGCACTACTAATACCTCGGGCCTCAACACAAATTTTACAAATTTGAGACATTTTGCATCTAATATCATGATTTCTGCCTTCATGAGATGGTCAGTAATAGGCCCTCCGGTTCCAAAATCTGCAATGGTCTTGTGTTTTGGACCAGGTGCCATAGCTCCCGTGCACTGCCTATGACCCGATACAAAAAAACAGAGAAGCAAAATTACAGCCTGCTTGCTAAGATGCAAATGGTAAGTCAATTAAGAAGACCTTGGGCATGCCACCTTTCCAAATGATAACACATGTTCTTACTTGTGGGATGTGCGTTGGTTTCTTTGGATCACATGAGATTTTGATTTAAACTATGATATATCATTTCCTTTTTAAAGGTTTTGACAAGTATTTGGGGAAGGGGCAGTCCTATGTTCATTCATCATCTCGAATTACCCCCCAACTCCTGCCCTGCTTGGATTTCTTCTTGGGGCACCATCTAAGTTGAACATCTTAAATCTATTTGGAGGACTTTGCCAACTTACCTCCTTTGATTTTTACTTTGACTAGCCCCTTTATTGGGGGAAATGTGTAGCGAAAGTGTCAGGTTGTCCTAGGAGTTAATTTAAGTGATTTTTTGTAGCATTTGTGTTATATTTAAGTTGTGGCCTCTTAAATTTAAAACTTCATTTCTTCCCCTTAAAAGTCGGCCTAAGATCATTTCTGGGAGTTTTGACAATACCTATTTGGACGGAATCTGGTTTTATTCATGGTCTCAATTTCTATTAGTGTCCCTTTTGTAATGAATGGTACAAGACTTGAACTAGGTTATATTTACAAAAATGTAAGTACAAAAAATATCCAGCTGATGACTCCCTGATAATGAGTTTGTCTGTTTAAAAAGAAAGTATCATCTGGCTCCTGCCCCCATCTATTTTTGTGAAGCTTAACTTTGACGGAGCTGCGAAAGGGAATCCAGGCCCGGCTGGGGGTGGTTGCATCTTTTGGGATAAGCACGGGCAACCTATCTTTCGCTTTACATTGGATTTAGGGAGAGACACCAACAACTAGGCAGAAAGATTGGCATTACTAAAGGGTTTAATAGTTTATAGGTTGCTGTGACTAAAGGATGGAAGAAACTAGTGATCTAAGGTGATTCTTAAATACTAATAAATCCAATGAGGGAAGGAGAAGCTTACTCGTGGAGGCTCAAAGCTTTGGTTGATGAATCTAAATGGCTGAGTAAGCAGCTTGATGAGGTTGAATTTTTTTCATATCAAAAGGGATGTAAATAAAGTGGCTGATAGATTGGAAAATCAAGGAGTTGAATTATTTTCCTTATCTGGGAAAGGAGACCAGTTCTGTGAGAAAGAACCTCTGGATGACCTTAGAGAACTCTTGGTGAAGGATGTAGTTGGGTTCTTGGGTAAGAGCCCCTTAAATCCTTAATCATTTTAAGGTGGATTATGGTGTAAGGATTCACAATGCACCCTCTCTCTTAATAAAAGCCATAATCATTTTTTTGAATTGGCCAACAATCATGGTGAGGTGAGGGAACAAATTCGAAGTATGAGTAGCCCAAGAAATTAATGATAAGCGTGAAATTGATATTAACCTTTAAGGGATGGGGTTAAGGTCATTTTGGCAGAGATGCATTTAGTGAAGAAGATGGGGGGTAATGACTTTTGACGAGTTGAAACCAGAATTTCTGGAGAAAATGGTAAGGTAGCATTCCTTTCCCTTCCTCACAGTCTCTCTGAGATGTCAGATCATTGTGAGTTTGACCGTGTATAATGAAATACGTTCTGATTTGCATATGAATGAGTCTGTTGAAAATTTGTTTTTGGGTATCCTGAAAACATGAAAATACATGCGATTTAACCTGGATTGTGTTCCTTTTAGCAGGCAATATTGCTATATATGGTTTTTATGACCATGCCTGTATGCTCCTTGTAAAGGGTAGGGTCCCTCTTTAAAACCCTTGTTTGCCAATAATAATAATAAAAAAAAAACCTGGATTGTGAGTGAGTGCTCTTGCATTAGTATTGAATGGACTCTATTACCGGGTGCCTTTGGGTGTTTAGATTTTGGTGCCTGAGTGCCGATGGGTGTTTGTGTCTGTGAGCATGAATGGTTGGCTTGGCATGAAAACTCTGCGCAAAATTTGTTTGACGGTGTCTTGGCTGTTGTTTCCAAGTTGGTGACAACTATTTTTTTCTAAAGGTCATGTTTGGTCATTATGCATCTGGTGCTTTGCATGATGAATGATGCTCTGGCTGGAATGAAAAAGATTTGAGGTATGCTTGATAATCCACGTCTTGGGCTATCTGGTAATATGAACATGCTTGCATTATACATTGATGTGTAAGTATCCCGAAGCTGTTGCATGGATTTTCTAGTTTGGTTACTTGAGGGTGTGGTTGTATGCTAAAGACATGATTTTCGTGAATGATTTGGAATGCTGTGTGCTCTTTCTGGTAGGACTTGGGGCTTAATCTCTTTCAGAGCAGTATTTCTATTGGCATTTGGGCTGACAAATTTTAGGACTACTGCTTGTAAAGGAGCTACTCTCATACTTTTTCTGTTTGGAAGTATGGCTGATGATGGATTTGGATGAGGGCAACCCCTGCCCTTCCCCTGCTACACGACATTTGGCTAACAGCCAAAAAGGACCTTGAAGAAAGCAATGAAGCTTTCTAGGGACAGAAGAGCTAAGACTGGTGAAGCAGGTCCAAATGTAGAAAATCTAATGGACAAATTCTGTACTACTCTGTATAGACTAATTCATCATGACTCTGTTTGAAGTTGAATGTTGGATTGTGTGAAAGTGGGTCTAGAACTAGATGCAGAGGATGTGTATACTTCTAGACAACTGATAAAAAATATGATGAAGGATTCAGGCTCTACCTATGGGTGAAGATACTCATTTTATGTGGTTCATGATATGGTTTCACGGACAATGATTGGCATAGCTGGAACCTTGTATCAGATGAACAAGAATGTTCTTGTTGTTGATGCTTATTGTAAGATTAACCATAAGCGGACATGCATTGGGTTCAAGGAGGTTAATTTGAGCATCAAGAACCTGACAATCATGTGTTGAAGCTTTGGCTCCTTCCTCTTCTATGGTTCTCCTAACACCTTCTGGCCTAGATATCCTTGATTCTGACAGTGAGGAGGCAGGGCCTCCCAAAACCTTTTTCATCGACTAATAATTAGATTGTGGCCATTCTGTGAACTGAGGATAAGTTTTTTTTTTTTTTTGTATAAAGCTTTGGGAATCCGGAAAGCCTACATAATTTGCCTTCCTCACCCCTCCCACTCCCTCCCCTTGCTACTTTTGAATACTACAATGACCCTATAAGAATAATTTGTATATTTTGCCAAATGGCAATAACACTAGCTTACCATTTTGGTTTAAAGGGCTTATGACAGGTTCATCTTTGGATCATGGGAATCTGGTAAATGATCAAATGCACACACCGCATGTCTTTTTGATGAAAATAGCCATTGTGGCATTAAAACTGAAGGCTCCTTGTTTGCTGAATTGCAAGCTGTGAGATATCTGTGCTCGTGAAGAGAGGCTTGTCAATCCTTATTGGTGGCATGTTGGGTATTATTCTTTGACTACTGATTGAAGAATTGCTGATGTGGCTTTGAAGTGTGAAGTTTGAAGGGCGTTACTCTGAAGTCTGAAGTTTGGATGCGGTTTTTTGATTAATTATTATAATTTATCGGGCATGATAATATTCCCTTCACTTTTAAGTTGTTGAGCATAGCTAACAAGTTCCTGTGCTTTGATGCTTTTTTGTTGGGCTAGGACCCTCTCCCTAGATATCTTTTCAAAAAAAAAAAAAAAAAAAAAATCTAGCTGATGAGAGATATCCCAAGAGCAATGAAAATTATTTGTAACACTGACAACCATTTTAGTGAATCTACTGTAGCCACAGAACATGTGAGGCTGCCAAAAGATTTTTATTTTTACAGTTAATTTGTGTTTGTGCAATGATTCTGTGGAAATTGAAAATGTGACCTGTCAAACTTATGAGATTTCTTTTCTTTCCTTTCAAGTTTGACCTAAATCATTTCTAGGAGGATAAGCTGGTTTTGTTGGTGATTGTGACTTCTGATAGCATCTCTTTTTAATGATCGTTAAAAAAACTAAAATTGTAGTAAAATGCGAAAAATATAAAAAAGTAAAAACAATCTTGAGCTGAGAGAAATTGGATATGTGTTCTGTCAACTTTGTGATTTTTTTGTGGCCGTACTTTATGTATAGCTACTGTCTAGCCCTTGCAACCAGGGATTAGCTTTAAAAATGTGTGACACTCTTCATCCGCACTTTATCAAGTTTAATTTCTATGCATGCCTCTTGCTTATAGAACAGGTAATGTTTGCAGGAATTGCTTTGGATGATAAAGGTTGGTTTTTGAAAGGACAATTAAATGTGATACAGTTTCCTTTTATCTTTTGGGATGGGATGCTTTTTGAAACTTGTGTAATGGGAATTTTTATGGCTAAGGATAGCTACTAGTTTGCAATTCAGTACTTAATTATATGGCTTATGTACTTTACATATAAAACTTTTGGGAGTGATATTTAATTCTTCAATCTGAATACAACATATATTTGTCAATATTTTGTTCTCTAGATGCTCTTCATTCCATATATTGTTGTTAGCATTTTAAAAGTTGAGGTCATTTTGAGATTAACATCTGTTTTTATCTTATATATTTTGTTGTATACAGTTCAAATGGCGGCTTGTAAAGAAAGCTTCCCAAGTTTTCTATTTGCATTTTGCTTTGAAGAAACGTGCAATTATTGAGGAGCTTCATGAGAAACAGGAGCAGGCAAGTCATGTCCATTTTTCTCCCGTGTAAGATGAGAACCATCGATTCCAGAAAATACAAATTTTGGAAAGGAATCTGGATGGTTTTAATTCAGGAGTTTGTTAGGTTTAGAGTATCTTAGCACAACATAATAGTACTTCCTATTTACATGACCATAGTTAGCACAAATTGTGTGTTTTTGCTATTTTCAGTATTGTTTTGTCTTGAGTTGCTTTACTGTGTCTGATTTTGGCCTGGATTCGTATGGCATTATCCTTGCTGTTTTTGTCTTGTATAATTATTGCATCTAAGCAAGCTCATTTAGATTCTTACCGAGTAACTTCAATAAGACCGATTCACTTATGCATTGTATGCAAACTTTATATTTGATAAACTGGTAGTGTTAATTCATTTTGGATTTGTTTCTGGGTATTGAAAATTTTCTTCTCAATACATTATACAGGTTAAAGAGTGGCTCCAAAGTATTGGAATTGGTGAGCACACAACCGAAGTAGTTGAAGGGCAAGATGAAGATGAGCATGATGAAGACCTGGTATACTCACACCAGGAGGAAAGCCATACAAGCAAAAGCAGGTGCTTTAGCTTCTATTGTTACTCAGGCACCCTTTACTTGTTTTAATTTTTTTTTGCAGTTGAGATTGCTTTTTATGGTTTAATTTTAGGCATGTCTGCTATAGGACTTGATTAAGTGTATGAGTAAGTTGAAGAAAATATTTAAAATCAGATTGTCCAATGAACTATTTGGGCTTCGGGTTATTTGTTAAAAGAACAGAGGAGTGTCTATAGCACCCTAATGTAAACAGATTTTCGTTTTTCTCAAACATGACAGAAAAATATGTATATTATTTTTCCAAGGAGAATTGATATTTTCAAACGATTGTGGCAATCTTAGGTTGTAGAATGTAAGATTTATGTCAAGTGACCTCAGTGTTATGTACTTGAGCAGAAAATTGCTCATTAAAACATGTTAATTGCTGCCAAGTTCCTGCAAATTTATTAGCCTAAAATTTAATTGCAAAACCTGAAGAATGCTATCTTGTACAATTTCCTTTGGCATTATACCCCTTTTATTTGTGCACTCTTGTTTGCAAAATCATCTATTACCAAATACTTACAACATTAATAAGTTGTTGTGTGTGAGGCTTGCTACTTATTTGTGTCATGGGTTGGGTTTCATTTTGACCCTTTTTATTGCATCCTTTATGTTTACTCCATCCTTCCCCATTCATGTTACACGGGCGTGTTGTGCTTAATTGCCACCGAAGGCGATCGTTTTGTGCTTGAAATGTTGTTTCTTTCGCAGAATTTCACGGCCACATGGAGGTGACAGATTGGCACTTTTTGGCACAGAGATGTTCCTTCGATTGCAGCATTGCCAGTCATTCGCCCAACATTGGGACGCTTAGAGTCTGTTGCAGATAAAGCCAAATCCGCTATGCAAGGATATCTCAATCATTTTCTTGACAATCTGGATATCGTAAATTCTAAGGAGGTAAATTCAGTCACTTTTCAATCTAATTATGTCAAATGTTTATCTGTTCTATTTTATTGTAAGAAAAGGGCAGATAGTTGGTAGATATGAGAACTTGAAGCTTCCTTAGCATGCATTACATCGATTTTGGTGCCATGTTCAAGGATGGAACAGTGGCTTATCGGCTAAGACTTTTATTTAACAGCACATATGAACTGGAAAAAATGCTCTTCTGTGTAGTTTGAAATCCTCCGTTGAGTGGTTACTTGATAAAGAACCTTACAATTTTTATATGCTGCCTACATTTTTTAAAAATCAAAGTATTTATTAAATATGTGTCTTTCCAGTGATTGCAGAGAGATCCATGTAATCAAAAATCATTTGTTTAAGATTTTGCACAGATTGATGTCGAAAGATCTTTGGATAAGACAATGCCCATTGTCCTGTGGGTTAGGCTTTGGGGTTAGAGGTCCATTGGCCGTGGCTGAAGCATGCCATGCACTAATATCTAGACGAGGTTATTTTTGTTATGATTTGCCTAGTTGATAGTGGAGCGTGGACTTAATTTTCCAGTTCCAGCTAGCTTGCATTTAGGTTATTGCCCATGTGTTTTTAAAACAATTACAGGTCTATGGTGATCCATTGTATGTGTCACAAGCATAGTTACCATATTCAAAAAGTTCGGGTGGTTCGGAAGGGGACAAAAGTTCGGAAGTTCAGGATTTTGAAAAAAGTTCAGTTCTGTATGTTCGATTCGGTTCGGTTTTTTAAAAACATTTAAAAAAATCATTAAAAATAGATATATCATATATATTTAAAAATAACCTCAAAATAATGTAGATGTAAATTTCAATCACATAATTAACAATTAAAAAAATATAGAGGGTTTGTGTGATGATGAAATAATTTTAGTACTATAGAATGTAAGGGTCGACATATCATACACCTCAATTACAACATCAACCACCACAAAATGTTACTCGAAGAGAGGAAGGGCTCATATGTCTTATATTTTAATTATATAATTGATGATTATAAATATTACCATTATATAAAGGAAAAGGCCCTGCACCATACATCTAAATTGCAAAGTTAATGACACGATAGAGAGGTATTAATTTCTTTTAAACTATTTCCCACCGCTAATGCCAATTATTATTCAAGAGTTGCCACTTACCCTTCCATACATCTGTTGGGATTACAAAAAGCCCCAGCTAAGAACCATTATATGTTTTAGGAAACAATGGGGTATAATAAGATGTGAAAGTCCACTTCATACTCGCACCATCAGAGAAAACCAGTCCTGAAGCATTGTTAAAAATGCTATCCATTGTTTAGGAATATGAAGGGCACAAAGGTGAACGGGCAGCAAATGGCAGATATAAAGATGTGAAAGCGGAAGGCAATTAGTGCGAGTGAGAAGCTAATGAAACGAACAAAGACAAAGAAGGCAAATGCAGACCCCAACAAGCCCAAGAGACCTAGGGCAGCAGGACTCATTTTGAAGTTTGCAGGGCTGAGGGGAGGTCGAAGCTCAAACTTCATTCGTTAGGGAAAGTTGAATGCATAACACCGTAAGCCTGCAACAGAGGTCAAAGCCTCAAATTGCAATGTCGAATGGGCAAAGTATCTTAGTTTTTTTGGTTTATTCGTGCGTTTTAAGTTCTCTTTCAAATTTTCCTTGTATGTTTTGAACTTTTCCTGTGTTTTCCACCATGTTTCACTTCTCATGCGTTTTGTGCTGTGATTTCAGGTTTCCGTGAGTCAGTGTCAGGTCAGTATTTATTTATTTATTTTATTTAAAAAAATGAACCGAATTTGACCGAACCTATTCGGTTGGGTGGAAAAGTTCGGTTCACACCAAACCTGCACCATGTTCGGACGAACATGGTAACTAGGGTCACAAGGCTGGTGTCCGACGCTCCCTTGTGGCACTGGCATCCCTTACTTCTTTCTGCATGAGAGGACTGGACTGTTCAAGGACCTAGACTATGCCTTCTCCATCTATTAGTGATCCTGACACCACAAAAGTTCTGCAGTGGAAATATGCATGCACTATGATATGAAAGTAAAACCACAAAGTATCCACACCAAAGTACACCGACAGATTTGGCGAGAATATGTATTCTTTATGGAAATATTGGCCTTACCCAAACAAATTACAATGAAAGAGAGGCCCTTGGCCTATATTCATCTACACTATGTGCAACAAGTTGAGCTCTGCCAATGATGCTCAGCCAGTTACATGCGAAGGAACATTTTCTCCCCTTGGCTCACAACAACTCTTTAGTCGCACGCTCACTTTAGCATAAAAAAACGCTCGTGATGCAGTCACAGTTGGGGATGCAATGAAGGATTGCCTTATATTGTGCAGCCTACACAATAATTCTCAAATACACAGTCCTTATGCAGCAGAATAAAAACAACAAATCTTTATTGTTAAAAGAGAAAATACACACACATCCACGCACACACAGCCAAATCTGGCTTACAAAACACTCACATTGTTACATTGTTAGTCCACTCAAGGACGTGATTCAACCCCACAGCCCTTTCCCCAGATCTGCAAACAGATATCTGCTTGCAGCACCTCCAAAGGCCGCACCCTGGAGACTCACCTTACGGGTTTCAGAATGCCTTCTCAAATGTAGGGTACATGTTTCTTTAGATACACAATCTGCCTAATTACACTAATGCTTCATAACAAACTCAACAGCCCAGTAAAATAATTAAATACATAATACAGTCCCAATGCACCATAACACATCGCAAGGTGACATTAAATGAGCTCTCCACAATCGTCCATGATACAAGGCATTAAATAGGAACAGTTAGGAACTTGTAACAGCTCTTTCACCCAATGGATGGATTTCTTTGCAAGAACTTGTGCTTCACAAGTATACTGCGCACCTGTATTTCCTTGTAGAATGTTGCAAGCTTTTGTGAAACAAAGCTGCGCACTATAACTTGGGCATCAAAGCTAGCATCAAAGACTTCACAAGGCTCTCAATACAACTTTTTTGCTGGAAACTTCTCAAACTTGTGCAGAACTAGACAGACTTCAAATGGATCACTTGGGCTTTCAAGCTGTGCACATCAACTAGCTGTGGACGAAACTGTGCATGTGTGCAAAGACTATGCAAAGCAACTCCAAGGGCTGGCGTGCAAACAACAAAATTGCACACATGCAAACTGCTTATTTATACACTAAGTCTATTTGTTTGATGCAAGATTGCATGTGAATTTGGATGCTCTTGCATCATACACCCCGGGTAAGAAAATGTGTGAGCATGGTACTCACACACTTGGGATAGGTGGTAGAACCACCCTTTTGAACATGTATGAATGGTCTTGGCATGCCCTTGTGCCATTAAGGTAATTCTTGCCTTCCATTTCGGTTTGGCTGTGAACCAAGTCACAAACCATCCTCCACCAAGTCCTCTTTACTTCGCTATTGCGCCAACTCTCACTCTCTTTGGGTTGACCTCCTTTGTCTGCGTTGGACGATGCACTATTGCTCTTCATTGTGACACTACCCATGGAGATCACTCTAGGCTTTCCATGGTTCGCATGAAATATCCCTCTTAGGGCAGATTTATACCATTCTGAAATTTCACTGAAACCCTAACATGAAAGTACATAACTCTGAAAATGATCCATAAAACATGATTGGAAAAATATAATCCACATTGACCCTCAGAAATTAAGGAAATTCGATCTATTTCCATGGTAGAACCCTTACAACACCAAATCCGATTTTTATAATAAATTTCCGGGCTTGTAATTAAATAATTTACAACTAGTTATACCAGTGAAAATTCAACAACAATTAACCAACCGGATGAAGCCAAAAGCTGAACAGCCCTCAAATTAGTCTTCTTGGGGTGATGTCAGCCCTCAAAGGGGAGACGTAAGCATGTGAAGACCCCTATAGGCAGGTCGTCAACCTCCAAATTGCCTCCTAGCTGCTGTGCCAACTTCAAACTGATGCCCTAGCTGCTGTGCCACACACAAATCAGATCTCTATGCCTTGTCCAATGATCTTTCGCTCAAATGTTACCCTTGAATGAAGCCACCAGCAGAATGTTGAGGTTTTTCCTCCCCTATATCTGATTGTTGAAGAGGGTTTTCATCCTCAATTGCTGAAAGTCGAAGCAAACATGCTTAACTCATAAAAAATCAAGTGATAGATCCTCGATCCCCAAAACGAACCTCTCCATCTTCATTTATACCTTTTCCCCAATTCAAACTCCAAAGTAGGCTGCTCTAAGGGGGGTGAAATAATATATTTAAAAAGTGATCCCCTTTTAATTTTCAAATTAGAAATAAATTGCCGACATAAAGCTAATTTTTGGCAACTTAGTCAAAAAATGAACCATGTTCCCCTTTTTCCTTAATTTCCTTAGCCTACAGGGTACCACAAGATAGGCTAAGGGTCTTCTTCCCACCCTAAACCCGAGAAGGGGACATTACATTGCGCCCTCACTTTCCTTCCTCTGCGGGACATCCTTCTTCATCTTCATGCATATTGTCTTTTCTTCCCCAAGCAAGTCGTCCTTGCCTTTGTGCATGACCAAGTGACTTTGATGCGCAATCACATCCTCGTTCTCCTTTAATGGATTCAGAATATAACTTCATCCATCCTTCTTCACTTGTACAATATTCACTCTCCCATCATACAACATCTCACGATCACAATACCATGGCCTTCTGAACAAAATGCAGCATGCATCCATTGGTAAGAAATCACACAGAACCTTGTCCATGTGTTTGCCAATTTGCATCTCCACCTCGCATTGCTCTTGCACAATACCATCTTGACCTTCCACCAACCATGATTCTTGATAAGGCTTTGGGTGCAGCTTGCCTGCCAAACCCCATTTCATCACCATATTTGTAGACACTAGGTTGTCCGTGCTTCCACTATCCATCACCACTCTGTAGAATTTACCTCTAGTCTTGCACTTGTTCTAGAAAAGATGTCTTATTTGAATTTTCTCCTTGCGCTTTCCTGCAAGTTTTAAGGCTTTCCTTGCTAATCAAACTCTCTCCTTGCTCAGGTTCCTCTTCATGCTCAATGACTTCCATGGACTCTAAGTCTGCTTGTAGGACTTGCATGTCGGCATTGTTCCCTTTACTTTTGCCATCACATATTTGTGCATGAGGGCACTCATATGCGTGTTGTCCAACTTATTCCCACCTTAAGCAGGTTCCACCGAACCTTTCTCCTCTTCCTATACTGAAATTACTTTCTCCTCTTGTGGAAGTGGCTCCTCCTTTGGTCTGTTGCTCTTGCATAGTACTCATGCCTTAACTCCTTTGTTTGAGTGTCGGTTATTCTTCACTACCACCAAGCGTCCCTTTCGCTGTTGTAGTACTCTGCCTGCGTTGCAAATTCTGGGCTCGCAGAGCATATTGATACGCCTCCTCTATGCTCTGCAATCTTCCTATGGTGATCTCATCTTTGATGATCCATTGTAGTCCATCAATGTACATGCAACCTTCTCTTGGTCCATCTCGCTATGACCATCACTAATGGGGATCTTTTAGAAGTCCTTCGTGTACTCCTTCAAGCTTTGTTCGTTTTGTCGCAGATTATGCAACTTCTTCAACAAGTTCAACCGATAATCTCCAGGTAGAAAATTTGCTCTTCAACTTTGCAATCGTCCTTTCCCAATGGGAAATTTTGTCTTTGCCCTTGCAATTTCTCTCAAGCTGTACCTCCTTCCACCACAAAGCTGCGTGCCCCTTCAACTTTGTTTGCACAACTTTCATCTTGTACGCATCTGCTATTTGTCAAACTCAAAGTACTCCTCCATCTATGTGATCCAATCTATTAATTCCTCTGGCTACAATGTTCGTGAAAAACATGGTATCTCCATCCATGCTCCTCTTCCAATCTTGGAAATGGATTTGATAGTTCTCTCTCCTCCATCTAGTTGCTAATTTGCTAGTCTTGCTTTAGCTTGATCCGCTTCCTATTTTTTGACCTCTGTATTGTTCACATCATCCCTGGGACAAATCCTTTTCTCGTATCTTTCTCCAGGGCAATCATTCTCATCTGCCCCATTCGCAACATCTCCACGATCTCATCAAGACTTTTGGCTACATTGGAAACTATTGTGCTTGTTCTCGCCACTCTCCTTGATGGCATCTTGACGTCTTGTAACCTCAGACCTGCTGTTACATCACTCTTTGCAAACCTACATAGGTCACACACTCGCTCACCTCTCTATTCTCTACCCACCTTCACAAAGATGGAAAACCCTAAAATCTTGTTCTCTGTCAACCTAGAGTTGTTCCTTGCTTTGATACCAATTGATGCAGTCACGATAAGGGGATCTAATGAAGGATAGCATTTTATCATTCAACCTACACGACAATAGACAAACACACAGTCCTTATGCAACTTAATAACAATAACAACAAATCTCTATTGCTTAAAAGAGAGAATACATGTGCATCCTCACACACTCAGCCAAATCTGGCTTACAAAACACTCACAATGTTATACCTTTAGTTTGCTCAGGGATGTGATTCATCCTTACAACCCTTTCCATAGATTTGCACATAGATCTCTGCTTGCAACACCTCCATAGGCCACACTCTAGACTCTCACCTCATAGGGTTTTGAATCCCTTCTCAAATGTAGGAGATATGTTTATATAGATACATGGTCCACTTGATTACATATATGCTTCATAACAAACTCAACAACCCACTAAAATCATTAAATACATATTACAGTCCACTGCATCATAACCATAGTATTGTGACTTCATGAGTTTATGAAAAACTTGCAGAGTCTCGATTTGAGTAGGGGCCCGTGAGTTTTAGGGTCTCAACTTGGCTAACTCAGTAACTTCTATTTTTCACAATGTTAATTTTTTTGTTACAATATAAATGCTTCACTTTAGAAAAAATATTATTATCTTAGCTTGTTAATACATTTGGTTCTTTTTAACTATTGATCATTTTCCGTGTTTTAAATTTTATTTTGAAAAAATGTGTTGAGTAGTTGACCTCTATATTTATATTTTATGTCTTGATATTTAGGTTGAATTAGTTTGATATGTTAAATAAATTTAAATAATAACATTTATATTAATTGTTTATATTATTGATATTATTTTTAGTAAAATGTATAAGAATTTATGTTATTTTAAAAATTAAGATTTTTTATTTTACCGAGTCCTATTGAATTTTTGCCGAGTAAGAGTCAGAAAATGCTTTTTGAGGCTCATCCAAGTCCGAGTCTCAATACTATGATCATAAAACATCACAAGGTGACATTAAATGAGCTCTCCACAACTGTCCATTATTTAAGGCATTATATGGTAAGGGTTAGGAACTTGTAATGGCTCCTTTGCCCAACAAATGGATTTCTTTTTAAGAACTTGTGCTCCACAAGTACGTTGCACAGAGATGGCAACTTTGCATGTTAGTCGCAATGACTTGCAAACAAAGTTGCGCGTAGAAGTCCATGCACAGGTTGCGCAAGACCTTTCAACTCGCTCCACTACACACTGATACTTCTTTGTAGAATATTGCAAGCTTTTGTGAAACAAAGTTGTGCACTAGAACTCGGGCATCACAAGACTTCACAAGGCTCTCAACATAACTTTACTGTGTGGAACTTCTCAAACTTGTGCAAAACTAGACAAACTATAAGTAGACCACTTGGGTTTTCTAGCTGCGCACACCAACATGTTGCACGGAAGAAACTGTGCGCGCATAAAGATTGTGCAAAGCAACTCCATGGTCTTGTGTGTAAACAACAAAATTGCACATAGCTGCAAATTGCTTATTTATACACTAAGTCTTTTTGTTTGATACAATATTGATTGTGAACCTATATGCTCCTACATCACTTCTAGTCCTTTGAGCTTCATCCAATTGTTGTGGCAACCTTCATGATGCCTTTGAACCCGCGGACAACACCTTTGTACTCCCAACAATCACTCTGGCTCGCCATGCAAACTTAAAGACACTTGTCCTGCCTCTTGGTCTTGCGTGAACACTGACTTGAATTCCTAGCTCGCTAATCACACTTTGTACCCTAGTTGCAGATGCCCGACTCCAAGTCCACCTCGTGATGAAGTCCATGACTCTCCTCACCAAGATTTGTTAACAACATTACCTGCCAAGTCGCTTCAAGGAACCGTCCATGACAAGTCCTTGTAGATTGCATTCCATGCAACGGGGTTCTCTTCCTTTTGTTCAATCACTCCATGATCCTGTGATGTCCTTCCCATCCACCACATTGCCTTATAGAGACATCTTGTCTGCCATTGAGCTCTCCATCAATACTCCATGTTTTGAATCGAATGCCTTTGCCCTTGACATCCTTTCACGAGCCTCGACTCTTGTGTGTCCACTACTTAATTGTAACTGTAATTACATCCTCTGCGCATCACCATCGCCTGTAGATGAGTAGTTTCTGCCCTAAGACCACCAGAGAACCCTCTGTGATGAGTATTCTGTCATTGTCCCTATAGACTATGTTCCATGCAGGTGAGGTACTGTTCTTCCTGCAGACGTTTGCTCCTATACTCGTGATGAACTCCTGGTCCACCACCCCATAGTCTATTGGCCACCATGTCCACAAAGGCTCACACTTCTAACATGTGCACGACAACATCAACACCTTGTGCCTCAATCTAGAATCCTCCACTAACCCCTTGTGATGACCCTTTGTCTCACAACTTTTGTTTTCCACACCCTATGTGTTGAGGCACTTCCCTTTTCCTTGTGCAATACTCGGTTTTTTTGGGAGGTCACTTATGCTGGGACTACTCAGGCCAAAGTGCATTTAACAACACTGCACAACACTCACTGAACCACTCATGACTCCATAGAATAGTTCCTCAGCTTGCCATCTCAAGGGTTTGCCCCAACAACTGTTCTGTTCTGCTGTTGGAAGGCTTTTCCGGCATTTGGTATGCCTGCATGCACTTGTCGGGATACTCTCATTCACCCTGTAGTACGTTTAGCATACTGGTCTGTTGTGTTTATAGTATTAAAATTTGTCAAAACTTGCTGAGTACTCACGAGTAATCTCTGATCATTTTGAAAATGGTTAATTGGCTTGTGACTCACGAGCCGAGTCAACACAGGGTACTCGCTAGTTTCAGCAAGTAATTTCCCGTGATTACTTGCCAAAATTCACAAGTGTCCTGCGTTTATTCAGCTGATGGAAGAATATAACAGCCTGCGGCAAAAAAAATCATTTTTATCAATAAAAAAACCCTCAGTTTTTTTGTCTTTTTCTTCTATGCTAAGGCGATTTTTGTGCATTTGACAGTGACCAACACTTTGTACTCACATAGTTTGTACTTTGTACTCACAGAAAATTCATGCACAAATGAAAATCAAAGGCAACGGAAGAAGAATGACTCTACTGGGGGCTGCCACCCCCAGACCCCCGCATCGGAACAAAAAGAAATAGTGGGGGAATCCGCGCACAAAAAAGGTGCTAGTTATTATTATTCCTATGCCCAATGGATGTAATTTAACAGTGTTTTACTATTTTACATGCTATTTAAGTTTTATATATATATATATATATATATATATATATATATATATATATATATATATATATATATATATATATAATAGTGATAAAGTTGCCAAGTAACTGTCGAGTGCGGAGTCCGAGTCAAAATTTATATATATATATATATATATATATATATAAAATAGTGATAAAGTTGCGGAGTCTGAGTCAAAATTTTGGGCTGCTGAGTACGAGTTTTAATACTCTAGTTGGGTTGGCCTTTAAGTTAGAGCAATCAATATGCAGTCATGTGCAATTAATATAATCCTGGTTTTGATTGGACTTGGGTACTGAGTGGGAGGATATAATAATGTCTGTAAGAGTTCTGTGCAAAACGTATTTGTTAGAAGCAAAGGGATATTCCATTTTGGCTTTGCTTGTACAAGCGTCAGTAACTCATAGGGTCCTGATAAAATAATTAAAGGAGTCTAAAAATAATCTCAGTGTGGGGTGAATGGGCAGTGAACTAGACTTCTATAGTTCCTTGGGAATCTGCTTGCTTATATGTTATGCACTCTCTCAACTTTAGCATAGCCTCGTTAGTGGCCTAAATTGCTGGAGCTTCGAAAACATAGTTGGAGCTTTGATCTCGACAAACTATATCTTTGACAATGGCATCAAACTATCATTTTTTTCACTAAATGTTTTGAAAATGTAGGAGGTACCTCTTGCTATCTGCCTGCAAGAGGTGAATTGAGTTACGAAAGAAATTTTAGATATATTGGGGGCCAAAACCTTCATTTTGCAAGATTTACTTCAAACAGCCACTGTTATTATATGGTGGTCCCAATGCATCGGATGTGTTAAAGCCAACAAGTAATGCCATTTAGCATATACAAGACAAATTTTAAATATTTTCAGTTATATGACCAGTAGTGGCATCCAACATGTAAAAGACAAATTGCATATCTTTTTAATCAGGGCTTTGCTGCTTAATTTTTTGTGGGCTGTATGTAACTGCTAAACGTACTATGCTACCATTTTAGTTTTGAGTTTTGAATCATTGTCTTTATCATCACCAACATTTTTGCTTTCCTTGGCAATATAGCTGGAAATATTACATTGATGTATAACAATTAGACAGTAGCATGGCCTGCTGAATAATGTTCATCTTAAGCTTGTTTACCAGAATATCATAGTAAAGCCATTCGTCAAAACTCACTGAAACCTTTGTGCATAAGTCGGGTCAGCAATGTGCCATAAATCTTGGAAAGAATCAACTAAACTTTGCTCAGCACGGAAAAACTGGAAAATGCTTGGTTTATTAAAAATATTGATGAAATATACAGAATTTTAAATTCAGAACATTTTTTTGATGGGCGTAGCTTGTTTAAAGGTTTCTTACACTTGTTAGTTGTTAAGTTTGAGTGACTTTATATATATATATATATATATAAAATCACTCAAACTTAACAACTAATATATATATAAAGTCACTCAAACTTAACAACTAATGTATATATAAAGTCACTCAAACTTAACAACTAATATATATATATATATATATATATATAAAGTCACTCAAACTTAATAACTAACAAGTGTAAGAAACCTTTAAACAAGCTACGCCCATCAAAAAAATGTTCTGAATTTAAAATTCTGTATAATATATATATATGGCATTTGAACCTTGTCCAAGACAGGCAGTATATCTGTTACTGCGTTAAATCTATGGATATTTATATTACATGCCATTTCTTTCTTCTTGTCACTTACAAGTCTCCTTTCTTAGTTCACGCAGCTGATTTTTCTCTTTTAGAGTTTGGTTTCTGTATAAGTTAAGATTAATATATTCATTATTTTTATTTCATTTGAGTAGGTTATATAAATTTATAATTATAAAAATAGATCTAGTGTGTGTATGCTTCTCAGTAATTTTTTAAATAATATTTTGACAGGTTTGATTTTAGACTAGAAATAGCTCGTATGGTCTTTTTAGATGTATACCTTTTCAATTCAAAATTTTAAGGCATTCGGTTTATATGTAAATTCGCACTGGAAAATTTTTAGGATGGGATTTTTCAGAAAAAAATTAGGATGGGATTTTTCAGAAAAAAATTAGGATGGGATTTTCCAGCACAATAAAGAGTAGTGTCTGAATTGCAGGTGTGCAAGTTCTTAGAAGTTTCCAAACTTTCGTTTCTACCAGAGTATGGGCCTAAGTTGAAAGAGGAGTTTGTCATGGTCAGACATCTGCCAAAGATACATGTAGAAGAAGAGTCGACAAGATGTGGAAGTTGTTGGTGGCTTTGTTGTTGTTGTAATGAAAACTGGCAGAAGGTTAGACGAATTTTTGAGAAATCTCTAAACTTATATTTTTTAATCTTTATTGGAAAAATCATTTCAATTGCCTCGGTAATTAGTCTTCAACTCAAGTGATTTATATGAATATCGAAACTCATAAATTTTCTATTGGTAGTTTTATTTTCATAACACATAATCATTGCATGTTGGGGATTATCATTCTTCAATTCTACGGAAAAAAATGTTCAAGTATATAGGAGAGGTGTATGAGATTCCTATTTGATGCTTTTTGGTGTAACTGATTTCTTGGCGTATATTGCCCCTTTCCTTGCTTTATAATGTTTCTTTATTGAATGTACCTATTTTGCATGCTATGGGGAATGACTAGATTCTTTGTATATATTGTCCCTTTGCTTCCTTTGTTTTATTCCTTTTGTTGGATAAAATAAAATTTACAATAATGTATTAACATTCACCTATTTATAATGAAATGTGAAGAATAGTAATTATGAAAAAGATTAAAACTTGTACTTTATAACTCAGTGGTTATTCTTCCCTTGTTCATCCCCCAAAACTTGGCTGACTTGACCTCATTTTTAACCTAGGTTCGGCCAACATGACTCAAATAAGTCATCCCCTAAGAAAATCTATTTGTGCAGGGTAACTGTTGACTCACAAATCATTTGACTCATAATGACTCACAATCACAGATAAACATTATACAGTGTCCCCCATAATGTTTATTTAATGTGGGGATCAACACTCAATCGGCTCAACGAACATCTTCAATTTTGCAATCATGGGTCTATGGAACTAAAGCTAGCATGGTCACATACTTTCCTAGTCATTTTTGATGGTGCTATGATGTATGCCCCACTCATGTTGCTTACTGTATGAGTATCTTGTTTCCTCAATATTAGGGATCACCATCTAGCTCTAATGCATGCTTATTTTGAAGTCATTGTACCTCCTGTAGAGGACTTCTCCATTTGGGTTCACAATTTTTTTTGGAATATGCACACTCATTGTCATTTGTCTTCCAAAATCTGTTATGATGTCATTTGTCTTGTAAAACTTGTCATGATGTCAGTGTACCAAACTATTTTCTTATCAATAATTGTGATTCTGACAAGTTAGGCAAGCCTCTCTATACCATGACTGGTTAGAACATTCTCGTTTGAATCTTGGGCATTTCCAAAGATAACTATAGGACTAATTTCATCATTATGGCTATAATGTTTCTTTCAATATTGCGTTGTATATGGATTTTCCTTCACCTGTTCATCACAACAACCTGCCTTTGCTTCTTGTTCATGATATCCTATGCCTGTGTTGTTATTCTTGTTTTGAGGAATAATTGGGTCAACAATACTTTGCCGGCTATTGCCGGATTCTCGACCCTTGTATCCCATTTTGTGCATCAAATTCAAATTGCTATAGGGAGTTTTCTGCACACCCGTATCATACTCAAAACCAATACCAGTGGCATCTTTTCATAACTTCTGCATCATTTGTTTTAGGCTTCACAATGTCTGTCATAATCTCTGTGTCTCGGGTTTCTCTTTGTTTGTCACAATGACTACATCACACTTTTCAGGTTTTACACCATAAAGCTTTTGTCAGTGGCCAAGCCTGGCCAGTAATTTTTGATTGGTGTTGCCCTTTGCCACCAATTGTTTTTGAATATGTTTAATGAATTCATTGGTATTTACTTCCACATTTTGTATACGCAATGTCATATTGGTAATTTCTCTTTCTACATATTATTGACATTTCTGTAACTATTTCAAATTATTTGCCTTATCCAGGATGGAAAATTGAAAGTATATCCTGCGTAATGCACAGCTGCCAGACAATGGATGAACATCTGTATTCTTCATGAAAAAATATGCAAGATCAAAATTCTTTCAATTGAAAGATACCTTTAAATGATGAAGTTTTGCCTACTTAAGTTGATTTCCAGAAAGGAACTAGTTTTTTCAGTAGTTTGCAGCTGAAATCCTCATATCTTGCAACTGCTAGGCTAATTGATGCAAAATTGTAGCTATAGATTCTCCTCTATGTCCTATTCAAAATCGCTATGGAACTGTATAAATTGGAGATCTGCACAAAACGTTATATATTTTTGTGATCCTGGGTGCTATTTGTGCAAGAAACAAGCAGTTCTGAAATAAAGTATTGACAGGTGATATCTTCCTTGACATTGCTCAGAAGTATAGTATTTAATATATCAAAACAAACTGTGGGGAAGTATCCAAAGAATCGAATGACACTTCAATCTGGATTGTCATTTTTGAAGTTAGCGTACTTTTCCTACCAACACATTAACTCCATAATCTTAATGAATTTCTTCACCTGAACACTCTTAAGAATGACACGTTGAACTCACAGGGAAGGATTTGTTCACTCTGACAACATTTTGGAGAAAACAAACATTGCTATAATGCTTTAACATTCGTGTATTCACAATGAGATCTGAACAAGAGTAATTAAGAAGGTAAAACTTGTGTTTTGTAATATATTGATAATTCTTCCAATGTCTCCCCAAATGACACAAGCCATAGCTTATTTAGGTATGATTTGGCTTCCTTTTACCACTTCACAAAACTTCAAGAAAAACCATTTCGCACATGATCTAATCAAAGTATTATGTTATTCAAAACTAAAACTTACACATCTTTGGTGATATATCCCAATGGATTTGGGTTTGGATGCTCATGTCTTCAAACCCATTTTATGGACAAGTCTCAGAGATCAGCATTCTTTGACTCCCTGTAATAGTAATACTTATGATGTACAAATCTTTGAATTCATATTCGATCACGGAATAGATGCTCTTCGACTTCATTGGGAATCTGCTCCTGCTGAGTTCCTTTATGTACTTGTCGCCAATGCTTTAGCCGAGGAATTTTTCATAACCTATTTTTCTTCAAGCTTTTTTGGTGAAGATTTACTCAATGTGTTTTTTTGGCAATGACTTACTCAAACTGGTCTTATTTGGCACTGTTAATGCTTTATACTTTGATGGTTCAACCTTCATTGAAGCATACATAGTTTTTTCACTTGTTGGCGACCCATGCCAAAATTGTAATGCATGTGTCTACTTCTTCGTCATCTATTCCACCTTTGTTTTGGGAAGTCTTCTTGCCTGGATGGCAGGAATCAATTCTGAATGCAGAGTCCAATACTGCTCAACTCTGTGTCCATTCTTCTTGCAGTGCTTACAACTCTCCTTCCCGATGTCCGGATTTATGCCTCTTATGTAATTTCACAGTACATCTTTATCTGTCCCTGCCAGCTCCTACACATTTTTTGCCCTTGCTTCAGTTTGATATAGAACCACTTGATAAGTTGCTTAGCCTTGTATTTAATAGGATAAAACTAAGACTTGACCAAGTGCTTGGTTTACTACCAATTTTCCACAGAGGTTAATATCTGCTTCTGGGGTGTCTGCATGGTCCTTTCCCACGGGGTAATTGCCCTGTGCAGAGTTGTGCCTCTTGAGCCAAATTGCCTACAAGTTTCTGTCCTGAAGTTTGTTGTCCAGGAATAATCAACTTTTACACCCTTGTTGCAAGGGCCGATTCAATATATCTATGTGCATCCAAAGCAATTCACTTCTTTGGGTGTTTTGCACAATTATCGACATGCAGTTGTACTTTTATATCCAGTTATGCTAGTCAAAATCCAATGCATAACCATGTCCACTTCTTGTTGGTATGAATGAGGAGCAAAGTGGGTGATCCTAGAATGTTTTCAAATCATCTCTTGAACAAAGTGTTTGTGTGGAGGATTGCTTATGCTTTTTAGAGGGTACATGAAAGCTTATGAGGGGGTGTTTTGCACAATTATCGACATGAAGTACTCGTATAGCCAGTTTTAATAGTCAAAATCCAATGTATAACCATGTCCACTTGTTGGTATGAATGAGGAGCAAAGGGGGTGATGCTAGAATTTTTCAAACTATCTCTTGAACAAAGTGTTTGTGTGGAGGATCGCTTATGCTTTTCAAAGGGTAGACGAAAGCTTATGGGGGCACAAGTGGAGATTGAGATCAAGTTTGTGAGGTCTGTCATGCCCCTTTTTCGAAATATTTAATTATGGAAATAATTTAATAATAATATTTTAAGTTGTCTAAAGTCGCTTTATTTTATAACATGGAAAAATGACACTTCTATATTATTATTATAAAGGGGGTCAAAAGTTATATTTATTAAGTGGGCCAAAAAATGTAATATTTATTAAATGGGCCAAAAGTAATATTTCCAAAAAATAACATTTTACTAAAAGTGTTTTAAAACTTTTTTAGGGTTTTTGGAATGAAAAGTGAAATTATAAAAAGAGGAGCCAGGCTCAAAAGTGATTATTCATTATTCATCTTTGAAATCAAAACCCTATTTCCAGGTTGGAGCTTTCATGTTCAACTTTTTGGTCAGAGGACGAAAACCCTCCGGTGAATAGGGGTAGAGGATGAAAACCCCATTGAGGCAATTCCACCCAAGGATCACAATTGTGTAGACAAATCAGGTTATTTTTAGATTTTAGTTGGTTGGAAGTGATTATCAATTTCCAGAATTTTTGTGAGGGTTTACTGGATCAACAAATTGGAGTTTTCTTTCGTGCAAGGGCTGTCGTACTGTAGGTGAAATGCTGTATCATTTGGAGACAGATGCGTCTCAAAACTCAGCCTTTGGGACTGCTGCACGGGCCTTGGTGAGAGGTTGTGGGGGCTGAAAGGGAGATCACTGCAGTTTATACAGCTGATGTACACAGTCCAGGAGATTGCTGCAGTTTATACAACTGCTGTAATCCATTCATAGCCAATCGATCTTTCCGTTCCAGTGATTGCATGTTATTGTAACTCATTCGTAGCCAGCCATACCTTCATCTACAATGGTCAAGTCATTAAAATCAGTCAGGCTATACTATCTAACACTATTCTTATAAGTGTTAGGCTGTTGGGTATTGATATTAAACTAAGGTTTCATATCAAATAAGGGGATTTTTTGCAGTTAATGATCAATTTGTGTAAACATCCATATTTTCCATTCAATTCAATAAAGATTTCGATTGGGGTTTCAGTATTAAATGTTGCATGTGCTAGTCTAGTATTTTCATGTGAATATAAAAATCAGATTAAAAAATTTACTAAAAAGGGTTTATGAAAAAATCCAAAATTGTTGCTTTTTGTCCAAAAAGGGACATTACAGGTTGTGGTGCAATGGATTGTTGGTGGTGCTTAAACCCAATTTTGCAAAAAGCAAAACTAGGTCGTTTTGGGTTTCTCATGCTCCCATGCTCACTTCCCATTACCAATATCAACACCCCATTACTAAAAGAAGAAAATTCAAGTATGTTCAAGAAAATCTCTGAGTGGGCCAAGGCCCCACACATTCCATATGGCCTCCTCAAGCCCAACCAACACACCAAAGACAGAGCGATGCTTTCCAACAAATTAAAGCAGAGCACACTTCCCCAATTGGTTTATTACAGCCCTTGCCCATCCTAGGCTAGAAATGGAAAAGTATATCCATGGATTTTATCATAGGTTTTCCTAAAGGGAGTGGAATGGACTGCATTTTTGCTGTAGTGGATTGGTTAACTAAGTATGCTCATTTCTTTGCCATCCCTACTGAGTTCAAAGCACCATAGGCGGCTGACCTATTTATAGATATGTATTCCAGCTACATGGCTTGCCAAAGACCATTGTTAGTGATAGGGACACATGATTCCTCAACACCTTTTGGTAGGAGTTATTTCGTTTGACTAGAACCAAGCTCACTCCTAGTACCAACTATTACCCCCAAATGGATGGGCATACAGAGATATTTAATAAGTGGATTGAAGGGTATGTAGGTAACTATGTCATAGGTCAACAGACAATGTGGATTAAATGGTTGCACCTTGGAGAGCATTGTTATAATGCTACTTACCACATGTCCATTGGCATGACACCATCTAAGACACTAAATGGATATGATGCATCTACCTTCACTGATTTGGTGTTCATTAACAGTCACGTACCGACAACTCGTGACTTTGTGGAACATAGTAGAGACATTCTGAGGTCACTTAGAGACCATTTGCAACATGCACAGAATCAACAAAATTTTAATGTAGACCGGCATTGTAATGAGTGATTATTTGAGGCTAGAGATATGGCTTTTCTACTCTCGCAGCCTGGTAGGCAAGCTTCCATGAAACGAAGTGATGCCAAAAAGCTCAAACCTGGCTTATATGGACCGTACAAAGTATTGAGGAGCATTGGAGAGGTGGCCTCTGAGTTGGAGTTACTAGCAGGCAATCGGCTTCACAATGTTTGTAATGTGTCTTGCCTTAGAAAGGTACTTGGACAACATGTTGTGCCATCAGCTAATTTGCCACCCTTGGATGATGAGGGGGAATTTGTATTGGTTTTAGATGCCATTATTGACACACGAGAGAAGAGATTGAGAAACATGGTCATCATGGAGTATTTGGTTTGTTGGAGGAGTCCACCCATAGAGGATGCTCCTTGGGAGGGGCTAGAGATACTTGAACATCCGGCGTTGTATTGCTTGTGGGCAAGCAATTCCGGGAAGGGTGGATTTGTAATGTCCCCTTTGTGCCGAGTCAACATGTATGGGACCTCACGAGCTTATTTTTATACTTCTTGATGGGCAAGTGGTGATTGCTAGAGAAGTATTATTGGTGAGGATTGGTTTTGTTCATTTGTCCCTGGTATTTTGATGAGTTTTGGACCATTTCCTATATTTTAGAGGCATTTTTGTAATGTCCCCTTCTTAGGGCTAGTCAGTTGGGTGACCGTTAGCTTATTCCCCGAGTTCTCGTAGGCTAATTGGTATTGGTTAGGGGACTCCAAAGATCTTGGAGAGCACTAGTTTATGTTTAATTGGTTTCTATTTGTGGCTTTGAGCTCAGTTGGCATTATGGATTGTAGTGATGCTTTCAGAAGTGTTTTTGGCCTCCAGGTTGGTGCTCCAAGATTCTTGGAGAGCATGTCTATTTTTAGTAAGTCACCCGATTGGCTCCGATCATCATCCTACATCTTCAGTATCATCCCACTGTGATCATAGTTTGATTTTGATTCAATTTTAGTGCTGTCCGATCCTTTGGGATTAAACCCACCTACACTTCAAGAAGCTATCAAAAAGGCAAGAGATATGGAGTCATCTAACTTTATAAATAAATTTCAGTCAAAGGGGTTCCAACATAAAAAGGACAAGGACAAGAAATATTTCCAAAAAGATTCAAATCAGACCAAGAAGGTGTCAACAAGAATGGATGAAGACCCTCGAAATGACCTCAAAAGAAAGAAATTGTGCTTCGGCTGTAAAGAACCATGGGACCCAACTCACAAGTGCTCAGTGAAGGCCAAAGCTAAGCAAATTGAGTACTACTCAGTCGATGAATCAGCTTCAAAAAAATCAGATCAACAACCTGATTTGGAGGAGAAAAAGGAAGAAAGCGCATTAGAAGAGGCACAAAAGGAGTGGGAAAGTGCAGGCACACTTGCCCATCTCTCTAGTTTCCAAAATGTTTGATCATGTAGAGTTCGGGGAGTATTATGTGGACAGCAGATAGTCACACTTATTGATGTAGGTGCCACATAATTTTATTGATGAGGGAGTTGTTGCCAAAAGGGGAATCAAAACAGAAAATTTTGATGGCTTCAAGGGATGGTAGCTGATGGTTTCACCCTCACATGCACTAGGAAGATTCCTAATTTGAGCATACAGTTGGGTGATTACGAAATCAGAGATGACTTCTACGTGGTGAACATTGGAGACACAGATGTAGTGCTTGGCATGCAGTGGCTGCGATCTATAGGGGAATTTTATATGAATTTGCAGACCATGGAGATGAAGTTTGAAGTAGATGGTAAGGTGTTAGAGTAATGTCTAATGGCGGGCCACATGTAGTCTCTTTCAAAAGGATGGAGAGGCTAATTAAACATGACTAGGTTGAGTGGGCAATAGAGTGCATTATTATGCCCACCATTACAGAGCAAGGGAAGAGGAGTTACCATCCAGATGTTTAGGTCTTGCTATCTAAGCATGGCAAAGTTTTTAGTAGCATACCTCCTGGGAGGCCTCTAGAGGGGCATTGAGCACGTGATAGAGTTGAAGTTGGGTGCAAAACCCTTTATCACCACCCCTTATAGGTATTCGAAGAGGCACAAAGATGAAATAGAGAAGGCCACCAAGGCGCTGTTAGCCAAAAAGATTCAAAAAGATTAAAATCAGACAAAGGTGTCAACAAGAATGGATGAAGACCCTCTAAATGACTCAAAAGAAAGAAATTGTGCTTCGACTGTAAAGAACCATGGGACCCAACTCACAAGTGCTCAGTGAAGGCCAAAGCTAAGCAAATTGAGTACTCAGTCAATGAATCAGCTTCAGAAAAATTGGATCAGCAACTTGATTTGGAGGAGAAAGAGGAAGAAAACTCATCAAAAGAGTCAGAAAAGGAGTGGGAAAGTGGAGGCACACTTGCCCAACTCTCTAGTTTCCAAAAGGTTGGATCATTTAGAGTTCGGGGAGTATTATGTGGGCAGCGGATAGTCACACTTATTGATACAGGGGCCAAACATAATTTTGTTGATGAGGGAGTTGTTGCCAAAAGGGGAATCAAAACAAATTTTTTTGATGGCTTCAAGGTGATGGTAGTTGATGGTTTCACCCTCACATGCACTAAAAAGATTCCTAATTTGAGCATACAGTTGGGTGATTACGAAATCAGAGATGACTTCTATGTGGTGAGCATTGGAGACACAAATGTAGTGCTTGGCATGCAGTGGCTGCGATCTATAGGGGAGTTTTATATGAATTTGCAGATCATGGAGATGAAGTTTGAAGTAGATGGTAAGGTGTTGCTTAGAGGAATGTCTAATGGCGGGCCACATGTGGTCTCTTTCAAAAGGATGGAGAGGCTAATTAGACATGACCAGGTTTAGTGCGCAATAGAGTGCATTATTATGCCCACCATTACAGAGTAGGAGAAGAGTTACCATCCAGATGTTCAGGTCTTACTGTCTAAGCATAGCAAAGTTTTTAGTAGCATACCTCCTGGGAGGCCTCCAGAGAGGGGCATTGAGCATGTGATAGAGTTGGAGGAGGGTGCAAAACCCATTATCACCACCCCTTATAGGTATCCGAAGAGACAGATGAAATAGAGAAGGCCATCAAGGCGCTGTTAAACATGGGACACATTAGGCCTAGTAGAAACCCCTTCGCATCTTTGGGTGTTGGTGAAGAAAAAGGATGGGACTATGTGAATGTGCATAGACTATAGGGCTTTGAATAAGAAAACAATCAAGAACAGGTACCCCATCTCGAGGATAGATGAGCTCATATATGAGCTACATGGAGCAGTTTACTTCTCCAAGATAGATTTGAGATCGGGCTATCATCAGATACGAGTTCGTGAGGAAGATGTGGAGAAGATTGCCTTCAGGTGTCACTTTGGATACTATGAGTTTCTGGTTATGCCTTTTGGCTTAACCAACGCTCCTGCCACTTTCCAGTCTTGCATGAATAGAGTTTTCAACAAACAACTCTGTAAGTTTGTTTTGATATTTTTTGATGATATTTTGATTTTTAGCAAGACATGGGAGGAGCATACGAGGCATCTTGATGAGGTTTTGAGCATCCTTGAGAGGGAGTCTTTGTTTGCAAAGGAATCAAAATGTGAATTTGGTATGATAGAGTTTCTTTATCTTGGTCACATAATCAACTCCAAGGGTGTTAGTGTGGATTCAGAGAAGATCAAAGCTTTTTTAGATTGGCTTCCACCCACTAATCTCTCACAGTTGAAAGGATTTTTTTGGTCTATATGGTTTCTACAGGATTTTTGTCAAAGGTTTTTCACAGGTGGCTGCCCCAAAAAGGGGTCCTTTGTTTGGTCTAATACAACACAAACATGCTTTGATCAATTCAAACAAATTACGAGTACATGCCCATTACTAGCTATTCCCGACTTCACCAAGCCATTTGAGCTTGAGTGTGATGCATCCGGTGAGGGGATAGGTGCTGTCTTGATACAAAACAAACATCCTATTGCTTTTGAGAGTAAAAAGTTGAGGGGTGCTGAGAGGAGTAATTCTATTTATGATAAGGAGATGCTTGCCATTATGCATGCCTTAGCCAAATTCAGACAATATCTTGTGAGAGGTAAGTTCATTGTCAAAACCGACCACAATAGCCTCAAGTATTTCCTGAATCAAAAATATTTGAATGATAGACAACATAAATGGGTAAGTAAGCTTCAAGCTGGTGACTTTGACATTGTGTATGTCAAAGGAAAAAGAAACATTGTGGCTGATGCATTATTTAGGAGACCACATTTATGCTCTTTAGTGGAGATTACAACTGATTGGAAGGAGCTAATACTTGCAGTTTATGCTAAGGACTCTTGGGCTACTAGCATCATTGAGGGTACCTTACAGGATGATAGGTACGCTTTGGTAAATGAGCTCCTCATCTACAAAGGAAGGATTTACTTAGTACTTGATTCCGAGCTTAAGGAGAAGGGTTATGAGAAGTTTTCATGATGAACCTATGGCTGGTCACGCGGGTTTTTTCAAGACATACAGGCAGATCCGGGAAAGGTTTACATGGAAAGGACTTAAGAATGAAGTCCTTAAGTATGTTAGGGAGTGTCCCACATGTCAACAAAATAAAAATGAGCATACTTATCCTGCTGATTTGTTGTAGCCCCTACCCATTCCCAATCAAAAAATGGGAAAGTCTCTCAATGGATTTTATCATAGGGCTACCTAAGGTACAAGGTAAGGATTGCATCTATGTTGTTTATAGATTAACCAAATTTGCCCATTTCTTTGCTATTTCAGTAGTATTTACAGTAACAGAGGTGGCAGATTTGTTCTTTAGAGAGGTATTTAGGTTGCATGGGATGTCCAAGAACATTGTTAATGACATGGACAACAAGTTCTTGAGCTTATTTTGGTAGGAAGTTATTAGACTGAGTGGGACTGAGCTCTCTCCTAGTACAAGCTATCACCCAAAAACAGATGGGCAAACTGAAATTGTAAACAAATGGGTGGAAGGGTATCTCCGAAATAATGTTTTGGAGGAGCATAAGGCATGGGTAAGATGGTTGCATTTATGTGAGTATTGCTACAATTCCACCTACCATATCTAAATTAAGATGTCACCATTTATGGCTTTGTATGGATATGAGGCTTCTAGCTTCATTGATTTGTTGTTTGAGAATAGTAGAGTGCCTAAAGCTAAAGATTTATTACAGCAGAGTCAAGATATAATGAAATCCTTAAGAGATAACCTACAACAAGCTCAAATCCAGCATAAAATGTGTGCAGATCAGCATTGCATTGAGTGATATTTGAGGTAGGTGACATGGTTTATCTGAGGCTGCCGCCCTATAGGCAGCCCACTCTCAAGAAGAGTGGATCTGGGAAATTGAAGCCACGGTTTTATGGCCTGAGAAATTGAAGCCACGGTTTTATGGCCCGAGAAATTGAAGCCACGATTTATGGCCCATTTATGATCTCCAAGAGGATTAGAGAAGTAGCTTATGAGCTAGAGTTACATGAGTGTAGCAAGGTACACAATGTCTTCCACGTGTCTCGCCTCAAGAAGGTGCTAGGACATAATGTAGTTCCCTCTTCCGAGTTGCCACCATTGGACAAGGAAGGGAAGCTTGTTCTAATTCTAGAGGACATCATTTATTATAGGGAGCGTACTCCGAGGAAGAAGACTATCCGAGAGTACTTAGTGAAGTGGCAAAACTTGTCGGTAGAAGATGCTACTTGGGAGAGTGAGTAGATTTTACAACATCTTGATTTGCAATTGCTTGGGGACAAGCAATTCTAGGGAGGGAGGACTGTAATGTCCCTTTCTCAGGCCTAGTCAGTTGGGTGACCATTAGCCTATTCCCTGAGTTCCCGTAGGCTAATTGGTATTGGTTAGGGGACTCCAAAGATCTTGGAGAGCACCAGTTTATGTTTAATTGGTTTCTATTTGTGGCTTTGAGCTCAGTTGGCATTATGGATCGCAATGATGCTTTCATAAGTGTTTTTGGCCTCCAAGTTGGTGCTTCAAAATTCTTGGAGAGTACGTCTATCTTTAGTAAGTTACCCGGTTGGCTTTGATCATCATCCTACATCTTCAGTATCATCCCAGTGTGATCAGAGTTTGATTCTGATTCAGTTTTAGTGCTTTCCACAACTTGGGTGAATTATTGAATAATTCATTAATATTTCACTAATGCAGTCTAATGTTGAGAATTAATAAAAGAACTACTTAGTGTAATGGCTCGTTGGAAAGGTATTGAAGTGTTTGAAAAGTTGAATGCCTAGTTAAGGGGGCCTTTGCACACAAAATGTTATTATTATTATTGCAAAGGGTCATTTTTTATGGAAAATGAATAATTATAAATTTAAATTGCAAATTCCCTAAAAAAAAAAACACTATAAAAGGAGGTGTTGGGGCTCATTTTTGGGGACACTGTTGATTTTGGGAGTAATGTTATGCTGCTGGACTAGACTTTGGTCCTGCCAAGAACTTCTTGTGGACAAAAACCCTCTCTAAGTTTTATCATCCACGGTGGTGAAAGATCTTCCTTGGGTGGTTGCTGGTAGTTTCACATAGAGGCTATGCTGGTGCTTTCATTTGTAAATTTTGTAGCTTGTGTGGAAGGGTTTAAAATTACAAAATTATTGAGATTCGAGGAATAATAATTCTGTGATGTTTGGAAGAGATTAGAAGGGCATGGGAGCTTCAAGATTGAAGCGATTTAGTTTTTGTAATGCATAGCGATTAAAAACTTGTTGTAAGGGTTTTTATTTGGGCATAAATCAGATCTGAGGTGATTTTGTGGGTCATTGCTACTGCAAAAGCCTTTCTGAGCTCGCTGTACTTCCTAGGGAGGCGTGCCATCATTTTCAATCCAAGCACTTTGTTTTGGGAGTTCATTCCACCTTGTTTGGAGGCGTTGTGAAGCCTAATGTTCATAAAACATGTCTTGGAGGTGGAGAAACATGCCGTGGTGAGTCTATGATGTTAATTTTAGTTTGCTACATTGTTGTTTATGTATTTTATCAGACTTGTAACACACAACACATGGGTATTTTGAAAAAAATGATTTTTTGATAATTTATCCATTTGGGTACTTGAGAGAACTATTCTATATTATTGTACTCATCTATTTGACATTGAAGAAACAAATATAGCAACAGTTTTGCCACATGGGTATGATGCATTTATGTGTTTTCTAAATGTTCATGTTAGCTGTTATATTTTATTTTCAAGAAAAAAGTAGGGTTGGTTATTACAATTTCCTAAATCTTACGAGGTCGATTGGAGGCATGACCCTCACCATTAGTCTCCCCATGGGGGATTTACCCTAAGGGGGCCTTTTTATTGTTGACATTGTCATGGCTTTGGAGATTTTTTAGTGTATGTGTCTGTTAGAAGTGCCCTGGGGGGAACTCGTTCTTATTTCTTAGGGAGTTTTGGAGGGCTACAGGAATAGCTCCATGTTGTGCAGTGTATCGTTGGATACGGGTGCGAGTCAGCTGCTTATAATGCTTTATTTCAGGTGTTTTCGATGAGTAGTTCTCAAGCTATGGTTGATTTATTGATGAGAGGTCAAGGTTTGTTAACTACTTGGGCATTTTAATGTTACTACACTATTACCATGTTATGTGGTACTTGATTACTAAGTGATATTAGTGTCATATCAAATAAAAATAATCTTTATTATTTGACACTAAATTTAGGTGCTTAGCGTTGGGAGCATGTCAATGAATAAATAGAGTCTTTCAGATCTAGGGTGGGCGGCTACAACATGTAGAGCTCAGCTATAGATTTGTGGACAAAAACTCTTGGATCCAAAGATTTTGGTTTCTTGTGGGCAATCTCCTCTAGATATTTGAATTGGACTAAAAGCATTCTCTTTTTTATTGGCAACCTGATTTGTGGGGTGGTTGGTACAACATATAGGACATCAATTTTGATTTTGGAAAGATCTTCCTCTAGGTGCTTGATTTCTAATTAACTACACACTATTTTTATTTCTCTATTGATGTATTCCTGCAGATTTTTATCAATAAAATACAATTCCAATATTATTAGGGTTTACTTTTTTTATGCAATGTATTGTTCTTTTCTTCCTTGCATCGTTTGGATTAAAATAAAAAAAATTAGATGATAACAATTTAATTTGACTCTTTCCAAACAATTACATCCTCGCTTGTCATTACGCTAGCACTAAAGTCCCCAACATAGTCATTCTTGCCATACGGATTTTCCTCCTTGTCATCAAAACCTATAAAAAAGGTTTTAAACGCATGATTTATATTCCCTATCAACCGTAACTATTACATGAAACACTATCTTACTGATGCCAACACCACCTTCCATATAACTCTATTAAATATTCCTTTATCGTTTATTAACACAGAAATATGACGGTCCTTGATAGATTTTATTAATATGTAAAATCAAGCATTACAAACAAAGGAAAGAGCTGCGATGTATAGAGGCATTGTACAACTTCTATCCAAACCACATAAAGTGGATAAAATAACTTAAAGTTCGCAAATATGCAAGGACAACATATTGCCTCTAACTGCCCCTAAATTATTATATCCGGGAAACAAATATTCCCTCAATAGAACATCAGCCCACAAACACAGGGATTGATTATTATCACCTAGACAACTATGAGCTAGAAACTAAAATAAATAATTATATTTATTTATTACTCACCCACAAGGTGAATTAAGCTAGGCTAACCCTAACATTCCCCCCCTTAATTCAATATGCTCTGAAGTGATAGGAGATAAATTCTTTGAATGCCTCAAATTTGTCCCGTGCAAGTGCTTTAGTGAAAACAGTTGCATGTTGTGGATCTGTTGGACAATATTGGAGCTGGATGTTGTTCTGAACATGTTCGCGAATGAAATGAACTTGCACCTCAATTTGTTTGGTGTGCTCATGAAAAACAAGATTGCAAACAAGCTTCACTACTCTGTTGTCTACATAGAGGATTGTTGGATGATTCTGGGGTATTCCAAATCCTTCAAGTATACGTCTGAGCCAAATTGTTTCACAGATAGTTCCCCCCTGCTCTGCAATATTCTGATTCTCTAGAGGACCTTGAAAAACAAGTTGTTTTTTGCTCCCCTATGATATTGGTCCAGATCCCAAAAAGAATACAAACCTTGAAGTGAATTTCCTATCATCAATGTCCCCAACATGATCAGAATTTGAATATCCTGTCAAGAATTTATCGTTCTTGTATTCTAGGCCAAAACCCATGGTTCCTATGATGTACCTCAATATCCGCTTTGTTGCTTTCTAGTGGCAAACTTTGGGCTCTTGCATGAACCATGAGAGATAATTGACAACATAACTGATGCTTGGCCTAGTATATGTCAAAAAAATGACACTCCCTATCAATTGCCAATATAGAGTTGCATTTACTTGTGGTGATGGATTTGTTCGAGACAATTGAAGTCTTGTCTCCATAGGTGTGGTAATTGGCTCGCAATCCATCATATGAAATTTATCAAGCGTTGTCTTGGCATACTTTAGCTGTGACACAAAGATGTGATTTTATTTTCGCCAAACTTCCAAACCAAGACAATATTGCAAAAGCTCGAGATTTGCCATATCGAATGATCGATTTAGATCTTTCTTTATTGAATCAGTCATCTTCACTGAACTCCAGTGATGACTAGATCATCGACAAATACTTCAACTATCACCATCTCCTCCCTTGTTTGAGGTAGAGATTCAGATCATATGGACTCCTTTTGAATCCATGATTCAAGAGATGCTCATCAATTTTGATATACCATGCTCGAGGAGCCTGTTTAAGATCATATAGTGATTTGACAAGTCTACAAACTTTATCTTCTTTTCTTGGTATGACAAAACCTTCCAGTTGAGTCATGTAGACTTCTTCTTGTAAATCTTTGTTAAGAAAGACACTCTTTATGTCCATTTGATGGACTTTCCAACCAAACTATGCAACTAGAGCAAAAATCATGCTGATAGTTTTGATCTTAGCTGTGGGAGCAAAAGTCTTCTCATAGTCAATGCCTTCTTTCTTAGCATACCCCTTTACAACCAACTTTGCCTTGTGCTTGTCTAGACTACCATCTGCTTTGTACTTCGATTTGAAGATCCATTTACAAACAATTGGCTTCTTCCTTGGTGGAAGGTCTACAAGTTGCCATGTTTGATTCTTCAGCAGTGACTTATATTCTGCATCTTTCCAAGGTTTTTATTGTAGGGCTTCTTGAACTGTAGATGGCTCAACAAATTCAACAACTGTACTCAATAGGGCCAATTTGACCTCTTCTCGAGCCATATTGCGAGCCCTTGGTCCAGTGGTAGATGTGTCTGGAACACCGTCCTGTTTAGCATCTTGTAGTGTATTTATATACCATTTAGGCATACGTTGAGTGGTTTTTGTGGGTGGTGGAGCTTCACCATTGTTCCCATCATCACTATCTTCATTTGAAAAATAAATATCTTTTGCTTTCACTATGGGACTGATTTGTTAACCAAGTGAGCTTGTGGAAGGAGCCTTTGCTTCTTTCTTCTCAAAATACTCAACATCCTTACTAGTGTAGATTGTCTTGGTCCTTGGATCCATTAGTCTATAACTAAGTGCTTCTTCACTGTACCCAAAGAAGACATACCTTTCTTGATTTCATATCAAGTTTAGTTCTCTGCTTTTTGGGAACGTGCATACTTGCTTTACATCCCAAAACTCTAAGATGTGCAATGGATGGCTTTTGCCCTGACCATGCTTCCCATGGTGTTACCCCATCAAGATAAGATAAATATATTAATGTCCGACAAATGACCACAAAGGTAGGTCAAAGGGACTGCAGAGAACATAAGTGTCAGAGCAAAGCGGGAAGACCAAACGGTTTCCCAAGGAGAAAGCAAAGCTGAAAGAGAAACAATACAACAATGAGTGGGAGTAGGCAGAAAGGAAAGAGGCGAAGAACAACCTGCAGCCAACGACCTCAACCAAACAGAGAGCTGGGAAAATACAAGATGGACGAAGAACTAGGGGAGGCGAAGAGTTGCAATGAGAACTCTATTGAGAAGATATACTGTGATTTTGACTGCCTTTGCCCAAAACGCCTTTGCCAAGCTTGAATCATTTAACATACATTGCACCATTTCCATGATAATATGATTTCTACGTTCAGCAACACCATTTTGGTGTGTGTGTGTTGAGGTGCCATTTGATGACAAACTCTGTTTTCTTCTAAAAAATATATGAATTTATTGCTGGGGTATTCTTCCCTTCTACCCCCGGCCCCCTCCGCCCCCCCACATCTGAGTGAAGGGTTTTGATTTTTTGACAAATCTCTGTTTCAACAACTTTGAATTTCTTGAAAGTTTCGAAGGCCCAACTCACAGTTTTGAGACAATATACCCACATTTTTTGTGAGAAATCATCAACAAAGAGCATGAAGTATTTAAACCCCACATGACTAGGTGTGATGGGTACCGCATAGATCGGTATGCACTAGATCAAGTTTTGCATGGGCCCTATATGTACTTTTCTGAAATGGGGCTTTATGTTGTTTTCCAGCTAAGCAATTTTGAAATTTATTTGTACCCTTTTTGAGAGGTGGCAACCCTCTTACCATGTCAAAACGACGAAGTGTCTTCGAGATATCCAAAACTGATGTGACCAAATCTTCAGTGCCACAACTGTGCTGAGTCTTTGTCCTTTGCAACAAGTCCCTGATTGTTTTTTTGATCAAAGTCAAGTTGAAACATTCGGCTCACATTGGATGCTCGTGCAACAGTGTTGGAGTTTTTGGATTTATCTCGAATAAAACACATTTTTCTTCCACTTTTACAATCCAAATCAATCTTCAGATTGTGGTCCAATAGTTGACTGACTGATAATAAATTCTTGGTTAAACCAGGTACATATAATACATCAATAATTTTACAAGTTTGTGTTCCAACAGGCAAAGCAATGTTGCGAATCCCTTGAACATTGTATAAGCTATCATCACCCAAAAAAACATGATTTTTGTTGGGTGTGCCCCTCAAAGTGAAGAACCAATCTTTGCATCCAATCATGTGTCGAGTAGCACCATAATCAACATACCAGATATCACTTTGTGAAGTTGATTTCTCATAGAAGTTAGCAGATTACAGGGAGTGCATCTTCAAAGTTGTCTTCCTAATCAACAAGGTTACCTTATTGCTTTGTTTTCTTCCACCAATTTCCCTTTTTCTGTCCCTGTGGTTTACTTTGATTTGGGGACGATTGTTGGGTAATGGGCTTCTGGTCCCTAGAGGATCCCTTCTGGAATGTATTATACCAACAATCTTTTAGCTCATGTCCCTTACAACTACAAATGAGACATTATTTTTGAGATTTACTCTCTAGTTGACTTTGCCGTCGACTCTGTTTTGGTGATTGCTTAGAAGGCGTGAGGCGTTTCTTTCCTTTTTTTTGATGAGAAGGAAGAACATGTTCTTCATCTTCTTCTTCAGCATTTATAGACTATTCTTGTTGCAACATGTCGACTAATTTCTCAAAACTTGGTTTTTGTTCTGTGACATTCAAAGTAGTCACAAAGATTCTATATGAGGGTGGTAGTGCTCTCAAGACAATTGGTACTAGAGAGGTATCTATCACTTGCTTGCCCAATGCTTGGAGCGATGCTCTCAGGGTTGCAACATGTCTCAAAAAGACTTCTGCGTTTTCCCCTGATTTCAATTTCAGATAATGAAGCTGATTCTGTAAGTGTAGAATTGTGCTTTCATTTTTGGCCTCATACATTATTTGCAACTTATCCCAAGCTTCTTTAGTTGTTGTGGCTTCATGGATATGTGGTTGAACTTCATCCGATACCCTGAACATTATGATCCATTTTGCCTTCTAGTTGGCTTTATCATAATTATGTGTTGATCAACGTGAATGGCATGTTGGGTGTAATGTGCCTTTAACAACAAACCAAATTTCCTCATATTCCAATCGTGTTTTGATTTTTGTTTTCCAAGTAAAATATTTGTCACCTTTGAGTAGCTGAGAATCTGGCAGAATTTTTTTTGGAGCTTGTGTAGCCATGTTCAACACTGTGGGTGATGGAAAGGTTCCTTATCACTCTGGGTATAAAGATTTCCCTTTCTATATACTGTCAGACCAATATGCTAAACCTTTCTATATATGTGCCCTCTCAATATACCCATTGGTATGTGGAAGAAGCTCGCTCTTTCTATATACTCGACAGTATGTGAAAGAGGCGTTAACGTACATGAGAGTAGTATGTGGTACCTAGACAGTATTGAAAGGGGTTTGTCTAATCATTAGCACCTACTTGGATGAAATTCTGCATACATAGGCGTAACTTCCCTATATACTTGAAATTTCCACCTGTCAAGATTTACACCTTTCAATTGAGGTGAACGAATAATGGAGGGATGGCAAATGAGTGCAAGTGTGCTTATTTCTCTCTGACGATATATAGGGATGATGTCCAAACATCGTTGTTGCGGATATATTAGGCTATGTATGTAGTAACTCAAGTGCAACGACATTACTTGTAAATGTGAGCTAGAGGCATAGCTTGCACCGAACGCTGCGTTTGAGTTAAAAAACTCGTGTTTTTGTGTAATACAATATTCAATTTGTTTGCACTTTTATAAATTTTGCATATGATATTTACATAATAAAGAAAAAGAAATTTCACGCCCTTACCGAAAAAGTTGAAATTTTTACAATTTTTTTTGTTTTTGTGCTCTTTGGCCTCTTTTGAATAAAATTTGTCCTTTTAAAAAAAAAATTCTCCTCTTTTATGACTTTCCCTCTAAATATAGCTAGTTATGGCTAAAATTAGCCAAATTGCCAAGGTTAGAGGTTTTGCTAAAACTATCTCTAAAGAGAGGTTTGGGTGGGTTTTGAACTCCAAACTTCAGCCTTTACAAAAAGCTTTCTTTTACCATTCGGGTTATATGTCCTAGCAACTATACATATGATAAAACTTAAGTTCTAAAAGCTTTGAAGTTGAGCTAGAAACAAAAAGCAAAGGGGTGAGGGTCGAACTTGTAACCTTTCCTCCTTTCATTTTAAGATGATTTTGATAGCCGCTCGGTCAACTATGCATTTATGTTATGAAATGCAAGACTTAAGTTTTATATTTTAAAAGTTATGAAAAAACTTAAAATCAAAGAACCCTAAATAGGGTTACCTTGTATAACGCTTTCCTTTGTCTTCTTGTTGGCCAAGATTTGCTTTCGATGGTTGGGTGTTCAGGTAGACAACTGAGATTGATATGATTTGGCTGGAAGAAAGAGATCAATTTGCCCTTTTTGTTTGCTTGGCCTTTGAGATTCTTTAACGCAAAAAAAATGCCTTTGAGAGTGGCTGCCATTTGGAGGGTGGATATCGACCGGGACAGAGCCGTCCAAGTTTGATGTTGTTTCAATATTGCAGCAGGATTAGACCCAGGGTCCAGCTCAATGACATAGTTCGAATTTGTTTCAAGCTTGGACATTATGAAAGTTGATGCCGTTCATAACCAGGCTATCAACAAATAAAATCACAGGCAAATAAAAAGCAGGCTGCTGTGAGATTGACACAAGGTTGAATGGAGGACACCTTTGACTGTCTTAAACGCCAAAAAATGCCTTTTGCTGATGTGGAGTGCCAAAATGCCTGTATAGAATGCTTAAAGGTCTCAATACAGATGTATGCAAAGTCAATCAACTTGCCCGACCACCAACTGCTTGCAATTGATTTGGTAAATCTATCTATTAGATATATCTTGCCAAATATCTATCCACTTTAGAAGACATTCCATAGATCTGATCCATTGATGCACTTAATGGCCTGCCAAAAGGACAAATTGGCAGAGTTTGAGATGAAGCATGGCAAATGGACTAGGGTTGACAAGGACTCTAATGATGTCTTCGTATTCCATCCTCAAGAAACCATGAACACTCTAAATCAAGGTGACTATATGTGGAATGTGGTTCCTATCTGAATGGCTAACACTTCTGCTGATAGCCCCTCGTCTGAATTTATTTCTTTCAACAGCTTCATGCTTGATCTTCTGGGTATCAGGGCACATAATTTTATTTTCAGGATTTGCAATCATTTCAAAAGATTTTTTTTACCAAATCTTCTGAAACTAGGAACTATCCATATCTATGACCATTACTAACATAAGAAGCGCCAGACTTAAGGGAAAATACACGAGGTGAACTTGAGTATTGTAATTGCAAGTGGAATCCCCATAAATAAGCGAAGGTCTATACCAGAAAAAGGAACAAGAGAAGTAAGGAACATCAGAAGGAAGCCATGGATAATATTGTGCAGAACAGAGAAACAATGAGTTGCAGACTTCTTCTGAGAATCAGTCCATTTCTATAGACAACGAGTCCGAAAATATGAATATTGACAAAGAACAGAATGCTGCTTGTGGCCAGTAACAAGTCCAAAGAGGCGGCATCATGCTGAGAATTAACTGTGGTTATAGATATCTCTCACCCCTTCTCTGCTTTTAGTCCACCTATGTTTGTTCGATCCCTACTTCATCCCCGCCCAACCAGACCAACAGAGTAAAGTTTGCGGCTGAGTTCTACTCTAAAGAGACACATAGGTATTTTGGAACTACTATTCGACCCAATCTAAATTCTCCAATGGGAATTAATCTCCTCTGTTTGCCTTATTTTCTGAGGGGAACACCAGCCTTAGCTCTGTTATGGACAATCCGAGCTCTCCTCATGCTTAGAAACCCTTTTGGTTTCCTTCCATTGAGACTGGCAATACCACTAAATCCCAAGCTCACCCTACTTCTTTGCCGAACAAAAAAAGTTATGCTGAAGGTAGAGAGAATGTTTCCATAACTCTAGCCTTGCAAAACATAACCTCTAACATTGATTGCATGGTTGGAAAAAATGAAGACAGAAATTAATATCTCTCTATTTCTGTGTTGCACGAAACGCCGCCACCCAACCCACCCCCCCACGTTTCCCCCGTGGAAACGTTTCCGATATAGAAACACTTTGGGTACCTCCCGGAAATACCTGAAAATGTACTGGAATTATACGGGGCGTTTCCGAGGTCTTTCCGGGCATTTCCTGGGCGTTTCCAAGGGATTTCGGCAGGAAAAAAACAGTCAAAGTCAAAAAAAAATAAAAAAAAATGTAAAACCAGCTCGAACCAGACAGTAAATGAATTAAACATTTAAGTTTGCATTTAAATAGGGACATCTAGTTTCTTATACTTTTAAGCTATATACTTTCAGGATGTTTGAGAGTGGTTTCAGACCTCCAATAGCTATAATGCAAATTCTAGGTTTTGGAGGATCCTATCATATTTCAGACTTAGTCAGATTCCAGGGTTTCAAGGTTTCAGACTTAGCCATGTTTCATGGTTCCAAGATTTCAAGGAGACATCATAGGAGGTATGAAGGTTGCATGAAGGGATGTAGGTATGATAGAATCGTAGAACATCTTGCGCAAAGTGCCACAAGCAGAGCCCTCCCCATTCCCTGTGCGCCCCTCAAGGCATACACTTTGGGAGAAATGCACCGGTGAGCCCCTATGAGAGAAAGCATCAAAAAATGATAAAGTTGAAAAATAGTGGGAGTGCCATTCATGATTTTGAGGACAATCTAGATGATTTATTCTAGATTTGAATGTACATTTTGTCTTTGAAGTAATGATTGAATGAATACTATATATTTTTAAGTGTTTTATTTTTTATAGACAAATATTTTTATACCATGTATTTTAAGTGTTTTACAAAAAGAATGAGTAATATGCATTGTTTATATATATATATAGATATTAATAATAAAATGTACGTATGTACCCACAACATTTCCAAATCAAGGTTTTTGAAAAATGGTGTTTCTACGTACGCGAAACGTACTTGTACCTGTATCCGTACTTGTACCAAAACAACACAACTGTATTTGAAAGAAATGATGTTCTTATCATCTCTTCTCTGCAACCACATAAAGAATGTGTTCTTGGCCTTCCGTAGCTTGTCACCCAACAGAAAAGACTATGTTATCTTCCTAACTCATAATTTCAGCCATAGTTACCATATTTGTCTGAACCTACTGCAGGTTTGGTTCGAACCAAACTTTCCTGCCTGACCGAATAAGTTCGGTCAAATTCAGTTTGCCATTTGTTTTTGGTAAACCCAAAACACGGTCAAAAGGACAAATAAGACATGGGCAATGGAGAATGTAAAACGCGGGCTTTTCTCTATTTTCGTATTGTAAATTTTTTCGCCATGAAAGAAAAGAGAGAAAACAAAGAGAATGAAAGAAGAAAACCTAAAATGAAAAATATCAAATTGTAAACTGAAGCTTCATGGCAAACAATTCCGTTAATTGCTCAACTCGTTGGTGATTTAATCGCTGTTTGAGAATCCACACCTGTTCCTTTGTCCGCCGTGATTGAGCACCTGTGGGTAAAATGTCTTGCTCTGTTGGTGTTTTAGGGTTATTGACGATTATCGATCTATGGTAAATTGATGAGGTTATTGGCATTTTAGGGTTATTGGTGTCTTAGGCATGGCTCTTCATTATCTCACATTAATATTTTGAGTTTTATTAAAGGTTTTCCCTGCATACGCATTCTATGGTAATACAGTTTATAATCTATAAAATATTAATATTATATTATATTATATAATGTATTTATAATTTTATAGTTATATATTATATTAAAAATATTAGATTTAATATGTATAATATATTTATTTTTTATAATTTTTTAAATTTATAAAATTTTAAACTGAACTTACCAAACCAAACTTTTGTAAAATCCCGAACTTCTGAACTTTTTCCCCCCTCCGAACAACCCGAGCTTTCCGAAAATGGTAACTATGATTTCAATAAGCTCCAAAGTTGCATGGAAGTCATGGAACAAATTCTTAATTTTGAAAGAAACCGCAAGAGGCTTGTAGACCAAATGATGCACAATGAACAGAAAAATATGTTTCACCAGTAACAGATCAGAGCCCACAATACCATACAGGCCAACAAAGGAGGGGAAACGTGGAGCAATACCCTCTTCCGCCCTATATCAAATGCTACCACCAATTGGAGCTCTCAACTGTCTATCAAGGAAAGGAAGAATGAACACCACCCTATTATTCATTCTCAACATGGGAACCGTGGAGGAACTGCAGAATAAGTTCTCCATCCTCCTTTTTGCTGCTACCGAATTCCACAATTTTTTTTGAAATACTGTAGTTATTCCTTAGTAATACTAGACTAGAAATCTTGCTGTTCTATGGATATGCACATGCTGGATAATTTCTCTGTGTGTCTGAACTGTGTGCATTTCTATAGCTAATCTCTTGAAGCTGGTTTCTCCTCTTCTTTTCACTTTAGAGGGACCTCCGAAGTAGAAAAGTTTTTACAAATTTTCTTATACTTAAATATAGTTATCTTTTATCAAAAACAAAAAAAAAAAAGACAGTTTTGTGAAGGAAGGAAATAGATAAAATCAATGAATAGATTTATGAAGTAAAGGCAGCATTTGGAGGCAGACAGAACATTTCCATATTTGTTGGAAGAGAAGGAAAAGATGCAGCAGGACATTTTAATATATTTTTAACTATATGGATTGCTAATGGTTAAGAAAACAGTTTTTGGAAAAAGTTTTTCTTGTATCATAAATAGATATTGCAAACAGTTGCTGCTGGTTATTGAAACATTATCATTTTGAAGTATAGGATAAGCTTCAATACGAATTTGTAAAGCAACTCAGGCTTTTAATTGATGAGAAGGAACTGATGGATGAAATATATTCTAAGAAGCAAGCAAAAATTAGTGGTTTGTATGTTTGAATTATAAATCAACGGAAACAACCTACTGATGCTCTTAAGAAGAAGTAGCTTCTTGACTGCCTGTTACCCATGTATATGATGAGAATGACAGAGTCTTAATATTTTTCTCCTCCATATATGTAGATCAATGGTGGATAAGAGTGCTTATATATCACATGTAACATTATGTATGCTTATGTATTATATGTCATGTTATATATACATGTAATATGTTTTCTATAGTACGCTATTTCTATATTAGGGATTTCTAGTTAAAATTTTGCTTTTCCTTCTTTCTATCTGAGCAGTGATTCATAGACTAGGACAATGCTAGGTACTTTTTGATCTTTCATGCATGCAGTTTTTACCTCCTACGCATGCTACTTTGTAGGCATTTGTTGTTATGCATTAATGCTTATTTTCGACCTGCTTTTGTTTTGGATGCATCCTTGGCTTAACTTTGACAGAGAATGCTAACAGCTCTTCATCTTGTGTAGGTGTGGGCTGTGTTGAAACCTGGGTTCCTTGCACTTTTGGCAGATCCCTTTGATTCCACTCTTTTGGATGTAATTGTCTTTGATATTCTTTCTCCTTCAGATGGAAACGGAGAAGGCCAGATATTTCTAGCAAAATTGTCAAAGGAACGTAACCCTTTGCGTTATGGATTCACGGTGAGTCTGAAGGGTTTTTGTTGTCACAGTGAATGCCAGTTCTAGCTGCAAACATTCAAATGATTATGTAGAACTTTGCTTGTATTCTGCATCTGCGACCACAGAGCATTGAAGCAACCATTGAAATGGATATATTTAGAATGTCAACAGCATGGGGGAATTCCCGTGGACAATGAATTGAGTAGACTGAGTAAATATTTGTATTTTGCAATTTTTTGCTATATGTCATGACTTTGCAGGATACAATATTATCCCACCTCTATTTGCATCTCAAATTTCTAAGGCTTTTTTTGTTCGGTGCACATTGTTTGTGTCTTGTTACTTGTTCTATAGGCTTTGAGAATTTAATGATATATCCATGTTTATATCCACATTTATATGACATTTTTTTAATCCATCTTTAGTGTAGAGGATAAATTGTTTGAAGGATTTTATTAAGCTCTGTAAATCTTATTTTTATAAAAACTGTATTTATTCGTATCTTCAAAGTTTTCATTGGTCTTTGATGTTTAATTTGGACTGTGTGGTTGAGTATGAGTCAATGTTTATCATTTAGACCTTGAAAACATCCAAGGGCAGCTTTTTTGGGGTAAAATGCAATTTTGAAACTAGCTTCTTGACATTCAAAAACAAATTCTGATTAATAGCTCAGCATGTGTTAAGAATTTATGGATAGTTGAGGATAATTCTACCCTACCTCTATTCAAATGTGAAATTAGATGTCGTTGATTTTTAGGGTTTGGATGTCTAGTTCACAATTGGAATGTTGTTTTCTTGTGGTGAACTTTGAATAATGATTGTGGGACTTACAAATCTATTTCCTTTTCTTATATTCAAAGGTTTATTTTAGAAAATGTTTTGTTTAAATGTTTCAACCCTGCAAATGCTAAACGACTGACTATTATTTTGTTAGTCTCTTTCTTCTTGGAAGAAGGTGACATATCCCCTGTTTGCCATTTTTGTATGTTGAAACTTTTAACATGATTTGACAACACATTTCTCATGGGGAAAGATGGAAGGTCTTTTGGGGGATGAGATGATATAAATTGAAATGATTTTAATTACGTCCACGAGACCTATTAGTCAATGGGATCACAAATTGTTCTAGCTGCCCTAACTGCTAAAAAATTTGCAGGCTGGGTTGTTTCTTTAAGAAGGCTGTTCCTTCTCTTACAAATTTGGGTTATCAGCTCCCCTAACTTTTTTATTTTAATCTCTTTAAACAGCTCCGACATGGAGTTAACTCTTAATGTTTATACTCTTAATGTTTATATACACTTGAATTGAATGCCCATGTAATTTTGGCATTCAAGGATGAGATGTTTCTCCATTTTCACTACCCTTGTGGTGCATAAAACACATATTCTCTCCTCCTCCTCTTCCTTAGGAGTCATCTCTTTGCATGTCTCACACTTGAGCTTGTGGGAGCTAGTCCTTATTGGAACTAAGAGTATCTTCTCCCTCCATTTGATTTCAGCCTCTATCCTTTTCACAATGCACATAAGTCGGGTTGTCTTTGTTTGTCTCACCCCTGAGCTTGTGGTAATTAGTCCTCTTTTGAGCTATGATGTGATGTCCCCTTTTCATATGAATTTAATAATTAATAAAATTGCTCGAATAAGTGATTTTAATCATTTAAAAATATAAGACAATTAATTAATTATTAAAATAACACTATCTTGGATAATTATTCGAATTACTGAAAAAGTGGTTTTAACTATTTGAAAAATTAAGGTAATTTTAATGATTACTCTAAGAGGCTTTATAATTAATAAATTGCTTGAAAAGTGATTTTTATCACATTAATTATTAGAGCAATTTAATTAATTATTTGATGACCTAATTATTTAATTAACCAAAAAGTAATTTTAATTACTAATTTATTAAGGCAAGCTATTTAATTAATTCAAAAAGGCCTAAAGTAAAATTAAAAGAAATGTCGGCATGGGAGCTAAAGCAAAGGAAAAGAAAGGTGTTTTCTCTTCTCAAAGTGGTTCACTCTCTTTAGAAATTATAAATACATAGTGAAGGCTACAATGGAGGATATGTTGAAATTGATATTCTTGTTCTTGTGTGAAGAAGACTATTGGGATGCATGCCCAATAGAGGTTCTCTATTGTTGGTGATTGATCAATCTAAAAGGTGTCTTTTGACACCACCTTTGCTAAGGAGATCTTGTTTGTGTCTTAGAAGTGGGGTGATTTGCTTTGAGGAGTTCGTGTGGAGTTTTGTGAGGGTTTCATGGTTCTTTTTTTGCATGTTCACATTGATAAATATTTATCCTAATTTTGCAAGTGGAGTGAACCACTTTAAAAGCTTAGATCTAGGGTTTGGAGGCCTTTTTTGGTTTATTTTTTGCAAATTAAATATTCTGATTTTATTTGCTAATTTTTGGTGTGTTGGTGTGAGGAATTGGAGGTGTTCGTGAAAGGTTTGAAGTAAAAAATTAAATAATAATTTTTAGAATTATTATTTAATTATTTTGACAGAAAACTAGGGTTTTCATAATTTCGGAGCAATTTTTGATAACCTTCCCATGGAAAGAAAATTCTGAAATTATTTTTATTTGATAGTCATTATTTTTATGATTAGTTTGAGCTCTTATTTGCATCATAATTCCAAATATTGAGGGAGTTATGGATTTTTGAAGTTTTTAGCTGTTTGTAAGAAATAATATTTGTGGAGGGCAGATTTTTGGCTAGAGTTTGAAGTGGAAAATATTCAAAATAGCAGCTGTGCTTTGGAATTAAATAAAAATTTTCAGCCATCTTAAAGTGGCAATTGAGCTTCAGAAATTAGGCAAAAAGGTACTTGTTTTATGCAATTTAATTTTTGGTTATTTTCCATCAAATTTTCAGTTATTTTAGAGCAGGTTATTGACTGGGATTCATCCATAAAACGTTATTATTTTGGCATCTAGGGTTTCTAGGGCCTAACAAGGGTTTTGAGAGCTTATTTTGCAAACTAGGGTTTGCTGATTGCATTTTCAAAATTGTGGATTTAAAAGAAAACCCCTTTTATGTGAAATCGTCTGATTTGGAGACATTACAGTGGTATCAGAGCACCGATCTTGTCCACTTGTGAGGTTTGGTTGCAAGCAGATAAAAAGATTTGGTGTTATTTTGGAAGAAATGGAGAAAAAACTATGGGGGACCAAGAGCCTCAAGGGTTCTCTTTAGAACAATTTAAGCTTATGCAAAGCTTTATCAAATAAAGCCATAAAGAAATTCAACATTGTGTATACAAATTGCAACCATGTTGAAGGATGTTATTATTCCAAGGAAAGATCACCCCTTCAATGGAGAAGGAAGTTTGAATGGCAATGAGAGGGTCTTTATCAACCCTCATAAATTCTTCAAAGCTACATTTTCGCAGAGAGAACCAGTAGTGGAGATTGAGACATCAATGTGTGATTCACTTAATACATGTCAACAAGAGTATGCAGCACTAAACTTTGACACAAGCATTCTTGTCATTTCATGATTATTGTGAGATGAAGGATGGAGTACCAAATAGGCAGCTTCGTAGACACTTGCATCAAAGGGAAAGGCAAGAAGAAGTCATCAAGAAAGAAAGGACCGAACTACATGGAGATTTGAAGGAAAAAAATGAAGGGACAACGCTTCATGAGAGTTTTTATGAAGAGGCCAATGAAATAGAAAAATCAGATTTGAAGGAGAAAGGTGAGCTACAAAGAAATGACACTTTGGGGTAGTCCATAGGGGTGCAAGTGGATGATAAAAGAGAAGAGGAAACCAAGGAACATGAAATAAAAGAAGTGCAAGGTAAGGATCTTTTATTGATTAGAGATGTCTATTTATTTTCTAATGATTGTATACATGACGGTGAAGTCACCAAAAGTGATAAAATGAAAGATATGGTTTGCAAAATGAAGCATGAGGATTCCTTGATTCAAGTTCACAGTTATTGGCATTAAGAGGTATGGGATCCTGGTAATTTTTTGAGTTTTACAAAGGTTCTCAATCATGGTTTTAAATTCCTTGAGTAATTCCATGGGAATTAAGAAAGAATCAGAATCATTTGGGTCATGGAGAAATATAGGCATGCACAAGTCAACATTGGAAATAAAGTTTAAGGTGGGAGATTATGAGGATATTTTGCATGGTTTGAATGACACGAAGGCTCCTTTATCTTCATCAATCAACATAATAGGAGGATATTTTATGAGTATGAGGAAGAAGGCTGAAAGGAACAATGATAGGGCTGTTATGAGACATCATGGACAACCATATGCTTGCAAAAGAGGAGACGCTACAACACAATTGGTAAGTTTACCTAGTTCTGATTTTTATCATGCATATGTTGAAAGAGATGGATTGAAGTCTGAATTTTATGACTCAGAAATTCTGAGACATCTAGTCAATTCCATTCCCTACATACAAGCATAATATTTCCCTCTCGAAATATGTTTCGGTTCACAAGGATGAGAGTTTATGCATGGACAAATTTTGAAATCAATTGCTCCCAAAAATTTGAATTAACATGGCAGGGATAATAGTATATAAAAAGGAATAAAATCTAGTATTGGTGGGGTTTGTTTGATGATGCATACATGTGTGAAGAAGCTAACAAAGGGCAGCTAATTAAGAGGTCAAACGTTGTTGTTGAAAGGTATGGAAACTTTACTCCTAAAAATTCTGAGTTGAACAACTTATGGCAGCCACCTATTATGCATAAAAAATCTGATTTTGGGAGCATTCTAACACTTGTGACAAAAGAAAATGTTGCGAGGTGTAATTCTGATTTAATACAATCAGAAAACTCAGTTTCTACGTCACTATTACAGCTCTTTCACGCATACAATAGGTCTGATTTTGTTATATACATTTAGCTGTCCATAAATTCTGGAAATATCAATGACCGGGGTCATGGTTTGCATAGAGAAAAAGAGAAGTGTAAGGACATGGAATAAGAGTACTTCGGATTCAGTTTAAGCATCCCTTCGATATTTATTTGGTCACACATGGCAGCCATGATGAAAGGAAGAAATCTGTTCCTTGTGACACTTTCCAGCACTTGGTAGGAAGAGTATAGCTCTTGGGACATGAGAGATATATGTATAATCAATTCCACATTTGCCCACATGAAAAATCAAAAGTTTATTTGCATATACAGCCATGTCAACATGAATGGAAAATTGATTTATTTCATACAAAACAGTTTGCACAAGATTCTGGAAATGTAATATTGTTGGCATCATGTGAAGGTGACATAAGGAACCTCCTCACCGTGAAGGTACAGCCTTCTTTTGAGAATGTTGGAGAGCTTTTGGGAAGTATGAAGAGAATCATATGCATGTTGGAGGTAAGCAATATGGGGCAGCCTCTTGTTGGGTGCAAATTTCACACTTGGATGTCCGTACATGGTGGCGAATGTGTCTTGGAGGCCTTTTCTCATAGACATTACAATTCTGATGTCTCTTTGCATATTTTGTGGGACATGGATCAGCACATGAGGAAATTTTGCATATAGGGAAGTAAGGTGGTTTGGTTCACTTGTGATTTGCATAACCCCTTTGGGTCATATCTCATCCATTTGGGAGGTATAAGGGAAATGAGCTTTCTCATCCACCACTTGGTATTGAAAGGGGCGTTTGATTGGGAACATGTGGAGCCTTTGGAAGGCTATGAGGACACATCTAACACTTGGAGGCAGCCCCCAAAGTATAGGTACAATAGGTTCATGGCTTCGTTGAGGGCCACCACTTCTTGGAAAGCAAGGACATTTTGTTTGCATTATGGGAAGTGTTGGCAAAGTGGAATGACATTCAATATCCATTTAGGGTATGTCACACTATGTTTTTTGGCAAAAGTTATTCCACTTAACAGGTACAAGAGCAAGGCTTTTTGAGCACTCTAGTAGGTTTTACCATTTGGACATGGTAATTGGGCATATGAGCTTACATTTGCTTGAGTGCAAGCAAATTTGGGAAAGGAGGACTGTGATGTCCCCTTTTCATATGAATTTAATAATTAATAAAATTGCTCGAATAAGTGATTTTAATCATTTAAAAATATAAGGCAATTAATTAATTATTAAAATAGCACTATCTTGGATAATTAATCGAATTACTGAAAAAGTGGTTTTAACCATTTGGAAAATTAAGGTAATTTTAATGATTATTCTAAGAGGCTTTATAATTAATAAATTGCTTGAAAAGTGATTTTTGTCACTTGAATTATTAGAGCAATTTAATTAATTATTTGAGGACCTAATTATTTAATTTGCTAAAAAGTAATTTTAATTATTAATTTATTAAGGCAAGTTATTTAATTAATTCAAAAAGGCCTAAGTAAAATTAAAAGGAATGTCGGCATGGAAGCTAAAACAAAGGAAAAGAAATGTGTTATCTTCCCAAAGTGGTTCACCATTTTTGGAAGTTATAAATACATGGTGTAGGCTACAATGGAGGATATGCTGAAATTGATATTCTTGTTCTTTTTGCGTGAAGAAAACTATTGGATGCATGCTCAATAGAGATTCGCTACTGTTGGTGATTAATAATCTAAAAGGTGTCTTTTGACACCACCTTTGCTAAGGAGATCTTGTTTGTGCCTTAGAAGTGACAATTTACTTTGAAGAGTTCGTGTGGAGTTTTGTGAGGATTTCGTGGTTCTTTTCTTGCATGTTAACATTGCTAAATATTTATCTTAATTTTGCAAGTGGAGTGAACCACCTTAAAAGCTTAGATATAGGGTTTAGAGGCTTCTTTTGGTTTGTTTTATGCAAATTAAATATTTTGATTTTATTTGCTAATTTTTTGCATGTTGGTGTGGGGAATTGAAGGTGTTCGTGAAGGGTTTAAAGTAAAAAATTAAATAATAATTTTCAGAATTATTATTTAATTATTTTGGCAAAAAACTAGTGTTTTCATAATTTCGAAGCAATTTTTGATACCTTCCTATAGAAGAAAAATTCTAAAATTATTTTTATTTGATAGTCATTATTTTTATGATCAGTTTGAGCTCTTGTTTGCATCATAATTCCAAATATTGAGGGAGTTATGAATTTTTGAAGTTTTCAACTATTCGTCGAGGGTAGATTTTTGTTGAGAGTTTGAAGTGGAAAAATATTCAGAACAATAGCTGTGTTTTTGAAATTAAATCAGATTTTTCAGCGATCATAAAGTGGCATTTGAGCTTCAGAAATTAGGCAAAAAAGTACTTGTTTTGTGCAATTTAATTTTTGGTTATTTTCTATCAAATTTTCAGTTATTTTGAAGCAAGTTATTGGCCGGGATTCATCCATAAAACCCAACTATTTTGGCATCTAGGGGTTTTAGGGTCTAATAAAGGTTTTGAGAGCTTATTTTGCAAACTAGGGTTTGCTGATTGCATTTTCAGAATTGTGGATTTAAGGGAAAACCCCTTTTATGTGAAATAATCCCATTTGAGGACATTACATAGGAATATCTTCTCCCTCTTTGATTTCAGCGGCTATGTATGCCTTTTCAAAATGCTCATAAATTGGGTTAAATGTTGCAATATAGATTTAGTCTACTAAGATACTAGACTAGAACAAGTAGAGAACAACAATATTAGAACATAACATGTTTGAGTGTCCACAAAGTAGTAGCTTTATATTCCCCAATCATATATCTTAGTTCAATTCATTTGTTCAGCAAGGACCTTATACCATCCCTTTCTTCTACAACAACACGGTATATGAACTCACAGTGTGATAGTTAGGTGGTACTCCGACAGTGTAATGACACCATAAGTTTGGTATTATTTAGCTATGCAATGTCCCATTTTTGGCGATTTTCTGAATTCTGGGTTTTGTTATGATTCCTTTTAAAACTTGATATAATTTAAATACTAAAATAGCACATACAACATTTTTTATACTGAAAACCCAATTGCGTCCTTTATTTCAATCCACTGATTATACATATACCAATACTGAGGACAATACCAATTTAATAACAAATGTAGTACAGAAAATCCTTACATGTAAAAGTCCTGATTTTTATTAATGTTGATTTTCCTTCAACAAATGAAAACTGTATACAATCCTTACAGCAAAACTGAACATCAAATATGACGCTGCAGAAATACAAAGGTTGCACTGAACATTTGATGAATACTCAGTACCCAGATCGATGCACAAGGCAGCATAGAAGGTCATGGACTCATGGTAAGTTGGTAACTTGTGAACTTATGCCCAAAAAGCCCACATCAGTCCAAAGGGAAACCAACGCTTCAATCTAATTCCTAGCAAAGCTTCCGGTGGCAGTATAGAATGGAACACTGACCAATATAGGGACCCACAACAGTCCATGAAGGACAAAACAGCAACCCCAACAGCTGTTTACAACCAATCTCCTAGCATTCGCCGAGTCCAAGAGGTTATATGGTAGACAAAAGAAGACAAATAATGGAACCCAGCTGTCACTAAAGACAAACCAACCTCCAACTCAGCATATAAAGGTCAAAGGACAACATCAAGGCCGACAAAATAAAAAGAAGCTACAAAAGCCTCCAAAAACAAGGCAATTAGTATACGGCAGCCATAAGTGAAATGCAGCAGTCTCACAATCATCCAATAAATTACGGAGGCCTCTGAACAACAAAAATCCCCCAATGAATATCTCCGTAACCTCTGTCAAATCTGAAACCTATATGCAATCTTCAAACCAAATGAAAAATTAAAATGAATACGATCTATTCGGCACAATTGTGACTCTTGTATGGAACCACCATAGAGGCTGGGTGGGTGGGTTTTCGTCGTCAGATTCTGTTCACCTGGAGGGTTTTCGTCCTTAGATGGAGGAGTTGAACTCAGAAGCTCAAGCTTTGGAAAAGGGTTTTGTTTTGAATAATAAATCAATAATCCAAATGAGAGAGAACTCGCAATACAAAACTCAATTGCAACTTTTAGGGTCAGGGTTACACTTTTAGGTTTTATCCTTTTATTTTAATTTCAATAATAATAAAGTAATATTAAGGTGTCACTTTAAAAATTTATAAAAAGTAAGTCACTTTGACAACTTCAAAGATGAATTTAATTATTATTATTATTATTTACTTTATTTGAAAAAGGGGACATGACAAACTAAATCTAACTACACAACACAAAGTAAACAACAACATTTGACTAAGCAAATACCCTCTACACATGTTGTCATTTCCTGCATGTTTTCTTTCTCAAGATGACTATTTTAAACCTTTATTCACATAGGTTTTAATTTTTTTGTTAAGGTTTAGGCATTCATTTAGGTTGATATCTTATCTAGTCATCCACTTGTAGTTTTGTTTCATCCACTTGTTCTTCCTTTTGTGCAACTCTTCTATTGCATCTGAAGGCCACATGCTGATTTGCATGTTTTCTGTTTTTTTAAGTAACATCGTAGCTTGGTCATAGTGGTTATCTCTAATAGGAAAGTGCCTGTTTTTGCAAGGATTATTTTGTATGGAATTGAAGCTTTGATTATGAAGTTTGTGATTAAATGCTTTAAGTCCTTTCTATTTTCTTCACTTCAAACTCGACGTGCCACTAGGCCATAGTTCACACCCATACAAAACCACCGGGGTGACAAGTAACCCAAATAAGACCTTGGCAGTCTTCCAATCCCATAACTTATATTCTGCATCTATTTTGAAGTGCATAAAGAGCTCTCAATCCACCTTGTATTCTTTCCATTCTACATGTATCCCTATTGAGTTACTTAGCATTCTTGCATCTATTTTGAAGTGCATAAAGAGCTCTCCATCCACCTTGTATTCTTTCCATTCTACATTTATCTCTATTGAGTTTGTTGTGAAAGTCTAGACTGAGATACTAGTATTGTGATACCACTTCAAGAGACTCTCCTTCAAATTGGAAGTTGAAAATTTTCTTCTTCCTTTTTAGTGAAAGATCATAATTTTGGATTTATTGATATTCACCTACATCCCTACCTCTTTACAAAAGAGTTCTAGAGCCTGTAAGTGGGCATACCTAATGTTCATTATGCACTTGGCCATTAGGTGGTGTTGAAGTTAGTATCTACCTGTCCTGCTATGTTTGTTAAGTTTGGTAGTTGCAGACTATTTGACGTGTGTTTTAAATTCAATTTGTTTATTTTACAGTTTACCTTAAAAGGTTTGATTTATGTTTCAAGTCCATCTACTTTGCTGGTGTTTTTGGAAGCAATTTATCTTGCACGGCATTAGATCGAAAAAGGGGATGAAGAAGAAGTGGGGAAACTGAGGTATAGTTTGCATCGCTGGTTATTAAATCGTTGATCATAAAAGCTTTGTAAAAGATTACACTTGGAACAAAAATAAATTTATGTAGTCTGGAAGAAAACAAAGAACATTTTAGTAACCAGGAAAAAATAGGATGCAAAGGAAAGGTAACAAGGAAAGAGTTGCATTGTGTTTAGTTAATTTTTAGACAGGATTTTTTTTAAAATATTAATGTGCACAAATGACCAAAGTAATTAAATGAGACTCTGAAAGTATAACCAATTACAATAGAAAAGAACTAAGTAAGTAACACAAAAAAAGTGAAAACAAAAAAAACAAAGCAAGAGAGGGTAAACTGAAAATGGTTAAACCCCCCAGAGCACAACTACTAAGGACAATTAACCAAGCGAGAGAAGGACCCCTGAATGAAACAGTGAAGTATGGAGCTGAGGAAGATCAAAACGTGTGACTAAGAATGAAAAAGAATGTTGTCACATGTCTGCAGCAAGCTTGGGCCAGAAGAACCAATGGCATCATCATCAACCACTAAGAAATTACTGATGCAAGATCTGATAATGTCAATCACAGAATAGCCAGGGCTAATGGGCCCCGTGTAGACATTCCTAAGGGGAAGCATGGTACTCCCCCGAGAATCTTTCCCAACTTCCAAGGCCGAGGAATGCTTTTGTGACCCTGACAAGCTAGAGGGGTTGGAAGGCCCAACTCTGAAATAAAGTAGATCCATGGCGCCTTAGTGGTGTTACGCAAGGATGAGTGCTTTCTCAGTACTCTTTCTCTCTATATGTGAATTGGAAGCATCCAAAGGGTGCTTAGTGAGCACAACTGCTTTGATGATGGGCTGAAAGGAGGCTAAGGACTTTGAATGCGACTTAGCGACAAAGTTGTGGATATGAAAGGCTAGGACCTTCTGTTGCACTTGCATTGGCACCTTGAGGAAAGCATTGCACCACAAAGAAACAACTGATTAGGGTAATTTCAACATCTCCAAGACAGTTCCAGCTTCCCCGTGCTGAGTGTATGACTCATGTATTGCGGAATTCTACTAGGAAGGGCATTCTCTAAACCCCATGATGGCCTAGACTCCATTTTTATTTCTGTAATTTTTTTAAACTGGAGAATAATTACAAAAAGGACCTTTTATTTTTGGGATGCATTCCAATATGATAGTTAGTGTGCATAAAGAATTTGAAGTGATTTTAATTTAAACTTTGCAACTGTTAAATTGTGTTGCTAAAAGCATGCATTTTCTGTATGCAGAAATTACTTATTCTATGTATTTACTTTGTTCATCATTATAGGTAATTTGTTTTATTGAAAAATTATATTGCTTATGGAATTTGGTGTTTGTGTGTTTGACAAAATACTATGCCTTGCTGGTTGTGCAGGTGACATGTGGGAACAGGGCTGTGAAGATAAGGACAAAGGGAGCTGGTAAAGCACGAGATTGGGTTGCAGCAATTAATGATGCAGGGTTACGTCCTCCTGAAGGGTGGTGTCACCCTCATCGCTTTGGATCTTTTGCTCCCCCAAGAGGTCTTACTCCTGATGGTAGTGAAGTTCAGTGGTTTATTGATGGAAAAGCTGCCTTTGAAGCTATTGCTTCAGCTATTGAAGAGGCCAAGTCAGAGGTTAGCTTTAACTGTTCCTTGTAAGGCTTTGCAGAAATAGTTATGCATGTACTGGATGGATACAATATTTTTGGCGCCGACTCTTTTTTGATTTTACTGACATGGGAATGCGTTAGTGAATTATTTCATCTTTTAATGCAGATATTCATATCAGGTTGGTGGATATGCCCAGAGCTATATTTGCGCCGTCCATATGATGCTCATGCTGCTTCTCGTCTGGATGCTTTGCTGGAAGCGAAAGCAAAGGAAGGAGTACAGGTATTTTCTATTTCATAACAACTTAGTATTGTTTTCTTTTCTATTTAACATGTGTGCTTTTACTGCAATAATAGTGGCAAGGGGAAGTACATGGGGCCTGAAGAGGTGGATTGTAAAGAAGAAGTAGTCGATGAAAACTACAGAATGCTTAGAAGAACAATGTGCATTAAGGATTTCAATAAGATCAATTTTTACTACAGAATTACATAATCATGAAGCCATAAATGGAGAGGAAAAAGTGTCTGTAATATGAGAACACAACGTTGCAGGAAAAGCCGCTTAAACTGTTTTTACAGGGGTGATTCTGGTCCCTTGGAATTGCTGATAATGGTGCTAGTTTAGGCATGCTCATAACTAGCATTCACGCTGTTCAGTTATGCTAGATCTGGAGGCTCATTTGAATAATATTATATACATGGTCATCCAACATGTATAAATATGGCAATGATGATTATATATAAGGTTACTTATAATTAAACTATATCCAATCAATAGTCATGGCCATTGAACATGTTTAAATATTTCAATGATGATTATATCATTTGTAATCACCATTTGGTATAAATATTTGTAATGAAAAAGCCTGTGTTCCATTGCTGTGTTATTGGTGCATGTTAAGATGATTCTTTGTGTTGGCCAGTACTACCAGTTTCTGTCACATTTTATTACTTTACCTGCATCTGTTCATCTGTACTCCACCTTGTTCTTTTGATATTTTTACTTCTGTTGAATACTCGTCGTATCATTGCCTTATCTTCCGTTCAATCTTTCAACATTCCTTTCCTTCTTGTTGCTGTTTTTGCCCTTGTTCCCTGTAATTTGTCCACTGTCATCATTTCATCAGCCGTAATCGCCTATCATATGTATTATGGTTCTTATGTCTTGTTTAGCATTTCTAGTTCCAAGTCCCCTATGGTAATTATTCTCACTACATTATTTTCTACATTATCTCATTGTGCGTCAGCAATATTTGCCTGTTTATTTCCTCGTTTGATACGTCTTTTCTTGCACCATCGAAAAATCCATTCTAATAAATGATAAAAATGTGGCAGCAATTAAACGTTGTGAGTAGTTTTTGTCTAAGTCAGAACATTTGCCAGTGTTCAATAAAAATTGCAGTTTGGTGATTTTATGACCTTTGAGAAGTTTGCATGGTTCAGTGAATTCAATCGTTTAATATAATTGGTCCTCTTGTTAAAATGAAGATGTGGCTTAAAGCGGAAGTCAATATATCACTTGTGTTTGATGGTTGAATTGAAAAGGGTCTTACACTGATCCAGCTGACACTTGTCACAGCTGCGTTTCCTCTCCAACAAAGATGTTGGTGCTGCATCCCATTATACCTTCTATTTCCGTCAGCTTTTTGTCCAACCATTGAGGTTTTTAACTGTCTCCAATTCTGATGCATTAAACCTTACAATCTTCTCGCAGATGGTGTTGAAGGCAACTATTTTTTGAAAAAAATTACCTACAACAAATAAAAACGTCAGGGCTGAATAACAACTGTTTTCATGAGGTCTGAACACTTAAGAAAGGAGAACCCAGTCCCAGACAAACGACACTGTAGTCCTTCCATGATGCGCTTAGCACCTTCCAGTTTTCGTAGGACTCATTTTAATGTATATTTATGGTTGGAGTTGGTGATTTGATAGGATTTTGTTCAACTGTAATATAATGACTTATTAGCATTCCTGTTTGTTGTCCAATAATGTGTAAAGCAGCATCTTCCTATTAAGTACATTGGGAAACTTTAATGCAACAATATAATTTTTTTATTCTAGGTTAATCGTGGGTGCGTTTATAGACCACCTTTTACGAGGTGTGGGGTATGCTTGGACCACATTCCTTAGATTTGTTAACATCAGTCATGCTTGAATGTACCTCATATTTGCTACACTACAACCTTGCCACGTGCATGCAGGAGTTATGGGCAGCCTTATTGCGGTGGGTGGATTTGAACGTAGGTCATGCTTATATGGGTTCCCATTACTATTACACATAGTTATTATGGTTGGCTGAACATGGACGAAGTTTGGTTCAGACCGAACTTTTTGGCCCTACCTAACTTGTTGGGTCCAGTCTGAGGGATGTTTATTTTTAAACTGAAAATAAAATAATTTAAAAACTTAAAATAAAAAAAAGCATAAAAAATTAAAACATAAAAATGTCAACGTTTGTTGCCTCTCGTTCTAAATCATGAAAGTTTAGTATAATATATATTTTTTTACAAATATGTATAATTTTTTTTTTAATATTTCAATATGTTTTAAATTTCTGAACTGAACTGAACTTTTTTTAAAATTCCGAACTTCTGAACTTATTTTTCCTTTGGAACAAACCAAACTTTTCGAACATGTTAACTATGCTATTACGCCATAACCCCTTGGACTGTAATCCAATACAGTAATATAGATTGCGTTACTATTTTTACTATTCTTTTTAAATAAAATTTTAACTTATCTAGTCATGTGCATTTTTTTAATTACAAAATTGAAATAATAAATAGATTATTAATTTTTTTGTGGAACTTTTAATCGTGTGTGTTTAAGTCATCTCAAGGTGACCTCCATGAGCAGTCATTAGCCTAATGACATTTTTCCTCATGTATTTTTATGCCGGAGGCATTTTTATGATGAAGCTCGACCTGTTTTTTGTCTATACAGTTTTAGCGCTAATTTTTATGGTTAATAATAATTGTTAATAAACAGATACTAGTTATAAACGCATTCTTCTATTCAATAAACTTATAAAGCATATTTCGTCACCTCCCATTACTTTGTTCGCTGTGCATATTGAATGGGTATGTGTGGAAAATCTTAATAAATCTCAAAATATTAATGGCTGAAAATTTTAATAAATATCAAAATATTAATGGCCTAGATAAGATGTGTACCACGAAAGGGACAAGTGCCATTTTAGCGCCGTGTATGTGTTGTAAGTCGTTGAAGGCCATTATAAATAGTTAAAAGCTCTTTAAAGCTTTTGTCATCGGCTTGCTCCACCGACTGCCTATATTATGCACTTGGTGAGCATGTGGAGGAAGCAAGTGAAGCGAACACAGTATAAGGCGAGTGAGGTAATGTTGGGGATGATGGATGAGACAGGTTGCTGGTTGAGACCACCTAGTTCACGTAGGTAGCTTCACTCTACATCCCTACAATTTGCAACAATTGTGACAACTCGTAGTGCTTCCTCCAACTCACTTGGACCCTCCTTCCGCAATGGCGTTGCGCAGTTACAACTTCAATGCCCCCACTCCACCATATTTTTTCATTTAGTTTAGCTATAGCTTCCATGGCTTTCCCAACCTCCCCAGGTCGAGAATGCCTTGCACTTGTTCCTCACGTCATAGCCTCCATGATCTTCTCTGCATCTTCCCTCATCACGGCCTTGTCTGCAGATAGATCCACAAAAGCCCCTTGCAAACACACCAATAGCCATCGAGAGCTAAATTTGATGGATATGACTATTTAATTTTTGGCATCGAATACAATCATTTTTTTGGGTAGTCTGTATAAGATGCAAGGTGAAATTTTGGATAGACCCTAGAAAAAGTAAAGGATTATAATAAATTTGTACATTGTCTTAAATATTTGTTTATACTATTCAACACCTGCCGTGGTTTTATATGATCAAGCCCTTGACATGAGACAGTCCCTCTCATGCTCCATGTCAGATGTAAAAATGCCTTGAAATATTCATGCCACATGGAAGTATACGCAAGGTACTCTGCTAAGAAAGTGACACTTGATCTCTTTGCGTATGGTCGACTTGAATTGCCCCATGGAAAGATTAATACCAGATTAGAGATCGCAAAACCCTGTTGTTCATTTCGCGCACAGGAAAATTGCATAAATGGAAGAATATATCCAATAGAGAATGAGCCTTTACTAGAGCTTCTGTTGCCACCAAATTGTGGCAGTGTCAAACCCCCGCTGAACATTTTTTAAAACCTTCTCTACAGTTGGGGGAATCTCATGATTTGTTGATTATTAATGGGCTGCCTTGCTTTCCAAATTCACACTCTTTCACATGTACACCTCATGGGGGAGGTAAGAGTGTGGTGGATTATGTCTTATCCAGTTTGAACCTTTTGGCCTTCATCCGTCACTTTTCCATTTTCTCCATTACCCTTGTTGACCGTGCTCTTCCCTCTTTCTCTATCTGGGCTGATTTCTCCCCTCTTGTTACAACCCCCTCTTTCAGTATACCACGTACCATTTTCTAGCTTGAGGATGGGGATTGACTGAAAGATCCCTGATGGATCTCGTCTATCGAACTGCTGTATTTTCTTTTGAAATTTGTGTTTTTCTTTGTTTTTTGGTTTTTTGACGAATTTGGCAAAGGAAAGAAATAATTGAAAATACGAATGCATAAACAACTTCTGGAAATTAAATCTAAAGGCAGCCGATATCCAGATTTGAAGGAGCAGGTTTTATTAATATTTAATCTAACTGCTGATTACAAATTTCTAAAAATCCAGATGAAAAACAAAGTTATCAGCCAACCTGAATGCGCTGAAAATTTAGGAATATAGAATAGAAGGGCGGCCAGCTGGTTGACTTAGGATAATTGCGCTAAGATGATGATGCTTGCTGTTCCGTACGGCCGTACAGACTGTCTCTGCCTGGTACACAACGCCAAAATAATTCCTATAAACTGAAGTCGCACCTCCAGTCGGCTGCGTTTTGCCACGATCAGTCCAAACTCCAAAGAATCTTTTTAAGAAGGGATCGCCTTCTCTAATTCGCTGCGCCTCTGCCAAGCAATGTCCAGCGCCTTACAAAAGAAAAGCGCGACTCTCCACCGTATGAAGGGAAATCGATGTGTGGGGGCTACGTCCCACACGCCTGCTCTTGGGGTTTGCGTCCCAAGTACAACGCCTACCAAGCGCTCTTTTCAAGAGAAAGTCAAATGGAAAATTAGATACCTTCTCCTCCCTTCCACGCCTCTTTAACCTTTTTCACTTTAACCGATCCCCAAAAAGTGGACCAAGGGCGCTTAAGTGAAAAAAATATAAAATTATAATAATTTCCTTTTAAGAGGCTGAAAATATAGGAAATAATGCTTTCTTTTAAATTCGACCGAAATCCGTGCCCCGAATGGCTCCGACATAAGAATGAAATATTTAGGAAAGTTCGAGACCTTTCCAATAAGCTATTACACTCTAGTACACGCATCCCGAAGAGGCCAGAAACACCTTAGAACCCCCAAATTGGCTATAACTTAGCCTTATTTTAATAAAAAAGACGGAAACTCGGAAATATTAAAAATATAACCAAAGTAACCAAGAAATGTCCAACCGATCACACGAACTATCAGAACAACTTGTCACCTGTCTGTGACTGGAGCCGGAAATCGAGGAACCACTGGCAGTCTCCTCCCTAAAATCTAGGGATGCTCTTAAAGCTTAGGGAACAAGCTCTAACACCCTGAAACTGCACCTCTGAATAGAATCCCATGGAGTCCCAATCCTGGGCCTGACCAAGTCCAACTCTGAAAAACCAAACTGGGTCTCTGTACCATCCTGTCAACCTACAAGACCCCATAATAGGCTGACTCTCATGTCCTGCAATACTGGACTAGAGTGGGGACATGACATTGACATTTTCCTTTCTCACATCCATCAACTTCTACCCCCGGAACCCTAGTTCTTCTCACTTGGTTGTGTTAATTCCAAGTACACATGTCTTCCCTCCATTATTTGGGAAGTTGCCATCAAATCTTTTCCTAACTACACCAGATCTACGTCTACTTCCCATCATTCTAAAAGATCTTGCCCCATGAACAAGTGTTATGAAGATGACTTCAGGGCTCTCCACCGTCAGTTTTGGTACGCCTTCCTCCATTCCCACCCCTCTTACCCAGCCTTAAAAATCCTATCGTTACCTCTCCTACGTAAGAAATGCCTTTTTATTTCTCAAAGCAGACGGATCTTATGGGCTTCCTACATTCACTCCCCCAAACTCTTTTGGCATACCATCCTCCCATGACATTCTCCCCTCTCCACTGAGCTTAATCCCACATCCATGATTTCCCATACCTCCACCCTTTATGATATTCTTGGCCAAACGCAAACCCATGTTGCTTCTCCACCATCTTCTCACCTTTTCACATACAAGAATGTTAGAGAGGTGGTGAAGGTGATGAATAGTAGCAAGGCAGCCGACAAAGAAGGTTTCCAAGCCGAGTTCTTCAAACATGGTTTTAGAACTTTCACTCACCCGATACACAAATCAGGCTCCTGTTCACATCCTAATAATTACAGGACGATCATGGTTCGACACACATTCTCGAAATTGTATGCTATTGTATTACACTTGCAGCTTTTGAGAGAGCTAGAGTAGAGACACCTCAGAGCTAGGGGACAGGTAGGGTTTAGACCAGCCCATCAGACCATTCATCATATTTTCACACTCCAGGCCATCATTTAGGGGTACGTCATTGCTCATCCAATGTCTAGTGTTGTTTTGTAGACTTTAGGAAAGCATTTGATTTTGTTTCGAGAGAGGCACTTTTTCAAAGACTTAGGAATATTGGCATTTCTGAGACCCTCTTGGCAGCCATTATGAGATTATACGAGATTGTTCTTGGTCATCTCTGCACGGTTCATGGGATTTCAGATTTTATTAGGGGTACCATTGGGGTCAAGCAGGGATGCCCTTTGTCCCCAACCTTATTTGGAATATACGTTGATGAGTTAGAGACCTTTCTTCATGAACATATTCGGGCTAGTGATGGGTGTCTTCTTCACCAGGTTCTGATTTCTATCCTCTTGTTTGCAGGCGATGTGGTTCTCCTAGCATCTTCTCTTGAGGGCTTAGAGCGGCAGTTGGATGCTTTGGCTCTCTTTTGCGATCTTTGGTAGCTGACCATTAATTTGGGGAAAACCAAGGTCATGGTATTTAATGGCTTGAAGACCTCGCACCTCCATTTCTTTTTCAAAGGAGGTTGAGATTACCACTTCCTATGCTTATTTGGGAGTGCAATTTTTTGGTCCACGTTTTAGCTTGAGGCAGGCACTCTAGCCTAGAATAAACAAAGGTTATGGTTCTTTAGCTCTCGTTGAACGACAATGTTTTCATCATCACTTTCAGGATATCTCTTCCAAGATGTCACTCATGGATACACTTATTAGACCCACAGTCCTCTATGGATCTGTAGTTTGGAGGCCCTCTCTACATGAGGGTGATTGGGTTGCTGTTGAGAGGGTCCAAACACTTCTCCTTTGCCGCATGATCAAATGTAAGCAGACAGTTCCCCAACACATTATTCTTGCAGAGTTTGGAGCTTGACCCTTCTGACTAGAGACTATATTTGATCTGATCACTTTCATATATCGCATACGGAGGGTTGCTGATTCTACGAGTGGATGTGATAGATACCCATACTTAGCATTTTGTTCTTCAGAGAATCTTGCTCTCTCAGCTCCTTCGACCCGTGGATATTGTTGGTATACAGTGGTTTTTGATGTATTGGAGTCTGTGGGAATCAGGATGGATCGACTTCCTCCATTTATGTACTCCTTGGATGCACCAACTCATCTTCTACCCACTAGACAGGAGTTGAACCGGATTATTAGGGATGATATTTACAGACAATTTATCCATACTACTTGGGTAAACCCTCCTGGGGGGTTATGCTCTAAGATGGCATTTTATGTAGAGCACTTCTTGGAGCTGAGTGATGGACTTATCATTCGTCCATAATATACATTCCGCCATTGGATGCACTCTCTTTGCATCCCATTAGGACAGTTTTGAGTGGGGTCTCACAGGCTTAGGATTGAGACAAATCACTAGATAGATCGAGCAGATAGGATTTGTCAGTTATGCAGCATCCAGGAGACGGAGTTCGAGGAGCATTTCATCTTTCATTGTCCCATTTACTATGAGATCAGAGAGAGGTTTTACTACCTATTTAAGACACGGATTCTTTCTGAGTTCTTCAGATATGAGGACCAAAGATGTTTGGCTTTATATATACATGAAGCTCTTAAGCTTCGTGATCATTTTATTCAGAGACCCACTAGACCAGTCTCCACTCAACGGATTACTTCTTTTTTCACGGTGCTACCTTCAAGGAGAGGCACTAAGCGACATATTGACATCAATATAGCCCCACATTCTAGATCAGTGAGGCCCAGAGACACTATTCACAGTTCCCCAAGTTTTCATCAGCATATTCACTTCTAACCCGGCTTCAGGAGGCAGACTAGGTCCACTAGACCTTCACAGAGGACTTTTCCTTCTAGGCAGAGGATTGGAGGACTGTCCAGGCATCATACCTCCCCTTCTTCGGGTCAGACTTCTATTCGGAGCTTCTTCTCGTCGGCCCTTTATGCTAGGAGAGTTGGATCGAACTCTTGATGGGTTCCCTCTTGGTTCTTCTTTCTTAGGGATCATCGTTGTGCTCCTGATGTTTACAGATTCTTGGAGATTGCTCATTTCTTTTGCTCCCTTCTTTGGACCTGAGTGTGGTTGGGTCCTTTGGTGGTTTGGCTTTGAGCGTGGTCACTCTTTGCCTGTTTTATACTATTTCTTTCAGCATTGTTTTTCTTGTTTTTGGAGACATTTTTGGTTTCCCGCTTTTTCTTGACACATTTCTGTAATCGGCAGTCCCTTTGACCTACTTTTGCAGTCATTAGTTGGACATTGATATATTTATCTTATCTTATCTATACATCTCAGTTCTGCAGGCTATGGTGAGATGGCCATACTGGTTTCACTCTCAGCCACCTCCACTTTCAGATTGACATTCTCCTTGATTACGTTACTGGAAGGGTAAGTTGTGAAAACAACACAAGACCATCGCTGTCCTTAAGAATAAGAAATTTGAGAGAAATAACAGAAAATAAATAGATTCCAGCATTTATAAAACATGTATGTGCACTGATTGTGCACATATATTTTGACAGATGTATACAGACATAAACTTCTGGTTTTCCTTTTTGTTCTTATGTGACAAGCATGGAGCTGAAATTTATGAAAAGCAATGGCAAAATCTTATGGCAGAAGCAAACTTGTTATTTCAATGGCGGATTGTGGACCAGTGGTGGTATTATTAGTACTGCTGTCACCAGGTTGTCATTTGGTGATTGCTTGACACCTATCAACTATTCACCATCATGTATCCAGATCATTATCATCATTAAGACTCTTAACTGAAGTCTTTGTTTATTTATTACAAAAGCGGAAAGATGGAAAATTATAAATTTTAGTTTCATATATTAATCTCTACCTCTGCCCACTTAGCTAATTAAAAAAATTGACTTCAAAAGTTATATATATATATATATATATTTGAGGAGGATATTTTAGCTTCATTGTTTTCATGTTCTCTACAACCTTGCCCTTCCCTACCACTTCGCCCTTGCTCAAGCTCACCGTGAAACAAAACGTCTACTCCTGACACAGCTCATTGCCACACCATATCAAAGAACACACAATGTCATTTCTGCTGTCACCTCCATTAGAAATATCAGATTATTGTTACTTAACGCTTCATGCACAAAAGATGGGACAGGGACAGCGGTCATCTGTTTCGAGTGAGGTTCGACAATCGATTTACACTATTTTATTTTACAAAATCCCTCTTTCCCAAAACAGAAAACTGCATCCCTTCCGGCATAACTTGCACCTTTAGGGCAACTACTAGTTGGTAATAATTGCAAGGTGAGGGGACCCACTTAGCACACAAGCATTGTAAGCATCTGTAAGTAGGGGGAGGAACGGTGAATGTAATGACTATTTATGGAGGTCATCTTCACACAACTTAAACATGCACAAGTAAAATCCCACAAAATCAATAATTTAATTAAATTGCTCTTGGAAGCCTCCAATTACTTGATACATAATAAAAGGTAGTTTAATATTAAACAATATTTTTTTACAAATATATCCATATTAAATCTAATTATATTATGATATTCTCATTTTAATATACTTTTATTTTTAAATGCTGCTATTCAAAAATATGAAGTCATTTAAAAATATATATGTAGCTTTATTTAGAATATTGAAATAATAAAGAATGCATAATTTTCTTAATCGAACTTGCTAGCAATTTTTTTGAACTTTATTTTTGCCTAATTTGAGCCCAAATTCAAACCATACGACTTGGGTTTTCACATGGTTGTAGTCTAAATAGAAAAATTCATAATAGTATATTTGCGGCCACAATATGTCAACGACCTCAAACTATAGGAGAAACTTATATTAGGTGTTTCAGGAGTATTCTTTGTTTTCTTTGATTTTAAAATATCGTTCATGAAAAGTACTTAGGAATCAAAATCTGTATGTCATCATTGAAAGAAATATGCTTAGAATTCTTCCCAACACAATGGGAACTGTTCAAAAAATTTAGAAAATCAGATGGGACAATTTGCAAAATAAAGAGTGTTACCATGGAATTTCAAACATCTTCCTAGATTAGATTGACATAAACAATTAGAATAAGTTGAGAAACAGAGATATAAAAATATCTCGTTGTATGAACAATAACTGATGCTTCTTGCAAATTACAAAATTTAAATTATAAATTTGGACACATCAACGATGAGTGTTTCCAAGGGCAGAGTTATGTTGCACCCGAGACCCTTAACAAGATGAGGTAAAGTACGTAAATACCATTGCTTTTATCTCATGAAAGCTTCCCAATGATATACAGTTCATTAGGAGAATGCCTTGTGAAGCTCAAGTGAGCCACCTTGTGGCCCCTTAGTTGAATTATAAGGTTTCTAAACATCTTAGAGAAAATATAAAATTCAAGAAAGAATCAGGAACTGAAATTTGCACCATTTGAATGTACATATTGTGATCTGGATTTTTGTAGCAATCTGGGGCACAACATACTAATTCACAGAATCTAATGTGTTTTAAGCAGAAGTTAAAGTTATTTATAAACAAGAATCAGATTGCTTAAAGAGAACATGGAACCATTAATAGATGTAGAAAGAAGAATATTGGCAGTACGAACTGAATCAGAATTTTATTCGTATGAAGCCATTCATCTTCTGGCGGTTACTCAGAGGTTGGTGCCATGCTTAGGACTTCAGTGACGAGTTTGTGCCATGCTCAAGACTTGAGTGATGAGTTTGTGCCATGACTGTTGATACCACCTTGACTTGGCACTGAAGCTGAATTGGTACTGAGGTTAGTATTGATAGGAGGATGCTGCGGTAATGCTGTTGGGGTTTCCAAAATGCAGATATCGCATGTGATGCATTGGTGCTGACGCCATGTGGGATATTGATGCTAGTGTAAAAATCTGTTTTGTTATATTTGGTGCTTACCTTGCATCCCACAAGCAGTGCTACCTCTCGACATACAATGGTTACAATGAAAGCTTTTCTTGTGGCTGGCATGCGCTAAAGAAGTCCAGTGTGTTGAACGGCTTGCCACCTGGATCATTTCGAGAGCTTTCAGGAAGTATTATATACTTCCATCTTTGATTGAAGTTATGAAAGATCAATATTATATCCTTAAGTGTATCTTGAAAATCGAATGAACAGTGTTGATGTCTAATTTACTGGTTCAGTTCGGGTACAGTGAATTGCTTTTGCTGGTATGGTCATTTTTTTGCCCTTGGTACGGCTGTGTAAAAAAAATAGATTATTAATTTTTATGGGATTTTTACATGGGTGTATTTAAGTCACATCTCAAGATGACCTTAATGAGCAGTCATTACCTTAATGATAATTTTCCTCACCTATTTTTGGTAATAATCTGAGGCAAGGAGACCCACTAAGGACACAAGCATGGTAGGCATTTGTTAGTAGGGGGTAGGAATGGTGAATGCAATCCACCACTTTGGGATTTTCACCCCCTAGCCTCTTTCCCCATGGCAAAGCTTTTGGAGCATGTAATGCCTTATAGGTTACCCTTGTCTCAAGATTCTTAACAAAGTGGGATAAACCCTATTACAACTCAATCATGTATCTCTGTTGAGTAATTGAAGGCTTTCATGAGCAATTTATTTAGATTAATTTTTGTGGGGTTTTCACTTGTGTTTGTTTAAGTCATTTCAAGATGACCTCCATGAGTAGTCATTACCTGATGACATTTTTCCTCATTATTTTTGATGCAGGAGCATCCGGGTTCACAAGCAATCTTGCATCAAACAAAAAAACATAACTAGGTTGATAGAAATAAGCTGCAGTGAAGTCTCCCATTTTTTTGATTGTTTGCACTTTGCAATATGTTTGGATCACTTCAAGAGATTTGTGGTATTTGTCTGAGCATTAGACCACTCACATAAGTTACCATGCACTCTGTTTCTATTCTATACTGCATAAGGATGGATATGCTAAGGTGGTGGTTGGTGAAACTATATTTTCATCACACAAGCACTGCGGATACTACATTGAGCATACAACATTGAATTGACTTCTGAAGATGGCACAACATTAGCAATGTCACTTCAAGTTGTGGTTCTTGGTATCACTCTACAGCACACTATAAAGTTTATGGAACAACCGTTTGGACACCTTGCGGTAAAATTAGCTTCTGATCTAAGGTTCGTGGTGTAGTAGAAGATCTACCAGAGGTTCGAGTACTTGTCATGTGAAACCACATAATTGATGGCTGACTGATAGTTCCTAGAAGGACTCCTTTCAACTACCTAACCTTTTCTTACTAGGATGGATGACATTGGAATTAGGAGAGTTGTTATTACATCTCTCGTGATGTGTTATGGTGCATTGGGACCACATTTTGCATTTATTGATGGTGGTGCATCATGATGTGTTATGATCATTTAATGTTTGCAGCATCAATGGGTAGGTGAGAGCATTAATGTAAGTAGGTGAATCTTGTGCTTATATAAACAAACCCATACACTTGTGATAGGTAGGAGAGAATAATCTGAGAGGAAACAATCTAAAGTGTGGCCATTAGAGAGGGCGTAGGGCATTGCAATTCAGAGATCTGTGCCTAGATGTGGGAAAGAGCTATGGACTTGAATCGCATCTTTTGCAAGGGCTAGGGGAATTGTAACACAATAATGTTTGTAAGTCTGCTGACTGTGTGTGTGTGAGCGAGTGTGTAATCTATTGTTTGAAGAAATAAAGTTTTCTTTTGTTGTTTTATGCTACGCAAGGATTGTGTTGTCCATTTTGTATAGGTTGCATGGTATAAGGCACCTCTTCATTGAGATCTCCAATGGTGACTGCATCATTTAGTATTAGAGCAAGGAACAACTTTGGGTTGAGAGAGTGAGGTTTAGAGTTCTCCATTCTTGTGAGGGTGGGTAGAGAATAAAGAGATGATAAAGTGGTGCAACCTACGTAGGATTGCAAAGTGGTGCAAAAGTAGGTATGTAGTTGTGAGAATTCAAGATCTTGCCAAGGAGAGTAACGAGAATAGGCACAATAGTTGCCAATCTAGCGGAAAGCCTTGATGAGATTGTGGAGATGTTGAGAGTGATGCAAACAAGATTAACTATTGTAGAAGAAGATAAAAGAAGAGGATTTTTATCAAGGGATGATGTGAGCGATGCAGAGGATGAAGTGAAAGAAGCGGATGAGGAAGAAGTGGGACAAGCACATGAGCATTTGAATGGAGGAGAATAAAGGCTTATCAAAGCTATTTCCAAGATTGGAAGAATAGCACAGATGGAGGTTATATGTTTTCCAAGAACATTGAACCCAGAAGAGTTAGTAGACTAGCTCATGGAAATGGATGAGTACTTTGAGTTTGTTAAAGTAGCGGATAAGTGCAAGGTAAAAGTTGCATAGACTAAGTTGAAGGGACACCCTACTTTGTGGTGGAAGGAGCTACAACTTGAGAGAATTGCAAAGGTAAAGATAAGATTTCTTGTTGGGATAGGATGGTTGCGAAGCTAAAGGGCCAGTTTTTGCCCGGAGATTATCAATTGGAGTTTTTGAAGAGGTTGCAAAATTTGCAACAAAATACGTTGAGCGTGAAAGAGTACACGGAAGAATTTTACAAGATCACTATTTGTACTAGGCATGGTGAGATCGGACCAAGAGAAGGTGACGCAATACACTGCAATGGGTCATCTAGGATGATATCAACATAGTGAGATTGTAGACGGTGGAGGAAGAATACCAATATGAACTGAGAGCAGAGAAGTTGATGCACAAACAGAGTACTGCGAGAGTCAGAGAGAAGCTCAACGATGGTAAAGAACAACTGGTGCATGAGCAAGGGAGTGAAGGAGACACGAACATTGTGTAAGCACAACAAGCGAGAGGAGTCAATTCCGCAAGAGGAAGTAGTAGTTTCAGTAGAGGAAGAGGAGGAAGGTTTGGAGGAACATGCTTTAGGTGCAGGTAAGCTAGACACTGCACCTATGAGTGCTCTCATGTGCACATTGATGGCGAGAAGAGAGGGAGTGGTGGTAGCATATAAGTCCTACAATCGGATTTTGAGTCCATAGACTCACTTGTGCATTTAGAGGAGCCTAAGCAAAGAGAATGTTTACTCATAACGAGAAGAATATTGCAGGTCACAGTAAAGAGTGAAGAGGTGAGTTAGAGAAGTCATATTTTTTAGAATAAATGCAAGACAAGAGGTAAATACTATGGTGTTGTGGTGGATAGTGGAAGCATGGATAATCTAGTGCCCATAGAGATGGCGAGGAAGTTGGGTTTGGTGCACAAGTCACATCCAAGGCCTTATAGAGTATCTTCGCTGGCAAAGAGCCAAGATAGCGTTGTGTAGGAGCAATGCGAGGTAGAAATGTAGATTGATATATACACAAACAAGAATATATGTGGTGTGTTATCAATGGATGCATGTAATGTTTTATTGGGGAAGTCGCAAGAGTTTGATCGCGAGATTTTGTTTGATGTAAGAGTGAATGCTCTGTGTGAATAGGGATGGACAAAGTTATATTATAAATCCATTAAAGGAGGAAGAGATTGTAGACCAAAGTCATTGGGTCATGCGTAGAGGCAAGGAGGACTTGGAAGAGAAAGTGGAGTGTGCAAAGATGAAGAGGGATGTTGCTCAGAAGAGGAAGGAAAGTGAGGATGCAAACCCTGGGAAGCCCAGAGTGGTTCTAGTGGGTAGTGTTGCAATGAATAGGAAAAGTGGATTCCCCAATGCAGACAGAGGAGGTCGACCCAAGGAGAGTGGGGGCTGCAGCAACATAGATGCAAAGGGAATTTAGTAGAGGAGGACGGTTTATGACCAAGTTCGTAGCTTCTTGGATTGGAAGGTGGGAACTATCTTGCATGGCTCAAGGGTGCACCATGGCCTTTTGCCCAGGTTTGAAAGGGTGGTTCTACCAACTAGCCCAAGTGTGTGAGCACTATGTGCACAAAATTTTCTATTGGAGGTTTATGATGCAGGAGCATCTTGGTTCACAAGCAATCTTGCATCAAACAAAAACACATAGATAGGCTGATAGAAATAAAGTTGCGATGAAGTCTCCCATTGTTCTAATGGTTTGCATTATGTTTGAATCACTTCAAGAGGTTTGCGGTATCTGGTCGAGCATTAGACCACTCACTTAAGTTACTACACACTTTGTTTCTATTCTGCAATAAATTAGGATGCATATGCTACATGGGTTCTTGGCAAAGCTGTATTTTCAAAGCACAAGCATTGCGGCATACCACATTGAACATTTAATGTGGAATTGACTTCAGAAGATGGCACAACATCAACAACTTGACTTAGAGCTATGGTTCTTGGTATTATTATACCACACATACAGAAAAACCGTTTGGACATGTTGCGGTAAGATCAGCTTCATCTCTAAGGTTTGTGGTGTAGCAGAAGGTCTACCAAAGGTTCAACTGAGTGTCATGTGAAACCACATAACTGAAGGCGAACTGATAGTTGGTCGGAGGATCTGTTTCAACTACCTAACTGTTTCTTGCTAGGATGGAGAATATTGGAATTTGCAGAGTTGATACCACCTCACCCATGATGTATTATGGTGCATTGGGACAACATTGTGCATTTAATGATGGTGGAGCATTGTGATGTGTTATAATCATTTAATGTTTGTAGCATCAGTGGATAGGTGGGAGCATTGATGTAAATAGGTGGATCTTTTGCTTAGATAAACATATCCCTACACTTGTGATAGTTAGGTGAGAAGACCCTGAGAGAGAACAGTTTAAAGCGTGGCGATTAGACAGGGTGCTGCAATTCAGAGATCTGTGTGAAGATTTGGGGAAGGACTATAGGGTTGAATCATGTCTTTGTGAGGACTATGGGAATTGTAACATTGTGTTGTTTGTAAGTCTGTGGACTGTGTGAGTGTGTAATCTATTGTTTAAAGAAATAAAGTTTTCTTTTGTTGTTTTGTGTTGCGTAAAGACTGTGTTGTCCATTTTGTGTAGGCTGCAGGGTATAAGGTACCTCTTCATTGAGACCCCTAACCACGACTGCATCATTTTTTTGACTTTTTCGTTGTGTTTTTTTTTTTGGTAATAATCACGTTTCTTCGTCTATTTTTGGTAATAATCACCATGTCATTAGGGTAATAACTACTTGTGGAGGTTATCTTGAGATGCCTTAGAAACATGAGTAAAAATTAATAATCTTATCAAATTTCTCGTGGAAGCTTTCAATTACTTAATATTAAAAATATAAATATTCTAGCCTAATAAACAAGAATTAACCACATAATATGCATAGGATAAACAAAATAACCCCATAAAACTAATGATAAATAGATAATAATAAATGAATGCCAAATGTCAAGATAAATATTTATTATTAAATTAAATTAGTAATCATTGTCATATTACTCTTCATTAAGAGCATCAACATCATCACTAATAAGTCATAGTCAAACATTGATAAAACAAGAGGCAAGTTCTGTTTTGTGTTTTTTAGTTTTTAGGGTTTTTTGGGGATTCAAAATCCAAAGTGAAACACTGATAACAGAAAATAGGCAAAAAACCTGTGGGTTCTCCCAAGTCAAACACAAGGCCGAACTAGACCCATACCTGAACCGGGTATGTCTTGGACCAGTATCAACGGGTGCAGGAGGCTGTATCCGGCTATCTCCCTGATGCTTGAGGGTAGATGAACAGTCACTAAGGACAATTTGAGAAGCAAAATCAAAAAATGTATTTACATATTTTGGTACCATCATCAGTTTTTGGACGCATTCTCTTTATTCAAGCACAAAGGTTGCAACTCTACTTAATCGCAAGTATATAAAATTATGTAATTGCCACTTATTATGTAATCTTATAATTTATTTATTTATTTGTGATAGCCTTCCAATAATTATTTGTGATTTGGATAAATATGGGATGTTAGTTGGAGCAATGAATTAATGAGCTCAATTTCCAAAGGGTATTAAAATTTTGGTAATGGGTATCTCCACTTTTTACACCAAGGGTTTGGTAGACATCCTCATACATCCCATACATTTAGATCTGAGAAGCCTATGTCATCATACAGACAATGTATTGCATATATTTCTATAACTGCATGTGTAATCATGGGTTGTTCCCCACTACCATGTCTGTGTGTAGGTACATGAGAGGCAGTCCATTATAGATGACTGTATTTTACTGGTGATCATGTGTATTTTTAAATCTCTGTGGCCTTCCATGCTGTATTGTGTGTACCGCTTTATTATTTGTTCCTTGCCTTTGTCGACTATCGTTCTTTTGAAAATGCATAACACGGATTATCATCTTCATTTGAAGTGGAAGTTGGTTTTTTATTTGATATTCAGTCGCCAGATTCAGTGCTCTGTTATTGATTCATTGTATGAAGTAGGTTGGATGGTCTTCAATTTCTACTTATATTGAGGCAGCTTTCTGATAAGTGCTTTCAATCTTTTGTTTTATATTCTGATTGTCATTTGTCGCGATTTCCCACTTTTCTTGGTGACGTGGATTTGCTTCTTTTCAGCGTCATGGATCTGCTCCTTCTCAGCATCATGGATCTACTCCTCTTCGGCCTTGGATGTTAGAAGGGATTCTAGAGGGAGTGCTTCGCTTCCTCCTAGGATTAGCCAGGCTGGCTACCTCTGCCCTAGACACTCCTCAACAAGCATTATCAGATATTGTATTGGCCCTTTCATAGTGATAGACAATGACATAGATGATTCCTCTATCTTAGGTACAATTAGAGATTCCCGAGTATGGTCAGAGATGTTTGATAGGACTATCATCCAGTCTTTCTGACTTTAGTGATAGACAATGACACAGAGGATTCCTCTATCCCGGGCACAATTAGAGATTCCCGAGTATGGTTAGAGATGTTTGATAGGACTTTCATCTAGTCTTTTTGACTTTCATCAGCCCATGCCTTTTGGGGGTTCATTCTCCCCCCAAATGGCTGTTTGTATTAATAATTTAATACCTTAACCATATGGGTTGGGGCTTTACTACTTTCCCCACATCATTTATTTTCAGTGCTTTAGTTCTTTTTAAGTTTTTTATTTTGTTAGTTTTTTATCTAAGGGTCCTTTTACCCGAGCACTTCTATTGTTGTTGACCATTTTGGCCCTGCAGGCCAAAATCAGTCTCCTTCCTTCCCTACCACTCTGGACCCTCAGTCTAGTCATGTACCCACCTTCTGCAAAATCCCCTTTTCTTTGCAATAAGCCCTGTTCTTATAGAACATAGAAAGATCTAAGTACCTGTAGGCTTCGGTTCAGTATGGAGCTTTTCGCTTTGAGCAAATGCCTTAGACAAATACGAGGCTCTTGCAAAGCTCGAAGGTTAAACAGCCCTTGCGAAGGGCAGTCAGGCACAAAATGGACCATTTCAGCGGGTTGTGGAGGGCAATTCCGGACCCGAAGGTACCCTTGTGGAGGGCAGGGAAGCACTTAAAGGGAGGAAAGACCAAGGCAAAGAATTCCTTTGGACTTTCTGTCTGAAGGAAATTTTCCCAAGCAAAGATAAAGGGAAAAACAAAGGCTGAATTTTTTCGGACAAGATGTCCGAAGGAATTCCTTCGGACCTTTTGGCCGAAGAAATCCTTTTTGGAAGAAAATCCCGCGGCAAAAGGACAAGGCAAATTCTTTCGGACAAAAAGTCCGAAGGAATTTCTTCGGACTTTTGCTCGAAAGAATTCGGCTGAAACAAGGGCCAAACATTGAAGAGAACATTCCTTCAGACAAAATGTCCGAAGGAATTCCTTCGGACATTTTGTCCGAAGGATTTAAAAACCAAGCCACTTGAAGTACCCCGAAGGGCAGGTGCCCTTGCGGGGGGCTCTCGGTGACTGTGAAAGGGACACCTTCCCTTCGGGAAGGTTAAAAGACAAAGGCCTGAGCAGAGAAAGAAAGGCCGAAGGAAGGAAAGCCGAAGGAATTGACCAAGGGGTGATGGGCCCGAAGACGTCAAAATCCAGCATAGCGAACTAGTCGTTCAGGTTCAAGCATCTGGTGACGTCTCCGTAGACGTCAAATTCAAGGCAAGGGAATAACCGTTGGCTTTCAAATGGCGACGGGCGCGCGAACGTCAACTTTACGGCAATGAAATAGCCGTTGATTTTTAAATGCTTGAGCGCGAACCCGAAGGAATTAAAAGGCCTTAGGGCCAAAAGGAAGAGCCCGCTGAGAAAAGAGCCTAAAGAACCAGCGAAGGATTTATAAAAGATAGCCTTAGGGGGCTCAGATTGCCAGAAAGAGCCAAGAGATGAAAAAAGACAAAACCAAGAAAAGACAAAGCTGGAAAAAGACAAGAATCAAGAATGAACTTAGCGACCCGCCAAGAAAGGAGCCCAAAGAGCCAAGCGTGGAAATAGACAAAACAGTCCAAGTGGCAAAAGGTGTCGGCACACGGAGTTATTACAGCGGTTGAAACAGTCTCTGCCAAGTGGTCATCAAGGAGCACAAACAGTGAATGGCGTGACCTGTTTTTCCTCATTTTGCATTAATGGTCAGACAACTGCGTGAATGTCTTGAAGCGGTCTTGTTTGCAGACAAAAGGGGCGGCCTTGTCATTAAAACAATCGGGCGACTCACGCTTCTGCAGTAGCATTTAATATGTTTTAAGTGCTAAAGTCAAGACTGGTGACTACATAGCATGGTTCTAGCAGGCTGTTTCTAGAAGGATGATATCAGCAACAACGACTTCCTCTTCCCAAGGCATTCAACGCAGCATGGGTCATTTATTTCCAGAAAGTGCAAAAATCTTTTCCAAAAGGCTATATATTTGTAACTTCTCATTTGAGAATGACCCATCTCTCATTTTTGTATGGTGCAACCCTGCCAAATTTTCACCTTGAATCAATAAAAAGTGTTTTACCTCTATCTGGTTGGATATATCTCTGAGTGTGCCTGAGTATTAACCTTGTGTCCAGTCATTGTTCCATGATGCTTTCACGAGCTTGATACTAGCACACCTGGTATAGACAAAGCGCCATTCCTGCAGGTAGCAAAAAGAGCTGTATCTGGAGTGCAGAGATAGGAGAGGGTTATCAGACAGTGTCTTCTTACAGCACCTGTGGTAAGTTCATCTTCTGTGTGTCTTCATTAAGCCTTTCTGTTAAGTTCTCTGTAGTCTGGTCCTTTTATCAGATAAAGTGTATGTATGTGCTCTTATGGTTTGAAGTGTGAGCAATCAAATCTTTTTTGGTGCATCACTGTTTTAGCTTAGGTTCTGCTTCAGTAATTCTTCTTTCTTTTCAAACCCCCCCATTATATATATATATATATTAGAAAATGTTACTGGAATAACTCAGAGATGCATAAAAGGGAGCTAGCCCTTATCTAGAGATTCTCCCCTCAGTTTTGCCAAACCCACAGGCAAGAGAGGAGTCTCCATTGTGCCGTGTGGAAGAGAGAAGCCCAGCCTTCTCTCAAGGGTGCAATCCACAGCGTCAACAATTGTACTTGGATGTATTCTCGAGTCCCATTACCAACTATTGGTCATTCATGAACATTAACATAATTTCGTTCTTTCTTTCTTCACCATCCCCATGCTTCCTCAAGGGGTTCTTCCTTCATAGGATGCTTTGTACTCAGCTCTTATATTCAGGGTTTAACTGTTTTAGATTTACCCCATTTTTATATCTAGATTTCTTTAGTGCTTGGTACTTAGCTACTTTTTTGTATTCTAGAGTCCCTTTACCCTAGTTCTTCTCTATTAAAATGGAATTTTCAATCCCATTGATCTACTTTTGGTCGCTTGTCGATGTTATAGTTTCTTTCTTTCTCATTTTTCTTGCATGAAGTTATACATTTCCTCTCCCATATGGCAATAACTTATTTGCAGCCTAAATTCTAATTCTAGGTGTTCTGAAAACTCTCCTTACCAATCATATGCCAGCAAGGCAGTGCTTGACTCCCAAAGTGGAGGGGCGGAACTGAAAGCAATTAAAAGATGCAACTTTAGAATGGGCCAAGGGTTACAAAATCTGAACAATATATTAGTGGAAAATAAATCCTCTTGTGGGTTTTCACAAAGGGACCTCATATGCCAATTTGGAGTGTGCTGGCTTGGCTATGGCCTTAAAGAAGCACCCTCATTTATGATGTCATAAGATTTAAGGTAAATCTTTAATCAATTTTAATATCTGTCATTTATTCGTATGTTAGCAGTCCAAATTGTTCTGCACACACTTTACTGTCTAGAGGGGTCTTCTTTGCTGTATATTAAAGTTGCCAGGCTTGGGCTTACAATTTTGTTGAATCATCTTTTAATGCTGCTATCAAACGCTCTTCTACCAGGCTCCTGCACTCACTTTTGTATGGAAGGCTTGTTCGAGTGTTGTTCAATGGTTTGAGTCATCTATCCTTATATTCTGTTGCAGTCTGCATTGCCTCTTCATCTTGTAGAATCTGTTAAGGTGTGTTCTTGCTTGAGTGCTGTCGGAAACAACTCCATTGCCTTGCTTGTCTAATGTATTGACCTGAACAATAATTGCACACTAACCATTTTTTTAAAACAAGTCATTGAATTATCTTAGCCATGTTTACACGCTCTTTTTTACACAAATAGATTCTGTATTAGTCTAAGTTATGAGTTTGCTGTTTAATCTATTTGGTTAAAAGACAGACTTCCTGACTCCTTTGCACATGCCTTGTAGATAGTCATTTAATGGTCTTGAATGTGGTTGAACTTGAAAACTGTTTCATACACAGCCATGTTGTACAGCCTTACAGTCTGCAGGTTCCTTATGTTCTACCTTTGATGTGCCTTTCTTGTTTCATGGATCACTTCGTAGTTGCTGGCATGTTTGGGTATATATTCTCTGATTCTAGTTCTTAGGAGGAGAATTCTATTCCTAATTTCAAGATTTGATTGAAACTACAATGCATTTGTTGTTCGATTTTTTAATGAAGTTAGCCACTCAACCACGTTTACCAAGTAGTCTATTTTGATCTGTTGGGGATTGCTTATTATTATTTAGGATCAGATATGGAAGTATTAATCAACATTTTGAAATCGGCATTTGGCAGATATACATACTCATGTACAAGGAGGTTGCTCTTGCAATAAAGATTAATAGTGTATATAGCAAGCGCCGTCTTCTTAACATTCATGAGAATGTGAAGGTGCTACGTTACCCTGATCATTTCTCATCTGGTGTCTATCTCTGGTATGTTATGGATCTAGTCATGATGATTTATGTGGGTGGTGTTTAAATATGCTTTTAACTGAGTTTTGGTCTATTTGCATATAACATTCATGATTTTAGAGTTTTCACTGGTTGCATTTATGCGTCATGAAAAGGGTCCCATAGTTGTTAAGTAGATTCATTTGTTCTCAGACCAGACACGTAAATACAGTCACCCATTTGGAGAGCATTTAAATGTGATATACAGAGAGCAGTGTTGGTCTGGTGGCAGAGAGAATTGACCATCATGTGATATCAATAGTTTATCTTACATAGAGCTGACTTTATAGAATCTTACACTTTTAGGTGGATGCACGAACTTGAAGAATTGCTTTAAATGTTCGATTGATACTTCACTGTTGTAGTTCTCTTCATGTATGAAAATAGTAGCTGCTTGATCATGTATGAAAATAGTATGATCTTGTTAAAACGTCTCTAGATTGTTCTAAATTACTGATTATCTACTGTAAAAATATGTATACAGGTCCCACCATGAGAAGATAGTGATTATCGATTATCAGGTCTGTTTTCTAGGAGGGCTTGATTTATGTTTTGGCCGATATGACACCCCTGATCATACGTTGTCTGACTACCCTCCTACTATATGGCCTGGAAAAGACTACTATAATCCTAGGTACCGGTTTTTGTTTGTATCTTGAATGAAAACATTGTGTGGTTCCTAAGGTGATTCACAATATGCAGCATATTTATTAAAGCTTTTCATGCTGAGTTTAGAGTCTTCCAATTTTAAGATGGCTATCTTTTTTATTTAAATTAGGGAATCGGAACCGAACTCCTGGGAAGAAACACTGAAGGATGAGTTAGATCGTCAGAAATTTCCTCGCATGCCCTGGCATGAAGTGCATTGTGCACTTTGGGGCCCACCATGCCGTGATGTAGCAAGGCACTTTGTTCAGCGTTGGAACCATGCAAAGGTCATTTTTATTCCTTTGTAGTGATTGCTGTCATATTATAAATGTAAGTTCTTTTTACTTCAATTTATTTTATTAATATGATTATGCTCATGCAGTTTGTTTAAATTTTATCAATACTGCAGAGAAACAAGGCACCATATGAGCAATCCATTCCATTGCTTATGCCTCATCATTACATGGTTATTCCACATTATTTGAAGGGGAATGAGAAAACGGAAATACTGAGGGAGCACCAGGAAGAAGAATTGCAGCTAGAGATAAAGAAGCAAAGATCGTTGTCTGCAGACTCATCATTCCAAGACATCCCATTGCTTCTTTCCAAAGCTGATGACAAACAGGATGTAATATCGAATGGACTAGACAAGATCAGCAGTCTAACGGATCATGCCAGAAGGAATGGAAGTGTTCTTCCTTTTTTATATCCAAAGCCAAATGGTGAAGCTTGCTTCCCTGACACACAGATGACAGGATTTGTAGATGATCAAGATTTAGAACGACCTCAGCAGAGAAAACCTCAAATTAGGATAACAGAATTCAAAGAGAGTCTTGCTGATAAAGCATGGTGGGAGATGCAAGAAAGGGACGGGCAGGTAACTAGTGCAGATGGAGTTGGTCAAGTTGGACCTCGCACTCCTTGCCGTTGCCAGGTTTGTTTTCACTCTATCAGTTGTGAATGGTTTCTAGTTACTTCTTTTGTCAGATTGCTACTGGTAGTTGTTCCGACTAAAATGAAATAAAGGTAATTTAACAAACAGTAAAAGTTGTTTTTAACTTTCTATATTGGGTTCATTCTTGACTGGACTTATATCATGCCTTAATATAGAAGAATTGCTGTTGTATTTGACATGCACTCTTGGGGAAATGTGTCTGAATAGTAATGATATTTTTCAAGTTTTTGTTAGCAGGATTTATCTAAACTGTATACATTTATTTTCTCTCTTCCGTCGCATAATTTGGATAAGGAAAATCTCTATGGGTTGTCATTCCAGAATTAAAAAATCAAATCTTAGCATACAATGCATACCTACTTGATAGGTTTTTGGAAACATGTGTTTGACCAATATTAAACCTTTGATAGAGTAATCAGTTAAGAGCTTGTGGCTTCACACACCTTTGTCATTATTTTTCCCATAACGTAAAATAAAATAGCATAAAAGAACATCATTCCAACGTTGCAATCTTCCATGTGTTTCCCATATAGACACTCCCCTTATGTGCCCTCATAAAATACTCTTTATAATCTCAATGGTAAAATGTGAGATAATATCAATGCATTAACCTAGGATAATACCGAGGTTTTTATTTAATGCATGCTTTACATATTATCATCAAAATGAACAATGAGATTATACACATGAATAATACATGTACGCACACACACATCAAAGAATAACAAAATGCTGATAATTTGGTCTTCAGCATTACCTTGAAAGTTCATTTGCAACATATCGAGCTTTTATGGGCCTATTATGACAACATTGGATTGAACTCAAGCTGAAAGAGAGTTTCCTTAGAAAAAGAAGAAATTAATTATATCAACGTTCCTGTATGGAGCTCAGGCTGAAAGAGAGTTTCCTTGGATAAAAAAGAATGTAATTAGATCTACATCCCTCGATTGATCAAGCTGAAAGAGAGTTTCTTCAGGAAAAAAAAAGAGGAGTTAGATTGATGTCCACGAGTCACCAAAAATATATCAAAGGGGTTTGAAAAGTATATCCAATAAATTTCACGAAAGAGCTTATGAGGAAGATTTATACCCTAGGATAGAGGAATCCTATAAAACTTCAAGGAACTTGTAAACTGTATACACTCATTGGGTGATAAGATAAGAAAGGAAAAGCTGCTCTCCATGAAGATAAACCACATTGATTCGTTCAGGCCTAGGAGTGGTGCAAAGGACAACATACAGACTAGCTAGCAGATGGATCTATCTAACCAACAAGTTATATTGTGGTATAGGGAAAGTAAGAGCATGTATCAACATATATGTTGTATTGAATAATTAAAAGATTGACATAATGATGATAAAACAGCTCATGGGCATCTAAAAATAGTCATGAATAATATACCAGTTCACTTATAATAGTCATCAATAATACATCCGTTGATTTATAATAGTCATTAATAATATTAATATAGGTTTATTACAAGTCTTCTCTGCTTGAGATGCTCTGTCCTCAAATTATGGGGATAGATGTATATGAATCCATGAAAGATTGATTCTCTGAATAAGCTTCATTGTGGTAAATTCCTCCACTTGATTAAATACTAAGTGATTTGTTTGGAACATAAATTCCTTGTACGAGTTTTGAGAACGACTTCAGGTCCAAGTACATTTTTTTTCTCATCTAGGATTGACAACTCAATTTAAACAGGAACGCATGTACCCAATTTCTTCTTGAGACAAGATACGTGAAAAAACATTGTGGACGCAAGTTGATTCTGGTAATTCAGACCAGTTATTTTACTAATCTAAAATGATCCATAAAACCAGGGTGATGACTTGAAGCTTGCTTGTATGGTTGAAGACATACAGAGACCCAATCTCCTTCAAATTCTTGCTGTATTTGATGTTGATCAGCTTGTTTCTTCATATGATTGCGAGCGCATTGTAAATTTTCTCTAAGGATGTGGATTATCTTTTGAGGCTCTTCTAGATAATTTTTAACTGCTGGTACTTTAATACCAGTATTGGAGAAATCCTTAAGCTTTGGTGGTTCATGCCTGTAAAGGATAGTGAATGGAGTTATCTGGGCAGACATATGGTAAGTGGTATTATGACACCATTTTGTGAGGTGGAACCACTTGAACCGTTGGTTTTACTTCTTTTTAATAGGAGGCAAAACACTGCAGGTATGCTTCTAGACACTCGTTCACAACTTTTGTTTGACCATAAGTTTGCAGATAGTATAAAGAATTCATGGACAAGGATGTGCTGACTTGTGAAAAGAGAGTCTTGATCACATACTATTAGTTTAGGAAATGCATCTAGTTTGTAAACATTTTCCACAAAAAAATTCACCATGTCTGACGTGTTGCAAGGTTTCTTCATTGCCATGAAGTGAGTGTATTTAGTTAGGTGATCCACCACAGAAGTTTTTGTTTTTTCCTTCCAAAGCAGGTAAGCCATCAATGAAGTCCGTAGAAATCTATTCCCATTTTTGGTTGGGAACTTGTAAGGTTTTAGTAAAGCTTGAATATGGTAGTGACTCATTCTTCTTTCATTGTCAAATGCCACATTCTACAACGTACTTCTTTATATCATTTTCAATCCTTTCTAATAAAAGGATTGTTGCACTTCGTAATAGTTTTTAAAGAAACCAACACGTGCAGAAGTTGGTGAGTCATGATTATCCTTTGACATTTGGATCTTAAAATTTGAAGCTGGCACCAACTAGATAGGTCCATTGAACCATAATATATCATTTTTCCAAGAAAATTTAGGATATTTATTTGATTGATGATCCTTCTTTTGTCTGACTTATTCTGCTTATATGTCCACAATCCATTATGGGATTACAATTGAGATTGGAAATTCAACTTTTTCTCCTTTCTTGTGAGACAATGCATCTGCAGCTGCGTTATCCATTCCCTTTTATGCGGAATTTCAAAATCAAAAGATTGAATCTTTTTTATCCACTTTTATTGTTTGTGTAGACAGGGTTTTTTATTGGAGCAGATGTTTAAGACTATAACAATTAGTCTTAATAAGAAACTTACTACCTGGCAAGTATTACCTCCACTTAGCCAAAGCCTGTATAATGTCAAGCATCTCTTTGCCATATGTGGATCACAATCTTTCATTTGGCTTGAGTTTGTGACTCTCAAAAGCTGTTGGGGGACCGTCTTGGATAGTTATTGCTCCAATCCTCTAGCGAGCTGCATGACACTCAATGACAGACTGCTTGGAAATAAATGGTTTGGGAGCACTAGAGTGATTGACAATGCATTCTTTAGTTTCTCAATGCTTTACTCCACTTCCTTCGTCCACACAAATGATTCTTTCTTCAATAAATCTGTTAGAGGTGCTGCTATATGGGCATTAATATTGATAAAGCATTGATAATAACCAGCCAAACCTAGGATGACTCCTAACTTGGAAACATTCTTCAGTACCCGCCATTCCACTATCGTTTTAACTTTTAATCTTTGTAGGATCAAATTTAACACCTTTTCCTGAAATATTGTGCCCAAATATTTGACTTCTTTCTTGCCAATGCTACATTTGGACTTCTTCACATAGGCAACACCTAGTCCACAGGACAAAGATGGTCCTTATAGGTTCTATTGTAAATCAAGATATTGTTAAAAAATATGAGGATGAATTTCCTAAGATATGGATGTAAAAACATTATATATAGCGGATTGGAATGTTGTTGGTGTATTGGTATATCTAAAGAGCATAACCTTGAACTCATGGCGACCTTCACGTGTGCTGAATGCTGTGTTGGGAACATCTTCTTGTCTAATACGAATCTGTTAGCACCCAGATTTAAAGTACAACATGGTAATATACTCTGCATCCTGCAATTCGTTTATCTCATGAATAATTGCTATTGCCAATTTGTCTTTTATAGTTATCTTATTCAATCCTTCGAAATCAATACAAAGATGGTAAGATCCATCTTTATTTCTCACCAACATCACTGATCTAGACTCTAGAATATGAGCTCTTCGTTGACACCTAAGTTCGACAATTCATGTACCAAGCACTATATTTCTGTTTTGTGATGAATAAGGCTTAATACTGAAAGGAGGAGTCCCTGGTTAAATTTCAATCACATGCTTGACATTGTGCTTATGAGGTAGTCCACATGGAAACTCTTTAAAGATGACTGTGTAAATGATTTTATTCTTTGCTTCTGTATTCCTCCATTCTCTCTCTGTAACTACTTCAAGCATAACACCTAGCTATAAAAAATTGAGGTCCTCTCCAAACCATCTTCTTCATTCTATGAGATGATGCTAGTCTTGATGGGGAGGGTCTAATCTCTTTATTTTGTTCACCTTTCCAATTTTAACCAAGGAACTGACTCTGAAGATTCATTGGAAATGCATTAAGCTCTTGTAACCGTTCAACACCTAATTGTATATCAACTCCTTGTAAAGGCAAAGCAAAAGAAGTCCTTCGAAGAGTAAAATCATGCGCAGTTACTTTGATTTCATGAAAATTTCCTTGACAAGTTCTAATAGCACTATGACATCGAAGTCTTTTGTAGCGTAGACAAACAATTTCAGTGTTTTGGCTGTTAATGGATCGGTAAGGTTATGCATGTTTTCAGAATCAATAAGAACCATCACTTTTTGGTTCTTTATGTACAGTTGGATCTTCAAATTCTAAGGATGAACTATCCTCGTTACTGCAGATAGCGATATACCTGGTTGAACTTCACTTCGATCTAGCTACTTGCTATCAGACTTAGAATCATTGGAACTCATAATATCATCATTTGCTGCATCATTTTCACTTTCATATTGGTGCTCTGCTTCACAAAAGTACATTTTCTCACTATTATCTGTAGGTTGAAGTATCCTTATATCTTTCCTATTTTGACTCCTATTTTTTCCCTGACTCGTTACAGTTGTCATTCTTGTAGTTGTTCCTATTATCATTCCTATAGTCTGTTCCGATTGTCATTCCTGTAGTTGTTCCTTTTGTCATTCCTGTAGTTGTTTCTACCAAAATTAGTTTAGCAACACTCTGACGATTTAAATTTCCAATTTTCTGATAATCATTCATGTCTTTATTCTCCATTGGAATAGGCGAATTATAATTCCTACGTTGTTTTCCGTTCAGCAATACAAGCCTTTTGCTTTGCATCTTGGATTGTCTTTATCTCATGCATGTCTAGTTCAACCTTGATATCATATCAAAGACCTCCCAGATAAATTTCCCTAATAGATGTTTGGGGACATTCTTTACAAAAGCTGCTAAGGTCTTCCAAACCGAGAAATACTCTCTCATTGACTTTTCCTGGTGGAGTCGTACAATCGATTGAAGTGATCACTTTCTGGCGGGGATGCAGGATACGACACCCCTACTGCCAGGGCGCACCTATTTGTGTGCTAGATATGGATACAGGTACAGTGCGGTTCGGATACAGCCCAGATACCGTACCCAGCCATATGTAGATACGAAACCATAACCGGGCTGTATCGTATACGACCGTGTATGGTATGCAGGTCATCTGTAGCCGTAGCTGATTTAAAAGTTTTATAAAAATCTACTTAAAAAAAAACCTTCAAAATACTAAAAAGATAATAAAAAACTGCAGATGTTCCTCTAAAATGCATTTTAGAGGCAGCAACAGAGGACGTGGAGGTGAATGAGTGTTGATTCACTCTTTTCCTTCAAAATTGCAATTGGCTCTGCCCAACCTGCTATGATTTCATTTTTTTTTGTTTCCTTCAACCTACTCAACTTCTTTTCTTTCATTTCATCTATTTTCCTTTGGCTTGTACAACCTGCAAATTGCTTTTATGCACGAAATACCCAACTTCGCACCTTTCTAGTGGGATGAGAGTGTGTAATTCACATGCATTCTATGAGGTTGTGAATGGAAGGAAAATACGTCATATAATGTATAAAAATCAAAATATAATGTATGTATATGTCGTATCCATATCAGGGTGTCTTAAAAATCAGTCATATCTGTATCTGAAACTGTTTCCATATCCATATTTGTATCCTGTATCCATGCAAATCATGTTAAAAAGTCACTGATAAATTTGTCTTAGTTTATTGTGAATCCCTCCATTTCCTATCACCACCAATTGTATCATTTAAATGTGACTTCTTCAAGATTTCGTCCCACAATAGTAATTGTTTCTTCATTTGATTCGTCAGGGTTCAGATAGAAATGTTGTTTCATCTTGTTAGACCAGCTGACAGCCTAGTAAGGGCCTTCACTATTATACTTAAGGATGTCGATCTTGAATTTGTTTTGTGAGCATGGGAACTCTTTACCTGTTTGCATATTTTAAACTTCTTGCTTATTTTGAATGGTATGCATATTTTGAGTTTCTTGTTTACTGAAGAGGAACTCATAGGTGTACTTTGAGTTCCATTTAACTTTGGACTTGAGTCATCATGAGGGGAGTTCCCATGATTTTGGTTGGTTAAATCCTGGAGAACTTCATTCAAATTGTTATTAATATTGTTTTCTAGCCTTCTTTGTGTAGTGTTCATAAGGTTATTGATTTGATTTTTTGATTATGGTCTCCAATTTACTGCAAGGCTCTTTGATATGGGCAATCTTGCCGGCCATATCATCTTTATATTCTGTAAACTCATTTTAGACACTGTTATTGTGTTGTTGTAGTTGGCCATTGGTCAGCTTGCTCCATTCTATGTTAATTTTTCAAAAATATTTAAATCTATATTTTTCTTTTCCAATATAATATTTTTTATCAAATTTTTTAAAATTCAACTTTAATTTTTTTATTATAGTAATTCCTTTTTTTGGTTAATCATCCTTTGTCTTCTTTTTATTTTCCTTTTTTACTTGTTTCATTTTTAGTTTTTAAAAAAAATTCTTTTTCTAACTTCCCCGTTTCTTTTTCAATGTTATAATGAATTTATTCATTTCTATTTACTTAAAACAAACCCTTTTTCTCTCTCTATAATGATTTTTTTAAAGTCAAAATTTTACTTAAATAAATTTACGTAAACTTAGAAAAGTTTATTAAATTTATCTATAATTCTAAAACCCTAGGGCAGTTTTCATTCACAGTAATACTTTCAGCCCACATTGGTTGTGCCTTTTAGAAAGACACAACACTCAACCAAGGCAAGCACAAAGTTTGAATTACCATTCAGCCATGCTATTTTTGAGAGGCACACAATCTTGAACCGTTCAAACCTTGCATTGTTTCTTTTGTAGGTCCTAGATGACCTCTTCCTGTTGTTCTAACTTCTCTGTGTGTATGCAGTTTTTGCAGATGATTCTAGATTGATAGAAATTGATAATGCACAATCGCAACAAAGATATAAAAAGAACACAAGATATTGCCACAATCATACATGTTGTAAGCTCATTTATATTACAAAGAAAGTACAAGGAAGCTTTTGGAGGAAGGAAGCTCCTGGATGAAGGAAGCTTCTCAGAGATTAGAGATGTACATAGAGATACAACATTTAAGAATATATAATAAGACCATTTGACTATGTAAAACATTTAACTAGCTCAAATATCTTAAATATATCTATCTGAAAAATGCTGAGATGTATCAATGTAATGTCCCTAATCAGACATTTTTAAACAATTCCAGATTTACTGGAAAACCCTAAGGCAGCAATAATAAGATCTAAATTTTATTGCAACAAACCCTTGTGAAAAAACACAATAATTTGATTTTCTATTATTTATGACAGCAAACTCCTTGAAACAAAATACCCAAATGGTTTGGAAATCATTGATAAACCCTCTGAATATTTAGATTTGATTTCAAATGTCAAATATAGATGGGATCAAATACAATTCAAAACAGATTTTATTTATTTATTTCCCACATCAAAACCAAAAAGAAATACTCAAATGCTGATTACCACAGTTCCTCCACAAATGACACTTCAGATGGGAAGTTAGGGCCAAAAGATGATCATACAAACTAGAACCACAAAGATCTGTCCACCAAAATGATGCCGACAATGAAATGTGTTTCCAAAAGGTGATGCCAATGCTTAATCAGGCCCTAAATGGGCTCCAAAAGCTGGAATTGATGATGTCCTAGCTGTAATCACAGTTCTGGACTGAAAATCAGCGCTGAAACATGCCCTCGGTGAATTGGATATTGAATATCTCTTAACTGAAGCACAATTGCAACCCCTAGATGGAGATACCCTGGGAAATGAAATGAGAGGGGTTTCGTCCTCAAATCCATTTGCAAATGAGGGTTTTTGTCCTTTATTGTTGTAGTTGAAGCATTTGCATCAAACATACGTGAGAGAGTAATATGAATTTTCAAGATGATCTCCAAAAGAAATCCCCAAGCAGCCTTTTATTATTTTCTGTTTGCCTTTCCCAAGTGGGGCGCTTCACTTTGGGGCCTTGGGCCTTTTCTTTATTTTTAATAAACTAATGCTTTATTTCTACTTTAGTGTTGACTTTATTTTACACTAAAAACCACTTTTTTAATTAAATAATAATAAAACGTAAGTTGCCTTTAATATTACATAAAGTTACTTTTTGGCTAACTTAGTCATATTACTATTTTAATTAATTAAAAATACTTTTCATTTTAATAATAATATCATTAAGTTACATAAAAGATTAGAAATGATTGGGCTTAACTTAAATAATATTATTAATTATTTTAATCCAGAAAAGGGGACATGACAGTCTGCCCTTCCCATAATTTGCTTGCCCTCAAGCAAATGCAAACCCGAATGCTCTAGTATCACCGTGCCAATATGATAAATCAGTGTGTAATGTCCATAGATCCTGGACCCTGTACCTGTCAAATGAAGCAACTTCTGCCAAAAAGCACTATAGGATCCACTATCTCCATCCCTATTTTTATGCAATCCATGTAACTTGATCACTTCTTTGAGAAACAATTTGGCTTCATATCGTTGACTTGGTTTAGGTAAGGAATGCAAGCAACTCACAATATGCTCCCCTTTGATGTGATGAACAATGATGCCTTCTCCTCAGAGCTTGAGAACATCCTCGAATTCCCATAATGCCAAGGGCTGCCTTATGAACTTGCCATCATTTTTTCATTGTGCCGCTCTGTTACCACCATGAACTGAAGAATCTAGAACCTCCCATTGAGCCAAATAATTTCCTTGAGTTCCAATAGACCATACAACTGTACTGTAGGCAAAAACCCTCATGAATTTGTACCACTCAGCTTGTATGGAAGCTGGAACGAAGTTGCAACAGTCATAGTTCATTCAAAACCTTCCCCAAAACAATAGTGTGACAGCTGGAGTAATTGCTTTCAGCAACTCCAATGGCTGAAACCCTTCACAAATAGCATGATACAATAAAAGTTTCTTAAAGTTTGCAAACTGGGTGTTGAACATGTCCAAATTAAATAACCTTGAAAATTAGCACTATAAGAATGGTACAACCGCTGCAATACTGAAAAACCTTCACAAAATTCAGCAATGTTAGTAATATTGAGGCTGGAAATAACCATACAATGAAGGAAAATACATCAATAGCAACAACAAAGAAAAAATCACTCAATTCTATGACCGAAACCACTTGTATGGCTACAAATGATGTAATGTAGCAGCTGGAAATGGTGGCATCATTAGCCCTAAAGCTGGAAATGATGATGACAACAGTTGTTATATGCTATCACTACTCTTCCCCTTTATGCCTTGTTTGTAATCTTTTATAAGCATATCTGATGTGAAGCCGTTCCACTAAGCTTATGTTGAGCTACTCTGATATTCATGTGAACTGCCCCTTGACTACCCCTTGAGACCTTGTGGTGCTCAAAACTTCCTCAATAGGGAGGATAAATTCAACACAACTCCTTTCTAACTTTTGCTGGTGCTCTTTACTTAATGGCAATCTTGAAAGTGCAAAATCAAACATCATGCAAAGCTTCATGATGCAAGGAATCGTGAAACCATCTTGTAGTATCCCAACTTTTGTGAATGCTTCTTCACACATCCAAGGGTGGCAAACCTGTATGTAGTTGATTCCAACAACACCATACTATGCTAATCCAAAATAGACTAAATGCCATCATGATCGAATGTCTTACCTATGGATGAAATCGTGGTTGTCACCAATTGATATTCCATCCATTTAGCCATGACAACTCTTGCATCTCCATCGATGCCTCGAAGCAATACCAATTTTTCCTTGGATTTCAACTCCATAGTGAACTTTCCAATAGAATGTAATGTCCCCAAATTGGGACAATTGATGAAAAGGAGGGTTTCCGAACAAAAACCTTTAAACACCCCGACACTGAATTCTGAAAATTTTAAATCAGCAAACCTTAGCTGATATATAATGCTCAAAACACCTCAAATAGAAACAAACCCAAGGTGCCAATGTTGCACAATTAATTCCAAAACTATTGAAGCATATATCCATTGGAATTTTCACTTTAAATCCACAAATATGCCATAAATAAAACCTGAATTTTCTGCTGTAATAAATACCTGTGTATGTGTGAGTAAAGGCGGATGTACCTTGGAAATATACACTTGCAAAATTTTGGTTTTTCTCCGGAAAGTACAGTTGCATTTTCCTTTGCTAATTCAATTGCGTTTGGTTTTTCTTCGGAAAGTACACTTGCAAAAGTCACCAAAAATAATAATAAAATATGAAAATATTTTAGAATGAAATATTTCCAGTGTTAGCCCTCCAAAGCTTCCAAAAATCTTTCCAGTGAAGTCGCTCAAGTGCATAAATTCACTGTATTAAATACATCAGAATTCTCCCTTTGATTCACTCACTAGAGGATGTCAAAGGACCTTGAAAAATATGTCAAAAATACTCAAATAATTCTAATATTATTTGTTCACTTTTTAGGGCTTAAAAGCACCCTAAAAACCTCAAAAAATGCTCCACAAGTGAATTGCCCCACTCATAAAATATTAGTAGAATTTTTAGACTGGAAACCTAGTTTTTCTTTTCCAATTCCTTCCAAACCCTAATGATATTTTGTCATAAAAAATCAGAAAATAGAAGAATGATTTGTAACTTGCCAAACGGAGCCTAAAAACCCTCCGAGATGCCCAATTCTTTTTCCCAACTAGTTTGCCCTACCTTAGAAAAATAAGGAATAAAATCAGAATATTTTACTCACTCAAAATTCCTCCAGATAGCCTCCAAAGGTCTCTTAAGGCAAGTTGCGCAAGCTGAATAAATGGTATAAAATATTAGCAATATTTTATACACCGCAAAGCACTCCAATCAGCCTCAAACCCTCGAAATCCACTCTCCAAGCAAGTCATCTTAGCTGAAAAATTTCATGAAAGCATGTGCAACCCTCTTTGGCCTCCAATAACCCCTCCAAGTGGTTCGCCTAGCTCCCTAGGCAAGTCGCCACCTCTTGAGAAGGTCTTTGGCAACACGAACAAGCTCCCAAAATGATTTGCTCCTCTTCAAACCTATGAATTACCAAAAACCTGTTTTTGATAGAAGTTGCAATATTTCCTCAATGAATGTGGTGTCTAAAAACACCTTTGTATGATCTACTTGTATGAACACATGCAATTTGAAGTTCACTTACAAACCTTGAATGGAGTTCCCCAAATAGAAGGAATGAAGGTTTTCGTCACCAAACCTATGACACTTCTTGAAGGTTTTCGTCCTTAAAAGGTGGAAACCAAGCTTGACATACTTGATTCAATTTTCCAAAACAATATTCAACATGCCTTTTCAAAAGAGCCTCTCTTCCCTTTTATATTTTTTCTCCAACTGTGGCGCCCAAAATAGAGAGGGAGAGTTACTTTTCCTTTTTAATAAAAATATATATAACCAGTTTTTTTTATAAATGCACTTTTTAGATGGCCCTTAAAAAGGCCCCAACATTAGATAATAAAGTGCTTTATCAACATAACTTTGAAGCTTACTAATGTTCCCCTTTTTGCCTTTAAATCCTTAGCCCTTGGGAATGCTCAAGCTAAAGGTCTTATCCCAAGGACTAGCTCAAAAAGGGGGACATTACATAGAATGTACCCATTGCATGCCCAATACTATGCCCAACTCTCCTAGTTTGCTTTTACATTGATTACCTTGAACTCCAATTGTTGCTTCCATGCTACCCCAAGCTATTCTCTTCAACAATTGGTTCGGATCAGACCTTATGATTGCCCATATCAGAATTGTAGTGGCTGGAAACCAGCTTCTATTAGTGACAAACACTTCACTGATGACAATAGGTGAGAAATTCATCTTCATTGAGATATAATAGCCTTGTATGGCTGCAAATAAAATGTTGGGCAATCTGGAAATGAGGGGGACAACAGTTCTAAAATTGGAGACAGCTCCCATACTATTCCATATCTCACATAGACCCATGATAAAAGAATCATTACATACCTTAGGCTGACAACATGCTGTAAATGTTCCAATATACCCTTCAGTCTTGTCTTCAATTGTGGGACTTAGCCCCAAGGAGTGATCTACGAATCGTGAGCATTGATCCTTTACAAAATCGATAGAATGCACATCATATTCTATATGATTCCTCATGATCTTCCTTTTTATCCAAATGCATGAGATAAAGAATATACTAGATATAATAATATTAATCTTATTAAAGTCTTTATCCATTTTGTGTGTCAAAAGATCACCTGGATCCCTTATGCAAAAATAATTTGGAACTTGAATCAAAGAATATATATGCCCTATGTTGCAATTAGAATCCTTCACCCTATCACCCTTTTTAGCATGCTGTCCATGATGACAAGATTCTTGTAAGGACATGGTATGGAGCAATAAATTTGGGATATGACCAGTATACCTTGGGCTATAATCACAATGTTTATCAATAGTTGTTGATCTGAACATTTCAGTTAGCTGAAAATCAACATCAGTACTCGGTGAAGCACTTTTTTCATGTGCATGCGTTTCAATAGTCATCCATAAACTCAGCCTCGTATGCTTCTTGATTTGACATATGCTTCCGTAGCATGGACTCAATCCCTCGTGGATTGATGAGTGTGTATTGAACCGGAACATCTTCCTCACTTGTGCATTCATCAAGTGATGCTTACCCCCACTTGACTTCCTCACCATTTTGCTGATTTATGAAATCATTAGAAGTCAATAAAATATTCTCTGCTATCAAAGAATCTTTACCTTCAATCTGTATGTTGGGTTCCTTGTATTCAGCTATCATTTCTACTGTTAAGTATGGCTTCAACATTTCTTCACATTGATTAACTATCTTTTGAGCCAATGCATGTGCAATTGGTGAGACTCCTTGCTCATCCTTTCTCATATCAGCCAATCAAACTGATAGGAGTGGCTGAAAATATCACCACTCATTCATAGTTAAAGATATAATTGTTTGCATTGAGGTAACAACATTTTCTGCATGATTCTCCCTAACAATAGCAAAGAAATGTTGGAACATTTTAAGAATAAGATTTCACATTCAAGATCTATCATTACAACACATGATTTGACTTTTGCAGCAATTTCTAAAATTGTAACCCTCTTAGCAAACGAAGGGCTTTTGATTCATCTAAACCTTGGAAACTTTCCACAATCAATTGAAATATTTCCCTTATGGTGTTACTACTGTATGGCCTTTAAAGAACTGTCATTCTGATAATTTTACTAATACAAGTAATAAGTACAAGTCTCACATCTGGATTTGGGTGTCTCAAAACCTTGGGTTTAGCCAAATAAGTCATTGATGGATTCACTACCCATAATATAGACTCAAAATATGATTGTCTTATCATGGACAAATAGTTTGCCACTTCCTCCAAAACCTCGAGTAGAACATTTTTTGAATGAGGTGGCTGCTCTATTTTTTTCTCTACTCTGCAAAGCTTAATTCCTAAATCATCTTTACGCATTAACTCTATGATTCACAAGCTATGCATTAGACAGTATGTGCAAAAGATTATTTTTTTCCCACAATTGGCAGGGAAATGGCTCTGATACCACTGTAATGTCCCTAATTAGACATTTGTAAACAATTCCGGATTTACCAAAAAAACTCGAAGGCAATAATAATAAGATATAAATTTTATTGCAACAAACCCTTTTGAAAAAACACAATAATTTGATTTTCTGTTATTTATGACAACAAACCCTTGAAACAAAATATCCAAATGGTTTGGAAATCACCAATAAACCCTTTGAATATTTATATTTGATTTCAAAGGTCAAATATACGAGATGGAATCAAATACAACTCAAAACAAATTTTATGTATTTATTTCCCACATCAAAACCACAAAGAAATACCCGAAGGCTGAGTACCATAGTTCCCCCACAAATGATGCTTCAGATGGGAAGTTGAGGCCAAAAGATGATCATGCAAACTAGAACCACGAAGATCTGCCCACCGAAATGTGTTTCTAAAGAGTGATGTTAGCGCTTAATCAGACCCTAAATGGGCTCCAAAAGCTGGAATTGATGATGCCCTAGTTGTAATCTCTGTTTTGGACTGAAAATCAAGTTTGAAACGTGCCTTAGGTGAACTAGAAAGTGAATATCTCTAATTGAAGCACAATTGCAATCCCTGGATGGAGTTACCCTTAGAGATGAGAGGCTTTTCATCCTCAAATCCGTTTGCAAAAGAGGGGTTTCGTCCTTTATTGCTATAGCTGAAGTGTTTGCATCAAACACACATGAGAGAGTAATATGAATTTTCAAGATGATCTTTTCTTTATTTTTAATAAAGTAACGCTTGTATTTCTGTTTTAGTGTTGACTTTATTTTACATGAAAAATCATCTTTTTAATTAAATAATAATAAGATATAAGGTGCCTTTAATATAACATAAAGTTACTGTTGACCATTTTTACCACAAGCCAAAATGGGTCAACCCCTATAGTCAGAATCTTGTATAGGGGCTTTTTATAATGTCATGGTGTATGTTGTAGCTCTTTTGATGTCATTTCATATGCCATTTTAGCTTTGGTCATAGTCTAGCTTGGTCTTTGTGTCATTTGGTGTCTTAGGGGTCTTTTTAGGGTCATATATGCAAAGTGGCATGTCGTCATGGTGATCAATGTAGTTAGAGCATGGAGCAGATTTGCTTATGCCTTAAGGAATTCATCCGAGCTTTCAAAGATCAAGAAGTAGCTTAAGAACAATTTATGTGAACCCAGACTGTGATCAGAACATCACGTGGAAACCAAAATGGAATAGCTTGCTTGTGCATTTTTTATCTTCACTTAAGAAGCCCTGCAAGCCAAAGGATTGTAGCGCCATGTAGTTCTTCATGCCAAGAATGTGCTCTGCAATTTTCATGCCCACGCGAGCTTTCTGGCTCAAGTTTTAAAGCTTCAAAGTTGAACCAACAGAGTAAGACGTCCGTGCAAATGCCAAAATAAAGCTCGAGCAAAACAACCCCTTTTGAGCTTAAATTTGACGGTTGCAAGAACATTAATGACGGTCGTGCGAACGTCAGTTGACGGGAGCATGGATGTCAAATTTAAGCTCGTGAAATAGCCGTTGGTTTTCAAACAATGGGTCCCCATAGATCCGATGGTCTGCGTTGCATCGTACATCTTGATTCGACGGTGCGAGATGGGTCAAAAGGTCAAGGAGCTCGAGAGGCCACCATGTGGCACAAGTGCTGAAATTGACAGGGTAACAACAGACCCTGAAATCAAACACGGGGCTGCCATGTGGCCCCAGCTTGGACAGTGTTGACAAGTCAAGGGCAAGATCGATGACTCATGATCATTCGTACCAAGCATGATCAACGGTGTGGGATGGGTCAATGAGTTAATGATCCGGGCCAGATATCGACGACCAATGAGTTTAAAGGTTGAAAAGCTAAGGGACTTCATGGAGATCGAACACATGACTAAGGTTGAACCAGGGCAAGCTTTTCAAAGGGCACATGCCGCCATTGGAGTTCGATCAAATGCTATGAAACAGACACAATGATGCAGTCAGGTGATCAAGAACATATAGGGACGCCATTGAAGATCAATATGAACCTCTGGGTCGTAGATTTGTTACATACAGGGTCCATCTTTTAAAGGTTGTAGCATTATATGGTGATTGTGTTCCCCATTCTTAAAAGAAGGGTCCATGCATCTATAAATTCTCAGTTCCGACAGTGACAGAATGGATCTATGTGGACTTAATAGGAACCAGGGATCGAGCAGAGTGTCGTAATATAATGACTATAGGAAAACCAATAGTCTGAAATTGGTTTTTTGTTTATAGTGGACCTATGAGCACGGGGACAAGTTCGAGCATGATCCAGTTGGAACAAGAGCTAGCATTTCAAAGGATGCCATGAAGGCATACACGTAGACCTGAACGATTTCATCCCTAGGACCAAATTGCATGAATGGGACCCTTCTCTACACTTTTGCACGCCACGACAAACCAGTTAAGAGCAGTTAGCACCAGGACAAATTTTTAATAGATGGATCTAATTGCTGTAACTGCATTGATGCCGAAACTTAGCTCGAAACCACTTGATCTTGTGGTTGCAACCGTATGGAGCATGGGTGAAGGAATAATGAATTGCTACAACTGCTTGAGATGACCCGGATCAATCAAAAGGTTCCAAAGAAGCATACTGGTAGAGGCAGTTGTAACTACGGTTCAAATGAGGTTGAACTCATTTGATTCCCCTTGGGACTTCTCTTTTCCCGCTTCTTTCTCTCAAATGCTATAAGTAGTTGTCATTTTGGCCTTTGTAGGAGACCACACCATGTATGGCGAAGCCCTTCTGGACTGATGTCATATTTTGCCCTTTGAACATTAATGCAAGTCTGTTTTTGAGTTTTGAACAATTGTCTAAGTCTGCAAGTGATCTATGGTGATGATTCCATCCTTCCCTATCCTTTCATGTTTGAGCAAGAGTTCCTAGCCTAATAGGGCATATAGGGTGTAGTCTAGTGTGTAAAGCTTTTTCAAGTGTAAATTTGTCCTTGGAGTTTGCAAATTTGCCCTCTGGTTCATTTGTCTTGTGTTGCTGCGCACATCTCACCTCTATATTGAAATGCTCATGTTAGAACCCATTAAGACTTAGAGACTAGTTTGTATGCCTTGTTTCATCGTGGTAGAAATATGATAGTCACGTGGAAGACATTTTGGTGCATCGCCTCCTTTAGAGTAGGTTCAATTTATGCATTCTCTAATTCTTAATGGTGCATCGTGGTAGAAATATGATAGTCACGTGGAAGACATTTTGGTGCATCACCTCCTTTAGAGTAGGTTCAATTTATGCATTCTCTAATTCTTTTCTCGATGAGTAAGCAGTAGTTTAAGTGATAAGCATTGCATGATATATTTCAGGGAGCTAGCCCTTAAATCTAGAGGCTCATTTTCAATATAGGTACACCCACATACCTGAAAATGTTCCCATGTTGCCCAAATACGGAAGAAGCTTGAACAACTTCTTCTAGGATGCAAGATTTGGTGACAACAGTTATTTTTTGGCTAACTTAGTTATATTATTATTTTAAATATTAAAAAATTAAAAATACTATTCATTTTAATAATAATAATATTAAGTTGCCTAAAAGATTAAAAATTTAAAATTGAACGGTCCCAACTTAAATAATATTATTAATTATTTTAATCTAGAAAAGGGGACATGCAATCAATCTTGAGACGCCTATCTTGGATTTATCACATAGTTTCGCCCATTGAAAGGTTCCACATTGATTAACAACTCCGTCACCTTCTTAGAAAATTTCCCATTGACTAGTGACACATGGTCTCAATCTAGTTGCACCATTGTGTCAGGGTCGCAAAAAAACATTTCAAGAAAAAAAGGGCTCCAAACGTATGCCCAAGATATCGCTAATTTTGGATTGCCTTTTCCAATCAAGAAAAAAAACTGCCCTATGACGGTCAAATGGATGTCAAATATAAGGTCGACCATTTTTATAAACACACTCACAAACATAATTTTCTACATCACCGTAGTGTTCCATTGAGGTTGTGCCTCTCGGCATAATAAAGTACACTAGCCCGTGTGACTAAATTTAATAAGATACACTAGCCTATGTGGCTATATCTCATTAAATGACAATTGCAATTCTCAATTCTTGGATTTTGATCTTGCATGCAGAAGAAGGGTTTCAAAATTTAATGGAATGAAATGGAAACAATGGCTGGAAATGAATTCTGCTATGGCACCACTTGGTACAGGGAAAGGAAGAGGTATAAATCAAAATATATTGGTAGTAAATAATTATAAGATGAATGAATATACATCAACACATGCATCTACTAAATTAATGGGAATCAGTTTATATGCCATGGGACATGCCCCATTCATTTATAAGTCATTAATAATATTAATATAGGTTTATTACATATTGAACTCGCAATGGAAGCAACATTCAATTTCAATGGAAATGTAATTAGAAATGGAAGCACCATTTCAATTTCAAAGAAATCAAGAGAAAACAACCATAGCTCTTATATTATCCTTGAGTAGGGTATAATACATATGTTTTAAATGCTGGAAATGGGATGCACTATTGTGTATCCTTGTGGGCCTTGTTTAGAGATGAATTGTGTGGCACGAGGATGTGAATAGAGGGTTGCAAAGGATTGTATGGTCTGAATAGTGCTAACGTAGAGTTAACATGGTGTGGACCCAATGAGAATCTAGAATCTTACAATCAAAGGTATCTAGATTAGTTATTGGATGATTCAATTCCTTGAAACATTTCTTGAGTCCAATCAATTCGGTTTCCCAAATTATTTTGTGATCTGAGTTGTGATGTGCTAGTTGACCTCTACGTGTTGAAGATGCACTTTGATTGGTTACCTAAGGTGTGTTCACTCAACATCTTGGTTTTGTCCTATATTGCATGTGGAAACCATGGTGTTGTGTGTACTTCACAATGGATTGTGAAGTCCGAGTCCTATTTACATTTGATAGACAAACTCTACTCAACTACAAAGAGCTAATGTTGTATTTTGAAATCAAAATGAAGTTTGCAGTGGATCACAAATATATCCTGAATGTTCGCAGATATTCACCGTTTCTTGAAGAGCAATGATCCCTATTGTGCTGTATGCTAATTGCGGAAACTAGGCTTGGAGGACCTAGTTGGATGTTTAGGTCTCGGAATTGGGAAAAGAGAACTTCTCTTTATTCTTCCATTGTTTCTTGTATGAGCTCATGGATATCTAAAAGGTTTTTTTGTGGCCTCATGTCTTGATATTTGAATGTCTCTCTCATAGGTAGTCGGAGACATAGTTGGATTGTATACCTTATTTTTGATACCGGCAGCAGGTAGGCATGCAAGGAAAAGAACCAATGAGGGTTTGTAAAGAATCGACTAGTAGGATTTTGACTCTAGTCGGGATAGAGTGCTGTAACATCAATGATCTGTGATGGGTCTTGGAGTGGCACAAAGGACAAATTATAGGGTAACTAGAAGATGGACCTATCTAACTAACCTACAAGTTACACTAAAAATTTAATGTAAATGTAACTAGAAACAAAAGCAATAGTACACATTCAATGGAAGCAAGAGATAGTAGCAATAGCTATTTTATTCTCCTAGTGTTTTCTTATAAACTTGTGATGTTCACGTTGTTAGTTGTACATCATGGATGTATATGGGAGATAGCTGAGTTCTCTATCTCTTTGTTTTTTGAACACTTGGTGTGTAATTAGTTGTCTGTTATGTTCTAGAGTAGGCTTGCACTACAAAAAATAAGCTATTAATTGTATATTCAAATCTCTAGAAGAAAGCTTGAGAATAGATGCATGACAAAGCATAAAAATTCAATAGAGGAAGGCAAGGACACATTTATGACATTATCATATAATTTATCCCAAAAAACACAAAACTTGAGTATGAACATGCTATTTTCTCTCTCTTAACTAGTTTTAAATTTTGGACTTGGCAAAATTTGGGTAGCCCAAAATTTTGACTTGGACTCAGAGTCAAACTAGCCAAAAAGTTCAACAAAATTCAGCAAATAAAATCAACACATAAAATGATAAGATGAATTAAAATAACATGCAAAATACTATTAAAAAATATAAGAAATGAATTTAGAGAGTGCATAGGTATATTTTCTATGGTATTTAGACAAAAATGAGTAAAATGTTCATAATATCATATGATGAATGATCATTGTCATAGAATATTACAAATTCCTAAAACATTTTACAACTTTCTCTTCCCCTTCTTCATAGTCATCGGCAACACCCTCGACCTGGAAGGTAAAGATTTCTCCTTAGGAACAAATTCATCGTCAAGCATGTCATCATCCAATCCAACTGCTCCTGATACTTCTACTTCCGCTGTTGCTTCCCCTTCAGATATCCGCTTCCCCTCCCATTGCTTTCCTCTCAAAATTTGTGATTCCCTCCTTGCTAAACATGGGCTCCACATCCGTGGATAGCTAGTCAGAATATGAATTATGTCATCCAAGGCAATGGCATCAGCAGCCTCCTCCACAATTTTGACATGAAGATTGTATTGTAGAAAAACAAGGTCATTGAGGCCTTCTTGGGTGTTGACCCCATATATGTGCATAAGGCAAACATTCAAAGATAGTCATAAGTCTGATGATGCATAAGTGAGACACACAAGATCACTCAGATATATGCAATGCACATAATTTAGAGCAAGGGCACAAGAAGGATAATGTGTGGGTAAAAGGAAACATCAATGTGCTGGTTGAAAGAAAGCACATATTGAACAAGAAACACTGAAGTGAAAGAAGCACAAGAAGAAGCATAATTGATGAGAAGTTGACAAATGTCATGCATTCGAGCAATGAGATTGTAGATTGCGTGGGATTGATCTAGGTTGACAAGAATATGTTGATAAAGAAAGAGCATATGATGATGGGTTGGATGGGTGGAATTCCAGTTGGTAGAGAAGGGATAGGTGGAGCTGACAAAGCAACATCTAGTAGGGGTCCAAGGGGTCAAGGAATGCTATAAATAGGGGTGTTGACCTCTCATTTGAGACACATGAAAATATTGGATGTTTTGTAGGTGCCGAGTTAGAGTGATTGCAGAAGGATGCAAGCTAGGGTTTGAGTGATTGAATAGAAATATCATTTTATGATTCGTATGAATAAAGATTGTCCTTTGATGATGATGATTGTAATGTGAGATGAAATGCTTTGTTATATTGATGTATGATTAATGAAGATGGATTCGTGTATGAGTAAATGTGTGTGTTATGATTCCTTTCTTGTTTGCTTAGTGTTTCTATGTGTTAAGTGTTGGTATGATGATGTGCATGTGTGTATCTCTATGTTGTGTTGTCATAATAGGGTTCTTGGGTGATCTCTTACTTAAGTCTCTAGCTTAGGTAATATGTTGGTGCCACAAGTATTCGTATTTGCTATGCAAGGTCTGATTTGTGCAGGATCAATTGGAAGACTAAAATAGCACAACATTGGGTCAACTTGTTATGCTTATTTGTGTGAATGGCGTCAAACATGTTCTAATTGCACTCACAACTAGAAGTGTTACTGGGCTGGCACAAAACATGAATTGCTAGCCTCTAAGGATTTGGCATTTTTACATCAAAATCTTCCCATCACAAATTTGTAAATAGAACATTTATAACTTTGTAAGTAAAACTAGGAGTGTGTTTATTAGAGAAGTCTAATATCTATCATCAAGAACAATTTTCTTACATATCTATTGGGTATCGTTCTCCTTCAAATGCATACTACGGAATAAAAGGGCCTCCCCTTTGCACCCTTGTAATGGTAAATCATCTAGAAGTGTGTTTCTGAGGGTTCGTTAAGCATCATCCTTTGTGTGCATGTCTTGAGGCCATTTGTAGCCTGTTTATCAACCTTAAAAGGATTATGAGAAGAGATATTTGGGATTCAACTAGTAGGCTGCTGCATGTATGTGTTGGTGGAGTTGTATGGTTTATATGCGATCAATTATGTGCCAAATCGTGGGTTCATATTTTCTTTTATTTTTCCCATGATAATGTTGCATGGTCTCCTTGGCCTTGTCCATGACCTAATACAGATAATAGCCCATTGGGTTTCTTTAGCCATGAACCAAGCATAGAACTCCAACCAAAAGTTCTGTCACCTAAAATTATAGTTTGAATTTTGAAAATTAAAATTAATAAAAAATTGTACAATAACAACAAATAAAAAGAAAATCTAAGAACTACAAATTTATAATTTTTACAAACTTACAAAGTAATGGAGTTTATCAATTCGTAAGTTTGTAATTGTAAATTACCTTAGGGATTTCATATGTTCTCTTCACAAATATATCATTAAAAATTGTATTCACGACCCTTTTCCTTTTGCCTACTGGAATATGGAGACAACAATCACCGAGTGCTATACATATTTGCATAAGAGACATTAGTTACACTACAATTCTTTGCAATGTGATTAAGTTTGTGGCCAATTGTGTGACTTATGATCACACAAGCTCCTTTCCTTTGGAATGCTCTCTCATCAAGTTAAGCACACATGCATGATTGTATATGTATTTGGTAATATTTATTGCTTCTTCAATGACAATTTTAACCTATCCAATATTTCCAATGTCCTCAAGTAGGAGATTGATGCAATGGGTGGCATACAGGTTCTAACAAATAGTAGGGTGCCTCTCTTCAAGAAGTCTTCTTGTTGCCACATATGTTGTTGCCTTATTATTCACAATTTGGATGACACTCTGAACACTCACTTCTTGGACCACCTACTCTAGTATATTACAAAAGGTCTCTATATCCTCCACGTGGTAGGAGGCGTCAATGGACTTCAAGAATACCAATTGGGCACTAGAAGCCATTATAAAGTTTATCAATTTGTCAATCACAACCCGCAATTGGTGCGAGCTTATCTTCAATTGGTCGAGGGGAAGCTTCAAGCCTTAAGACCAATCGTGTTGGAGATAGTATGGGCAACAAATGACACGACCCACCACATGCAAGAAATGCTTAGCATAAAATGTAAGCTTGGGGCTGAGCTACTAAGGAGGTGAGGTCCAAGTGACCTGGATGCACTGTTTGTAGATATTCTCTCTGATAGCCCTAATGATGACCTCCTTTAAGGGAAGAAGCCGAGGAGGGGCATCCAAAGAGTACCTAAAAGAAGGTATCTTATCAATAGAGATGCCGATAGATTGGAGGAACAAATTGGTCTCAAAAATGCCCACAACATCGATGTCTATTGGGGTCCAAAGATGTAATCCTATATGAATAACATAGGGCTAAGTATGGACACCTCGCATGACTTGGTGTTGAATCGACCATGGTTATGAGTTTGTGAATGCAGAAAGTAAGCTTGTAGATAGTCTCAAGGTGCAGATGTTGGGTGGCAAACCAACTTGGACGATGCATTGAGGAACAATTTGTCGACAATGGATCATACATTGAATCATGAGAGTTTGGACCCTCCCTATACGAGCCAATCAACAGAACCTAGACTAGGTCCCCACAGCTCGGACCCATATAAAACTGTAGGATTGAAGACTGTATCGAAGAGGTACATCTTTGAAGAGATATTCTGTAAGTGGGTGTGAAAGCATTGGTACTCCAATATAGAAAGGGAGGCTTATCCCCTACAAAGGCATGACCTAGAGGCATGTTTCATACTAAAATATGGTTCAAGGGAACTGGATCCCCAAGTAAGTGTAGGCCGATGTGATCTCCAAAGGTTCCCCTTTGTAAAGGAATTGGAATTGGAAAAGATAACGCTTGGAGGCGTCGAATATCATGACCTTAGTTTTGCTAAGGTTAACCACCAACTGACGAAGTTCATAGAAATGAGCAAGGATATCAATTTGTCACCATTTTCTGAATTGTAGTGAATGTATGCTCTGTGCTTTTGTCAAACACCTGGCAACCAACTCAAAAAATTCCTAGTGCATAGTGTTGAGCAGTCAACAGTTAGCACAAAATGCCCAAAGCTTTGTCAAAACTTGATCGAATCTGTGCCCTAAGGCCCATGCTGGAACAAATTGTATGTTGTTTGAAGTTGCCCGTGCTTTCGTTTGAAATTGCTCATGCTCAAACTTGACTAAATCTTCTTGCAGTCCCGTCTGAATCTGCCCACAATCTCATTTGAAACTTCTTGCAACTTGTTTAAAATTGCTCACGAATCTTGTCTATAACTGCATCTATCGTCGAATGCATGTGTTGTCTAACCTTTTCCGTCATAGGTGGAGTCATCACGAACCCTTTACGCCTTCACAACCTGTACTCACAGACCTCGCGACCTACGCGTATAGACCTTTTGTCCCGTTCCATCTAGTTCCATCCTATTCCATGTAGTTCCATTCTCTTCCATCCAGTTCCCTTTTGTTCAATTCCATTCTATCCAATTCCATTCAATTCAAATGGAAGCACACAAAAGCCTTTATTTTTTTTTAAATCGCTATAGTCCATAATTGTTGAAGATTTTTTTGTGAAAAAACAGTGCACAAAAATTATCTTACAAAGATTTCTATTTCTTTCTTCTAGATATTTAATGTGTTTGTCAGGACCTGACTCTTGAATGATATCTTGGATAGCCTCAAGGCCTCAAGATCCTACTAGTTTAGTATTTGAATCAATGGGAAATTCATGACGGATGCAATTGTTGTTTCTGTCCGTTTCTTTTCTATTTTTTCCTCCTCATAGCTAGCATGAAAAACATTCATCTCTTGAGTAAATTTTTTGATCCACTCGATCACTCAACTTCCAACTTCACGAGGGATTTGTGCAAGATAGTATTTGAGGGGATTGATACCTCCTCCCATGTCAAAACCACAATAGTTGCATATCAATCTTCTCAACTCTCAACTTGGTATGCCATGCTTTCAAGTAGGCTCATTGGACTTGCTACATGGGGATGCCACTCTCGAAAATCATTACAGACTACAAACCCTAGCAAAGAAAGAAAACAATTAAATTTGAATTTTTAAAATCCTAGCAAAGGAAAAAAGAAAATGGGAAAAATAATTTAAAAAAATCCAAGCCTTGAAACCCTATAGCAGAACTGAAATGGAATTTAAAAAATAAAATTAAAAAAATAAATTAAAAAAGCTAAGAACAATGTTCTCAAATTGAATTTCAACAATAAAAAAATCCTTCAAATCTGAAAAATGGTTGAACGTCTTTTAACTATGTTGGATAGAGAATGAATAAACAAAAAAATGAAAAAAGAAATGCAGAGTTAATACAGACGGCCTTTCCTCACATTGGGCAAGTACTTCCCACAGACTTGTGAGTACTCCCAAAACTTGGTGAGTAATCGCCTGCCAAGTTCTTTGTGATAAACTTGCTGAGAAAAACAACTTGCGAGTACTCACCGAGTTTGAAAACTATGGATTAGATATTTAATGTTGTATTTTGCAACAATGTAACATTTAATGTTGTATTTATTAACATTTTATTCTGATTAGGCGAAATAGTGTCACAGGAACAACATTTGATGATCAACAACTAATTTAAAAACCCTCTATTATTCCCTGTTCCTAATTGTCTTTAAACTTCTTTTCATGAGGAGACATAGTTGATAAGGTGTTTGCTTGTTCATGAAATGCCCCTTTTTCAACAAAAAGCAACAGATTCGGATTTTTTTGTAAACCCTTTCTGATAAATTTTTGAATTCTGATTTTTATATTCACATGCAAATACTAGACTAGCACATGCAACACTTAATACTAAAAACCCAAATTGTAATCTTTATTTCAGTCAATGATTACATAAAATAATGTTGAAAACAATTTCAATAGACTGCTAAATGTTTCCCAGCCAAACCCTAGGATGCCGAAAGAATAAATTTTGATAAATAAAACCCTTATAGTCTGATTTTTCCTACAGTAGGATGGCTGTACCGATCCAAATGAATGCTTGCAAAAGGGCATAAAACACTTACAAGAGCAGGATGGATGGCACAAGTTGACTGATTTTAATGTTATGACGCTGTAAATGAAGGTACGCCTGGCTGCGAATGAGGCACAACAACATGCAATCGCTGGAATGGAAAGATCAGCTGGCTACGAATGAATTACAAGAAGCAATCGTTGGAATGGAAAGATCGGCGGCCAACAAAGTGGATGCCACTGTAACCCCTCACCAAAGGCTGCAATTTGAGGTGCAGCAGTCTCCAAAAGGTATGGCGGCCTCTTCTAGGGCATGACAGCCCTTTGTACAATAGAAATCCTTCATTGGCTGATCCAATGAACCCTAAAAAATTATGAAAATTGATAGTACCATGCAGTCAACTGAAATTTGAAAATAACCTTATTTGTCTCTGCAATTGTGATCTCTATATGGAATCACCTCAAAGGAGAGGAGGGTTTTCATTCTTAGATCCTGACTTATGGAAGATGGATATTTTTGTCCCCACAATCGTCTTCAACAAATGAGGTTTTTCGTCCTTATGTTGAAAAACCTGAAGAAGTATCAAGCTCAACAAATTGAGAAAATATATTGATCATAAATTTGAATGGATACAAATGAGAGAGAATTCTCAATATATAGACTCAATTGTCACTTTTAGGATTAGGGTTACACTTTTCACTTTTACCCTTTTCATTTATTTTTTACTTTTCCCTTTTCTCGCCCTTTTCTTTATTTCTAATAATAATAGTGCAATATTAAGTTGTCACTTTTTTAATAAAATAAAATGTAAGTCACTTAGACAACTTAAAATATGAACTTTATTATTTTTAACTATATTTAAAAAAGGGGACATGACAGTTCAGCGTTCTAATAGTTGATATGTGAAAAGTATTTGAATTTGAGCAAGTTGCTACACATGGTAAAGAGAAAATCAAATAGATTATGGTGAAAAATGGGAAGTTTTTTTAATGTATTTATACCTCTCATCAATGCATCATTGCCAATTGTTTCTACTTCACCTACCATCCCTCCATATGGGTGCCTTTCCAAGTGAGTTGTCTTCTAGTGTTCTCTTATAATTTATAAATTATAAATTAATGGCTAATGTATTTGCTACACTCTTATTGGGGCTCCCTTCTTGGGTGGCACAATGACTTTCCTAGATGTGGGGGTTTCTTCATTTATGAAAGGTGGCTCCCACTTGTTGCTTAAAAGTTAGCCCTTGTATGTATTTTAAATGTTATTGGATTTATTGATTACTAAAGCAAAGAAAGAAAAAATTGATATTGATGTCCATGAATGACCAAAGTAGGTCAATGGGACTCAAAAAGTACAAGTTAGAATAAATATGTAGTCAATACCGCTAAAAGAAACTACAAGCAAATAAAGATAATCTCGTAGAGATCTAACGCATGCACCATTATGCGCTAGCATGAATGTTGACATGGAAACTGATGCAGGACTGCATAGGTCTTAGCCATAAGTAGGAGATTGGTTTTGCATTGGTCTAGACCATAGACTTGGTTTAGGTGTTGACAGTGGTTATAGAAGTAGAGCTGCTACGTGGATCATTGGTAGTTGGAATTTTAAGCATTGAATTTTATTGATTTTGAAGTATTCAAAATATGGGGAAGAAAACTCACACAGATTGGTAACAAATCAATGGCGTATAATGTTTTGCCAAGTTCTTTCTTTATTTCCCTTAATTAATAAAATCTATGTTTTCTTGTTGGCAAAATATGTATCCTTGCATAGTTTAAAATCTTTTACTTGGCTGCCCAAAATTTTGACCTGTACTCAGTATTCGGAAATTACTCGACAACTTTATTGATATTATAAAAAATATATAAATTTATAAAATAAATTGAAACACATAAAATAATGAAATGAATGTAGAAAACACAACTTAGAGTCATGAGTATGTTTTATATTAGTTTTTGAGCAAATAAGAGTACAATGCTCAATTTTAAACAAAAAGAAGAGTACGATGTGCATAGCCTAGTCATCAATGCATGGTGCACCATAAAATCATCTCCAACTCCTCTGCTATGCCCTAGAAGTGAAATGTAAAGATTCATCCTTTGCAACATCATCCACAAACACAATGTCCAGATCTTCACCAACCCCTCCCAATGCCTTCGCTTCCCCTGTTGCTATATCTTCTTTTGCTTCCCTCACCAAATTTGCAATCCCTTTCTCGGAAAACATGGGCTCCTACTGCACATTCTCAATATTAATTCATGCAAGTCTATTCCCTGATGACTATATTGCTCTTCCACTTATCTCACACAAAGATGAAGATTGCACCGCACAAAGACAAGGTCATCAAGGTGTTGTTTTGTTAGCCTATTGCACTTCTTTGTGTGGATGTCCTCAAACATGCTTCAGTTTTGTTCACACCCAGAAGTGCTACATGGCTGGGACAAAATGCGAATGGCTAATTTCTAAAGATTTGGTGTTCTTCCACCATAATCTTTCCCTTCACAAATCTGTAAATAGGACATTTATAACTTTGCAAGTCAATTAGATGTGCATTTATAAAGAAATAATAACACTACAATCAAATGATTCAATTTGAATTGTTTTTTTTTACTTGGTTGATGGGTCGTTCTCCTTCGAATGCATAGAGGTGAAGAAAAGAGCCTCCCCTCATGTATGTCTCTAGTGGCTTCATCGGGGATCATCCTCTTTATGCATGTGTTTATGCCATTCATGACCTTCTCATCGACCCTAAATGAATCTGCATAGAAAAACTAGGGGTTCAAGTAGTAGGTCACTGCATGTATATGTTGGTGGAGCTACTTGTTTCATCTACATCAATTAGACGCCGCTTATTTTTTTATTTATTTTGTCCATAATAATTTTTGTGGCCTTCTTGGCCAAGTCCATGGCCTTATATGAATACCACATTGGATTTTTTTCTCCGTCGACCAATTGGAGAACTCTACCCACAGGCTCTAACACTTAAAAAAAAGTAACTTATAATTTTAAAATAAAAATTGAGAGAAATTTGAGCCAAAAAAAATGATAAAAAATTAGTTAAGTCTAAAGTTACCATGATGACCTCATCTGTGGTCTTTGCAAACACATCATCAAAAACAGTCTTCATGACCTTTGCCCCTTCGACCTTCCTGATATAGGGAGACTCCAATTACCGTGTGCTCACAAACATTCACTTAAGAGATGTTAGTGAGACTACAATGTGATGAATCTTGTGGTGAATCGTGTGGCTCCCGGTCGCACAATCTCTTTTTTTTCGGTGTGTTCTGTCATCGAGCTTAGCACCCAAAGATGATTGTAAATGTACTTTGTAATATTTTTCGTCTCTTCGACCACATTTTTCACCCATGCCATCTTTCTTGTGTCCTCAAGTAGAATATCAATGCAATGGGTTGGGCATGGGCTTAAAAAATGTGAAGGGTGTCTCTCCTCAAGAAGTCTCCCCGCTACTACATACATTGTTGCATTGTCGGTCACAACTTGGATGATGTTCTTCACACCCACCTCCATGACCACCTCATCCAACATATCACACACAATGTTTGGATTTTTTACTTTGTTGAAGGCATTGATTGACTTCAAAAACCCCAACTGTCAACTTGAAGCCACTAGAAAGTTAATCAAGGTGTGGTTCCTTCCATCCGTCCACCCATCAGACAAAATGTTTCAACCCTTTTTGTGCCATATTCTTTTTGCTCATCTACAATAATCTTTTTATTTTTAACGACGTCCTCCAACATTGGGCCTCTCAAGTCGTGAGGAGTAGGGGCTTTGAACCCTTTCTTAGCAATGGTAAAAATAGTTGCCATATTCTTTCAGTATGGACTTTTTGCCACATTGAATGAGATGTTATATTACTAGAAGTTTGCCATAACCACCCTTGCTTCATTTTGCGATCCCTTATTTCAAGCCATACATTCGAGTGGAGGTTGTGCCCTAGGGGTATTTTGAGGACCAAAAAAGACCTATGAAGGTGAACTTGAACTGTCTCTACTAGGTGAGCTCCGTCCTTCAGCTACCTTTTGGGTAACAAAAGAGCCAAAGACTCCTAACTTATCAAAATCAACTCTTGGTGCCACCTATTCATCATCGTTGCAAGTGCTTCAATAGTAATTTTTTTTCTTTTTTTCCCCTTAGGTGGCGCTTTGTTGCATAGCCCGCACATTATTACTTGAAATTTGTGTTGTGGTATTTGAGGAGATTGACCTCTGCACTCATCTTAAACTCGCAATAATTGTATATGACAGAGTTGTTCTCTAAGCCATCATAGCAATGTTTCCATGCTAGGTCATTAGACTTCCTAGGCCTATGGGAACTATATGCCATTTTTAAGTTGAAAACTTGAAACCCTATAAAACAAACGTAAAAAAAATAAAATTAAAACCTTAGGTTTTGGCAGCTAGAATCTAGGTAGGAAGAAAATGGGGTTTTTTTTTTGAAAAATTAAACCCTAGATGCCCATGTGACTTACCTCTCAAATCTACACTTCAAAGTTCAATGTTTGTGGGTCTTTCTTGTATGGTGTTGCTTTTCTTTGTCAACTGTTATAGGATCCAAATGGAAGTGGTAAAAGCAATTTTATCGATGTAACTTCTTGGTAATTGATGTCACCTCAACTTTGGGTTCTATTTCAGTTTCTGTCTTTCTTGTATGGTGTTGCATTTCTTTGTCAACTGTCACAGGATCCAAATGGAAGTGGTAAAAGCAATTTTATCAATGTAACTTGTTGGTAATTGATGTCACCTCAACTTTGGGTTCTATTTCAGTTTCTAAGACACAGATTTGGCTGATCACTGATGTATTACCACTTCCTTAACAGCAACCTACCAATGATGTAATATGATCAATGGCAACCTACTATGAACCCACCAATGATGTAATATCAATATGATGTATTTGGCTGAGCCGTTGATGTAATATGAACCCACCAATGATATCGTATGTTCACACTTCACAGTTCAATGACATAGTTGTATACCAACAATTCAAGGCTTGAGCCCTATACCAACAACGCCAAGATGGCAGCAAGCATTTCGAGCTCAAAGGAAGTCATTGCAGTCTGCTGAAACCGTCATTTCATTGCTTCACAAATGCTGTTAAATTTATGTGTGACGTTGGCTGGAAACATAGAAGTGAGTCATGATTTTATCAAAACATGCATTTTAACAACGACGATCAAATGGCGATGAATCCTCAGTCCTGTATCAAAACACAGTTTATAACAGTCGATGAATCCTATATCAAAACGGTTTAGAACAGTTTATAACAGCAGTAGCAGAGCCAAAGATTGCGATGTAAACAGATGCAAATGATGTTAAAAAACACTTTTCATATGGTTGCCCTATAACCAGGTCAGGGTTGAGTCGAGCCCTGATAACCGTGGTTATTGGCAAGTAACTGCAGTTAGTTACTCGCCGATAACTGTGGTTATTAGGGATTTACCCGACCCACAGTAAGTAGGGAGGTTACCCGTTTGCATAATTTTTTTCGGATACTCTTGGTTACCCGGAAGTTACTCGCGGATTTGGATATAGAGCATGCATGTACCCATATGTAGTCTGTTATATTAATGATCTTTCTTTATCATAATACTACTATATTGTAATTGAATGGACTTTCCGATTCCTATTGACCTAATTTTGGCCATCCAAATACATAAATGTAATTTTTTCCTTTTTCTTTCTTTCATGCAAGGGATTTCTCATCTCACTTCATTTGCCAATGTGTATCTCTACTCATTTTGCAGCGAAAGCATGTGTAATGATTATCACTGAGCCTTTTTCTCCCACAGTTCTCCTATCTTAGTTTGAATTTCCATCTCTTTGTGTTTGTGTGTTGCATGTTCCATCTAGCTTTTTTTCCGTTTCATTTGCACTTGGAGGCTTCTTCCTCTTCCTTTTCACGTCTTCATGGTCATCAAATGCTAAAGATAAAATTGAGCATTTTCATAACATTGTGGATCACTAAACTATGTATAGCCAAAGACTGATGAAATCAAGCATTATTTTGTTACAAAATATTATCATAAGATGAAAAGAAAAACTTAAACTTTGATGCTTTTAGATGCTCTTAGATTTTCCAGGTAGGATAAAGCTGTCTGGATCTAATTTATAAAGAGATTTTGTTGTCTTACTCAGGTGTTACGAAGTGTTGGTCAATGGTCGGCAGGCACAAGCCAACTTGAAGAAACTAGTATTCATGCTGCATATTGTTCCCTTATTGAAAAAGCAGAGCATTTCATATATATAGAGGTAAATAGCTAACAGTTAAATGTGTCTTTAAAGATTGATAATTGTCGGACATATTAATTGTTTTGGTTCTCTCATGTGTAATCAGTACATATCCCTCAGCTTCCATGTAGTACTAAGCGTGCCACAAAATTCCGTATGCACATATATGTGGGTGCTATTTTTCTTAGTTTCCACTTTTGTGAATTCTATTGATGAAAGAGCTTCCATTAAGTAGTACTAAACTAAGTGATATTTTGTCCCTTTACATTTAGAGTTTTCAAAGACCTCTGTGGAACACTTTTCTTTTCACTTATCTCGATTTCTAGTTATGTTCCAAAATACGGAGTTAAGAACCTTGAGAGGCTTATGCCTAACAACCTAAAAACTATAGCTTTGATGTTTTAACACATAACCAATGGATTTGGGCACATATCTTTGTGTTATATCTGGTTATAATCATGTTATTAAGTTGTGTGAATATATTGATCAGATTTGTTTGGGATGTCACTTCTTTCCTCCTTTTTTTACCTAAATGGCAGTACAAACGTGTTTTGATGGATCTGCAATACAATTAAATATTAACATTTTTATGGGATTATCGAATATTTTTATTTGGTGGGAATCATGCACATGGTTTCCTAATTACAAAGCTTGTAAATTGTGATATTTCTTATGCTGATAACATGATTTCTTCCAATGTCTGTAGTGGCCTGAAAGAAGGAAGTGATCAGCTTGACAAATTTACGGGACCCATGTAATGACCTAGATCTAATACTGTCAGCCTGCCAAAGACAAATGGCTGAGTACTTCTGATCAGCATAATGGGCCAAAGTGGATAATGAACTGTCCAAGCATCTGTACAGAGTCACAGTCAGTGATATCTCATAAACATACCACTGAAATCCAATAATATCATAAACGTGCAAACATAAAATTAGAAAGTTGTTCAAATATGCAAAATTCAAATCATTGATTTCTTTCTAGACAGAAACACAAAAAAGGAAAAAAGAATGATATATCACGATCTGTCTAACATAGGTGGATAGTTGACTGTACATGGTCTGATATGAAAAATAACTACATGAGTGCATGCACGATCATCCACCTGTAGCTCTACATTCAGATCTGTCAGTTTTTGTTGCATCTCAAGATCCACATTTTGAATATGTTAGATTATTTTAAACCTGAAGGGGAAGGCTGCTATGCACCAAAATTAGCTTCTCTACTCTCCTAGAGATAAGTCTTCCTTTCAACAGAGTGAATAAAGTAGTGGTCTCGTTTCTCTCAGCAACAGAGGATCTAACAATTAGCAATAAGAGTTTAAGTGGCGAGCTATTTGAGCCTTGGAGCTTCCTCCCTCTCATTCTTCACTACTTAAATGAATCGTTTCAAGTTCTAGTTAGTCTAGTCCATTAAAGTGGCCTAAGACATGGAACACCAGGTATCCTAAGAATTCTTGAGGGACGCTTTCGACCCCCCATCAGTCTCCGTAAGAATGCTTGAGGGATGCTTTCAACCCCCCTTAGTCCCCAAAACTCTAAATGGGATGTCCCTGAGATGGATACGAAATGAAACCCCCCACTCCCCCCAACACATTGGAAATATTGACATATAATATAATTTTTAGGCATGTATCCCATTTTAACGGACTGTAGGATGTTATGAATAAAGGCAACAATGAATTATCCAAGTGGTCTTAAAAATGATAATCATTCTTTTGAAAGTAATTTGTGTTTGTTAAAATGAAGGGCATTACAGGGGATTTGTGTCCCTCTTCTGGCTTATGCTATCTACTTTTAGTTCAATTTTGAAAACATGTTTTCTCCTTCCAGTGTTTTAGAGTTTATGTGTCCATGGCTATGATTTTATTATCAAGTTCGTAGGCTAGTTCATTTATATTTTTCTCTGACTTATAGGATGGAGGCACATGTGGGTGATATGGATGGTTGAATCCCTGTTTAAGAAATTCTTTGGTTTATTGTTCCACTATGTATTTACATATCTTAATCTGTAAGGTGTCGCCAAAGCTTGTTGGTTGTTGGGCTTAAGCTCAACATATTGATCTAATTTTTATTTTCTTTGCAGTAGCAGGCCAAGGGGTAGTATATTTGGGAAGATGTTCTTGAAGTTGATGACTAATCTTTCAAACCTGGTGTCCACTTTTGGATCTTGTGCTTTTTCATTGTTTCAATCGATGAATACAACAAAGAAATATTTTCTGTTTCTGTTTGCTTTTTAACTTCGTAAAATTTTAATTTTCTGAATGGTTTTTATCTATTAGTTCAAACTTTCTATCTATTTGGAATTATTGGGTGTAAACCCTTGGATGGATTAATTTTTTTTATCGGTATGCACATTTGGAGCCCTTGATATTTTCATGACCTTGAGTTTTTCATGATATTTGGCATTTTAATTTTCTGTTTACATGATAGTGCATGTGTGTTTATCTTGTTTGGTGGTTTGCTTTTGTTTCATTGTTTTCCGAATAAGATTTTTATTGTGGAGCTTGAATCTAGGCTTTGTGCTTCATGTCCTTTGAATTTTCTCTCACAAAAGAATAATGTCATGGGTTTTAATGTTCAAAGAACTTTATGTTTTCTACTTATCAACTATATTTTTTTTGTAACAGGGTGTTCCCAGTTTTTGTACTCTTTTCTTTTTTGTTGCAATTGTCTAAGCCTATATTGAATGTCTTGTTTTGTTTTTTTCGATGTGTTGGTTTATTTGGGGAGGGGTTTGAATGTTCAAAGAACTTTATGTTTTCTACTCGTGAATTGTATCTTTTTTTGTAACAGGCATTCTCAGTTTTTGTACTCTTTTCTTTTTTGTTCTAATTGTCTAAGCCTATATTGAATGTCTTGGTTTGGGTTTTTGATGTGTTGGTTTATTTGAAGAGGGGTTGTTTGGTTTAATTCATGCTTTTTGAATCTATGGTTAGGGTTACATGCTTTTCCTAATGTGTTTACTTATGTTGTTATGCAAGTAGACCTCTCACACACAACCTTCCAAAGAATGGGAGAAAGGAAAAGATGGGTAGGCGGGTGAGGCAAGGCAAATTGGCTGGATTGGCAAATATAATGGTAATGTGAGGGGGGTTGATGCACCTGTTCACGTCAAGTTCACCACAAATGTATGTGAGGAAAACAAGCGAGCGATCCTCACACACAACCTTTCGAAGACCAGGTCGACAATGCAAAGAAATGCAAGAAATGTGTGGGCTAAGTCTGGTTAATTGGAATGGTTGCAAGATAAAATCAGATTGTGAAGAATGACAAGATCAGGTTCGAAAGGTGAGCTCAAGAGTGATTGGATAAACTAGGGGAAACTATACTAGAGGATGGGTTGGATGGGTAGCTAGTTGGAAGAATGGAGTGATCAGGAAGAGTAGCAGTTTCCTCAGTAGCCCATTGCTTCTCGCAAACTAATCTAAGTTGCAAGAAATAAAATTCCACTAAGTAAACAACAAACACACTCACAAACCACTCAACATACACAAGCAAACAAAGTAAATAAACAAAAAGTGAACCACATACAAACTTTTCTTTGAATGCATAATTTTCTAGAAACAAGCAAGAATTTCTACTCGGGGTGGTTGAAGATCCTGTCAAGGTGTTTTCGGACCATATTTGGCTGAGTTGGTGATCTCAGCAATGCCTGTGCATTTCCTTGTCCTAGAAACCTAAGACAAAGTTGAAATCAACTCATTATAAGCAGAATATTCAGAGAAACAACCCAAGGAGAAGTAAATTGGGGCAGAGGGTACAACATTTTGTTTAATTAATTTTGAAAACAGTTCATCTCATTACAAATTTGCATTTTAGAATGTGTGATTTGAAACAATGTTTTTGTGGCTAATTATATTCACTATGTAAAAAATTCTATGGTTTTTTAATATTTTTAATTGTCTGCCTATTTATAAGGGATCCCCAATGTCCTGAACCCAGGGGATCCCCAGTGTCCTGATTCCTATTGTCCCTTGTACCGTCCCTTGTAATTTGATATGGTCTCTCTAGCCTTTCTAGGACTTTGAGTTCAATTCACTGCCCTTTGGCATCCTTGTCTCTGAAGCTTTGTGGAAAATAAACTAAAACACAACTAGGTTATCGCCTTATCGGTGTTCTCTTTGACAAAAGACTTACGAGGACCACTAAGTATTGTATCCAATAGAGTCACCAAATTTAGGGGAGCTTGTAACCTATTGACAGGTCACCAACATTCCCTCCGAAGCAACAAAATATTAAAAATATCATCATTGACAGCATGGTACTTATTCATCATCTTATGGCCATGCATCTAGTGTTTATGCACATATACATGAGAAAGAGAGAGAATGAAATAAATTATATTAGTGCCCACAAATAACCAGAATAGGTCAATGAGACTTTAAAATACAGTCAACAATGATATCTGTAATGCATGTGTCTAACTGCTAATGTATTTCCCCATGGAGAAAGCAACAAAAGGGGTTACCAAAAAGAACATAAACTTTTGAGAGAGTAAACCCTAGAACATTACAGGAGACCATCTGTAAGAATACAGCTCTATAAGACACAAGAAAGCGAAATGAAATGATAATAAAATAAAATCAGTCATAGCAAACTTATTACATAAAAACATCTAAAATCACTTTAGATACACCTTGAACAAGATGTTAATGAAAAGTGTTTCGTGGACTCCATTGCTGTAACCTGTGATTGTGTATCAAAAGTGAAAGAAAACAAGATAGCTGCATTAAATTTCCTAAAATATGCAACCGAGCTGTTGGGATATGCTGTGTAATTCTTCGTATCTGTCACATGCAACCAAGCGGTGGAAATTCGTACATTTTCATTGTACTCACAGTTTCTCTTCTAGATTGAACTAGATGTCTTGGCTTCCTGATGTGAAGCACCTGGCCGCCTCATACTTATCATTAATTGTCAAGGTCTGTAGCTTCTCTGTAGTTCTTTTTGAGGTGGCTTATCTTCTGGTTAAGTTGATTTATCCTTGTTACTTCTTTTCTTTAGTTGGTTTCCCTTTGTTTTAGTGAATTGAGGCTGTCCTCCATATGTTTTGGTAATTCTTTTGTTTCATCTTTTAACGTAGGTTTGTTGTGTAGGACCGCTACAATTTCTCAGCCCTATTCTATATGAAAATGAGGGGTTGACAAGTTCTTGCAGAACACAGTTAGTGAATCATGTTTGGTTTGGTTGCAAAAATGGACATAAAGAAAGAAAGGAGGCCACCCCTTCAATGTTCGGTTAGCAGATTGCTTTCTTAGCTTCATGGAACATCGCCTTCTAATAAATATGGAATTTTAAGAAGGCATAAGAAATCAGTCACTTTTGTGTTAAACTGTAAGAGCTAAATAAAAGATCATGGTAAGAATGTTCGATTCGCAAGTGGAATGGACGGTAGGTTCCTTCTATGAGCCTCTCTATTTTCCCAAACACTACCTACGATCTGCTCCCTCAGCTGGTCAAAATATCTTAGATCTGATCTTCCAGTTAAGATACTTCCAGAAGTGGAGCCGACCATGTCCTCCTTCAAGGCTGTGGTAGCCAAAGAGGATACACAAATGTCAAAATATGACCTGTTTCACATTTTTCACGAATATGGCAAAAAACAGTCAGTCAACCCAATTTCCTGGACAAAATCACTAATGCCCGTATCAAAGGGTGGAGAATCTGTACAAAGTGCATCTCACCCTGGGAGAGGTGGAGCAAAGATTTTGGTATCTAAAATAAAAGACTTAAATCTGCAGATTCATGGGCTCTTACTCAAGACCTAAAATACTGAGAGCATGTGTGTATGAAGAATGAATTCCAATGGGTGCAATGGATATCTGGATGATGCCCTGAGGATATTTAAGGCAATGAATATCTTAGTTACTGATGAATTGTGTAGTTTTTGACATGGATTGCAAGGCTATTTTTGAAAACCTTGTTTTGTTATGAACTAACAGGAAAATGGTTTCCTTCCAGGACATTATAGCAATATGGGAGTATTAGAAAAAACCACGTACTTAAAAATTTAGCAGTCTTTATTCTCTGTGCAGAGAAGTAATTTGTTCTAAGACATAATAGTTTTGTTTTGCAAAACAGAACAGTTTCTTTTGAAACTTCTATAAATTTCGTACGCTCCCTGACATTAACTATTCAAATTCGTAGTCAAGCTAGATTTTGGCAGAGTTTATACTTTGCCCCTTTAATTTTCTCTTTTTAAATAATATAATTTTGGCTTTTCAAAAAAAACCTTGCCTTTGCAGCTGGTTTAATAGGTGCAATGTATTTGGATATGTAGAGAGAAACTATGTAGTGTTTTGTCATTGTTTTTATTTTGCTATTATAGATCGAGAAATTGAAATCTTATGCTGGGGGCGTTTTCATTGGGAGACTTTTTCTCCATTTTGTCTGACATATATGTTGACGTAGTGGATTGCACCCTGGACAGGAGACCGAGCTCCTGTCTTCCACACGTCAAAATGGAAACTCCCCTCTCACCTGTGGGACCGGCGAAGCTGGAGGGGAGTCTCTAGATAAGGGCTAGCTCCCTTTGATGCATTTGAGTTATTCCAATAAGTGCTAATATATATAATGGGGGGGGGATGAAAAGGGAGAAGGATTATAGGAAAACAAAACCTACTTTAAGAGGGTGATGCACCAAATAACTTTGACCTACTCACTCACACTCTGAACCATAAGACACATACACACACTTTAACTGGTAAAAGGACCAGACTGCAGGAAGCTTAACAGGGAGGCTTTAATGGGACACAGAAAAAGGGACTCACCATAGGTGTTGTGAAAAAAACACACTGTCTAGTAACCTCCTTCTGTCTCTGCGCTCCACGTACAGCTCTTCTTATCACTTGCAGGAATGGCGCCTTATAGATACCATATGCGTTGGTGTCAACCTTGTGAAAGCATTAGGAAGCAATGACTAAACACAAGACTAACACTCAGACACACTCAGAGATATCTAACCAGAATAGAGGTAAAAATGCGTTTTATTGATTCCAGGTGAAAAATGCCAGGGCTTTGCCTTACAATGTGAGATCCCTCTCCAAATGAGAAGTCTACAATATATATAGAGGAAGAAAAGAGGCCTTTTGGCGCCCTTTTTACAAGTGACCCATGTGCGTTTCGATCATTGGGAAGAGCAAGCCGCTAAAAAATCATATGAGAAATTATGGGCCGCGTCGTTTGTCTGTGAACAAGACCGCTCCTTAAAGGCGATTACGCGGCTTGTCTGCTCATTAATGCAAAATGAAGAAAACGGGTCGCGCCGTTCGCCGTTCGCGCCTCTTGATGATCAATTTGCAGACACTGTATCACCTGTTGGAGTAACTCCTTGAGTCGACACCTTCCCTCACCACTTGGACTGCTTTGTTCGTTTCTGCACTTGGTCTTTCTCTTGGCCTTAAGCCTTTGAATTCCTTTGGGTTCGCGCTTAAGTTTGCGAAGATCAACAGCTACTTCATTTCCACAAATTTGACGCCCTCGGGTCCGTCGTCCTTTTTAGCAATTTGTTCTTATCTTTCCTGCTTGCCTTGGTTACTTTCCGCTGATTTCAATAAGTGACACGTGGCGTGTTCCACTGCTGAAACAGGCAAGATACATGGCAGCATCCACTCTCTTTAGCAACAATACAGAAGCATTCGGGGCTCATTCGGATTCATCACGGATGATGACACTTGGTAGCTTCCGCTCTCTTCAGCGGTTCGTCCGGGGCCCACCACAGTCTTTACTAAACAAAAGGGAAAGTCTGTGAATGTTGACACTTGTCGGCCTCCGCCGAGCTCTACAAAGGACACGTAGCACGTTCTGCTGCTCTTAGAAAAGTATGTCAAATCCTTTCGCGTTTGCCACTTGGCGCCCCCCTTGGAACTTCTGAGGGAAGCTTGTTGAAGGGAGCTTTGGGGACTCTGATGCAGACACTTGTCGCGCTCTGCCGGGTTTTGCAAGGGACACGTGGCATGTTTGTTGCTTTTAGGGGCAAATTATCGCGTGTCCCAGCAGACGACACTTGGCAGCTTCTGCTCTCTGGGTTTTCATGGTGTAAAATTGATGTTCGCGGCCCCGTCACTATTTGAAAACCAACGGCTAGTCTATTTCCCTGAATTTGACGGTTTCGGAGACGTCACCGCCCTTGGCAACTCTTGCGGTCTTTTCTCTTCGGCCTTTTGTCGCTTCCTTACCTTCAGGGTTTGCTTTGGACCCTCCCGAAGGGGAGGGTGTCCCTTTGGCTTTGGAGAAGTGCCCTTCGTTCGGCAGCCGAGAGTCCCCTGCAAGGGCACCTGCCCTTCGGGGTCCTTCGGCGGCCTTTTCTCTTCGGCTAATTCCCCGCGGACTTTTTCCCGCAGACAAAAAGTCCGCAAGAATTGCTTCGAGCACTTTGCCTTAGTCTTTTCAGAATTTTTCTTGGGCTTTTCCCCCGAATTTCTTCGGACTTTTTGTTCGAAGGAATTCCTTCGGACAAAAAGTCCAAAGGAATTATTTTGCCTTAGTCTTTTTACTTGTTCATTCGGCGGAAACTTTGTTCGTAGCCCTTTGAATTTCTTCGGACTTTTTGTTCGAAGGAATTCCTTCGGACAAAAAGTCCGAAGAAATTATTCTTCGTCCTTGTCTTTTGATTGCCTTCAAAAGTGCCCTTCGGGAAAGTTGAAAACGACCCTTCCGAAGGGTGCTGTCGCCGAATTCCTTTGGACAAAAAGTCCGAAGAAATTATTCTTCGTCCTTGTCTTTTGACTGCCTTCAAAAGTGCCCTTTGGGAAAGTTGAAAACGACCCTTCCGAGGGGTGCTGTCGCCGACCAAGTGCCCTCCGCAAGGGCACTTGTTCTTTGGGAGGCTCTCTTGAACCTTTTTTGATTGAACCATTCCTTTGAAACAACCTGTTGAATTGAACGTTGAATGAAGGCATTGAACCGACTGTTGAACCGAGCCATTGAAACAAGCCGTTGAAGCTAAACGATGAACCAGACACTTGAACCAAACCGACTGAACCAGACTCTTGAAACAAGCACTTGTCCATTTTGCGCCTAAGTGTTGGGAACCCATTTATTCTCTGCAGAGTCCGTAGAAAACATATTTGCAGAGTTCGTAGAAATGGACCTGCAGAGTCCGTAGAAATGGCCCTGCAGAGTCCGTAGAAATTCTTGTGGAGTCTGTAGAAAATCCTGTGGAGTCCGTAGAAAATTCCAGACTTGTGCAAAATCAAAAAATAAAACTGGCTCAGGACAGCAAGGAAGGAAGGGGACCGATTTTGGCCTATTGGACCAAAAATGGTCAACAATATAATTGCGCTAATCCTGTGTAAGATATTCCAAAGACAATAATCCAGTACATCATGATTCAATAATTCTTCAAAGCTGTAAAGTGGCGAGCAATCCTTGTTTTCAAAATACTGCACACTGATGAGCTGTTGTGTTTCTTTGGGCACCTCATTCTGTACCAGTTTGCTACCTTTTATTATGCTGAAAGCCGGAGATAGATATCAGTTTAAGGTGTTTGAGAGATTGAGAGATTGAAGCGTAGCAGAGCATAGCACAGAATATCATAAAGAAAAAAGTGTTATTGAAGGTTACTTGAACAAATGAGCGCGTGTATAATTTGATGGGTTTATAGTGAATTAATACCAGAGAAGCAAGGGGTAAGTATGCCATCTCCAATAACTATGGAGGTTCTCAGCCCATAGGAGAAGAGCACTCGATCGAGGTTGAGTCATATAATGGATATCTCCTATTACCTTACCTCCCATTACTTATAATATAACCTATACAAAACCTATATAATAGATAGACATCAGTACATTGTTCGTGTATCCGGATTGGTGTATCTGTTCATGCATCCATCTCTGGTTTATCTGTTCGTTGTTCAATTCAGATTCTACTTTCAGAAGACTGGAAAAACACAATAGGGGAATTTGAGCATCCATTCCCAACCAAACACTTTGACCACTCGTCTGTCCACATTGAGATTCACCTTGATATGATAATTGGGTGCAAGTCCCTTAAACTTGATACTATGTGGCTGAGTCACCCAAACATCAATACCAGGTTTTAAGAAAGGTGGGATGAAGGAAACTCCATCAATGGATATGTCCATTGCCATATACCGCTTTGTTGGAAAAATAAGGACAATCAAACAAATACAAATTAATTGTTATAGCAAACAGCTGAAATTTACAATCAGTTGCAAAAACTTCAATCCCAAGTCCAGGACAAAACCTTCTCCTGGGATATGGAATGAAAGGAACATAAATTTATAGAACTTTCAGAACTGCAAAATAAATAAAAATGTTGTGGCATCAAAATTCCAGATCCATTGGATAAAAGAGGGAGATGGTAACTTTAAGTGCTTTAATAAATCAGTTCTGGGGAAAAGCACCAATAAATAAAAATGATGAACTTCTGCATGCGGATAGCATAGCCAGCATAGGAGACGATCCATCATTTGACAGACAAATAAATTGCTAAGCCAAAAATAAGCTCAAAATAAGGTTTTGTCAAACTTCCTGCAAGTGATTTTGAAACAGAAAAAGCAGCTTTTATTCCTCTAGTCAAATATGAGTTGAAATCTGCAGTTTTAACTCTTGAGGGAGGTAAAGCTCTGGGCCATGATGGTTTTCCATCTCAGTTCTTCTAATAGCTTTGATTTTCCATTAAACACATATTAGAGCCAGTCAAAGAGTCCAACACAACCAAAAAATTGCTGTGTTTCTTGAATGCAACTAGCTTAGTTGTAAACCTCAAAAAAGCAGAGGCCAAAACCCTTTATATTCTCTGACTGATATCTTTTTATAATACAATACATGATATTATCTTGAAGGTCAACACACATCCCCGTCAGGTCCTCCTGCCTAAGATTATCTCTCTGGCCCAATCTGGATTTGTGAAAGGAAGCGGAATTGCTGAAAATATCATATTCATCCAAGAAATCATTCACTTCTTCCAGTCTTGGAGGAGATCATGGGCACTGATAAAGCTCAAAACATCCAAAGACTTTGATTGCAGTAATTGGACCCAATTGTTGAACGGTATTCAATCATTTGGCATCCATATTGATCTCATTGATTACATTGCAAGGTGCAATTCCACACCTACATTTTAAGTTTCTTTCAATGGGGTTTCCAGCCCAAAATTGTACCCCACCAGTAGTTTGAGACAACTTGACCCACCTTTGCTCCATCTGTTCATCGCTATGAGAAAATGCCTCAATTGTGCTTTGATCGAGGCAGAGAACTACATCAAATTCATGGCCTCACAGCCACAACACTAATCAATATGATTACTAATCTTTACTATTTAGTATGCAGGTGATACTTTGCTGCACACCACCAGAATCGTGAGAAAGAAAGAAAGAAATGATACTAACATATGACCAAAAATGTGTCAATGGGACTGGAAAATTAATTTTATTTTTACAATAGAGAGATACTAAGGTAAAGACCCTAGCTTGGGAAATATAACTAAATACTAAGCACTAAAGAAATGTAAACATAAGAAGACGGGTAAACCTAAAATGATCAAACCTTAAACAATGATACTAAGTATGTGTACAAATACCTGTGAGGGGGACCCCACGATTAAACATTAAAGTACATTCTGCAAAGCAACTGGATTCGTCATTAATTGTCATAACTACTATGAGATCCAGTGGAGATGCCACAATCTACACAGAGAATGGGGTGGTACTGTATCCATATTTCTTCCAGTGTCATGATTGGCCCTTTTTCTTCAGGATACTATTATTCTCAAATGTAGATCCTTACAGAGGGCCCTTACAGCTGTCAAAATGATAACTTTCTTCTTTAGCCCACTAGAAGTATTATAGGTGGCAAGTGCTCATTGGATATGGTCGATTCACACACTGATGTGGACAAACCACTAAGATGGCATTTTGCAAATTACTTTTAGAGCATCCCAACCTCTTCACTCTTATTTGAGGCATAAATGATCTGCTTCATTTTGGCATCATAGGCCTTCCCCCTCTACAGCCCAGATCAGAGAGGAAGACACAGATTACTAGATTATCTGAACAACTGATTTGTTTTCGGTATGGGTACAGGAATGGAGAATCAGGTATGCCGTATGGTATTTTTTTTTGCCCTGGATATGTTTTTGGGTACGACTGTGTATATATATATATATATATATATATATATATATGATATTAAAATTATTAAAAATAAAAAAATTAACCAAATTATGCATAGAGTAAACAAAATAAGTTAAATATCCACAAAACATATTGATAATTCAATGCCAAATGTCATCATATTCATGGGTAGAACTTAGATTAGTCTTAGAACAAGTACATATTGCGAATGTTAAAATGTATATACAAAAATTAAGACAAATGCAATGAGAGTTAAATGTGTTGCTGTTGCTGTTTTCTTTTGATAACATGAGTATGAAAGTTGCTTTTAGGGGTTCCCCTCTACTCTATTTTATTTTTTATTGTTTTCTGAAGTCCATATTTGACTTTTTGTCAAGTGAAAGCAAAAAAAACCATTTTTTTTTTGGATACCTCTAGTATCTGCTGGGCAGCTGCATATACGTCCAAGTTCTTCCTGGGACGAACCTAGACGTGTACACCACTGCCTAGCAATATCCTAGGCATATCAAACCTGTACCAGTACATAGGCCTATCATATCAGTATCTGCACCCTAGGTAACAGTGTCTAGAATGTAGGAATATAGTGGTTAGTCACCAGTTGTAATTGGTGGAAGCACACTCTTGGTTGACCAAGAGGAATCCTCAAGTCATGTGACCAATTATGTTGGAGATAGTTTGGTTCAATGATTACCCCATCTAAAATTGGCAAGAGGTGTTCAACATGAAAAGATAACTTGACGCTGAGCAATTGGGGATGATACGTCTAATTGGTTGAACGTACTATTGGTATATATCATCTTTGACAACCCTGTTGATGATCTCCTTTAGGGAAGAAGGCGAGGAGGGGCATTTAAGGAGTATCTGAATGGAGGGGTATTTGGGAGAGATTTGGCAACTGGAAATCATTCTTCATGACTGTTGTCACATGAATCATGCACCCATGATCAGCTTGGTGATCCAGTGCAACAATGGGAACATCCCCCAAGGTGTGGGACGTTGGCTTCTTGGGATGAACCTTCGGAGAAGGTTGGCTTCTTGCCTAGACTAAATGCACCTAGTGTATCTCCAGTTTATAGGCCTCTAAACTCTTATTTAACAATCTTAAAACTAGATGATTGATAAGAAAAAAGGGAGAAGAAACTGAAAATACAATTGAGGTGATGCACCAATGGTCTAGAGAACTACCCTACTTGCTTATATGAGTACAAGTAAATCTTTTTTTATGATTGATCATTGTTCACACAACTTTTACAAGGTGTTGCACATACGCATGACAAAGAGATAACAATTGCAAAAAGGGATGACAAGGCTCACAATTCATTTGAAATCAGGTCAAGAGGAGTTATATATCCACAAATATGATTGAAACTCAGAAATTTGCACAATTGAACAACATATAATAGAGACAAAATTTAGTATTTTATTGATTTTCAAGGCTTAAACCAATACGCACAATCTCCAATGAGCAGGATTTTTTGTAGTAAAAGTAGAGAGCTCCTCCAAGAGTCTTTTTTCAGTGGTATTTATAGAATACAAGGAGTGAGAGAAAAGAAAACAATAATTTTCCCAACTTGCCACTTTGTCTTGGACATGGAAAAAATGTGATTGTTTTGACTTATTTTTGATCTTTGTCATGATTAGATTGTCTAATAGGTTTGTTGTACCAAAAACGCTTTGATTTTGACCAAAACGATGCTTTAAAGTGACATAACTTACCCTACTTTGCACATGTTTGTTATAAGTGCCAATCACTAAAAGAGATTGCATTTTATTGAGCCTTGCACATGTTCTCATGAATGTTAATTACTTTAAGAAAGATAACAATCACTTTTAGAAAGATGCCAACCACTTTAAGATACCAGCCTACTAAGCCATAACATGCTTCCATTAATGACAATCACTAAAAGAGATTGCGGTTTTTGAGGGGAATATTTCTAGCTGTCTTCCATGCCTTAAGATGCTTGAAAACCTCTTAAAAGACCTCTAATATTGACAACCTTGCAAGTGTTGTAAAAGCTTTTGAATAATTCTTGAGAACCCTGCATATATTAATTCCAACAGACTCACTATGACTCTTAAAAATCAGAACGAACCCAGGCAGGGTTTTGGTAGTGTGGCTGGAAAATACAACATTTTGGCGATCTTTGCAGGGTGCTTTCCTACTATGCATGAATCCAGTAGCCTTATGCAAGTCCATTGGGCATAGGAGTCACTAGAGCCTTAAAACAACACATTTTGAAAGTGCAACCATGATTGAAACATGTTTGGCCAAATTCTAAACGAACTAAAAATGCCTCAAAACACACAGCAAGAAACCAAGGAACAACAAACAACTGTGCAAACAACACGTGGAGGAAAAAAAACAGCTAACAACAGAGTCATAGTGAGTCTGTTAAATGCTTTTGAATAATTCTTGAGAACCCTGCATATATTAATTCCAACAGACTCACTATGACTCTTAAAAATCAGAACGAACCCAGGCAGGGTTTTGGTAGTGTGGCTGGAAAATACAACATTTTGGCGATCTTTGCAGGGTGCTTTCCTACTATGCATGAATCCAGTAGCCTTATGCAAGTCCATTGGGCATAGGAGTCACTAGAGCCTTAAAACAACACATTTTGAAAGTGCAACCATGATTGAAACATGTTTGGCCAAATTCTAAACGAACTAAAAATGCCTCAAAAGACACAGCAAGAAACCAAGGAACAACAAACAACTGTGCAAACAACACTTGGAGGAAAAAAAACAGCTAACCTACTATTGAAAATGACCTTGAAAGCAAGATTTGAGGTGTATCCCATTGACCGGGATAGGTAATGCTTTTCAATCAGTCTGGGTCAAAACAAAAACCTCTAAGATCTGCATAGTTCCTAGCTTTTAAGAATTTGTCCTTGGAAATGGCCACCTGCTCATAATCTTCCTCTTTGATTGTCATCTTCTTCCTCTCATTTTTCAGCTGGTCATTCGTGTTGATGATGCTTTCCAAAGTCATTAACTCTTTTTGCAACTTGTTTGTTTTTAGCTGTATAAGCTGATCTCCATATTGTTCTTGGAGCTTTGACTGATTTTTAACAGAAAAATTAGTTTCTTCTTGCAGAAAATGAACAATTTGTTCATCATTTTCTAAGACTTGCCAGCTGGTTGCATTATCTGGGACACCTGGTCTAACAACTAGCTTCACATGCTGATATGGACTTTTTGTAGTGTCTAGAGGAATATCATATTGGGAGCCAATTGTTGCAAGCCCATCAGTATCCTTGTCTTGCTCTGTAGAAACTGTTGGCCTACTAAAAACTTCAAATTCCTTAATGAGATTAAAGTACAGCTGCCATGCTTCATCAAGATTTTTTTTAGGCTTCAAAAGGTTAGGTATAATAGAGTTTGGAATTTCATCAGGGTGGGCAAGGGCAAGAGGGCTGCCCCCATTGAAAGTAACAAAAAGCTGTTTTCTTGGTTGAGCCATGAATGGTATTAGAAGTAGTCTTTCTCTTGGCTTAGGGAATCTACCAAAAGGAGGTGTAGATTGGGACCTTGTAGAAGATGAGATTTGATGTCTTGAAAGAGGTGACCTAAACCTTCTAGTTCTTCTTGATAAAAATGAAGTTAATTTAGAAAACTGAAACCCCTTACCTCTTGAATAAGCCCTTGTCTCCACTCTTGGCATAAAAAGGATAGGCATGATTGGAAACCAGTAACTTGTGGAGTCGTTGGGTGCTTGAGAAATACCTTCAAATCAATAACTTGTCAAAAATAGCACCAACTTCTTGGCTGAAACTTTTCAAAACACTTCACTCAATGGAGTCGAGTGTCCCATCGGGCGTGCCAAAAACTATTGTCACATAAATCATGCACATGTGATCAGCTTGGTGATCCAGTGCAACAATGAGAACATCCCCCAAGGTGTGGGACCTTAGCTCCTTGGGATGAACCTTCGGAGAAAGCCGACTTCTTGCCTAGACTGAATGCCCTTAGTGTATGTTCAGCTTATAGGCCTCTAAACTCTTATTTAACAATCTTAAAACTAGCTGCTTGACAAGAAAAAGGGGAGAAGGAACTGAAAATAAAATTGAGGTGATGCACCAATGGTCTAGAGCACTTCCCTACTTGCTTATATGAGCACAAGAAAACCTTTTTTATGACTGATTATTGTTCACACAACTCCTACAAGGTGTTGCACATAGGTATGGCAAAGAGATAACAGCTGCAAAAAGGGATGACAAGGCTCACAATTCACCTGAAATCGGGCCAAAAAGAGTTAGATATTCACAAATATAACTGAAACTCATAAATTTGCACAATGGAACAACATATAAGAGAGACAAAATTCAGTATTTTATTGATTTTCAAGGCTCACAATCTCCATTGAACAAGATTTTTTGTAGTAAAAGTAGAGAGCTCTTCCAAGAGTCTTTTTTCAGTGGTATTTATAGAATACAAGGAGATAGAGAAGAAGACAACAATAATTTTCCTAACTCGCCACTTTCTCTTGGGCATGGAAAAAAGGTGATTGCTTTGACTTATTCTTGATCTTTGGCATGATTAGATCCTCTTCTAGGTTTGTTGTACCAAAAAGTTTTTGATTTTGACCTACGTTACCGGATATTGCAGGTGAGGGCCTTGGATACGTTGGGAAACGCAGATATGGTACGATCCACGGGGGATACGGCTAAGGCACGTCTTGCCCCCTGCGAATATGGTCGGATACGTCCATGGACATATCCGGTCGTATTCGCAGGGGGCAAGACGTGCCTTGGCCGTATCCCCCGCAGATCAGACGAATAATTTTTTTCTTTTTTTTTTCACGTTATAAAACATGGACGTATCCGGCTGTATCCGCAGGGGGCAAGACGTGCCCTGGCCGTATCCCCCGTGGATCGAATGAATAAAAAAACATTTTAATTTTTTTTCACTTTATAAAAAAAGGTCAAACGCAAACGCAACAGTCAAACCCTATATGCTAAAAGCAAACTGCCTCCTTTGCCGCTTTTTATCTTATCTTCCGTTGCATTTTGGAAATTGGAACTCCGTTTATCCTCCACTGCGTTTTATTTTATCGTTTGTGACAGTGTGATTGCCCCGTGATTGCTGCGTCTGCTGGTTTGCCGTCATCTGCGTGTCTGCATTTGTGAGTATGGGTTTCGAACTTTGTTTATTTTTTTTTCTAAACTCGAACTCTACAGTTTAGGGTTTAGTCGTTTATGTTTATAAACTATAGAGTTATACTATTTATATTATATAATTTAGTTTTTTTTCCTTAACTTTTTAAATTGATATTTTAATAAATAATGTTAAAATTTAATAGTTATGTTTATAAATTATATTATTATAGAGTTAGACTATATAGTTTGTATTTATAAATTTATAGTTTATAAATTATGTTAATATATGTTTGTTTTTAGATATATATATTAAGTATTAATTTTTAATTTATTAATTAGTTTAAAATTTTAAATATAAAGTATAGTATTAATTATTAAATTTTAAATTATTAATTAGTTAAAAATTTTAAATATAAAGTATAGCATTAAATTTTAAATTATTAATTAGTTTAAAATTTATATTTATTATTTTATATCAAGGTAAATTAGTATTTTTAAATTTAAATTTGTTTGTATTACTATTTAAATATTTTAGTTTGTTTATATTTAAATTTTATATATTTTATTTTTTAATATTTATTAATCTTTATTTTTACAAAGACCAAATACAATGATTATGTTTTTAATTTTAATAGTAATTTTTTTTATAGTTTTTATCATTAAATTTTAATAGCAATTTTTTGTGTTACCAAGAGTTATAAGCCTATAGAGATTTGTCAGAAATTAGAATGTTTCAGGTTGCAAGTGCTAGTTCAGTGGGGCAAGGGATAACCCCCAAATCTGATTCATGAACGCCCCTTTAGAAATATGTGACAATATTAGAATAGATACTTGGTGGAGGGTGTTTTCATTGGTTTTGCTCAGAGTGTAACAGTAAATTCAAGAGCTTGTATAGTCGAGTGAAAGCTCATTTATTTGCGATTTCTGGCACTGGAATTAGAGTTTGTGGTGGTCCAAGCATAGGTGGAAAGCTTGGAAAGGGCTTGCCACAAGCAAAGATCTTTGCATACATCAAAGAACAAGAAGAGACAGATGCCGTTGTGGGGCAAAGATCAAAGCATCATTTGAGAAAGAAAGGATCACCACCTGTTGATCCATTTCGTGCTAATGTGGTGACTCCATCACACCCCTTTCTTGCTACACCCATTGCGGCCTAAGAGGAAGAGGATTCACCTCTTGGTTGCAAGAGAACAAAAGATGTAGGGCTATTGGAGAGGGCATTCCAAAATGACTCTAGGGAGATAGCGGAGCAGAGCATTGCGTGTTGTATTTACGCATGTGGATTGTCATTTAACACTGTTAGATCATCATACTGGCAGGAAATGGTGAGATCTATCAATGCTGCCCCTAAAAGGTTTGTCACCCCAAGTTATGAAAATGTGTGCACCACCTTATTGACAAAAGAAAGAAAACACATTGAAGATGCAATGAAGCCCATCAAGGAGTCGTGGATTGAAACAGGGGTGTCCATCATTTCTGATGGATGGAAAGATACGACAAATAGGCCATTGATTAATGTGATTGCAGTGAGCTCTAAAGGGGCAATGTTTTTGAAGGTCGTTGATTGTGAGGGGCAAGTGAAAGATGCACAATTCATTGCTAAACATCCTGATAGAGTCTATTGAGGCAGTGGGGCCTCAAAATATTGTTCAAGTTGTAACAAACAATGCTAAACATTGCAGAGTTGCGGGCATGTTGGTTGAGGCAAAGTATGGGCATATATTTTGGACACTTTGTGTTGTTCATTCCCTCAACCTTATGTTGCAAAAGTTGGGGACAAAAATTAACTGGATCAAACAAGTCTATGAGGAGGCGAATGAGATCCAAATGTTCATAACCAACCATCACATGTCCCAAGCCATTTTTAGGACTTCAAAATTACAATTGTTGAAGGTAACTCTTAATTTATTTTAATTTTATAAGTTTGTAATTTGTAGTGTTTTTATTTTTGAACAATTTTAAGTTTATTAATTATTTGTTTTAATTTTGTATAATTGTATTAGGTTGCTGAGATTTGATTTGCCTCACACACCATCTTGAGATGACTTGTTAAGGTGCGTGAAGCATTGAGTAGCATGGTCATCAACAACCTTTGGGGTGTATGGAGGCAGGCAAACAGTGAGAGGGCCACAAAGGTGAAAGGGTGGATTCTTGATGATGCGTGGTGAGAACGTGTAGAGTATTTGCTGAGTTTTATTAAGTCCATTGTCAGCATGTTGAGATATGTGGACATGGATCATCTATGTTTGGGTGAGATTTATGATGAAATTGACTCAATGATTGAGAACATTAAATCCATCATAAATGCTAAAGAGCAAGATCCCATACAGAGGTTTTTCAAAGAAGTGCAGTTGCATCTCATTGAAAGGTGGAACAAAATGACCACCCCATTACATCTTCTTGCTTTTGCCTTGACATCCAAATACTATAGTACAAAGATTCTTTGTCCAGGAGGGTCGCACCATATAGGGATGTTGAGGTTGCCGAGGGATATAAGGCAGCATTCTCCAGAATATTTTCCAATCCTGAGGTAGAAGACCAAGTCAAAGAAGAGTTTGTGCATTTCATATCCGTGGTGGGTCATTCTCTTGGCGCTATCTATGACAAGTACAAGATGGACACTCACTTTTGGTGGTACCTCCATGGGCAAGCATTCACCCACCTTCAACCACTTGCAATAAAAGTTCTATCATAAGTAAGATTTTAATTTTTTTACTCTGCCCTTCTTTTGACCTTTTCGATGTTTTGTTTTAAGTTTTAAGTTTTAGTCTTTTAATTTTTTATAAATTCTAATTCACTTTGTGGCTTTAATAGGTTGCAAGTTCCTCTTCAGCTGAGTGGAGTTGGGGCAGCTATGGCTTTATCCACTCAGTTAAACGCAACAAGTTGGCTGAAAAAAAACAGAGGATTTGGTTTATGTGCATTCCAACTTACGTTTTCTCTCACATAAACAACATGAATACAAGGAAAGGCCAACAAAGTTGTGGGATGTGAACCCAAAGACTGCTGATAGATGCCTCCCTTACCTTTCTTTATTTGACACGGAGCTAGACAATGCTTCACACGACTTGCATGGTGGAGCTAGTGGGAGTGGCACTGCTACTGCTTGTGGTTCTAATGAACCACATGATGATGAAGACATTGCAAGCGAAGAAGAATATATTATATAGTGAACAATGAGAATGCTGATTTGTCTCTATATTAGTCCACATATTGTAACATTTGCACCATGTACCTGTTATAATTTATAAAACTAATATAAGTTCGACTATTGGATATTATGATATTTGGCATTGAATTATGAGTATATATTTTGTGGTTATATAGCTTATTTAAAGTTATAACTTATTTTGTTTCCTCTATGCATATTATGTGGTTAATTTTGCTTATATGGCTATATTTTTAATTTTTTATATATATTTTTGTACGGTTGTATCCAAACCACCAAAAAAAAATTGACGTATCCCTGTATCTGATACTTGTACCCATATCCGTACACGTATCCATATTGGCAACTTAGATATCTGACCAAAACAGTGCCTTAAATTGACATAACTTACCCCACTTTGTGCCTGTTTGTTATAAGTGCCAATCACTAAAAGAGATTTCACTTTATTGAACCTTGCACATGATCTTATGAATGCCAATCACCTTAAGAAAGATGCCACCTTACTAAACCTTCACATGCTTCCATTAATGGCAATCACTATAAAAGATTGCACTTTTTGAGGGGAATATTTCTAGTTGTCTTTCATGCCTTGAGATGCTTGAAAACCTCTTAAAAGACTTTTGATCTTGACAACTTTGCAAGTGTTGTAAATTCTCTTGAATAATTCTTGAGAACCCTTCATATATTAATTCTCGCAGACTCACTATGACTCTTAAAAAATCAGAATGAAGCCAGGCAGGGTTTTGGTAGTGTGGCTGGAAAAGGCAACGATGACTATCAGAGAATGTTGGGCCATCAAATAAATGACGTAAAATCTCGCATTTTCTCCATCGATACTCCATGGTGGAAGAGATGAGGTATTTACAAATTCTTGGGCTTGAAGGAAGCTATTTTCCCAACAAAATTTTTGGGCTTCCTGCTCCACACTGGCTCCAGTAATTCTTTATTTTAGTAAAATCTAATACACCAGATTAAGAACAAGCTTAATAGTTGGACCAACAAGTGGCCAACTTTTGTTGGAAAACTTGAACTCTATAAAGCACTATGTCAAGCTATTACCAATATAACTTCTATCCATTCTGCCTATAAGACAAAAAGTCTAGAAAGAGCTGACTTTATTTAACATAACCTATTAAATTCATTCATGCATTGGCGATGATGCTTGGCATCCACACTTGGAGGCTGATCAACCATAGAGCATGGTCGCTAAATAGAAATACATTCTCAATGCTAATGGAACCAATATATTCTCAGACAATCGGGATATTCATGTAGCAATCATTTTGAAATACATCAAAGTGTTCAACCTCTTTCCTGCTGGCTTATTTTGGTAAAGTAAGCAATGGGGAAGTGGCTAACTTTTGTTAAGATTGTTTGAATGGTCATGCTAGACTCATATCCCAACAAGGGTATGGTGAGTTGTAGAAAGCCATGGAAAGTGCACGACTAGTATCTGTCAGAGACCATGCTCAACACTTCTGCCTTGGCATCAAGGCCAAATGGAACTGGGATATCTTAAATGCTCATAAGCATCATCATCCATCAAGAGTTGAAGTCTTAAGTGTAGATCTGCATCTTCACATCTGGTATTAAATAAAATAAGATATTCTTTGCAGGGGAGAGATTCCAGTGGACAGTGTAAAACCCAACTTGCATATAACTCATTAATGTTTGTTGACCAGGAAAGGAACCCTTTATGGTGAAGACTATGGGCTCTCAATGCCTGATAAAAGATCAAATTCTTTACGTGATTAATTTTATACAAGAAAATTCTTATGCAGACACATTAGCAGCCAAAGGATGGTTGAGACCTTCATTGTGTTTGAATTGTAGACAAGAGAGGGAAACAATCAACAATGTCTTCATCCATTGTTTCTTGGCCCAGGCTATATGTCGTAAAGTGACAAGTTGGTTTTTCAAATTGAAAGCACCAGCACATATCATTGAGCACATGGAATCTGAATATTTCAAGTTGTTCCTCAACTGCCGCCCACTTTTGTCTAATGGAATCTCTGGTTGGATCCCAATAAGTGAATCTTTGAAGGCAAAGTTAGAGATATAGAAACAATTGTAAAATTCACCTTTTATAATGCTAATTATATGACTCTAGTTCATAAGAAGAAGCACCTTCTGACAATTACCAACATGTTTGAATTGGCACTTCACTTTGGAAATTACCATCTCACTACTGGACTCTGATTTGTTATCAAACGATGTGTTACTTGGGTACCCCCAATCACCCCTTTTTTCAAATGAAACATTTATGGTGCTAGCTTCCACATCCTCGGAAAAGAAGGCATTGAAGGATTGATTTGGGAACAAAAGGAACTTGTAATTGCATCAGAAAGTATTTCAGATGCAACCAATAATATGGTTGAGGGTATTTACACCAAGGGATAGCTTTAGCTAAGGATGTAAATTTTCAACACCTAATCCTAGACTGGATCGTTAAGGATATGTTAATCCTAGTAAAACAAAGATATAATCATTTTCCCCTCTCTCTCATACATGAGATAATTATCTGTTTCCAGCTTTCAAAGCATTGACATAAGGCACATTAGTAGAGGACAAAATATATCTGCAGGCTATCTTGCTAAATTTACTATTATTTCAAATCCTCCAAATCTAGGTTTATCTCTCTATAGTGTTGACCCTGAACCACCGTGTTTGAGGTGGCCACTACAGCGAGGAGCTGCAGCCTGCTAGAAAGTATGTGTCAAGATGTCTGCAATGAACTCATCCAAAATAACATGTTAAGATCCGTCACAATTTTCCAGTGGTGCCTCTGGAGAAATATGATTAATTTCCCTGCAAATTATATGCACTCTTCCATGCTGCACTTAATGGCCCTCTAAAATCAAAGACTGATCCATTTGCCTGCTCCAGAAATTGCATTTACCATGCCTAGACTTTGAAGGATCCATGGGTTACAATTGCTGTCTATAAGTCTTCGTTGGCCCACATCAGTCTTTTTTCCAATGCCTAGTATGGTATGATGAAATAAATTGAGGTTTTCTGTAAATTGGACTCTGAAAATCCCTGCAGAGAAATTGAGTGCTATTTAACGCTCTCCTCTCCAATGTCAAATCTTGACTGAGATATTGTGCAAGATGTAGGACACAAATCCCTCTATGTTGAACAAAGAGATTTTAAGAAATTTGTGCAGGCTTCACACTCAAAACATTGCTCAACCTATGGTTGTGAACGATGACGACCAGGAGCAGATGCTTGAATTCGTCAGGTTCCCTTCTCTGCCCCTTCATCTAGCCGTATGAGAGGAAACATTCAACCAATCTTGGCTTATTCACAGTTCTCACAGGAAGCTCTCACTCCCTCTTTCTCGCAAGCATTGCCTAACAAATTTTCATCCCCGCCTACCCCCAGACCACCATTTAGCTCCTGTTCACTTTTGCAACTATTCTAATGCTGCTCCAAAATCCAACTAACCTCACAACACACTGGCTCAACCATCTCTTAAACTTGTCTCATAGACTCTTTCTGGGCATGTCTTTGCCTAGAGACCTGAGTACTCCGTATTCCTGCAATAGTGCTTTCCGTGCCACTTTGGCCATGTACGGCTCCAATTTCCATTAACTTGCATAACACTCGGAGAGGATTGAGATTATGATGCTCAAGTAGAATTAGAATCACGATGAAGATATTAACAGCCTCCTTGGAGAGAACAATGTTTCTTTAGGACTTTGTTCAAAGTCAAAGCTGCTCTGGCCAATGTCCAGGAGGATGTAAAGAAGAACAACACTGAACTCGTACTATCACCACAGGAATTGAAATGTCCTCATCTCTATATGAGTTCTGCAACTTTTATCTACGTTAGGATACGGGTATGGATACGAGTATGAGAATCAGATACGTGGATATGGGGATTTTTTTTTGGGGGCTTGGATAAGGCCGTACAAAAATATATAAAAAAAAGATTGGATCTGTCTATAGGCTGAGCGTAGTATGTATAGAGATAGAGATAGAGTTTATTGGATTGGATTGGCCCTCCATAGAATAGAGGGGAGATAGGGGGGCCTCCCCAAATCTCTAGACTAATACTCTAAATGGGGCCATCTCTCTCTACTAGCCCTATCTATATATGGGGAGACTCTCTAGAGTCCCCTATCTAGATAGGGGGCATGACCCCATATAGAGAAAGGGAAAGGAAGTCGAGAGGCTCTATAAAGCGATAGAGATCTCTCAACGGGCTCTATAGAGCGATAGACAGTACTCCTATCAAGCTTGATACGGGCTCTATAGAGCGATATCAAGCTTGAGTACTCCTATCTATAGTCTAGACTCTAGAGGATAATCCTATAGAGTCTAGTACAAGCTCTCAAATATATAAAATATATAGCCATATAAGCAAAATTAACCACATAATATGCATCAAGGAAACATAACAAGTTAAATAACCACAAAACATACTAATAATTGAATGCCAAATATCATAATATTCAATTGTTGAACTTAGATTAGTCTTATTACAAGTACATAGTGCAAATGTTACAATGTATGGACAAAAATAAAGACAAAAGAAACTGCACTGTCTGCAGTTTGGTGAAGATTACAACGAGATGACCTGGTGTTAGATCAACTTAAGACTATGGCCTGTTCTCTTATTTGAGCTTATTCACCAGTTGAGCTTTCGTATTATACCTGTGCAAATGATCTTACCGTATGTTCTGAACAAAAAGAGTCCCGGAGAAGCATATTTTTGGGACATAAAGGATAAGCAAAAAAAAGACTATTGATTTCAACCTCTCCCTCATCTTGATCATGTTACAGACATTTATTTCGTTTATTTTGGCAAGGCTGAAACATGATCCAATAACTGAAGACTTGCTGACTTGCTCTGGCAACCTTCATAGCTGTTGTATACAGCCCTGATAAAGAAGATACAGATGAATTTTGTTTTTTGAAGTCCGTGTTTGAATTTTTATTAACCGAAATTGGAAAGAAAAAAAAAAAGTTTTCTCTGCTGGATATGCAGGGGATACGGGTAGGATATGTCCTGCCCCCTGTGGATACAGCTCAAAACATATCTGGGCATATCTGCAGGGGCAGGACGTATCCTGCCCATATCCCCTGCATATCCAGCCCGTATCCATATTGGATACGTATTGTATCCGTATCAGACCATGGGAGGGGGGGGGGCATATCCGGTAACGTACACTTTATTTCTAGAGTCTCATCTGGTACTGTCAACATGAAGCAGCATCCAGTCAAACAAGATGTTCCTTAAGCAACTTGAAGTGGACAAGCTTCCCAAGTTCAGGAGACACAATGCAGAAGAGCAGATTCTTTGTCAAACATGTCCGTGGGGTGTGATTGTTTTGTCATTTTGGTACTTCAGTTTTTCTTTCAAAACTGCATGTCAAATGTTGTTGCATATAATCAAGTGTCCTATACCTTGCTGTATTTGGGTTTTGGTCATCTCTTTTGCTAACCAGGCCACTGATACACATAATTTTAAGGGAAAGGTATTGGGAATCTTTCTTTTAGTCCCTAGCTTTTCAGGCCCGGTTCAAACTTAGTTTACTCTTCTGTTGAAGCCCCGTAGAATTTCAGCATCGAATCTGTTAGAGGTGTTGGGGCTTAGAAATCTCATACAATGGTTCAATATTTTCTCTGCCATATCAGCTTCTTATAATACTCTAGTTTTAGCATATTTATTTTCTCTTTTTGTTGACAACTCCTTTTATACTTAATATAGTATTTTGCTTCATCAAAAGAGTGGGGGGGAAAAAAACTGGTTTCTCGCAGGTGCAGTATTTATTTTGTGTTTCTCCTCCTCTTATTCTTGGGGGCATTTACTTCCAATAATCAATCTTCAAAGTAAATATTATAAAGCTGTTGTACAGATAATGCTTCTGGAGTTTTTTAAATAGTTAAACAAGTAAAAATGTTTCTTCTTGATGGAGTTAATGGGAAAGAAGATCTGAAAACATCTTCTATTTTTTAAAATTGGCTTTTTATTAACTTATATAGTTTGTGTTTTGCAGAGTCAATTTTTTATTTCAGGTCTTGAAGGAGACGATATCATTCAAAACCGGGTATTGCAAGCCTTATATGATCGTATTGTTCGAGCCTATAATGAGAAAAAATGTTTTAGGGTTATTGTGCTGATACCATTATTGCCTGGTTTCCAGGTAGTTATTACAGACTATTGTTATTGTGAAAATTCCTTCTATTGCATCAGACGCAAATGATAAATTATCTCTTTCCTTTATTTTGTAATGCAGGGAGGGGTAGATGATGGTGGTGCTGCATCTGTTAGAGCTATAATGCATTGGCAGTATCGAACAATATGTAGAGGAAAAAACTCGTTGTTAGAAAACCTTGAACGTACTCTTGGCACTAAAGTTCGCAACTATGTTTCTTATTATGGTCTTAGAAGTTATGGTAGACTTTGTGAAGGTGGTCCGTTAGCCACCAGCCAGGTATGGCTTTTGTTGCAATGCAGTTTATACCAACTACTCTATGTTATAGAGTTTCAGGGGATGACCATGATTGTTAATTTGACTGACTAAGAAATCTACTTTTAATAAATTTTATTAAATGACCTTGTGTGTTCTGATGGGTACTTTTGCTTGGTATGATGGACCTTGAACTTTTTTGTTATTAACTTTGTTAAATGATCGTGTGTTCTGATATAAGTTTTACTTAACTTGTATCTCAGATTTATGTGCACAGCAAATTAATGATAGTGGATGATCGTGCTGTCTTGATTGGATCAGCTAATATAAATGATAGAAGTTTAAAGGGATCTAGGGACTCTGAGGTATTTTACCTGTTTTCTTCAGCACCCTATTATATGTTTTTGAAGTGGACTTCTTCTGTGCTATCTATATGTATTTATCTCTATATTCTCATTCCACACTTAGATATTTGCAATAAGAGCATGTAGTTAGTCTCAAAGGTTACTTTCAAAATTTATTATAGAGGATATTAATTCAAAAGAAGTAACATTTGCCTTTGTCATAAAATGTCACCCGTTAATAAATTTGAGCATGAAATGCATCATAGGATTTTCCAAAATCCTGAAGAATTGCAATATTATATTGGAAATTTCGTGATTACCATGTGAAAATCATCCAGTTGAGGAAGGTACAAAAGGATTGTTTTTATGAGTGAACTAGTAAATTTATGAAATTTTTGATCCTTGAAAGTTTTATTTTCTTGGGTGGCAGAGTTTGCAGGTAGAAAACACTCTTGAAATGATCTGCTAGAATGATATGTGGTAGTTATAATATTTGGATACAATTCTTAGCAGGAAATTCTATAATTGCTTAATTGTATATGTGGGATACAGATAAATCATCAAAACAAGTCTCTTCACTACTTGTATTTATGTTTGGCGGGTAAGTTGCATGGGCAATAGTTGTCTTCAACTATAACATTCATAAAGAGCTACAGGGTTTTAATTTCAAAATTAAGTACACAGTTTCATCTGAACTATGTATTGGGAACTCCAGAAGCTTCAGATCTCTAACAAGCCTTTGCTGAAGTGGTCCTAGGGAACTTTGTGTGCGATTAACCTTTTGTATACTGTTATTTCAAATGATAATATTGTCTCAACTTATTTACCTATGTTGTGATGGGAACATTCTGTTTTTATGATCTTGTTACAATGATTATACATGTTTGTGGTTGTATCTGTTAGGAAAGCTAGTTCTCTGTTTGCTTGCTAAATTGGTGACCTTTTCCTTCAAAATCACCAGATGCTTCATACTTTCCTGATCAGGAGTTACCTTCATTTTGTGACACATGTAAACTAATTTGGCTTTGGCCACAAATAAATTTAATTATTTTATACCTGGAAGAAAATGTTAATATCGGTTTCATCCTTGGTGTCTTTCAGATATGAGCAAATTCTTCTTTATATAGAAAATTATTTTGGGTACAATGTTGTAGTTACATTGGGGCTTCTTCAGTCCATGGGATCCATCATATATGGTCTTATTTTTAGCTTGATGCTCTGTTGCATTTGTGTATTATGATCTGGTTAATTACTGGGTAGCTTCCTAGGATTTCTCCTTCGTAATGATTTTTTCTGCTTTAGTTTGGGGCTGACAAACAATATATTATATACTCAGTGTTTTGCATGATAACAATCATGGAGAGAAGGTAAACAGGTTAAAATAGAGATGAAAAGTCATTGCTCATATTTAGTTTATGCATCTCATTCTGTTATCTACCAATAGCATAAGCATAATATTTCTAATGCAGAATTTTTCATTTTTTTTAATACCACACAAAGTTTACGTCTATCACTCAGGTGCAATCTTTTTATTTTCAGATAGCCATTCTTGTAGAAGACAATGAATATGTTGATTCATATATGAACCAAGAACCTTGGAGAGCAGGTAGATTTGCTCATAGTCTTCGGTTGTCACTTTGGTCGGAACATCTTGGCCTTCAATGCCCAGAGGTAAATTTTTTTCTTCTAGGACTGATGCAGGTTCACTTCAGTTTATCTAGTCATTGTTTTATGGTCTCTAGGAGTTAAGGCATTTTGAACCTTTTGTGATTTCAAGCCAAATACCGTTTCGAAAGAGGAAGTGAAAACAACTGTGAATTGCTCTTCCATTTTATATTCGAGAAGAGGAATTTTCCCAGTACATGTAAACAATAAAGAATTAATTCACTTGCCTCTGAATGGTGCAATGATTAAGAGAGTATGCTGTTAGGATGGATGGTGATGATTTTCTAAAGTTTAAATTCAAGTTGCATAGTATAGTATCAAGTTATGCATGTGGAACTGAAATAACTTTTACATTTCTACTGAAATAAATTTTGTGGTGCCATATAGTGGATGTTTAATTTTGTGTGAATATAAAGAAGAAATGATCCAAAGAAATTATATTAGTGATCAACTGAACAGTTAAGTTGCACATGTATTCACTATAATCAAGGAAGCCCCTTTGGTATCTCCACCAAGAAGGAGAAAAGTAAGTAACAGAAAAAATGCATATAAAGTTATGTCTAAAGTAGCAACAAGACAGACATTTGATACTCATTTAACGGTTACAAACCATTGTAGCCTTGTCTAAGACAAGGAAAAAAAAACTATGATTGAAATGAAGTTTTGTGCAAGGAGGAGGTTTGTATGAGGAATTGATGAGGGTAGCATGTGCACCTATGGTACAAGATTCCTAAGAATATAACATGGTTTCTACATTATTTTCACATATGTTCCAAGATATTTCTGACAATATACAACAAACCCATGCTTAGTATGAGTTGCTGTGTGGACCTAGCAAGACAACTTATGGAGCTACAATATGACTTAAAGATCAATAGAGAAATCTATGGGAATTGTTGTATAACATAGATACAATTACTTGAAGATTCGTGAGAAGTATGTTTCAAGAACTTTCCTCCAATACATGTTCTAGCTATGCTTGAGTTAATGAAATCCAACGTACCATTAAGTAGTCCTATGACATGGTGCTGTAATGATGTTTCAATTGTCGAATTGGGAGCCTCTAGTTTGACTTGGGCTACTAGATGAAATGAAGGAATGAACATATTTAAATGTCATATGAGGCCTATGTTTTCTTGTCTGCACCTCATCTTTCTTTTCAAAAATTTTAATGTGAAAACAATTTGACTTGATTGACATTAGATATTAATTTTTGTGAGATTTTAGCTTCTTTACCTTCTTTGATTGACATTCTTTATCTTCTCTCTTTTAATGACATTCTACCTCGTCATACTAGAAATTTTACAAGTTTACCAACTTCCATGTGCCATGCGGGAGTATTTGGCATGGCACTAAAGTCGTAGAATTGTTAGCTGTCCCCCACCTCTATACCATGAATAATTTTTTATAAAATAACTACAGGTATGGCTGCAGAATATGTTTCCTTCAACTACAGTTAATAATATATTCATTGTTATTATTTGAGCTGAGAGGCACATTTTACACTCCACACGAACTTGGATTTTGTGTGTGGGTGAGTGGATGTGTCTAGAACATTGAAGGACGACATTTTTATAGATATGTAACTCTTAATAATAGTAATAAAAAAGGGTACCTTTTAACGAAGGTAGCACATTAAAGCCTCAAAAACTTAGGCAACTTAGTCAATTGTCTCTATGGACTACAACTATTAAGGATCTAGGAAAAATCTATATGTTACTCTCAATAATAATAAAAAGATAGCTTTTTAAAGAAGGTAGAACTTTCAAGCCTTAAAACTTTAGGTAATTTCAAGTCAATTGTTTCTACAGACTGACTATGAAGGAGCTAGGAAAAGTCTAATACTAGCACAAATCCATCTGGACGTGATATGTGCCAAGAAGTATTGAAAAGATGGTGGCAATCCCACAATAACATAATGTTAAGAATATATGGACTGCCACCTCAAGTTGTTTGGATAACTTTCAGTGCAATCCATGTTAAGATCGGTTTGTGCTAATTATTATATTGAAAGAGATAAAACCTCATGACAGTTATTTTACAAGTCTTAAGACATTTTAATTGTAAGCACACTTATATTTTCTATGTTACTTAGGCACGCATCACTAATATGATAATTTGGCTTTTTATTTTATTAAGGGTGATTGTGAATATCACCAAGGCCCAGATTGGATTTGAACTCGAGCCACTCTCTCTATAAACGTACCACTTTACCTTTACACCATAAGCCCATGGACTAACAATTTGACTTGTTTGAGACAAAATCCTACCCTTTTGGGGATTTATTTTCTCTTGAGCTTCAATTAAGGCTTCGAGGATTTTAGCATTTTTTTCTGATGAATTATTCATTTCATATGAGAAGTCTATTTGTAAATTGTTCTTGTTTATCATTCATAAAGGATCCTATTAAACATCTATCATGATGAACCCCTATATGTTGGCTGCAAGGAAGTGGTTAATACTTTACTAGTAATGCCCTTTGTTACTATGAATGTTGAAATGTATGTTTGTACCAGTGACAACTTAGAAGACACAAAATATGTGAACGATCTCTCTTATTACCATTATTATTACTACAATTGCTTTTTATTGATGCCCCATTCAAGACAACTTGATGCATTGGGCTGTTTCTGTGACATTAAACATTTTCCTGAGCGCAATTGGATCAAATTCTCATTGTGTTGCACATCCAAGTTTGCTCCTAGTTTGATATAATTTTTATTGGATTTAATTACACAGGTAACGTGACTTTCTTCCAGGTTTCTCTTCTCAATTGTAATTGTTGATATTTTTGTCCCAAAAATGTCAAAATATCTAGTACCCTAAGGGAGACCCATTATTTTTTTGGAAAAATGCCTTAAAATGACCCAGGACACTCATTTCCCAAAGCCCAGTGGAAACTAGAGACTTGGGTGCAATTTTCAACTTGCAAACTTGTAAATTGCATCCAGACTTCCACTTCTCGCTTTACTCATAGCTGACGAAAACTGGAGAACTTGGTGCAATTTGCAACTTGGAAATTGCATCCAAACCTCTGCTTCCCACTTTACTCATAGCTGGTGAAAACCGGAGATTGGGATGCAATTTGCAAACTTGCAAAATTGCTTCCCAACCTCCGCTTCCCACACAACTCACGCCCATCGAAAACTGGAACCCTACTCGCAATTTGCAACTTGCAAATTGCAACTGAAGTTCCACTTCCCGCCAAACACATACCTCGTGGAAACCAGAGATTGGAATGCAATTTGCAACTTGCAAAGTTGCAATTTCCAACTTGAGTCCTGCTTCCCCATTTTCAAAGAACCAAGCTATCTTGCGGAGAGTGGAGGTCAAAGTGCAAATTGTAACTTTGCAAAATCTCAAAGTTGCTCATAGACTCTGGATTTTTGAGCCTCTTGCCAACCACTAACTTAGGTGCATTTATTGCAGAGGTTATATAAATCTAATTAGGGTTAATTGTAATTCATTGTTAAAATTGCAAATTTAAAGATTGGAGCTCCATGCTTCGAGCCACGACCTTGCAAGCCATGCATTCGAGCCACGTTGCCATGCATTCAAGCCACGCTTCGAACCAAATGCCATTGCTACTCGTGCCTGGTATTCCTTTGTTTTTTGTGTCCTTTTGATCAATCATTTTTGTTGTCAAAGCTAAGCATAGGTTGATTTGCCATATTTTTCTATCTGTTAACATTTTAGCGTTTTTTCCTTGCTTAGTGTCAACTCTAGGGTTTTTCAATTTGTTTTCATAGTATCGTTTCAGGGGTCATCTTGTTATCAAGTTCTTGTTGAGTTTTCAAACGTTTTCTAGCTTTTGAAATCTAGGGTTTTTCAAATTCATACAAACTAGTAATATATTCCAACTAAGATTCCCTGCACATTCCCCATGGACTTTTCACTTGCTATCACAATTGTAAAACTCGCGGGATTTACACCTGCATCTACAACTCGATAACTCCGTGGACAATGCTAGTGCACCTTGCAACTCCAAAACCCGTTGGGGTTTTCATTGGACATTGCAAGTGTGTTTGGCAACCACCATCTCCGTCGGACATTTTCTTTGCAGGAGCAACCCCAATCTTCGCCGGAGCTTTCACCTGTGTTTTACACCCTCAAAACCTGCCAAGCAAATTCTTCAGAATCCATGTCTGGAAAAGAGATGAAATTCAAATCCAAGGGACTCAATGTCCCACTCAGCGTGGAATCCAACACGAATGAGATCACAGACACAGACCTAGGTCACATTGACCTAGGTGATTTCTAGACTAGAGTGAATGTTGAATTCAAAAATGACTGGATTCAAAGCATTTTCGACTGTGGATTGCCTCAAGCAACAACTTTCTCCCTATCAGTGTAGAGCCCTGAGCTAGTGCTCACATTGGCGAAGCACTATGATTCTGAAAAGAGGGAAGTATTAAATGACAAGGAGGAAAGGATTTTGAACCTAGACCCCGACTTCATAGACTCAGTGTTCTTGATCCTTGAATATGAGAGGTATCTTGATATAACTCCTGAATCATCAAAGAAGTTCTATCAGGACAATAACACTAGATCTCTAAGGGTAATGGATAAGCAATGGCTAAAGGTCTATAGGCCTACATCCACAAGACTGCTGAAAATATTGGCAAGGATAGATTTTAAGGATGAAGTGGGTGATTTAATCATACTACTGTATAAAGTCACCGAGAACCCTGATGCAAAGATCTTTCAAGACTGGATGTACCAATACATATGGGTAATCCATCAAAACAAGTAGTACATCCACTGAGCATAGTTGATAAGTGACTCCATCCACAAGCAGTTGATGGAAGTCCAGAATACAGGGAAGTTCTATATGACTTCTTATAGAGTCTACATTTTAACCAAGGGGAGAGCCTTCCCAAGTTTGAATACATTAGCTGACCAAGTAAACAAGGTTTTCAATTATTACCCTGACCCTACTCTCAAGGCAAGTAGGCAACACTTTAGAAGGGTAAATGAGGCATTTATATACTGCATCATATTTATGTTTGATAAAGAGCTGGAAAAGAAGAGATTCTCTGATGTTGCTACTTCAGAGATAACAAACTGCGGATCCTATTTCATTCAATTCCCCACATACTCATACATGAGAGTAGGGGGATTCAATGGTTGTCCTTACACCCTCCCAAGGTATGTAAGCGACAAATGGGCTTTAATGGAATTTGTGAGGTAGCTTGTGGAGACTCACAAATTGTTATCAAGCAAACATAAGGTGGGAAGCCATTTCCCCATTAACATAGGGAGGTATACATGCCCTTCCATATCCAAAGGCAAGTGTGCAAATGCTGAAATGATTCAGATGACCTTGAGGGCTCTGGAGGCAAGGCCATTCTATGATGTAAATGGCAATATTACTAGTGCATTGGGGATCACAACATATTCCCATGTTCCCTACTATGAAGACTGTTGGGAAGGCCTTGCAAGATGAAGAAGTAAGACTGAAGGATTATTCCAAGATGACCTTGAATCAGATCAAGGCTTTTAACATGGCACCAGTCCCCAAGGACTTGGTAGATGATGAATCCCCAATAGACAAGGTCTACTATTTTAATAAGATCTATACTCAACTCCTAGCAGTTAGGTGTTCCATTCCTGAGTCCTCATTAATGGAAAGAACCACCAACATAATAAATAGAACAATCAACTAACTTTGAAGTAAAGGGGTCAAGGTAACCAAGTAGATAGTGAGCATTAGTGAAAAGCTAAGAGAGCTCAAGGAGAAGGAAGTGGCACCAACAGCAGAAGGTTCCAGCAGTGGAACCCTCTTAGAACAGGCAGATAGGCCAGTTGTATCTCACAAGAGAAAGCAAAAGTCAAAGGCTAAGAGAGGACAATCTAATAGCCAAAGAGCAACAATGGATCAGTAGATAGTAATTTCATTTGAAGATACAACTGCTATTGAAGCACCAATAGTTTCTACTCCCATCTCGATCATAGATTCTACTCCCATCTTGGTCATAGATTCTACTCCTATCTCTGTTATAGTTTCTCCTCCTATCTCTGTCATTCCACCAGCTTCAACACCTCCTCCTGTCTCCACTCCACCATCACCTCAAGCAATTGCCCCCTTCGTTCCCACCAGCCCACCTATGCCAGTAAGTCCATTGCCAATAGCTCAGTCAACTCAATCGGACACTCAGGTTTCACTTTCACTCCCCTCTTCCACAATTCCTCCCTCTTCTACAATTTCACTCCCCTCTTCCATAGTTCCTTCCATCTCATTCCTAATCACCACCACCCCCCCATTAATCACTAACACCACATAGCAGTATATAGTTGTGGGTTCAGTCATCTTGAGTACAATTCCGCTAGCCATCCCAATCACTGGGATAACTACTACTTGATTTTCATCTCCCATCACCTTTCCTATTTCATCAACCCTGAGTGTCCCCACAACTCTGATTGATTCATTCACGGCTCTGGATTCCACATTCCCACAAGTTCCCCTTTTTCAACTCCCTGTGCCTACTCCATTGTTGTCACTTCCATCTTCCACACCCCTAGTGGCACATCCATTTCCACTGCACCCATTTCTTCCATTTCCACAATAACCCTAACCCCCACAAAGGAGGTAGAGACAGAGCAAGTCATTGATACAAATGTGGCCACTCAACCCACAAATGGGGAAGAGTTTGCCAAAACATTAGCCAAAGACTCAACGGCCATATTAGTGAATGATACAACTCTTGTCACTGTAATCACCAGTGCAACAACTTCAACTGCAGATTCACAGTTGGCAGTGCTAGGACAACAGGATGCCACACCAAGTTGGCTAGTACAATCTGTGGGGAAAAAACGAAAGCAAATGGTGTCCCCAAGCACATTGGATTTTGGCCTTGCAGATGCATTTAAGAAATCAAAGGCAACTCCTAGAATCATATCAAGAATACTATATGATTCAACAGGGAAGAAGTATGTAGAGATTGCAGTCCCGCCACCAGACAAACAAAAAGATCTAGTGGTGGGGGATTACCAAATATTAAAGGTTCACCTTGGTCGTCCTACAAGAGAGATTGAAACATGATGTTTAATTCAACATTAACTCTCTTTTCAAGAAAATGGATAGTGACAAGGTCACAAAAGACGAATTGAAGAATAAAGTTGAACAATTGACGATTGCATTGAAGAAATTCATTGAGCCCATTGCCAAACCAACACAATCTATTACTCAAATCACAGACATAAACACTTGATGCAGTAATAGAGATTGGCAGCATGGGAAGGGCTACAACGGACTGGGCAGAGGAGCTCATTTCAAAGGGAAACAAAGTCATTGAATTAGTAATGGACTACTAAAAATCTCTGAAGAATGGACGAACAACTTTGAAGGAGCAAATAAGAAAATATAAGGAAGAGATAGAAAGGTTGAACCTATTCTACCCTAAGTTGACAGTTGTGGACACAATTGAAACTGATACCCTCATTGTAGAAAAGATACTGAAAATGATGTAGAGCATGAGGAATTGGACATAGCAGCTCAGTTCAGAATAAGAATACTCACATAAAGTATCAATAAAGCTAAGGCTACACATGTCAAGGTCACATATATGCTCTTTGACATTGAAGATTTGCTGAATAAATTGTCATGTCAAGCAACAGATCACCAAGACCAAATCTTTTCAGCACATGAAGTTCAAGACAAGTTCACAGGAGTGGTCAAGAGAGAGTTAGTATGAGACACAACATTTAGCTTGAGCTCCATCCACCGTTTTATCATGTACCATAATACACTGGATCAAATGGGGAAAGAGACTCAAGTATACAGGCCTTGCATGAAATGAACTCTTCGACACGATTGCAGAATGTAAATAAGTCACCTATACTCTTTTGGTCCCGATGAAGATCGTATCTTGGAGATCTTCAAAAGTTTTGATGCATATATTGAAAAGACAGGCAAAGAAGGACAAAGAGTCTTCAGAGGTTTTGGTTGTAGATTAATTCTTTCCATCAAATACATTCTGTATATTGTATTTCCTTGTAAAAAATATTGTAAAGTTGCATACTTTAAATTGCAACTATCATTTTGACAGCGCTTTTGAGAAAGAGCCACTTGTAATTTCCATGTTCCTTTTTGACAAGTTGAAAGTTGTAAAAATCAAACTTGTAAATTGCACTTCCTTTTTGACAAGTTTGAGTTGCTTAACTGCAAAAACTCATATTGTAAATTGCATTTCCAGTTTTGTCAAAATTAGATTACTTAAAAAGTTGTAAAAGTTCCAATTGAAAATTACAAGTTAGGTTGTGCAAAAATAACCTAAAGTTATCTAAAACGCTATCTATTGTTCTAAGTATGAGTTCACTTTTTGGCACCTCATTGCATGGAGAAGTTATAGCAACTCAACTGAAGAAGATGAAGGCATTGCATGAAGATTCTACAAGTTTCCTCTACGCCTCCAACAGTCTTTGTAACGCCCACCAGTTGCATGTTCTTTTCCAACCGTTCACTTTGCCAAGTACACCATTCCAGCTGAAGATCACACCTACTTTGCATGGAGTTTTTAGATTTTGCATGCTCTTGGACTGGGCATGGAGTTTTTGTTAACTACATCTCTTTCATGAGAATTTTTTGTATAAATATGAGTACTATGGCGTAGCCCATTTATCTTTTTGCTGTTAGAGAAATTATTTTGCATTTTGAAGAAATTATCTACATGTTGTAACCTAGAGAATGAGAATAGATTGAAGATTTGTCTTTCTTGTCTGTGTTATCTTTGTGTATGCAAGGTTATTTATTAAATTTGTGGATGTTTTCATTCTTATTTCAGTCACAAAATTTCATTTGTGGTATTATTTTGCCCTTTTGAAAGATAGTTTGATTAAAAATAATCTTGTCCCTTATATGAGAAATACTCAATATTGCCTTTGGTTTCACATTTGCATGAGTTTGTGCTCCAATAAATTTCAATATGTTTATTGTTCAGCTATGTTCATTCCAAGCAAGCATTAAAATACACTACAAATAGTTGGTGCAATCACCATTTTCAGTTTTTGTAAATTCATTTCTAAAACTCTTCTCTTAGTCAAACCCTAGTTTAGAAGCAAGATCACTAAGAAGCGGAATTTCCATATGCGCTGATAGTTTATCAGTTGCACCGAATGTAGTGAAAGGAAACCGGCCTTCTCCAGAGGTTCACTTTAATTTGTCAAGGTCCTACAACTTGGAGGTGATCCCATTGTATCATTAGATTTAAACTATTAGTTGCACCGAATTTAGTGGAAGGAAACTGACCTTCTCCGAAGGTTCACCTCAATTCACCAGGGTCCTACAACTTGGAGGTGATCCTATTGTATCATTAGATTTTCGCACAGCGAGCTACAACACAAAGATGGGTGCAAAATTTATGTGATAACAGTAAATCCTCTTAGATTCCTTTGTCGATTATGCAAGGTGCCATTTGTCTAAGAAGAACCTTTGCCTATAAAAGGGCCCTTTCATTCTATATTTTGAAGCAAGTGATAATTATTTACATTATATATTCAAACATGGAATTGAGAAAATAAAGGTGTGCATTTTTTGAGCCATTTTTTGTCTTTGGTTTGGCACTTAGGCTGTTGATTTATATTTCCTCATCTTGTACCATCTTGGTTCATATCCATTGGTACTAGAGCCAAGGTCTTCTACTGTCCAAGGTCTTCCAACTACCATTTTTCTCTGCACCCAAGCTCTTGTATCCTCATAGTACAACTATGTTACAATTTTGTGCCTATGTAGGCATTTATATTTCCATGTAAGAAATCTCCAATTTGATTGTTCTAGCAACCCATTCTTAGCCATTTGTTATGTCTTAGTTTGTCACAATTACCAATAATTTCCGATTTTTTTTGGCATGTTAAGTCCAATTTTGTTGAGCTTGGAAATGTTTCTAAAACAAATGCACCTAGACACATATCCTATGGAGTTTCTCAATTTGGAATCATCACCAGAAATGTTTCAAGCGAGTTTCTAACCATTTCCCCCCCTTTCCAGATCTTCTCATCTGTTTTTAGCTGACTCTGTGGGTCCCACAAGGGCCCCATACAAACCCCCTTAGTAGAAGTTAAGGCCCCATACAAAGCAAGAGTTCTATGTTGTCAAAACATAAATCCTCAAGTCGTTATCTGTTTTTTGTAGAATATAAAATTGAAGCAGAAATTTCTATAGGTCCAACTTCATTAATCAAATTCTCTTCCCTTTAAACTTGTCCTTAATTAAGAATATTCTCAATTTGAGAATGTAAATGAGATAAACAACACTTTTAAGTTTTAACCACATTAAGATTGTTCCACGAGGATGACAGCAACGAAAATATTTGAGCATCCCATCTTGTACCTGGGGTGGTCTAGTTTTTTTTAGCTTGACATGTATACTATAGGCTTATTTATAAAGGTTATGTTTTGATGTTAAACTTCATAATTTTATATGGGATTTATTAATACCCTTTCATCCATTCGTCATCTTATTTGCTGATTAAGTTATTATCTGTGTAAATTTAATAAAATTTCTATACCTTTTTGTATTTTCTTCAATTTATCTGTTTCATGTTCTATTTCCATGCTAAGTAGCTGATATGGGTACGGGAGTGGGTATGGGTACAAGTATCTGGTACGTGGATACGGGGGATTTTTTTTTTTTTGGGGTTTGGGTACGGCTGTACAAAAATATTTATAATTTTTTTAAAAATATAGCCATATAACCACATAATATGCATAGAGGAAACAAAATAAGTTAAATAACCACAAAACATACTCATAATTTCAATGCCAAAGGTCAAACTTTGAATAGTTTTATAAATTATAAATAGGTACATAGTGCAAATGTTACAAATTACAATATTTATTTAAATATTTTCATCTTCATCTCCCATGGCTTCCTCATGATATGGTTCATTAGAACCACAAGCAGCAATGCCACTCCCACTAGCTCCACTATGCAAGTCCTGTGAAGCAACCTCCAAATCTGTATCAAGCAAGGAAAGATAGGCAATGGAGGCATCCAAGTCGGGAGTCTCTGGGCCCACATCCCAACTCTTTGTTGCCCCTTTCATGTACTTAGGTTGCTTGTGTGATAGAAGATGTAAGTTGGATTGGACATAGACCAAGTCCTCTGCCTTTTTTGCCGCCAACTTGTTGCGTTTCATTGAGTGGATAAAGTTGTAGGTACCCCAGTTTCGCTTGGTGGAGGAGGAACTTGCAACTTATTGAGGCAAGCCACAAAGTCAATTTATATTATAATTTATAAAAATAAAAAGACTAAAGTTAAAACAAAACATAGAAATGAACAAGGGTAGAGAGTTTTTTTTTTTTTTTTTTAATCTTGTGATGGAATTCTAATAGAAAGTGGTTGGAGGTAGGTGTATGCTTGCCCATGGAGGTACCACCAAAATTGAGTTTCCTTCTTGTACTTGTCAAAGATGGCAGCAAGAGAGTGACCCGCAGAGGATATGACATGTGCAAACTCTTTCCTAACTTGGTCTTTAGTTTCTGGATCAGGGAAGAGTCTAGGGAATGCCACCTTATATCCCTCGCTAACCTCGACATCCCTATATGGTGCGACCCTCCTAGGGAAAGAAAGGATCTTTGTACTGTAGTATTTGGGCGTCAAGGCAAAAATAAGAAGATGCAATGGGGTGGTCATTTTGTTTCACCTTTTAATGAGATGCGATTGCACTTCCTTGAAGAACCTCTCCCTGGGATCTTGCTCTTTGGCATTTATGATGGATCTAATGTTCTCAATCATTGAGTCTATTCCATCATAAACCTCACCCAAACATAGATGATCCTTGTCCACATATCTCAACATGCTGACAATGGGCTCAGTAAAACTCAGCAAATACTCCACACATTCTCACCATGCGTCATCAAGAATCCACACTTAAACCTTTGTGGCCCTCTCAGTGTTTGCCTACCTCCATATGCTTCAAAGGTTGTTGATGACCATGGTACTCAATGCCTCACGCACTTGAACAAGTCGTCTCAGGACGAGGGTGTGTGAGGCAAACCGAGTCTTAGCAACCTAACACCAAATCAAAACAAATTAAAATTAAAATTATAAAAAATGTTCAAATTACAAATTTTAAAATTTACAAACTTACAGAATTAAAAATTAGATTAAAAATAAAAATATACATGATTCATGAATAAAATTTAAATAGAATGTTACCTTCAACAACTGCAACTTCAAGGTCTTGAAAATGCCTTGGGACAAATGATGGTTAGATATGAACATTTGGATCTCGCTCGCCTTCTCATAGACTTGTTTGATCCAATCAATTTTTGTGCCCAATTTTTTTAACATAAGGTTGAGGGAATGAATGGTACAAGGTGTCCAAAATATGTACCCATACCTCTCCTCAACCAACATGCCTGCAGCTTTACAATTTTTAGCGTTGTCTGTTATGTTTTGAGGCCCCACCGTTTCAATGGACTATCAAGATGTTGGCAATGAATTGTGCATCCTTCACTTGCCCCTCACAATCAACAACCCTCAAAAACATTGGCCCTTTAGGGCTCACTGCGACCACATTAATCAATGGTCTATTTGCTGTATCTTTCCATCCATCGGAGATGATGGACACCCTTGTCTCAACCCATGAATCTCTGATGGGCTACAATGCATCTTCAACTTTTTTCTTTTCTTTTGTCAACAAGGTGGTTTGCACCTTTTCATATCCTAGGCTCACAAACCCTTTAGGGGCAGCATTGATAGATCCCACCATATCTTACCAATATGATGATCTAACAATACTAAATGGAAGCCCACATGCATAGAGGCAACATGCAATACCCTGCTCTGCTATGCCCCTTGACTCAATTTGGAATGACCTTTTCAATGGGCCCAAATCTTTTGTTCTCTTGCAAGCAAGAGGTGAATCCTCTTCCTGACCACATCAGGTGTAGCAAGAAATGGGTGTGATGGGGCAGCCATACTAGGACGAGATTGATCAATAGCCATAGGGGTGGATCCTTTCTTGCTCAAAGGATGGTTGTCTTTTATCAAAAAGGGCATCTGCTTCTTCTTGCTCTTTGACGTATGCAAGAACCTTTGCATGTGCCAAGCCCTTTCCTGGTTTTCCATTTATACTTGGCCCACCACAAATTTTGATTCCTTCCCCTGGAATTGCACACAAATGGGCTTTCACCCATTTATATGAGCTCTTGAAATGACAACCACATTCTAAACATTGCCAAAGGAAATACCCTCCACCTGGTAGTTGTTCAAGCAATGTCACATACTTCCATAGAGGGGCTCGAGCACTAGCTCTGGAGGGTAACCCTTGGCCCACTAAACTAGCACTTGCATCGGCAGACATTATGGCAAATCGAAAATCCCTATAACACTTGATAAAATTATAATACTGATTAATATTGTTATATTTAGCATTTGTTGAAAGAATCTTTAAAATTTATTAAAAAAACAACAAAAAAAAATCAAAACTAATTGCAAACATACATTTAAAATTTAAATTTAAAAACTAGAAAAAAAAAAAAAAAACTTAAAAAAAAAGTTAAAAGTAAAACCCTACAAAACTGAAAAAAACTTACCTTGAATGAAGAATCTTCCTTGTTGCAAGCTCCTCAAGATCTTTGGTGCCAAATAGGTAGATGTAAAGGCGTAGATTTAGCACAAGGAAGGAGATTCAAGTTTTGTCAACTGAAAAAATGAGCAAGAGTGAACAAATATGCAATGGGAGGTTTTTAAAAATGCAATGAAAGCTAAGTGTGTTGTTATCTTTTGATAAAATGAGTGTGATTCATGCTTTTAGGGTTGCAAATGCACTTTAAAATGTTTTTTGAGGTCCACATTTTGACTTTGACCGGCAAAATTGGAAGGAGAAAAAAAAATGCCTTTTCGTGGGGGATACGGCATCCCTACACCCAGGGTATGCCGCAACCCCTGCGGGTACGTCCTCAGATGTACCCTGCCATACCTGCAGGGGCTGTGGCATACCTTGGGCATAGGGATGCCGTATCCCCTGCCGTACCCGTAACTTTGCCGCCCGTACCTGTAACTTTGCCGCCCGTACCCGTACTGGCAGGTGCTTTTAGCCATATCCAGTAACGTAGTTTTCCATGTTTCCCGGGTGATGGGGGTTTATTTCTATTTTGGAAACTGCACCCGTTTCTGAGTTTTGGCAATAATGCTGAACGGTAAAATTAGATATAGCAGAGGAATGATCTTACTTTTCCTTGAATTATCTGGTGTCTGCATACCATTATTCCTGCACACTTATTCAACTTTGCAATTGCTGCAAAAACATCATCAGATACTGCTTCATGTAAAAAATAGAAAGAAACTTGGGATTTCTGCCTTAAATACATTCTGAGAGTATATTACTTTAAATCAAAGATGTTCTTTTTCTTATTGATAAGTAGATTATTTATATAAAAATTTGGGCATAGGCGATTCAATTGTTCAGAAAAAAAGAGCTGCTAGTATTCAGGTGTGACTTGCAAGGCTGGAACAAAATACCCTTGGGCCTAGAATCCTCTCCATGTCAGAAGATTACAATGCTGGGAATAACTACTTCCAGCGTTCAGATGGACAGGAGGTATAATGCCAAACTCTAAGCTTGCCTGCTGGGTATGACTTCTTCCAGTTCTCAAAGACACAAGTGACAAAACACATAACGGAACAACCATGGCTTCTGATATATACCCGAAAAACTGTAAATAGAGTTTACAGAAATTTAATTATGGTTATTACTTGTCAAGGGGTAGTTTTCTTAGGAAGCTGTTGCAGATTTTTTTCCAGAAGCACTGTAATATCTAATGATAGGGAACCAATCAATTTTTAGTAATTTGTGATCAACTCAAAAGTTCCAACTTTGGAGGTTGTCTCAGAATGAGATTTGCTTTTGGACAGCGGTGCTATCTTCACAGCTGTTAAGCAGTTAGCCATCCAAAAACCTTCCAAAATAGATAATCTTTAGTTTGGAGAAAACGATATGCTGACTTTATTAAGGTTAAATCTAAACAGTTCAATGCTTGAAAGTTGTTATGAATAAGTTGTCCCCGCTCTAAGCCATCTCTATAAAGGTAGAAGCTGGTAAAAACAGCAGATGCATAAATTGTGCCACACAAATGTTTTCAAGACATAAATTTATTTTACTATTCCCGTGTTCAATTATTGGAGTGGAATGGATTTAACCATTTATTTTCACAATTTATACATTTATGCTGTGCTGAAAGTTGCTGGGAATTGAGTAGTCTATCAAAAAGTGTATTGTAAATTTTCAAAGTAAAAATTATAATGATAACTTGTGCGGTTCATTTTCATTTGCAGATAAACAGCATTAAGGATCCTATATCTGAGGCAACATACACACGTTTGTGGAGAGAAACTGCAGAGGTGATCGTTGGAATTGTTTAGATCTATGTTTTTGAAGTTCTATTTACAGTCATGCAATTTTGGTTTGACATTTTCAGTCTTTTGTTTGAACCATTGATCATCCATTTCTCATTACTTTTTTTTAGAACTTGTCCTTTTCTTTCCTTCTACACTTGTAGTATGAGCTTCCCTGAGCACTCTTACTAATGTCCTATCTGATGATGGTTTCTTTGGGCATCATTGAGTTTTTCTTGCTATTTTTGAACCATTTATATGCTTTCATTGTTTGTAACTAGTATGCATGAGAGTTTCTTCTGTATTTCCACTTACCATTTTTAGGACTCAACAAGAGTAAAATAAAATAAATCCAATGTGCATGAGTACAGCATAAAGATAAAGTATGGTGGGATAATGTGAATAAATGCTTTCAATATTCCACTGTCAGAGCAAGATTTCTGGGATTGCTAGAGTACAGAGGTACTTTTAGGTCAAGTCAGGTGATGTTCTAAGACACTAATGAACAAAATGAGGTCTACTCTCAAAACGAGATCTATAGCAACATGCATATAAATTGAAATGAGTTTGTTGATATAGAACATTAGAGAGTGCATTAAGGACATCAAAAAAATTGCAAGTCTGAACTGGGAGCTAAGTTGTTACAGCCTAAGAATTTGAAATATTAAAATAAACAATGATTAATAGTTTTCCTTGAGAAGATTAAATTCTGATTTCATGTGGCCGACAATTTAATCAATTTCATGGAGATCTAGATGTTGAGGAAGAAGCCACACTTGTCTTGAAGGGGCTCTGTTTTAGTCACCATCTAAGCTAGTGATGAGCTACAACCCATTAAAAAGCACCTAAGAAGCAACATTGTTTACTACCCCCCACTTAAGACGAACCCTGTTTAATTGGACAAGTTTGCACTTAAAAAAAAATGCGAACCCTTGTCCAAGAACTGGACTCATCAAGTTATTAATGAAGGACTCCATCACTCTTGCTTCATATCAGAAAATTCATCTTTAAAGGAGAGTTGTTTTTTGGAGAAATGTATCTATCTTATGTAACTTCAGGGAACAAAGAATTGCATCAATTTAATGCCAGGGATAGAAGTGATGTCCCTTCACAAGAAAGCTAGAAATACTAACATTTGTGTATGTGCCACAATGATCAAGGACCCAACCTACAACTGCATTTAACTTCGACCAGCATAGCTAACTCTTGTTTAAACTCCCCTTGTGTCAAAGGGGACAGATCTTCATGAAAGGTAGCCTTACACTTGAATTTCCACAGGAATAAACAGCAGGCAACCAGATTGTATGCAATAACAGTTTGCATTTTCCCCCAATCATTTAAGTGTCTTCAAGGGAGAGGTTTCCTCCAATTAGATTCAACTTGAAAACATGCCCAAAAAGTCCTGGCAGAAGGGCATTGAAGTAGGTAAATTTGTTTAGAAGAGTAGCAACTTGAGTGTGCTGGTCGTAAGCATAGGTGAAACCCACATTGCCTGGGCTTTCTGAACTATAATTTTATGGGGAATCTAAAGGGAAATCAGACCCAACCACGGTATAGGATAATGGCAAATTCTTAGCTTGTTCAGCCCAAAATTTGGGAGTCTATGTCAACAATGTTGGAAATGTTGAGGCTATGATTTGAGGCTTATATTAACATTTCTTGAAAAAAAAATAGAAATTCAATATGAAGGTATTTTGCTTTGGTAATCTATGCTATGAAAGGCCTTAATTTATGCTCAAGTTGGAAATTAAATGGACTGTTGGAAGAAGCCCAAATTATTGCCTCCTTTTTTGGTAACAAAATTGTTCCATGTCTTTAGGTTTTGGGAATATACATGCAATTTTTCTTGCTAATCATCGAGTTAATCTTCAAACCAAAACAAGTACTTCAAGGGCAGCATTCAAGGATTGCAATGAAGACCAAATTGAAGGTTGAGCTAGTTTAATCTTAAAATATTGCTTTAAATCAAGTGATAAATGAAAAGTAAACATTGTCCTAAATTGTGGGCTAAATCAATGACCAAAATTGATTTGTATGTAAAAGGCATGAAGGGCAGAATGAAAAATGCCTGGTAGGTTATCTCTATGATATACTTGGAAGCAATGCTGTCTATTTACCAATACGAAGGCTAAATCAGAATGATGAATAAGTCAACAAAGGAAGCATGAAATTGGAGAAAGAAAGAAAGAAAGAAAGAAAGAAAATTTATTAATGTCCATGAATGACCAAAAGTAGGTCAATGGGACTTCAAAAAACATCCAATTACAATAGAAAGTGCTAGGGTAAAAGGACCCTAGGATCAACTACGAACTAAATAAAAGAACAACAAAAACACTAAAAATAAACAAGGGGTAAACCCAACGTAGTAAAATCATGTTTTTAGGGTACCGATACAAATAGTCATGTGGGGGGACCCTGAACCCCCAAAGAGCATGGGTTGATGAAAGTCAGAAAGACTATATGGTAGTCACGTCAAACATCTTTGACCATGTCTAGGACAGAGGAATCATTTGTGTCATTGCCTATCACTGTGAAAGGGCCAATGTAGGATTTGATAATGCTCATCGGGGGAGAACCAAAATTCAATGAAGACTGGAATGGCAAGAAAACACAGAGAGGTTTGGTTCTTAATGGAGAAACTCAACCAATATTTTAAGTGGAAGCTAAAGAAGATTGTGGACAAACCAAAATTGGTTGGTTAACTTTGACGATTTGAAGAAGAAAGGTGAAAGAAAGCCTATTATGCATGAGAAGGTAGGATGCTCAAAGTCAAGTTAATTCTCAATGGAGGTTTTAGATATTGATCAGGTGATAGGTTTGGATCCAAAAACTTGAAGATTAGGGCTTGATGTTTATAGATTAGCAACCAATGTTGCATAGAGACTGGTCTCCTACCACCAAAGACTCATCTTAGAGACTTGCATTTCAGTGTTTTTTTTTAAAATATATTTTGTATCTTGATGCTAGATATAATGAGATATCAAAAACAAATTTCAATATAATTACTCACCTTTTGTTGACATGTAGTTTATCTACCTTAAAGAGTTATCAATGTTTTTCTTTGGCTACATTAAGTTATATAATAATTTTTTTCTCTTTATTTTACATATATATTTATATTTTTGTCGTCTTCAATTACCCATTGCCTATTTTTCTGAAAAATGGCATACCTGTCGGACCTGTCCCTATCTCCTCAAACCCTTTCTTGCACTCGTCTCGTGGTAACTATGGTAGCAACCCCCTGTTTACCCTATTTTTTTGGATTAGTGAATCGCAATAGGCTAAACTTTTAGAATCTATTCAGATTGTAATAAGTGGCAATCGAGCATACATATGAATGCAAATGATATAGACTGATCTGATAATGCAATTTACTTTTTATGAAAAGTACTAAGGAGATCAAGATACTTAGCTTTACTGCCTGATTGATTGATTGTGTGGTGTTTTGACAATGGAAATGGACTTAAAGCAAATCGGTGATTTTTTCCGATCCAAAATTGTATCTCTGTGTGTGTAGGGTAGGTATCGTCAAGACTGGCTGTTGTTGGCTTTACTGTCTTGGGTAGATTTATCTCTCTGTGACCATACAATGCAGTGCACTTGCCTGATATGTCTTTGTATGTATGATCTTTGACCCTTGACTATATGCATAGATTCCAAAATCAACATCCTTCTCCTTGAAACCCTAGGTCCGCTTGTGAAGGATGAAAACCTGTAAAAAGTGAGAAAGTGTAATTGGGCTAAGCTGACCCCTATCACCCCTATTGATGATGGACTACTGCCTATGTATCCAATACTTCGAAGAGGGATGTCAAACCACAATTAATTCTTCCCCTTAGTGTGAATGTGCATTTGTGTTATTTCGCTATATGCATGCACCTAGAAATCAGGGTTTGATTTTGACAATGTTGGCACTTGACCTAGCTTGGTGTGCTTTAGATTTCCCTGATGACTACTCCTAGTGATTGATTTGCAATTTGGGAAGAATAAGAAAAATTTGGTCGACGTGTAGTAGTGTGCTTGATAGGTACTTGAGAATCCCAGATAGTGATTTGTATTTATATGCACTCAATTGGGTAATTTTCCATGCCACCAACACGCTAGGTGAATGCATTGACCTATGGAAAAATAGACGCTGCTAGGCGAGGGACAGTAACGTCAACCTTATGATAGTATAGTTGACGTTATTGTCTGAGTATGATGGATATAACTAATTTAGCATAGACTGGAATGTACTTGTAGGTGACTGATAGCAACTTAGAATGGATCAGACTCATAACTAGCATGCAAGTGTGCGGGAATTACGAGTGAGAATTGTTTGGAGATGCACAAGTCATGTAGGATAGGTGTAGGTCAAGATTGACATTGCCAAGTGTCAAATACCAGATTTTAGTGTCTACACTAACATATGAGTGAGTATACACACTCACAATACAAAATGAAATTCACTCCTCATAGTGATATCCACACTTGTAAGTGTCCCCATTTTTTTAATTCTTTCTTTCCACATTCCTCAATTCACTTGAGTTTTTCTAGCTGCATGTAAACCATAACACTGGTTGAGGTGGATTTTACACCCCAATTCTTGGGCCTTATCTTGACAACACTCATCCTTCTTGTAAATTTGTTCAACACTTTAATGAAGAGTGTACAAAAGCAGTTCTGGCGGCTATCTCCTTGTTTTTTGTTTCTTGCATGAGATTGTATAAAATTGAAGGTCTAGAGAAAGGACAAATTTCATGGTGGTCTAGATTGATGAATTGATCATAATGCTTTGGCAAGATAAGTTGAAGATCTTAAATAATGATGAATGGCCCTTTCTGAAAGGTCTAGTCGTTATGCAACTAGATTAGCAATGGTGGCCTATAAGAATGAAAGAAATTGTGTGTTACCAATGACCAAAGTAGGTCAACGGGGCTCAAAAGTATAATTAGTTACAATCGCTGTTGTTAAAGTGCATAATGAACTCCAACATACCAAAATGAAGTATTTATCTAAAAGTAAGAAGCAGTAAAGCCAAAAATAGAAAGTTGAACCATAATTGGGAATTCCAAGATAAGTTTGTATATGCACAAGCCATGTAGTATGAAATAATCTTGTAAAAGGAACGTCTCTTGTTAGAGAAGACCGAAGACATGCCCAAGAGAAGGGAGCCAATGGAGAACAAGGCTAGTTTACATTAGAGTCGAGCTGAAGAAAAGCCATCATCCTCATATCTCACCTTATCATAGAACCATATGTTGAGGTTTCGACTTAGGAAATCAATTTTGAGCCTGGTCTTGGACTTAGCAGACCAATTTCGAGCTCGAACTCGAATTCAATAGACCAATTTCAATCCCAAATTTAGATTTGGAGGAAAAAACCTGGGAAATTAAAAAAAAAAAATATATATATATATAGAAAAATTGGCAAAAATAAATTTCAAGCTCCTCAAACTTGCTCAGACTTACCCAGACTCGACATTGACTTGGATAGACTTGTGAGTTGAATATTTGGGACTTGTTTTGATCGATTTGTGTCATGATTCACTTATTTTTGCAAAAACACGTCTTGAATAATTCTAGGAGGCAAGCAAGCTGCCCAACCCCAATGGCCTCCTAAAGAAACTATAACAATGTCTACGAATGATCAAAGTGGGTAAATTGGACTCAAATTTAGAACTATATAGCAAATAAGATGTGCTAAAATGTTATAATAAAACACACAGACGAGAGAGCAATGGAGATTTAGACACTAAAATTGTATGTAATGTCCCCAGATGGGACAAATTAGTCCTATTTGGGGTTTACCCAATAGACCCTTGAATAAATTGCCAAACAACTGAAATTCTGCTCCATAAAACCAGCTAGTATATTCTATAATTTTTTCAGCTAGGACTAGCTGAAAAAATTATAGAATATCCAAGCAAAACACATCAAAAATAACTCCACAAATAGCTGAAAATTATTTGGAAAACAATGTACTTTTTTGGACCAAATAAATTGACGAAGAAGCTGAAAATACTTTTGCCAATAATCTGATTTTTATATGAATGTACAGCAGCATTTTTCAATCACCAAACACCACAAAAACCTCCACAAGTGGGTTGCCACACTTAAGATAAATAATTATGAATATTATTTCTTGGAATTTGCCCCTCAATTCACCTCCCGGATCTCTCCAAGCAAGTCGTCCAAGTGCCAAAAATATTATAATAAATTCTAGAATATTTTTATGGTCTAAATTGACCTTCCACACATGCAAATTGATCCAAAACAAATCACCAATGGCTGTAATAAATTACAAAAATTACCTTGACCCTAGAAGAGGGTTCCAAAGACCAAATTGACTTCTTGTGAGGGGTCGCCACCCTCCCAAAGGAAGTCGCCACCCTTGAGATGGCCTCCAAACTTGTTTCAAGCTCCTCCATCGAGATCACCCACCTCCTTGACTTGCAATTTGATTGTTTCCAGCTGTCCAAAGGATTATACTAATTCTTTGTTGAAGGTGGTGTACAAAGACACCTTTGTAGATCCTCTTGCATACAATTATGCAAAATTATGATGCAATTACAGCGCTTGAATAGAGCTGTTCTGGTAGAAGAATGGAGGTTTTCATCTCCAAACTCCTTGGTGCACTTGAAGGTTTTCGTTCTTAAGTCGCTTGTTCAATTTTGACATACTTGCACAAGAATTACAATATAAAAAATGCATAACCTTTTCAAAAGAGTCCTCCCTTTCTTTTTATACGCTTCCTCCAATTGTGGCACCCAAAATAGAAAGGGAGAGTTACTTTTTTCTTTTAATAAAAAGATATATTACAAGCTTCCTTATAATAACACTTTTAGAGTGACTCTTAAAAAGGTCCCAAAATTAGATAATAAAGTGCTTTAACAAAACCTATTCTTGATGCTGACCAATGTTCCTTTTTTTCCTTAAAAATCTTTAGCCCTTGGGAATGCACAAGCTAAAGGTCTCATCCCAATGACTAGCTTGAAAAGGGGGACATTATAGTCCTCCCTTCCCAAAATTGCTTGCCCACAAGTAATTGTAAATTTGGGTGTTGAAGGATGGTTGCCCCTTCTTAAGTTGCATCTTCCATAGGCATATCCTTCCATTGTACCCAGTATTCCATGATAGTGTGATTGTGAAGCCTCCTCTCACGAACCTCAAGTATAGCTTCAAGAATCAAGACGAATTTACTTTCATCATCCAGAGGTGGCAAGTCAATGGAGAGTATTATATGCATTCCAAGAGCTTTCTTAAGGCAAGAAACATGGAACATGTTGTGAATCTTACTCCCTTTCGTTAATTCTAGCTCATAAGCCACTTTACCCACTCTTCTTTAAATTTTATAAGGCCCATAGAAATGTGGCTTTAGTTTTTCCTCTCCACTTTGCTTGAGAGAAGATTGCTTATAAGGTTGCAATCTCAAATAGACCATGTCCTCAACCTCAAATTGCCTCTCCAACCTATGCTGATCCGCATAAAGATTTTGTTGATTTTGAGCTTGTTGCAAGTTTTTCTTGAGCTGATCCAAAATTTCAGAACTTTGTTGCACCCAATCGGCAGCCCCGGGCACCCTACTATCCCCCAAAACAAGGTCAATTAATGAAAGAGCTTCATAACTATACAAAGCCTTGAATGGTGACATACCACTAGATTTGTGGTAGGTAGTATTATAACAAAATTCTGTCAGGGATAGCCATTTACTCCAACCTTGTTTGCTGCCCCGAAATGTAATTCCTCAAGTATCCTTCCATTTATTTACAATTTTGGTTTATCCATCTATTTGGGGATGATAGCTAGTGCTTTGAAGCAATTCTGTACCTGTTAGCTTAAAAACTCTTGCCAAAAGTAGCTCATAAACCCAATGTCCCTATCACTTATGATGCTTTTGGATAACCCATGCAACTTGAAAATTTCTTTGAAGAAAATTTCCACTATATATGGAGCACTATACTTTGCTGGAATTGCAAAAAAAAGAGCATATTTTGTCAATCTATCCATTACAACAAAAATTCCACATTTACCTTGTGACCTAGGTAACCCTATGATGAAGTCCAAGGATATGCTCTCCCATTTTTGGTGGGGAATTGGAAGAGGTTGCAAGAGACTAGCTGGAAATGTAGTCATTCCCTTATTTCTTTAACAAACCATACACTCCTTAGCATGGGATAAAACATCTCTTTTCAAACCCTTCCAAGCAAATCTTTCTCTTACCTTCTTGTATGTTTTGTAGTAACCTTGATGACCAGCCATAATATCATCATGAGCAGCCCTCATAATTTAGTGTTTTAACTTGGATAAAGGGGCCAAAAGAATTCTGCCCTTATACAAAATCAGCTCCTCATGCACCTTGTATTTGTTGTCTATTACCTTGCCTTACAAAACCATGATAGCCCATTCATCCCTTGCATATTCGGCTATATTTACAGCCCTCCAATCAGCTGTTAATTCACTTAATAAACACAAATAGGGCCTTCTTGACAAGGCATCAGCCACATTATTTTTACCTTTCATATATTCAATGTTGAAATCACAGGGTTGAAGTTTGCTCATCCACTTTTGTTGCCTATCATTCAAATCAGATTGTGTGAGGAAGTATTTGAGGCTATTGTGATCCATCTCAACTATAAATATTTCACAAATTAAGGATTGACGGAATTTGGCCAAAGTATGCATGATAGCCAACATTTCCTTGTCAAAAATTGAAAACTTATTTTTCCTTTCTTTGAGTTTTCTACTCTCAAAAGCAATAGGATGTCCTTTTCTGCATGAGGACAACCCCTATTCCTTTCCGAAAGCATCACATTCCAATGTGAAAGGGTGCAAAAAATGTAGAACAACCAACACAGGGCAAGAACTCATCACTACCTTGAGTCTCTCAAAGGTCTCCAAAGGCACCTTGTTAAGTTTGTAAGGGGGGAAGCAAGTTGGGAGAAGCCCTTCACAAGCCTTCGATAATAGCTACACAATCCAAGAAACCATCTCAAAGGGGTCATAGTAGTGGGAGGTGGCCAATCAAGTATGGCTTGAATCTTTTGTTGGTCCACTTGGACCCCTTATGCATTGATCACATGTCCCAAATACAAAATTTTAAAAGTGGCAAACTCACATTTGGATTTCTTTGCAAAGAGGGTTTGCTGCTCTAACATTCCCAAAACAATATCCAAATAGTGCAAATGTTCCTTCCAAGTCTTGCTATATATCAATATGTCATCAAAGAACACTAGCACAAATTTCCTTAGATGTTGTTTGAAGATGTGGTTCATGCAAAATTGAAATGTAGCAGAAACATTAGTGAGTCCAAAGGGTATGACCAAAAACTCATAATGCCCATAGTGACAACGAAAAGTCATTTTTTGCACATCTTTCTCCCTCACACGAATTTGGTGATAACCGGTCGTTAAGTCTATTTTTGAGAAGTAATCAGCTCCATGAAACTCATCAATGTGTTCATCAATCCTAGATATAGGATACCTATTCTTGATGGTCGTCTTGTTTAACAATCTATAATCAATACACATCCTTATGGTTGCATCCTTCTTCTTCACAAGCATTATTGAAGAAGCAAAGGGGCTAGAGCTTGGCCTTATGTGCCCCATCTCAAGTAACTCTTGGATAGCCTTCTCAATCTCCTCCTTGTAGATCCATGGGTGACGGTAGGGAGTAGTGATCACTGCTCTTGTGCCTTCTTCTAATTCAATTATATGTTCAAATCCCCTATCCGGGGGCAGCCCATGTGGTATGTCACTAAACACTCTCTCATGTCTATCTAGGATGACTTGAACATCCTTGTGGTGCAATTGTTGTTTCAAATCAGACCTTGTATTATGCATATATAACTCCTCTGCCCATGTAATCTGCCATTTATTGAAAGCTGGTTCTATCTTTTTGAGGTCACTAACATGGGTGTTTCATTGCTTAGACCATGGAGAACAATATCCTTGTTGGCCACCATAAATTTCAGTTCTGATATTTACAAGTTATGAGTGTATTCACCAAGGGATTGAAACCATTGGGCTCCAAGCACAACATCTATCTCACCATGATCTATCACATTGAATTCTCCTTCAAAGGTATATTCACCCATGGTTAGCTTTAACTCCAAAGTGTTGGAAATGCATGAGATGGAGGAGCCATCCCCCACGGTTACCTTAAATCCACCATTTTTTTTAGTGGGCAGCTTATGTCTTGCAACAAATTTAGCATTTATAAAATTGTGAGTGGCTCTATTGTCCATTGACACAATTACCTTTTTGCCTCTAATGGTTCCTTTCACACGGAAAACATGGCGTCTATTGGCACTGGACAAGGTAGCAATCATCTCTTTCTTTGTCACATGTTGGCTGTCCACTTTTCCTTGATGTATTTGCTCTTCAATTTCAATTTGGTTTACCTTCACATGCTCATTTCTTTGCTCCCAATTTTTTGATTGTTCTTCCTTAGGTGGCTGCTCTTCTATTCCCTTTTCACATGCCTTTAATTCTTCTGAATTTTTTGCCTTCAATCTTAGCTGATTGCTCATCTCCGTGGGTCCACAATTGACCAATTTTTGATGCTCAAATCTTAAAGGTTCTTCATTTGGTGGCTGCCTTTCAAATTCAGCCTCACTTGCCATTGATTTTTTTGAATTTTCTGAGTTAGTTTCCGGCTGTTCACACCTCACAAAGGGGCTATGTTTGACTGAATTTTCATTATTCGCAAACTTGTGGAGTGGCTTCCCCTTGTACAATTGGAAATTAGGCTCTGTTATTTGTTTTAAGGGCTGTCTTTCATCCAATTGGGATTCCTTGTTATATGCCCTTATTGATCTAGGCATAGGTGGCTCCATTTTCTTTCCAAACTTATCAACTATCTTATCTAACAATTCTTCATGTGACCCAATAGTGCTATGTCCTTGTGTCACCCATCCATGATGCCACTATTCATGGGCAGCCCCATCCAAATGTTGGATAACAAAAATTAATGCTTTTTTTCTACCTCTAGGCTTCAAGTCAAGATGCTCACTTACCTTGTTAACCCAAGCTCTTACCAAAATACCTGGATCACCATCAAAAGTTAGAAGAACTATCTTCCCCAAATCACCCTGTGTAGCTATGTACCCATGGTGCCTCTTGCCATATCTCAAACCTAGCCAATCTTCGAAGCTCCTTCCCCTGTGGTACGTAGGTGCAAGAGTCAAGTAATCATCATAATCATCTATTAGATCTGAACGAACCAAGCCCTGGCCCTTCATCCTAAAGGGTTGATTCCCATGATCCTAGGTTTATGTAATACCGTTCATCCTTCCCTTATCCATGTTACTATTTGATATAAACTTTGAATCTCATATATAGCCATGATATGGCTCTGATACCACTGTAATGTCCCCAAATGGAACGAATTAGACCTAGTTGGGGTTTACCCAATGGACCTTTGAATAAATTACTAAACAACTAAAATTATGCTCCATAAAATCAACTATCCCTAGCTGAAAAAATTATAGAATATCCAAGAAATACACATCCAAAATAACTTCACGAATAGCTGAAAATTATTTGGAAAACAATGTACCTTTTCTTGGACCAAATAAATTGATGAAGCTGAAAATACCCCTGCCAATAATCTGATTTTGACATGAATGTATAGCTGCATTTTTCAATCACCAAACACCACAAAAACCTCCACAGGTGGGTCACCACACTTAAGAAAAATAAGGGAAATAATTTTGAATATTATTTCTTGGAGTTCACCCCTCAATTCACCTCCTGGATCTCTCCAAACAAGTTGCCCAATTGCCAAAAATATTATAATAAATTTCAAAATATTTCAAGGGTCTAAATTGACCTTCCACACATGCAAATTGATCCAAAACAAATCACCAATGGCTGTAATAAATTATGAAAATTACTTTGACCCTAGAAGAGGGTTTCAAAGACCAAATTGACATCTCGTGAGGGGTCGCCACCCTCTCAAAGGATGTCGCCACCCTTGAAATGGCCTCTAAACTTGTTTCAAGCTCCTCCACCAAGATCGCCCACGTCCTTGACCTATAATTTGAATGTTTTATCTCCCCGAAGGATTATACTAATTTCTTGTTGAAGGTGGTGTCCAAAGACATCTTTATAGATCCTCTTGCATACAATTATGCAAAATTATGACGCAATTACAGCCCTTGAATAGAGCTGCCCTGGTAGAAGAATGAAGGTTTTCGTCTTTAAACTTCTTGGTATACTTGAAGATTTTCGTCCTCAAGTCACTTGTTCAAGCTTGACATACTTGCACACAAATTTCAATATAAAAAATGCATAACCTTTTCAAAAGAATTCTCTCTTTCCTTTTATATGCTTCCTCCAATTGTGGCGCCCAAAACACAGATGGAGAATTAATTTTTCCTTTTAATAAAAAGATATATTACAAGCTTCCTTATAATAGCACTTTTAAAGTGACCCTTAAAAAGGTCCCAAAATTAGATAATAAAATGTTTTAACTAAACATATTCTTGAAGTTCACTAATGTTCTCTTTTTGGCTTAAAAATCCTTAGCTTGGGAACGCACAAGCTAAGGGTCTCATCCCAATGATTAGCTTGAAAAGGGGGACATTACATTGTATGTTTGCACTCTTCATTAGTGATTTCAAATAGAATGGATTAGAATCTTTCATGCTAGCAAGATAAGGCAAATCACCATGCAACTCGGCTTGCAAATAAACACCTTAGCAAGTGTGACATAAGGTATGCATAAGAGTTCATCATTTCGTCCTTGCTTCGAAGTTGTCCATAATTTATTTTGTAAATGGGGAAATTTCTTTTTAAAGGCCGTCTTGGAGAACCATTTGGCTTGTTTAGGCAAGGTAGTTTTGTGGTTGACCAGCTAGATAGTGGTTTGCTTCTAAGGAGTGAAGCATCCTCAGTCAGAGCTGGCTGAAAATATGGAATATTAGCCTCCGGATGACCAACGCAAACCTCCTCAAATTGATATGACTGATACACTTGAGTTGGCTAACATTGGCAATGTTAAGGATGCCCCGCTGAGTTGGAAGATTTAAACAGAAAAGTGTTAGGCCTGGCAACTTGGTAAATGTGTAAGATCAGGTATCTGATGCGCTTCAGCTTGTGATGTTGTGCGTTGTGCAACCTCTGCCTATCCATAAATTTGGTTGCTTGATGGCGGTCATGAAGAGCCTTGAATTTGGCCGATGTCTGTTGGAGAATGACTTGCATTTCAGTGTGAAGCTTGTCCAAATTCTGCAGAAAGTTTGGAAACTTTGTCTTGCTCTTGTTGGTGGGATGTATTTCGAGCTAGAAAAGAAACTGGATACTCAAGGTGCCAAGGTTTGGAAGCCATAATGGGCATTGAAAGATGAATGCCCCATAGAGATACTGGTATCCTAGTTGTAGCTATGTTGAATGACATGTAGGCAGTTGTAACACTGCTTATTATATCGATGATAGATGCAGAGTGCATCGACTATGGTGTGATTAACAACCTCAATATGGCCATCAGTGTGCGGATAAAATGAAGTGGAGATGCTCAAGTTACAACTATTGTCGAAAGTGATTAAGTATTGTGAATTACGATTGGAAATTATAGCAAACGGCAACCTGAAATTGCTCCAAAGATGCTTGGAGAACAATTTGAAAGCCTTTAGAGCATCTATTGGCTTGTTGCAACACACAAAAATGACAATCTTGGAGATTTAGATGACTAAGATGCAATCATGGTTGCATGGAAGATTGGGCAGTTAGTTCACTAATTAAGTCCATGGAAATGGATTCCCATGGTCTCGAAGAGACTGGTAGTGGTGGATACAATCTAGGTTCATTTCCCATGGTCACAAAGAGACTGGTAGTGGTTGATACAATCTAGGCTTTCAATTGGAAGGCTTAGTCTGATTGCAAAGATGGCATTGGCAGATGAAATCCTCAACATTTTTCCAAGTAAAAGGGCCATTGAAAGTGGTGTTGAAGATGTTGCATGCTCTTCTGCATGTTAAAATGCTGACCATAGTAAGATGAATGAACCTCCTCTAGCAGAAGTTGATGAAATGGGTCAGAGGAGTTTGCAAATCTAAATGAGCTTATACAACAACGCATCCCTCAAATTGTAATTAAGAAGAAGGGTTTGATTGACTGTTGTGGGTTTCCTCAAAGCAACCATAACTGGACCAAAACGTATATCAGTGGAGTAAAGGTTGTTCCATTCGTCATTGGCTGCACATCTGGTGTCCAATATTCTGGGCTGTGTCACAAGGTTCGCTGATTGTTTCGGGTAAAAAATGGAATTTGCCGATTTTCATACCACCACAAAATACACTGATTTTTTATGCATTACAGCATACGGTACAGAAAATAAACATATAGGGAAAAAACAGTGGAACAGAGATTTCTATTTTCTTTACGCTACTTCATGCAACATCTATGCTTTTGTTGCATTCTGCCATTTGTCTATGGCGTCTACAGTTGCATTTTGTACGCTTGTGTCCTGCCGCGGAGCCTGTGGGCAGAGTTGCATGCGTGGAGCAGTGTTGTGCTGCAGTAATGTTTAAGGGAGTGTGGAGCCAGCAGCGTGAAGCGAGTACAGAAAATAAACATATAGGGAAAAAACAGTGGAACAGAGATTTCTATTTTCTTTACGCTACTTCCTTCATGCAACATCTATGCTTTTGTTGCATTCTGCCATTTGTCTATGGCATCTACAGATGCATTTGTACGCTAGTGTCCTGCCGCGGAGCCTGTTGGCAGAGTTGTGTGCATGGAGCAGTGTTCGTGCTGCAGTAATGTTCAAGGGAGCGTGGAGCCAGCAGCGTGAAGCGAGCGAGCGTGGAGCCTGTTTCGTGAGGGAATGTTTTATTCTTATGCATTTTAATTTTAATGTTTCATTTAAATTTTTATAAAGATTGTTTTGGATTTTAATTTTTTTTAAAGCCTTTTTTGATATTTTTAATTTTTTTAAGTTTATTTTACTTATGATTTGTTTTAAAAATTTATGTTTTGAGTTTTATTTATTTTTTTAATATTTTTTTTATCTTTATTTTATTTTTAAATTTATTTTATCTTTTTTTGATATATTTTAAATTATATAAAGTATTTTATTTTTTAATTATATATTCATTTTATTATTGTATTTTATTTTTAAATATAAAAATTATTTTATTTAACTTTATTTTATCTATTTTCAAATTTAATGGCGATTTTTATTCGAACCTAATTTATTGGCAAACTTGAACCGAATTTTATCCCCGTCAAACTCGAATTCAAACCCAAACCATGTGATTTAGATTCTGGGTACCCATGAAGGCGGATAGCTGAGAAGGTCCACAGCTTTCTTGGTGACGCCCTTCTTATACTTGACTGAGTTGATCCCCAAATACTCTGTTGCCTGTAAGGAATGAACACAATAGGATGGCCCATAACGTATCCTTCTAAAAGATTAAGAAAGCCCATGCCTTGTTGCATTGTTTTCGTGAATATTCATTTCCAAATCACTCATAAAGTTCAAGGTGGTTTATTCTTTCAACAAGGGACCCAATTCTACAAGAGTCGACTTTAATTTCAGTCCCCCAGCCACAGCTTTTCATGGCTACAGGCCGTACCTGATTTTCATGCATTATGTACTTTATATGAATTCAACCATCAAAATGGGTGTTTTCAGTCAATATAACATCAGAACGTTGCCCATGGACTATATCTTCAAAAATTATATCTGATTCAGAATTTGTTTGAAATTGCATAAGCAATGAAATGCAAATTGGCAAAGTGTTAATTCATGTAGGGATCAATGTGCATATACTCCTACACGGAATAACTTTTTCTAGGAGTATTGACTTCAAAAAATTGGCTTCAACATCAAAAGGGTTGTAGTTCGGTTGGTGAATATGATGGTATGTTACAATTGTTATGCTATCCACCAAGGTACAAATCCCCTGAGATATCTGAAATAAAAGGGATGGGGCTGGGTTTGAGTCCCAGGCGAGTTTGGCAGAATAGATACCCCTCAATCCTTGGCACTAAGATGAAGAAAGGTTGATTATCTGTGCACCCGAATTAGGTGTTTATATTACAAAGTATTCTTTAATTGAGTAGGGCAAGGGCAACACACAGTGGTCTAAATTGCTACAAGTTAAAAGATGGTGTTTATTAAAAAGCTTTATGAAAAAGAGAACTTGTATGACAAAGGGGATACAAAATGTTGTATGTGTCATATCTCAAAATTGAGTGTGTTGATGCCATTAAAGGACAAAGCCCACGAAGTCATGCTGAAAATAGCCCAACCCTATTAGTTATATTTGTTAACTTCATTATTAATTCATAATATATGGACTACGTTGTTTGGATACGGGTACGGGTACGATTCGGGTACGTGGGTACATCATTTTTCAAAAACCTTGATTTGGATATGTCGTGGGTACGTCTATATATATATATATATATAAAAGATTTTTAAAATTAAAAAATATTAAAAATAAAATCTAAATACTACCTAAAGATATTGTAAACTGTAAATTTAAAATAAAATATAAATTATAATATTAAAAATGTAAAAACTAAATAGTATTTAGTTTAAATTTTTAATATTATATTTTATTTTATTTTTAATAGTTATATTATATTAAATGAAAAATTTAAAATTAATTAATTTGATCTCGCTTTAAGGAGAAGGAAACATGGTTTCCCTCATCCTTTCAGTATTTCTTTTCCAACTCGAGTATTCGATTACAATCAAGCTCATTGTTCCAAGTGCAACTCGTTAGATCGACCCAGCTTGGGCTCGAGTTGTGCAAATCGCACTGAAATGGCAACTCCGACAGCGTTCCGAAGGTCCACTCTCGGAACCATCTGCAAAAGCGTAAACCGAACTGGCAAAGGGCGGCTAGATCCAATAGTTTCGGAGAACAACTCCAGGAACAATCAGAAAAAGCCAAAATACATGTAATCAAGTCTGTTACTGGGTGGGTGAGTTGGGATTCGAGAATCGACAATCCTAACAATGGCCTCAGGGTAAAGCTCAAATCGATTAAGTTTTTAGCATAGTCACAAGGTTTGGAAATCCGAATGCATTCGAAAGGGCAAAAAAATGCGGAATCCGGACTTCTTGAAAAAGTTCAAAAAAAATCCGTAAAAATCCGATTCAATGCAAAATATAAATAAAATAAATAAATTATTAATAGATTTTAATATTTTATTTAATAAAATAATTAATATTTGAATTATAAATTAAATTTTATAATATTTATTCAAATTATTTTTATATTTAAAAAAAATTAAATTTTATTATATTGAATTTTATTTTATTTAATAAAATAATTTTAATAACTATTAAACTACATTTAATATTTATATTTTATAATATATAAAATTTAAATAAAATAATTAAAAAAAAAAAAAAACGAAATCATTTTGTATTTTAATAAACATTAACCTAAAATTTTACAACACCTACCTCACCCTGCCCCGTCGATCGTCCACGGCTCCAGCGGCTTTTTCGCGCGTTTTCTATTTTTTTTTTTTAGGTTTTCCGCGACAGTCGCCGGAAAATATCGGGGACGCCCCGGAGGCGCCCGGAGTCGTCCCGGAGGCGCGCGCCGGCGTGCCGGGCGTTTCCGACACGCCGGCGGGCGCCTCCGAACAGGAGGCGTCGGGCTGGGGGGCGTACCCCTGCAACACAGTATATGGATGCCATTGTTGTTGCTCAGTTATCCAAGTGGATGGTGCTCGTATAAACAACTGAATCTTGGTTCCCGAGGCCTTCTCCACATTTCACTGAGTTGAGAGTCGAGTAGAATCTGTCTTTTAAGAGTGTGAGGGAAATGTTGAATTAACCAAGTAACAATCATCCAAGGAGGAAAACTGTTTTGCTTCATATGGACAATTTCCAAATAGACTCAAGTTGGTGCAAAACTCGATGATATACTGATATTCTCGTACGAAGGTCAAGTGGCATCCAAATATGAAGTAAAGGATTTTTAAACATTACCCTATAGTAATGTAGAGTGTAAACACCTTCAAGGGCAGTTGGAAGAGCTCCCAGTTGTAAACATTACCATAAAAATGATGAGAATGCCTAAGATGAAATTATGAAAATATAAACATCATTGCTCTTTGCTTGTAATTTTGTCTTCACCCCACCACCTGTAGTAAAGCATATGGCTTCTATTCTGGTTTTTATTTGATATGCAGGAGAGAAAAGGTCTCTGAAGATGATAAAAAGAGGATATTGGGGTATCATTTAGCTGTCATATTGACATTGGTAGAGAGGTTTTGCATCTTGACTTCATCTAGAATTTTCTTCTTGACCAACTAAATGTGATATGCAATGACCCCAAAAAGTTGCATATGTAATTATGTAACTGGATTTTGGTACTCAGATATGCAAATGATGAAAGAAGTGGACATGGTGTTAATCATATTGATATTAGTGTCAATAGGGCACAATTCAATCATTACAGTAAGCAAGGATGCAAGTGAGCCTTCTATTGGCCAAACCTGAGAGTAACAATGTCAAATGAAAACGGTAACATGCGAAAGATAAAATCAACAAAAATGGAAGTATTGTAGTAGAATTTACTCTATAGCAGGCAAGCTGGCACCGTCCCTCTTGGTATACAAGAATTGTGTAGAATTAAGGCCTTTTGGAACCATTTCTGCCTGATGCTGCATTGAGGGGCATGAGGATGGTAAACTCGCTCGACGTGTGTGACAAGTTGTTGAAGGTTCTTGCGAGTTTGGAGAGGAATGTGTTTTGGAGAAAGAATTATCATCCTTGAGTACAGATGAAAACGTAACATGTCTGTAAATATCACGATTGATTTTTCAAAAGGATTTTGTTCTGTTGCATATTATCATTGTGTATAGTATCACCATTTCTTTTATTTCTGATAGCACATATAATATCCACTTTCTTTTTCAGAAAGAACAGAGCCTTTTCTTGTTTTGGATTATTGCTTAGATTGGTCAGACACATCTTGATCCCTGGTATCGAGAGCTGAGAACGAATATTTTTGTTTAGCTATAACCGAAGGTACAATGAACTGTAAAATTGTGTTGAAGGATTGAAAGGAAATGTACTCTCTGACGATTACATGGTCTCTAGGCTGTTCACTTGGTGTTGATAGTTTAGAAGACTGGTTGGTGTATTATGTTGAAACAATGAAAACTACTTTCTACTGATTTGTCGTGATTTACAGTGAAAGGGAAAAGTGACTGGAGAAGTGGTAATGAGTATCAATCTAATCTCATCTGATGAAAGCTACCTAATGTCAAATTAGACGCAAGTTCTGACATAGAAGTCAACTCCATACCTGCGCGTGCAATATATTCACCTTAACTAGTTCCAATTGCAAAACACATTTAAAGCCTAGACTAATTGGATTCCGATGAAAAATCGATTATTTAAGCCAGAAATCCTCCATACGATTAAAACCCAGATGTACAATGTTGCATAATGAGACCTACGTGGTTGCTGGGAAAACATGCATCTTATATTACATAATATTAGTTCATCTTTCATCTTTAGCACCCACATCCAGAGAATCAATATCGTTCCCAAGTGTAATAAATATACAATGTAGCTGAAAGCTAAGTAGCAAAACAGCTTAAAAAATTGATAACTATCCCGGGCCAGGGTTTGAGGTGTGCCCATTACAATCTATGTCACACCTGCGTCTCTGGAGGAGGGGAACTCTTGCCAGTAAATTATGTTGTATTTTAAGTACAGTTAGTTAAATATCTATTATAAATTCATGTCATGTTGTTAATAATGGGATTAAATGGTTGTTACCGGCCAGAAATCCACTCTGGAGGGAATCAATATATTAATTATGAACTCAATATTGATTGTGTGCTACTCGCGGAGTATTTATGGTTGTTTCTTCTTTGATTCAATAAAATCCTATACATTACTCTTAGCTCATATGAAAGATGCCTTACCTAATTTGTAAATTATTTCTACATGGGGCCCCAGGTTGTAGAATAACAACAAAATAGTTGTGACTAACATGATACTAGTTTTGATGCAGACCAATACGGCAGTTTATCAAGATGTGTTTGAGTGCATTCCAAATGATTTGATTCGTTCTAGGTATGTATACATATGTTCTATTGATTATGGATTTTGTAGGGCTTGATCAATTATGCTTCTTATGAAAAATTGATATGTTAATGTACCCAATTTTTGTAGGTTTGCCATTAGACAAGCCATGGCATATCGGAAAGAAAAAGTTGGGCACACTACCATTGACTTGGGTATTGCTCCTGATAAACTTGAAGATTATGAAAATGGTTGTTATAAAGGAACTGACGCCTTGGAAAGATTGTCCAAAACATGCAAGGGTCATTTAGTTTCTTTTCCATTGGAATTCATGTGTGATGAAGATTTGCGACCGGTGTTCAATGAAAGTGAATATTATGCATCTCCTGCAGTTTTTTACTAATTGTACAAAATGGGTCGGGGATGGATTTTTTAAATTATTTTACTTCTATTAACTTATCTATATGTGACAAATTGTCTCTTCTATGAATAAATGATTGTTGTAACAGTTGAATCTCTAAGTTCACTAATGTTAAAAGCCCATTTTTAAAGATGTTATTCAGCAGGCTGTGTACATACATAAATATTCAGCAAAAGACACCTTTCATGAAGGTGTAATTTGAAGAACATTCATATGAAAGGACCTAAAGTATGGTGCTAGACAACTTTCCGTTTTCATGAATAATAAATATTTCAATTAATGTCTTATATGACTTTGGATTTCTGGGTTTCTCACACGATCCAACCACCTTATCCATTGGCAAGATGAATTAAATGCCTCCAAAGGACAATCAATCACACATAAAAATGAACAAGCATGAATGACAGAATATATAGGATGCTAACACCAAGGCCTTTCGTTAGTCATTATTTGTTTAGCTCCTGAAGAAATCTCTAAAATGATATTGTCATATTGTATGTTAAACTTTTTTGACAATAACGGTAACAAAAGGGGAAGAAAGTGGTCGAGTTTCTCTATATAGATGATGTTGAAATATATAGTTTATATCAAATCATTTAAGGTAGTTATTATGTGCAATCTATTTTTATGATAAGTTGATAATTATATATTTAATTGATAATATCTTTTGTTCGTGTAAGAAATTATGGTATTAAAAGAATGGGGTACGTGCCTAAAATCATCAGTGGTAGTTTTCTGTGAATGATTTTGGCACTTTATGTTCAACTTCTTTACAATAACAATAATAGAAGAGGAAGAAAGGCGTTAAAGAAGACCCTAAATAGAAATAAGTGCCACCATAAAATTTTATATAATTTATGTTGAAATACACACATACACACACTAGTATCTTTTTTAATGTATTTTTAGATCAAATCTATTTTTATAATAGTTTCACTTAAGAGATCTACCTATCCTCCGCCGCTTTGTGCCCCTCTGCCCCCCCTCCTCCGCCCCATCTAATGAGTTTTTGGTGTTGAAAAATAGTCTTTTATCGAGTATATACTTTAGTGTATGTGTTGATGTTAATACAAGTAAAACTATAATATAAGTATCATTGCTATAACTACAAATAAATTGTGTGATAAAAGCCCAGCCTACATACAAATTGTGTGATAGAAGTCCTTGCCTTTATGACGCCTTAAAAGCGAGTTTTAAAGAATTTTCAACATCTGAAGTCTAGCTAGGGGGAATGGTTGTTAAAATGATGACCAGGTATAACTTGTGTTGTTTGTGTGCTATATTTGTTCCAATACCTTTGGGAAGTTTAAAATAAGAAAGTGGACAATGCTTCAATTGTTGAGTGGTACGATGTGGGTTGGAGAAGGGAGGATGGGTGGAGGAAATGCATACTGGTCACTTATTGAAATACGTTAAAAACATCAAGTTCATAAGTTCTAAATATATTACCATATAATTTTTGAATTTACACTTGCCTTGTATTATTAGGGCCCTCGACACTAATTCCTCTATTTTTATCAACATGAGTACAAATATTGTAAATAAAAAAATACCCTTTTATGCACATATATGGTATTTACCATGTCTTAAGGGTGACCCCAATGCCCCTTCCCTCCCCACACTTTGAGAGTGGTACACTATACAAGAATCTTTATTGGAAACTTGGTAGAGGAAGAAATGAAGAAAATATATATTTAATATTTATGAAAGTGTAGAGCTATTTCTTCTAAATATTTTTGTGCTCTTCTAATATTTTTGTGCTCTGCCAATTATTTAAAAAATGTGTCTAGAATTTTAGACCCAAACCGTTTGACTTATAAGGAGTGGATTATAGAGGTACATGTGAAGGGAAAGGGGTTGAGTGATTAAAAAACAAGTGATAAGTATGTTAAGGTTAAATTGCAATAAGGTCAATGAATTGTAGGTGCAAAACTAAGGTGATATGTAGAACTTGGTTGCGTTTTTTACTTATTAAAAAAAGCTTGAGTGCTAACGATTAGTTAGTCTTGAGACTCCTTGAGTACCTATGAATCTTGATAGGGTAGGATATGTGTGCCTTATATGATGTTAACAAAGTTTGATGCCAACCTACTTGCATATAGTTGGCTCAAAGTGAGTACAAGGTGGTCTCATATTTGCATATTCATCTACTCAGTGGATCTTAAAAGTTACTTGACTTAAACTTCGTTTTCCAAGATTTTCCCTTCCCTTCCAACCGATGAAAATATGGTGTGTGCATAGGGAGAAATATGGCATAGTTTAGCATTAGTTAGAGTTGGGACATGTGAGTTTTGAGATTAGTACGTTATATGGTTTCGTGCATCTTATGTAATTGAGAGGGTTGGAAGTCGTACTTTCATGGCCTTATAAAGGTAATTACCTTCACTCATGTAATCATCTTCATTTCTAGATTGGGGAAGGTGTGTTGAGTTTTGACTCACGTCACATTGGACTTGAATAGGGAAATAGATTTATTTGAGCCTAAGGACAATAAATTTTACTATAGTCTCCAACGAAGTTAGAAGCTTAGTCATATATTCGTCATCTGTCAAAGACTCCAGGAGTACAAATCCTAGTTGAGGTCTTGATAGTCACATTATCAACATCAAAACAATAACATTGATAAGTCTAAATTCTAGATTGTGGAACATGATCAAGTGTGTAAGAGGGAAAATGGGGAATATGAATGTAAGAGGGAAAATGAAGAATGTAATGTTAACCTCACAAAAAAATGATAGACCAGGAATCCAAATCTTAGGAGATGTTCCTTATGATCCATTTCTTGTCTTCTTTGGAGGTGATTATGTTCTAAAGAGCCTCATGTACGCGTGTGCATGTGCGTGCATACTTATTTCAATGCATATAATTGAGGATCATATGTTTATTAAAACTTTCAAAAAGATTAGAATATGATTCTTTATTTTTGCATAGACTTCACGCTAACAATGATAAAGAAAAAGACGAATGATTTTTCTAGGATTTAGTTGTTTGTGGATAGGTGAAATAGATGATGTTTCTATTGTTTCCGCTTAAAACCCTGTTGTAAACCCTACTGTACCCTATTGTACTAATTTTATACTATATAGAATGACTATAGTTGTCATAAAAAATGCTTGTAATCTCCTTAAACCCAATGCTGATTGTTGATTGTTGATTTCTAACAAAATTTATTCACTGCCAACTGTAAATATTGCATTGATTTTGGGGGAAAATCCTTTGTTGATTTATTGGAATAAACACTAGCTTCAAATTTATTGATAAAACCTTAGCCACAAATTTGTTGTTAAACCCTAGCCACAAATTTGTTGGTAAACCCTAACACCAATATTCTAAAACCGTAGTACCACATCCTCTGAAACCCTAGCATCAATATCTTGAAAACTCAATGAAGTGCATGTGTAATTTTTGAATGAAATTACCTTGAAGGTTTAGAGGCTTTTTGTCTTTAAATATAACCTGAAAGGTGAGAGTTATTCATCCTCACAAACCGCTTCCAATAAAAGAGTTTTTGTCCTTGAGTTGAAAAGTTGTTCAACTAGGGAACTCAATCAATAAACAGAATTTGATAATCAATTAATCCCTTCTCCTTTTGCCCAAACCCTTATTTTATAGATATTTTTGAGAAAATAAAATATTATTTTCTATTTTCTCGTTTTCCCTCCAAAATATAATTAAATTGACTTAAGAACCTTTTAAAATAATCACTTTGTAGCCCATGCGTAACATCACTTTATAACATCACTTTAGGCACTCTTTTAAAAATGCTATATTGTGCCTAAACTTTTAATAATAATAATAATAATAATAATAATAATAATAATAATAATAATAATAATAATAATATTTAAGTCATCCTTTATAAAGTCAACTTTAATTAAGTGAGGACTCAATCTTAACATATTATTATTATATTATTCCTTTACTTTTACCCCTTTAGCCTATGGGAAATGAAAATAGACTTCAGGTCCACTCCTGTTTAAATATTTCAAAAAATGAGACATGACAAATCACCCTCCTCAAAATTACTTGTCCTCAAGCAATGCAATTTTAGGAGTCTCTTACTCTTCACCTTTCTTGATGATTGTTGATCATGTCCTTGAAGAGTCATTGTTATCATCCCTACATCACCTTGACTGCCAAGATAGTCCTTTAATGTTATAATTAGGTTGATATCATAAGTATGCAGTATTTTATTCCCCAAACTCTTATCATGTTTCCCCAAAATACCTTTGAGTCACTTGTATTTCCTTTGCCGAAGTATCTCTTTATTAAGAGTGGTGACTTTTACCATTTCTACATCTTAGGAGTTGTTATAGCATCATATACAGAATTTAGGTATTTGTTGTTAAAAGTGGTGACCTTTACCCGTGCATCCTTTCTCACATTAAATTTTAAATCTTCCACTTGTGTGGCAAACTCATGTTGCCTTTGTTTAATGACCTCCGTCTGAGCAGTTTCTCGTGACTTGGATTTCATTTTTTTTTTCTCTTTTTGCCAACTCCTTCCTATTGAATCTATTTATAAGCCTCTAGTTGAGTTCATAATTAGAGGGAATAATTGATTTTCTTAATTTCTAATGAAATTTTTTTAATCTCTATTGTAAAGTTTTGTGAGGTTCCGTGTCATTGTTGTTATGTATGGCTTCAAATCTCCTTCACATTGATCAACCACTTTTTTAGCTAGAGCATGCACTACTGGTGAGACTTCCCACACATCCTTTCTCATATTATCCAATAAAACTAATAGGAGTGACTAAGAAATATTCACTCTCATTCAGAATCAAAGACATAATTGTTTGCATTGAGGTAATAATATTGTTTGTATGATTATTACTAACAATAGTAAAGAAATGTTGAAACATTTTAAGAATAAGATCATCACAACCAAGATCTATCATAAAAACACAAGATCCAAGTTTTGCCACCATTTCTAAAAACTTAACCCTCTTAGCAAAATAAGGACTTTTGATTTCATCCATGCCTTTAAAACTTTTCATAATCAATTGAAAAATCTCCCTCTTTGTGTCACCACGGTATGAGACTTCAGGGGCTATTATTCAGGTAATTTTGCTAATGCAAGTGATAACCATAAGCCTTACATCTTTGTCTTGATGTTTTAAAAGTTCTAGCTTTTCAAAAAAATAATAATGCAGTCATAGCAAGATTCATCATATCGGATGGTGATTGTTCCACCATAGACAAGCAATTTTCCACTTCCTCCAAAATGCCGAGGATTGTACCCTTCGATTGAGGTGGACGCTTGAGGATTTTATCTACTTGGTAACATTTATTCTCCACATTCTTTACTTTGAGCATCTCATAATCCTTATGAATTTATTTGCTTAAATCTCATATCAACATATTTGTTACTATTTTATGTATTTGTTTCAAAAGATGTTCCACAGATTTTTCCCCTAGATTGAATCTTCCACTAAGCTGCATTAAAATGTTTTATAGCTTGAAACCCTATAGGCTGGCAAGATCAAGCTCTGATACCACTGAAATATCCCTTTCCAGACCAATTAAAAATAATTACAGAATTTTCATAGAACCCCATCTAAAATTATTAAAATATCAAGTGACTAATTTGCAACCTTAAATAAACCCAAAGATACTCTACTTATTTCAACACATTTAATTGAGAATCATATGTTTATTAAAACTTTCGAATAGATTGCAATATAGTTCTTATTTTTTCACAAACTTCTTGGCTTGCAATGATAGATTGTCTCAAATATGAATGTCTTTCTTGTGATTTAGTTGTTCGTGGATGGGTGAATTATATGTTGTTGTTTCTATTTAAAACCCTACTGTAAACCATATTTTACCATGCTATAAACCTTGATGTGCCCTGTTATATTAATTTTTTATTATAAAGAATGTTTCTAGATATCCTAAAAATGGCTATGCGCTCCGTAAACTCAATGTTGATTGCTAACTTGTGATGGAAATTACTCACTACCAACTATAAATACTGCATTAATTTTTGGTATAAACCCTATGCTGATTTATTGGAATAAACCTTAGGTTCAAATTTGTTAATAAAACCCTAGACGTGAATTTGTTGGTAAACCCTAGCCATGAATTTGCTGGTAAACTTTAATTGTAAATTTGCTATTAAACCCTAGCACCAATATTTTGAAATTATAGCACCAAATCTTATGAAACACTAGCGCCAATATCTTGAAAACTCAATGAAGTGCATGCACAATTTCTGATGAAATTACCTTGAATGTTTAGAGGTTTTTCATCCTCAAACTTAATTGAAAAGGTGAAATTTTTTGTCCTCACAATCCGCTTCCAACAAAAGAGTTTTCATCCTTGAGTTGAAAAGTTGATGAACTGAAGAGCTCAATCAATAGAGAGAATTTGATAATCACTGAATCCCTTCTCCTTTTGCCCAAACCTTTTTTTTATAAATAATTTTAGGAAAATGAAATATTATTTTTTATTTTCTCATTTTCCCTCCAAAATATAATTAAATTGACTTAAGAACTTTTAAAAATAATATCACTTTGTACCCCATGGCTAGCGTCACTTTATACCATCATTTTAGGCCCTCTTTTAAAAATATTTTATTTGACCTAAACTTTTAATTATTTTAATAACAATAATATTTAAGTCATCTTTAATAAATTTAATTATGCATGGCAAAGTAATTGGACCTATACCTTTTAAAAAAACTTATTAAGGATTGGAACTCTCAAGAATCTGTAATATGTGGCTAAACTTAATTATATTGAGCAATGGATGAGAAGTAGAACACATTACCTACATGTGGAACCACTACATAGAAGGATGTTACCTAATAAAGGTGTGATTTCAAACGTTGGCATACTTGTAGATGGAAGAGGAAAAACATAATTAACTTACTTTATACACTATTTCTGAATTATATAACATTTCATTCTTGTACACTGGATAAATACATATGATGGAAGTACCTTCAACTTCTAGACTTTTTTCACTGTCAAAATGTTTGCATACACTATCTCTATGTGCCTAATTGCTAATCTCTTAGTTCAACCAATGTTATTCTAATGATCTAAGACTTCTATCTTGTCCATAATGTTATAAACTTGCTTATCTTCCATCTTTGCAAGTTCTAGACCTGTACATATTTTCTGTCTGCCTAGACACTTGCATCCCAGTTAGACACATGCGTTGATGTAAATGTCATATCACAATGCAAGTGTCTAGTAACCTAAAGTCATCTAATTTGTAAATAAAACATATTCTTATGGTCGGCCTAAGTGTTTTAATGTAAGATATTATCTAAAGAGATTGATATTAATACAAGATCAACCCTTATTCATTTCTAACCCAGAAAAGACCTCGTAGAGATAAAGGAAACTTACCAAAAACATTTTATCAAGAACTCAAGTGAGAAAAGCTTATCTATTTTCTCCTATTTCTATATTAGTCATAGGGACAACACATATAGAGTTCTGAAGTACTGAAGGAGTAACCCAAGAGTTATATTTATCAAGTTACAAATTAGGTCATTGTTGAACTTGCTTATCACATATTACATGATTCACATACAAGCCAACACATAGGGGAGAACTGCATAAGTTTGAGGCTCTCTTCAGAGTATTGTCTATGTAGGCAACACTCATTGATAGAGGGGCCTTTGGGATAGCTCAACTTTGTGTTCCCACTAACCCATAACCAATATGAAGATAAATAACTAGGGTTTTCTCATTTCATAAGTAACATGTTGGTTCCCAGTTGTAGGCTAGACACAAGATACTAAAGACATATGTAAACAAGAATGCAAGATTCATTTACAAATAAATTTTTGACAGCATGAGGGCCAAATGGGAGATTGCAATGATGGTCTTCAAATCACAAAACAAAGATACATTTCAAATATGCAATATTTATGCATTTGCAAGCAAACAATACTTAGAATATACAGCAGGGTGTATTATCTACAAGGTAGAATGGGGTAGGATGATTTAAGTAGTTATAACATAGTGGTGTGGTTTTTCAAACAACATGATCTACTTCAATAGGCATAACATCATTCATTTGTAATAAATGTTGAAAGATTGAAATACAAGCTAAGGAAACTAACAAGAATGATTCGCATCCATTGATGCTAATACAATGCAAATATTCATATGATTCTTGAAACTCTAAAGCATACACTACAAGTAGAAATTCAAATGCTTTTTATTATCAAATCCATAAACTTAGGGTGCCCTTAAGAGGTTATCAACAACATATTTCTAAATCAATATGCAAAAATGAATTTACAACTTAGATCTATGCCCAAAACAACTGTCACCATTGATAATCTTAAACTAAATACCCAATCAACAGAGCATGTAAAACGTATCATTGTATTTCATTAACAAAAAAGAGTAAAAATCATAGCTATTTTTCATTATTTTATAAATAAATCTTACATACATCATTGTTTCAGAATGCTACTATTATGGCAATTTTATATGGCCCCTAAATTTTTTAAAATTTAATACTTGTTACCATAGAAATGACTTTGTCATAAAACCTAAAACTATGTAAGGGACCCTATTGATTGATAGTATTTTTTAGATGCATCTTTGATTATTAAACGATAATGATTGATTGATGAATTTATATTTATGTTTCTACGTGGTTTCGAAAAACATGGTGGATTAATGAATAAAATGTGCATATATATTTCTTAATGTGATTAGTCGCTTTGATTTCAGTGCAATTTAGTTTTGAGATAGTTTCAGTTGGAAGATGCACTTTCAGTCTAGACATATTTATAATGATTCTTTATTTTTCATTGATAATATGATTTGATTAATGGTGTAGAACAGATTATGGTGATATGACCTTTTGAAAAACATTGCATAATAAAAATTAATCCATTCGAAAGTTATTCTGAAGTCATAGGTTAGATTTATAACTCAGTTTCATTCATTATTGATATGATGAACATTTGAAGCTCTGATATGCTTGAGTTGGTTAGTGATGTTGCCATTCTATTCTTTCTAGCTCACATTTTGGTTCTTTTGATTCTGCAGATTGATTGCTAATACATGGTCCAAGATCATGGTTCTTTTGTTTCATAGACTCTAAAATCTAATCAACATCCTAATTCTTGGTTGTTATCAATTTCAGGATTCTAGCTATCACAATTTTTGATGCATAAAGGGCATTTGTTGTTTCCTGGGTCATATAGATTCATGTGGTGAAAAATATTGGATTTTAGATTTGTTTCATGAAATACATTTAATGGCATGTGAGTTTTTTTGAAATACTTACGTGCATTTTCAAAAGGATTAACAAGGTTTGTATTAAGACCTTTGAAATGGTTTTAAAGGGGACCTAAGGAGTCATGATACTAGGGGATTGACATTTGTTGAGGTTATAATTTCATTGGAAAATATATTTGTTTGGCTCAAGTTTGGTTATAGTTCAAAGGGGCTTATTATAATTTACATGGACTACAACACTATGTGGATTGGCAAAGTCCATAATGGTAAATTAACAAATAAGCCTAAAGCATCTATTGATAAATAAATTGGTGATTGATTTGGCTAAAATGTACACCGAGGCAATGTGAGTTGGTGTAAGTGTTAAATGCGAAGGTATAATTTGTATGGTTTCAAAGTTTCAATATTTGCATGAAGATTTGGTGGTATGAGTAATTAATGTGAAGTGATCACACCTTGAATGATGAAAGTTAGTGAATGATTTGGTATGAAGGGATAATCATCACTAAGTTTAACTGTGTCGATAAATGAATTAGTAAGATCACTAAGTACATGATTAGTAAATATAAGCCAATGCAAGTTGAACACATCACTTGGTTAGTTACGAAGAAGGTTGACAGATATAACTTGTAAATTTCTTCATTTTTGGTTCATTTCATTGCATGCTTTGAGCGGGAGCGAAGCCCTGGTCAGATAGTTGTTGAGTTACAGAGCAAAGTCTTGTGAAAAATATTGGATAGAAGCTTGGGTGTGCCACCAGGTATTTTGTGCAGTGTTCATATTTTTGTTTTATGGTGATGAATGGGAGAATTTTATAGTTTTTGGTAAAGAAATGGTCTTGTTCGAATTTGCATGAGTATGATTGGAAGTTCATAGTTTCTTTGGCATAATTTTCTATGTCGATATATGAGATATTATGTGAGAATAGGTAGTTTCGACTGCATGCAAATTATTTGTGAAGTTATGACAATTTTTCTTAAAGGGTTTTGAGAATAATGGTAAACTGTACAGAACTATAAAAGATTCATGTTTTTGGTTAACGGTTCATATACATGCAAATAGAACTTTAGTTTGTTTAGTAAGAATAACTTATGACTCAATTATTTTTCGCAAAATCGTCTGCATGTGGATATTTAAGGAAGTTATGATGCTTTCTTTTAAGTATTCTAGGATGTTTCCTACATGGTTGAAAGAAATTATCAGTTATGTTTGACTGAGGTGAAATTTAAGGTTTTGTTTTCGATTTTTAGTTCACATGTATTTCTCAGTTTGGGTTGATGTCAAACCTAAGGTTTATGAAAATGATTCAGAGATCTATGATCAATGTTTTCTTGAGCACCTGCGTTAAGAAGAATACATGATTTATTTTCAAAGAGGTTGTTATTGCATGAATAATATTTGAATAGTCTGGTTTGATATATTATGGAATATAAAAATTAGTGAGATACTTAGCTGGAAGATACATAAAATGTTGAAAGGTTCAGGTTTCTTACATATAGCGCAAATGGTTCTCAGAATATTTTCATTTCCTAGAATAGTGCGGTGCATGCATTTCTTCTTTATATCTGAGAGAGAAATTACTTGCATAATTTAGTTTTGGTTCAGTTGGTCGATTATATGGTATGCATTAGTGAGTTGACAGTGTTATTCGCATACATGATATCAATTTCAGATATGGAAATAGTATTACAGTTTGCATGTGATTAATGGTTAACCTATGTGAACATTTGAAACATTAAAATTGCATCATGCAATTATTTCAAGGTTTTGGAAGGTAGAATAAGTATTTTTCATATATCATTCATTTTTATATGTTTTGTTTTTCTTTGAGCTAAAATATTTTATTTTCTTGAGATTTTGGAGATTTTTGAAACCTAGTTTTGGTTTCTTAATAGTTGTTCTGGTATAATATATTTTGGTCTAAGAAAGATCTGGATGACTTGATCGACTATTTTATTGAAATATGTTGAAGTGGCAAAATATATTTATGGATATTTGTGTTCTTAAACCTCTTTTGGTGGATTCAGTCATAAGTATTGATTTTTAAGAGAAGTGAATAAGTTATGAAATTTTACATAAGCCTATAACTCAGAATTGAACTAATGAGTTTTAAGTTGAATATGAATATTGAAGTTGAGGTTTCTTAATGCTTCTCATTTTGAAGTCTACATAAAAGCATTATATTGAAAAAGGATAATGATGGTTTAGATATTAATTGATGCTTCCATGTTGAAATTCTCTATCATTTAAATTGGATAGTTCAGTTCATGTAATGTGTTAAAAGTTTTATAATTTAATTTTTTGAAGGGTTAAGACTAATGCACCAAAAATGAATTTCACAAAGTTCTCTAGAGCTTATGAGATAAAATGATGATGATTATAGATTGAGACCTTAGATCATATTAAACAAAATCATTTGTTGTTGAAAAATAGTGAAATATTATTGAGACATTCTTGGTTGCATTTGGAATTTTATTAAGACGTTTTGAAATGAAATTATGAAATTATAGTTGAGTGCTCAATACAGATTTTGGTTCAGATAAATGGTTTTCAATTTATGATATAGTTCAGTTACAATTTTGTGAAATGAAGAAATTTTTAGTCTTGTTTCTTTGTTTCCCAATCTTAGATTTGATTGTTATATTTCAGATCTATTCATAATGTCTGGGTAGGACCAATCGAGTTCAGCAAGAAGTAATGACAATAGGGGATGGGAACATAATTCTAATAGTAATGTTAACTAGCCTAATCCTAACAGAGGCTTTCATAGAGGTGGTTTTCGGTCAAAGAATTTTGGCCTTAGATTTCATAGGGGAACCAAAATGTCCATACACTTTGATGCTTATTATCTTGAATTTTGGGACATTCTAAGTTATTTGCCTACTAATCTAGTTAATAGGGATTATAAAGGTAATAGGGGTTTCTTTGGTTGTAGGTTTAGGGCCTAAACCCCTTTTCAAAGTATCTCATCCTATCATTTGGATAATAATCCATAATATTTGCCACTCCAGCTTCCTAATGTTGATAGAGTTGAGCCTATTGTTGAATCTCTGGCTGCAAATCAGACTACATAGTTAGAAGTTGAGACTGCCTATGCTAAATATTTTGGAAACATGGCCATTCCTTCTAATACACCTTCTCCTTCCCATAGAGAACTTGTCATGAAATGTAAGAGGTTGAATCTAGCTGCTGCCCATAGTGAGCTTATTATGAGGTTCAAAAGATTGAATTTCGGAGTTCAAAGTTATACTGGTAGAAATAAGACAATTGATATTATGCCTTCCACTGTAGAAAAAAGGACTACAAATAAAAAAATTGAAAGTCAATCTGAGCCAAATACACCAAGGGAAGTCAGGATGTTAAAGAAAATCAAATTAGAGATTGATGACAATACAATTGATTCATGAACTAGATTGGTGTCATTTCCTATTACCGAGACGAAATATAATGTTTATCTTTATGAACAAGACAAACATGTAATTGAGGTGTTATTAAATTCAGATGATTATTGGTCATCTAAGGGATAGAATTTTGTTTATGTTGAACTTTTCTTGACATAACTTGATATTTTAGTTTAATACTTTAGTTTCAGACTTTGATATATTTTGATAAATTTAAAAAAATGCAATAATTTTAAGATTTGAAATAATATATATGCTTAAGTTATTTTAATATGCATTATGTATTAATATAAATAGAATTTATTGATCTTTGAGTTGTTTATTTTATGGTTAAGTATATATTCTATTATATTATTAATTAATATGGGTCCTCACCCATTAAGATTATTACCCATGGTTTATATTTAAATAAACTTGATCAATTAGGACTTTTAATCTTAAATAAATTTATCTTTAACTGATAGTGTTATAATTAATTGAATTTTAAAACTTAATTAGTTAACATTAACTAATAACTAACTAAAGTTAGTTATAACTTATTTGCAACTAAGTTTGAAGGTATAAGAAGAGATCAATGACTCATTTGAAGATAGAAGACTAATAGGTATTGAGGACTTAGATATTTTAAAAATCAATCATTTATCTTTCTATGTGAATCCTCTGAGATAGTACAATTTTTGCAGATATACTCAATGGTACTTTATCTGATAGTTGCGTAATTGCTTATGCAACATAGGTATATCCAACTTTATTTATTATTTAGTACCAATTATTTGAAGATTACTAAGCTTAACATATTTTGATGATTGCTATTTGCAGTCCTATGCATAGATTCCAGGTATTCAACTTGAATAATGATGAACATTTCACTATTTTGCGACACTTCATTGATCTATTTTGACTGTAAAGTTCTCATTCAAATTTTTTTAAAGGAAGAATGTTAGTTTTCTCTATTATCATTTTCTGCTAAGACGAATCTCTTTTGAGACTCACATGTTTCATTGTAATCTATTTTACTTTAACTTTAATATATTTTGATCTTTTAGTTTGTCTTTAAATCTGATTTTATCTCTGTTCCTATTTTTTCTTTTATCATTAGTTTTAGTTTAGTTCATTTCTATTTTAGATTCTGATTAGGTTCTTAGTTTACAATCTGTGATTTTCTTTGTTTAGATAATAGTAAATCTTTCTTAGATCACTTTTTTCTTTAGATTTGTTTATAGTTTAATTTCTTTCAAATTTTTAGATTGAAGCCTATTCAGTTTATAATTAGTTTGTGTTTCATTTAATAATCTTTTCTGCTTACTTTAAATTAGTCACTTGGTAATTAGTTTTTATTGTATAACATTTCTTTATTTCAGACTTAGTTTAAATAGGTTTTAGATCTGCTTAATTCTTTAATTTATTAGCCTTTGTTTGGTTTATGTTTAGTTTTGACTTTGTTTAATCTTTTAGTCTCTTGTCTTCTTTAGTTTGCTTCAATTAGAGTATTTATTTTAATTAGTTTTATAGCTTAGTTGTTTCCTTTTCCTTAGTTTGTTAGTTTATTGTTTGTTGTCTTGCTCTCTTGTCTACATAATTAAATCTTTTTCTCTTATCCTTAAGCTATCTTTTTCTATTTTTTGGTTTTTTTGGAATAAACTTGGAGAAATTATAGTAAGAGGCGAGATATTATTGGATATATGAATATTTATTGAATCAAATTTCTATTCTTCAAGAGACTATTTAACTTATAGGTTTTATCCGTTTGATAGAATAGATTATAGATTCACATCTTAACTGATTCATGATTTGATAAATGGATTTCTGATTGTTATAATGTAATAAGTTACATTTGATAACTTGTTGATTATTTTCTAAAATTTATAAAAAAACTCTCACTTATTTAGGATCGTGGATAAACCTTTAGAACCCCATGATTAGACTGGTATGATTCTAATTCGACCTTCATGATAGGTGAAAGGGTTGATTCATTAACGGTACAATTTCTATCATCAACAACTACCATGGGAAAAAACATGGCGAGTTTGCTCTTTGAAAAAGGGAGACATATACAATGCTCTTAGAGCTTGCTAATAGATGTACAACTACAACCACCTTAGAAAGAGAGACAAGACATACACACAAGGATCCCCAAATTTGAAAGAGTCTAAGACTAGAAAGAATAACAAACAACAACCTTCGAAAAGAGGATAAACCCTCTTTTTATATAACTCTTTCACCCAAAATATTCTGAGAATATGCTTCAATTGGAAGATGCTCTTGATCATGCCTTAAAACTTAAGCATTAAAATAAAATCATTCTGGTAACTGCCTATCCTTGTCATAATGAATATTTAAAAACAAACCCTTGATCCTTTTGGCTAGAAATGCATTGCACTTGGGCTCGAGGGAGAATATTCCCTTGGGAGCAAAACAAAATATTTGTCTTTATGTGTTAGTGCTTGACCATGCTCTCCCATTAATCATTTGCATAGCTATAGACTTTTGGATAACTACCCTTCTCCTTGTGCACACCAAAGAAAACCCATTACCTTGTGATGATTGCATTGAAATACTACAGTTGTGATATAAGTAAAGAAGGATCCATGGCTATTTAGAAAATATGCTTGGAATGGCCCACCTTGGCCTCATAAACCCTGCAAGATATTTTTCCTCCAAGGAGGTCTTCGACATAAGAAAAATACTAAACAATGCAAAAATTAGCTTATTTTACCCTTTTGCCTTTTGTGGTCAATGCCAAACTTTCCCATGCCTTCTGATTTTCTATTTTGCCTTTGAACTTTTAGGGTTACTACCAAACTATATAATGCTTAAGTGCATTATTTTACCTTTTTAAAAGCTTGGCTTTACCATTCGATCCTCCATGTGGATTATATTAATAGCATGGCTCTCTTCTATTTAAAAGCTTGAGCTTTGAAAATTTTAACTTCCATTTGAACAAGTTATACATTTTGGAATGAACAGAAATACTGACATGGTCTCTTGAATGCTTTCATGGCCTTACTTGTTTTTCACATCGACCTCTGATTTCCCTTGAAACTTTATTGCTTCTTTTGGGACCATTTCTCTTTTTATTGTATGTTGACTGGTGGATGGCAGACATCAAAAATCAAAGGCTTCGAACATAAACCCCAAACAAAAATCATGATGACCAAATCCTTTGAAGCAAGGGGAACTCTGAACATAATATCCAAAGAGTTTGTACAAAAAAGTCTAACAAACAAAATCCAAACAAAATGTTTGACCAAAAGTTTTGAACAAAATGTCTGACCACAAAATATTTGACCAAAAGTTTTAAATAAAATGTCTGACCAATAGTTTCAAATAAAATGTTTGACCAAAAGTTCTAAACTTAAGAATTTTCCAAAAAACTTAAGAATTCAAAAAGTCTAACTTGCATTTTTTACAACTTGTTTTTCTGCTAAGAAAATCCACTGAACTTTCAAACTCGTCTTGCAATTTGCAATAATGGAAACTTGCATTTAACCTTAGAAATTTCACCACTTCAAATTTTTTTTGAAGATAGAAAACATCATACTCTGTTGGGAAAATAACGGAAGCACATAATTGATTACCAAGCAACTTAATATGCAGAAATTAACTAGAATACATAAGTAACTAGAATTCAGAAATAACACAGAATATGAGAGACAATACACAACTTGTATTAAAACTCTTTCAGAAGGAAATACAACAAAGAAGGCTGCCACAGTTCTTCTTCCTTACACACCTCTAGGGCTCCCACACCTCTAGGGCATAAACAGTAAATCTTCCCTAAAAGCTCTCTCTCTTAGGTCCCAACACACAACTCAAATACAGAGTTGGTGTTCACCTCCAACCAACCAGTATCCACTACTGCCAGTACACTAGTGCTCCACGCACACCACAAGTGCTCCACACACTCCAACAAGTACACAAACATACTTCAAGTAGATCTCCCCTAAACCTGCAACAAACTGCAACTCAATCTAATCTTACTTATGGAAGGATCTTCCTTGCCTTCCTCTTTGCTCTCTTTCTGAGTACACACTGTACTCCAAGTAGATCCCACCTGATCCTGCTCTCTATTGTGTTGCTATCCTATTTGATCTTTCACACCTGCAAATCAATCTGGTTCTGCACACCTGTGAACCTTAGACCTTGCACACACATATACCTGCAGATCAATGATCTTACTTACCCATGTAGATCTCCTAAAGTAGCCATGCTCACCTGATGACCAAGATCATACATACATGAAGAACCCTGCTGATTCTCCAATCCAGCACCCACACTTGGTACTGTGGCACTAGGAGGAACACACCATGCTCTCTTCTCTCTGAAGGAGCTTATATTTTACTCTCTTACTCTCTAGCACACTTTTACAATACAACCAATGAGTCTCTTAAATAGATCTCATGCAAACAATAATTAGACACCTAATTAAAAAAATTAGATCCGCAGCTTCTAGTCTAAATTTGGCTCTTGACATGCAAACACTTGGTTTGTTAGCTAACTGCCCGTAACACTCACAGCTCGAACCACACAGGTGATCGACGTCAGTCCCTGTCTGCCTGGGGGGTGCCGACGCCGACCGACTTCTGACTGACGTTGGTTGTCTTCCTGTCTATACCCTGTCGACGTCGGTTGGCCTGATCGATGCCGGTGCCTGACACTCAACAACCTTCTCCAGCAACCTCTTCCATGTCTGCATCAGTGAAGCTTTTAGCTCCACAACCTAACATACTCAACATTATTTGATCTTCTCAGCTTGATTTTTATCACAGACCCTACAATCTCATTAAAACATGAAAATGTTAAACATTAGTTGGAACCAGGATTACACATGGTTTTTTCAAGGCAAAAATAATATTTTTATAATCTTGAATGTGGAAATGGAGTTTCATAAACTAGGTACATATTTTCAGATATGAGCCAACAATTAGACATTCAGGTATTAATATTTGGTAACAAGGCAAAAATTACTTAGTGCAAGTTTGTGTATTAACATTGGCACTTGTCCGAGAATGTACACCCCCTATGGGTTTGTAAAGAACCCTATAAAATAAGACCAAGTACCAATATCTTGTGCCATGAGTCAACACTTCAATAATTTTTATAAGAAATACCCATGGAAACTCAATTAGACAAAGGTAAACCAACAAAAATAGACCAGGAAGATCTAAGAACAAACACACGACACAAAAAAATAAAACGAATTGTACAAAGGCCAAACATAAAGGGGTGAACAAAACAACATAATTATATATTACTATATACAATCACAGACTCATTCAAGGAAGTGTTTCAGATATCTACAATTAACTGGTAGCTCTAGTATCTCACCATCTATGTGTCTCAAGAAGAAAGTGTGTTCCCAATCCTATAGTCAATGGATTAAGGGCCCATATACAAGGCATCAAATTTTCCATGCTTGCCTTTCTCTTCATGCCTACTATCCCAAAGTAAAACTAGATCACCTACTTGGAAATTTATTGGAGTAACCTTTATATTGAATATTTTCAAGTCTTTCCTTGAACTTGAGGTGTCTTTCATGAGCTTGTCTTCATCAAGCTCAAAAATATGGTTCATTATGCTTTCATATGGTTGATTTGCTCATCTTCCTCTAGCTATTGCATGAAATGATAGGTTGGTAACTGTAAATTCATGGGTAAGACAACTTGAGCTCCATAAATAATCTTAAAAGGCTTTTGCATGTAGCTCTCTTAGGCATAATCCTATAATCCCACAAGGAAAATTTTAGTTGTTCACCCTACCTTTTCTTTTTTGCTTCCAAAGTTTGTCTAATGATTTTGAGCAAGTTCTTGTTACTGAATTTTGCTTGCCCATTCCCCTGAGGGTTGTAGTTGGAAGCGTAATTCAATGTGATCCCATACTCTTTATACAATTCCACTAAAGGTTTAGCTCTAAAACTCATGGCATTATCAACAATTACTTTGATAGGCATACTAAATCTATAAATAATCTAATTCAATAAAAAATACATAACCACCTAGTCTGTAGCCTTCTTTATAGGGACTAACTCAACCTATTTTATGAAGTAATTAGTTGTAACCAATATCCATCTATGTCTAGCACTTGATGAATCATTGGTTTACGCAATAAAATCCGTTCCTCATTATCTAAATGGGACCCCAATCATCATAGGATACAAGGGAAGAGAACCAGAAGCTCTCAGCCTTCCAACAAAGTGTTGACATGTCTTGAATTTTCTAACTTTTTAAGCAACATCCTTGAATAGCAATGGCCACCAATAACCATCTGTTATAATTTTATGATCTGTGACCTTAGGTGCAAATTGGTCACCACATACTCCACTATGGAAGTCCTCAATCAAATTGATAGTTTGTTCTTTTGCCATGCATCTTAGGAAAACCCCATTTAGATTCTTCCATGCCAATCCACTTTCAGTTAAGTGATAATTTTGGGAAATGAGTTTGAGATTTCTCCTCTGATTTTTATCTAAGTCAGGGGGACAATTCAAATTTTGCAAGTAATAAACATTGTCTTTATACCATGGAGAAATGCTAATTTAACTCAAAGAATCATCAACATTAAAAACAATAGTGTGTACCTCAATAGCTTGCAAATTCATCTCAGCCATGAGCTTGGCTAGACCCATCCCTCTCACTAACTTGGTGGTTGGAATATGCATGTCAGATTATTATAACTTATTGACCTACCTGCATCTCTTGATGGATGATTCAATTTGAGTCAAGATGTCCATCATTGTATGCGGGATATATGCAACAATCATCGAACTCAAAATATAAGGTCTAAACATTTTAACAACCTTCAAGATGGAAAAATCTTATTTTTCCATGATGGTGTAATTTAGTTCAGATCCTTGCATAACTTTGATAAAGAAATCTATGGGATGCTCATGACAATCATCATTATTTTGCAACAAGAAGCAACTATGCTATAATTTGATGCAAAAGAAAATTTTGGAATGCTTTGGTGTAATTAGGGATAGCCAAGATAGGGGCAGACTTTAAGGCTCCTTTATTATCATTGAATGCTTGCCCAACCTTCTCTTCCCACTTGATGTTTTGATCTTTCTTCAAAATTGAAGTAATAGGTAAAGTAATCTCTACAAAATTAGACACAAACATTCTCACAAAGTTAATTTTTTCAAAGAAGGACATAATTCCCTTCTTGGACTATGGGATACACACTTTGTTAATGGCTTCTACTCATTCAAGGTCAATCATGACACCATCCTTAGACATTATATGTCCTAGCAACTTAGCCTTTTATACTATGAAGTGACACTTCTTAGGATTATGTGAAATACCAAACTCTTTACATCTAATGAACACTTTCTCTAGATGCTCCAAATGTTCTATTTTGTTCTTGGAGTGCATGATAATATCATCCTGATACACAACAATGAACTTGTTAATCACCCCTGTAAATGCAAAATCCATATCTCAATGAAACATTTCACCAACATTTATAAAAACAAAAGTCATCCTCATATAAACATACATGCCCCAAGGCATTGTAAATGCAGACTTGGGTCTCGCAGATTCCTTCACCACAACCTAGTTATAACCTAAAAAACCATCTAAAGTGGACAACATTTCTGGTACTGTAACACTTTGCAATAAGTTATCCATATTAGGCAGGGGTAATTTTCTTTCAAAGAAGATTTGTTTAGATTTCATGAATCCACACACAAGTGGATGTCACCATTTTTATTTAGTATAGGGACTAAGTTTTCCACCCATGATGAATATTTGATGGGCTGAATAACTCCACCATCCCTCAACTTATTCAACTCCTCCCACATCTTGGAGGCCAAGATGGGGTTGATAGGTCTTTGATTCTACCTAAAAGTCTTACTATTAGGTTGAAATGGGATGACATGTTGAAATAAATCCTCCATATATGCTTTCAATTCAGAATAAGACCAAGCCAAGTAATTTTGGTACTTTTTTAGTAGTTGCACGCAAGTTTGGTATTTTGATGCACTTAAGTGAGTACGCAACTTGACTTTCCTTGGATTCTCACGAGAACCCAAATTACAATCAGTTACATCTTTTAATATAAATGAGTTTCTAGTTTTAATTTGGTCTACTCCATCAAAAGATGATTCTAAACTCACCAATTCCCTAGGGAGAGTGTTTGTCTTCAGCTAAATTATATCCTTCCCAAATAATGTTTATTTTCAGATCATAGGTTTGAACCATGGATTCAAAGTATATGAGCTGATCTTTAAACTCAACTTCATTATTTAGAAACCTTCTAATATGTTTATCATCATTAAAAAATTGACAATGATGAATATTGTCTGGGATTGAAGGCCTAACAAATACCTCTACCTAATACTAACATTATGGGTTCATTTTTGAAATATCAAACTAAGCACCTAACCCTGCAAGTCTATCAATTTCTTCTTTGAAATTTATATCATGATAACAGATATTGAAAACATCAAATAATTCTATAAAATCCCATACATCATTTATATACTATTTCAACCTTTTATTCTTGGTAGCATAAACATTTTGGACCTACTTAACCACTAACTCATAATCACCCTTTAAAATCAAACTTATAATTTCATGCTCACAATAAATTTGTAAATCAAGAAAGAGTGCCTCATACTCAACAATATTATTCATGCACTCAAAGGAAAACTTAAAATAAAATTTGAAAGATTTCCCATTAGGGGCATGAAAGATAACCCCAATTTCACTTGCAAAATTGGAACACGCCCCATCAAAAGACATTCTCCAAAAAACGCTTTTGTTGTCAAACCCAACATCAAGAATGATAGGCTATTCAACGACATCCACATTCCCAATGAAGCCATCCAAGTCCACATCTGTGTACAACACCTCATTTAGACCTTGTTTCAGATATTCAAGTACATGTAACATCTTAGGATCTCTATGAAGTTTTACCATCTTACCCTCCAAAATAATGTCGGCATAAGACAAGTCCATTTTCACACTTCCACCCATGTTGAAATCCCATTTTCATGACAATAACATCCTCCACTTAGGAGGGAAATCCAAAATTACCATGTCCATATTCAAGAACTTACCTGGGTGAACTTTCAACTGCACTAGCAATCCTTTGACTTGTCCAACAATTGGCACCTCTCATGAATCCATGACATAGCACTTTCCAAAGGCAAAGGTAATTTTCACTCTGAGCTCATTAAAGACACCTAGGGGCATCACATTTTAAGAGGCATTAAAATCAAACATATAATTATGAACAGTTAAGCCATTAATCAGTAGGGTTATGTAAAATAGATCCAAATTTAGCTAACTTTCTACCAATGTAGTCCCCAAATAAATCTCTAGAGCTAGTTCAATAACCTCTTCTGATTCTTCATCACTTTTTGGGAGTGTTTTGAGTGAAGTCATTTCATTTGCATCTACATTCTAACTAAACTCCAAATATTCAAACACTCTCTTACTATGTTCAGGCATTCACAATAACTCAATAAGTGGCATGGTGATTTTTAATTGACTCAAAAATTGGGCCATATCACACACACTATACTGAGTAAGGGTCATATTAGGAGGAAGTGTGACAATAGTTTCAATTGGAATACAACCATTTACAGTTATAGGTGAAATAGGTTGGGATGAATTTACATTTTTGATAGTAGTTTTCAAGGGTGGATTTGTTATAACATCACTCACACCCTTAGGGATACTAGATAATAAAGGTACTCTATTTTTGGCTGGAGCACCTCTTTATTTGACAACTTGGGAAGTAGGTGCTAATTTGGAAGAATTTGGGATTGTTTTAGTTTTATTTACTTCCTTACTCGTATCCCTTGCCCTTGGATTTGTAAGGGTAGTTACTTGAGGATCAACACCTTGTTGCCTTATCCTTAGGCTGTATTCTTTCTCTTAGGCAACTGCTACACTAATTAGAGATGCCTATTCTTAAATGAAGGAATTCACACATCATATTTCTTAATCATCATAGATCTTAAAAATTTGAAATCATGATTGGGTAATTTATATGCCTGTGTCATGTTAACATCTCAAACAACTTCAGAAGTTGGGACACATACATTTTTTGCTACACTCCAAAATTGAGCAACAGTGGTAGCACTCAAGAACTCTATGGAGGTAAAAAATTTACTTTGGGAGACTTGATAATTAATCATCAAAATCTTATCATCATCAGACATAGACTTAGGTTCCTCTACATCTTCATCAATTCATTTAACAATATCACATAGAGGATGCAGAAGGAAGCAATTACCACACCACTCAATATCAATATCACAATTTATAGTATTGATTTTAGCATTCAATGGATCAAGCACTTCCTTTTTAGCTCCTCTATTCTAATTTCTGTCATTTCTTTCATCATGAGCAAGCCTTTTCCCTTTATCATTATCTCTAACATGGAAAGGGGGTCTCCCTTGTACTTGATTCTGATTCTAAGTTATTTCTTGACTTGTATAACCATGAGGCAGCCCCTTTTCAACTCTATCTAGATTTTAGGACATCTCCTTGACAGTAGAGGCCAAAGTTTTCATAGTTTCCTCAAGGTTGGCATTCTTAGTGGACTGATTTTTTTAAGATTAACCAATTTCATATCAGCCTTCTTGTTCAAAGGTTTACCCATAACCTTTATATTATTTTCAATTTGGATGGACATACTGAATGCCAATCTCAGGTGTGGAGGATACTTATCCCTCAAGTATTATGCAGTCTTCTTGTCAAAGGCATCACAATATTTAATCAGGCAAGCTGTATCACTAGGTTTTATATTATCAGGTAGCCTCATCATAGTATTATTGAACATTGTATTAAAATCTTGCACATAATCATTAGGATTCTTCTTAATGTTTTCAAATTCTTCCAAAAGAAACCTAGGATCAATCCTATCAAATTTTGAAAACATTCTTCATTTTTTCCCATGAATCAATGCATCTATGGGGAAGAGAATTAAACCACTCATGATCATCTTCTTCCAACATGTGCAAAAACAACTTAATTCAAACATCCTCATCCTCAACCTCATAATCCTGAATGATAATTTGAAAATCCCTCAAGTGCTGATCACCAGTCACTGCATTATTCCCTTGAAACTTAAGAAGGTGGTTCCTTACTTCTTTCAAGACTTCATGAGGACAACCTTACATTTTATCAAAATTAATAGGTCTAAATCTATGAATCCAAAATGCAAGACATTTATTCTCATCTTGATCCCTATGCCTCATGATTGGTTCAATGGTATGTTCAAGATCAAATGGAAAAGGGCTGTGAGGGATTTAGTGAGGTGGACTTGGGGGATTAAACCTAGGAGGAGATTCAACTGGTTAAGAATGTGATGGGTAACAAATTAGACTTTATGATTTTAAATGATAAGGAGAACTATGATAATATTAAATAATAGGAGGTTTAACAAATAAAAGTTTGTGTATTAGAATCTTGACAGTCCAAACACTCTTTTGCTGATGAACTTTTTCCTTCAATTGGCTTTCAAACTTGTCTCCTTTGATGAACAGTTAAGGTTGAGAAAAGTTGCTTTGATGAGTCACCTTTGAAGGATGATGTTAGTCCTTCTAGCATTGCAAACACTCACAACTAAAATAATTTAAAAATGGGCATTGACCTTCCTTGAAACCAGAATGGTGTTGGAGTCGCCACTAGAAGAAAACTTCTAGAATAGAATAGTTAACAAACTTGTTGTGATACATATTGAAATTACATTTTGCTAAAATTAATGATGAGATATGAAAGCAAAGATACTAAAAATCTTAGATTCATGTTCAAATGGAGAAAACACCTTAAAACATGAATGAGTTATAGCCTTTTGCAATAAATCAACATATGTCAATTTACCATATCTTTCAAGTCCCCAAAAATGGAACTAATTGGGAATTGCATAGTTGATGGCCCAAAGTAGTGAATCAATAAATAATAGGTAGATAACTTTTCAAACTTGAAATTATACAAGTTCTTGACAAGATTCCTTGACAACATGGGTGATAAGGATTATCCCTAACAATGCTGCCAGATGAGTGTTGGTTCCAATTTAAACACCTCTTGTACTCAACGTTGCACATTTTGAGAAAATGGCAAAAAAAGATGAAAACCCACAAATATGTCATTATAGTCAGGGAAGGGTTTAGCATCAGGATGGACTGAATACAAACAATGATTGGAAGACACTGACAAAAGGTATGGTTAGCTCCTTGATACTTTTGGGTTTGTCTGAACCAAGGTGAGAAGACCTAAGGGGTAGCTTTCTCATATGAAGGGATACTAAAATTCAATCTCCATGGGGATTATTGGCACACAAAACACACAAATCTAACTAGGGCATAACCAAGTTTGCATTCTCCATCAGGGAAGCACATGGAATGAACAAATGCTCTTGGCTAGACACAAACTACTAAAAATTGATTTAAATTGACTGCAACCTTCATTTCTAAAGAAAATTATGATAGCATAAGGTTCAAATGGGATATTGCAATTCTGGGATTCAAAGCACGAAACATAGATACATTTTAGATATGTAATATTTATGCATCTGCAGGCAAACAATACTCAGAATATGCAACAAAGTGTATTATTTATAGGGTAGGATGAGTTAAGTAGTTATAACATAGTGGTATGGTGGTGTGGTTTATCAAACAATAGGATCTCCTTCAATAGGCATAACATCATTTATTTACAATAAATGTTGAAAGAATGAAATACAAGTTAAGGAAACTAACATGAATGATTTGCATCCATTGATGCCAATATAATGCAAATATTCGGATGATTCTTGAAACCCTAAAGCATACACTATAAGTAGAGATTCAAATGATTTTTCCTATCAAATCCATAAACCTAGGGTTCCCTTAAGAGGTTATCAAAAACATATTTTCAAATCAATATACATAAAGGAATTTACAACTTAGATCTATGCCCAAAACAACTACCACCATTGATAAACATAAACTAAATACCCTATCAACAGAGCATGTAAAACATATTATTGCATTTAATTAATAGGAAAGAGAAAAAATCACATATATTTTCTGTTATTTTGAAAGTAAATCTTACATACATCATTGTTTTAGAATGCTATCATGGGGAAAAGCATGGTGAGTTTGCTATTTGAATAGGGGAGACATATACAATACTCTAAGAGCTTGCTAATGTTCGTACAACTACAACTACCTTAGCAAGAGAGATAAGACATACACACAACTAGGATCCCAAAATTTTAAAGAGCCTAAGACCTATAAATAACAACCAACAACAACCTTTGAAAAGAGGACAAGCCATTTTTTTATACAAATCTTTCACCCAAAATATTTCAAGAATATGCTTCAGCTAAAAGATGCCCCTGGTCACGCTTGGAAGCTTAAGCCTTGAAATAAAATCATTTTGGTAATTGCCTATCCTTACCATGACAAATATTTTAAAACAAACCCTTGATCCTCTTGACTGAAAATTTGTTACAATTGGGCTTGAGGGAGAATATTCCTTTGTGAGAAAAACAAACTCTTTGTCTTCATGTGTAATTGCTTGGTCATGCTCTCCCATTAATCATTTGCATAGATGTAAAATTATATATATATTCCCTTTTCCTTGTGCACACCAAATAAATCCCATTGCCTTGTGATTATTGCATTATAATAATCCAACTATGATAGAAGTAAAGAAAGAACTATGGCTATTTGGAAAATATGTTTAGAATGGCCCACTTTGGCCTTATAAACCCTACAAGATATTTTTCCTCCAAGGAGGTCTTAAAAATAATAAAAATATTAAAAATAGAAATACTTAGTTTATTTTACCCTTTTGCCTTTTGTGGTTAATGCTAAATTTTCCTGTGCCTTCTCATTTTCTATTTTGCCTTTGACTTTTTAGGGTTTTTACCAAACTATATAATGCTTAAGTGCATTATTTTCCCTTTTTAAAATCTTGGCTTTGCCATTTGACCCTCTACATGGATTATATTAATAGCATGGATATCTTATACTTAAAATCTCAAGCTTTAAATTTTTTAACTTCCACTTGGATAGGTCATACATTTTAGAATGAGCAAAAATACTAATGTGGCCTCTTAAATGCTTTCATGGCCTTACTTGTTTTCCATGTTGACCTCTGATTTCCCTTGAAACTTCATTGCTTCCTTTTAGACCATTTCTATTTTGATTTCATGTTGCCTGATAGATGGCAAACATTATGAATTGAAGGCTCCAAACACAAACCTCAAACGCAAACCCCAAACGAATATTCCAATGACCAAATCCTTCAAAGCAAGGAGGAATCAGAACATAATATCTGAAGAGTTCATCGAACAAAATGTTTGATAAATAAAATCCCAAAAAAAATTTTGAACAAAATGTTCGACCAAAATTTATGAATAAAATGTCTAACCAAAATTTCTGAACTTAAGAATTTACCAAAAAACTTAAAAAATTAAAAAGTCAAACTCGCATTTTTTGCAACTTATTTTTCTGCCAAGAAAATATATTGGACTTTCAAACTCCCCTTGCAATTTTAAATAATGCAAACTTGCATTTAACCTTTGAAATTCCACCACTTCAAACCTTTTTTGAAGATGGAAAACATCATACTCAACAATATTTGATCTTCTCGGCTTGATTTTTATCATAGACCCTACAATATCATTAAAACATGAAAATATTAAGCATTATCTAGATTCGAGATTACACAAGGTTTTTTCAAGGCAAAAGCAAGATTTTTATAACCTTGAATATGGAAGTAGAGTTTCATAAACTAGGTACACATTTTTGGATACGAGGAAATAATTAGACATTCAGGAATTAATATTTGGAAACAAGGCAACAATTACTTTATGCAAGTTTGGGAACTAACACAATAATCTATGATCAAGATCTAAATGCATCAAAGCAAAGAGGCCATAGAACCCATAAGAATCCAAACAAACACATCCAATTTTAGAAGGTAATTTGTACTAGACACCTACATCTGATCTAGATAAAAGTGTAAATATCACTGTCTTAGGTTGATGTAAGTCTTTGTGGTTACAAAGGTATAATTTTTAGAATCAGGGGATTATCCTAGAATCCAAATCCAGTCAACTTTCTACATATTCTAGATCTAGATCAGTATTATCATTATAATCAACAATGTATCTTGTGTTCATTATCATTGTAATATCTAACATATTTTTACTTTATATATTTAACATCTCAGTCTAATAAATTTAATATATGTTTATTTGAGTTTCACAAACAATTGATCTACTTTAGAGATAGTCTACCATCCTTATTCCCTAGGCTATCTCTATAACTTTAACACTAGATTCTCCATATCTAGATTTTAGGGTTAAAATTTGGTGAACCTGATCTTTGAACATCATTCTTGCCTAGGCATTCCATATTAAATTTTTCTTACCTACTTTGTTCTAATATTTGTGTTATTTATCTCTCTCATCATAGATGATATTGATTGCTTTGATGACTATGATTATCAAACTCTCCAACTTTCTATCAAAGAAGGGGTAAAAATTGATTACTCTTGTATTCTTCCAAATAAACATTTAACATCCAATCTCAAATATTTAAATGGTGGTTGTTACTATCCCTCTAATTAGGTCCATGCTCCCACCATTTCAAGAGATGAGTTGATTCATATTGAGGAAGATAAACATCCTTTACCATTACTTCTTACACCACCATCATATGCTTTTGGTCTTTGATATTTGATAAAATATGGATACAAAGGACAATGATTTTGAAAAAATGAACAAGGTATAACCCACCTTCTATCTATTAAATATAATACAAATCAACAAGGCTTGGGATTTAAAAAAAAACCATGAGTCACCAACAAGACAACTCATCTAATAATGCCCTTCATACACCTTCTACTACCAAAAATGACACATATGAGAAAAATGGTCCTTCATATGATCATCAAAAGCTTTGAAAAATACATAAGGAAATTACGACTGATTTACAAATTGCTTATAAGGGGGATATTACTTTAAATAAATTAATTCAAACCCCCTTAATTCCAACATTTCAAAAAAATATTCATCTTATCAAGGGTGATGATCTTTTTTTTCTTCATTCGACATTGAATTTTTTTGAAAGGTAAAAAAAGACATCATGTCATCTTTACCAAATTTAAGGCACCAAGAAGAGGGGATAATTTCAAACCCAAAGTGCCAAAGGCTCCTAATTTTGTAGTCAATGTATTTAAGCAAAGGGATATTTATCTCCCAAAAGATTCATTTTTAAAAAAGTTTTATGCCATGCCAAAAGAGGTGACTTTACCAAAGCTCCCTCCAATACCAATTGCTATAAATTTACCAAAGGTGAATGAACCTGTTGGGTGAATATTTTGTCATCAACTAACTAAAGAAAAAATAAGTATATCAACTACAATGTAATGAGATAAATCTCTCCTCTCAGCAAGGGGAGACTCGCTATAAACTATAATATACCAATATAAAGTAAAAATAGACTCAGAGGTGAGATCATACCATCCATCTCTCTTTTTTTAGAGATGATGTTCACAAGGTAAAGGAAAATTCTTGTGTAATAACTAAAATCAATTCTCTTCTTTTAAAAATGATGTTCAGTAAACAACAGGAAAACTTCCTGGGTAGTAACTGGATCCACAAGAAACCCACAAAAGCATAAAGTCTTTCATTGCTTCTCTTACTGATTTAGGACTAATATCATAGTAGAATGAAGTATAGCACAAAGTCTCCATTGAAAACTACAACAGAGTATATGATCACAAAGGATAAAAGTAGTTCAAAGCCTTTCTAATATCCTTTGTGCTGAAACACAAAACACACATGCTAAAGACAATTATGGTAGCACAAAGTCTCCAAAATCAACTGCAGGACATCTTCCAAATTATTTTCACTTACTCTGCTTATTTGATCAAAAAGATAAGAATTTATTTAGGAAAGAGACATAATAAAAATTTCATACATAACACAAGTTATTTCAATACAAATTTTGAAAGGTCACTTGCTATATCATTCACCTGATAAAATATGATTGACAATCTGATCTCAAAGTCTTAAAAATGCCTTTCAATTTGGACAAAGTTTTGCTTCTAATAACTGAGAGATCTCTTATATCTAAAAATGAGAGATTAAAATATATAGCATCTAAAGAAAGACTTTGGTATTTATTTTTACAAAATGGCCCATGCTGCATTGAATGCATTGGAAAGAGGAAGTTCTATGTAGGGGCCATGCTGGAGTAGCTTACCAGTCCTGACTTTGGTATTTAACTCATATCAAATGTCTTCTCCAAAGCATGGGTTGCCTAATCCTCTGAAAGGCAAGGCCGCTCCTCTTTATGATACTTACACAACTATCCACTTGTCTTTACTCAAATGAAGAAAAATAGGCCATGCCATTGAATGCTTGTACTCTCTGATATCCACTTGGTGGACTGTTCTACCAACTAGAATAACTCTTTCACCAACACTTCTAGATTCTCTATTTGATTCCCTCTTTCCTTTCTATATTTTGTCTCTTCCTGGTGATCCGAGCTCTCAGGGATATCTTCTCACCTTTTACTGGCTTCTTTAGCTCCTTTCTCAATAGATCGTTGAGTTTATCCTCGGGTCTGTGTTATTTGAAAATCAATGGTTATTCCATTATCCTAAATTTGACATCCATGGGGATGTCACCGGTCACTTGAACCATTTTGAACCTTGAACCATATTTTTAGAGTTCACCGGTTCAATGGTTCAATGGTTCAATATTTCATGTTTTGCAAAGAGTCACATTTGCTCAATCTTCTTATGAATTCAATTTGTATCATTGAACCAACTATTTGAACCTTTCGCTCAAACCTTTTTGAACCTTTAAACCATTTTGAAGTAGATTTCAATGGTTCAATGGTTCGACAACGTTCATTTCAAATCATTGAACCCTGTCGTTGAACCATATATCATTGAACCTCGATGTTGAACCATCCTTATCAATTTTAGGAAATGCCTTCAAGTGTTTTGTAATTTCTTCTTGCAAAAATCCACCTTTTGAACCTGTGATTTCCTTAGCTGAAAAGGCTTGTGTAATTGAATAACTATCAGAACATTTTTGAGAAAGAAGGAGACCATTTTTGGTCTGTAGGACCAAAATGGTCAATAGGTTGTCCACAAAAATAAGTGACTAGTTCTGAGAACAAATGGCTCCAATTGGAGAACTTCCATAGATTGTATTTTAAAACGATTGAAGGGAGTAGAATCTAGACTCTAAGTGCCTTCATCCATGCCATTGAGCCATAGAGTCAAGCCACCCAAAAATAGAAAGATGCCAAAAAACCAAATGAATAACACAAAACAAATAAAAAACTATACAAACGGATAACTTGACTTATCTGATGCTTCAAGGATTGAAGTGCTTTAGATGCTGCCCACTGTGAGGTAGTAAAAATGGTGTTCCATCTTGATATTCTAGCAAGAAGCTACTTTCACCATAGATTTGATGAATGGTAAATGGACCTCTCCACAAAGAATCAAATTTTCCATGCATTCTTTTTGGTTCTCTCCTCTTGTCCCACAACAAGACTTGATCTCTAATCTAAAAATCATGAATCCTTGCTCTCTTGTCAAAGAGTTTCTTTACTTGATTTTGATGTACAAAGATACGGTCCACTACCATAGTTCATTGCTCATCTAGTTTGATTAGGCACATGATCCTTTTATCAATATGATTTTTGATAGTTTTATCTTTGACTACCTTTGCCAACCTCAGTGTTGATTGTTCTAGGGTGATTGGTATCTCCACATTCAAACCATATAAAAGCTAAAATGGTGACATACCTATTGCCCTCTTGGGTGTAATCTTGTCTACCTACAAAGCATTTAACAATGGTTTATGCCAAGTTCTCTGATTATCATCTACTAGTTTCCTGATAATAGTAACTAGATTCTTGTTACTTGATTCTGCTTGACCATTTTCTTGCGAATAATAGTCGGAGGAGTGGGAAAAAATAATCCCGTAATTGTAGAAAAAATTAGTAACCTCATGAGAAGAGAAAAAAGCAGCATTATCTGTTACAATCTTAGTCAGGACCCCAGATTGGGAAATAATATATTTTTTAAGAAAATTGCATACCACTTTCGAAGTAGCATGCTTAGTTGGAATGGCTTCCACCCACTTGGTAAAATAGTCTGTCACGGTGAGAACACAATCATGTCCAACACTTGAGGATGGGTTCACGGTGCCAATGAAGTCAATACCCCATTGTTGAAAAGTTTCTTCAATTACCATTGGTTTGAGAGGTAATTCAGTCAATTTAGGTTTTCCAACAAACTGTTGACATAACTCACATCCACGTACCCAAACGTATGCATCTTAAAATAGTGTAGGCTAATAGTATCTAGCTCGTAGAATCTTATGAGCCATTACTAGTGTATAAAAATTTCCTCCACAAGCCAAATTATAGAAGGACTCCAAAAGTTTACTTTGTTGCACCTTATCGACGCAATGAAGAAATACCCCATCAAGACTTCTTTTGTACAAACCGTTGTCCCACAAGACATAGTTAGCAGCCTTCAACTTAACATTACTTTTTTCTTTATAAGATAAATGGGTCGGACATTCACCATAGGTAAGAAAATGAGCAATATTAGAATACCAGTCATTAGTAGTAGTGATGAAGAGAACTATAGGCATGTCTCCAACCTCTATTTTTTCATGTTTTGTTTCCTTTAGTATGTTATCAACAATTAATTGGCAGAGACCTTTTCCCTGCACAAGCTTAGTAGGCTTGATATCAAGATCAAAATCTTAAATTTTAGAAATCTAATTACCCCTTTTAGTACCAAAATCTTATTGAGTTAGAATGGACTTCACTGTTATATCAGGCACCATAACAACAATATGTGAATTCAGGATATAGAATCTGAAATGATTTACTACCTTAACCATGACATAAGCATGATTCTCTATGTTTGAATATTTAAGTTAATGAGCTTTGAGAGGACAACTCATAAATGATATGGGAGATTCCACACCTTCTTTGTTTTATTGGACCAAAATGGCTGAAAGTGTATGTTCAGAAGCGTAGTTGTATACTATGAAGTCTTTGGTATAATCCAGACAAACTAGGATTGGGGCATGGGCGATTGCTTTCTTGATATCTTCAAATGCTGACTTGCCTTCTGCATTCCAATGGAAAGTAGCTTTACCCTTCATCATGTCAACAATGTGTCAAGTCTTCTCTACAAATTTTGGAATGAATCTTTGTAAAAAATTCACTTTTCCAAAGAAAGAGTGAACTGTAGTCTTACTAGCAGGAAGAGTAAGATTTTGGATAGATTTGACTCTTTTTGAGTCAATTTTTATGCCTTCTCAAGATACAATATGATCAAGAAGTTTACCTTCTGTAACCCCAAAAATTGACTTCTTGGGATTAAGAGAAATACCATTTTATTGACAATGTTCTAGCACTTGTTATAAACATGCACATGATCAGGATGATGTTTAGAAAAAATGGTCAAGTCATCAAGATATACCACAATAAACTTTCCTATTTCATCTTTGAAGGCAAGATCCATTGCTCTCTAGAAAGTGGTGCCAGCATTGATCAGACCAAAAGGCATTTTACGATATGCAAAAGTGCCCCACAATGTAGTGAAAGTGGTTTTATGTTGGTCTACTTCATTGACTTCCACTTGATTATATCTGGAAAAACCATCTAACATTGATAACATTTATGAACTAGTCACTGTTTGCAACACTTGAACCATGATGGGTAAGGGGTAGTTATCCTTTAGAGAAGATTGATTTAAGTTTCTAAAATAAACACAAATACAAATTTCTCCATTCTTTTTTCTCACCAGAACTATGTTTGCAATCTAGTTGGAATGATGAATTGGAAAAATAATTCTTGAATTCAGCATCTTCTGGATCTCAGAAAGGATAGTACCTAATATTTTGGGGTTGTATTGCCTTTACTTCTACTTGTGAGGCAATGACCCAACTTTAAGAGGAATTTCATGCCAAATTTCTTCAGGCTTGAGAGATTTCAAATCATCATAAGAATACACCAAAACATCAATGTAATGGTGAAGAAGAGCAATGAATTTGAGCTTTTCATTAGAAGTGCAACAATTCCCAATGTTGACCATTTTGGGATTTTCTTCCGTACTCAAATTTATTTGATCAAACTCCATGGAGGAACTTGAATCCATTTGTTGATGCTTGACATACCTTTCATACTTATCAAATAACTTTTCAAGAGAAACCAAACCTTTTGGAATTTTATTCCCTTGAGTTGAAGAAAACCTTCACCAATTTTTGAATCTATTTTGGGAACTAATTCCCGTGGTGGAGATTTGCTACCTTCAACATAAAGCTCCTCAAAATTGTCTACCTTTTCCAAAAAATTAATGATTTAATGGTCATTATTAAACACTTGCCAATGATTGGCATTATCAGGTACACTTGGTCAAAAGACTAGCTCAATAGTCTACTTGTTCCCTTTGAAATTTTTGTGAGGAACCATGAGGGTTGCAGAGATAGCCAATGAATCTATACGATCATTAAACTCTTTGGGCACCGTAGAAATGCTGAAAGCATCAAAAATTTCAATACAGTCCCATACAAGATTGCGATAATGTCACAATCTTTTATTTTTAGTTTGGTAAAAATTTCTTACCTGACAAACCACCAATTTAGCATCTCCTCAGGCATGAAGAATCTTAACACCTTTAGCATGAGTAGCTTTCAATCTAAGCAATAAAGACTCATACTCGACGGTGTTGTTGGTATTGTTGAACTACTACTTATATGAAAAGGGGAAAATATCTCTGTGTGGAGATATCAAAACAATTCTAGCTCTAAAACTGGTAGAAGAGCAACTATCGTCACATTATAAAATCTAAACATCATTAAAATCTGATCTTAAAGATTTCTCTTCGCTAGGGAGGGAAGATCCTTTTTCACGTGAACTTTGCCTTAACAATTCTTCTAATTTTCTATCTAAATTCTTTGAATTGTCACCTAATGAACTTTCATCTGATGAAATAGAAACATCTTCAATAGACAAAAAGTAATTACCCATTCCTGAGGATTCAAACAAAATTTGAGCTTCAGGGTCTGATGTTTGGGTGACAATATATTTTGACTCCTCCTCAAGAAGCAATTTTTGCATGATGCCTTTAACAGGTATTCTTGCTTCAGATAGATCTATATTCAAATCTCCACCTACATCCTTACAAAAATTACATCTGAGTAGAATGTCATAGGAAGCTAAAATATTAGCCACTAAGACTGTCATCTTAATCCCCTTATCTGGAAAAGTTGCAAATGCAAATTGAGCATCTTTAATTTGACCAAAAAGTGGCACTTGCTTGTTTTATATGGAGAAACATCTTCCAAAAATTTTAGTTAGTATCAGACCGAGAGAGTCTGCTACCTTGGCAGACATGACATTGTCAAAGGCTCCAAAGTCTATTATATAGTTGCTCAACTTATGACCATTAATCAAAAGAGAAACATAGAAATGTTGTATTTTCTTAGGGGTAACAAGAGGAGCAATGACAAGATTATTTCAGGTGGATTTTTTTAGAGGGATCATAAGTCACTTTTGAAAAATCTTGTCCTATAGGGATGGTTTTGGTTTTGATGCATTCAGTTAACTTATCCAACTACTCAAGGTTGGCTTGTAAGTATTCAAACTCAGACATTTAGATCTTGGTCTTCCTAGTATGATCAATTATGTCAAATAACTAAAATGAACTAGAAATAGAGGAAGGAAGTCCATCATTCTAGGTTTTATTGGGTGTGAGACTGGTTTGAGAAATGGAAGCAGAAGGTATAGGGTTGTTTGAGGTACTTAATTTCTTATTGATCACCGGGTCCTTTGATTAGAAAGGTAGTGAAGTCCCTCATTTAGCAATTAAAATTACTGGCTGAGGTTCTTCTCCTAATTTTCTCTTATCAGCTTGTTGAGTTGATTGGTTCTGGGACCTAATAAAAATAGCGTATGATCCATCAAACACTTCTCCCTTTCTTCTAGCTTCATCTTGGTAATTCAGAAAACTGATGTTGGAGTCGCTAGCTAATTCTTCTTCTCCTTCTACAAAGAGATTAGCATCATCTTCTTGGTCCAACTCAGGTTGGAAAGAGCAATCATGTTCAACTTCATGATAACCAACTGTTGAGTTAGCTGGTGTTGCTTCAATGGCAAGGTTCCTTTATGCAGGAGGAAGGCAATTAGGTTGCCCTTGATTCCTGACAGCATTTATTTGATATGAATGGTTAGGGAATATTTTCCTTGGTATATCTTGATAAGAAGGAGGAGCAGACATTTCTTGGGCCATTTGCCTTTTCAAAGCTAACAACTCATTTGCTAGCTTTTGCACCATAGGATCAATGGTGATTATAGAAGAAATTTTAACAGGTAAAGAAAATTTATTTCTGTTAGGATCTCTTCTTATCTTACCTGCAAGGATAAGATCATCTTTGACCTTGGTAGCTAAAATATGAGCTAAATAAATATCTATATGGCCAACCCACCTCAATAAAAAACTTACTTCAGGAAGTTGAGAATTGATGAAAAAGCACTTAAGATTTTTTAGTGTTGGCTGAGCAATTATAGGAATCCTATTCCTCAACTTATCGAATTTAGAAATGAAGTCTCGCATAGGCTCATGAGGCTCCTTCTTCATTTGCATAAGCTGAGCCAACAAGACAAGTGCATCTTCTATGGGTTTGAACCTAGCCTCAAACTTTGCCTTGAGAGTGTTCCACTCAGTTATAGTCTGAGCTTGAAGATGATAAAACTAATCTACGACAGTGCCTTATAATTTTTTTATGAATAGTCTTACCACTATATCTTCATATTCAACGCCTATCACACCACAAGCTATGCATAAAGCTAAAATATGCTTATCAGGATAAACTTTTCCATCACCATATAACTTGGAAAAATTCTTTCTTGAACTATGAGGTAGTTCATGTAAAGGTGGGGTTAGATTTAGGGGGCCAAAGGTGTTACCCCAAGGGCCTTGGGCTGCCATGATATGATGATTAAAAGGATGGATAACAAACCTTTGTGGATTATGTATAGATAAATCTCTACTAGCAGAGGAAAGAGAAGCTTCACTTGGTATTAGAGACTTGATGTTGGTAGGAGGAAAACTCTTGGTTCACTAGAGGTGAGCTCGTGGAGGAGAAAGATCAAAATAATTTTTTTGTACAAACTCGAATACAAGATCAATAATAACTTGAGCTCTCTAGCTTCACGTATACAATGGATATACCATAGTATAGAATGAAAAAGAAATGGAAATGCTTCAGTTTGAAGCTTGAGGCTTCAAATTGTGCATTGTTTTCCAGCACAGTCACCAAAAAACTATTGGGTGAATATTTTATCATCAGCTAACTGAAGACAAAATAGGTATATCAACCACATCGTAATGAGATAAATCTCTCTTCTCAGCAAGGGGAGGCTCCCTATAAACTATAATATACCAATATAAACTAAAAATAGACTTAGAGGTGAGATCATACCATCCATCTCTCTTTTTTTAGAGATGATGCTCACAAGATAAAGGAAAATTTCTGTGTAATAACTGAAAGCAATTCTCTTCTTTCAAAAATGATGTTCAGTAAACAATAGGAGAACTTCTTAGGTAGTAACTGAATCCACAAGAAACCCACAAAAGCATAAAGTCTTTCGTTGCTTCTCTTACTGATTTAGGACTAATATCATAGTAAAATGAAGTGCAACACAAAGTCTCCACAAAAAACTACAACAGAGTATATGATCAAAAAGGATAAAATTAGTTCAAAGCCTTTTCAATATCTTTTATGCTGAAACACAAAAAACACAAGCTAAAGACAATTATGGTAGCACAAAGTCTCCACAATCGACTTCAGGACATCTTTCAGATTATTTTCACTTGCTATGCTTATTTGATCAAATAGATAAGACTATATTTAGGAAAGAGACATAAGAACAATTTCTTACATAACACAAGTTATTTCAGCACAAGGTTTGAAAGGTTACTTGCTATCTCATTCACTTGATAAAATATGATTAACAATCTAAGCTCAAAGTCTCAAAAATGCCTTTCAATTTGGGAATCAGAGCCAAGTTTGTGGTTCTAGGTTTCCATTGCCTGACAACTGGTATCAGAGCTTTTGGTTGGGTTACTAATAGGTTGTATCAAATCTGGTTAGTGTTTGTTGATTACAAGTCACTCATAGGGGTTTCTGTTTGAGTGGGAGTATAACAATGGCAGAAGAAAGTAAGCTATGAATGGAGAAATTTAATGGCAAGAACTATCAATTATAGAGGATGCAAATTGAAGATTATCTGTATCAGAAAGATTTGTACTTACCGTTGGGTGGGGTTGCATGCAAGCCCCTGGATATGAAGGATGAAGAATGGAAGGTTCTTGATCAGAAGGCTCTAAGATCTATAAGGTTGAGTCTTGCATCGTCTGTGATTTCCAACTTATCTCAGGCTAAGACAACGGTAGATTTGATGGAATTTTTGGCAAATTTATATGAAAAACCCTTAGCTTTGAATAAGGTATTTCTTATGAAGCAATTATTTAATTTGCAAATGTTGGAAGGTGGATCTGTTCATAGTCATCTTAGTGATTTCCATGGTTTGGTAAACCAGTTAAATTCAGTCAATATTGTTTTTGATGATGAAATTAAGGCTCTCTTAATCTTATGCTCATTACCTGAAAGTTGGGAGAGTTTGGTAATGATAGTTAATAATACTGCGTCTGCTTCAAAAATCTTAAAAGTGGATGATGTTGTGAGTGTAATCTTGAATGAAGAAATTTGTAGGAAAGCACAGGTGAATCATCAGGGAATGCTTTGAGTGTTGAAAGTAAGGGAAGGTAAAGAGAGAAGATCAAGCAAGGGAGATCAAGGTCAAAAATAGGCAGGAGATCCAAGTCCAGGTATGGCAGAATAACCTGCTGGAAATGTGGAAAGAAAGGGCATGTAAAGAGAGATTGTTGGTTGGTTGAAGATCAGCAAGAAGGAACTAAAGAAGCAAATGTTATAGGTATTATTACAGGTATTGTTGCACAGGATGCTCTCGTATGTTCTTTGGATAAACTAGAATCTTGGGTTTTAGATTTTGGTGCCTCTTTCCATGCATCCCCGAATAGGGAATTTTTTCATGAATATGTCCAGGTAGACTTTGGAGAAATTTATTTAGGGGATGGTAAGCCTTGTCAAATGGTTAGCAAAGGGAAAGTGAAGCTGAAATTATAGACGGGCAACACATGGGTGTTGAAGGAGGTCATGCACATTCTGGTCCTGAAGCAAAATTTGATTTCTGTTAGAAAGTTGGGTGATGAGGGTTACATAGTAACTCTCACAACGAACTCTTGGAAGGTTACCAAGGGTGCACTTGTTGTAGCAAGAGGTAAGAAAGTAGGTACGCTTTATCTATCTACTTGTATTACTGATTCTCCTTTTGGTTTATCCACTTCAGCTGTAGATTTGAAGATGTGGCTTAATAGGCTTGGTCACATGAATAAGAAGGGGATGCATGTTCTTGAGTCAAAGGGGATGCTTTCAGATTTGAAAAGCATGGATCGAGATTTATGTAAGCAAAAGAAGAAAGTGACTGTTCTTGAGGAATTTGATGTTCGTGACAAAAATAACAAAGTCTTGGTTTTCAAGGAGAAGATGACAGATAGAGATCAACGGTAAGGGGCTGAAGAATTCTAAGCAGAGCAAGGTTGATATGGACAAGGGTTTGATCCAAAAGGAGCTCGCAAGTAGAAGTCATCGCTCACAAGTAAAACAAAGAGACTGACATTGGTTAGAAAACCATCGTCAGCATCTAGATAGGGATTGATGTCAGCTATGTGCAACCCAATGTTGGTGACTCCTGACAAATAAACACCGGCATCGATTAGGGGGAACTGACGTCAGCGATGAGGTAGTCATATGGAATTGACTTCAGTCAAGTGCAGATTGAGATGTGACTGGCATTGGTCATTGAGATAGATTTTGGGCAGACAGCAAGCTGTCAAGGAGTCTCAAGCACCCATATGGAGGACTTAAATGGTATGTAAGCCTCAAATTCATCATTTCCCTTCTTTACACTACTTGTTGCTCACTGATGGTCAAGAACCAGGAAATTATTAAAGAAGCAGAGCAGGTAGATCCAGGAAATAGTGGGAGCTTAGCATGGATGAAGGATGTGATTCCTTGGAGAAGAACCAAACGGGAGTTTTTTGGTGGAGTTTCCAGCTGGAAGAAATTACTAAGACACAAATGGATGTTCAGGATAAAGAAGAGCAGGAATGGATACGTGAGATGGAAGGCCTGGGTATATGGTCTTGTGTTGGCTGCAGGACAATGGAGGTTTGACCATTGTGTTTCTCCTTACCAGGTTGGATAATATTAGCTACATTATCTTGTTACTATATGATGTGCTTGTTGCAGGGTTACACATACAGGGTGTTGTTAAACTAAAGGTAAAGTTAGTTCAGAGGTGTGTCATGAGGAATCTGGGAGCAACAAGATTCTTTGGCATGAGTGTGTTCTAGAGACATGGAAAGTCACAGGTTGATTTTGTCTCTAGATGATTGTGTGAAACCAGTTAGCACACGGATGGTTGGATAGTTCTATGAACAATGTCTTGATTCACATAATGAGGTTAAGTGCACGGTATGTACTAGACTTGAGATTTCCCAAGTAGTGGGAGTTGTCAGCAAGTTTGGAGCCAATCTGGGAAAGAAGCACTAGAGGGTAGTTCAGTGGATTCTCAGATATCTGAGAGGGACCAGCAATAGGTGCACATGCTATGCAGGGTCAAGTTATTTTCTACATAGGTTTGTAGATGCGAATGTGGCAGTGATTTGGATGACAGGAGGTGCACCATAGGATTTATGGTGGTTGGTCTTCAAGGGTGATATTGAAGAGGGATACAATGTTAGGGAACAAACTAGATGATGTACAGGTACAGGTACAGGTGCAGCTATTTATCTCCAAGTGGGAGATTGTTAAGTTGTGAAGCTAAAAGCTTCACTGTATGCAGACATGGAGGAGTTGTTGAGTGTCACAGTCACTGGTGTCGATTCAGCTGATCGATGTGGATCAGGGGTAGACAGGAAGGCAACCAACATCAGCAGGAGTTGGCCGACGTCGGTCACTTCTAGACAGATAGGGACCGACGTCAGTTGCCTGTGCAGTTCTAGAACTACTTGTTACATGAATAATTAGTTTGTTGAACCGATTGTTTGCATGTAAAGGCTATTTTTGGTCTTGAGTTGCGTGTCTAATTATTGTAAATTAGAAGTCTAAGTTATTGTTTAGTATGGGATCTATTTATAGACTCATTGGCATGTATTATAATTATGAGCAAAAGAGGAAGGCAAGGTAGATCCTTCCAATTGTAAGAACAAGTTGATCTACAGGTGGCAGCAAGATCAGGAAGAAGTTCTACATGGTAAGTAAGATCATTTGAGTTTCAGGTTGTTGCAGGTTCATGGGAGATCTACTTGAAGTACTTTGAGTACTTGTGTACTGACAGGGTTATTACTAACTGGTTGGAGGTGAACACCAACGCTGTGTTTGAGTTGTGTGTTGGGACCATTTTTGGTAGGAGAGTGAACTCTTGAGGGAAAGAGATCTGTACATCTGAGAGGTGTGGAAGATTTTGGCATCTTCATTTTATTTCCTTCTGGCATGAGTATTAATACAAGATTGTGTATTGTCTCTCATATTCTGTGTCATTTATGCATTCTAGTTACTTGTTAGTTCTGGTATAATTTCATGATTAGTTGCTTATACAAGGTAATCATTTTGTGCTCTTATTGAGGAGCAAGATCCTGACAAAAGTTTGAAAGGTCACTTGCTATCTCATTCACTTGATAAAATATGATTAACAATCTGAGCTCAAAGTCTCAAAAATGCCTTTCAATTTGGGCAGAGTTTTACTTTTAATAACTAAGAGATCTCTCATATATGAAAATGAGAGATTACAATATATAACATCCAAAGAAAGAATTTGGTGCTTGTTTTCATAAAATGGCCCATACTGCATTGAATGCATTAGAAAGAGGAAGTTCTGTGCAGGGGCCATGCCAGAGCAGGTTACCAGTCCTAACTTTGGCATTTAACTCATATCAAATGTCTTCTCAAAAGCATGGGTTGCCTAATCTTCTTAAAGGCAAGGCCACTCCTCTTTATGATACTTACACAACTGTCCACTTGTCTTTACTCAAATGAAGAAAAATAGGCCATGTCATTGAATGCTTGCACTCTCTAATATCCACTCGATGGACTGTTCCACCCACTAGAATAACTCTTTCACCAACACTTCTGGATTCTCTATTTGATTCCCTCTTTCCTTACTATATTTTCTCTTCCTAGTGATCCAAGCTCTCAGGGCTATCTTCTCGCCTTCTGCTGGCTTCTTTAGCTCCTTTCTCAGCAAATCGCTGAGTTTGTCCTTAGGTCTAGATTATTTGAAAATCAATGATTATTCCATTATCCTAAATTTGATGTCTATGGGGATGTCACCAGTCACTTGAACCATTTTGAACCTTGACCCATCTTTTTAGAGTTCACCGGTTCAATGGTTCAATATTTCATATTTTGTAAAGAGTCACGTTCACTTAGTCTTCTTATGAATTTAATTTGTATCATTGAACCAACTATTTAAACCTTTCATTGGAACCTTTTGCTCAAACCTTTTTGAACTTTTGAGTCGTTTTGAAGCAGAGTTCAATGGTTCAATGGTTCGACGACATTTATTTCAAATCATTGAACCCTACCATTGAACCATATATCATTGAACCATCCTTATCAATTTTAGGAAATGCCTTCAAGTGTTTTGTAATTTCTTCTTGCAAAAATCCACCTTTTGACCCTGCAATTTCTTTAGTCGAAAAGGCTTGTGCAATTGAATAACTTGACTGTTCAGAACATTTTGAGAAAGGAAACCATTTTTGGCCTGCAGGACCAAAATGGTCAACAGGTTGTCCACAAAAATAGGTGACTGGTTTTGAGAATAACAAAACCAAGCTCTTCAAATGATGTACCAAGGGTACCACAATTCATAGATCCTATACCATTATCAAAGTATCCTAAATTTAGTGATTCAAAACTTGCACTTGTTATCCATGAGGATGATGATACTCATATACCCAGATTCAATAAAGGTGGTTGATTAAAATCAAAGATCACACCTATGCAAAACACCAACATTCTAATGGATTATATTATTTATATGATGAACATTGTTAGGGATCTTCAAAAATAGGTCTTTATACTTCAAATGCAAATGGATTTCCATAAAACTAATGCAAATATTACCTCATTCAACAATCAACCTCTTGCATAATGTATATTTTAATATCGTTATCCATATGATTTTGAGATCCGTATTTAACTATATTTTTGAGTCATAAAGACCCATTTGATCACATTATTAACTATGTACATTCTTTTGGTCAAAGGGAATAAGATGAAAAACTATTGCTAAAGGTATTCCATATGAACATATTTGATGAGGCTCATAATTGGTTCTATAACATACCAAAGGGGTACTTAACCACCTTTTCACAATTAGAAGATGCATTCTTCTTGGATTTTAATATCCATAAGGTGTCAAAACTTATAGTTAAACATTTGCATAATTTCAAATAATGTGATGATGAATCCATTAAAGATTATACCTTTTGATTCAAAACTACATCATATGGCATATCAATATTTCTTATATACATTTTTTTCACACATATTTTGAGTGTGATATAAGCATACATAGATACAAGATCTTTGCACTTTTATATGTTGGGATTGCCCTCTACTCACATCACTAGGATGTTGTGGGCATCGACATCCTTGATCATGATACATACAAGTTATATCATTCTATGGTCACTTACATTATCATGTTTGAGATCATATATGTACTTACACATGCCTTTATCCATGATTATATCTTTCACAATGTACTTGATATGCTATCTACTTAACATTTCTTACTAACAAATATATCCAGGGACTAGTATAATATGTTTATGCTGATTTCTTATGCTTTCAATTTTTCACTTCCTTGAGTGCCTTGCCTTACTATTATCTTGATTATTTGAATATGTTCAATTATTTGCAGCCCCCATGCCTTTGCCTCTTTAAAATTTTAATATGTCATTACTTGTATGTTGAAATTTGATTATGTCATTTCTTGCTTTGTGGACATTTGACTAAGTCATTTCCCTTCAATTATGCGACATTTGAACATGCCCCTTTTTTGCGGTCTCTTTGGACCTTTGTTTATTGATTTAATTTTTGAGTGCTTTGTGTGTGTTCTTTATTACTTGTTGAGCTTATACTATTACTATCTAGATATTACCATGATCTACATCATACATCTTAGGACTTGGTGTGATCACATAATTCATTCTTCAATGATATATCTACCCAGACATGTTCCTTACATATGATACATGATTCATACACATATTATATGGTTATATTATCCTTTTGAAGTAAGATAACTACCCATTGATACTTTTTCTCACCTCAAAATGGGGAGAGGGGGCATACTAATGGGGGCATGCCATAGAGGCATGGATTCTACATTCCTTCAAAGATTCAAATTGTAGTGGGGGCATGTTATGAAAACATGTTCCCCAAATTTATCATAGTTTCAAATTTAGTGAGGGCATGTTTTGGAAACATGTTCTCCAAACTTATTCAGTATGCAACATACCCATATTATAGTGGGGGCATGTTTTAGAAACATGTCCTCCACATTAACACTTACACCAGTTCTCATACTCAGATTATAATGGAGGCATATTTTGGAAACATGTTCTCCACACTTACATTAGATCTTAGTTTTATATTATAGTAGGGGCATCTTTTCCACACACAATTTCAAATTGGCCAAATTCACAAGTTATATGATTCTTTGACACTTTTATGATAAAATTATATACATTGGTACCATTGTTATACATAATTTCAACATGAGACATATCTAAGGTGAATATGATAATCAATGTGTGCTTACTATTAAAAAATCAAATTATTTTCACATTTGAAACACTTTCAAGGGCTGCCATCTTCCACTAGGTTGGATTGTTTCAAGCTTTATTGAGCCAATCTACTATAGTAGTTGGTTTACTTTTTAGTGTGGTTGAGGTGATTAAATCACTCAATATTTCCAAGTTTATAGGTTGGACTTGATTACATCATACAACCTCACTAGATTTATAGTATGAGTTGACTTGGTTCACTCACTCTCACCAGGTTATAAGTATGATTGGGTTGCACAATTGAGCTAATCCCATCTATTGGTTGGTAAATTATCTTTTCTCCAAATTGGGGGGCATGCGTCTTCCAATATCACTCTATCTTTTTAGATATATGCAATTTAAAAAATTTATATTTTTCTAGTATTAGTTTTAGTGATTCATAATGATACATATTTTCAAATAAAATTTCCAAAAGGCAAGATAATTGCATCAATACAAAGGTGTACTCCTAAACATTACTCTATTTTAATTTCAATTATTTCAGTGCTTTCAATTTTAAATTATTTGCATTGATTATATAATGTAACATCTAGCAAAGCACTCAAGTTAGAATCAAGCAAAGACAAGGTATGGTATACACACCTAGGCACACATTTATTATCCTTTAAACTAATAATTTCACTACTAGATTAAAGGGGGGGAAAATGTAGACATTATTTCTAAATTATATAGCACCTTAGTCTTGTACACTTGAAAAATACATATCATGGATATACCTTCAACTTCTAGACCTTTTTCACAACTAAAAGACTCATATACACTATCTCTATGTGCCTAATTTCTTATCTCTTAGTCTGACCAATGCTATTATGATGACCTAGGCCTTTTATCTTACCAAAATGGTTATAAACCTGCTTATCTTGCATCTCTACAAGTTTTAGACCTACACCTATTTTTTAATTGCCTAGTGTTAGAAGCAAAACCACTAAGAGGGGGGGGGGTGAATTAGGTTACAAAATCTTCTTTCAATTCCATATATCATTCATTAATCACTCAAACAAATCTAGAGATATATCAATGCATAATCAACCATTCATATGAGCATGAAGTAGGAACATAACACATGAACATAAGATCTATGTGGAAAAAATTCATGGGGAATAAAACCAAATGAAACACAAATTGAACCATAGTATTATAAGAAATTAATCAATATTTTAGTGAGGCACCAACCCCACAAAGAGTACCAACCCTTCACTAGTCAAGCACAAACTCATCTAGTCCTTTATCAAGCATCAAATTGAAAAGAGGCACTAACCCACTTAGTAACTCAGCACAAACTTAGTCATATGGATCATTTGATCACTTTTGGATACCTATTTCTCTCTCAACTATATATGACCACTTTATTTTTCTCTTGTCACTCTTCTATCTCTCTTAAATAGCTTATTACGCCTCTTCGCTCAACTAGCCCACTTCTTAGTAGAATTAGGTCAAATGACCTTGATCATCATATATATAATTATTTTTATATATTAAACACATATTAAACACAATTATTTTTATGGTATTCAATCCCTCTACCTAGTTTCCAAATTTTTATATCATTCGTTCATACCCTTAATATTCTAACTAGTCAAATTATGCCTATTAGACCTTCTTTTTATACTTGAATATTGATCTCACCCATCTTGGTGAAAAAATACCTCACCATACTTGGATCACCCTTTTAATATATCAAAAAACACATTTAAAAATTTGAAAAATCATTACATAGGTCGGTCATTACCCATAAGGACAAAAACTACCATTAGGCTTAATAGAGACCTAATGCAATTAGGCCATCTCAAAGCACACATTTCACTTTGGCCATATTGGAGCACCTTGAGCCTCCAAAAATAGATTAAAAACTTCATAAAATATTAAATTATACCCTTTATGATATCACCTTAGGTCCCCAACACCATTAAAATAATTTCACTCCTTGAATCACACAATTAGGTCTTCTCGCAATTAGGCCTTCTCACTACCATAAAGTTTGCTTTGAAGATATGAAGCATAAAATAAAATTTGACACATAAAATAATAAATAAATAACATGGATAAATAATCCATGACCTCAGATTCATCACAATTTTCATTATATTTTTACAAACATGGCATAAGACTTCAAACAAACCATTTTCATATGCTCACTCATAACTGCAAACATGCCTTAAGAACCTAGTCAAGAACTTTTGAATTTTCACACCTTCATAGGCATTTATCATGAATAAAAATATATTAAAATTAACTAATGATACATATATAATAAATTTATTTTAATTTAATTCTTTATATCTATACAAAAATACTCATTAACATCATTCTCAATTACACACTTAAACTGCCTGAAGCTCCAAAAACACAGTCATGAAACCCAAGACTTAGAACACCTATGTGAACACTTTTATGAACTTAAAATGGGTTTATATTATCCTTTAAAATATTTATAACATATTTAAATAGATATATTACAAGGTTAAATATCAATATTGGTATTACAAACCAATCTCATGTCTTTACCCTACACAGGCCTCATTGTGTTAGACATGTCATTTTGAGAATAAATTTTTACTTGTACATGAGCTTCAAAAAATATTATATTAAAGGGGAAAAGATGATATAGGTCTTTAAAAATTACCCCATGTATTTTTATCCATCCTTAATCCACTACAACTCATCCCTAATCTCATTCTCATTTCTGCCTGGTTTTCTCACTATCTTGCTCATTAGGCCTTTTCAATGATAGGACAATTTACATGGCCATTTTAGAATAATTAATGTTTTAACCTGATAATAAAATTATATAGGAACTAAAAAAAATTATCACACATAATCTTCTAATCATTTGCATGCTTTGACTTGGTCAACCCTGCCTACTACATCAAAAATCTAAGAAACAAGGGGTTTCTTATAGCTTACACTCACTCTTATGATAGACCAATGCCATGTGGAGAAACATGAGAGAGTCATATACATGATACAATCATAAAAATAGGTCATACAATCCATTCTAATCCATTTACAACAAGATTTTTCATATTGGGTCATTACGAGGGTTTAGATTGCCTTTCATTCTTAGTAATCATTCATAAAGGATTGCCCATAAAATCCAAAAAACATGTTAGGAAATTTAACATAGGACCCTTCCCTAACTACCATGATATTTTTGGATCATCATTCAAAGGTTTCATGTGCCAATGAGTAAAATAAATTCCTTCTCAGGTTTGCTATACCTCATTTTATGCACACAAAAAACCTCAACACCAAATTTCATACTTTATCCTTTAGTCTATGACCTAAAACTTGGTCAACACAGTTGATAGAACCTCTCACACCTATGAAAATTATCTCATGAGATTTTTCACCTTGGTAATTGAAGTTGACCCCTGATTAGGCCACATTAGGTCTCTTTGCATACTAGGCCTAAACCTATAAGTCATTCTTAGACCTTGAACACAAATTGAAATCTTTTTTACTATTCTCAACACCTCATTATAATATCATAAAACCTAATATCTTTCTCACACATTACCACACATATTTTTACAAGCCTTAAACTACTCACCTCATCATGATAATGGGCCTATGCATTCTCCCTAGGTCTCTTAAGTACATGGGTCATGAACTCAACCTCAATAACAAGGAAAAATCAGAATGACATCAATGACACTTTCATGACATTAATGAAAATTCCATGCATACCTTGGAACACATTCTCAACAATATTACCCTTTGTCATTGATGGTAACCACTCATTGATGGAAGTCATTAAAAGAAGCTTATCTGACCAGCATACACCTTCCCCATATAGATCAATCTCCCCCTTTGACATTAATGATAGATCACTAATTTTAATAAAACTTAATTACATATAATAACAATAATCTCTCCCTATCTCATTCATACCTCAGACATCTTCTTCTTGACAAACTGATATGACTCCCCCTTTGACCTCACAACTTGTGTACTTCTTTCCTACTCTTGGAGATAAATCACCTCATTATATCTCCTCTTAAACACTTTAACTTGATTAGTGAATACTAGGAATATGAATCACAACCAATTCCTATCTCAGATGTTCAAAATTATCCTTTAGAAGAGGCTTGGTCAAGATATCTGCATTTTGATCCTTGGTAGACACAAATTCAAGCTTAATATTTTATTCACTTACCTATTCTATTAAAAAATGATACTTGATAGGAATGTGATTGGTCCTTGAATGCATGATAATATTATTTTAAATGCTGATGGCACTAGTATTGTCATAAAAAATAGGACTGGGACCATCAAACTCTACCTTGTAATCTCTTAAGGTTTGTCTCATCCATAAGACCTGAGTAAAACATGAAGCTACTACAATGTACTCAACCTCAAGAATAGATAAAGTCACTAATTGTTGATTCTTGTTTATTCATGAGACTAGGCACTTACCTAAGAAGAAGGATCCTCCATTAGTGCTCTTTCTATCATCTAGACTCCTAACCCAATCTACATTTGTATAGGTTACTAGATCAAACTTCTTACTCCTTGGGTACCATAATCCATACTACATAGTTTCCTTGAGATACCTAAGTATCCTCTAGACTGCTTGTAGATGAATTTCCATAGAATCTACTTGAAATATTCCCACAAATCCTATTACTTGCATGATGTTAGGTCTAGAGGTAGTAATATACAATAAACTCCCAATCATGGATGCATATTTTGTCTGATTGAATCTTGAAGATTCATCCTCCTTGCTTAGCTTACATATTGTAACCATAGGTATATTGACAGCATTAAAATCTTCCATTTCAAACTTCTTTAACATCTCTTTTATATACTTGACTTGTGAAATGAATATACCTTTTTTAGATTGACTAATTTGAAGTCCAAGAACGAAGGATAGTTCTCCAAGCATAGACATTTCAAATTATGGCTTCATCACCTTTGCAAAGGCCTTGGTCATGTTCTCATTAATTACAATAAAGATGATATCATTTACATATACCACTACTATCAAATGATGGTCATTTTTAGGCTTGATATATAGGTTATTGTCTATAACTCTTCTTTTGAAACCTTGGTCCAAAAGATACTTGTTTTGTCTATCATACTAAGCACTAGGGGCTTGTTTTAGACCATAAAGGGCCTTATTTAAATTGAAAACATAGTCCTTATTATCATTCAATAGAAAACCCTTAGGTTCCTCAACGTACACTTCTTCCTCTAAGTTCCCATTTAAGAAAGCTGACTTGACATCCATATGGTATAACTTAAAGCCTTTGAAACCTAAATCAATAATAAACATCCTAGTAGCTTATAAAACTGATATAGGAGAAAAGGTTTCCTCAAATTCCACTCATTCTACTTGAGCATATCCCTTTCATACTAGTTTAGCCTTGTTTCTGGTGACTTCTCCATTCTCATTCAACTTATTTTTGAACACCCATTTTTCACCACTGATATTTTTGTCTCTAGGACTAGGTACTAACTCCCTAGTCTCATTATTATCAATTTGATTTAACTCTTCATTCATGGAATCTATCCATAACTTATCTTCACTTTCTTCTACATATATTTTAGGTTCAAATTTGGATAGTAATGTAGTATCTTCTTGTTTGTATACCTGCACTTTTGTTACCAATGATCTAAGATTTAGGATGACCCTTTTGAATTTGACTAGGACCTTTTGAGTCATTTCTCTCCTCAGTTTATACTTCATCCTCATCTATCTCTATTTCTTCTTCATCATTCTTTGACTTATTTGTCTCATTAACCTTCACATTTTTTCTCTCCATTATCTTTTGTAACCTCTTGTTGTAACATTTGTAAGCAAAACTAATTGATGAATATCCCAAGAAAATACCTTCATTAGATCTTGAGTCAAACTTTTGTAAGTCCTCTCATCTCTCTTGATACATCATTTAATCCCAAATACCTTAAAATATTCAACACTTGCAGGTCTACCATTCCATAATTCATATGTAGTCTTATCACCATTGATCCTAATCTATCTTCTATTCAAAGTGTAAAATATAGTACTCATAGGTTCCCTCTAGTATCCATTAGATAAATTAGACTCATTCAACATGGTTCTTGCCATTTATTGAACTATTTTCTTCTTTCTTTCAACCACTCTATTTTGTTGAGGTATTCTAGTAGCTGAGAACTATCTTCTTATTGCATTGACTTCATAAAACCCATAAAACTTATTTAACCAAAACTCTCCTCCTTTATCAGACCTAAGGCACTTGATCTTCACATTCATCTCAATTTTACCAAAGCTTTGAAAATTTTGAACTTACCTAGAGATTTTGACTTCTCTTTCAAGAATGCTACCCAAGTTATTATTGTGAATTCATCTATCACCTTGAATGATTTGAATCCTTGTAGGACCACATAGATTTGTATGAATTAGTTCTAAAGGTATCGTAGTAGAGTATTTTTTAGACTTGAATCTCTTCTAATCTGAATACCATGTTGACATGCCTTACAAAGAGCATCTAAAGGTTTGGAAATTTTGGGCGTGTTCTTCATGGATCCCTTGGAACTGATCTTGACTATATTGTCAAAGTTCATATGGCCTAACCTCCCATGCCATAGCTAAATTTCATCTACCTTTATCATAAAACACTTCTCTTTTGTAATCTCATTCAATACATAAATATTGTTCTTAGTTCTCTTGGCTTTGGCAATCAACCTCACTCATTTTTCTCTCCTTATCTCACATCCTTTTTCATGAAAAATTAGGGTATGTCCTTGGGTGAAAATTTGACTTACACTCAACAATTTATGTTTCAAGACATATACATACAATACATTTTATATCTTGGTCTTCCTATTTTCCAAGCTTAAAGTACCTTTGCCAACTATATTAGCAGATGTGTTATCTCAAAACCTTACTGAACCTATGATATTCTTCTTTAAAGTGATGAATTTTCTCTTATCTCCTATCATGTGACTTGAACAACCAATGTCTACACACCACTTCAAATATTCATTATGAGTATGAAAGGTAGTTTGGGATATCATAGATTCTTCTCCTCTAGATTCTTGCTTCTCTTTCATCTTACCCATAAGGTATGCTTTTTTGATCCATTCTTTAGTATCATGACTACATGATTTCTTAACATGAATAGTTTTTATTATAGATCTTATCTTACGCTCTCTTTAAATATGTCCTCTTTGGTTGTAGTTATAACATAGAATTCTACTTTTCCATCTACAATCAACATCTCTATGTCAAAATTGACCACAAGAGAAATAATAACCAATGAAAGAATCCACACACTTTGATTGTTTAACCTTATTTGTATTTTGATGATCATTTCATGATACACCATTGTTTTTGATATCTTTTGATAGAATAAAACCCTTCTTAGCTTGTTGATGATTGGCTTCAAACTTGACCACTTCTGCATAAGTTTTTATTCTACTACATTTATCACTCCTTGATAGATCATTAAAGTTTGAAAAATGACCCTCCTTTTATTCATTTTTGAAACCAAGACCTATCATATCATAAAAGTATATTTGACTATCCAAAATATTTTAAAGCTGTCCAGTACTCTCCTCAAATTTTTGACATGTCTTTATCTTGATTACATCTTGCTCAACTTGTTCTTCTAAAGTATTTAATTTAATTCTAAAATGGGTGAATTATTCCATATGATTATTCATTTTTGAACAATATTCATAAGATGTTTCAATTACTATGGATATATCTTCACTAAAATCATAATAGACACTTTCATTATCAGAATCTATACTTGTGCTTCAAATATCTCCCTTAGACTGTTAGGCTTACACAAGGGACCTTGATCTGATTCTGGTTGTTGGAATCATAACCAATGAGAGGTGGGGGGGTGAATCAGTGTACAAAATGTTCTTTAACTTTAATATATCATTCATTAATCACTCAAAAAAATGTAGAGATATAGTAATGCATAATCAACCATTCATATGAGCATGAAGTAAGAACATAACACATGAACACAAGATCTATGTGGAAAACACTCATGGAGAATAAAACACACTACCAAAAAACTTTTACTATATTAATATAAGAAATAAATCAGTATTTTAGTGAGGCACCAACCCCACAAGGAGAACTAACCCCTCACTAATGAAGAACTAACTCAACTAGTCCTTTAGCAAGCATCAACTTGTAAAGAGGCACCAACCCCCTAGGTAACGCAACACCAACTCAGTCACCTAGAACCTATGATCAAATTTGGACACCTTTTTCTCACTCAATTTAATATGACCACATTTTTTTCTCTTCTCACTCTTCTGTCTCTCTCAAACAACCTATTAGGCCTCTTCGCTCAACTAGCCCACTTCTTGATAGAATTAGGTCAAATGAATTTGATCATAATATATATAATTATTATTATATATTCATGACATATATAATGGTATTAAATCCATATACATGGTTTCCAAATTTCTATATCATTCGTTCATACCCTTAATATTCTAACTAGTAAATTAGGCTTATTAGACCTTCTTTTCATACTTGACTCTTGATCCCACCCATATTGGTCAAATAAAATCCTAAACATACTTGGATAACCCTTTGAATATATCAAAAAAAAAAATTCACAAGTGAAAAAATAATTACATAGTTCGGTCATTACCCATAAAGACTAAAAACAACCAATAGACCTAATAGAGACCTAATGCAATTAGGCCTTCTCAAAGCACACATTTCACTTTGGCCATATTTTAACACATTTAAACTCCATATCTAGATGAAAAAAAATCATACAAAATTAAATTATACCCTTTATAACCTCACCTTATGTCCCCAACACCATAATCTCATTTCACTCCTTGAACCACATAATTAGGTCTTCTCGCAAGTAGGCCTTCTCACTGCCATAAAGTCTACTTTGAAGATCTAAAGCATACACTCAAATTTTACACATAACCCAATAAAAAATAACATGTATAGATACCAAATTAACTTATGGTTAGAATAATTTTCATTGTATTTCACCAAACATGGCATAAGAATCCAAACAAACCATTTTCATATGCTCACTTAGAACTGTAAATAGGCCTTAAGAACCTAGTCAAGAACCTTTGAATTTTCACACCTTCATAGGAATTTATCATAAAAAAAATGTATTAAAATTAACTTATGATACATATATAAAAAATTTATGTGCATTATATTCTTTATATCTATGCAAAAATACTCAAGAACATCATTATCACTCACACACAAAAAACTGCCTGTAGCTCCAAAAACACAATCATGAAACCCAAGACTTAGAACACTTATGTGAACACTTGTATGAAATTAAAATGGGTTTATATGATAATTAATAATACTTATAAAATATTTAAATATATATATTACAATTTTCAATATCAATATTGGTCTTCCAGACCAATCTCATATCTTTACCCTACATAGACCTCAATGTGTTAGACATGCCACTTTGAGAACAACTTTTTGTTTGTATATGAGATTGAGAAAATATTATTTTCAAGGGGAAAATATGATATAGGTATTAAAAAATTAACCCATACATTTGGATCCATCTCTAATCCACTACAACCCATCCCTAATCTCATTCTCACTTCATTTGGTTTTCTCACTATTTTGCTCATTAGGCCTTTTTAGCGATAGGGCAACTTATATGGACAATTTAGCATAATTAAGGTTTGAAACCTGATCAAAAACTTATATTTGTGAAAATTACAAGTATCACACATAATATTATAATAATTTTCATACTTTGACTTGGTCAACCCTGTCTACAACATCAAAAATTTGAGAAATAAGTGGTTTCCTATAGCTTCCACTCACACTTTTGATATACCAACACCACATGGAGAAACCTAAGAGAGTAATATACAATATAAAATTATCAAAATAGGTTATCCAATCCATTATAATCCATTTACAACAATATCTTTCACATTAGGTCATTATGAGGATTTTAGGAGGGTTTAGACTGCCTTCCATTTTTAGCAATCATTCATAAAGGATTGCCCCTCAAATCCAAAAAAAATGATAGAAAATTTAAGATAGAAGCATTACATAAATATCATGATATTATTTGATCATCATGAAAATTTTACACATGCTAATGAGCAAAATAAATTTCTTCTCGAGTCTGTTATACCTCATTCTATGCACATAAACAACCTCAATACTAATTTCATTATTTTTCCTTTAGTATATGACCTAAAACTTGGTAAAAAATTTTGATATAACCTATCACACCTCTGAAAATGATCTCATGAGCTCTATCACCTTCAGAAATGAACTTGATCCCTCATTAGGCCACACTAGGTCTCTTTGCATATTATGCCTAAACCTGTAAGTCATTCTTAGAACTTAAACATACCTTGAAATATATTGTAATTTTCTCAACACCTCACTATCATGTTATAAAACCTCATAAATTACTCACATACTACCACACATATTCTTACAAGCTTTAGACTACTCACCTCATTATGCTACCAGGTCTATGCCTTCTCACTAGGTCTCTTAAGTACATGGTTCATGAAATCAACCTCAAGAAAAAAAAGACAAATTAGATTAACATAAATGACACTTTAATGACATCAATGACAAATCCATGCATACCTTATAACAAATTCTCAACACCCAGACACTTGCGTCCCAATTAGACGCATATGTAGACACAAGTGTCATATCCCAATGCAAGTGTCCAATAACCTAAAGTCATCTAATTTGAAAATAAAAAATATTATTATTGTTGGCCTAAGTGATTTAATTAGAGATGATATTATCCAAATGGATTTGTATAAATATAATTTCAAAACTCATTCATTCCTAACCTAGAAAAGACCTAGGAAAGACTAAGGCAACTTACTAAAAACATTTTATCAAGCACTAAAGGGATCAAAACTTCCCTATTTTATCCTTTTTTTATATCAACCATAAGGACAACATACCTATAGGTCTGAAGTATTCAAGGATTAGTCCAAGATCTATATTTTCCAAGTTACAAACTAGGTTACTGATGTACTTACTTATCACACATTACATGATTCACATAAAATATGACATGCAAAGGAAAACTACATAAGTTTGAGGCCATATTAAAAGTATTAGTTAAGTAGGCAATGCTCATTAATAGAGGGGTCTTCAGTGAAGCTCAACACAATGTGCCCACTAACCCATTTTTACCATAGCCATAAGGACGATGAAGAACTGGGGCTTTCTCATTTGAAAAGGTGTGATAGTCTATGACCTATATTTGAATGCACTAGAGTGAAGGTGACATAGAGCCCAAAAGCATCTAGGTGGTTACATCTAGTTTTGATAAGTATTTCATACTAGACACCTGCATCTGATCCAGATAGAAGCATCAACATAAACATCCTAGATTTGTGCAAGTGTCTATAGTTATAAAGGTAAAATTTATAGAATTAAGCAACTATTTCAGCATCTAAATCCAAAACACTTTCTGCTTGTTCCAGATCTAGATCAATATCAACATTATATCCAACTAAGTATCATGTGTTCATTATGACTACAACATATATCATAAATATAATTTTTATCTTTAGCATCTTAGTATAATAAATTTAATATATGTTTATCTAAGTTTTAAAAATAATTGACCTACTTTAGAGATCCTCTACCATCCTTGTGCCCTAGGTTATCTCTACTCCTTTAATCCTAGATTGCTCATATCTAGATTTTAAGGTTAAAAACTTACAAAGAATAAAGTATATGTGAAGTAGGAGTATGTTATATCTCAAAATCTCAAAAGAAATATTGTGAAAAAAAAAATCATGCCTAAACAAAATCTTGTAGCTTGAAAGTGGCAATTTTTCTTTTCCTCTCCCACTACCCCCACCCACCCGCCCACCCAAAAAAAAAAAAAACCTTACAAATAGCTCAAAGAATCTCATGGACTATATAAAATTAACTAAATCTGGTTATTAATAAAGTAATTCAAAATACATACATTCACTTAGTAAATGACATTGTTATTTTAGTAATTATATTACAAATTTAGGGAAAAACCACCATCTTTCAATAAGATTCACTTCCTAGTTAAAGATGTGTGTAATTTAAAGAGATACATGATTTAATAGGGTAAGGGGACCATTAATTAGGACTCCTAATTTTGGGGTCCCACATTTTTCATTTTACGCCACCTCTAAATATGAAAAATTGGATTTAGATAGTTTAAATATTTTTAATTTAAATAATTCATCTGAGATGATTTTTCACGTGTTCTAAAGCTATATGATGATTTTTACATCAACATGTTATTTTTTGGTCATTTCTAGGTGTGACCAATAATTGTGAATGGGGGACAAATTAAAAGATACATTATGTGGCATGTTTTGATTGTATGTTGTAGGTGCAAGTTGTTGATAATGTAATGCTTATACAATAACTACTAGTCTCTTTTTATCTTACAATTGGTCCTTTCATCCATAATCTAGGTTACACAATCTAGGTCACAACTATTAGAATCCACCCAACTATTGGTACCCTTCCCCTAACTAAAAACAACTTCAAAAAATAAAAATGAATTTGAAGTGATGATAATGTAAAATAAATAAACTATTTGGGAAATTGAACGAGTTCAACTTCTAACCTTTGCTATCAGGGGTGGAATTATAATGCAACTTATATATAGAGTCCTATAACCATCCTCAAACAAAAATAAGCCTACCAATTTTAGAGTCATAAAATCAATTTTAAGATGCATTGAAGATTTGGGATTTTGAAGCCACAAAGGAGGAAGGGGAAGGCTGAACAAACACACATAGTCATCATACAATCAATCAACCATTTTATTAGTAGTAGGGCCACTTTTATTTTGGTATCATCCCCATTGACATAAATAATCATGGTATATTAAGTTTATATGTTATCGTAGACCAAGCCTAACAACCAATTTAGGATCAAGAACCAATCAATACAAAATGATAGAATTATTTCACGTTGGAAATACTGATGGTTAATAGCCTTTACATTTTCTCAACATTGATGTTATTGGCACAAACATGAATTATTCACATTAATTTTAAGATTTGTGAAAAATTAACGTGATGGAGTTTTCTCACATATTTTTTTAATTTCTTGATTTGTATTTGCACTTATATAGGTTGATGGCTGACTTGTTCATCTATGCATGGTTTTAATTCATTTATGTGATCTACCATTTGTTGAACTCTTTTCCCACAACTACATTGGGCCACATTTCCTCCCCACACTTTTTTTTGGGATAACATAGAAGATGAATCATACAGTTTTAATGGGAAAAGTACATGTTTCTCCTAGAATGATCTCATAACCCAAAAAAAACTTGGTGGTCTTCCAATACCATACTTTTCTCCTCTAACTCTATTTTGATGTTCTATTTTATTCTTTAGATCTTCTATGGTGTTGAAGTTTAAGGTTGAGGTCAAAGTTAAGTGATAAACAAGATGTGAGAGATCCTCATCCAATGATTAATGCATCTTTAGATAAGGAAAGGTAGATGTGAATTAGATTAAGGAGAGGATAATATGTTTGATTTTTAGATAGTAGGGATAAATGATTTTACATCTGGATTCTACTAGCATTTCCTCTGTATAACTTTGGTGAAATTTTTTGGAGTGTATTTTATTCCTGAGTACAATTTACAAAATTCTGAGATAGTCTATGTTTTTGACATATAGGACTATTTTTATGGAGTTTGAAAAAAATATGATTATGATTTTTCTTATATTTAAGACATCAAATCTGAATAGTAATAAAATTTGGAGGAAAATTTGAGACTATTTTGGAGACTCGTTAGTAGGGATGCAAATTAGTATTCTTATTTTTCTCATTTTATTAGTAGTAATCTTGTACTTATTAGTAGTTGAATATGGCTGACATAATATAATAAATTTGAAAACATTATTTTATGATAAGTACACAAGTAGAAACCTATTGAGTATGAAAAATTTAAACAAATTTTTGATCATTTGAATTGTTACCCCAACCATGAATTCTAACAAATAGATCTACCTCTGTAGTTAAGGGTTCCCACCTTCTCTAATTGTCTAATTCATCCTTTCTTATCTATGCTATTGAATAATGGGTGGCAAAATAATAAGATCCAGCTGTGAAAAACTTTTTGGGGTTACTACCAACCACCACCTCTACCTCCACCACTATCACCACCTTGTGGGGAAGCATGTCCACTAAGAGGGAAAAATACGAAATGACTTCTAGAATGACATCAAGAATAGAAATGATTTCACTGATTAATAACACACCCAAGTCCTTGAGAGTGATTGAGGGAAATAATATGAAGGGACCCTAATAGTAATGCATGACTCATTGGTCCAATGGTTGATGAGGTTTTTGAGGTGCTCCACCTACCTCTAGAGTAATATTCTTGGCTTAGACTTAAATCTAAAACATTACATTAAAGAACATATTTATTTCAAAAATAACCTCAAAATCTTTACATAAATAGTTTTATATTAAAATAATTTCATTTATGTCTTTCCAAAGTTTGAAAATAATTTTCAAATGAAAAATGTATCGACTGCCTAAATTTTATAGGATGCTTATCAAATTCCTTGAGTAAGGTTGCCAAGAAAATAACTCAGGGTAAAATAATCTAAAAAAAGAGTTAATCCACATCCAAGCACACTGAGCCAAAGAATAAAACCAAAATATATTCTTAATAGACTCTAGTTGGTTGTAGAGGAGCATTTGAGAATTAAAACCCCCATATGCAAAATAATATCCCCATGTGGAAGGCCTTGACAAAGAAAAAATCAAGCAAACTAGGCTATTTTAAGATCTATAATTCCTTTCCAAATAGTGGAAAATCTCACATTCTAGATAAATAGAGAAGAGTTGAGCTTCCATTAAAGTTTAATATTTTGAAAAGGCACCTACTAGGGTGAGCCAAATTTACCATAGTTTAGGATAGTAATGGGTGAAATATGTATCTATATGTTGTTTCCAATCCGTCAACAAAATAAAAGTGGGAAGAAGACCAATTTTATGAAGATATTCAATGGGGATTACCATGATGATATTATTATTAGTTTCAAAGTCCCCAATAATAAGGTAAAAATTGGATTTGAATGTAGGTCAAGTTAGCCACAAGTGAGATTTCTAACATAACATATCAAAGATGGTGAAAATTACTCACTTGGAAACTTTAAAGCTTTGACTCTAGGCACCTTAGCTAGAGGGTTACCACTATGTGTGAAAATAGGAGAGCACCATACATAGTGACTACTGATGGAGAGGACACATTGAATTGATTACCTACCTACACAAGCCAAGGATTGATGCTCTCCTAATATTTCTAAATTCTCTTGGAAAGAAAGGTATTCTCAATTTGAACAATGACTGAGGTAATGAGGAGGGTGTGGAACCAAATAATTTACAAGCTTGTATTCCATATGGATCTTCATAAGAGATACAATTATTGAGGAAAATATTATTTGTTTCATTCTCATTGATGGCCCTAGTCACCCATTCATCACAAAGAGTATAAGCATGATTTTGAATATCAATAAGGCTCATGCCTCCCACATCCTTATATTTGGAACAATGCTCTCAAGATACATATTGAAAACCCTTTCCACCTTTGGAATTGGCCGATATAAAATATTTAAAGAGATTTTAAAGCTTAACATAGGCAAACTTAGAAGGAGTCCAACATGATGAATAATACACATTGGTCACAGCTAGGACTTTAGAACAAATTTAGATTTTTTCGACTGAAGAAAGAGCTTAGTAATCCATCATGAGAGCTTATTCTTTACCCTCTGGAGCACATAGTTCCATAAATAAGTATGAAATAATTAAAATGCAAAGAGAATACCAAAAAAATTAAACATTTACCCATTTTTAATCCATTTCCATTTAAATTGCAATAAGTATGGAGGGGTAGGTAGGAAGGATTGCATGTAGCATTGAGTTTATCCCACTAGATATTGAAACCAGAAAAGAATAAAATATATAAAGGCATTTCAAAGGAGCTATGATTTAATCCTCTTCAATAAGACTAAAAAATGAGGCATCAACAAAATGGCCATTAGTGAGCTATTAATATGGTTATTTAGGATTAGTAATATATTTAACAAGGCCTTTGGGGGCATAATTAGCCATATAGCCAAAGGATTCAACACAAAGGATGAAAAGAGAAGGGGTGAGAGGGAAACCTTGTCTAATATACCAAAATAAACCAAAATGCGGAGATTATTTTCCATTAATAATAACATAAGTTAGGGAATATTTCATAAGCATATCCATAAACTTGGTGAAATTTGGGTCAAAAATAAAGGATTGAATCATGGCAATAATGAAGGCCATTCACCATAGTTATATGATTTATCAAAATATATCTTAAAAAACATATAAATTTATTTTGAAAACAACCCATTCTTAACAAACACATAATGCTATTTAGAAGACTAAGCCCATTCCATCCCTTCCCAAACAACCAATTATTTTCAATAATGTATCTAATTTGATAAATCTAATTCGCTTATGTCAAACAATAAGGGGCCAAAGGTTTTTGAGCTTGAGATAGAAATCCTTAACAATTATATTGGAAGAGACATTAAATAGAGTGATAAGTCTCCAAATGGAGTTAAGCTTATGATTACTTGCCTTAGGAATGAACTTAATATCCCACCTATTGATAATCTGAATAAGAGATATATAGTGAAAATCTTAAAGATACATTATGTGAAGGTTAAAGCCTACCATATATGATCATTTTTTTTATAATTCATAAGGGATCCCATCAAGACATGGGGATTTATCATTATCTATTTATAGAAATGCCTCATGAAAATCTTCAATAAACAAAATTAGGTCACAAGAAATGATTAATCTGTGGTAACCTAACATGGCACTAGATCAAGATATGTTTGAACAACAAGCTTAGAGGTTTGAGTAAGCTCTTGGATAATGAATAACATAATATAGTTCTTAATGAAGGCTTGGAGGATATCGATTAAATCCATCAACTTTTATTATGCAACTTGAATAAATTTTCTTTGATTATCATAATATTTGGTTCTAAGGTGTTTAAAAAATTCCTTAGAGAGTATTTCACCTATTTTTATCCAATTCATATGATCACATAATTGTGATCATCTAGCCACTATGAATTTTTGGTAAAGAGAGCCAAGTTTCACTATAAGAGTATTATCTAAATGGGATATTTCAAACTTGTGAGTCAGTTGAGTTATTTATTTTGAAGAGGTTATGGGAGAGGGATGATAAAAGGAAAATATATTCCAATCAAAAGTATTTAAGGAAATGGTGGTGTGTTTTATATCATTTTGCCACCTAACAATCCAATTCTTGTCGAAAGAAAGCCTAGGAACAAGGTTCCAAACCATGGATTTTATTCACTTGCACACTAATGTATGGAGAAATTTAGGGTAAATTTAGATGTAAAATGGGCCTCTTAAGAAACCCTAAAAACTTATTTTGTTTTTATTTCACAAATTATTTTAATAAAATTAAAAGTAAGTCACTTAACTACATGGATTAAGTGGGGCCACATATTTATATTATGATTCATAAAAAGACTTATTCATTATACTTTATATTTTTTAGATAGTCATTAAACTTTTTATCTCTCAAAATTTAAACTCAATCTTAAGTTTAAAATTTTTACACAAAATCTAATTTGCTATGTGAAAAAAGTGAAAATACAAAAAAAAAATTAGCTTCTATTTTTTAATTGAATATGAAAAAACAAAAACAAAATTATACTTTCCAATAAAAAAGGAGAGATGGGATAAAACAAATAGAATTATCTTAACTAAAGTGAACTAGTTTATAAGATTTTGTAAGTTGTATATAATAAATAAAAAATATTATATTTTTATTTTAGGTGTCATTATAGGGTACACTGTTATTTTTTTAATGATTTGTATTGTTTTGATATGTCATACTGTATATTTTATGGATTTATTTTGGAGGACTATTTTTAATTAAAATTTCTTGAAATGACAGGATATGGTAAGACTATGGTAGTGCATCAACTAGCCATCAAAAATAAAAACATGTTTGATGATGTTGGGTGGAGTGTATACGTTGATGAATTAAAGTGAGTGGTTTTCAACATTAAAAAAATCCACATAACTTTGTGAGTGGGGTGTGAGCCCTAGTCAATGACTTATGAAGCCCAACATGGAGAGATTAAGGTAACTACCCCACATTTTCCAGTTTCATAAATTGGTGTGAAAACTAACTACTTGTGGCTAAATAAGTGTAGTAGTGGCATACAATAAATAACCCAATATTTTGACTTTTTATAATTATAAAATTCCTAAATCTATAAAATTTTGATGATTATCCCACACAATATACGTACACAGTGGGTTCATCAACCTTATAACATTCCATTATATCACTATCATGATATATTATTGAGGTTCATATCATTACCAAGCCCATCTAGGGTAGAGTAACTATTCTAAAAAAGTGTTGCTCATTAGTTATCATAAAATACGTAACTTGAAAAGGGCAGTGTTAGTCTGGTATGTATTCTTCCTCCTCTACCTCTTGTGAAGATTTTTGAGAGTGGTAAACTATAAACCAATAAGGAAAGAATGGATTAAACACAGTTATGAAGTAGAGGTAAAGTTGTTAAACCCGAAATAGTTAATACTTCTAGTGTACTAAGAGTTTATGATACTATTAATCATAACGAGAGTGTTAGAGATGTCTAGGGCAGTGTAGGCACATCAATAAAATAAAATAAGATTGGTTTAGGTTATACCATTATGACATGCAAGGGTTTGATGACCTGCCACCTTATTAGTGATTTTTTTATTATTCTATTTTCTTCCTCTGGTGGCCATCCAACCATCATTTACCTAAATAATGTCTTTTCCATTCTCAAGAGTGGGTTTAGGAAAGGTTTTTTGGTTAATGAAAAACATATGGTAGTCTTTTGTCTTATGATTAATTGATTAACACTAAAAAAAAGTGTTAGGGAGATTACTATATAGTACCTTTTAAGAAAAATGGGTGGACCTACCTTATATATCAATAAAATCCTTTAAATCATTAGACACATTAATTTCAACATGAACCCTTTTTTGTGAAGAAGTAGAGTAAAATTTGGGTTTATCATGGAAAATAAAACACCCTAATGGAGCAACAAGACAATCAATGAATGCTTAGAGGGGGAAGTGAAGGACTATAAATTTAACCTACACAATGAATTTTATGTTAACTCTATTAGAGACAAAAAATATCTATTCCATCAAGAAGAAACAATTAAGTAATTACTAATAAATCATGAACCATGCTTCATAATAGCTGCACTATGAGCTAGGTCTAAAAATTGAAATTAAAAAATCTTGTAGTCATATCCTGAGTGGCTTCTAGCTTTGATGTCATGAGGGTGTGAAGTGGATTTGACCCAAAATTTTAATAATATTTTGTATGTAATTCTACCCATAAAATAGATAATGAAAATATGTTTCTCAAGTAACTTTAAATCATTATCAAAATCACACATATATAAAATAATACAAGGATTATTTTCCTTAGAGGGAAAAACCTTAACTTGTGAAATATGTTCGGGAAAAAAATTTGGGCCTTCTTAGGTGCCATTGATCCCTTCTAGAGAAGCTCCCGTAATGAAATTAAAAAAAAATTATGGGCCAAATGAGGCCAATAAATAAGAGAGTTACTCCTCTCAAGCACAAAATGACTAATGTCCCTATAATAAATCAAAAGAAGGGATAGAACAAAGGCTAAAATCCCTGCTAATAATTTCTAAAATAGTATGAAAATAAAAAATAATAAAAACCATTATATGACTGCTATATTCAAATAGATATATTTGATTAATGTTGTAGGAATAAAATGCTAAAGGAGAATGAGAGGTATATGTTCTTGAATATTGAGATCTCTGAGGTAAAAATTATTGAATTTTGTGATTATAACAAGTCTAGATCTCTTGGATACAAATAACCTCACACCCATCAATTGAAATTTCCTAAAGGCTATGTGAATAATTTATCTTGATGAGATAGAGAGATGAATCTACGATCTCTCATTATAGTCCATACCCTACCCTCTATTTATAGCATTATGATAGGAGTTTATTGGGTTTACATTATTAATGTGAACATGTCTTAGTAGCCAAGTGAATAATATATGACCATACATACAATGCACTAATGGGTTTCCAAATGAATAATGACTATGTGAAAACTTACCAAAGTTGACTATGTACACCCTACCAATGTCAACCATGTGTACACCTAATTTTTCCATGTACATGCCAACCAAAATTATCTATCTATATACATACTTCTAGGTTAAGGTGATTTATGTTAATCTTACCTATTTTAAGAAAAAAAAACTATTAATTTTATCCAAGTTATAGTTATAACTAGAGTATTACTCTAACATCACCTCAAAAGATAAACTTGGATAAGGAAGAAAAAAGTTTATTAGAATGAGTCCCAAAAAATAAGGTCTAATTAACAACTCATTTAAATTATGATCATGATGAGAAATACCAAAATGTTTCAATATACTTATGTATTCTCTTCCATCTTGAAAAAATACATGGGTAACCAACTATTTTAACCACCAAGTCAACAAGGAAATGGTACTTAATATGAAGATCACTTTGAAACTATAGCGACGTGAACATATCACACCAAGGAAATAATAAAAAATATTTTACCATATCATTGAACTAGGATGATGTCTAAAAAAATAGAGGATGATGTTGAATTAATCTAACACAACTCACATAATATAATTCTAACTAGGATGGGGTTGGCTCCACACCAAAAAACAAATCTTGCATGGGTGGGTAATCCATCATTTAGACAATTTCTTTTTCTTGTGCAGAGAAGAAAAATCACAAAACAATGTCTATCAAACCAAATCAAAACACATTCCCAAGTGATTTGTAAAGAAAAATAATCCACACACACCAACACTCCACAAGTTTCTCAAATAAATATAGGGTGGAAAGGTACATATCCTCAATATGGGTCCCAAAAAATAATAGGGACTTGAACATATCATACCAAGGAAACAATACAAAAGATTTTTCCATAACACTGAACTAAGATGTTGTCTAAAAAAGATAGAGGATGATGTTGAATTATTCTAACACAACTCACATAATATAACTCTAATTAGGATGGTGTTGGTTCTACACCCCAAAAAAAACTTTCATGGGTGGGTAATCCATCGCTTAGACAAATAATGTTATTTGTGCAAAGAAGAGAAATCATCAAAAAGTGTCTATCAAACCAAATCAAAACACATTCCCAAAAAAATCATGAATGGCCTAAGTATGTCAATGAAAAATACTCCACACAAACCATATCTCAAGAAGGTGCCAAGTGATTTGTAAAGAAAAATAATCTACACACACCAACACTCCACAAGTTTCTCAAAGACATATAGGGTGGAAAGGTACATATCCTTAATATGGGTCCCAAAACATAATGTGTATGATGAGGTTCCCATTTATAAATTAAGAGTCAAAACTCATCCCTCTTATAATTTAGATATGTGATGATCAAAATAATCCAATACAATAATATATACAACTTAAATCAAACTAGGGGTCCAAACAAAGTCCCAAAGTGTAGAAGGTATAAGTTTTATATAGATGGCTTCAAACTACAACTATAAGATACAATGATGTAGCTCCAAAAAAACTATGTAGTTATAAAAAGTGGGCCCTAAAAAGGCTTCTATATTCCCAAGGATACGTGAAAAATAATAATAGAAAAAAAAAGCCATATATTTAAAAATTCATTAAAAAATAATATCAAATGGTAGAATATTCTAAAATCATATATACCGCTATAAAGTTATCAAAAGAATGAATGGGGTAAAAAAATAAACTAGAAAGTATGCTTGTATGACCAAGATATTATTGCTGGCAAAATGGTGCTAAAAATGTACACTAGAGAGGGGTATTGAAGAAGATGTTGAATGTGCAGGCATGTGTGTCGTGCAAGTTGAATTTGTTTTATGGTGTGGCAAAAATGTTTTCTAAATAACGATTTTTTTACTATGGAGGTCTAGCCACCTTTAAACCAGACTTGACCCTTTGATCTTCAATAGATTGGAATAGTGTTGAATGAATTTATTTTACAACAAAAATAGTGTCTTGAGATGGAACCAAAGATTTGTTAATTTAAAATACTTAAAAAATTCCCTTTAGTCATTGTACCACATATTACATGCAAAGGTTCAATGCAACTTAATAATGATTTGAACATGTCCCAACAATAAATTTTATACCCATGAAAAATTTCTACAAGGAAAATTTCTAACGGCATTTGGATAGAAAAATAAATTTAGATTTAGAAACTAAATGTGGGCAACCATAGTCAAAGATAATGTTCAAAATAAAAAGGCAACTTGCAAAAGAACACAATGTTTTTTGTAATTTATATTAAATTTTATACCCTATAGATGATTTTAATTGATAGACTAAAAAAATAGATTTAGGAAAATTAGGGGACAATTTTTACCAAACAAAGGGCCAGTCCCATAATTTGACCACTATAGATGCATTTATATGGTCAAATTGAATTAAAATTGCTTTGATTTTTCAGATCTAAACTACAATGTGAGGGGTTTTCCTACAAACATAAAGCATTTGATGTCTATTTAAGATGAAACAAAAGAAATTTTTATTTTTTTGTGCAACTCTAGATGAATATGTGGATTCAAAATATGCTCTAAAATGACTTCATAATCAATCATTCTTTCAATTTATTCTTCAAGTGATAACATGACAATATGAACTGAAAGACAATAGTTGCACCAAAATAAATGGAGAGTGGGATAGATAAAAATGGAGAGGTTATGATCAAAGAATGGCTATGATACTATGTTGATTTTAGGGACTATAAAAAAAATTATCACTTGGATATAAATAACATCACACACATCAATTGAGAATTATATTAAAAAAGTTATATTAAAATGAAAATTAGAAATTACAATACAATAATCCTCCTAAGTTATCTTATTCTAATTCCCATACCTTGACCTCTATTTATAGCATTATGAGGGAAGTTGAGTAGGTTTTACATTTAGTAATGTGAACATGTCGTAGTAGCTAAATGAATAGTGACTATGTTCACACATACCAAAGTTGAATATATGCAAACCTACCAATGTTGAACATATGCATACCTACTAATTTTGAATTGAACCATGTGTATACCACACCTAGTTTAAGGTGACATAGGTTAAACTTACCTAAATTAAGATACAAACTATTAATTTTATCCAAGTTAAACTTAGTTTTTTATCGAAGTTAAACTTATCACTAGAGTATTAATCTAAAAAATTAGAAAGGTCTTGGTGCTCTTGAAATTCTTGGTGATAGATTAAAATTTACTCAAACTTTCATGTTAAAAAATGTATAAGAAATCTAGATTTAATTTAAATATAAATACTAGGATTTGGATAATTTGGATAGAGGGAGGGATTTGTGTTTGAAGAGCTTTTCATTCTCTCTCAAGTTAGAAGAGGTTAACTCACCTCAATATAATTTTTTAAACATAAAATATGTCAGTGATCAATTAGGTGCCATTGGAAAGAAGCTAAAAGAAGATGATTTAATTATGATAACTCTTATAATACTACCTCACTTAATTTTTTTTGAAAAGTTTAATTTTGATTATGAAGATGCTATATCAACTTTGATAGGTTATATAGCAATATTATAAATATTTTTTTAATCATTAAATAATAGGGTTAGGGTCCCTAACCCTTATATTAATAACCAAAAAATCCTTGTAAAAACATTATATAAAAATCAAAGGTACAAGACCACTACCATTTAAGAAACTAAAATTGGCTCATGCAATAGAAACAACTGATATCTATATCCTTCAAAACCAAATCTTACCTAGTAAAACATTTCCACCAAAAACCTAATTTTCAAACTAAATAAATTTTCAACAATCTTCCTTTTTAATCTTATTTTGGATCAATGAATCTAAATGAGTATACAAATTTGAATTGATTTAAATTGTATAAAGTATGTAAATAATACATGAAATAAAATTTAAAAGGTAAAATATGAGTTTAAAAATTACACTTGCTATAAATATACCTATGAGATTTGTTGGGTGAATAGTTTGTCACCAGCTAACTGATGGGCAAAATAGGTCATTTAAACCATAGCTTAGGGAGATTGGTTAGCTAGATGTGTGGGTTTACCACATCAAAAGGGGACAAATCTCTCCTCTCATCAAAGGGAGGTTCCCTGTAACTATGATGAGCTATATACTATATATATGTAGAAAATAACACTCAGGAGTAGGGCAACACCATCCATCTCTCTTTTTTTAGAGATGATGTTCACAAACAAAGGAGAAATCTAGGCTGGAAACATTGAAGGCACTTCTCTTTTTTTAGAAGTGGTCTTGCAGCAAACAACAGAAATCCTTTCTAGTAGTGATAAGTAACAGGTAACAAGGGTGCAATAACCAACAGAATAAAGTGTAGCACAAAGTCTCCACCTCAACTGCCCAAGAGTGAAATACAAAGGATAATGGGGGCACACAGTCATCCCAAAATCCTTTACATAGAAATAAACTAAACACACACACACTAAAGACAATTGTGGAATCACAAATTCTCTCCATAGTTGGCTTCAGGACACCTTCCTGATTACTTCCACTAGTTCTACTTATTTTGTTAAAATGGACAAGAACACATTTAAGAAATAGACATAAGAACAATCCCCTAAATGACACAAGCTATAACAACACAAAATCTAAAACTAACCTACTTTCTCATTCAAACAAAGAAATATGATCAACAATCTAAGCTCAAAGTCTCAATAATCGCCTTTCAATTTTGGCAGAGTTTTGCTTTTATAACCCAAAAGATCTCCTCTACATAAAATAAGAGATTACAATATATAGTAGCCAAGAAAGGCTTGGCACTTTATTTCATGGGATGGTCCATGCCGCATTCAATGCCTTGAATGAATTTTTAGTTTTGTCAAAGAGGACCATGCTAGAACATGGCATTTACCTTAACTATGGCATGTTGATTCATCTCAAATGTCTTTTCCTTAGCATGGGTTGTCTGGTCTTTCACCAAATATCTGTGCAGCTGTCCACTTCACCTTTACTTCATGGGAGAAAAACATGCCATGCCCTTTAATGTTTGAAAACTTAAATATCTACTTGGTGGACTATTCCACCTACTGGAAATAACTCCTACACAAATATTTCTAGTCTTTCCCTCTTTCCTATTTTAATTTGAGCTCTCTGGCTATCTTTTCCCTTTCTACTGGCTCTTTTATCTCCTTCTTCAGCTGGTCTCTAAATTTATTTTTAGGTTCCGTGCCATATTTGAAAATCAATGGATATTTCATTACCCTAAATTTGACATTCGTGAGGATGTCATTGGTTCACTATTTCAATGGTTCGGGTGGCCTTCTCAGCTCCTTGGTTCCATCACTTCTCTGGTTCATTCACTTTTATGTGTTCAAAGCTTCTTTTGAACATTTGAACCCGCTGAATCATTTTGGCTCAAGGTTCAACAGTTTATCCTCTTTCTTAGAAGCCTTTATTTTTCTAAGTCTTTTGAAGCTCAGGTGGCCTTCTTCTTCAATTCCTTTGGAGTTTGTAGAACCAAGCCTGCATAGTTCATAGAAACCAGCCTGTAGAGTTCATAGTTTTCTAAGTCTTTCAAATTTCATAGAAACCAACCTATAGAGTCTATAGAATCTAGCCTATAGAGTCCATAGAAATAGCCTACAGAGTTCATAAAAATCAAGCTTGTAGAGTCCATAGAAATAAGGCCTGCAGAGTCCATAGAAATAAGGCCTACAGAGTGCATAGAAATAAGGCCATGGGCCTTTGATCATTCCTTTAGAAAAAATGTTTTTGGAACCTCTTGAAGGGAAGGTGTCCCTTCAGGCCTTGAGAAAGGTTCATTTCTTGGTTGTCGAGAGCCCCCTAAAAGGGTACCTACCCTTTGAGGTCCTTCAGGTGGTCTTCTCTTCAATTCCTTCAGAAAAAATGTTTGAAGGAATTCCTTTGCATTAACCACTTTCCATTAGGCCTTTGATCGTTCCTTCAGACAAAATGTCTAAAGGAATTTCTTCAGACATTTTGTCTGAATGATTTCCCTTATAAAATTTGGCTACAAAAAATCTTTCTGAAAGATATCTCTTTGTCCCCTTTTGTTCACTACCTCCCACAAGGGTAGTTGGCCTTTGGTTCACTACCCTCTACAAGGGCACTTTCCCTTTGGGCTTTGGGGGACTCCTTTGAACCGTTTGATTAAACTGACTGATTGAACCAACTTTGGTTTAATAGTTCAATGGTTCAATCTTTTGTTCTGCTCATTCAATTGACCACTTAAACCAAATGCTTTGAACCAATCTCATTGAGCCTTTTTGGTTCAAGGTTTAACGGTTCAACAGTTCAATATTTCTTATTTTCATTAAGTCTTTTGAAGTGATTAAACTTGTTGAAGTGGTTGAACTTTGAACTTTTGCCAAAATGCTTAACTCTTTAAGCCTGCTGATGTCATTGAACCTTTGAACTTGTTGGAAGTGGGGTTCAATGGTTCAATGGTTCAATACTTTGTTTGAAGCTTGACGATGAACCTTTTGGTTGAACCTCAATGTTGAACTAACCTTGAAATTGTTTAAGTGTTGGGAACTTGTTTCTTTGTGAGAGCTCACCTGTTGAAGTCATTGAACCTGTTAAACCTACTAGTCCCTTAATTGAAAAATCTTGAATAATGAAGAATTTGAATACTCAGAACAATTTTTGACAAGGGAAGAGAGAATTTTGGCCTGCAGGACCAAAATAGTTCACATGTTGTTCCAAAAATGAGTGACAGATTTTGGGAACAACAAGATTAAGATATTTAGTGTTTTAATGTTCAGTGCAAGATTGAGATAGTGTGTAGGAAACATAAGGTCTAAAATTAGATTGTGAATCACTTAGATCAATAATTAGGTGCTTGGAGCAACCATTGTGAATATACTAGTATGGGGATGTTTACTCTAAATGATAGAATCTCTATCTTTATATTTTTTTATATGTAAAATACCTCTTTATTTTAGTAAATTCCACTTCACCTACTTGTATTTTATCTCTGTGTGTAATATCAGGGGCTAGTTATGTGCACAATATCTAGAAACACGTATCCTTGTCTTTAAAACCCTAAGTCCAATTTATAAACTAGGTTTAGGATTGAAAAATGGAAAAGAGGTGGGTTGAGTTTTTTTTATTCAAGTTTTATGCACACCATAGATAATGGGTTTTCACCCTCTTTTTTTAGGATCAACAATTAATCACTCCAAGGCATGAGTTGTAGGTATGCAGTTTTAGATTAACTAAGTGGTGGAATAGAAACATGTGACTTACATCCCACCAAGGGAAATTATCTCAAGTGATAAAATTAACTTACAAAAACATATATTTATATTAATTCTATATTAAAATAATAAGACAATCCCATGAAAAAGCCAAAAAAGAGGGAAGAGTAGGGTAGAGAAGAAGGCCTATGGACCAAACAAGATGAAACCTTCTAAACGAGCCCTTGAACTAAGGGTTGGACAAATAACTAGGAACTAATGTTTATGCATGCTGATATAAGCACACCAATAATAAAACATTATTAAGAATCTAAATAAATATGGATACAATAAACTTAAACATCTATAATAGAAGGTTTCTATATTTATAAGATCATTTTTGCACATCTACAAGGGGGATTATGATTAAGACACAAAAAGCATTCAAATTAGTAGTAGCATAATATTAATAACTATATTGAAAGGAAAAATCATGCACAACTGAAAGATTAAGATACCAAAATGACATAACTTTTTATAAGATTCATAGGTTTAGAGAAGAATCAAATTTGCACATCAAAACTAATTATAGAAAAATCCATAGAATTTCCTATTAATCTCAATAGCCAAAACTCTCCTATCTTTGGAATTGGGAGGATATAAATATAAATAAGCTTAGGATGGGGACAACTCATCTATCAAGCAAAGTCTAAAATTACATGTCCAAAAAAGGAATGATGTGTAAATTCTCATGAAAGCCTAAATATACAATGGTGTTTACCTAGAATAGAATTATTTGATTAAAATATAATAAATATGTGCTAAATAAATTAGGAAGTAATAGTTTTAACTTATCTGAATCATGTAAATACATACATATTTAAGGGGGTGCTAATGTGGCACCACTGAAAGAAGAAAAACAATGGGGTAATAACTGTAGAAATTAAAGTGGATGTAACTATTGTAGTAACTTGAGTTATAGCTAGAATATACACTGTCATTTTAGATATGGCAAAAGTTACCACAAATGTAGTTATAGTGATGAATATTAGAAGTTGCACATATGATTTTGGGCTTCACATTTGTGTCTTTGTTATCTACTTATGTGGCTGAGGGACATGCATTGGTGTATCGCTAATCCACTTGTAATTGAGATATGTCTTGAGATAATTTATTTTTTGGCCATGGGTTAATGAGATGATGACATGTGGATGACTCTTACTACTCTGATTACCAAGGATATTCTATATGAGGAACTATGTTAACATCATCTTCGATTGAGTATGATGATGATGCATGGATGGATCTCGCTACTCTGCTTACTCAAGATATTTGTAATGACACCATTATACTAACCTAGAGGCAACACCCACAAAGTTTTATTGCTCTACTTGCCCAAAATAATTCATACAAGGGACTTTGTTGATGTCACCTCTAGGTGAGTAGGATGATGATGTGGATGACTCTCGTTACTCCACTTGCTCAGGATAATCCACATGAGGTATTCTATTGACATCACCTCTGAGTGAGTAGGATGATGATGCATGGGAATTTATTATTGCTCTACTTGATATTTAGGATTCATACAATGTGCAAATATTTAATACTTCTTGTTTAGTGGGATGATGAATTTTGACAAGATTTTAATGATTTATTTTCCTAGGTGACTTATGTTCTTCACTTGGGTTTTGACTAATCAAAATGATGCCACATGGAAAAATTATATGAGTCGAGAAGTGTCTTGGGGAAACACTTAAGTGCATAATAACTTATTTAAGACACAACATAGGTAAAGAACCAATCTAAAATCATAACACATTAGTTTAATTAGTCAATCAATCGTAAATCAAACTTACACATGAGTACTAAATTAAAGGACAATCAAAGGCAAAAAGTGAATCCTATAATATGGATTGTGCATAAATTAGATTCTCTTATAAATTTGAAATATACAACAAACCTTGAATTGACCTTAATTTTATGTTTTTCAAATTTTGCATCATAGACTTGTGGTATAAGATCAAAGATTAAGAAATTAGATTAATAGTGGGTCCCTATTTGGATTTTAAAATGGGGTATGTGTATCAGGACATAAAAAATGGTGAATCAAAGGAGAAAATTCTCCTGAGTATTTGAGAACCCAGAATATAAATAATGCCTCATAACAAAACTTCAACTCTATTGATAAAGTAATAAATAAACCAAACCCTGAAAAGGACTCCTACTTACTCATGCAACATACTAACCCTTTCCATTCCTTGGATTTGAGTGTGTGATTTTTTCAAAATTAATTTTCCCTAGTTATGAGAGTTTTAACAAAGACTTGATTAAACACTATAGATTTCATTTTGACCTCAGATTTTGTAATTAATTAGTAAGGGAATCTTGGGATTTACTCTACTGCTAGATAGGTGTTCATAGCCTCAATAAATATACCTTTGATTTGAATCTAAGCATTGCTCTACTTCTAGTTAGGTGTCTATAGACCCAATAAAGATTACTTGAATTACATATCTTCTATTAGTTTGTATGATCTTATTTTAAACACAAATATAAGAAGGGTTTGGATCACCATTGGCTTGGTGTATGTATAAGAAAATTTATTTTAACCAATATGTCCTTGTCAATATGTATCCATTTGTATGTTTATTATCTCCCATCCAAGTTTTAGCATGTAATTGTGTAGTTAATATTTGTAAATAGAAAGTATTTGTAAATTTTTCATGACTATATCAGTGTAAATCCCATAGGTCTAGTAAACTCATTCAGTCTAAGAAGAACTTAATTCAATCATAACACATACCTTAATCCTAGAATCTCAAGTACTACTAGAATGAATCCTTGTGAAAACTAATTTTGCATCCTTTTTAATCATCCCCTTATTTTTGGCAAGTCTTTTGCAACTTGAACATAAGAAATTAGTTGGTATGTTCTATAATTTTAGAAAACTAATATAGAAAGCACACCAACTAGTATACTGAAAGTAAATGTATAAATCAGAAAATATAATCTAACAAAATAGGAAAGATTAAGCTAGAAAGTAGGAAATATAGAAATCAAGAAATCTACTTGGAATCTAAAAAAAACTCCAAAAAAATTTTGGAGGGTGGGTTTGGAAACTTTGTGTAGAATGTCTCCCACTCTTTGGTAGGAGCAAGACTTTCCATTAAAGTCCCCAAATGTTCAATGACATCTTTATATTTCTTTGACAATTCTTTTATTTTATTTCTCTTAAACCCAAAACAATTTTCATGCATGTATTTAACATAATCATCTTTTTTAATTCCAAAATCAAAATAAACATTGGCATATGAAATATTTACCTTTTAAGTCTTGTCAAACATAAACATATGATTTATTTACTTTAAGTTTGGTGAATATGATGTTTGGATCAAGAGGTTCAATAAATACCAATTCTTGGAAATTTGAATCATCTGATAAACAAGAATATTTTTTAACTTCTTATTGCATGTGTTGATTATGCTCTTTTGGATTTGAAATATCTTTGTATTCATCATCATCTAAAATTTCTTCTTCCTCTTCAATCACATCATGATTTATACAAGTAGAAGCTTCATGATCAACTTCCTCATACTAAAAGGCTTCTTTTGGAATAATGATACTATCCTAAACTTTTTGATTATGTGACATAATACTTTGAAAAGAGTATAGATCCTTCACTTGAACTCTATTTGTGCATGGTAACTGATTATCCACACAAATAGCTTATAAACAATTTAAAACCAAAGTACTTTCTACATATATTCTCAAAAAAGTGGAGGTTAATGGATCTAAAGCATGCAAATACATATCTGAAACCATTGTTTCAGAAGGTATATGATCAATTGGTATTTTTTTTTTGAAATCCAAAATTAAAATCCCTAATTAGATTATGAGGTTATCTTTTGATCATAATAAATTATTTTAGTAAAACATAAGCATCAATCATTTGACTAAATTGAAACAAAAATTGATCTTCAAAACTCTTCCAACTAGTGATAGAATTATGTTCCAAGCCTAAAAAACCAATCATAATTTTTTCCCTCTAAAGTAAAAGGAAATAATCTACAACCTACATATTTAAATTTCACATTTAAAACATTCATACAAGATTTATAAGAAACAAGATGTTCTTCAATAATTATTTTGAAAACTAGGAAGAAAATCAAATGAATCATTTGGTAAATCATGTTGAATACTTGAGATGTTTATGAGTGATTCACTAAGCCAAGTCATTATTATTATTATTATTATTATTATTATTATTATTATTATTATTATTATTATTAGATTTTAACAAGCAATTGAAATAAAATGATGTATTATATAAAAATTAATCACAAGAGGTCCTCCTTATAGCACTAATTTTATGTTTATGTGGGTTTTATAAACACCATAGACAATAAGTTTTTACCCTCTCATTTTAAGATCGTTGATTAATCACTCTAGGACATGAGTTATAGGTATTCAGTTTTAGATTAACCAAGTGGTGGAAAAGAATCATGCAACCTACATCCCATCAAGGGTAATGCACTCAAATGATCAAATTAACATCCAAATACATATATTTACTATGATTCTATATTAAAATAATAATAAGATCCCATAAAAAAACTTAAAAAAGGGAAGAGTAGGGAAAATAAGAAATCTTGTGGACCAAACAAGATGAAGCCTTTCTAAGCCAACCCTTTAACTAGGGGGTTAGACAAGAAACCAGGAACCAATGTTGACTACAAGATGATTTAAGCACACCACCAGTAAATCATAATTAAGAGTCTAAGGAAACATGCATATAGTAAACTTAAGCATATACAATCAAAGGTTGTCATATTTGTAATATTTTATTTGCACATCTACAAGTGGGGGTTATGATTAATACAGACATGGAATTCAAATTAGAAGTAACAAAATATGATTAACTATATTTAAAAGACAAATCATGCACAACCAAAAGACTAAGATAAAAAAATGATAGAATTTCTTACAAGACTCATAGGTTTGGAGAATAATCAGATTTACATATCAGGATCAATTTTAAAATAATCTATAGAATTTCTTATTAATCTCAATAGACAAAATTATCCTCCCTTTGGGATTAATAGGATGAAAATATATATAAGCTTAGAATGGGGACACCTCATCTCTCAATCAAAGTCTAAAATTATATGTCCAAAAATATAATGAAGTGTCAATTCTCATGCAAAACTTGCATGTACTATAGTGTTTGCCCAAAATAGAATTCTTTGACTAAAATATAATATATATGTGCCAAATAAATTTAGAGCTAACATTTTCAACTTAGCTGAATCATGCAAATACATATGTATTTAAGGGGATGCTGATGTGGCACCATTGGAAGAAGAACATGATGGGGTAATAGTTGTATAAACTAAAGTAGATGAAACTACTATAACAACTTGAGTTATAGCTGGAACAAACACTATCATTATTTCTACACCAGAAGTTACTGCCAATGTAGTTGTAGCAGTGAGTATTAGAAGTGGCATATATGTTGACTGTAAGAATATAATGTATTAATTTACCAATTTGAGTGAATTAATGGTAACAATGTCTTGCACTCCATCTCTTATATATTCTTTCCATTTGAATTTTCATAATATTGATTTTTGTGTATTTTATTTCCATGTGGCTTTTTTTTACCTACTCTTGGGTGCCTAACTAACATAATGTGATAGTTGGCTCTTTTTTATACTTTTGAGCTTGGCATTCATGTCTTTATTATCTAATTATGTGGCTAAGGGACATGCATCTACATATCACTACTCCACTCATAATTAAGCTATGGCCTATTGTAATTTATTCTTTTGGCCATGTGTTAGTAATATGATGACATTTAGATGGATCTCACTACTTTGATTGCCTAAGATATTCTATATGAATAACTCTACTAAAGTTATCTCTAGGTGAGAAGGATAATGATGCATGGATGGATCTCACTATTCCACTTACCTAGGATATTCATACAAATAACTCTACTGATATCACCTCTAGGTTAGAAAGATAATGTCATGTGGATGTATCTCACTGCTCCACTTACCCAGGATAATCTATATGAGGGATTATATTAACACCAATGCCAGGTGAGTAAGATGATGACATGTGGATGGTTCTTATTACTTTTTTTTCTTGAGATAATCCATATGAAGGGCTCTACTAATGTCACCTCCAGGTGAGTAGGATGATGATGCATGGATTACTCTCGTTACTCTAATTGACAATTATGCTTCATGAAATATGCAAATATTGAATACTTTCAGGTTAGTGGGATGATGAAATTTGGTAATATCTTGATGATCTACTTTCCTAGATGACTTATGTTCTTCACTTGGGTTTTATGTAATAAAAATGATGTCACATTGTAAAATTAGGTGGGCTAGGAAGCATCTTAGGGAAACATTTAAGTGCATAATAACCAGCTTAAGACAAAACATAGGCAAAGAACCAATATAAAATCATAACACATCGAACCTATTAATCATTCAATCATAAATAAAACCTACTCATAAGTACTAAATCAAGGGAAAATCAAAGATAAAAAGTGAACTATATAAGATGGATTGTGCACAACTTCGATTCTCCTATAACTTTGAAACATGCTAAAAACTTTAAATTAAACTTAAGTTTATGCTTTTCAAATTCCACCTCATATATTTTTGATTCATAAGACCACATATTAAGATATTCAATCAATAGTATGTCCCTATTTGGATTTTAAAATGGGGTGTGTGTCAGGGCACAACAAATTTGAATTTACCACTCCCCAACAATTTAAATTTACCACTACTCAATGAATTGTTAAGCATTATCTACATATACAATACTCTGTAGAGGGAATTCAAATGACATTTAGCTCTCCTCATTAGGTGTATCTGTGTAATGTTTCTTGTTTAATAAATGCAATATATAGTTTAAATTTTGGCACTTAGAAAATGGAAAACTTGACTTGGTTTAGATGCTTAATTTTTTTGATAAGGTATTTTCCTTATGAGCAATTTATGGATTTGGAAGCTTATGGTAGTCCATTAAAATATGCAAGTGTTAGAATAGGCTTGTTTGAAAATGTTAGATGATCAAATAGCCTTAAACATATTATGTATTTATATGGAACTATTTGGATACTTTTTGAAGCCACCGACTTGTGAAACAAAAAAAATGACCTTTGAAGATGATTTGAATTTGAAAAATGATTGTTTCTCAGTGTGAGGATGAGTATGTTAGGATGCTCAAGGAATTCTATAGGTATCTGAGTTTTTCAAACTTATGTGAAGGATATTAATATTGATCTTAAGATTTGAAGATAGTCTAAGTATTATAATGAGCATATTAGACATAAACTATGGGATTTATGTAGGTGATTGATAGAAAATTGGGAAGATCAGACCCATAAATAACATGAAAATAAAAAATAAAGGTGTATAAGAGTCATATATGTATGCACAAGTCATCTAAGGTGACGGTAGATTAATACTGACATTGAAAAATGTCTCATACCATGTTTTAGTGTCTAACAATTCCTCTATTTTATTCTAGTATTGAAATTAAACACAATGTTATAATAAAAGGATAAATAGATGTACTTGAATGTGTACAACATAATTTATCTATGGGATAAATCTTATATTATGCAACTTGCTCAAAGAACTATTGTAATGAACATGCAGTGATAAATGCCCATATATGAAAATGAAATTGAAACTTTTGAAATGTAAAGAACAAGGAGGGAATACACCTATAAGTGGGTGACCTATGTTGCCCCCCTTATGATCCTTTGAAGATGCTACTTCCCACTAAAGCATTGAGGAATTATGTTTCCTACTAAAAAATTGAAGAAATGGATTTATTGTTGAAGAATTTGGAGAATTACGATGATCATGCCCTAATGGAGAAATTATATAAGACAAGAGCCATGGGTTGGGAAAATAAATGCCTCAACCCTCATGAGTAGTGATAGGTCATTGAATGTGTAAAATATCTATCACAATACTCATTTAGCTAAAGTTGAACCTTAGGATGAAAGGGGGAACCTATGCTAGGATCATGAATCAATCACTACTAATGGACTTATAAATTCAATATGTAACCTTTGGTACCATCAATGCCATGCTCTTAAGTATAAAATTCTTAGTGTGTGTGCATGAAGATTCTTCATGTCCTATAATTTGTCTAATTGGTTCCAAAATATAAAAAAACACTAATAGACTTATGAATAATATTCATGTCCCAAATATATATTTTCGATTGAGAGTAAAAGGCAAGTTTTGGATAGGTCCCATCCCAGTTACATTAAACAAGCCAACAACAGTTGGACCCCAAATTTTGTATTAATTTATTCTAAGTAATTATTGGAAATGATGCAAAAGATAGAGGCACCAAAGTGAGCCAAAGAATGGGAGAGCCAAAATGTGAAATTATTTGGCATAGGAGAAGAAAGTCATGAAGAATAAGGATGTAAAAAACATAGAGGAACTAAGGATGAAAGACTCAGATAATAGCATATGACTTGGACAAGGGCACAAAAACTAGATATGGTTAAGAAGTGGTTGGAGTGAGAATTAAAGGAGAATAGTCAAGCATGAATCTAGCACTAGTTCACAAGATGATAGGTGCATGCTAATGGATATATAACATAAAAGGGGTATTTAGGTGGAATCATTAATTAACAAGTCATTTTATCCATATTAATACTATAATAGAATGGTTAGGGTAAAACCATGTATAAATAACCCCTAGTTTTACTTAGAGAGCTTATTTTTTTGTAATGGTAATCTTGTAATTATAATATGAGCTTAATCATGATCCTGATATGTGTTGTGACATGTGTATGGTGATATTTGATATTTAATGAGATAAAATACTTGTGCTACTAAAATACCTTTGGCAATCTTGTTAGAAATCAATGGTACTACTATTTTTATCAATTTACATAGATATTTGTATGTGATGATTAGTTTAAGTATGGAATAAGATTGTTAGGATTATATATACTATGATGTTTATGGTTAAGAACCATGTGCTTGTTCAATCATCCTAATATAGGGAAATCAAGGAATATACCACCATGTGATCAAACCAACATGAACTAGTCTTAAGTTGCATGTTTCAGGTGAGTGTATGAGGTCATTTCTTAGATAATATGCCATTGCACTAGCTCGTTGGTCCACTTATTATATTTATATGAGTGACTAAGATAAATCATGCTAGACTAAAGGAAAATAACCCAACATTTTGGTTCCATTATAGGACTTGTTTCACTTGTTAACATGATGGTATAAAAATGCTCGAGTGACTTTATTTGGAGAATATTGGGCACTAGATTGGTACAAAAGAATAAAAATTTATGTTATAGTATATTGAACCATGAGTTTCTGCACATACGTGGGAAAAGAAACATCTATATGATTCTATGTATAAAATATTATTTTTAGAAAGACCCATGTACTTATATGCTTGGTTTTTGGCATATTTTCAAAAACATTCAAGAAATTAGGGGCATAAGGCTTCTTGGTCAATAGAGTGTCATACGACCTTGTCCAAGTTGGAAACTACTTGGACATGAGAAGTAGATGTTTGATGGAAGGGAATGCTTAACTTTTTTTATTTTGGAATATGTGGTCTCTACATATTCTTGTCTAGAAGAAGTAAAATTTAGCTTATTAAGAGTGTCACATGTAAGGTATATTAAATAGTTACCTTTAGAGATTATAAATATTATGGTTAATTTTGGGCTTGGGAAATTTCTTATGGATGGATAAAATCTCTCACACATGAACAACATGACTAGTGGGGAAATGAATGGGTATACATTGGTATGATATTTGGAGTTTAGAATGGAAGTTGGGTACTGATAACTACATAAGCAAAAGTATGATGAGGCTAGGCATAGGGATATGAGAGGTAGTGAGGCAGGGATCAATGGGAAAGTGCCTTAGGAATCCACAAGAGAGAAAAAATGCACAATGAGTATCCTTGAACATAGGTCTCTACCCTTAAATAACATAGGTACACATGGAAGGAGTAGGATAAACATTGATATTTGAACCCAATATAGATATAATTATTGAAAGAGATTGGGATATTGATAGTGTGAAATCTAAAGAATTTGAAGCTGAGCTAGTAGGGGAATATTTGAAAGTGCAAGTTCAGTAGAAATTTACCTTTAAAATTTAATTTTACATTGTAGGTAGACCTATGGCTCACCTTGTAATTACAAGTGGATCTAATATAAATAGTGGGAAAACTACAGGCCCAACCATATCAAATAAACCTTCCTCAGTGCCCATTATTTCTAGTGCACTTGTTGCCACATGATGCATGGGAGGAAGTATTGGTGGTGGTTCTATTAGAGGATGATAAAATGGAAGTGATGGAGGTATTAGCATAGCTCCACCATAGGATTCATGAGGGACTACAAGAGTGCAATAATAGGGTCAAATATAACCACAAAGTGCACCTATGGTAAACTATGAGATGACACTTCATCTCTTTGAATATTGAGGCATAAAAATGTGGCATTCATAAGTATGAACTCATTTGGTGAGCATGGGGTATCAATTATTTAGAATGAAAGGATACTCAATTTACCACTAATTTATTGGCATTCATGCATAAATGTTACTACAAATTTGACCCTAATCATGATTTTATGAATTATGAATTATTGAAAACTATTTTTCTCCAAGAATTGGACATCTTAGAGTCTGAACAATAGAGTATCTCTACCCTCAAGGATATCAAAAAAGAGTTCACTAAGAGTGTGAATGAGTATGATGCCAATTTCAAAATGATTATTTCAAAACTATAATTTGAGATTAACCCAACACATCATGCTTAATGGTTTATGGGAGGGATATTACTTCATTTTCATCAAGCTTTATCCCAAAAGGCCTTTACCAACCCATGCGAGGCATTGGAAGTTATGGGAAGTATAGAATGAGGATCAACCCATTTATGGAGGCTTATATTTATAATATGGTTTCTTAGTTAGAGAAGCTAACAAATAATAATGATTATGACACACATAAAAGCCTATGGTGTATTGAATATGAAGTAGAGGGCTATAAAGAGAATAACTACCCATGAAGGAATGTTCTATCCATAATAAAATAGTCTTGTGAGATCTATCAAGAGGATCATGATGTAATAAGTTTTCCTTTTCTCTAGCATGATACTTAGGCTAACGTGTCACTATAATATAAAATATGTGATGTATACACACATGATACTAATGACTACTGAGTCATCAATGAGATTCATGAAGAATGCACAAGAGGAACTCACCAAACTTATACTGCTAATAATTAAGAGGTTGTTGGAGGTTGATATTTATAGGTTTGAGGACATGGAAATGGATGTGTGGGTGGTTATTTTACACCTAGGACCTGTTATAAGTGTGAATCTCCAAATCACTACCATTGTGATTTTTTGATTCAACCAACTTACATCTTTTGTAAGAGTAAGTATCATCTAGAAGAATTCCTTGACTTATATGTGTCTATCATGAAATAACATAATCAAAAGGTGATAAAATGAAAAAATCTAGGTGTTTAGTGAATAATAGGCCTTACCAACCCACCAATTAGAGATAAGGTCAATATTACAACATGAAGTGGTGCTTATTCCCAACTAACTTTAAATTCACCTATGGAAAAGGTTCAACATGAATAACCTTAAGCTCAAAACTACCCTGATGCTAAAAAATAAAAGGACTTTTTACATGACATGAAGGCCTTAGTATGTGAACTACAAGGAAAAATTGAGTTTTCTAAGGAGAAGGATGATACCATGAATGTTGAGATGCAAAGAGAAACTATCTCAATAGACTCAGGGTAGGATGAATTTTGAGAGATATGGAAGCTTCTTAGTGAGAACATCATCCTATTCCTTAAGAACTAGATATGACAACAAATGACCAAGAATTTAGTAGATCATCATTTAAACCATGCATAATGACAAGAGATTCATGTCCAAACCAATCTTAAATGTGACAAAGAGGTCATTGTGAATGCATCTATTGACAGTTGGATGATATGAGATATATTGATGGACACTAGTGCATAAGTCAATGTTCTCATGAAGGATAATAATAGTCCAACTCTACAACCTTCCCTACATGTTTTATTCATGGATAATAAGACTTGGGTAGTTCCTATAGTCATTCTTATGTATGCCATCATCAACATATTAGGTGACCTATTCAAAGGTGATTTTAAAGTAATTGAACTAGTTGAAGCAGATGTTGTTCTAGCTCTATTGGGTTGACTATGGTGCTATGCTAATAATGATGATTTACATTTCAAGAAACATTACATCATCTTTGATAATGACACCCAATGCATGGTCATTCCTATCAATATTGACCAAGGCCCCCCTTTTGTAAAAATAATTAATCTTGATGAGGACCTCAACCACATTTATAATATCATGACATAAAGAAATGAATATGTATATCCTACTTCTAATGGTCTATTTCAATGGGGATATGCATAATTCATGTCTAACATCATCATTTCTTATGAACATTAGGTTTACAAAGCATATTATCTAATAGGATGAGGATGTGCTATAGTTGGCTGAGAGATAAATGTTCCATGCAAGTTGGCTAAACTCTATAAGTCTATTTGACTCATTGGTAGATGCCTAATAAATGCACCACCCTCCTATTTAGACTAATAACCTATGTTTCATGGTTAAATCAAAGTTCAAGAGTACTTAAAGTAATTAGAGTATTACTATGTTTTAAAAAATGAATGTATGCATGCACTCCCTATTTTACTTCAAGGAACAACTACTTATTGGTGGGCTACTTATCAATACAAGTTATTGACATGGGACTAGGTACATGATGAAATACATCATCAATTTCACCATGAAAACTATGTTCGTGCCACACTCAATTATAATTGTGTTAATTTCCTAGATGACCATATAGACATCTATGAGAATCCTTGGACTATTGACAAGACATTTCTACCAAAATCTTTATAGATTCATGCATTTTATGGAACTCTGCATGCTTGGGATAGAGCATGGTATATTCATTAATAAATGCACATAGATACACATACCTTAGAGTGAATCAAACATGGTCTACTCACCACATTTACATTTTATTCACCATGATCAGATCTGAATTTATCCTTGAAAGTAATTTGTAAGTAGTACTAGGTGATTGAGCACCACTTGAAGATAGAATACAGACCATACATGGTGTAATTATGGATGATTTGACCATCTTCTAAGAAACTGATACTCTAATAAGGGTTTAGTTGGAACTTGATGCCCACTTAGAATATGGCAATAGTGAATATATCTAAAAGGGTAAGAAAAAGGTTGTATGTCAAGTAGACGAGGGTACTAGCACTGATCCACTAGAGCTAGCATTCAACCACTTAATCTTGTGTTGGGGTGAGGGGAGAGGTGGATAAATCCAAGAACAAACACACCTGTTCTAATTCCACCTCCTAGGATCTTGCTCCTCAGAAAGAGCACAGTATGATTACCAAATATAAGCAATTGAATATGCGGAAATAACCAGAAACACAAGTAACTAGAATTCACCAATAGCACAGAATATGAGAGACAATACACTATCTTGTATTAACACTAACAGAAAAGAATACAACAAAGAGCCGCCACACTCTTTCACCTTACAGAGATTCGCCACACCTCAAGTGTTCAGTAATTCTTCTCACACACACTCTCCTACACAAAAAATGGTCCCAACAACCAACTCACACACAGAATTGGTGTTCACCTCACCAACCAGTCAGTAATAACCCTACCGGTACATCAAGCACTCTATAACACTTCAAGCTGATCTCTCATGAACTTGCAACCTATAATTAAAAGACCAAACTTACATGTAGATCCCCAATGAGCTTGCAACAACCTGCAACTCACAGATCTTACAACTAGAAGGAACTCTTCCTTTCTATCTCATGCCTTATACAATACATGCCAATGGGTCTATAAATAGATCCCTAACTCAAACAATAACTTAGACTCTTAATTTAGACAATTGTCCTCGCAGCCCAAGACTCTAACTGGTCTCAACATGCAAACTCTTTGTTCACTTAACTAACTGTTTGTGAAACGAGTAGTTCTGGAACACACAGGTGACCGATGTCAGTCCCTGCTTGTCTAGTTCTACCGACGTCAGCCGACTTCCTGCCGTCGCCGGTGGCCTTCTGCACTGGACTCCGCCGACGTCGATCCTGCTGTCGACGCCGGTTCCTGTAGAACTCAGCAACCATCTGTTCCTTAGTTTGCAAAGGTTGAAGCTTTTAGCTCCATAACCTAATAATCTCCCACTTGGAGATAAACAGCTGCAACCTATACCTGTACCTATACACCATCTAGTTTGTTCCCTTGGCTATGTATCCATCTTCAAAATCACCCTTGAAGACCAACCACCACAAAATCCGTGGTGCAAAACCTGTCATCCAGATTACCTACCACATCCACATCTACAACCATGTAGAAATAAACCTGAACTTGCATAGCATGTGCACCTGCTACTAGTCCCTGTAAGAATCCACTGAACTGCCCTCCAATGGTTCTCTCCCAGATTGGCTCCTAACTTGTGACAACTCCCACTGCTTGGGAAAACTCAGGTTTAGTACATACCATGCACTCAACCTCATTATGTGAATCAAGACACCTGTTCATAGAACTGTCCAACCATCAGCGTGCTAATCGGTTTCACACAATCATCCTGAAACAAAGTCAACACATGACCTTCCATGTCTCTAGAACACACTCTTGCCAAAGAATCTTGCTGCTCCCAGATTCTCCATGACAAACACCTGAACTAGCTTTACCTTCAGTTCAGCAATACCTGTATATGTAACCCTGCAACGAGCACATCATATAGAAATAGGATAGTGTAGCTAATACTATCCAACCTGGTAAAGAGAAATACAATGAATAAACCTCCATTGCCCTGCAGCTAATACAAGATCATATACCCTGATCTTCCATCTCACGTATCCATTTCTGCTCTTCTTTATCCTTAACATCCATTCGTCTCTCAGTGCTTACTTCTAGCCGACAACACTACCCAAAACACCTGTTTGGTTCTCCTCCAAGGAATCACATCCTCATTCATGCCTAGCTCCCACTGTTTCCTGGATCTACCTGTTCTGCTTCTTCAATAACTTCCTGGTCCTATGCCATAAGTGAGCAACAAGTACTGTAAAGAAGGGAAATGATGAATTTAAGAACTTACTTACACCTTCAGTCCTCCATATGGGTGCTTGAGACTCCATGACAGCTTGCTGTCCACCCAAAATTCGTCTCAGTGACCGATGCTGGTCACATCTCAGTCTACAGCCAATCGATGTCAGTTCCCTGCGACTGCCTCTCTGCCGACATCGGTTTCCCCTGGCCGACGCCGGTCTCTGTCTGCCCCGAGCCACCGACATCGGGCTGCACATAGCCGACGTCGGTCCCTGTCTGGACACCGATGCCGATTTTCCTGCCGACGTCGGTCTCTGTGTTTTTCTTGTGAGACCTGACTTTTTCTCGCGAGCTCCTTTTGGATCAAACCCTTGTCTAAATTACCCTTGCTTTGCTCAAAATTCCTCTGCATCTTGTGCTAAACTTTGTCTGTCACTTTCTCCTTGAAAACCAAGGCTTTCCTGTTCTTGTCACTATCATCGAATTCCTCAAGAAACCTCACCTTCTTCTTCTGCATACAGAAACCACGATCCATACCTTCCAAATCTGAAAGCATACTCTTTGACTCAAGAACCAACATCTCCTTCTTATCTATGTGACCAAGCCTATCAAGCCACATCTCTGAATCTACAGCTGAAGTAGATAACTCAGAAAGAGAATTAGTAAAACAAGTAGATAGATAAAGCGTACCTACTTTCTTACCTCTAGCTACAACAAGTGTACCCTTGGTAACCTTCCAAGAGTCCGCTGTGAGAGTACTGTGCAACCCTCTTCACCCAAACTTCTAACAGAAATCAGATTCCGCTTCAGAACTGGGACGTGCATGACCTCCTTTAACACCCATGTGTTACCTGTCTGCAATTTTAGCTTCACTTTGCCTTTGCCAACAATCTGACAAGGCTTACCATCCCCTACACAAATTTCTCCAAAATCTCCCTGGACATACTCATGAAAAAATTCCCTATGTGGGGATGCATGAAAAGAGGCACCAGAATCTAATACCCAAGATTCTAATTTATCCAAAGAACATACCAGAGCATCCTGTGCAACGTAACCTGCAATATCTGCTTCTTCTTCATGTTCTTCATGCTGATCTGTACTCGATCTACAATCTCTCTTTAAGTGCCCTTGCTTTCCACATTTCCAGCAGGTTATTCTGCCATACCTGGACTTGGATCTCTTGCCCATCTTCGACCTTGATCTCCCACGCTCTATCTTCTCTCTTGGCCTTCCTCTTCCTTCAACACTCAAAGCATCTCCAGATGATTCCCCTATGCTTTTCCTGCGTATCTCTTCGTTCAAGATCACACTCACAATATCATCCACTTTTAAGACTTTTGAAGGAGACACAGTATTAGAAACTGCCATTACCAAACCTTCCCAACTTTCAGGTAATGAACACAAGATTAAGAGAGCTCTTATTTCATCATCAAATACAATATTGACTGAACTTAACTGGTTTACTAAACCATGGAAATCACTAAGATGTCTATGAACAGATCCACCTTCCAACATTTGCAAATTAAATAAACGCTTCATAAGAAATACCTTATTCGAAGCTGAGGGTTTTTCATACAAGTTTGCCAAAGATTTCATCAACTCCACTGTTGTCTTACACTGTGATAAGCTGGAAATCACAGATGATTCAAGACTCAATCTAACAGATCCCAGAGCCTTCCGATCAAGAACCTCCCATTCTTCATCTTTCATATCCATGGGTTTGCTAGCAACCCCACCCAACGGTAAGTACAAATCTTTCTGATACAAATAGTCCTCAATCTACATCCTCCATAATTGGTAGTTCTTGCCATTAAACTTTTCCATTCGTAGTTGACTGCTTTCTACCATTGCTCAACTCCCACTCAAATAGAAGCCCTGTGAGTAACCTGTAATCAAAACACACTACCCAGATCTACACCAATCTGTTAGTATCCCAACCAAAAGCTCTGATACCACTTGTTGGTATCAAGCTCAAGAACCTACAACCAAGGCTCTGATACCACTTGTTGGGGTGAGGGGGGAGGTGGATAAATCCAAGAACAAACACACCTGTTCTAATTCCACCTCCTAGGATCTTGCTCCTCAGAAAGAGCACAGTATGATTACCAAATATAAGCAATTGAATATGCAGAAATAACCAGAAACACAAGTAACTAGAATTCACCAATAGTACAGAATATGAGAGACAATACACTATCTTGTATTAACACTAACAGAAAAAAATACAACAAAGAGCCGCCACACTCTTTCACCTTATAGAGATTCGCCACACCTCAAGTGTTCAGTAATTCTTCTCACACACACTCTCCTACACAAAAAACGGTCCCAACAACCAACTCACACACAGAATTGGTGTTCACCTCACCAACCAGTCAGTAATAACCCTACCGGTACATCAAGCACTCTATAGCACTTCAAGCTGATCTCTCATGAACCTGTAACCTACAATTCAAAGACCAAACTTACATGTAGATCCCCAATGAGCTTGCAATAACCTGCAACTCACAGATCTTACAACTAGAAGGAACTCTTCCTTTTTATCTCATGCCTTATACAATACATGCCAATGGGTCTATAAATAGATCCCTAACTCAAACAATAACTTAGACTCTTAATTTAGACAATTGTCCTCGTAGCCCAAGACTCTAACTGGTCTCAACATGCAAACTCTTTGTTCACTTAACTAACTATTCGTGAAACGAGTAGTTCTGGAACACACAGGCAACCGACGTCGGTCCCTGCTTTTTTGGTTCTACCGACGTCGGCCGACTTCCTGCCATCACCGGTGGCCTTCTGCACTGGACTCCGTCGACGTCGGTCCTGCTGCCGACGCCGGTTCCTGTAGAACTCAGCAACCATCTGTTCCTCAGTTTGCAAAGGTTGAAGCTTTTAGCTCCACAACCTAACATCTTGCACACATAATACAAGGCATGTAATGTTAGAGATAATATATAATATGAGAATAAACCATATGTTGTGCCACTCTAAATATTTTAATAAAATATTGGCATAGAAGATGCACCCAAGATGGCCACATTGGGAAATTATTGGTCTAAAATAAAATTAACCAAAATAATATTTAAAATACTATAGGAGTATGAGGAAAATTTCCCATGAAATTACACAAAGATGAAATGAGTGCATCTGGCATTGGGTAAAATGCATATCAAATTTTTTGAGGGTACTTGAATAGTCAGTAAGTGACCATATAGAATGAATCCTAATATGTGTATACACATTAAAGAAGAAATTGATGGCATGTTGTGCGCCATGGTTATCACTCCCATTAATGAATCTAAATGGGTTAGCCCCATGGTAATTAGCATCAAGAAGGATGGTTGAATCCATATTTATGTGGAACATGGATAGCTCAATGTTGTGTGTCTAATGGAACCATTCCCAACACCATTCACAAAGGAGATTTTGGAAGGTGTTGCTAGATGTGAAATTTATACTTTCACTGATGGCTATTCAGGCTATCAAGTATAAATTGTTGAGGAAGATAAATTAAAAAACACTTTTTCCATTGAATGGGTCTCATTTACATACAATGTTATGTCATTTGGCTTAAATAATGTGCCAATAGTATTCTCTCTCATTATGGTGGATACTTTTAAATATTTCATCCATGATTTCCTTCAAATGTATATAGATGATTGGACTGCGTACAACTTCATGATGACCACTGTGCCAATTTGTGACTCATACTTGAGCACTGTCGATAAATTTAAATTAATTTTAACCTAAATAAGTGCATCTTTGACACATATTTTAGGATCCTATTAGGGCACATCATTTACTAGGATAGACTACTCATGGATCTAACAGAGATTGTGGTTATTGTTCACTCTTAGATATAACCACTTAGCACAATGTCTATGCCTTCCTTGGTCACATAAGCTATTATCATAAATTCATTTGTAGTTATGATAATATCAAAACTCTATTATAAGAATTCTTCAAACAAAAATGCCTCTTTCTTTGGATTAAAAGACATCAACAGGCATTCAAGGCCTTGAAAGAGAAATTGGTAATACACCCATCCTCCACTTCTAGATTGGATGACATAATTTCATGTCCACATTGACACTTCTAACATGATAGTGGGTACCAACCTTGCATAACCTAGTGAAGGGAATCTTGACCATCCTATATATTTTTATAGTCTCAAGTTAACACTTACTGAGATAAATTACTCTATTATATAATGAGAATCCTTATCCATGGTGTATCCACCAATACTTCTTGGACACACCATTTACCTTATTTACTGATCATGAGGTGCTCAAGTATATTGTGAATAAACACATGTTACTATTGGCTAAAATTGGCCTACATACCAAAATTTTTCTTAGATGGATTGTGCCATTCTCCCAAACCATTGATTGACCCTTTACCCTGATAACTAATCTCTTTCTAGTCATGAATTAATGATGCAATGCACTATCTTGGAGGGTCTTATCATGGTGAAATAAAATCTATAGAGCCTATTGTAGTGGATGATCCAATGGTGAAGGGAGGAGATAAGCTTCATGTACCTACTTCATGTTCTCAGCCTTCTTGTGAAGCTTTTAGCAAAGTTTTAGGTAAGCTTGAAAATTTAAGGAAAATGCCTAAAAATGAGGTTTACAATGCAAGTGATAGATCAAGCTAGTTTTCAAGTTTATTCACCATCCAATGGTAAGCATTAAGTGGTGGGAAAAATAACCAAACTATTATATCCTTGAGTAAAATCTTTAATATGGCCTAAGCACCTTTTTTAATAAGACCCAAGCAGAAACAAGAGATTTCTATACACTTTGAAACTTTGCAAAGTTGTAATGAACTTAGATATTCACTTTCCCTCCCAAGTGAAAACCAAATATTTATACATACTTTTCAAATTTGTAAAGTTATAAAATGCACTTAAATGTCTACTTTCCCTCCCAAGTGGAAATCAGATTTTTTTGTGCTCTTTACAACTTTACAAAGTTACAAAATGTACTTAAATCTCTACTTTATCTCCCAAGTAGAAATCAAATATTTATGAAAACTTTACAAATTTGCAATGTTACAAAGTGAATTTAAATCTCAACTTTCCATTACACATGTTTTTGCAATCAAAAACCTTGGCAGAGATTTAGTCAAACTTTAAATGTGTTTTTTCAAGTAAAAACCTTAACAAAGATTCAGTTAGACTTTGCATGTGTTTTTGCAAGTTAAAACCCTGAAAGAGATTTAGTCAGACTTTGCATGTATTTTTGTAGGTAAAAACCTTGAAATAGATTCAGTCAAACTTTACATGTGTTTTTACAAGTAAAAACCCCAATGGAGATTTAGTTAGACTTTGCATGTGTTTTTTCAAGTAAAAAACCCTGTTGAATTCTAGACGTGGATCATTACAAAATTCAAATCTCTTAAAGCCCCTTTTGATAAAAAAAGATTAGCAAACAAAGCATGACTAGTCCTTAAGGACCATGGAGGGTTGTTGAAAGACATTTACTCCTCTTCTATGCTGGATGTCCTAATATGGTGGTTGAGGTGCATTTATGGAGGATTGAAAGCTTTATCCTCCTTCTCTTCCCTTCTATTTATATATTTTTTATTCTCATTAAAAATATACTCTCATTTGATAAGGTAAAACCCTATCAAAATTTGTAAAGAATAAACTTTGAAGAAATAAGATTACCTATTTTGCTTATCTCTTTGCCTACACTTTATGTTCTAGGTAGCTTGTGCATGATTGCCTTATGAAGAAGCCTTCTTTCTTGGTGATTGTCCTCTCTTCCTTGCATTTTACAAGGGGATTAAGGTTTTTGCAAGTTTGATATTGGGTTTTTTTAGTCATAAGTGAAGGTATGATGTGTATTTTACCATTCCTCTCTGCTTTATACCTTGTTTAGAAGGCCTTATTTATAATTATTCAAGCAAACCAACTAGTGTTAGAGATTGTGTGAGTGATGGATCTTTGAGCTACCTTTGTGTTTTTTTAGCAATTAGGAGTGTCATTTAATCTAGTGTATCACCCATTTTTATGATTTTAGTCATTTTATGTAGCTCTTATACCCATTTTCTAAGTAAAATCATTAGTTTAGGTGATCTACCAAGAGGAACCAACCTTCTTTGGAGGTTCAACCCTACCATAGGATACCCATAGCTTGGGGTTGATCCTTTTATGTGGCTAGGAGTGAGAGAGCCTAAAGAACCCTCTAATAGGGTACAATTATATGATAACATGATTGATGGAACATATTTTAAAAATATTGATTGATATTGATGTTGGTCTTGATCTATTTGTAGTATCTATAACATCTACATTCTCAGCATTTGGTGACTCCAATGAACACTTAGCTTTTTGGTGAAAAAGTAGTGCCTATTTTTCATACCAAAGGTTAATACAAGGTCAAATTAAATAGGAATTAATTTTTATTTTGTTAAATTACCTTTTAACTTAGTAAGAATATTGAGGTTTGATAATACTCATCCATACTTGAGAAGCTTCCCTCCTAAGCCAATTGTAAGTCTAGTTCTACTAGAAGATCCTTGTTAACTCCTTTCATTACCATGGCTGGCCCTAGAGCCTTAACTTTTGTGGATTTAAATGGTAAAATTACTTTGGATCTTAACCATTATGATCTTATCCCATTGGAAACCCTTAAGAGTGTGCCTTAATACTCAAGGGATAGCTCTATAACTCCTGAACACATTAGAGACAACTAATTTTTGTAACATCCATAACATCACTGAAGAGATCATAGCTATTAGGTGGTTGGCCATATATTTTAAGGGAAAGGCCTTATATTGGTATATGAACCTAAATAATAACTCCATCATAAAATGGGACTAGTTAGGGGATGCTTTATGTAAAAGGTTTGAAGACAAGAGTGACAACTTGTCACTAGCGGTGTAATTGACAACAATCAAGAGAGTCTTCAAGAGGTCATGTAGGAATTTAAAAATAGGTTTCAAAAAACATGGGGAAATATTATAATACTTGTTAGTACCACTCCTAATTATGCTTTCCTATATTATATAAGATCCCTTAATAGTGACATTGTAATTATGATACAGTGAATGGGTGAAAGACATTACCTGATGCTTATGAGGTAGCAATCAGGGCAAAAAATAGCCTAATACAAGATGAAAATATCACACCTAGGAATATTATGGACTTGTTACCTAAGATTAAACCACCTCTTGCTATTATTCCTCCTCTTTATACCATTCCTCATTTGCCAACACTTGCTGCCATACCTGCACCAAAATAAGACAAAGATTCAAATAGTCAATATAGTGAGCTCTAAGAACTCAAGAACATGTTCCAAGAATTTAAAAATGATTTAGTGAATGTTAAGATGCATTAATCTTAGTTTAATAGACCATACCATCCCCCATATCAGCCTTAACAACCTTATCAAGCCAATAGGCCACCTTCAAGGATAATTATCAAGGGTAAGGGTAGCTCACCTATGCTAAACCAAGTAACAACTACAATCCTAATGCTGAAAGTACTTTCAATACCTTGGTCCCTATTTAAAACAAATTTGAATAATAAGGTGAGTTTCCTCTACCTTGGAGTTAATCTTACAATCAGGATATCACCCTAAATGAAGAATTCAATGAAAGCTTCAATGAGTAATGGCAACAGGGTGCTAGTTATGGGTTTAACCAAGCTTTGATGGCACAAAATGCATAAGTGCCTATGATGACTAAACCAAGAGGGCCTTAACAAATCCAAGAGTCTAATGAGGGAAAAAATTAGTTATATACTACATTGGTGAACTACCAACTAGAGGAATGTTATGCTTTCAATCAAGAAGCTAGTACTAGCTAAGCAAACATTATTGTGGCAGCCAACACAAGGTTTAAAATAAGGAACATAGAGGGAAACCAAGCAGTATTTAAATGGTTTTCTACTCCTCCATTATTGTCAAATCTAAATGAGCCTAATGCATCTCCAAAACCCTAAAAAAATTAGAAAGATTAGAACTAAGTAGGTACTTTTATACCTCAAAGCTCATAAGTATAAGTGAATTTTGGTGGTGCACACATCAAAAGTGTTGATCAAATGAATAATTGAAACGTGAGTGCCCCTATGTGGGAAATGCTTTCTATACCCAGTCAAGTGGATCTTCTTCAAGAAGGCTTATTAAAAATCAATGTTTTAGAGAAGTCACCAAGCAAGGAGAATGTAGTCCTCATTAATTTAATCAAAATAAATGATGGGAAGTCAAAAAAGGAAATCAAACCTTCTCCCTTATACATGTATTTGATCATTGGTAATTGTTATCACTTAGAAGTGCACCCTTATTGAGAACGTGTGCCTATTCTCACTTCCATTTATATAATGTAAACTATCCAATGTTTTGGGACATTATAATTGGAGAGAATATCTAGATGAATGGCTATTTAAATTTGGTACACTCACCTAATTTTATCTAAACTATCTAATTCTGTGTTTTCTTGACTAAGAAAAGGGTAGAAAGAACAATGCTAAAACAAAAATGGAATTAAAAACTAAAAATTAGGATGATGCACCAATGTTAAGGTCAATTATGCCTATAATAGACAAAATTTAGAATATAAATAATGTTTATACATTTAATTCATATTTATACAATGACTCATGCACAAATATTTCACACAGAGGTATTGATAGACACCTACACTAGCTTAGGAGGAATGAATAATGGTTGAATTCACTTCTAGATTAGGTAGAAATCAGACTTAGACACATTATATGAATTAAAATAATGTTTATTTACTGAATAAAGGTGATATATTTAGACATAAATATAGGAAAAATAATCACTCACTAAGTTCTATCAATTAATTAAGAACACATTTCATGAACAACTTGAAGGTGGAGGAAAAATTCAGCGCTTTATTACTTCAAAAGTGAGGTAGTACAAATTTTGGTAGATTTTAATTAATAAAAAGGCATAATATCATCATAATAATTAAAAAATTAATGTACATATTTAAAAAAATAAGAGAGAAATAAGACAATAAGTTTCAATTGAGTCCACATGCAAGTCCTAGTTCACTTCTACTTCAACTGAAAATTCAAATCAAAATTACACTCCACCTTCAACTCCACTTTTAATTCCACATATTATCCAATGTATAATTTTATTTATGAAATTATTTATTAGAAAATGGAGTGATAGGAGAGAGGGATAGTTTATAAGTCAAAGATCTCTTCATGCATCTTGAATCGTATGTTAACTCCATGTGATTTTGCATGCAACTTTTGATCTTCTTTAATTAAATATTTTTGATCATTAGTTAAATCCTCTTGGTATTACATGAATATTAAATTCATAATTTATTTACCTTCACTTTAATCTTGATTTGACTGAACTTATCTTGACTTCACCCCTGGAGTTTAACTTGAGCATCTTACATGCAACCTACATGCATGTTAACTTTTGAAATTATCTAAATTTAGCTCAAAGGGGGGTGTAGTAATAAAGGTATTGAATTATGATGTTATAAGGATTATTTTTCATGAAAATAAGGCCTTAAATATTTACCAAAACTTTAACTCAACTTCACCATTTTTGCATGTTTTGAACTCCACTTATCTTGACTTGCAACTTTGACAAGCTTCTTGAATACATTATGAGAGCCATAAACTTTATAGATATTTATAATTTGAATAGATAAGGAGAAAAAAATATTATTTTAATATAATAAACATTTTGGAAAAAATATTCAAACAAAATTTCATCTCCAAACTCAATGTATAACTCCATTTTTTTTTTAATGCTCTCATATGCTCTCTTGTTTTCAAGAAACCCTACTTTGGATTAGGGGGTCTAAAATGAGTTATAGGCAAAAAAAAAAACTCATAATATTATTTTTAGATATGTATAAATGGGTATTAACTTTAAATTTTTTAAAATATCCAAAATTCTTCACCAAACTCCTTAATAAAAAATCACAAAAAGTGTCTACTTGTTGTCAGGATGACCTAGAAATATTTTTCAATGAGATGAGCCTATTTTGAATTTATTTTCATTGAATTATAATTTATTTATACATGTACATGAATTATTCACACTCTAAAATCAAATTTTTCCATTAGAGGGAATTTATTTACAAATGGTGGCAAAATTATCAACATTTTTGGTAACTTTATTGGGATGTTTGCCTACTAAACACTCAATACTAGTAGATATATAAATTTGGTTATTAATTCATGAAAATATCAAAAAAATTAAAAGTAAAAATTTATTCCTCAAGTAAATTTAAAATTGAGAAATCCCTCAAGCAACTATAACACTTGTGCATAAACACTTATTGAATTGAAGACTAAAACAACTACCAACTGAAAGATGTGAAAGATAGAAATTAGAGGAATGTGAAAAATAAAACTAATTAAAACATGAAAAATAATAAAAATATGCTTGGATCAAAATAAAAACCTATAAATTCCTTTCCATGTGGTTGATAAAGATGATTAACAAGCTGCTTTTTGAGTGCCATTCTAGTTGGATTAGCTCTTTTTCTACTTGAAAACGTCTTTGACTTATCTCCAAGTGAATTAAATAAATAAAACATATATACAATATAAAAAAACTCATAATGTGGTTCAACACTCACCTCATATTTATATTCAATATTGAGAAATCTCTTCGATGTAACCCTATTCTGATCAATATGAATAACTATAATTTCAACCTTTAGTGGCTCATTATAATAATGTTCTTGGATTTCTGTGACATATTTAGATATTTCATATTAATTTTAAACTATTGAAAATTGTTCAAGATATTCATAAAAATATTCTTTATCCTCATTTTTAGCTTCTTCATATTTACTTAGTTCATGCATAGGGTTGCTACCTTTTAAAACCACTATTGCAATCTCACTATCTATTGTCATATCTTATGGAACATGTTCATGATAGGTTTCTTGAGTCTAACTTGATGCTAAAATTTAATTTTTTAATGGCTCCTCAAGTATAAAACATGATCTCATTATATTCCAAATTGAAGCTCATTTGACCAACACAACTCTCGATCACCATCTGTTGACAAATTCTCCTCTTCACTTGCATGTTCTTCTTTTTTCTTCTATACAATAGGTTATCCTTCAAAAATGGAGATGTTGGGAGGTCAAGAGAATTCATTTTCTCATTTGATACCTCTTAGAGTATCCTTAAAACTTGGAAATTTATGAGTACTAAACTGATTATGATGTTCTTAAAAGAATGGAGAAGAAAATTGAATTGAAGATGTATTATTATCTTTCCACTCTTCAATTTCTTTTTAAAACTTGGAGGTGTCTTGAACTTCATGTAAGGATAAAAATTGAAGGATCCATGGAGGATTTGAAGGGTAATTAATAAGGTTTTGATAGTTAGAAGTAATAGTTTCATTTAATATTTATTTGAAAGAAGGGAAATAAACTTGTGTTATGGATTCATTCTTCTTTTTCCACTCAACAATAAACCTCTCACATTATGATATGCCTTGATCTTCATGGACAAATTCAATTTGAGGGATGGACAAAGGGCTCAAAAAACTTGAAAATTTTATTGGTTTGGATTCAACAAAATTTTCCATCTCTTGATTTTGGATTAGCATAGGAGGAGGGTCTTTCTCATGAGTAGGCATGACATAATCAGGGGTCTTGGTCCAAGAAGGTTTCCAAGATGGAATGGCCTTAAGCTCTTGGGTATGAGTGAGTAAATATTGCATAACCTCATTTTATCTCTTCAATGAGTCTATCTCTTTTTAATGTATATATGCCTGATATGCAGTTTCTTCTTGGTGCCTATTGTATTCCTGATCTTCCTTATCAATCTCCATATATTGTCTCTCAAAGTCAAATATTCTCTCTTCCACACACTTTTCAGACTAATTAGAAAGAACATGATTTGGCCAAGGCTAATTGAAAATGTGATTAGGGGTGTAAAGGGGTAAATATCATGATAATATTTATATTCTTCTTGTTTAGTGTTATTTTATGTGAATACATAAATTTTATCATCTTGATATAAGGGATATGAAGATACAAAAGTTGCATTTTCACAAAATGAAGGATTGAAGTAGATACCAACTGATGTTTTTAGGTACTTAGATTGCTCAAAATAACTATATATAACTTGGATTCACTATATAATAAGTAATTTAATAATTTATTAGATGTAAAATTTTAAAAAATAACCAATATTTATCAATATTTTGTGTTATGGTCCCACTAGGCATGCCAAAAAATATTATCACTCAAAAGTGCACCCTTACTGAGAATGTGTGCTTGTTCTCACTTATGTTGATATAATGGAAACTATAAAATATGTTGATATATTATAATTGGAGAGAATATATATGTTAAGGTATGGTTACATTTGTTAGACTCACCTAATTATATCTAACCTATCTAATTCTATGCTTTTTTGACTAGGAAAAGGGTAAAAGGAGCAATGTTAAAGCTAAAAATTCAATTAAAAACTAAAATTTGGGGTGATGCATCAATGTTATGGTAAATTGTGAATATAATTGAAAAAAATTATAATATAAATAACTTTAAAACATTCACTTAGTATTTATATAATGAATCTTGCATAAGTATTTCACATAGAGGTCTTGACATACACCTACACTAGCTTGGGAGGAATGAACAATGGTTGAATTCATTTCTAAATTAGGTAGAAATTAGAATTCTAAAATTTATATAAATTGAAAAAAATATTAATTTTTTTAATAAATTTTAGAGGTTCAAACATAAAAATATAAAAATAATCATTCACTAAGTTCTATCAATGAATTAAGAACACACTTCATGAACAACTTGAAGATGGAGGAAAAATTTAGCTCTTTATTACTTTAAAGGTGAAGTAGTAAAATTTTTGGTAGAGTTTAGTTAATATAAAGGTATAATATACTCATAGTACTTAAAAAATTAATGTATATATATAATAATAATAATAATAATAATAATAATAATAATAATAATAATAATAATAATAATAATAATAATAATAATAATAATAATAATAGAGAGAAGACAAAAAAATCCAAATGAGTCCACATGCAAGTCCTAGTTCACTCCTGTATCAACTAAAAATTCAACTCAAATTTGCAGTCCACCTTAAAATCCACTTTTAATTCCACATATTATATAATGTATCATTTTATTTTTAAAATTATTTATTTAAAAATTTTTTTTAGGAGAGAGAGGAAGAGTTGACAAGTCAAAGGGCTCTTCATGCATCTTGAATCCTGAGTTAACTCCCTGTGATCTTGCATGCAACTTTTGATCTTATTTAGTTAACTCTTTGTGATCATTAGTTAAATAATATTAGTATTGAATTAATATTAAATTTACAATTTATTTACCTTCATTTTAATCTTTAGTTTACTTAACTTTTCTTGACTTCACACTTGGAGTTCAACTTGAGAATCTTGCATGCATGTTGAATTTTTAACTTTTCTAAATTTAGCCCAAAGGGGGGAGTAGTAATAAAGGTATTTAATGATGATTTTATAATTATTGTTTTTAATAAAATATTTTTAATAAAAATATGGCCTCAAATATTGACCAAAAATCTAACTCAGTTTCTCTATTTTTGCATATTTTGTACTCCACTTATCTTGACTTGTAACTTTGACAACCTTCTTGAATGCATTATGAGAGATAGAAACTTTATGGATATTCATAATTTGAATATATAAAGAGAAAATATGATTTTAACATAATAAATTTTTTATAATAGACCTATAAACAAAATTTCAACTCCAAACTCCATGTACAACTCCAAAAAAAACCATTTTATGCTCTCATATGCTCTCTTGTTCTCAAGAAACCCTGATTTAGATTAGAGGGTATAAAATGAGTTACATACCTGAAAAAACACCATTTACATGATTTTTTTATAGGTATAAATTTTTAATACCTGGAAAGGTTTGAAAATCTCCAATTTTTTTCCAAACTCCCTAAGAAAAATTCACAAATATGTGTCTGCTTGCTACCTTGGGGATGACCTTGAGATAGTTTTCAATGTGTTAAGCCTATTTTGAATTGGTTTTCATTGCATGATAATTTATTTAGATATTTAAATTAATTATTAACACTCTTAAATCAATTTTTTACATTGGATGTGTTAGAAACATCCATTTTTAACTTATTTGTGAGCTAAAAAGTGAAGAAACCTTCATTCCTTTCATGATCAAACCTGTATATTAGTGTTTTCTATCTATTAAGTAATATTAAAAAATTTAAACCAATTATAAACATTATATTACATAAAAATAGACCCCCATGTAAAATTTCAAGAGTTTTCATTTAAAAAAACTCAAAATATGAAATTTTTGGTATTGAGTAGCTTGCCCAATTTCATTTTTGGATGCCTATAGGTCTATATTTTTTTATTTTATTGATTTTTATGAGGCTTAAATATATAATTATTTTTTAATTAATAATATAATAACCTATATTATCATTATAATAATTTGATGTGCTCAAAAAATTACTTAAACCACTCAAAACATGACTTTTCTGATTGTCTCTCTTGCTTGCTCAACACCATGATGCTTGATCCTTAACCTTTCTTCATCATTTTACCTAAAATTTTTATTTATGAATGTGTAATGTATTATATTACCCATAATTTCTTATAATACCTTTATTTTGAAACAAATAACTCAAAAATTCAAACATATTATTAAAAACCGAGCAAATGAGGTTTTAAGAAGGGTTTTAGAGCACCTATTCTTCAATGATTATTCATAAAGTTACGAAAATATAACATTAAAAAAATGTATAAAATATTTAGGGAATATGGACCCCAAAATCCCTATAATACCGTTTTATCCAACCCCTCTTCACCTTCATGTACTGAGCATCTAAAAATTGCCTTCACTAGCTTGCAAATTACTAGTTAGAAGAATGAAAGAAACGTCTATCAAATTTTAGACTTGTGAGTTTTCCTTGTTGGGTTATTTTAGTTAATTAATATTATACACTAATTCTATCCCAATAAGCTAGCACACTATCCATATCACTTGAGATTTAGGTCTCATGCGCTTACCTGAAGCACACAACAAAAGACCGGTTCCTAAGGGTTTTGTAACATAGTAACATATGTTCATCTTTCATTATGAAGTTCTAAACAAGGGTTATTTAATAACAAAAATATACTACTACTATCCTTCTAGTACTATATGTAACTATCACTATTACAAATATCACCATCATTATCTAATAGTAGTTACTCATAAAAGAAAAAGATACCAATAATAAGATGGAGTAATAAACCATTTCCAATTCTATAAGTTAATGTATTTTATTATTAATAACAAAATTTGGTAAAATTGACATCTTCCATTAGATGATTAATGAATCACAATTCAAAGCTTTATTATCTATTCTCCAAAAAAACCATCCTCATAAAAGATTACTATAGGGGTATTTATACTTATTTTTCCCTAACCAAGTATTACTATCATTAATGTAAGAGTAATTGGTACATGGATTCCAAAAAAACTAAGATTCATGGTAATTTACAATAAGTTCTTTTTGAATACCTAGGGCCCTGTGCCCCTAGATCCTTACTCTATGCTATATACTAGTGGCTGTGTGTTTTGTTCCTTATAGGCTAGTACAAAACCTCTGATAAAAAAGGCTGAAGTGTCCCATATGATTTGTTCTTCTAACTTCTCCCACTTCCCACATGTTCCCCTAGTCTTCCACATTCATTCTGAGTCCAATGTTCTCAGGTTCTCTATGACTAGTTTTCCTTTGATTGGGTCCTCTCGCACTAGTCCCTTCTCTATTATCATCCTCTCACACCATTGTCCTCTTGCACATAATAGGTTCCATACCATGGTGCTTTCATGCCTTGTAATTATGTGCCATGGTCTTCTCATGTGATGGTCTTTCTACTCTATGCTAATTCCACACCAAAATAGGACAATACTTAGTCAAAATTATAGGGCCAACATCACCCCACACTATTCCCTTAGTCTATCCTAGATTAAGCCATGCTAGCATCTTCTAAAAATTTGGGCCCCTTATACTCGAGTTCATTATTCAAACTATCCCAATGGTACAATGCATTGAGGACTTTGGTAGTTATTCCTTTGATGGCCTCTTTTGATTCTTTCAACTCCTTGGGTTGGTTATAATCTTAGTATTTTTTACCTATTCATCTAGAGCTGCACTAACATCCTTCTAGACATATTCTAGTGTAGAGACCTCCTTATCAACCTATCCTTAGAGGGTGGTACAACTTGAATTTAGCTGATAATGATGGTTATTAATAGCATCCTCCATCATTTCTATGTTTTTAAATGTTTTTGTATGCTTTATGTGGTATTTTATTAGAATGGAAACATCAGTCGATTGCTACCTTATAATCTCTTTAGCTTGGAGCTGAGCCTCCAAGACTTTATTTAGGCACACTAGGCATGAAAAAATACCATCCAAAATAGGGATGACTTCCCCAGCTCTCTTTAATTCACACTTGTAAATGTCTATGATTGTTGTAAAATTTTCAATAATTTCTCTCCCCTCGTCTCTTAGTGTAGGTCACTCCTTGTATTTCTTGAGCAACAGTCCAACCAGGGTCTCTAAATTAATGATGGCATTCCCATCCAATGGTATGTTTTTTGCAAGTGTTGGATATTCCTTAAATTATTTTACAAAGGGTTAGAACCCTTACCTTTGCCTTTATGGCCACTTGTAGCTTTTGTTTCATTAAAGCCACTTTCTTGGCGAGTGCTTGCTTCTTAGCAAGCACTTTATTATACATGTTTATAACCTGGGTATGTTTTTTTCTATTGTGCATGCATCATAATCTAAAAAAATGTTTTGGCACATTATTTTCATGTCGAGTTAAAAAAATGTAGTGCTTGTTATTAGTAGGGTGAGCCTTTGTGGATCAAACCCCATTAAGTTCAGTAGTGCTAGAGCATTTAGGCCTGAGGGGATGCTATCTAGCAGGAGTTAAAACTCAAAATCCTCATTATACTTCTCAATTAGGAAGGACACTTGCTTCTTGGTGTCTAGAGTCACATCCCTAAGATGGAAGTGTAGCTAAAGATAGAGGTTCTTATTTTCTACACCAAACTAATACCATTCATGCACAATGGTCATTGTTATTTATTCCTACTCTTTTGACTTAGCTAGTCCCTTTCCCTTGTTAGGGTCCCATTCGAGCTCAACCTCTTATAATAAAGATGGAGTATTTTCAGAGTCTATTTATAATCTATGGATCTACACTTGGGGGGACTCTTGTTGGGGTGCTCACTTTGGTAGTTGTTATGAGGTAGATCTTATGGTAGTCCTCAAAGAAGATGGAGGTGGAGAAGGTGGAGGTGAATGTGGAAGTGGATGTGGAGAAGGTGGTGGAGAAAGTGGGGGAGTGGGATAAGGAGATAAAGAGTCAAGGATAGATGAGTGTGGAGGATTAAAATGAGAAGGAGATGGAGAAGCATGAGGACATGAAGTATGAAGAGGGGATGGAGATGGATGAGGTGGTGAAGGTGAAGGGTGAGGTAGAGGTAGAGGTGAAGAAGGATGATAAGAGATGGGTCTAGAGGGTTGTGACTCTACTGTCCTTTGATTATTTTAGGGGGCCTAATGCCCACTCAAACTTGCACTTGGATCCAGTCACTTCTTCCTCCTTAGATGTGGTTCTTGGGGGAGTTTTTCCTTAGGGTTTCCATCTTAAGGGTGATGGAAGGGGCATAGTATATATAAAAACTTTTAAAATTTATACCCAACCAAAATATCCTTAACCTTTATATTGGTCAAGTCTATTTCTAACCTCTCCACATAGGCCTTATTTCCTATATATATGTAACATTTTTAGAGGGTGTGAAGCTCTACATTTATCCTTTCATCTTAAAAAATGATTGATTATACATCATATTTCTACTCACTTATTCTTCTTCCAGTTTAGTTGGTAGCTTTTTCAGTACCCTAGCCTTTTTCTTAGGCTGCATTACCCTTTGATGAGCCTAAAGGTTAATGTGTGGCCATCCCACATTCCTAAAAGAATACATGGTTTCAATCAAATTTACGTCATCTTTTTGAGCTTTAATGGTTCGTAAATGGTAGACCTTTAACCTGTAAATGTGAAAAATTCCACTTTGCTCCACCAATTGAAAATAAAAATCCCTCCCCTCACCTGGTTAAGAAAACCTACATGACTCACCAAGAAGATATACACTCTTCTCTAGTCATAAATTGAATAATTTGATTATGACGTGGTTGCTTGTTTTTTAGCTTTGGTTCATCACTCATTCTTAGCACTTTGATAATTCACACATTGTAAAGCATAAAATGACTTTACCTATCTTATTTATAGGTTTTATGGGGGGGGTGTTTACCCTTATTAATTCCATCCCTCTCCTTATCAATTTAGATCATAAATTGAAATATTTTAATGACCACCATATTTCAAACCTTACCCTATGCAATTAATGCCTTAATAGTTTTATCCCATCACATCTTCAGCACACTTCTCACCATAAATATCCTTATTACATTAATGGGACACCTATTCTCATGTTTTTATTTTAAGTGGGTGATAGCTGTATCCCACCCTTTCAATGTGGTAGAAGATAGTTGTCCCTTTTTTTAAATTTCTAACTATGGAGGGAACCTTACCCCTTAGTGCCTTAAATGACTCTCATACCCTTAATAACCTTCATGCCTTAAATACTTGCACGCCCACATATATTACATACCCATGTAACTTGTGTGCTCTTTATTTCTATTCATTCATGTATAACTTCTTACCCCACACTAAAATGGTTTGTGGTCCTCCATGAAAACATAAAAACATAAATTATCAAAAGGAAAGAGTTGCACACATAAAGGTAGCACTTTTATTGAAAATAGGAAAGCCTAATATAATGGAATAAGATTTATTAATTATAATAGTTCAATTATATTGAAGCAAAATATGGTTGAAGCTGACTTCAATTATAGTCCCCGAAGAGGAACTAACCATCCATTCATTTTAATTGGCATACCTTGGTAGGTGGAATGTTATGTATTATGAATGGACCATTTCAATGGATGAAGAACTTCCTAGAGTGGCGTGTAAATTTGTAGTCATATAACAAAACCTTTATTCCTAGATAAAAGACTTTATTATTTATATGGAAATCATGCCATGCCTTCTATTTTCATTTTTTGACATCTTGGCTCCAGTGGACAAGAAATCAGGGCTCATCTAGTTTCATTAAATCATCTATTCATGATTTCAAAGATGCCTCATCATCTAGTTTTCCCATGCACACTATATAGAGTGATGGTACCAAGAACTCCAGTAGCATAACCACTTCCTTTCCATACACTAAGTTGAATGGCATGCTTTTATTTAGATACTTGTATGTAGTTCGATAGGCCCAAAGTACTGCAGATACTCTATCATTCCAATCAATGTGGCCGATGTTGAAATTTTTTGTTAGAGTGGTACCTAGAATATTATTAAAATATTTGATAGTTTCATTAGCCTATGAGTGATATGGTGTCATCTTGTGGTGTGTGATCATGAACTCAGCTAGTAAAATGCAAATCATCTCATTCAAAAAATGGGTTTCATGATCACTAATGAAAATTAGGGGACATTCAAACCATGTTATAACATTTTCCCAAATGAATAATTTGGAAGTTGATATGGTATAGTCATTTGTCACTACTACTTCAACCCAATGCATGAGGTAGTTAGTTACTACAATGATGTATCAAGAACCTGTTCATCATCCTGATAGAGTGATGAGCCCCACAAAATCGATAGCCCATTTTTTGAATGGTTCTTAAGAAGGGATGGGTCATAAAGGTATATCATCTCTTCTATTAGGTTTACCTACACACTAGAAGATGTTGCATTGCCTAACATACGCCTTAGCATCTTTGAATAGAGTTGGCGATCAAAGTCTAGTTAACAACACCTTGCATGTGGTAGCCTCTATAGCATAGTGTCCTTCGATAATACCTTCATGAACTTCTCATAATACCTTAGGGTGCTCATGTTTTATTACATAACAAAGAAGCACCTCGACATGATCCATATTATAAAGATCTACTATTATGAACTGATAGGGTGCAGTGTGGACCATAAGTTACTTTTTCTCTTATAAGGTGAGAGAGTCAAGCATGGAACTAGTGTTCAAAAATGTTACAATAACTTTTAGTTCTTCAGGTACCCATGCAACTCAAAAAATTTATACGTCAAAAATATCATCCTTTATGGCATGTGGGAGTTTTCCAGTCTCAATCTAAGATAAATGGTTAGGTCCATAGTCTTCCCCAGTTTCACTGCTACAAAAAAATATAATTCTTGGAATAAGACAATCCAACGATAAATTCTTCCATGTAGAACGAGTTTATTGACAAGGTACTTCAAGGCCTCATGATCTATATAAAATGTAATATGAGTGGCTAGAAGATACTACCTAAAATTTTATAAGGAGTAGATCATAGACAAAACTTTGCCCTCTGTGGTGGTAAAATTTCTTTCAGCTAGTGTCAACTTCCTACTAGGAAAGTAAATGGGGTGATTCAGGTGACCATCACCTAGTTGTGCAAGGATTAAACTAATAGACATGTTAGATTTATCATCATGGACATGAAAAATCCTTTTCCAGTTAGGGAGAAATAACCAAATTTTCTTTGAGTGTTTTAAAATCTACCTTACAGGAATTGGTCCATATGAACTATTAATTGTGCTTTAAAAGTTCTTCCAAGGGTATGAAAATCTTGGCATAACCACAAATGAAATTTATATAATAACATGTGTTCCCCAGGAAGGCACATAGGCCATAATGAGTCTTGGGTGTTGGCAAGTTAAGGATCACATAAACCTTAGCTAGGTCCATTAGGAGTCCTTCCTTATAAATAATATACCCAAAAAGTATGCCAAAAGATGTCATAAATAGGCACTTTTTCAAATTTAAGGAAATTTGTAACAACTGACAGTGCTCAAGCATGAGTCTAAGATTAACACAATGGTCCTTGACCAACCCACATACCATCCAATCATACATGTAGATTTGGAGGAATTTTTGAATGAAATCTTTAAAAGCTTTAACTGCTATATATGAAAACACTGGTAGGGCATTTTTCAACCCAAAATGCATAATGACATAGGCAAAAGATCCCCATTCTATAGTGAAAATTGTTTTAGATTAGTCTTCCTCAGCTATTTAGACTTGATTGTATCTCAAGAATCCATCCATAAAAGAGTACACTTCACAACCAACAACACCTTCTAATATTTCCTTTGTGAAAGGCATTAGAAAGGGATTGGTCACACAAGATGCATTGAACACTCTATAGTCCACATAGATATAGATACACCCATCCTTTTTGATATTGATTACCATGGGACTGACCCAATCAGATTTGGCCATAAGATTTATTACTCTAGTGCAGAGCATACTATAGATCTCTTCTTTAATGTATGCCTAGAGATTAAGATTCATTCTGTATGGTAATTTTTTATTGGTCGAGCACTGTCGACTAGCTTGATGTGTATTTTTGCTAAATATGGGTGGACTCCCTTAATTCTACTATAGTTACTTGAGAAAAATTTTTGGTACTATTTCAATAACTCAAATATTTGTGAGATCTTTGTAACAGTCTAATAGTTTTTGACTATAGCCATCTTTGGTTCTTGCTCCATACTAATGTTGCATTATACAGATTGAATAGGTCTAAGATATGGGTTATCTATTTGAATACTTATATCCTAAATAGTTCATGTACCAATGCTTGTAGGAACATATAAATGGTTGGTCAAGGGGTTAAGTGAAGTAAATCCTTCACCTTCATCTACTTGGAAGATGAGTTTTTGCTTTCCTAGGTGAATCTCTTCACATCATTATTCATCAAGAAATATATTAGGCAAAGGAGATGGAGGTGTTAGAGGCCCATTTAATAAGTGTAAAGGTTCATCAAGTTCCTGATAGATGTTTTGCAGGTAATCTTCTAGAAGACTTGGGTCCTTGAGAACTACTTCATGCATGGCATAGAGAGTAAGGTGCAAGTCCATCCTTGGTGAGGAATAGGAAAGTACCGATGTCATAGTTTCCTTTAGTAATTTCCAAAACTTGGCTCCTATATGTCTCTCTTCATGAATATACTAGGCTCGTGCCCATGTACATAAGGTTCCATAAAATACATGTACCCATAGGTACTCTGGTAAGTATGTTTCCTCATGTTTCCATATTGTTTCATAATCTTTAATGTGAGGTTCAAGTGCTTACACACCATTGTAACTAAGTGTTCCCTTGACCCTATTATCATGATGAAATCTGTTAGGGTGTGGAGCTAAAAGCTTCACCAAGGAGCATTCATTATCAGGTTCGGGTCTACACAGACACCAGCGTCGGTCAGGAGCGACTGACATCGGTCACAGGCAGTTATAGAGGTGCCGACGTCGGCAGAGAGTCAGCCGACGGCGGTCATAGATAAGCAGCAGGAACCGACGTCGGTTACCTGTGTGTCCAGAAAGCTATTTTTGTGGACAGAAGCGAGTGTTTACATGATAAGTTTGAGTTGAAGTCTCAAGCTCACGTCTCTATTGTTAGCAATACTATTTTTAGAGCCCTTGTTCAAGTGGATTAATTGCTTGTTGGGTGTACATGCTCAAGTTTCCTAATTCTATATGTAGAATTAGATCTTCCTAGCTTATTGTAGTTTGTAGTAGATTATTGTAGTTGGGTGAATTATTGTAATTCATTGTGTGAGAAGAACAGTACAGAATTGAATCAATCCAGGCTTTTGGAGTTGATTATTCTTGAGAGAGAGAGCTCTTGAGGAATAGAGATCTATTGAGAGATCTATACATCTAGGAGAGGTGTGGAAGAAATAAGCTTTCTTCAATTGTATTCCTTTTGTAAAGAGTTTGTTAATACAAGTTTTCAGGGTGTTTTCTTGTATCTCTTGTTCTTGCTATTCTCATTCTAATTACTTGTCAATCTAATTTAATTCTGTGTTTATTGCTGTCACAATTGTAATCTATTGTTGGATTGATCCCCCAAAAAGTGGTATCAGAGCCTTTGTTACAGGTTCAGAGCTTGATAATTGGTATCAAAATTCAGGTTCACTAACAGGTGGTTCAGATTTGTGTAGTGTGTATTGATTACAGGTTCTCACAGGAGTTTCTGTAGGGATTTCTGTTTGAGTGGGAGAAGCAATGGCAGATGAAAGTAAATTGAGAATGGAAAAGTTCAATGGCAAAAATTACCAACATTGGAGAATGCAGATAGAGGATTATCTATATCAGAAAGATCTCTACTTACCGTTAGGTGGGGTTGCAAAGAAGCCCAAAGACATGGAGGATGAAGAATGGGAAGTTCTTGATAGAAAGGCTCTGGGGTCTATAAGACTGAGTCTAGCATCCACTGTGATATCTAATTTATCATAGGCAAAGTCCACAGTAGAGTTGATGACTACGTTAGCAAATTTGTATGAAAAACCCTCAGCTTCCAATAAGGTATATCTTATGAAATAGTTATTTAATTTGCATATGAATGAAGGTGGATCTGTTTCTACTCATCTGAATGATTTCAATGGAATTGTGAATCAGTTAAGTTCAGTGAATATAGTGTTTGATGATGAAATAAAAGCTCTTTTGATATTATGTTCTTTCCCTGAAAGTTGGCATGGCTTAGTAATGGCAGTAAGTAATACTACATCTGCATCAAATATTTTGAAAGTAGAGGATATTGTTAGTGTTATCTTGAATGAGGAAATATGTAGGAAAAGCACAAAAGGGGCATCTGGGAATGCTTTAAGTTTTGAGAGCAGGGGAAGGCAGAAAGAGAAGAGCAAGAAAGGTAGATCAAGATCCAAGTCAAAGGGGAAAGGTAGATCTAAATCCAGAAATGGCAGAAAGCCACAGTGCTGGAATTGTGGAAAGATAGGGCACATAAGCAGAGATTGTTGGTCAAAACCTAAGGAAGACAATCAGCACGAAGGAAAGGAAGAAGCCAAGATTGCAGGTATTACACAAGATGCTTTAGTTTTCTCTCTTCATAATAATATAGAATCTTGGGTATTAGATTCTGGTGCATCTTTTCATGTTACTCCTAACAGGGAGTATTTCAGTGACTATATCCATGGAGATTTTGGAATAGTGTATCAAGGGGATGATGAGCCCTGTAAAATAATTGGCAAAGGTAAAGTGCAGCTAAAGATGCAGAATAGCAACACATGGGTGTTGAGAGATGTGATGCATGTTCCTAGCTTGAAGAGAAATTTGATTTCTGCAAGAAAGTTAGGGGATGAGGGTTGTACAGTAACTCTCACAGTAGAATCTTGGAAGGTGACCAAGGGTGCACTTGTTATGGCCAGAGGTAAGAGAGAAGGTACTCTCTATTTGTGTAATTGTGTTACTAACAAATCTCCTTCTGTATTATCTACTTCAGATGTGGACGCTAAATTGTGGCACTCAAGGCTTGGCCACATGAGTGAGAAGGGGATGTCAATTCTTAAGTCCAAAGGTATGCTTTCAAATTTAAAAGGCATAGATCTAGAGTTTTGTGAGCACTGTGTATTTGGAAAATAGAAAAGGGTTAGTTTTCTCAAAACTGGGTCTACTAAGAAGAGGCACAAGTTGGAGCTTGTTCACATAGATGTGTGGGGACCGGCTCAGGTTGCTTCCATTGGAGGATCATAGTACTATGTATCTTTCATAGATGATGCTACAAGGAAGGTATGAATCTATTGTATTAGGAGAAAATCTGATGTATTTAAGACTTTTAAAGTTTGGAAAGCTATGGTTGAGAATGAAACAAGTAAAAGATTAAAGTGCCTGAGATCAGACAATGGTGGTGAGTTCTGCAGTCATAAGTTCAGAGATTATTGTTACATGCATGGAATCCATAGGCAAAGGATGGTTCCAAGGACACCTCAATAGAATGGTATTGCTGAAAGGATGAACAAGACAATAATGGAGTGTGCAAGATGTATGAGATTGCATGTCGGTTTGCCCTTACAGTTTTGGGCACAAGCTGTTGACACTGCAGTGTACCTGACTAATAGAGGACCCTCTACAGCTCTGGATGGTGGTATTCCAGAAGAGGCATGGACAGGTAAAAAGGTTGATCTCTCATATCTCAAAGTTTTCTGTTGTGAAGCCTTTGTGTATATAGATAAGGAAAATAGAAAGAAGCTTGATGCTAAGTCTATGAGATGAACGTTTATTGGCTATGGCTCAGATGACTTTGGTTACAGATTGTGGAATCTAGAAACTAACAAGGTAATCAGGAGCCATGATGTTGTTTTCAATGAAAGAGTAATGTATTGTGATCAGCTAAGGAAGTTAAATCAGTCTGAGCAGAGTAATGGTGAATTAGACGAGGTGAAAGTCCAAGATGAGCTCACAAGAAAAAGAAATAATCACTTGTAGGAAGACACAGAGACTGACATCGACAGGTTAGGAACCGGTGTCGACAGGACAGAAACCGGCATCGGCCATATAGAGACCGACATCGACCGTACAGGTATCGAGGTTGGTTAGGCAGAACTGACGTCGGCCAGTAACAGGTCTGCAGGTGACCGAGGTCGGTCAATGTCAGAGAATTTGGGTGGACAGCCTGTGGTGGACAAGTCTTAGACTCCCATCAGGAGGTCAAAAAGGGTGAGTAAGCCTCCAATTAGATATTCTCCTTCTTTATTTTATTTATTGCTAACTGATGGTGGAGAACTAGAGAGTTTTGAAGAAGCAATACAGGTGGAGTCCAAGAGTGGGTGGGAGCGTGGCATGGTTGAGGAGTTGGAGTCCTTAAGAGAGAACCAAACATGGGATTTGGTTGAATTGCTAGCTGGTAAGAGAACACTTAAGAACAGATGGACCTACAGGTTAAAGGAAGGCGAGAATGGACAGATGAGATACAAGGTCAGATTAGTGGTAAAAGGATTTGCACAAAAGCCAGGTATCGACTTTGGTGAGATTTTCTCTCCTATTGTTAAAATGACTTCAATAAGGGTTGTATTGTCTTTGGTTATTTTTGAGGATTTGCATCTTGAGCAGCTAGATGTTAAGACAACATTTCTTCATGGAGATTTGGATGAGGAAATATATATGGGACAGCTAGAAGGATTTGAGGTCAAGGGTAAGGAGAAGTTTGTGTGCAGATTGAAGAAAAGCTTGTATGGCCTCAAGCAAGCTCCTAAGCAATGGTATTTAAAATTTGACAAGTTTATGACTGAGCATGGCTACAGTAGGTGTCAATCAGACCATTGTGTGTATTTCAAGAGATTTGATAATGGTAGATATATTATTCTATTGTTGTATGTAGATGATATGCTAGTTGCAGGATCTCACATGTAGGATATCTTTGAGCTTAAGGTGAAATTAGCTCAAATGTTTGCTATGAAGGATTTGGGAGCAGCAAAGAAAATCCTTGGCATGAGCATTAAGAGAGACAGGAAAAATCACAGGTTGATATTGTCTCAAGAAGATTATGTGGACAAGGTGTTGAAACGGTTCAATATGCAGGATGCTAAACCGGTAAGCACACCTTTGGCTGGACATTTTGAGTTGAGTAAAGAACAATGTCCTAATTCATATGATGAGGTAGAGTACATGAGTAAGGTTCCATATTCTTCCACAGTAGGGAGTTTGATGTATGTAATGGTGTGTACTAGACCAGATATTGCCCAAGCAGTGGGAGTTGTAAGTATATGGCCAATCCAGGTAAGGAACATTGGAAAGCAGTTCAGTGGATCCTTAGATATCTGAGAGGAACCAGCAGTAAGCACTTATGCTATGGAGGTTTAGATACTTCTCTACATGGCTATGTAGATTCAGATATGGCAGGTGATTTGGATGGTAGGAGGAGCACTACAGGTTATGTTTTCACTATAGGTGGAACGGCGGTTAGCTAGATATCTAAGTTGTAGAAGGTTGTTGCCTTGTCAACTACAGAAGCAGAATATATTGCAGCCACAAAAGCTAGCAAGGAGATGATATGGATGACACGGTTCATGGATGAGCTTGGTAGGGAGCATGAGAGTTGCAGATTATATAGTGACAGTCAGAGTGCAATCCATTTGGCTAAGAATTCAGCCTTTCATTCAAGAACAAAGCACATACAGCTAAGGTATCACTTCATACGACAGGTATTGGAAGATGGTGAGTTGAAGCTGGAGAAGATCCATACAGATAGGAATCCTGCTGATATGTTAACTAAGCCGGTTACAAAGGAGAAGTTAAATCTTCATTCAAATTCTATTGGTCTTCATGATTGAGTTGAAGATGGAAGAGCTAGAAGATGTTGCTGTATAGGTACTGGTGCAGATGTTTATCTCCAAGTGGGAGATTGTTAGGGTGTGGAGCTAAAAGCTTCACCAAGGAGCATTCATTATCAGGTTCGGGTCTACACAGACATCAGCATCGGTCAGGAGTGACCAACATCGGTCACAGGCAGTTACAGAGGCACCGATGTCGGCAGAGAGTCGGTTGACGGTGGTCACAGACAAGTAGCAGGAACCGACGTCGGTTACCTGTGTGTCCAGAAAGCTATTTCCATGGACAGAAGCATGTGTTTGCATGATAAGTTTGAGTTGAAGTCTCAAGCTCGCATCTCTATTATTAGCAATACTATTTTTAGAGCCCTTGTTCAAGTGGCTTAACTACTGTTGGGTGTACATGCTCAAGTCTCCTAATTCTATATGTAGAATTAGATCTTCCTAGCTTATTGTAGTTTGTAGTAGATTATTGTAGTTGGGTGAATTATTGTAATTCATTGTGTGAGAAGAACAGTATAGAATTGAATCAATCCAGGCTTGTTGGAGTTGATTCTTCTTGAGAGAGAGAGCTCTTGAGGAATAGAGATCTATTGAGAGATCTATACATCTAGGAGAGGTGTGGAAGAAAGAAGCTTTCTTCAATTGTATTCCTTTTGTAAAGAGTTTGTTAATACAAGTTTTTAGGGTGTTTTCTTGTATCTCTTGTTCTTGCTATTGTCATTCTAATTACTTGTCAATCTGATTTAATTCCACGTTTATTGCTGTCACAATTGTAATCTATTGTTGGATTGATCCCCCAACAAAATCTATGGTGAAGAGTAGATCATACTTGATCCTAGTACAAGAGGGGATCTTTATGATTATGCCACCATATGGTAGTGGTACCATCAAAAAGGTGATCTAATGACCTCATCCGATCATTTTTAGTATTATAGAACTCTTTGAGATGCTGGACAAAATCAAGTGCCTCCATTTATCCATGAAGCCATGGAGCTTCATCAAGTATTTCTAGTAGTGGTCCTATTAGTGGCCCTCTCATTGCTAAATCCATGAGGTAAAAAAACTTGTGATGTTTATGGAATGGGCATGAGAGGTTCTCATGACTTTTTATTTTTGCTACATACTCTCCTAGTGAGATCATAATCACCATGGGCCCAATAATTACATGCATTGCTTGTAGTGTTGGAAATTAACTAGGTGTTTATCCACCATAGAGTACCATCTAGGGTTGGATCATGTTACTCATCATTTTAGGTTGTGATATTATATAAGTGTTTGATGTCTTCATCCACATTTATGGGATATATATAAGGGGGTCCTTATGCTTGATTTAGTGGTATTACAATGTACTAATAAGTGTTTTCAAAACTAATGTAGTGATTTTTAAAGCTTATATATACATTATTCTCATATCACCAAGGCCTTCCTAATAGGGCTAGGTAATCATCGGCTTAAGCTAGCTCTAGAACCTCAAAATTTACTTTGAGTGGTATTCCAAGTATATTTACCATGGTGTTCTTGAGAAACCCAATCAGGTGAGCATGACTCTTATTAGCCATAAATAAGACATGAGGTGAAGGATGTAGTAATAGACTGGACATTTTACACCAAACATCCTTTATGAGGACATTAACTTTTACACTAGTATCCATTAAAATGTCCCTAATTACCCATCTATTAATGGTAACATTAATCAAAATTTCTCTTTTAGGGGAGTAGATAAACTAGGAGTGTCCTAGCATCGGGCATGATTTAATCTATGGTCTTCGATTTTCCAAACAATATGAGGGTGAACCCCATTTGGTAGTTGGTCTTAAATCTTAAGCCAAGTGTTGAGATGTGGGATAATATTTACATCCACCATCCACTTACATAGTTCTTGGAAGTCATCCTAGGCCATAGTTTGGAGTTTAACTTCTCTTTGCATAACAACATGCTATGTTACATCCTTGTCTTTGAGGTATTAATCTCACCTTGGAGCTCTCATATGAGTGATATTGTATCTTGGAGAAAATCCTTCTGGTACTAAATATCAAGGTACTTTTGAGCTTGTGGTTCCTCCATATGTACCTTATTAATCGAATTAGTTGATTGGGTCTGTCCCCCATTATGAGTGGTAATGTATACTTGTTGAACTATATGGATGGTTGGGCATATGCACCATTGTGGTTTATCAATTAGAATCATATAGACACACTTTTAATTTCACTCCTTGGTAATATCTGCATATAGGTTAGAGCATTCTTCTGGTAAATGGTCCTTTTTGCAAAATGCACACATCAAGTACTCTATGCAATCTCTTTGATAGTGGTCTAAAGATCTACATTTGTAATAGATTCTTGGTGGAAACCAACCACCTCCTCATCTTCATCCTCATCCTCTTCCTCTCCCATGGTATCAACTATTGTCTTGGGTATTAGTCACTGAGGTTTGGCATGTGCTACATGCTCAAGGTTCATAGATATCATTGATTAATTAATAGTCATTGGTGTTATGGGTGTAGACATCACAAATCTTGTAATACTTAGTCACCTTAGTGTTCATAGCCCATTGAAAAAGAGGAAAATAATGGACATCATTTTATTTATGGTAGATCTCACATGTTTGTTTTAGTATTGCATGGATGTTCTTACATAGGCAGTTTCTCCTCATATGCTCTTTAGTTTCATTATCGATACACCAGACACCACTACATATTTCATGCACATTATTGGCTATTAAATTCTCTAGATATGATGCCATTGAGGTTATTTGAGCCTCCATAAATGGACTAATCCTAGTGTTAATTCTTCTAACCACTTTAACACAAAGGGTAGCTTTCAAGGCCTTATTTGCACAAGTGAAGGCTTGTTATGATAGAATCCATTGGAAATTTAGTAACAATCCTCACACAAACCATTGCATGTGTTATGCAACATTAATTCCAAAGGATAATTTATACCAAAAAGTTTTAAACTTTGCATCATACTCATGTATACTATCTACAAGTCCTTGCTTTATGTCTTTTAGCACTACTATACTTTAATGCTCAAACTTAGGAATGTCAAATTCTTATAAGAAGGCTACTTTTATGATCATAATCAACCACCACTTGTTGAGGGTCAAGATTTCAAAACCACTTGTGCACATGATATAAAAGAATAGTTGTAAACTATGTAGCCTTATATTTAGAAGACATGATGCCTCACACTCTCCAAATTAGCTTGCACTTATGGACATGCTCAATAAAATTCTTTACCCCTCAATATTTAGGTAAGTGCAATGTCATGTCATAGTAGACCATAATGAGCTATGATGGTTGAATGGGTGTTTTTTAGGAGGATTCAACCCCTATTATTTTAGGATGGGGTCTATTTCCTCCTACACCTTCTCCTACTCCTCCTCTAGTGCCTTTAGTAGCAGTGCTCTTGAGAAGAGGCATGGTAGTAGGTTGGTTACCTAAGCTTGGGACTGTACTCTAGCCTTGAAGGATAGAGCCATCAGACATCCCAAGCTATGCCATAGAATTCCCTTGAAGATGGAAAGATAATGTAAAATCTGAATGAGTGTCTAATGACCTAGTTTTATTCTCATGTACTAGTTTAGCTTCTGACTCTAAACTATCTATATCTCAATTTTGTATACATACTCTATCCAACTCAAAGGCATGAGTACACACTATGGTGGGGGAGCCTAGTTGATTTAGACTTGGTTCTTTAAATCTTGCAGTCTAACTCATTTGTCCTTCATAGGATAGAAATGGCAAAGAATGTGGTTCAAAAGTGACGGGTTCCTCATGCATGTACACTTCCTTATGGCTCTTCATAACACTCCTAGAGGTCTCCCGATCTCTTCTCTCACCACTAACTCCCATGACCCTTTATTGAGATTCAGCATACTTCCATTTATGTAATTCTCATTGACTTACTACCATGTTAAACCCATAATCTTGAATCAACCCCTAGTCTCCCCTTCCAAACGTGTAGCTCATGCACAAACGAATTTAGCCCTCTATGGGTATAGTTTCCAATCTAAGTTAAACAATTAATTTCTTGATTTTGAAGGCAAAAAGTGTGAGATAAAAACCCCTTGACTCTAAAATAAATTAGAATTTGGCTTCGTTAGGAAATGAATAGGTGGTCATAGTGTACTCCAAAATGTAGCTATTTCAAACTCCTTTCCACCAAAACTTTACTACTTGTACCCATGAAACTCTAACTCATGCTAAAATCCTCTATAATTTGAGTGTCCAAAGTTGCCTCCTTCCAAGATTCTTGGATCATCCTTGAGAATATCTTATTATCTAAGCATTTAAGAGAACTAAGACCTTAGAAAAGAAGGTTTCATAGAAGGGACTATATAGATTATACTCTACCCACCATCATGCATAAATTCTTGGCTCAAGATATGGAATTGCAAAGTTGTCTTCAACATTGGTAACCCATTCTTATATATTATCTAGCGTAATGTGCTCAAACATTTTCCCATGACTATGCTTCAAGTGTTTCGAGCCCTAGAAATGAAACCAAAATGTTGGGTTATTTTAGTTAATTCCTCTTCGGCACTGAAATCTATCCCAACAAGCTAACATACTGGCCCTTTCATGTGAGAGTTAGGTCTTACATGCTCACCTAAAGCACATAGTGAAAGACCGTATCTCAAAGGTTTTATAATATAGTAACATATGTTAGTTCATCTTTCATTATGCATTTTTAAATAAGGATTATTTAATAACACAAATATACTACTACTATCTTTTTGGTACCAGATGTATCTATCACTATTACAAGGATCATCATCATTATCTAATAGTAGTTACTCATAAAATAAAAAGATACCAATAATAAGATGAAATAATAAACCATATCCAATTCTAGCAGTTTGTGTATTTTATTATTCATAACATAATTTCATAAAACTAATATCTCCCATTAGATGCTTAATGAATCACAAGGCAAAACTTTATTATCTATTCTCCAATAAAACCATCCTTGCAAAAGATTACAACAGGGGTATTTATACTTGTTTTTCCTTGACCAAGTGTTATTATCATAATGTAAGACAAACTAGTGCATAGATTCCCAATAGACTGAGAGTCATCACACTTTAAAACAATTTATTAATGAGGACCCGAGGCCTTGTGCCCTTAGTTCTTCACTCTATACTATATACAAGTGGTCATGTGTTCCATTCCTTACAGGCTAGTACAAAACCTCTAATCAAAAAGGTTAAAGTTTCCCATATGATTCATTTTTATAATTTCTCCTACTTCCTATGCACTCCCCTAGCCTTGCACATTCATTTTGAGTCCAATGTTCTTAGGTTCTTCATGACTAGTTCTCCTTCGACTGGGTCCTCTTACACTAATCCCTTTTTTGCCATCATCCTATCACACTGTTATCCTCTTATGAAAAATAATTTACATGACACAGAGATTTAATTCTTGTTAGCTATGTACCATGGTCTTCCCATGCCATTGTCCTTTCATGTTGTGCTAGTTCTACACCAAAATAGGACAATACTTAGTCAAAATTTTGGGTCCAACAGTTCCTAATCATGATTTTAGCCTAATGAATGTTGTCTAATATTTTTAATAAATTTTTATAACTTTAAATCATGAATGGAGTCTTATTGAAAACCTACACATAAGTAACTTTGACCAGTGGTGGAAAAATTATCAACAATAACTCTTTGGTACACAATTGCATGGTGGACAATGGGCCAAACACTTCAATGATGCCTAAATATATAACATATCAACTTGGTTTGAAATATGAACCCATTTTTAAAAGGTATTACATCTTGATGGATTTTATATTAAACAATATGTTATTATTATAGGTCTAAATTTAACCTTCCATGCTTGTCCTAATATTTTAGTGGCCCAAGATGTGGTTGTTCTAGAGGTACCACCCCATTTTGATCTATGCCTATCTAGAGACTTCACAATCAAAATTGGGGGTTACCTCACATCAAATTGATATTATATGGCATTTAGGACAAGGTATGGAACTAATGTGTCTATTAAGGCTAAACCAATTGCAAAGTTTCACATTGAACCTTATGAACTAAGGAACCCAAATATCCACTGCATAATCCTAGATGAAGAAGACCACCCTATTTATCGAGAGCTAAACACTCATGTTGAGGTGATACTTGAGGTATTTTAGGATGAGTTATGGAATGAAAATAAAAAACTTAACCCTTTGGGAGGAATTGAAGAAACATATATGAGAGTCTACTGTTTGCATGAAGAGAATGAGTTTATACCATCCCTTACTAAGCCAAAGGAGGAGATAAATGGAATCTAGAAAATGTTATTTGATGGATCAAGGAAAAAACATGGAGTAGGGGAGAGTGTTATGATTATCTCTCCCTCTAATGATAAGTACTACTCAACTTATACATTTTAGTTTAGTTGTTCTTGCAATGCACTTGAATATGAAGGCCTTATTCATGGCCTCTAATGGGCTAAAAAGAGGAAAATCAAACAATTGCAGGTATATGAAGCTAATGAACTTATTTTTAATCAAGTAAGAATCCATAATACATCCAATAACCCATTGATGAAGTATTACAAGCATAGGGTGTGGAATGTATTAGAGGATTTTGCATCCTTCAACATCTAAAGTGTGCCTACAGAGATCAACAAACATGTAGATAGATTAGCACCAGTGGGGGCCCAATTTGATATACAAGCTAAGTTGAGGAAATAAAAAAATTAGTCACATGTTAAGGTTGTTTTAAGACCATCCATTCCCAAAAATGAAGCCAATTGATAGGTTTTTGATAATGACAAGCAGATTGCATGCTTTTTGCAACAAGAGGCTGAATTTTCATCTTCAAATCAAAACAAGTTACAAAATTAGTATGGAGATAAAATCCTCCAATTAAAATAAACAAAATCCCTAAAGGGATGGTCACCCTTGAAATTATCTTCCATGAGGGATATTTCATGAGAAAAGATAAGGTAGTCTTGTCTACTAGTGAAGAGAACCATCAAAGAGTCCCCATCTTTCAAGGCAAAATTCTCAAGATTAGGAAGGTCAATACTGAGGCTGAGAAATTTGAATTCATTTCACTTTGTATGGAGTTTATAGATGTATTTTTTTGGAAGGACACTAATCTTAGGGGTTTTGACCCTCATCTTGTTCAACACACCATTGAATTAGATGCAAATGTGAAGCTTGTGAGGTAGAAGTAGATGCCTATCAATCCAAAGATAGAGGTACTCATGAGAAAGGAGTTGAATAAGCTTGTTAAGTCAAACATTATCTTTCCAATTAAACACTCTTCATGGGTGGCCAACTTGGTACCTATAATGAATAAAAGTGGAAAGATTCAGTTGTGTGTTGACTTTAGGGATTTGAACAAGGTCTCTTTGAAGGATCACTATCCTTTACCATATATGGAGTAGCTCTACTAAATGGTGGATAGTTTATAACATTTATTTCTCTTGGATGGATACTCAAATTACAACTAGGTGCTAGTCAAGGAGGAAGACTAGTACAAGACAACATTAACCACTAAGTGGGGGACTTATGATTATAATATGATGTCTTTTGGTCTTTCTAATGCTAGTGCCACATTCCAAAGAGGTATAATTAATTGGATGGTACTTGTGTCCATGGATGATATCACAATTTTCTCCAAGCAGGCAAGTGACCACTTAAACCATCTAAGACTCATCTTTGAGAGGTGTAAGGAGTTTGGTATCTTCTTAAACCCAAAAAAGAGTGTGTTTATTGTTCATGAAGGTAAACTATTGGGGCATGTTGTCTTAAAAATAGGACTAGCCATTACCCTAAGAGAATAAGTACCATCTTGGCCTTATCTTTGCCTCAACATAAGAAAATACTTCAAAGATTCAATGGGAAGATAAATTTTGTGAGAAGATTCATACTTGATTTTGCACATTTAGTCAAGCCTATAACAACAATGTTGAAGAAGAATTAAGCCTTCTCTTGGTCAAAAGAAGGCAAAGCAAGTATTGAGGCTATAAAGTTAGCCATTACACAAGAACCAACTCTTTTGAATACATATTTTTAAATATATTTATACCTCTATGCCTTTACTAATGTGAATAACATATTAGTTATGCTCATGCAACATTATCAGGAAGGTCTTGAATAACCAATAGCTTTCTTCAGTCAAGGACTTGAAGTCTATGAAGAGGTATAATTTTGTTGAAAATAAAGTGCTATTTTTTGTGAGATCATTGAAAAAATTTATGCCTATGGTGTCAAATAATAATATTCATCTCATGGTCTCTTATACAGGTGTGAGAAATTTCCTTTTGAGTAGAGATCTAAATGAGAAGAGGGATAGTTGGATCACCAGAGTCATAGAATCTAACATTGAGATCAAGGTTACTAAGTTAGTGAGAGGTAAAGGTTTATGTGAGAACTTGGTTGATGATCTATAGGAGGAAAAAGAGGCTACTCTAGTGATGCCATATGGTTTGTAAGTAGCTACACCTTTACCCTTCACTAATTGGATAAAAGACATGATTAGATTCTTAATGATAGGTGAGTGTCGTCAAGGTATGGATAGGACTAAAAGGAGATACTTGAGACTTTAGTCCATACATTATGCCTTAGTCAATGGGGTATGAGTTAGGGAAGACCTTAATGGAGTGTTGCTCAGGTACATAGAGGTTGATTAGGTAAATAGACTCTTGGTGCAATTCCATGATGGAGTTTTAGGAGGTCACTTTGATCCAAGGACAAAAATAATGAAAATAATGAGGGTTGTTTACTATTAGACCAATCTTTTCAAATATGCCTACACATGGGTTAGGAAGTGCTAAAAGTGTCCTCTTTTCAGTGGTAAATAAAGACTTGCAACCCTTCTTCTTAACCCCATTCAAATAAAGAATCCATTCATATAGTGGGGTCTTGAATTCATAAGTATGATAAACGAACCCTATAGTGGAGGGAATAAGTGGGTACTCACTTCCACTGACCACTTCACCAGGTGGATGGAGGCTATTTCTCTAAAAGAGGCTAATGAGATAACAATGTTGAATTTCTACGATAGTATTATGACAAGGTTTTATGTACCAACCACTATCATCCTAAATAATTCCTTGGAATTTATTAGCATGAAAATAAGTGAATGGGATCTTTAGATAGGTATCTATCTTATCACACCATCTAACTACTAGCCCTAGGGCAATGGTCTTATTGAATAAAAAAAAGAACTTGATTAAGATAATCAAGAGGACCATGGAGGAGAACTAGAGAGTATGGCATACCAAGATAATGATAACCTTGTGGGATGATAAGGTGACTCAGCATAGTGCCATTGGTAACTCATCATTTGTCCTTGTGTATGGAAAAGAGGCCAAGCTATCCATCTCTCTTGAACTAATAGCTTTGGAGATAGATCATCAACTTGAGTTGATGGAAAGTGAGCCCATGGGTGTGAGAATGGTATAACTCATGAATATTTAAGAAATAAGAGGATTTGTAATAAACATGATGGAATCACATCAAGCTCAAGTAAAAAAGTATTTTTACAAGAGATCCATGGCCATAGTTTTTAACAAAATTGAACTAGTCTTAAAGTGGGATGCTAAGATGGCCAAACCAGCCAACCATATAAAGTTTGATAGTTTGTAGAGTGGACCCTACCTGATTCATGGCTACAAACAACATAATATATTTCATCTTGACAAGATATATGGAAAGGTATTATCCATCCTAGTCAATGGGATTCATCTAAAACCTTGTTATTAGAATTAGTTTGTAAACATCGTATATATAAGATTAGATGTTATTTTTTTCTATGTGCTTCATGCACATCATCTTTTATTGTGTGTTTCCCTTCCCTATACACTTTGAGAACATTTTTATTTTGTTTCTTGTTGTTCTTATTATTATGAGAGTTTCTTTGAGAGGTTGATAGCCTTGTTCTCAATTGAGGAGGATTTTTTTATGACTCCATAATTCTAATGGACAAGATAAGATGATTAGTCTATTGCATAGACATGCATGCAATCCTAGGAGGTCACCAAAAATGTTGGCCAAAATTGGCCTAAATATAAATTTTTTGCCTAGATAGGTTGTGTCATTCTCCTAAACCATTCATTGACCCTTTGCCTTGATGACTAATCTCTTTCTAGTCATCACTATCTTGGAGCGTCTTGGCATGGTGAATTGAATTGTCTCATGAGCCTATTATAGTGGATGATATAATGGTGAAGGGAGGGGATAGGCTTCATGTCCCTACTTCATGTTATTATTATTATGAAAATTTTAGCAAAGTTTAAGGTAAGTTTTGAAACTTTAAGGTAAATGACTAAAAAAGGGGTTACACTGTAAGTGTTAGATCAATCCAATTTTCAAGGTTATTCACCATTTAGGGGAATACATAATCTAGTGGGAAAAATAACCAAACTATTAAAGCCTTGAGTAAAAGATTCAATATGACATAAACACATTTTTTACCAAGACCTACGTGAAACCCAGATATTTATACACACTTTGAAACTTTATAAAGTTTCAAAATGAACTTGAATCTCTATTTTCCCTCCCAAGAAAAAATTGACATTTTTGCACACTTTGCAACTTTGTCAAGTTGTAAAATTCACTTAAATCTCGGTTTTTCTTCCCAAGAGGAAACTAGAGATTTTTGTGCACATTGCAACTTTGAAAAGATAAAAAATTCACTTAAATATATACTTTTCCTCCGAAGTAGAAACTAGATATTTCTACACACTTTACATCTTTGCAAAGTTACAAAGTGCACTTAAATCTCCATTTTCCCTTGCATGTGTTTTTGCAAGTAAAAACCCTGATGGAGATTCAGGTAGACTTATCATGTGGTTTTTGAGTAAAAACCCAGATGGAGATTTCATTGGATTTTGAATGTGTTTTTTCAAGTAAAAACCTTGACAAAGATTCAGTCAGACTTTACATGTGTTTTTATAAATAAAAACCTCGATGGAGATTCAGTCATACTTTACATATGTTTTTTCAAGTAAAAAACCCCACCAACTTCTGGATGTAGATCATTATAGAATTTAAATCCATTAAATCCCATTTTTATCAAAAAAGATTAGTAAGAAAAGCATGACCAATCCCTAAGGACCATGGAGAGTTGTCGTAAGCTATTTACTCCTCTTCTAAGTTGGATGACAAAGATGGTAGTTAAGGCACATTTATGGAGGATTGAAAGTTTTCTCTGAGAATTATATATATATATAATTCTCATTTTAAATATACTCTTATTTGATAAGGTAAAACCCTATCAAAATTTGTAAAGAACATCCTTTAAAGCAATAAGATTACTTATTTTTCCTCTCTTTGACTAAACTTTGTGTTGTAGGTAGCTTGTGAATGATTGCCTTGTGAAGAAGTGTTATTTCTTGGTGATTGTTCTCTCTTCCATACATTTTTTAGGGGACTAAGGTGTTTACAGGTTTGAATTTGTGTTGTTTTATTCAAGAGTGAATGTATAGTGTTAATTTTACCATTCCTCTATGGTTTATCCCTTATCTAGAAGGCCTTATTTAGAATTATTCATGTAAACCAGCTGGTGTTAGAGATTGTGTGAGTGAAGGATCTTTGAGATGAATTTGTGTTTTTTCTTAGCAATTAGAAGTGTCATTTAGTCTAGTGTATCACCCCTTTTTATGTTTTTTAGTCATTTTATGAAACTCTTCTACCCCTTTCCCAAGCAAAATTAGTAATATAGGTGACCTACCGAGAGGAACCAACCTTCTCTAGAGGTTCAACCCCACCATAGGATACCCATAGCATGGGGTTTATCCCTTTGTGTGGATAGGAGTGATAGAGCTTAATGAACCCTCTCATAGGGTGAAATTATATGATACAACAATTACATGGATAACTCTATCGATGAATTGTTCTCTTTCAAGAATTCTATTATCAATGGTAGGGAAACTTGGCAAGATTAATTTTGGTCCTGAGCATCTATCAATTGTTGAATCTGGCAAACTGGTAAAAATAATTAAAGATGAATTACCTTATGTACAAATTTTTCAAGTTACATGTGTGATTAAATAATTAGAGGAAATAGATACTTTCCTTACAATAAGTTAAATGCTAAACCATCTTAGCTTGCAAGAGAAGAATTAACTCATTATACACATTGCCCCTTTCTAGCTTATTGAAAGATACATGTATAAGCTTGGATGAGATGAAGTATTATGAAGGTGCATAAGATAACATTAACACTCATAATTACTTCAAGAGGTCCATGAGGGTTTCACTGGAGGAAATTATGTTGGTGATGAAACAACATGAAAAATTATCCTAACTATCTTGTGGTGGCCCACCTTACTCAAAGATGCCAAAGCTTATGCACACCAATATGATATCTGTCAATGCATATGCAAACCAAATTGAAGGGATGCTATTCCTCTTCATCCAATCCTTACTCATGAACCCTTTTAGAAATGGGCTATTATTTTTTTTGGGCCCATTAACCCTAATACAAGGTGAATTAATGTGAATTACATCATTACCACCATAGACTATCTCACATGCTAGGTTAAAGTAGTGCCCACACATGATTATCCTACAATGACCATCACTAAGTTCTTTTGGGAAAATATCATCACAAGGTATGGATTTTATTTAAATTTAACAAGTGACCATGGCATCCACTTCCTCAATGATATAATATTCATCCTCTTAGTTGAGTTCATGATTGTGCACCATAAGACCAATCCATACCAACCTTAAGCTAAAGGCATTATTGAAGCTTAAAAAAAAATCTTAGGTCATACATTGACAAAGATTTGTAAAATTGGTTGCACTGACTTAGATGATCAAATTTTTGTAGTCTTATGGGTGTATCAAACCACATACAAAATATTGAATAAGAACACACATTTTAATCTTTTCTTTGTTGCTAAACTAGTTGTAATAGTGGAGTTATTTGTTCCTTTGTTATGTATTATGTTCATTAGATGCCTATATGATGAATAATATATAAAAAAGTACCTCAAACTTTATTAAAATTATATGAAAAATTATTTATTGCACATTGGAGTTAAGGAGTTGAATAGAAAAAGCAAAAATCTTGGAATGATAGACATCTCAAAAATAAAAAAAATATCCTGGTATGCATGTGTTGGTCTACGATTCCAAGTTCATGTGCCACTCTGATAAACTTAAAATACATTGGGATGGTTTCTTCATCATTCATATCATCTATCTCATAGGCGTTTTCAAGTTAATGTACTTAAATGCAAAATTTATTTTAGGCCATTTTAATGGTAGTCAGCTTCAACCCTACCATTCTATGTAATACATCAATTTTGTCAATAAGACATATGCAATTAGAATAGTTTAAGATTTGGTGTGTTTTCAAATTGAATGTATCTTTATTTTCACACTATTTGATTAGGTTTATTTCAACACATGGTTCTCTTTTATTTCAACACTACCCTTTTTGTCATTATTTCATTAGGTCATGCTCATGGAGGATCATATGCATATTTTAGTGTGGGGTAAGTTTCAAGATGAAAAAATTAAATTTAGAGTTGGAAGGAATCACATAAATAAAGGGAATGCAAGTGAAATCACATAAGGACAAGAAATCACATAGGAGGTGGTGCATGACTTAAAGTATATAAAAAATGATAAAGGAAAAGTGGTACGAATGGGTTAGGATGGAAAAAGAAGTTCCCACCTTTAAAAATAAAAGTTTCAATATTTTTATAGATATAATTCACTATGATAAAATCACAAGGATGGGATAGATGCATTAAATTTATAAAGTGTTAAACATAATATAAAGTATTCCAAATAGATGTCATGGTATACTGCTTGAGAGCATTAATGAGTAAAGAGATGGATGAAGGCATGGGGGAGTAAATATAAGCAAGTATTCAAGGATATATAAGGTTGGAAGATTCTCATTTTTTAACTTTATCGTTTATTTTTTTTAATTTATAGAGCTCAAGCAAAGTGTGTGAGAATGCATTTATCATATTGTAGTAACAAATTCAAAGCTAGGAAGTGAGGCAAAAATCATGAAAAAAAAAATGGAATTGTGATTTTAGGAACACTTTACAGAGAGTTTTAAGTTATAGGTATCAACATATACCATTGAAAGAAGCTAAAGTAGTAAAGTTGAATAAATTTAAAGAAGGAAACATGTATTCATTTAGGAGAGGCAAACGACCATGCATAATCCTTTGGGCACCTCGAGGGTGATGTAGCCAAAATAGAAAACCATGAAAAGAGAGCCTTTCCTAATAATTCATGAAGAGGAAGATTATGAGAGGACATATTATTTTGATCTAGGAGGAAATTTATAGTGAATTTGGCATGCAACAAAACCTAACACAATGAGCAAAAGAGACATCTGTCAAGAAGGAACCAAAAATGGCACATGTGGGTAAGAAGAAGGTTAAAAGACCACCCATAACCCATATTTTAATTACAAAAATATAATAAACCAAGTTGGTTTTATGTGGTGAAAATTAGGATTCTAAGGTTTCCTCTAATCAAGTTCTCAACCTCAATCACCATCAACTTGGAAATGAGGGAGACTTGAAGTGAAACTATAGGGTTAAGCACCAAAAAATCAGAATGAGGTAATTAATGACTTCATAGCCTTCAATCTAATAAATTATGCTAGAATATTCCAACTTTACCACCTAAATTATTTTGGGAAGCTCATGGAAGAAGTGAGATTTATGGTCTTGTACATCCATGAGGACTATCTTTACTTTATAAGGCACATGATGTGAATCAGTACCCAATGGATTAGTATCAAGGTTAAAATGTTTAGGTTTTGACCTTAATATGGATTTAGAGGACCAAGAGGTAATTGAGAAGATGGTAGTGTCATTAAAGTACAAAAATGAGGGCACACCATGTAAATTTATAACCTTCAATATCCCACCATTAGGGTAGTTGCATTCTTAGATATGACCAATATTGGAGGCATGAATAGATGGAAAGAGGTAGACATGGTGCACCTCAATGTGATAAGATAGATGAACCAGGGGAAAAATTATAATAATGCTCAATGCTTTATTGAAAGGATTGAAGTGGATGCTAAGGTCCACCACCAGCCAAATCATAAGTTTCCTTAGGGAGAGATTATACTTTTAATGGTGTTTGATGAGATTAGTGTTAAAAAATATGTTGATAATGCATTAAAGTAGGTTTACTCACCTGAGAACAAATCCCCTATAGAATAATTATAATAGTTCACCTACCTAGGTGCCATCACCCCCTCCCTCAAGCTAAAAATGAAAGGATGGTTTGAAGGGATAAAGGAAACCTTTGGAAATGAATGATACATCATAAAAGAGTTTATCATGTAGATGGGGACTCAAGATTAATTTTATTTTATGAAACATTATTCACTCACATGCATTTGGATGGATCCCACATATAACTTGTTAGGGTGGCTAAAGTTACCTTATGATTTCACTCCCAAGTACTTCAATAATTATGTAAATTACATTGCTGATACACACAAAGTGCACATTAATGATGAAAAAATTGATGATGAGTCTCATACTCTTTAGTAATTATATGTCTCTAAGGAATAAGGCCTATAGGAAAAAGACCAAATTGGATAACACTGATATCAATGTACACCAGATTCTCATGGGGGAACACATTCATGTGTTGTATTACATGTTAAAGCCCAAGAAGAAGGCTTCAAGAAGCCATGATGACACTAAATAGACCCTTTCCCTTCCACCAAAAACATTAACTAAAAGAAGGAAATGAAGACAAGGTAAAAATCCAAGGCCTGATGCCACTAAGAGCACATAAGAGGAGAAACCTAAGTGAAAAAGGACTAACCCATCACCACCAAGAGACCAAGGGATGCCTATAGTATAGGAAGAAGAGGGCCCTAATACCACCCAACAAATAATTGTTCCTTTAAGATATGAGCATTATGCACTAGATATTGGGGTATTTGAACAAAGGGAGGTGACTCTTGAGGCACCACAAAAAAAATAAGCCACCCTTAATATAGAGAATGAGTCCTCATAACATCAATAAAATCTTTCCCCTGATGATGCTGAAGTAGACATTGAGATCCCCACTGGTGAAGAGGGGGAAGATAGAGGCACCACATTAAATAATAGTGACCAAGATTTTAGCCCAAGTGGCCAATAACAAAATAATCCATAAGTTTAAATACTTGAGCATGATCTTAATAAAGGAAAGGGGCCTATTGGGGAATCTAAGCATAAATAAGAAAATAAGAATGATAACCTATTCATTTGTGGCTATTTACAACAAAATTTCCCTAAAGTGGAAGTGTACATGTAAGAGTATTTACCCAAGGAAGAATCCTCCAATAAAACTTAACATAAACTCTCCTTCTACATGGATATTTATGAGGAATTCTACTTTGATCTTCCATCAGCTAGCATGGATTTAGCATCAAAGGGGGATATTATTGAAATATTTTATTTGGATCCCTAATAGTGTTCACCATCTCAAGTAGGCATGACCTTTTTGAGGTTAACATACCCCTATTTTTGAAAAATGGGGACCCTTGTGTTAAATTATAAAAATTTGTACCTTATGATTGAAAAGTCACTTGATCAAAGTGTCACTAACTTGGTTGCACATTATTTGTATTTGAAGATTATCCACACCATGATTTGGTTGGATTATTTGTTCATGTCTCTAGTTTAACCTTGTCTAAGTTTGCTAATAATGGATCCTCTTATTTTAGGTTATAGGTCTAATGGAGTTAATTTGGAATAGATAATGTCTGGGGTTCATATTTTTATGGTTTTATTTCAATCTAGTCTTTTACTAGCCTTTGGTTTTTATAAAATCAAATCAAATCCATGTTTAAAGTTTCTTGAAACCCTCATTTAAGAAACCCTAGCACAGGTTCTTTTGGACCAAATTTAGAATTAGCAAAAACAATTCATGTAGGAACACTTTAAAAATGCCATAGACTTAGTTCAATTTTTATACTAAGGCTTAGTCATGTTTTTCAACATGACCAAACCTTAGTCTAAAAAATATATGCTCAGTTCCCTTTATGTCCCAAGTCCCTTATTTCCTTTTACCTTAGCATGGTCTAACTTTATCATTGTAGGGTCCTTTTATTATGTTCCTAAGCTTGGTCTGAATAATGCAGGGTCCTTTTGTTATAACCTAGACTAAAATCTTAGTCCTAAAGTCTCATTTATGTTTATTAACATAAACAAGACCTTAGTATTAATATTTTATCCTAAGTTCCATAACCTTTGAGTCTTAACTTAAACATTGTGCTTGTTTATAGGACTAATGACCCATGTTTACTTGGGTGAACATAATCAGATGGTGAAAGATGGGATCAATAAGTATAAGCCACAAGACCATTCTCGATCGACCCCATGGATTAAGATTGATGATCCACTTTCAGTTGGATGTCCAAGATCCAATAACACAAGATCAATATTAAGACTAAAAGGGTCACTTTTTATTATATAGACCTAGCCTAAGACTTTAAGTTAAAGTTTTAATTATATTCATTAATATAATAAAACCTTAGGATAAAACCCTATGCCATAAATATTATTCAAAGGGTCCTTTTTATTATGGTACAAGATTAGACTAAGATTTTATATTTTCCTAGGCATGGGTCCCCCTTTTATCACAATTTTAACCTAGTTAAAAAACCTTAGCCTAAAGTTTTATTCATATTTATTAATACAAATAAAAACATTAGTCTATAACTTTGATCCAATTTCTATATTTGCTAAGCTCAATCCATTTTATGATTACAAGAACCAATCACGTTTTACTACCCAGATCATGATCAATGGCTTACATTCAATCAGATGAGGATGATCAAATAGAGCAAGATCAATGATAAAAATTCAATTCATGGACCCTAGTTAAACATTGAGCACCAAATTAAGAATCAATAATATGCATTCAAGCGTACACATGCAAATCAATAGAACGTATTGAGTCAAGGATTTTAAATAAAGCTCCCAATTAATGTGAGACTACCACATGGAAAGAATGTGTTATCTAGAAAGATTGATAGAGTACAAAGCTCAAAAGGCCTATGGGACTACCAAGTGGCACAGCCTTAGTGTATAATATAAATTAAAGCTTGTGCATCTTCCAAAGATAGATGATCCACATTGATTCATACCCATTAAATCTAATGGTGTGTACTCAACATTGAAAATTCAAATACCCTACAAGCAAGCCCAAGATGGCCATGTGGTAAAAGCACGTGAGCATATAGAATTGATAAGGTGTAGAGCTCAAAAGGTCCATGATACTACCAAGTGATATAACCTCATATCTAAATACATATAGTGACAAATGATGTTCAACTCAAGGGATCAAGATCAATGACCAAAATTGATATGTGTAAGGATATTTATTGGTGTGAAATAAAAGCATATTTTTTAAAAGGTAAAGATTAGTTTTTTAAACATTAATGAGCAAGTATGCCATGAAAATGCCACATAGATGCCATGATGATGCCACATGGGTAGAAAGTGACAAAACTAAAGATTTTATGGGCTCAGAAGGGCAAAAGTATAAATACAAGGATTCAAATGAAATCTAAGGCACAAAGCTCACTTAACTATAAAAGGCCATTGCTATTAAATATCTAAAAAGACCTATATAAAATCCCTAACATCTTTAAAATAACTATTTTAATCTATAATATATCACAATCAAGTCTAGGAGATTTAATCATCACCTGAGTAAGTGAAAATCGATCCAAAATCTAAATGTAGACCACTAGGGAGCAATTTATCAAACTCATAGTCATGGTAGCCCAAAAAAATATAGAGAAGATATAGGGCTCTATTTGACCATAGATTTAGAGGGAAGGATATTCAAGGAAATAGAATTCGATATTGTGGCTTTAAATATGGGAGACACCAACTAGTCCAAGCTTTCTAGGTAGTTAAAGAGCTACCAACCATCACAAGGGAAGATAAGAGGAACACATCAATCAAGAGGAGGTACTATGACTTAGTTACCATTTAGATGACAAGACTTAATTATACTATAGTGAAACTAGAGGTATTGCATTACATTGACATCCTCTCTCATATTTTTAAAAATTATAAAATTGATTAGGGTATGTTAGTTTATGAGCATAGCTTTAAGAAGGTTGCCTATATTTCTCCTATAACATTTGAAAATTAGTATAAGTTGCCCAAACCCTAGGTGTATGTACCCATAATCAACAATTAGACCAAGTAGAATGATGTAAACATCATCCTTACCCCATGGTTATATTCTAGAAACTAGGTATTTTTTAACCTCAGTGGCAACATTCTAATCAACTAATTCAGGGAAAGGATTAGGATGATTATGACATTAATGAACATATTATGTGGGAATCCCTCAACTACCTGTGTTTACAAACTCTAGGTCCCTTTTGTGTATTTCATGGTCAAGAAATAACTCACTCCCCCTTTAGGAGATATGATTAACACTTGCTTGAAGAGGCCATTATCTATAATTAAAAAGAAAACTAGCAACCACTTATACATGATGTTGTACCTTTTGGATGCATTTCTTGCCACAACCAAGATCCCCACCCTCAAATAATGGTCACATGATGGGAAATAAATAGTCTCACAATACTACTCAAAATTTCATATAATAAAATATAGGGGCCATATGCAATTCATATGTGACTATGTCTATCTAGCCTTAGTTGAGGCCATCACAAGAATTTCCATGATGAGAGTTAACCCTCTGATCAAGAAATATGTTGAAGCCATTAGAGATATATGAATCTATCCAAATTGCACTATAATCAAGATTGAGGGGATACAATCCACCCTACTCAGATTACCAGTCCATGTGCTAATTAAGCTGGTAGAGCAAGAAGTGACCTTACAGATATGTAATGGTATAGATGGTTTTTGTATAACCAAGAGGAAAGGATTTCTCCATACCTTCCCCTTAACCATTGGTAGGATTGTGTTTCAACAATGGGACAATATTGAGGCTGATTCCAAGCATAGGACCTCTTTCATATTACAACATGAAGAACTAAGACACTGGGACCCCAACGAGAAGGTGGTAAAACATTTGAAGGCAAAAGGGATCAATATGATATATGAGCATTAGCCTGGCCCTTATGACCCAATGTATACCAAGGATTTTTCATTCATTGAAGTCTTGACAAAGTTGAATAAACACAACATCAAACTAGAGGCTAAATTGCTAAGGGAATAAAAGGGCAATGATGATGTATGGCAAATGGGACTAGGTAGTACCATTTTCTAGGAGGTCCATCTTTTAGACATCCTCTAACTTAGTTAAAAATATAGATATAAAATTCTAAAGTACAAATTGATTAGAGGCTAGAGGAAAGAAGACCTATTGAGATGGCATCACCTTTAACCCAGCCTGAAGAATCAGGATTGCCAATTGAAGAAATTAACATAATAGCACTAGATCCTAAAGAAATAGTGGAATATGCCCTGAAGTCACTAACTAGTTCTTATCATTGATCTTTATGGTATTTGCCATATATTTGTGCTTCTTTTAGACAAAGATCGATGTTATTTGAAGGTATATACTTACTTATGGTGAAGATGGCTTAAGCTTTGTCAATTCAATAGGTTTGAGATTGGTAATAGCTATTTTGATTAAATATTCATAGATCCTTTGCTAATTTGAGTTCATTTGAGCTTAAACATGTAAAGATCAATCATACTTACCTATTTGGACACATCTTTGAGATAACTTAGTTAAATATTATTGTCCTTTATCATCATTTATATAAATATTTTAAATTTTTTCTTAATATATGTGTCTAATTGTTGTGCCCTACAAAGATAAGACTGACACACCATATTTAAAATAGGATTCAAGGTCTGCAAGTTAGAATTACCAATAATTAGGACAAGGTCACGTTCAAAGACTAGAGAACCTCTACTTTTATTAGAAATTCATAGGAGAACTAGGTGGGACAAAGGTAAGCACAGGCTTTCAAAGTCTTTGCCAACTTTACCAATTTAGAGTACTCTTATGTTTTATCCCTATCAAGGTATGGCTTGGATAGGTGGTTATTCAATCAATGTGTTAGGTGTGGTACATGACCTTCCTCGTAATCCTAAAAAATATTTGCCAACATTTAGTCCTAGTGGTATTATAATGGTTGAGGAACATATAAGATCATTCAAAGCTACTTTGAGATTGTGAAATGTAACTCATGAAGATGTAGCATGTAGAATATTTTATTTCACTTTTAAATATGTTGCATATGAATGGTTTCTAAACCTCCCTAAAAATTACATTACTAGTTGGGTTGATTTTAACAATGTCTTAATCGACTAGTTTGATAAAATTATTAATCCTTATTTCTTGTACCAGCAATTTACCATAATGAAAAGGGATGAAAATGAGCCCATAGATATTTTAATGCTACATTGAAAAAAAAATAGTAGGACTATATCTCCTTATAGACCTGATGAGTATTTAGCCTTAGAAATATATAAGGATGCCTTAGATCCCATGACTTTTATATTTATAAAGAGAAATGTTGGACCCATAAACAAATTAGCTTTAGCTTATGTTAAGGCTATGATCATTAATGACTAGATGCAACCCCAATGACAATTATCATACTCAATTCCTAATGTCAATCCACATTTACCCATTATAAATATTATTCCCAATGATAACCAAAATGTGTTTGTCATGAACCAACTTCCAGTCATAAACCAACTACATTTGAGACATGCTCATCCTACTCAAAACTTGGGATTCTTGAATAATGTTACCCATAAATCTCATACACAAAATTATAAAGATTTAATGCCTACAACCAATGCTAATACTTAGATTCATAATTTTGAGGATTCAAAGAATGAGAGTGAATCTATCCTCAAGATGATTCAAAAGCTTAAGACTGACTTCCTTCAATTATAAAAATAAGTAAATAATACTGGAGAAAGATTTGGAAGAAATTACTCTTTTCAAAGGTTTAATGGGCCCACTAATATATCTCAAAATTATAGCTACCATAAAAACAAGAAAAATGAGTCATTTACTAGCAAAAATATGCTTGATATAAATCTTACTAATGTTGATTTACCTTATATTATAGAGTCCGTTTTAATTCTAAACATGGGGAAATAGATTGTGTTAAATTTTTTAGTGAATTTTAAGCCTTCCAAGAATAATTAGATACTTTTCAAGTTGTCCCTAATAAGGATTGTGATGCAGGCACATCTGGTTCTTCAAGGTCATCCAGGTCTACTGATTCAATGCTCATGGTGGAGATATTTGAGTTCCCTTTTCAAGAAAACAATGAGGCTGAGGATATTCCTAAAGAGATTCATGATTTTTAGCATTTCTTAAATAAGACTTATCCTCTAAGAAATTGGGAGTAGAAATAACTATTTACCTCTTCAACTCCTCCAAAGAACGTTGAGACTCCTCCTAATACTACCTTGAACAATAATCTAGAGCCTTCTAAGGGAATTAATTCTAAACCCCAATGCTGATGCACCTAATTATTCCAATAGGAATGGGTATAACATAGTAGAGTACATGAAAAATATCAAGGCTAACATTACCTTAAATGAGTTGACACAAATTACTAAATAGAGAGATTTGTTGTTGAAACCTTTATCCAAAAAGCCTGGTAATTCTCAAAAGTTTGCACATGCTAATGTTGTAATACATAAAATTAAGGAAGATGTTCCTACTTTCCTACTTACAGTCAAGATCTTTGTTAAAAATTAGCATAATTATTTATTAAATTTTGGTGCATCTATGAATATAATTCCTAAATCTATTTTTTGATCATTAGGTTTAAATCTTATTAAATCTGACAGAGTTGTAACTTAGTTAGATAAATCAAGAGTCAAAGTGATTGGTGAATTATTGAATGTTCACATGCAAATTAACTCAAATCTAAGGATATAAAAGTTTATTGATATCCAAGTAGTGGACATCCCTAATGCTTATAGGATGCTATTGAGTAGAGACTAGATTAGAAGCTTGAATGGTTATATGTCAACAGATTGTTCACATATGTGGTTTCCTTGGAAGGGAGTCCCTAACCAAATTAGGATAGAAAGGGAGCCTAAAATGAAACATATGATCACTAAGTATAATGCAATCAATGAAAGGGTTAACATGGTTAACTTAGATCCTAGTAGTTACACTCTTGACACAATAAAGGTATGCAACTCTAAAAATTCTCATGCTTTTCTGTATTATATGATCACTAAGTATAATGCAATCAATGAAAGGGTCAACATGGTTAACTCAGATCTTGGTATTTACACTCTTGACACCATAAAGGTATGTAACTCTAAAACTTCTCATGATTTTCTTGTATTATAGAAACTTTATTTTGATGGTGCTAGATGAAAATAAGGTTCTAGAGTAGTAGTGTTAATCAATCCCATTGAGAAATAATATAATTCATCTTACAAACTTTAGTTCCCATGGACCAATAATTTGGTTGAGTATGAAGTAATTATTCTTGGATTATAATTTTCAATCAAGCATGAGGCCAAGGAACTATTAGTTTTTGGTGATTCTGAACTAGTGGTCAATCAAGTCAAGAGTAAATATTAATGTAAATTATCTTATCTCAATAAATATAAATTTAAAGTATGGAACTTAATTTAATGTTTGATGCTTTTAACATTGTGTCAATCTATAGGGAAGACAATAAGTCCACTAATGAACTTACTTTAGCTTCAACCAACCTTATACCCAATCATAGTTCTAAGTTGCAAAACATTACAATTGAATTAATATCATGTCCCTCAGTGCTTGAGAATGTCAACCACATGTAAGTATTCAATGATGATCAACAGATCATATATTTCTTGACTAGTTCAAGATTATTTGAGGGTCACATTATTGATGAATCTAGTTTCCTTGATGATGAATTCATTGAAAGCAAACTTGAAGACAAAGTCATTCAATTGAATGAAAATGAGATCTTAAAAGGCATGATAACCTTCAAGGGAATCTTTGATTATGATAGACTAGCTGAAGCTACCAAGACTCCCAAAGTAAGTGGGAAGGATTATAATGCAGTTGATCTTGGATTTCAAGGTCAACCTTAATTGGTTAATATTGGTATAACATGTTCAAGTATGGAAAATAAAATATCCAAAGAAATACTGACCAAATATAATGATATCATAGCATGGTCCTATGATAACCTAAATATCTTTGATCCAAAGGTCATAACTTACACCATAGCTTTAAAATAAAATTTCAAACCTTTCAAATAAAAGTAGAGGCTTGCTAACTATGGCTTAAAACCACTAATATATAGAGAGGTCAAGAAGCTCTTAGGTGCCAAGATTGTATTTCCCATTAGACAATCTACTTGGGTTGCTAATTTAGTCCTAGTTTGGAATAAAAATGGTGAAATCATAATATTCATTGATTTTAGAAAACTAAATAGAGCATCTAAGAAAGATAATTACCCCTACCTTCTTTTTACCAAGTGATACGAATTATTTCTATTTTTACCATGATGTCCTTTCTTACTTGTTTTTTAGGTAATAACCAAGTGCTAGTGACTAGTGAAGATAGAATGAAAAATGCTTTTACTACTCAGTGGGGTATGTTTACCTATAAGAGAATGCCATTTCAATTGATAAATTTAGGTTCATCCTTATAAAGGGATATGATCATGTTTTTCAAGGTCTTGTAGGTAAGTGCATTATTATATACATGGATGATCTGACTATCTTTTCTAAGAATAGGGAGGATCATATTACTCACCTACAATAGGTATTTGAAAGATGCATAAGGTATGGGATTTCTCTCAACCCAAAGAAAATAATTTTATATGTTACTAAGGGAAAAATATTAGGAGATATTATCACTAAGGAGGGAATATCTATAGACCCGAAAAAGTAAATACAATATCTAATATAGAGCCTCCTAATAGTAGGAAGGAATTAAAGTCATTATTTGGTAAAATAAATTTTGTAAGAAAGTTTATTTTTGGTTTTATAGAAATAGTGAAACCTTTGAATGATATGTTAAAAAAGGATTCCAAATCATTTGGAATGATTAAACCAATAAGGATTTTAAGGACATCAAGGAGGCAATTGGACAAGCTCTAGTCATGATAAGTCTAGACTTCTGCAAATATTTTTACCTTTATTCCTTTACTTCTGATCATACTATTATTGTAGTTTTAACTCAAAAAATTGATGGATGTGATCATCCAATTGTTTTCATGAGCACAAAATTTAAGAATTCTAAGTTAAATTATTATTTAATTAATAATCAAACATGTGCATTAGTTAAGGTGGTGAAGAAATTCAAGAACAACATTCTTAGGAATAAGGTGCATGCAATCTTACCAGAACCTGCCACCAAGTTCATGCTAAGTTAGAATAAGCTAGGATAAAAGAGAGGTAAGTGGATGTATGTGATTCAAGAATATGACATTGAAATGAAGACTACAAATTTTTTAAGGTGTCAAGCTCTAATTCAATTGATCACCAATACTAACCCCAAGCTAAGTTTCATGCAGGTTGAGTAGAAATTTTTTTAGTCCAATTATTGGTATGATCCTATTATTTATCTACTAATCAATGGTACTTGTCTTATAGGGTTGACCAGGGAGCAAAGAAGACCGCTAATACTCAAGGCATCTCGCTACCTAATTAAAGATGGAGTGATGTACAAGAAAAACTTCAAAGGCATTTACTTGAGGTGTGTATCTAAATAAAAAGTAACTAAAATCATGAGCACTTTTCATGAGAAGCTGGGAAGTGGACATCAATCTAGAAGAAAAACTCATAAAATCCTTAGAGCTAGTTACTATTGGCCCATAATCTTCAAGGATGCCTACAAACATGTAAGATAGTGCCATTCATGTCAAGTATTCAACACAAAAGATCCTAAGACAACCATTCCACTATAACTAGTTATGGTAGATAAACCTTTTGATTAGTGGGGGTAATCAAACCTAATTAATTATAAGGTCATAAATACATTTTAATTGCTACTAATTAATACACAAGATGGACTGAAGTAGTGGTGACCAAGCAGTGTAGAACTGAAGAAGTGATCAAGTTTTTAGAGGAAAACATATGCACTAAGTTTGGGACACCTGTATCTCTGGTCTATGACAATGGATCTACCTTTATATCCTTTGAAATGATAGAATGGGCATATGATAATAATATCATTCTCAAGTTCTCATCTAGACATTATCCTCAAGGTAATGGAATATCTGAATCAAAAAATAAGAACTTGATGAAGGAAATAAAGAAGTCTACAATAGACAAGCCTAGAACATGGCATAAGCTACTCAAGTATGACCTATGGGTATATAAAACAAGAGTCCAACAGGATCTAAAAGTGTCACCTTTCTTACTAGTATATGGTTAAGAACCCATCTTCCACATTACCCTCAAACTATTGATGTACAAGTTCATACAAGAATATATGAAGGAAGACTAAGAATTCACAAATTTAAGGTTGCTAGACATAATATAGATGGAAGATGCAAGAGAAGAGGATTTTTCCAATTTTAGTAGACACCAAACCATAGTCAACAGGTGGTTTGACAAATGATAAAAAATAAAAGTGTTTAGGCAAGGAGACTTATAGGGAGTAGAGTTCACACTGCCCACCAATGGGAAATATCTCAAGCACTACTTCTCTATTATCCCACCTAGGCTCTTCATGGAATAACTATAAGGATAGTTAGAGTTAGTGTAGGTAGGATAGGTTAGTTTTTTTCTATTCTTTCCTTCCCATCCCTTATTTACTTTTCCTTGGATATCCACTTTGTTGCTTTCTATTTGTGTGTTTTCTTTCTCTACTTTTTTCCTTACTCTCAATAAGTCTTTTTAGATAACCCTCAACTCAAAGTTCATGTAATTACTTAGGAACTGTATAATTTAGAAATACGGGTATGAATCCTAAGCATATACTGACCATGGATTTGAAAAATGATTTTGATGTTACAATATTAGAGAAACTAGTAAGGACTAATGGATAGGTTGGTTGTTTCATAAGGTTTTAAACCTTTTTTTGATATAAGATTTGTTTTAAGAAAGATTGCACATATGGGATGAAAGATTGAATTATTAGGACATAATCATGCTTGAAATTAATAACATCCTTGTTGGGGATAAGGGTTATAACCATAGGTGATTGTCTGAAGATCAAACATTTGACCAAATCCCTAAACCTAGCTAACATAGTTCCCAACCTTTGATAGAAAGCCAAAATGATCTAAAAAATACAAAAATAAGAACTTATTACAAAATTAAAAGCTTTTAAAGAAAATGTGATTTTGGTAATCTCCATTAGGCCTATATATGTCTGGATAGTAGTGGAGAAAAACCTTGAGTGTAGCTAAAGGCTTCTCAATTGGGGATATGGATGCTTGGCTGATAGTAGAGCAATGCCTAAGCCTTCCCTGAGCTAATGCATGGTTCTTAATGGATATCCAAACATGCTATAAGTTAATGTTAATGATTAATTACATGTAATATGGAAGTTGTTCCCTAAATCACATGGAAAACAATAAGTGGAATCAAAACACACACATAGTATGACTAGGTTTTGATGTTTGATCCTAATTCTATACACATAAAATTTGTTTTAACCATGAACTGACCTTGATAATGGTAATGATCTTGTGGAATAGGTAATCTAGTTATTTGTTTGAACTAGGGTCTCTAAATTTTAACATATTATTATGTTTCCCCCATAAGTCACTATTTGTTGAGGTCAACATACCCCATTTCTAAAAAATGGGGAGCCTTATGTCAAATTATGCAAATTTATACCTTATAATTGAAAAGTCACTTGATTCGAGTGTCACTAACATATTTGCACATTTTTTGTATTTGAAGATCATCCACACCATGATTTGGTTGGCTTATTTATTCATGGATTTGGTTTAACCTTGTCTAAGTTTTCTAATAATGGATCTTCTTATTTTAGGTTATAGGTCTAATGGAGTTAATTTGGAATAGACAATGTTTGGGAATCATAATTTAATAGTTTTATCTCAATCTAGTCTTTTACTAGCCTTTGGTTTATAAAAAGTCAAATTAAATCCATGTTTAAAGCTTCTTGAAACTCTCATTCAAGAAACCCTAGCATAAGTTCATTTAGACCAAATTCAAAATTGGTAGGAACAATTCATGTAGGAACACTTTAAAAATGCCATAGACTTAGTTTAATTTTTATACTAAGGCTTAGTCATGTTTTTCAACATGACCAAATCTTAGTCTAAAAATTATATGCTCAGTCCCCTTTATGTCCCAAGTCCCTTATTCCCTTTTACCTTAGCATGGTCTAAATTTATCATTGTAGGGTCCTTTTATTATGTTCCTAAGCTTGGTCTGAATAATTTATGGTCCTTTTGTTATAACCTAGATTAAAATCTTAGTCCTAAAATCTCATTCATGTTTATTAACATAAATAATACCTTAGTCTTAATATTTTATCGTATGTTCCATACACCTCTGAGTCCTAACTTAAACATTATGATTTTTTGAAGGATCAACAACTTGCACTTACTCAAGTGAACATAATCGAATGATGCAAGATAGGCTTGATAAGTCTAAGATTCTGATCCATAGGACTAATCTCGCTTGACCCCATGACTCAAGATCGATGATCTGCATTCACTCAGATGGCCAAGATATAATGATGAAAGATTAATATTAAGACTAAAAGGGTCCATTTTATTATATAGACATAGCCTAAGAATTTACCCTAAAGTTTCAATTTTATTCATTAATACAATAAAACCTTAGGATAAAACCTTATGCCATGAAGTTTATTCGAAGGGTCCTTTTTGTTGTGTTACAAGCTTAGGTTAAGATTTTATATTTTCCTAAGCATGGGGCCCCTTTTTATCATGATTTTATCCTAGTTAAAATACCTTAACCTAAATTTTTATTTGTATTTATTACTATGCATAAAAACATTATTTTATAACTTTGATCTAATTTCTATATTTCCCAAGCTCACTTAATCCATTTTATGATTTCAGGAACTAGTCATGTTTGACTTCCCAGTTCATAATCAATGGCTCATGTTTAATCAGATGAGAATGATCGAATAGAGTGAGATCAATGCTAAAAAGTCAAGCCATGAACCCTAGTTAAACATTAATCACCTAACCAAGAATCAATATTATGAATTTAAGTGTACACATCCAAATTAATGGAACGTATTGAGTCAAGGATTTTCAATGAATCTCTAATTTAACGTAAGATCACCATGTGGTGAGAACATGTTAACTAGAAAGACTGATAGTGTACAGAACTCAGAAGGCTCATGGGACTACCAAGTGGTACAACCTTGGTGCATAGTATAGATTAAAGCTCATGCATATTCCAAAGATCAATAGTCTACATTGATTATTACCCATTAGATCCAATGGTACATAATCAACATTGAAAATTCAAAGACCCTATAAGAAAACCTAAGATGGACACATGGAAAAAGCATGTGATCTTACAAAACTAACAAGGTATAGAACTTAGAAGGCCCATGGGACTTTTAAGTGGCAAAACCTCATAGCCAAATACATATAGTGACCAATGAAGTTCAAATCAAGGGATCAAGATTAATGTCCAACATTGATCCATGCAAGGACATTTGATGATGTGAAATAAGATCATATTTTTTAAAAGGCAATGGTTAGTTTTTTAAAACATTAATGAGCAACTTTGCCATGAAAATGCCACATATATTCCATGATGATGCCACATGGGCAGAAAGTGACAAAACTAAAGATTTTGTGGGCTCATAAAGGTAAAAGTATAAATACAAGGATCCAAATGAAATCAAAGGCATAAAGCTCACTTAAGTGAAAAAGGACATGACCATTAAATCTTTAAAAAGACCTATTGAAAATACCTAACATATTTAAACTCCTTAATTCAATCCAAAATTAGTCACAATAAAGTCTAAGAGATTGAATCATCACCTGAACAAGTGAAAATTGATCCAAAATCAAACTGAGACCATTAGGGAGTAATATATCAAACTCAATGTCATGGCAGTATAAAAATAATATAGAGAAGATATTGAGATCTATCTGATCATAGATTTAGAGGAAAGGATCTTTAAGGACATGAAATTTGACACCATGGCGTTAAACATGAGAGATAACAACTGGTCCAAGATTTTCTAGGTAGTTGAAGAGCTACCAGCCATCACAAGGGAATATGAGAGGAATGCATAAATCAAGAGGAGGTACTATGACTTAGTTTCCATTCAGATGATAAGCCTTCATTATGTTACAATGAAACCAAAGGTACTTCATTGCATGACTTCCTATTTACTATTTTCAAAGATTGTAAAATTGATCAGGGTATGTTAGTTCATGAGTGTAGCTTTAGGAATATTGCCTATATTTATCCTATAACATTTGAAAATTAATATAAGTTTCCCAAAACCTAGGTAGATGTACCCATAATCAACAATTAGGCCAATTAGAATAACCTAAAGACCATCCTTACCCCATGGTTATATTCTAGAAACTAGGTATTTTCTGACCTCAGTGGCAACATTCAATTCAACCAATTTAGGGTAGGGATTAAGATGATTATGGAATTAATGAATAGATTGTGTGGGAAATCCTCCACCACCTATGTTGTCAAACTTTGGGTCTCTTATGTGTATTTCATGGTCGAGAAAGAACTCACTCCCCCTTTAAGAGAAATTATTAGCACTTGATTGAAGAGACAATTCTTCGTAATAAAAATTAAAACTAACAACCACTTCTACATGATGTCATTCCTTTTATATGCCTTTATTGCCATAACCAATATCCCCACCCTCAAGGAATGGTCACTTGATGGGAAACAGTCTCCCAATACTACTCAAAATTGTATATAGTTAAATACAGGGACCATATGCAATTTATATGTGATTGTATCTATCCAGCCTTAGTTGAAGCCATCATAGGAATTCCCATGATGAGAATTAACCCTCTAATAAAAAAATATGTTAAAGCCATAGGAGACATATGGCTCTATCTAGATTGTACTATAATCAGGATTGAGGGGATACAATGCACCCTACTCAGATTACCAGTCCATGTGTTGATCAAGCTAGTGGATCAAAAAGTGGCCTTCCAAATATGCAATGATATAGATGGTTTCTATATAATGAAGAGGAAGGGACTAATCTAAATCTTCCCCTTAACCATTGGTAGGAATATGTTTCAATAATGGGATAATATTGAGGTTGCTTCCAAGCATAAGACCTATTTTAAATTACAACATGATGAACTAAGACATTAGGACCCTAAAAAGAAGGTGGTAAGTCATCTGAAGGCAAAAGGGATCAATATGATGTATGAGCATCAACCTAGCCCTTATGACCTAATGTATACCAAGGCTTCTTCATTCACCAAAGTCTTGGCAAGGTGGAAGAAACACAACATCAAATCAAAGGCTAGATTATCAAGGGAATAGAAGGGCAATGATGATATATGGTAGATGGGACCCAGGTAGTACCATTTTCTAGGAGGTCCATCTTCTAGACCTCCTCCAAATTAGCCACAAATAGAGATATAAAGGCCTAAAGTAAAAATTGAGTAGAGCTAGAGGAAAGAATACCCAATGAGATGGCATTACCTTCAACTTAGCCTAAAGGATTAGGATGACCAATTGAAGAAATTGACATAATAACACTAGATCCTACAGAAATAGTGGAAGATTCCCTAAAAGTACTAGTTATTGCCTATCAATTAGATGAGGAAGATGTTCAAGTAAAAGAAGCTCAAGCTGAAGAAGCAAACTAAAATAAGGGGAAGAAAGTAGCTTTAGACTTGGTCCCTATTGCAACCTAACCCAAAATAAAAGCTGAGCTAGCCTTGGTCCCACTAGATGGTAAAAAGCCCAAGTTGACCTTAACTCATACTTTGAGTGAGATAAACATTTTTAGTGAGGATAATATAATTCAATGCCTAACCATTCTTGAATGGCTTATATATAGAGAATAGCAGAAGATCCCTACCAAGCACCACCCTTGGGCTATCAAAAAGTCAGTCAATATAAATGTGCATGATGAGCTCAAGCCTTAGATTGTGGATTTATATAAGGAATAAAAATAAAGGATGGCTTCCCCAGGGGAGTCAAGTGGGACACAAATGGAAACCCTAGATCCAAAGATAAATCAATCATTAGTAGGGTTCAATGCTATCCAGAGACTATCAGTTTTGGAAAGGGTGATTGAAAAGAAAGACATGGTTGGTGTGGAAGAATTCACCCTCTAAAAGATAGATCCATTCATAGTTATGACCCATATTTAAGGACAAAAGATAGGGGAGGATAGGATATTTGAAGAGAAAATTCTTGATGCAACTCAGGCCTAGTCAGACCAGATACAAACAATGATCAAAGGAATATTACAATAAAATAAGAATTTGAAAGAAACTACTATCTTGGCAATTCTAGAAGAAAGTTTCAAATGATTTAAGGATACCATGGTTGACTTATTTAAGTCTTTGAAATCAATAAGGACCAGAAGGAATGCAATGATAAAGCAAAGCAATATGGTTATAGGCCAAGTTGGCTAATGACAGGCTTCAAGTTATCAGGTGAAAGACTTTATTAAAGAATTGACTAAGAATCAAGTCCGATAATTTAGGATAATCAACCTAACACACCTAAACATGGATATGGCCATATTAGTGGGAAAGATTAATTCTTTAAGCAAATGGTCCAAGTAAATGAAGGACATTTCTAGGGACCTCAAATAATAGGAGGACAAGATGTTTCACATCTTGGATAGTTTAATCAAGGATCCCACCTCACTTAGTTTTTTGGGCCTTATTATAGATGAGGAGTTCAAGCACATAACTACTCAATTCATGAAACAAGTGAGGAGCCAAGGGCAAGGTAAAACAAAGGATGACAATAAGAGAATCATGGGCCTACTTCTGTAATTTGAGGAGAAAATGAGAGATGCCAAGGGCATCAAGCAAGAAATAGAGAAGGTTGAGAAGGACCTCAGAGGCTTTGAGAATAAAGGAAAAGAACTCTTCTTGAAGCCTATTATTAACCTCTAGTATATCAATGAAAAATATTATATATTGAATATCCTTCAAGAAAGGTAGGAGACTGCATCAAAATAGGTTCCTTAAACTTATTTAGGAATATTATTTTTGTAGAAGCATTTTAATATTTTAAAATAGAATATTCTTTTTTGTAAAGGAATGTGCAAATTTTAAGCACATTTCCTATAGGTCATTCCACTTTGAAAAAATTCATGTATTCTAGAACTTTTGTAGAAAGGATAACTATCCTTACACCTATACACTTGTAATTAGATATGACTGACCGACGTACTTCCTTACATTATATAAAAGGAGTATTGTCATTTGTAAAAATGGAGGGAGTTTTTGAGCCAAAAACTTATGTAAACCTTTGAGGAATTAATGCAAGGGAGGAAGTTTTCAAAGATTATCCATATTCTTTTATGTCATTTGTTATTATAGTTTCTCTCTCACTTGCTTGTTCTTATTTATAGATTTGAATGGTTCTTATGAATTCTTAGTGTGCATATTTTAATTATAATGTTGTCAATTTATGCCAATAATAGGTTAAATTGAAAGTTCTTAGGTTAATTTCATTTCCTTTACTTTTCTTGCATTTGGGCTAATGCTATTTACTTACAGGTTAAATCTTTAAAGTGGACTTAGTTATTATTTTAATTTTTCTTATTCCTTAGATGTTTGCCTGATGTGTGATAACGTTTGAGCTCTTGCTATTTCATGTTACACATTGGTTAAGTTCATACTTGGATGATATTTGAATTCTATCATGATGTTTGGGATGAATATCAACAACAACTCTTTTCTGCCCTACCCTTCTTTTTACTCCTTTTTAACCAGATCACTCTAAATTAATTTTGATTATAAATATTTATTTTATATTAGTATTTAGATTAGAATTTTATCATAATCCAATAGTATTATCTTAAACTAATTCACTCTTTGCAAAGATAACTAATTGGCCATAGTGGTTCCCAACTACCAAAATTTATAAATATTGTGAAATAGTCCACTTTATTTTCCTCTATTCCATCAATAGATAACATGATTATCACAACCTATAACTCATGCTCTGAATTCTTTGAAATATAAAATGAGAAGTGTTATTTAAACACTATGATCACTTGTGATACATATTAAGGCATCACCAGATCCTCATTAAAATTACTCTCAAGGTCACTAAGCAAAATCTTCTACATGTCTATGATGTTGGCCATCTATATCAAAATCACCAAAAAATTGTTGTGATGTACTAGTAAAATTGTAACATAAGGTTGAGGCTTGAAAAAGAATTAGAAGAGCTTAAGCATTAGTAAGAAGTAATAATGATGTCTTGAGTGAGGATTCTAAAACTCTATAAGATAATTTTGAAGAATTAGCTGGCATTTACTGATGGGATCCCTATTATGAATGAATCTATTGATAATTTGGAAACCTTGGTAGATCTTTTATTAAAAAGATGCAAAGACTAGGTGAATCCCCAATAAGAGAAAACTTGGGACACAGAGTAATTTGTTGAGTCCATGAAATTATGTAAGATATTTTTAGCCTAGGTTGGTTCTATAGTTCCCATCACCAATGGGTTTTTTGTAAAAATGGTATGAACCACTAAGGTTTTGGAAGATAGGATTCAATCAAAAGAACACCAACACCAACAACTAAATAAAAATTATTTAACAATAAAGGATAGAGTGCAATGCATGAAACAATTCCAAGACATGGAGGAACTAGAAAATAATATCAATGCTCACCACCAGGAGCTTAATACCAATTTTTTAGCACTTTGATGATAGGTTTTGATAGAATTTAGTTCACTTGAAGACATCCACAAATATTCCATTGTTAAACTTGAAATTTTGATGACTCTAGTGGGTGAATTTCTAGAACAACCCAATGGAACAAAATGATTGAAGGGTAAGGTTGAGGAAACTACCTCCACCCTATATACTGCCATCAATCACTTAGAGAAAGTTAAGTGCTAGGTTGAGTAAATGGAACCTAATTTTTTGGACTTGAAGAGGCTTGATGATGGCACATAGTCTAGGATAGACTATTGGCTTAGTGTGGGGTGATGTCAGACCCCAAGTTTTATATTAATATATTTTAAATAATTTTTGGAAAAAACATAGAATATAGAGGCATGAAAGTGAGCCAAGGTTTAAAAGAGAAATAATGTGAAAGGCATTGGCATAAAAGAAAAAATTTGTAAGGAATGATGATGTAAAAAACATGGAGGAACTGAGGACACAAGGCTCATATAATAACATATGGCTTGGATAAGGTCACAAAAAATAAAGATTGTTAGGAAGTGATTTGCATGGGCATCTAAGGATAATAGTCAAGCGTGAATCTAGCACCAGTTCATGAGAAGATAGGTGCATGATAATGAATATATATCATAGAAGGTTATATAGGAGGAACCAATCATTGACAAGTCATCATATTCATATTAATACTATAACAGAATGGTCAGGGTAAAATAATATAAATACCCCTAGTTTTACTTAGAGAGGTGATATTTTTATAATGGTAATCTTCAGCTTAGTCATGATACTATATGCATTGAAACATATGTATGATGATCATTAATATGTAATGAGATAGAATAATTTTGCTACCAAAATACCTTTTGTAATCTTGTTATGGAATCAATGGTATTAGTACTATTTTTCTCAATTTGTGCCTATCATTTTCTATGATGATTAGTTTAAGTATGGAATAAGATTGTTAGGATTATATCTAATATGATTTTTATGGTTAAAAACTATGTGCCTATTTAGGTATCCTACTATAGATAATTCAATTCATATACCATGATGTGATAGAACCAATAGGAACTAGTCTTAAGCTGCATATGTTGGGTGAGTGCATGGGCTCATTTCTCATGTGATATGCCAATGCACTAGCTTGTTTGAATACGTATTATATTTAGGAAAATGAATAGGATAAGTCATTCTAGAATAAAATAAAATAACCCAATAATAACCAATAAATATTAAAAGTCTAGAACATTAAATATGTAAATTGCAAAAAAAAATACTATTCATAGCAAAGAGACAACTAATCACAACAAAGACAAAAATATAGGTAAAAAATATTACATATCCACTTATTTTATCACAATATTTCACTAATTTGATAAATAATTGAGGACCTTTTCAATGTATTCCACATCCTTATTTCCAACTTCACATTTTTTCCTTTACCTAGTCCCTAGATTCTATTAATATCACTACCTCCACTCTATTTCTCTCTACCTGCATTCATAATTTCCTTAATAAAATTGATGTTAGAAACAATTTATTATGATGACCTTTCTCATTTGAACCAATTTATAAATGATTCCCTAAATCATGCTCTTTTCATCTTTTATATTTCTAACTTTGACTTCCAATTTTTGAATCTTAGAGACCACATCTTTGCCCTCATAAAAAAAAATCTTATTAGAAGCACTATAAATAACATCACTATAAAGACTCACATTATTGTATTTGAAAATCCATGACATCAAATTCTTTCGGAGCTCAACATCCATAACCATTGAATTGAGATGGTCTTAGATGCTATTATCACTACTAGACTCCTCCTAAGATTTTATCTTAGAATCCCTTCAGAATCATCACCTAAAACATATTTATAGACCTTGATTTGTAATTGTTAGCTAACATGGCCACCTTATGTTTACTATTTCCCAACACATCAAAATCCTTCTCATGCTCCATAGTTTTCTCATCCAAATCCTCCTCTTAATAATCTCACACAATGAAGTCATGAGACTTCTTCATAGGGAACTTGGAGGGAGTAGAAATAGGGGATTTCATGGGAATTTAAATGGTGATGTATTTTTGGGTAGGACCCATTCCTTTCCCTTTATAAATTATTTCTCCCTTCCCTTTCCTAAAGGTCTCAACCAATTTGATATCAATAAGAGGACCTACCTCAAGGGATTTAGCATGGGTATACAAAAGGTAAATCAAGTATTGATGGAATGGTAGGGGATATTTACCCAACTATATGTCCCTGTGGAATGCTCTAATGAAATCAACAAATAAAATGACAAACTAACATGAAATTTATGCCTAAAATGGTTTAAAATGATATGAATAAACAAATGCATCCCAATTTTCAAGCATGATATACTTCATAATTTGTATGGAAACCTCATGGTAATGTTGAGGTAGAGATTCACAAAGAAAACATCCTTGGTAAGGAATAAATTCCTCATCCAATTCAAGGAATTTCTCCTTTTCCTTAGTTTTGTCATGCTTATTCCTATGTAATTTACTTCAATAAGTACTCATTCCTATAACTTGGGAAATCAACTCTTCAAAAATGAAAATGGTGACTTCCATCATAGTAATGGTTCTAGCATTCCATCTTTTGGAAAAATAAATGGATAGATGAGTGTGACTACCATAAATCCTCTCCATTTAGTTTGATAGACCTATATCCTCCAAGATAGGCCAAACCACCTTATTTTTATTGATATTCCCCATGGTATAGGGATTGATTCATAATATTTTTCCTCCCATATTATCTTTTACTAACTATATGCACACAAAGAAACACCCTAAATTCTCACCATCAGACCTAAAATCAATTATCTATACATTAAGCAATTGAACATAGATTATACACTTGAAATTAGTACAATATTTATTATGGATAAAAATGGTACAAGTGTATAAATAATATTTCCATTCTCTACTATTGTTCCCAATGCATGAGAATAAATCTATGTGATCGTTTATAGAAAAGACCATAGCCTTCAAATGATTACTCCCCAAAACCAAGGAATAATAATTTAATTCCCAACTAGACACACTAAAAATCACCCCTTATATAAATCAAAGATTAAACATCACATAAAAATCTTGGTGGAAAGATTAAGATTCAAACTAAAAACTTTAATAACTACCCCTTTCATGCCCCAACATTGATCTAACCAGAGCCAACATTATATATATATATATATATCTCATTTTATCCCAAATTTGTAAATTTTGAAAAATTTTAACTTATGTTTCCATAAAATGTATGCATATGCCAAAAAAAAAAATCCTAATATGCAAACATATGTTCCATAATCTTAACCAAACTTATAATTTGAACCAATATGAACTCTTTGAATTATGTATTCTACACAGACATTTTAATTTTTTGTATGTGGAGGAGGATGAGGAGGAACATTAAATATACCTCTTGGGATAGTGAAAACATAAAATTCCATAATAGAGGGATGGTAGTTAGCACAACTTTGATGATAGATAAAAAAAGTCATATATGGAGGCACTTCTGATTCCACATTCATACAAAATGTATTACCAAAGATATATAGGATTTTATGAACCTTAGTTTTATTACACATAAATTTAATCCATTTCATTACATTATTATGAAATATTTTCATATTTTAGGCCAAAAACATGTAACAATAACAATCACTACTTGAATTATAAAATATGCACTATGAATATCCATTATAGTCATCATACAATGTCTAGAATAAAGAATTGGCCACCCAAAGAAAATCTTGAGTATTTTATTTTAAAAATTAGGTTTTTGAAAAAAAAAGTAAATAAATGAGACCCATAAATTATTCTAAAAAAGGATATTCCATTCACCCTCTAGATTGAATTTAATATACATAGTAACACCCTAATTCCAAAAAATCCATACAAAACTTTGGCAAACAAAATTAGGTTCTTGATTTAATAAATATAAATTAAAAAAAAACTTTGAAATTTTTGAAAATAGAGTTACTTTTAATCATATATCATCCAAATAAGGAACAAACCTAATAGAGGAAGCCCTAATAGGAGATTAAACATGAAACCCTAAGGAAAATGAGAAAAAACATCATATTTACATCTATGAAGATGGAAAAAAATGTATATCAAGGATTAAACCCTAACATAGAAATTTGAAATCTCAAAAATAAGGAAATAAACCCTGATGAAACTTAGAGTTTGACATACTCACTATATAAATGTGTTTACCAATATATTTTATCTTATTAATTAACCTGAACAAGTATAAAAATTTGAATTTATTAAGGTTGTATAAGTATGGAAAGAATAGACGCATATGAATGTAAAATACAATATGATTTGAATAATTACACTTGATATAAATAAGAAATACTTGAGGAATAAAGATACATAACATTTTTTTTTGATGATCATAACAAAATCTTTCACTATGACTAAAGAGGGGTTCTTGAATCACATCAGGGTTATATAACTCAAAATAATGATTAATCTTACCTTTCTTTCAAAATTTGATTATTTCAAGAAGATAATACTCAAGCAAGGCTAATATATTCTTTACTTAATTTTAACTCAAAACAAACACTCTTATGATTTTAATTTTTTTGAAAATACTTATTTGATATCTTATTAATTCTATCCAATCTCTTTAATAAGTTACCTTAACCTTGTCAATTTGAACTATAGACTGTGTTTTGATTATAAATTTCTCTCCAGGTGTCTAAAAACTATAAAATCACCTATAAAAAATCACAAACATATTCCCCAAATTTATTCAAATTTTAAGATAATTTTATAGGGTAGTTTTAAAGTTATGCTCTTTTTAGGATGGCTAAAACAAGGTTTTAGACCTTTAAGACTGTGGTATGAGTTTTTATCATAAATTGAGATAAATAACTAAAAAAACCTTGAAATAAAATTTTATAGGTTTTAAAAATCCTATTAAATATACATACAAAGTTTCATGGAATTTGGATCAATAATTTAGTAAGTATAATAGTTTTTGTCTTCTTAAACACTTTTAAAACCCTCATTATTTCCAACCATTTTATAAAATTTTAAGTGTTAAATTTCAAATTATAGGGATTTTAGTCCTTCAAACCCTAATAGGGCTATAAATAAGCCATACACATTCAAAAATAGATAATTTGAGTTTTAAGATAGTTTTTAAAAAAAAAATTAATTTGGATATGGTCTGAACCACCATTATAATCCTCTATAAATCTGTTATACACCTTGAAAAATCATAAAACACATTGAAAACAACCTTTTATGATTGTAAAAGCACCTTTCTTTGACTGTGTGCAGGTAACAAACATAAAATGAATAGAAATTCAAGTTGTTAAGATTTTTTTGAAATATATTGAATTGTAAAACCATTCCTACACATGTATTTTTACTTTTAACTTTATTTTAGGTTTTTTTCAATCTTAAAAAGGAATAAAAGATCACTTTTACTGTTGGGATAAAATACCGAAAACACACAATTGATTACCAAGCAACTTAACATGCAGAAATTAACCAGAATACACAAGTAATTAGAATTCAGAAATAACACATGATATGAGAGACAATACACAACTTGTATTAAAACTCTTTCAGAAGGAAATACAAAAAAGAAGGCTGCCACAGTTCTTCTTCCTTACACACCTCTAGGGCTCCCACACCTCTAGGGCATAAATAGTAAATCTTCCCTCAAAGCTCTCTCTCCTAGGTCACAACACACAACTCAAATACAGAGTTGGTGTTCACCTCCAACCAGCCAGTATCCACTACTGCTAGTACACCTATGCTCCACGCATTCCACAAGTGCTCCACGCACTCCACAAGTACACAAATATACTTCAAGTAGATCTCCCCTGAACCTGCAATAACCTGCAACTCAATCTGATCTTACTTATGGAAGGATCTTCCTTGCCTTCCTCTTTGCTCTCTATGAGTACCTACTGTACTCTAAGTAGATCCCACCTGATTCTGCTCCCTGTTGTGTTGCTATCCTATTTGATCTTGCACACTTGCAAATCAATCTGGTTTTGCACACCTGTGAACCTTGACCTTGCACACACATACACCTGCAGATCAATGACCTTACTTACCCATGTAGATCTCCTAAAGAAGCCATGCTCACCTGATGACCAAGATCATACATACATGAAGAACCCTCCTGATTTTCCAATCCAGCACCCACACTTGGTACTGTGGCACTATGAAGAACACACCATGCTCACCTCACACACAGAAGGAGCTTATATTATTGCTCTCTTACTCTCTAGCACACATTTACAATACAAACAATGAGTCTCTTAAATAGATCTCATGCAAACAATAATTAGACACCTAATTACAATAATTAGATCCACAGCTTCTAGTCTAAATTTGGCTCTTGACATGCAAACACTTGGTTCGTTAGCTAACTGCCCGTAACATTCATAGTTTGAACCACATAGGTGACCGAATGTCAGGAACCTAGAACAATAAACATGCTCTGATACCACATGTCAGGATCTTGCTCCACCAATTAGAGCACATATGATTACTTCTTGTATTAGCAACTAAACATGGAATTTAACCAAAATCAATAAGTAACTAGAAATATGAAACAACACAGGAATATGAGAGACAATACACAATTGTATTAATAATCACTCAGAAGAATATACAATAAGGAAGATGCCACTTCTTCCTCCACCTCAAAGGTTCGCCACACCTCAAGACCTTATTCCCTCTCTCTCTTGGTCCCAACAATCAACTCCAATACAGAATTGATGTTCACCTCTCCAACTAGTCAGTAACATGCTGCCAGTACGTCAAGTATACAACTGTACTCCAAGTAGATCTCCTGCTCTCTACTGCTACTTGCAAATCACTAGACCTTACTCACCATTGTAGATCTCCAAAAGAAGCCATGCTCATCTGTTGACTAAGATCATACAAATATGAAGAACCCTACTGATTCTCCAAACCAGTACCCACCTTGGTACTGTGGCACTAGGAGGAACACACCATTGCTCTCTTCTCTCAGAAGGAGCTTATTACTCTCTTACTCTCTAGCTACAAGTTTACACTACAGCCTATGAGTCTATTATATAGATCTCATGCATACAATAATTAGACTATCCTAATTACAATAATTAGACATGTAACTCAAGACCAAAAATAGCCTTTGCATGCAAACACTCAGTTCAACAAACTAACTGTTCATGGAACAAGCAGTTCTAGAACTGCCACAGGAGACTGACGTCAGTCCCTATCTACCTAGAGGTGACCGAACTCAGCCGACCTTCTGCCGATGTCGGTTGCCTTCCTGTCTATCCTACCATCATTAGTTGCCTTGTGCACTGTACTCTACCGATGCTGATCTCCCTGAAACTCAGCAACCTCCTCCATGTTTGCACCAGTTGAAGCTTTTAGCTCCACATCCTAACAATCTCCCACTTGGAGATAAATAACTACAATTGTACATGTATCTGTACACTGTCTAATTATGTACCTTGGCTTGTATCCCTCTTCAAGATCAATCCTAAAGACTAACCACCACACCCTATGATGCTCTAACCTTTGTCCCTTTGTCATCCAAGTAACATGCCGCATCCGTATCTACAAACCTATGTAGAAAGTAACTTGACCCTGCATAGCATGTCGACCTACTGCTGATCCCTGTAAGAATCCACTGAATTGCCTTTCAGTACCTCTTCCTCGAATTGGCTCCATACTTTTTGACAACTCCCACTGCTTGGGAAAACTTAGGTCTACACTAGACCTCATGTGATTTTGAACACTTGTTCTAAGCTCTGCTTGAATTGTCCAACCCTTGGTGTGCTTACTGATTTTGCATCCTGAACCTCACCAACACCTTCACATCAGCTTCTTATTTGAGACAAAATCAACTTGTGATCCTCTATGTCTCTTATGCTAAAGAATTTCACTGCTACCAAATTCTTCATAACATACCTCTGAAACTAACTTTACCTTTTAGCTCAGAGAACTCCCTGCATATGTAAACCTGCAATAAGCAACCACTCCACATACAGTAACAAGATGATGTCACGACTCATCATCCACTTGGTAAAGAAAAGAACACAATAGTTACACTGACATTGACTAAAGCCATGCTTAGTCATCCACCTATCAAAACCTGTACCACTGTCCTGCAGCTACCTCAAGACCATGTACCTTGGCCTTCTATCTCACTTATCCATTCACTCTCTTCTCTAATAAGGGAATCCACTCCTCTCCCAGTGCTCTCTCTTAGCTGAAAAATCTACCAAATCTCTTGCTTGGTTCTCTTCTGAAGAATTCATGCCATGCTCCCACTGTTTTTGGATTCTACCTACATTGCCTCTATACATCTTCCTGGTTCTCAACCATCAGTAAGCAATAATAAAGAAGGTGAAAAACAAATATGAGGTTCACTTACCATTTCTGACCTCTACATGAGCGTTTGAGACTTGTTGATAGCTTGCTATCTGCCCAATATCTATTCTAGTGACCGATCTCGGCCATCTCACAGTCTGCTCCCGACCAATGTCGATTCCCTGCACTGACCTTGACTACCGACGTCATTTCCCTAGGTGACGCCGGTATCCCTCCTACCGACATTAGTTCCTTCATGACCGACATTGGTCTTACTTTTTCTGACGTTGGTTACTGTATGATCGACACTGGTACCTGTGTTTGCCTGTGAGTGATAACTTTTTACCCGTGAGCTCTCCATGGATCAAAACCCTGTTTAAATCAACATAGCCTTGCTCAGAATAATACAGTCTCCTCACCTAATCTCTGTCCGTCATCTCCTCAATGAACACCAAGGCTTTTCAGTTCTTTAGCTTGTCAAAATTATCTGTCTTCTGCTTCAAAACATGCATTCCCCTCCTACATATGTGACCAAGCCTACAAAGCCACATCTCTGTAACAAAAGGTGAATCAATAATATAAGTAGATAGATAAAGCCTACTTTCTTACCACCATCTAATTCAAGTGTATCCACTGTGAGAGTTACAGTGCATCTCCCATTACCCAAATTTCTTGAAGAAATTAGACTCATCTCCAAGATTGGTACCTGCATGACTTCCTTCAACCACTATGTGTCATCCATCTATAATTTCAGCTTCACTTTCCCTTTGTCAATAATCTGACAAGGCTCTCCAACCCCTAAATAAATCTCTCCAAAGTCTCCAAAGACATACCCATGAAAAGATGCTCTATTTCGGGCTGCATGGAAAGAGGCAAAAGAATCTGTAAACAAAGATTCTACTTTATCCAGAGCAACCTGTGCAATGTCACCTGCAACATTTGCTTCTACACGCTGATCTTCTGCCGACCAACAATCTCTTTTTACCTGCTCTTTCTTTCCATCAATCAGACCATTCGTGCTATTCAGTTTTTCCATTCGTAGCTTACTATCTTCTGCCATTGCTATACTCCCACTCAATCTGAAACCCCTGTGAGTGACCTATAATCAAAAAACACTACCAGATCTGAAACCACCTATTAGTCAACCCAACCAAAAGCTCTGATACCAACTGTCAGGAACCTAGAACAATAAACATGCTCTGAACCCAATTGTCAGGAACCTAAAACAATAAACATGCTCTGATACCACGTGTTAGGATCTTGCTCCACCAATTAGAACACATATGATTACTTCTTGCATTAGCAACTAAACATGGAATTTAACTAGAATCAATAAGTAACTAGAAATATGAAACAACACAGGAATATGAGAGACAATACACAATTGTATTAATAATCACTCAGAAGAATATACAATAAGGAAGATGCCACTTCTTCCTCCACCTCAAAGGTTCGCCACACCTCAAGACCTTCTTCCCTCTCTCTCTTCGTCCCAACAATCAACTCCAATACAGAATTGATGTTCACCTCTCCAACTAGTCAGTAACACGCTCCCAGTACGTCAAGTACACAACTGTACTCCAAGTAGATCTCCTGCTCTCTGCTACTACCTACAAATCACTAGACCTTACTCACCATTGTATATCTCCAAAAGAAGCCATGCTCATCTGCTGACTAAGATCATATGAATATGAAGAACCCTGCTGATTCTCCAAACCAATACCCACCTTGGTACTGTGGCACTAGGAGGAACACACCATTGATCTCTTCTCTCAGAAGGAGCTTATTGCTCTCTTACTCTCTAGCTACAAGTTTACACTATAGCCTATGAGTCTATTATATAGATCTCATGCATACAATAATTAGACTATCCTAATTATAATAATTAGACACGCAACTCAAGACCAAAAATAGCCTTTGCATGTAAACACTCAGTTTAACGAACTAACTGTCCATGGAACAAACAGTTCTAGAATTGCCACAGGAGACTGACGTCAGTCCCTGTTTGCCTGGAGGTGACCGATGCTAGCCGACCTTCTGTCGATGTCGGTTGCCTTCTTGTCCATCTTGCCATCGTCAGTTGCCTTATGCACTGCACTCTGTCGACGTCGGTCTCCCTGAAACTCAACAACCTCCTCCCTGTTTGCACTAGTTGAAGCTTTTAGCTCCACATCCTAACACCAATGTCGGTCCCTATCTACTTGGGGGGTGCTGATGCCGACCGACTTCTGATCGACGTCGATTGCTCTCCTACCTTATCCTACCGACGTCGATTGGCCTGACCGATGCCGGTGTTTGTGACACTCCACAACCCTTCGCATCCTCCTTCCCTGCTTACATCAGTGAAGCTTTTAGCTCCATAACCTAACATTTACTTGACTCTCAAACCCTTCTTTGACTACATAAACATGTATTATCTTTTTTAAGTTTGAAACATGAAAGAATATCTTCCAAAACAAAGATAGGATTATAAAAATATAATAAAAACATTTAATTACATCCTTATAAATCTGATATTCAATACAAATCATTAAAAATGCTTCTTTTATTCATATAATCTTGAGGCTTATACATAAACCCTGCATCTTGAAACCATGTCCTACATCTCCTTGGTTCCCTCTCTCTTTATCTATTTTAATATTTGAGGTCTTATTAATATATTTAACCTTATCCAATTTTATCCTATCTTTATTTACATGTAACAAATCCTTTTTAAGCTATTTTTTTTCTTTTATTATGCAAATCTATCCACTTTCTTGTCCAACATAACAGTATTTAGCTTATCCTTTTATGATTTAACTCTACTTGGGTTTATACATGGTTCATGATGAATTAAGACTTTAAAACAATAATAAAAATCTCAAGGGTCCTAATGGACCCATAAAAAAGATAATCACCCTATTAAAAAACCTTCAAAGATAAGAAAACATCTTTAAGAGGCTATTACAAATTCAAATTTTTGAATGGATAGTATTTGGTAGGAAAACTTAGAAACAAGTACAAATGACTAATTATTACAAGGCTAATGATTTTAACCTATTATAAAGGACATAATAATATTTTCAACACCTAAACATGACCTATTAAGTATAAAGTGAAGCATAAACAAGATTTTTATTGATAGGACATGAATTTCAAAGCCTACCTAAGACCAATTTATACAAAAATGAACTTCCTTGTGATCATGCACTTGCATCAGAATCCCTAACTCAAAAATGAAATATTTTAGAAAAATCTCACCTAAGGTCAAATATACAAACCATTACCACAGTAAAATCCATTTATGCATTTCTCAACTAATATCTCAATATATTATACACAAATAGATCATACAATACTAAATCCTCTATATCTCCAAATCTTTCATCTAGAACTCCATCTCCATATCTTCCATATAGAATTCCATATCTATAGCTTCTATAAATACAATGAATGAGCCTTGAATATATAGGCAAGGAAGATCAATCCTAACTAAGAGATCAATCTAAGTGATCAATCATAACTAAGAGATCAATCATAACGAAGAGAACAAGCTAAAGATCAAACCTAAGACTAAGAGATAAATATCTCTAAAGGATAGAAACAACTAGAAATTATTCTCATAATATCTAAGAGATAAATATGTAATATATCATGATATCTAAAACAAGATAAATGAAATATCCACACATAAGTGGGCAGGAATAATAAAGTACCTAGGCAAACATGAGCTAAGGTAAATAACTTACTTTAACAAAAAAAATTCATGATATTCATCTCTTGAGTATTATATGTTACTCTATTTGATGAAAATAAACTTTTATTTATGTCATTTTCAACTAGCTACTCATAGATGTGGACATGTTCAATTGATCCACATATAATCCTCCTCTTTCTTGCATTCTCTTTTGCTATTCCTATACATGAAACAAATTTATTAAAGAAAACAAATATTTTTTTATGCCTTTGAGGTATATTAAATACTTATTCATATTTAACATGCTATTCATACTTGTCAACTTCTACAACATCAGGTTCCTTGCTACTAGCTTTTATTGCACCAAAGTTTGGCTTGTCAAAGCCCCTATTATTATTATTATTCAATTTCTACCAATCCTGTACTTGAATAGATGTTCCATTACAAATAATTATCTTCACATATGCCTTTAACTTATCTTGATTATTTTATTTCCATTATTATTATTTATTACTTTCTATATGATTATCCTCTTGACATATTTCTTGACTACCATCCTCTCCTTACTTCAACTCTTTTCCTTTAACTTATTTCTCATGTAAGACACCATTTATTGATACCAAGCATCTATCTCTTATTTTATGAATTGATTATAGATGTAATATTCATTTTTATTATTCTAAAAATCTATTTGAGGCTATTCAAATATGATTCTTTCCATCTTTTTGTCCTCCAAGATAACTTCTTTCTTCTCACTCACCTACTACTCTACATTCTTCTTACTTTCTTCCAAATTTTGTTTGGGATGCTCACATGGCATAACCAAAACTCATGAAATAACTCAAATAACTTCATAAACATCCTTTATAACCATTATACAAAGTTTTAGTAAATTTTAAGAGTTAAATTTCAAGTTATATGGATTTTAGTACTTCAAACCCTAGTAGGCCTGTACATATGCCATGAACATTCAAAAATAGATAATTTGAGTTTTAAGATAGAAGTTTTAAAATTTTCAATTTGAGAAGGTCTAATCCACCATTTTAATCCTCTATAAATACATTATAAACCTTGAAAAATCATAAAACACATTGAAAAAAACTTTTTTATGACTATAAATGCACCTTTCTTTGACTGTGTAAAGGTAACAAGTAAAAAATGAATAGAAATTCAAGTTATTAAGATATTTTTGGAATATATTAAATTATAAAACCCTTAAAAACATGTATATTTAATTTTCACTTGATTTTAGATTTTGATAAATCTTAAAAAGTAATAAAGATCAATTTTAGTTGACTATCAAACCCTTTTTTGATTGCATAAACCGATATTATCTTCTTCAAGTTTGCATCATGCAAGAATATATTCCAAAATAAAGATAGGATTATAAAATAATAATCAACACATTTAATTACATCCTTAAAATTTTGAGATTCAAAGTAAGTCATGACAAAATTTTATTTTATTCATATAATCTTGAGACTTATACACAAACCCTACGTCTCCTTGGTTCCCTCTCTCCTTCTTATCTATTTGAATGTTTGAGTACTTATTGATTTATTATAACTTATCCACTTTTCTCCTATATTTATCTCCATGTAAAAAATCATTTTAAATCTATTTTTTCCCTTTTCTTATGCAAAATTGTCCATATTATTCTCCAATGTACTCTATCTAGCTTATACTTAACTAATTTAAATCTACTTGAGTTTATACATGGTTCATGCTGAATTAAGACTTAAAAACAATAAGAACACCTCCTAGTGATGTAAATCATCACAAGGTAGTAGTATTCATGTGTTTAAGAGTTTCATAATGACCCATTTTTAGTATAGTTAGAGTGTGAGGGGTCTTGTAGGGTAACTTAGGGTATGTTTGTCTGTTTCTTAGCCATTTGGAGTTTCCCACCAAAAAGGTAATTTAAAATTTTGAATTTGAAAACTAAGATTTTGAGTGGTATTTTTGTTTTGTGTGATATGTAATTATTTGTGAATGTTTTCAAGGGTCCTATTAGGTTATAAGAGATGTTTTAAATGTGTTTCAATGTGTATATCATGAAAATAAAAATGTAAGTCAAAGATCTTGAATTTGTAACTAACACCCTACGTGGAGTTGGCTAAGAAAAGGGAGTTGTCTTACATGTTTGGTGTCTTAAAAAGAAGAAATACATGTATATGTTTAGGGAGAATTATAGTAGAGGAGTTGGAGAGGATATATTTGAGGAGATAGAGTTTGAGAGAAAGAGAAAACAAGAAATATCAAGCTTCAAAAAGAAATATGCCTGCTATAGACTCCATAAAGCTACACACCATGATTTTTAATGTCAAAACACCATTGAAATACCTTAGCACCCCATTAGGACTAATTTGACCCTTTAACCCCTAACCAAGCCTAACCATGGTCATTTTGACCAACTAACTTAACCTATTCTTTTACCCACTCTTTATCTTAGCCCTCGACCATTGACAATCAGGATGATCACCGATGATCACATTGACCATCAATAGTTAGGTTCCACCATCCTAAACAATAACATGTAAAAATCCACCTTTTTTTTAAAAATATCTCATCTAAATCTACGTGTAAGTCATTTCATGCATGAGTTATAATTAGATAGCCTAGTTAACTTCTTGTTGCACCTTTCCTTCCTTACCTTTAAGAAGAGAGGAGTAGGGAGGTAAAATTCATCTACAATTATTATCAAGAGCTTGTGCATCTAGAGTTTATCATTTTGTATGTCAATCATAAATAGTAACCACCAATTGTTGTCTCAACCATCGATGGTCTATCCAACTATCAATGATCACCTTAACTATCGATGGTCACCTTAACCACTGATGGTCACCTAAACCATCAATGGTCACTTTGGAAAGAAACAATAGTAATTTAGTTTCACCCTTTTACCCCTAATTAGATCTAATTTTCTATGTCCCTAGCTATTCATAGACTCCTGCCTAATGTTTTGATGCACACTTGACCCATTTAGCACTAGTGTTGACTTTCTTGTTGCTATATTAGTCATTTCTAGTCTATTTATTTTAGCAAGAATTTCTTGTGTTTAATTTCAATACCTTTTAATTACTGATGCAATTATTTTATCATTCTATTTATAAACTTAATTATTTAAAATGTATAGATTAATATCCCTTAATGAAGCTCTTGATTATGGGATCTATCACTAGGCAATCCACTCATCTATCTATCTAACCAACCATTTGATTTAGTGCTATCTTATTTATAGGTCATCCTCCCAAGCCAAAGAGGAGTTCTTCACAATAATTTTATTAAATGCATGCACAATCAAATAGGTTTATCAACCATACTCGTATTTAGTTTCTTCTTCTTCCCTTTTCAAAATATAAGCTAAAATTCACTAAAACATTCTGGCATGGCCCAGTGGGACCTTGAGTCTTTACTAGTCTTCTCTTTTTTTCATCTATATGCTTATCTCTCTATTATTTGTTCATAAATGACATCAAAGTTTCTTTTGGGCTTAAAATTTAATGCATACATTGGTTGCTTGCAAGTTTAACTCATGTAGTCTAAAGTAAAGAAAAGTAATTTTATCATAGCATCACTCTTGTTTCACACACTAAACCAAACCAACTTCATCAATTAAAAATAAAATAAACTTTAGAAAAGGCCTAACTAGGATTTCATCACCTAGTAGTCACCTTACCCTTTCTCAATAATCCTACTTGGAGGTCATTACCAAAGGGAGAAATAACTCAACTCTCTGGTTGAGTATAAACTCTAGAAATTAGTATATATTAGCTAAACACCCAACACCCTTATCACTGCAATGTGTGAAGTGATGGGGTAGGCCCCAATACCAAGCCACATATTGATTTACAATATAGATTCCTTTTTGAGTGCTTAAACAACCTAAAACCATTCGTATATTTCCTCTCTAGTACCTATTCTATAAGCCAAACTTCTATCATACAATTTCTTGAAAGCTTAAGGCATAATCCAAAAGAGAGACTAAAAGGAACTTTGGGACGTAACATACTTTTCATAGTGTAATTTGATTTTTTTGATCCTTTTTTGTCTTCTCTCTATTTGAGTGGTGAGATTGTTTGTGTATTCTGTCCCCTTACCTTCGATGGTTCTAACTCATTAGTAGTGAAAGAACCTAGAAAAATAGAATCCATCACCAAACCAATTGACCTCTTCTATGCCCTCATCCATGGATTATGTCTCTAAACCAATAGAATATCCTCATCCTTCAAAAAGTGCTTATTTCCCTTGGGAAGTTCCCCAAGGAGATACAAACTTTTCTACCTTCTTAGATAAAAATCCTATATCCTTTCAGCATTATATTAACACCATGCCTCAACATACCCCTACTTCATTTCCACTGATAGACCTACCTTATGGTATGCCTTACCACCTCATGGGAAACACTTCTATTACCATAGTCACCATCCAATTGTTGGCTACCCAAGCCTCTTCATCCAAAAATAACCCCTTTGATACTACTATGGAAAACCAACCTACTCAACCTACAAAAACCCTTATACTTTCCACCCCCACCACCAACTCCTCTACCTTATGAGAAACCCAACCATTAGCCACCTATACTCCCCTCATCATAAGAGTACCTACCACTAACATTTCCAACCCTCCATCGACTACCTTTAATCTACTAACTGCTACCATGCTTCAAAATATCATGCCACACATACCTTTTACCTTACCACCAATCACCAACCCAACCACCACTCCTACCCAATAGGTGCCCATTACACCAAACCTAAGTTATATCCCTAACCCAAAAGGGAATGTACCTCTAACTACTACCCAACAACCTACATCTACCTACCCTTACATATCTTCCACTCAACCACCAGTGTTCACATACCAATATGTGGCAGCTTCCCAACCTCTAACCAATTATCAATATGTTACTCAAACAATAAAACAATATGTACCTTACAACCTTCTAGGTGCACAACCCCAAGTAGACATAATGAAGATGCTAATGGATAAGATGACCACTTTAGAGTCATCCATTTTTGGGGCTCACAACATTCTATCCTATGACTAGATCTACAATGAGCCTATCCATCCATCCATCTATCCCTATCTGACCCTATCCTCCTCAATGGGAAATTCCCAAGTTATCTAAGTTTTAGAGTAAGGAGGATCCTAAATAACACCTTAGGGTATTTAAGCACTCATGTTATTTTATTGCCTATGATAATGCCCTCCTCTATAGTTTTCCTATGTCTTTATCAGGACTGACATTGGATTGGTATAGTGCCTTAACTAAGCATTCCCTTTTCTCCTTCACCCATCTGGCCCAAACTTTATTGGATCAATTTTTGATAAATATCTCCAAGAAGGTTTACATCATTGGCCTCTACTCTATTCATCAATTTGATGTTGAATCCATTATTAATTTTGTAGCTCATTGGAGGAGCCTAATCAATCAATTTTCCTTCTCCTTACCCCAACCTGAACTAATAGAAATCTTCACCTAATCCTGTGCCAAACATATCTCTTCTAGACCATGTGTTCAAATATTTATAAATTTTGATGAAGATTTCATCATGGCATGTAAGCTAGGAAATAGAGCCATCAATGAAGGGAAGCTAAAACTAAAAATAAGAAATCTACCTATAAGACCAATGAGGCCTCTTCCTCTAAAATGAGAAACATACCAATACCAGGACAAAGAGTAAAGGAACTATGAATGCAATTATCCTTATAGACACTTCTCCATAATCTATCAACCAACCAAATTTCTTTGGTTCCTTAAAGAAAATCATGATAAACTAAAACTAGAACACCCAGAAGAAATTTACTCCACTTGGAGAATCTTATGTTTCCATCCTAGAGAAGTTATTAAAGGCTAACATCATATATATTCCTCCTATCAAACCACCTCAACAATTTTATTCTTATCATCCTACACATAGTTGGTACAATTAGAATGATCTATGCACTTTTCATCGAGTAGTTGGGTATGATGTTAGTAGGTGTAATACCTTTAAGAGCATTGTCTAATCTCTCATTGACAAGGGGGAGCTTGTGTTGGATAACCCAAACACACCTCAAAACCAAGCCATTAACATATTTAGGCAACCTTTCCCCAAACATGAACCTACCAAAATGAGATCAATAAGGTTGAGTGTTCTCATGATGCCCATACTATCAATATGGTTCTTAATGTGCTCATTGCTAAAGAATCTACTACCCAATCTATTTTTTCTTTGCCCTCTCCACCTATTGAGATAGTGGAGTTACCTCCTATTATTTTATAAACCCAAAACATGTAATCAGCCCTTTTTCCTCCTCTATTTATTGAGGTAGTAGAGCCATCAACCCCTCCTTCCACTAACATACTAGAAAAAGCACCCATTTTACCTTCTCCCTCAACCATTGATCAATTTATTACCCCTTTAGAGATCTTTCCTAAAGAGGAAGCCCCCATGTGTACACCTCCCATAGAGGAGTCACCCATTAAAACCTTGCATCCTTTGATTGATCAAAAAGATGAGGTTAACATCCCTCTATTTCAACCTATGGGTTTATCTTTCAAGTCCATTATCCAAGGGATAAAACTAGTATATAAATCATTCTCTAGGTTAGTGCAAAAATTAGAATTTGTCTCCAACCCTAACATGGATCGAGCCACCTTTTGGAAAAAAATATGGCTCCCTTATATTACCAAACAAGAACCTCCAACCTCCACTTTGGTAGACCAACCCATCACTCATATTACCCAAACCCCTATCTTACTAACCAAACCAATAAAAACCTCTACCCACCCAATAATTCCTCAACCATCTAATGCACCTAAACCTCAAACAACTAAATCACCTTCTCTAACCAAATTGACCAAACCAACCACCAACCTTGGCACCTTCCCTACATAGATCCTTAATCACCCATCTGTGAAAGTGGAGCTTACCTCACCAAACCCAACAACCAACTACAAAACTAAATCAACTAAGTAAAGACAACAAAAGGTTGGAGGCCAAACTTCCACCTCCTTCAACCTTTCCCTTTATTTTGGGGCCTCATCCTTCCACTTTTATTAGGAATCTAACCATCCCAACCAAAACCCAACCACCACTACTAGTTATGTTGACACACTTACTTTATGACACACCTATCTTCATTAAACCATCAATAATTAGGATACTTTCCTTGAATCCCCCTACCTCCACTTTACCAATTTCCACATTACCAAAATCCAAACCATAAACTAAGGGCACTACATTACCAAAACCTTCCATCACCAAACCCACTCCCAAAAGGTCTTCCACCTTACCAACCAAGACCAAAACCTCTAAACCCTCTCCACCTTTAGCTGAGTCCTAATATACCATTTTACAAAGGTTATTACAAGAATATTTCTTGACCTTGCACCTTATTAGGTCATTCAACCCTCTCAATTGAAAACCTATTTGGTATAATGACTGCTAAGTGTGTTCTTATCATAGGACACTAGGCTAAAACATGGAGGATTGCAAATCTCTCCAAACCATTAACCAGAAGCTCTATGATGAGGATGATCTATCAATAGAAGAACCTACTATGGGACCCATTACCATTCCAACAACCAATAACCACTAGCTAGTACCTACCTATTCCCCCACTCTCACCTCAAAGTGATGAGGAACCAATTAACTCTCCTATCCCAACTCTTCCCTCTATCCATACTATCCATGTGGTCACATGATCACACACTCAATATAAGGATAAGGGGAAGGCCCAAGTGTCCATCCCATGGACATACCCATCTTCCACCTCCCAACCAAACCAAAATCAAGCACCTTCACCTTCAACCAAACCCAAGATATCTATCTTGGGTATCTCCCAATCTAACCCCTCTAAATCCATCAAGAGAGTGGTGCTCAAATAGCTTCACCAGACCTTGATAAAGATGAGATTATATGAGTTGATTACTACTTCACCTCATCATTACTAAGTAATGGTCGAGTCATTGTAATTAGTAGAGGTCCAACTGAAGACCCTCAACCTTTGGCAACCTTTATTGGTGCTCTCCAAATTTACAACCTTGTCACCTTCAAGGATTGAGAAATACCTTCTATCCATCTTGATGACCTTGATCCCCCTCTCTTTATTACTACCTACATCAACCAAAACAATATAAAATGGGTCATGATTAATGGGGTAGCTAGTATTAAAATCATATCCTCCCATGCCTATAACCAACTCAACCTTCCATATAATGTCATATCTGAAACCTTAGCAGTCGTCTAATCCTTCAATGACACCATGACCACTACCCTAGGATTTGTTGTCCTTCATATCTATTTAGGACCTTACACACTCCTCAAACTCTTCTACATAGTGGAAGGCAAATTCTAATATAATGTTTTGCTAGGATAACCTTGGATATGTTCAATGGGTTGTGTCCCCTCTATCTTTCATCATTACATTAAATTTGAGCATGAAGGTCAAGTCATCGCCATCTAAACTAACCCAAGTCTGTTCTTGACATGAAACATGACTTACCACCCCAATGAAATTCTCCTACCTCCATCTAGTACACCCTCCTTAACTAAAGACAAGCCCTTAACCATAAAAGAGGAAACCATACCTTTTACCAATGAGGCATAAACTAGCTCATCCATCCCCTCTGATTAGATCCCTACCTTAGACCACTTGGAATCCACATTCTAACATCTTTCACTAGGGAAATATCACCTCCTTGCCCTTGACACTTCCCTACTCCCTAAAAGTATGGGAAACTTGACCACCAACATGGATATAAACCCAATGTTAAAATCATTATTCCCTTTAGACCTCCCCACTATCAAACCCATTTCATCTATGGGGGACTTGAAAAACCACTCGATGTTTCTACCGCCACCTCTTCACCTTGACTATTCACCTTTGACTTCTCTTATCTAGACAAAATGAATTTTGTTAAGACATACCTCCATAGGTGTGCTTGAAAAGGATTTGGTGTTGGATGATATGAACATGTACCACATAAGTTGATTTCCATTGAGACCATAAATCCTCATGAGAAACATGGCCTTAGTTTCAATTTATCCACCAAGAAGTGGACCAAACCACCTACCACCACCATTATTGATGAAGACATCCCTTCTTCACCAACCTTTCCTCCACCTACATGTGAGGATGATGACATCACCCCACCTAAATTTTTTTCATCAACATGATCAGCCTCAAAATCCTAACTTATTAAAAGGAAGGGGAAATCATAACCATCCCTTTGACTCATCCTAAAATGATAGGAGATGACTCTCCTACCATTAATATTGTTCAGTGCCAGGATGATGATTCCATTCTCACCTACCTTGGTGCCCTAGATTCTTCCATCCACAAATACCTTCCTCCAAAAACTTAGACCATGTTTAATGAATCCATCATGGATATCAACTTGGGCACTCCAAATAACCCCCACATTGTCAAAATTCCCCAATCATTGAATGCTAAGGAACTTTGGGATTTCCCCTCATTCCTCCAAGACCATAGCATATAATTTTATTGGTCTTATAGTGACATGCTTGGAATTGACCCTATCATTTCTACCCATAACATAGTCCTTCACATAGTCCTTCTCGTCAAAGAAGAGCTCCAACATATTTTATCTATCAATTTCATTCAACCCACTGACTATCCCCAATGGGTTTTGAATGTCATACCTATCACCAAATCCATAGGGGGACTATGAATTTATGTGGAATTTTGTGATGTTAACCTTTCTTAACCTAAATATGACTTTCCTTTATTGAACATCAACCAACTAGTTGATATTATAGTCGACAATGAGATGTTATCGATCATGGATAGATTTTTAGGTTACAATTAGATCCTAATTTCCCTTGAAGATAAACACAAGACCACCTTTATCACCCCATGGGGGACCTTATGATATAGAGTCATGCCTTTTGGACTTAATAATGCTGGTACAAACTACCAATGTGCCATGACTTATATCTTCCATGACCTTATCCAAAATAATTTAGAAGACTATGTGGATGACTTTTTTAGAAAATCCAAACTCCAAAAAGATCATTTAACCATTTTCAAGATCATATTTGAGTGACTTATCCCATGTCCACCTAAACCCCCAAAAAAGTATCTTTGGGGTTCTATCAGGTAAGCTTCTTGGATTTATTATCTCTCTTCATGGTATTACATTTGATCCCACTAAGATCAAATCCATCCTCAATATGCTTCCTCCAATAAGTCTAAAAAAACTCAATAGTTTTTAGGGGAATCTCTAATCCATTCATCACTTTATCTCTCAAATTTTTAGATCAATGCCAACCCTTCCACCACATTCTAAATAAGGATGTCTTTTTAAAGTGGAATAATGACTATCAAAAGGCCTTTGATTAACTCAAAAAGTACCTTTTATCTCCACCTATCCTCACCCCTCCTAAAGATGACAAACCTTTCTACCTGTATATCTCTACCATTGACCACTCCCTAAGGGCATTTCTCACTCATCAGGATGAACAACATAAAGAGAAAACCATATACTATATTAGCAAACACTTGTAGAGTATGAGACTTGGTACACCCACACTGAGAAGCTTTGCTTAGATTTAGTCTTTGTGGTCACCAAACTTTACCACTACCTTCTTAACCACAAAACCAAATCATTCATGTAAATGCACTCTAAGCCATACCAAAACTAGCGCATGACCAAATGGCTCATGATTTTAGTAGAGTTTGACCTTGATTTAATTCAACAAAATTTAATTAAGGGGTAGGTTATTATAGACCAATTGGCTAAATCACCATTAGAAGACAATCAACTTTCTCCTCTTGAGTTCCCCAATGAGTCCATCATGACCCTCTCTCAGGCAAACTTCACCTATCAAGTCACCATGTTTTTTGATGGATCAAAATGTCAACATGGTGGGGGAGTTAGTATCATCCTTATTTCCTTTGGTGGTGAGCCTCTTATTTTATCTTTCAAGCTAGAATTTGAATGTACCAATGATATGGCTAAGTACAAAGCCCTAGTCATAGGCCTTCAAGCTGTGTTAGCCCTAGAAGTCAAAATAATCAATTTCTTTGGTGACTCCCAACTTGTGGTCAATCAAATCAATGGCTCATACAAGTTTAATAATTATGTTTTATAATAGTACAAACAACTAGTTAACAAACTCTTAGCATCATTTAAACATTATCATATCTAGTCAACCCCATGATTTACCAATAAGTTTGATAATACCATGGCTTACCTTACCTCTTATATCCCATCTACACCATATAACTCTAAGCTATCTATAATTATCCATAGACTTACCTAGAATTCTTATGTCAAACCAAACTCTCCCACCATTTTCAATGTGTAAGAGACCCAACCTGACCTTTGGTATTAGCAGACCTTTGACTATCTCAACCTTGCCATCATTCCTTCTGGGCTCTCCAAGAATTCTAGAAGAGATTTTATCTAGAATACCTCATGCTATACCATTATAGGGGGAATTATTTATAAATGTAGTTTTGATGGTCTCCTCTTTCACTACTTATGTAGTCATAAATCCTCTCATGCTATCAGGGAAATGCATGATGGAATCTATGGGGGATATTTTAGAGACCTCTTCATAGTGAAATGCATCATTAACCTTGGATATTACTAGCCTACACTTTACCAAGACCATTGTGATTATGTGAAAAAGTGTGTTAAATGTAAACAACACACCAATTTGCATAATGCACCTAGCCATAGTCTTTATCTATCCATATATTTCTGGCCCTTCTCACAATGGAGTCTAGACCTTATTGGTGAAATTAACCCTCATTATTCATATTGACACCATTATATAATCACTGTGACCGAATATTTTACCAAATGGGTAGAAGCTATTCTTCTAGTCTTAACCAAAGTAGAGAAGATTATCAACTTTATCAACCATCACATCATTTACTACTTCGATGTTCCTCACAAGATTATCACTGATAATGGTGAATATTTTAAGAACAAGTAAGTCTAAGGTCTATGTGATGCATTCAGGATTGAGTTAAGTTTCTCCTCACCCTATCACCCTCAAGTGAATGGATAGGCTGAGGCCTCTAACAAAACTCTTAAAAACATGTTCACCAAAATGGTCAATGCATCTAGTTAGGATTGGCATTTACACATCCCCTTCACATTATGGGCATATTGTTATAGCATTAGAATCCCTACAATTTCTACCCCTTTCTCTCTTATGTTTGGAGTGGAGGCTATCTTGCCTCTCAAAGTCTAAATACCTTCTCTTCACATATCTTTGTAAGATCTCATTTTTGAGGACAATTATCATCAACAGCATTTATCCTAGCTTGAGCTACTTGATGAGAGTCACTCAGCCACCCTTACCAATCTTCATGTATATCAAGAGTATGTCAAGCATGCCTATAACAAATACATTAGAGTACAAGAATTCAACATTGAAGATCTCATCCTAAAGGAAAATTAACATGTCACCAATATAGAGAAAAACAAGCGGGGTAAGTTTGCTTTTAATTGGCTTGGACCTTATATCATTACTCATAAATATGGATAAGGAGCTTACCAGTTGTCCTCTCTTGAGGGAAACCTAGAACTTTATCCCCTCAATGCATCACACCTACATCCGTTCTTTTGTTAAGAAGGATCAAGTTCACCTTTTATTTTAAATTAAGCTCATCCCTTGCTTTTAACCACATTCATCTCCCTATTTTAGGGACAACTGATTTAAAACTGAATCATGTGATTATCCATCACAGTCATAGCCTAATCTTGAACAATGGGTACCATGGATCTACCCAAGAAATTATTCTCATGGTAAATTTTGCCCCTTTTCTAGGATAGATTCCCATGATCATTATCACCTAAACCACTTTTACACCTAATCAACCTTGTTGTGCTTCTAGTTTTTGCCTTCATAAAGGTGAAACTTTAATCCAACCTAAGCAAGTCTATGTCAAGCAAACTCAAACAAAGCAATAAAATGAAAAAATCCAAACTTATAATAATCATGGGTCATTCCTAGCATTCATAGATTTCTCCCTTGAAGGATAGCTATTGAAAACATATTTAAAATTTCTCAAAGTAAGGTAGACTACTCCCTTGAAGAATAGCCATCAAAAGTATTGAATAAAGCATAAAATTTAGAACACTCCCTTGAAGGATGGATAAGTAAAGTATGTTGTCAACATAAGCAATTTATTGGAAGCTTCCTACATCAATCAGCTTCCCCAATCCCCAAAAAACAAAAAAATAAAAAACCCATTATCAAGAAATAACAAAATCAATATAACTTTGAAAGCTGTAATCGACTCTCATGATCATACTAATTCTAAAAGCTACAATCACATTTAATTAGTAGACTTACCACATCAATCAGTCTACACTTTGTATGACACAGACTTATTTATACTGACTCTTTGGACACCTATTGAAGAGGCATGCTAGTCTCACAAGAAGGTTCCATTTTCATCCATACCCCTTTATACACTATAAGCAAGGGACCTTAAGCTTACTTAACATTATGTGTTTGAGACACCTTTTTTAACTAACACATGTTAATGTAGATCATTCAAAGGGATTATGTTCATTAAGCCAATCTAACTTTGGTTTTGTTTTAGTCTTTATCAAAGAGAAGCATTTTTTCTTATTCCTATCCTATCATGACTAGTTGTTATTTTCATTATGACATTTATCTCTTGGTATATTCTTTATTCTCCCATATAGTGTTTTTAATTACCTTACCTCATGTGTTTTATCATAAAACAAATTAACAACAAGCATATGCACATGTATGTCATAAGCAAAATGTATAACCATAATCATAACCATAATACACATAATAACATCACAACATCCATGATAAATAAAACAATCAACCATTTTCATCACATGTATAAATAAAAATAATGAAGTATATACTACCATATACATACACGTCATAAAGCATATCCATAAATAAAATCCATCTCCTACCTAGCTAGGTGAGTTTACATAAGTGTCTAGCATCCATAACATAAGTATAATCCATAAGCAATATAAAAATCATATCATAAGCATTAAAATCAAAGAAAACCATATATCATGCTCATGAGCAATAAACAAAGATCATATATATAACTCATGAGTCAAATAACCTCATAATGTATACAACATATATACATGTCTATCTCTCAAAATGTATAATTCACCACATCAGATCACATGTTGGAATCAAAATGATATATAAATAGTATATAAATATATATGAACTATGTCATGGATATGACCCTAGGGCACCACTATCTTTTATAACACCTCTACCTCTTAATGCCTATCCTAAGGTACTTGCCTATTCAATTATAGATGCTACCCATTGACCAAGCTTCACTACACCTGTGCCACCTACTAACCTAGCTCTATACTCACCCCATCGAGGCTCCACTAGATAGTGAGTAAAGATTATAACCTCATAATATCATAATTCCTAGATGGTGGCTATGTACCTCTACATATCAATGGTCCTTACTAGACTTGCTAGTGCTACTGCTACTCCTCCATCCTACCTCAGAGCATCTCTCTCTTGGGTGACCTAGGCTAGTGTAGCTCTAGATTGGTCCCTCTCACCTATCATAGTGGATAGATAACCCTATAGTGTAGCCACTTACCCCTATAATGATGTGACCTATGCCTATGTAATGGCTAACACTGATCTTACCTATCCATTTAGGATAACCCCCTATACCTATGCCCTCTAACCTCATCTCCTAGTTGGTTCCACATCCATCAACCTCCTACCACTATCACCATCACCAAAATCTATAGCCACATAAAAATCATGGTATCATGCTATGTACCCATCTATAAATCTAGTGTTATCTATGTGTGGCCTAACTAGCAACTCCTCATGATCAAGTAACATCGATATTAGATGTGGCTCAGACAATAGAATATTTGAGTCCTCATACCTGTATCTAGAGAATTCACTTAGAATACCTTAGAACAAGCTATAATGTATACACACCCTATCAAAGGGGATAAGCTCTACCTCCCCATCTTACCTATCGAATATCCATCTACAACTTTGTATAGATAGGGTCTACCTCCTATATCCAGGCCATAATGGAAAATAAACATAGGGTCTCTAGGTAATGTCTTGAATCACTAGTGCACCTAGTGTACCCCTGAACTAATTAACATTATGTGCACCTCCTCCTACACCAAAAGTGGCAAAGTCACCTCTCCACCACATGAATATAATGAAGAACTCTATCTGAGTGTATCCCACCCATGGTAGTCCCATATGCCTCAAAAACTGAATGTGCTCATAGGCCCAATAATGTAGAACAAGATTGACACTGATGTCATACCTCCTATGAGCCTTAAATCCTCAAAACTCCCTATATATCTACACCAAGAGAATAGGTACCCATCCAAATACAGTCTACCTTAATAAAAACTCAAATAACATCCCCAGTAGTAAGTATGTAAATCTCTTACTACTCAAGTTGAGAAAATCAAAGCATGAAATGACAATCATCAACATGGTCATGAGTCTCCTCTCACTTGTCACCCTCTCATACAACATGTTGTAGCTAAATCCCCTAGCATGCCATCTGACTTGATCATGGTCATCACCATATAATAACTCAAGGTGATCCTCATGCTCCTTCCACTCTATGTGGTAGATCAGAACACCCCATAGGGGTAACCATGTAGTCCTATGCATGTCCCTTGGTAGGATCATGATCTCATTGATTGGCAGTAAGAAAGTGTTCATAGCTAGATCCCATCTCTTAATGAGTGATACAATTATGGATGCATCATGTGTCACATGTTGGTAGTGACACATCACTCCTAGCCTGACCTCCTTTATATGGGCCCAATCAACTGGGGTCATCCCCTAGTGGATCTCTATGAAGATATGTGATACTTGATCATGCATCTGTATCTACTCTTGGGCCTATAAGCATTCATTCAAAAACATGAATTAGTTCTTTATAATATTATTGACTATAAACTTACCTTGTTTAACTCGTACCTAACCTAAAAAAATTTAACAATCACCTTACTAGCATGTACCTCTACAATCTATACTCTTTTACCACCCACTTGATATTATTTGTCACCCATAAACATTTACCCAACCAACCTATTGATCAACCATCGATAAATTTAACACTATCTCCCACCAAACCTAACCCAAGACACTTTGAAAACATTTTACAAAAATTTAGATGGATCAATCATCAGTGGTCATAGTGATCACCAATAGTCAGACATCCATTACTTTATGGATGTTGAATATCAATGATTGGACTCAACCATCGATGATCATTATGGGTATTCCATGAGTGAAACACCCAAAACCTATTCTACCCTAACCTACACATAAAACCCCCTAACCCAATATATTTATCTAAATTTTCTCACTTTCCCACCCCTACCTAAACACAAACCTCCCTAGTTTTTAGAATCACCCACTACTTTGACTTAAATATGCAAAACCCTACCCCTTGGGCACAACCTAGTACAATCACTATAAACCCTATCCACCCAATAATCAACTTACACACTCAATGAAAATGCATGTCAAACTAAATCTACCAATTTAAGGGCTCCACCTACCTCATTCCATGACCATAATTGAGTAGTAAACCATAGACTTGCCCATACTCATCTACATCCATGTGCTCCCTACATCCTCACTGTTCCCTTTGGTCTAACTCAACAACCTCCACCTTTCAAGTAGTCACTATCAACAATATTTTTTCCCAAAATGTGAAATTTCTAAAGCTCAACACAAAAAATTTAAAATGAATGAAAATAACATTCACTTTTGACTTTTACCCTCCATGGATTTAGGGTTTACACCCTAACCATTGATGGTCAGTATGACCATTGATGGTTACCCTTTAGACCCCTAACCATTGACAGTCAGGGTCTCCACATTTTGTGCGTTACCTCTTCAGTCAACCTATTTCAAAGTACTTTACCCAATAACCCACCCCTAGGGAATATCTTCTCCACTCAACCTAACCAACTCATCATCTCACCAATTGTCCACTTTAGCTTAAACTAGCATGCATTTTATGATGAATTTTACCTAGTTCTTTGACTGTAGCAACAACATTGTCATACTGATCATTTTTTTACCTTGTGATACCTCATGCTTACCATACCCACTTGTGTGTTCTTGGGATCACTTCTTGCCTCAGATACCTATGATTCCTAACCTACTTTTGTTTTCATTAGGATCACTTTTTGCCTTGGATACCCACCAAAACATAGACATTGCCTAGGAGGCTTGCATTTATGAGTGTACCTAGTTACCATGCCTAAATGTGATCATGCAATCCACTTGTCACTTATCCTTCTAAGAATTAAATTTTATTTTTACCAACTATGGAGACCTAGTCTATACATGATCTTGGCTATCACACTTCATGCACATGTTTTCACTTCAAGTGTCTAACCTATTACGAACTTTCATGATGTCCACCTTCATCATCATCTTTACCCACCTTATCAAACTTGCATTTAATTTTGTTTTACCTCATGAACTCCTAGTTTGAGGGAGAACACTTCCTCCCATACTCAAGAAAACCATAAATTTGACCCATAATATATTTTCATTTTGCATCTTGTTGATTCAAAGCTGAATAACAAAAAAGGGAAAAATGTAGACACTAAAAATTTACACACTTTAATTTTGAATGTTAAAACACCCCTAGACCACCTTAAGAACCCCTTGGGACCAATTTGACCTTTTGACCCATAATTGATCCTAACCATGGTTATTTTGACCAAATAACTTAACTTACCCTTTTATCCACTCTTTACCTTAACCCTATACCATTGACGGTTAGGATGACTACCAATGGTCACCTTGACCATCAACGATTAGGGTCCACTATCCCAAACACTAACATGCAAACATTTAAATTGATTTTCTAAAAATAGCTCAACTAAACCCTTGTGAAATCCATTTCATGCATGATTTATAATTATATATCCTATTTAACATCTTTTTATATCTTTCCTTCCTTGCCTATAAGAAGAGAGGAGCACGGAGGTGAAATTCATCTACAATTATTATCAAGAGATTGTGCATCCAAAGTTTCTTATTTTTTAGGTCAATACTCAATGATTTATAAATATATCCATAATTTCAAAGAGATAACTTGTTTCTACAACTCTAAAAAAGTGTACCATTACTCTATCAAAATCAATTCAAAATCCACTAATAGGCCAACCACCTCAAACACCCACCTGATCATCCTTCTGCAAGATAAATGCTTATTTTCTAATATTCATTTACTTTATTTACATTTTGTAATTAGCTCAACACCAACTGATATATTAGAATCCAAATTTGTGATCCCATCAATCTAAAATTTATTAAAAATCTAGACTTACATATAGTAACCATCAATGGTTGTCTCAACCATCGATGATTTGTCCAACCACCGACGATCACCTTGATTATAGATGGTCACCTCAACCACCAAATGTCACTATGGTAGGAAATAAAAACAATTTATTTTCACCCTCTTTCCCATAATTAGATATAATTTTTTGTGTCCCTACCTATTCATAGACTCTTACCTAATTTTTTGAAGCACACTTGACCCATTTAGCACTAGTGTTGACTTGCTTGTTATTATATTAGTCTTTTTGAGTCTGTTTATTTAGCAAGAATTTATTGTGTTCAATTTTAGTATCTTTTTATTATTTATGCAATTAATTTATAATTATATTTATAAATTTAATTATTTAAAATATTTGGATTTATATCCCCCAAAGAAGCTCTTGCTTTCGAGATCTATCTAGCACTAGGCAATCCACTCAATTATCTATCTTACCAACTATTTGCTTTAGTGCTATCTTATTTATAGGTCATCCTCCCAAGCCAAAAATGAGTTCTTAAAAATAATTTGACTCAACACACACATAATTAAATAGGTTTTACAAACATACATTTATTTATTTTCTTCTTCTTCCCTTTTCAAAATATAAGATGAAATTCACTGAAACACCTGCCTCTGTAAATTATGTGTTTTGATGGTTGTATGAACAATGAGATAAAGAAATGAAAGAAGGTCTTAGAGAGTATTTTGTGTGATTCCATGATATTCATGGAATTTTATAAATATCATATTATTGGATCCTTTAAATAGAGTTGGTTATTTTAAGCATTTTATAGATAAAATGAGTTCATCTCTAACACAGTCCATGTAAGATAAATTCTGTGTTAATACAGTCAAGAACAATAAGTAAGTTGTATTGCTGATAATTGTTTAAGTGGATATTGTGTGTATCATAACCATTTTAATTAGTTTTTATTTTATAAGGGTAACCCATTTAAATTCTCAAATTCCCTTTATAATTGCAAGAGACCACTAAAAACCTTCATACATAGTCTTATTTTACACTCATAATTCTATAACATTGCATGTTGGAGCCTTTTGAGGATTATTCAAGACAAATTAGCTATTGGGTAAGGTGAATATATTTGGGTAATAAATTATCCAAGTTTTATAAGTGATTAAATTTTATTATAAATCATTCTATCCCATTTTTTAGGCTTTTGGTCTTATATAAGCATGTGTACATCAAGACTAGAGTTTTCAAATTGAAAATTAAATAACCTAAGTTTCCACCATTAAAATTTAATGAAAATTTATAATATAATTTTATTTAACATGACATATAGGATTAATAAGGTTTTATTTTGGCAGTTGATCGTATATTATGATATATAGAACTATGTGCTTGAACTAGGCCTAAAGAAAACTAATTGACAAGAAGAGTCTGAGAGAAGAAGGATTTACATTGAGGTTTGAGATATAAAAATTTGTGGGAAGATAAAATGGGATTAAGGGTATCCAAAAATGTGTTTATCCTATTTATAAACTTTTTGGATTGGTCAAACCTACTAGATTATGAAAAGAGGGCTATAAGGAGCTAGGCTTCAAAGAAGAAAGAGTGGTTTTTTTAGAGTTCTAACCTTGTTGTTAATTAGTAAGATTAGATGTGTATTTGACATATAATATTTATAATAATGGACATATTATCCCTATTTTTGGAGAAAAGAAGCTTTGAACCATGAATTAGGATTTTAGGTCTATGAATCTACATGAGAATGAACAAGCTTGAACCAAGAAAAGAGAGTGAAGTGATAAAAATTGTGTATGAGATGATTAATTTGGTTATAAGGAAAAGAAGAGTATATAAATATATTAAGGGTGATGTGTCTTAGAGAAAGTTAAGAAGACTATGCATGCAAGGAGGCTTATGAGCCTAGTGAAGAGAAGAGTGATCTAGTATGTCAAGAGAGACGCTGAGTACCTATTTGAAGAAAATAAATTAGAGATAAAAGAAGGGATAAATAGGTAGATATCATAGTTAGGGATATTAATTAAGGTAAGTTTAGGCATCCCACTACATCAGGTGATATCATATAAGGTAAGCTTTTGGAATAATTTATGCTTTTGAGTATTAAAGGTTGTTATTTGAGGTTGCATAAAGTTAAGTTGTAGACGAGGATAAGTTTAAAGGGAGGTATAGAGACCATGTAGGAAGTTAATAATGTGAGTGGATGTGAAGGATCTCTTTAAAAATCATGTCATTAGTAACATGCAATTTTTTTTAGATTGATTAAAGAAATTGAAAAGAGAGATTTAAAGAGTTTGTCGTAGAAGAGAAGCCCTAAGAAGAGAGAATAAATACTCCAAGAAGAGTAGTTACAAGGTGAAAAAGACTTGGACATGAGTGTTAATAGACTAGGTAGAGGATAGAACCTAGGTTGAGACACCAAGGAAAGGTTAAAGAGACTTACAAAAGAAAGGTGAAAAATACTTTGCTTGAGAGAAGATGAAGATAGAGAAGGAAAAAGTGAGGAAGGGCTTAGTTGAGTTAGAGTTCCACAATGAGCAAAAAAGAAATTAAGACCCAAAGAGAAAAGGGTCAGTTGTTGAAGATGAGATGAGTGAGATATATCAAAGGATATAAAGGATAATGATCTTGGTGAACCTCATGCAAGAAGAGGAAAGACAATGGTATGGCTGGATAATGAGGAAGAAGAGAGTTAAGTGCCCTATAAGGTTACTTATGGAGAAAACAAGAAAGATTGTCATGCCATATAATGAGAAGGAAAATAGGTCACTTTGTAGGTAGCTCAAAGAGGAGAAGAAGAAGTTCATAATGGATGAAAAAGTTTGTATACAAGAGGAAGGTGAGTAACACCTTGAGGAGAATGATATAGTCATGAAAGATGATGAGAAGAAACATATAAAGGCATTATAAAAACAACCTAATAAGAATAACATGGAGTAAAACAATCCTAAAGATTTTAAATTTAATGATTTCTCATCATATGTGTATTCAAGAACACAAGTGAATAAATAATAAGTCCATTTTGAGGACACAAAACTTGAAAATATGAAGGAGAGAAAGTATGAACAACATGCTTATGTTGAAGAATTTGATTGGGCAACAATGTATGGAGATACATTGATTTATTACACTAAAAGAGGAGATGCTTGGAGAAGGATATTTTTAAGAATAAGGATTCCTCATTGAAGGAATAAAATAACCAAAATTGAATCAAGGAGAATTTGAAGAGGCTAAATGGTCTCAAGTTTTTGTTTTCAATGCTATTTTTTGATGATGAATATACTAACATTTCAACCAATGAAGATGTTTTGTATAATAAAAAAATTGAATTATTGGATAGGTTCATGAAAAGTAAGAATGAAGTTGAAGCACCTCATAAAGTGCTTTTAGAAATTGATATACAACAAAATAAGGAGTCTAATTGGACACTCATTAAGGATAAAGCCAAAGAACAAGTTATTATATAAGATGTAGAAGAAGGTTAAGCTATAAAATAGTAGATGATAGAGCATACAGAGGAAGAAGAAATGATTTGGAAGTAGATTATGTAAAAATCAAATTATTTAGACCTCATAAGAGATGAGGAAGCCATCCTAATAGATGAGTTTAAGCTAATAAATATTTTGAAGTAATAAAATGATATAAAAGGTGTTTAAGATATTACAAACAAGGAAATCAAATCCATTTTCATAGACTTAAATCAATAATATGGAGTCAAGTTCGAGCCAACTAGGCTCAAAATTCATGAAAACAAGGAAGAAGATGAAATTTTAGGTCACTTAAGGGAAAAAAAAATTGAAACAAGCCATGTGTTGTAGGCAAGAAGATGGATAAGCATTGGAATAAGGTGAATCAAACCAAGTTGTAATTCAAGGTAAGTTGAGCATAGAATGATGTGAGTTGATCAAGGAACCAATATTTAAAACTAATTATGCAAGTAAAGATCAAAGGTTAAGAGGATAGGGTAAGGAACTTAAGAATTTGAGAGAGAAACCTAGAGAATATGGAAGAAGAATATAAGAGCAAGAGATGATGGAAAGGGCCATGAGATCCTTGAAGAGAATATCAAGTCTCAAAAATGTAATTTGATATATACTAAGCATGATGGTTTAGGTATTGATATGAAAGAGAGTGAGTCACTCCATGATCACATGGATTAAAAAAACAATGAATCATAAGAACTCATGATAGAAAAAAGGAAAGATGAAGATAACTATGTTCCTCATAAAGAAGATGATTGGATTAATAGTACATGTTTGGAGGACGACAACATCATTTTAAGGGTGATCTAAGTAAATAATAAGATAAATTTAGAACAAAGAGAGAAAAGAGAGGGCAGTCTTAGCCCAAGAACCAATCCAAGTAGCATGCAAAGAGATGAAGAGCAAAGACTCATGGAAGGAGAGCTACAAGTAGGTGAGCAAGAAGACAAACAAATGAAGCAAGATTAAGGTAATAAGTTGAAATATTAAATGGGTAGTGTTATAAATAATTTGGTTTTTGTTATGTATGATGATAGTAAGATAAAAATTTGCCAAGAGATGTTGTGTTATGATTAAGCTGAATTGGTCAAGGAGATGTCATTGCAATACAAGCTAGGAGGCTGTGAGAAGACTCATCATGAGAATGTGGAGTATCAAAAAGATGAAAACAAAGAGGATATAAATGAGATTAAGACAAGGTTGAAGGAATAACTTATGCCTAATAAGCTATTAGAGCATGAAGCCAAAAGATAAAGCATTGCTAAGAAGATAGACCAAAAAGGAGTGCCTGAACAAACCATGACAAATGTGGAAGGAATTGATGGATTAGGAGAAAGAGTGAATAATAATAACCAACTGTTTGAGGTAGAATATTATGAAGATAAATTAGATATGGAATATGAAGAGGACAATGAGTTTTAGTAGATCATGTACTTCATGAAGATAGACGATGAGTTAGCAAAGAGGCAAGACAAGGCAAGGAGAAAAAGATAAAGGAACCAATTAAGAATAAATGAGAAAGATAATAGGAGAATAAACAAGAGGAACTAATGAAATTATAGGATACAAAATTGGAAATCAAGGAATAATTTTTATAAAGTGCATTTGAGTAGGAGCTCACATTTTCCCACTTAGGGAGCTTGATGTAGAGAATCACAAGGTAACATAAGGTATTTATGTGTTTAAGAGTTACATAATGACCCATTTTTGGTCTAGTGTGAGTGTGAGGAGTATTTTAGGGTCCATTAAGGTATGTTTTAGTCCTTTAGAGTATTGATTTTGTGTGTTTTTTTATCCATTTAGAGTTTCCCACCAAAAAGGAAATTTAAAAATTTGAATTTGAAAGATAGGATCTTGAGTGATATTTTGGCTTTGTGTGTTATGTAATTGTTTGTGAGTGTTTGGAGGGTAATATTAGGTTATAGGATCTTGAAGTTGTAACTACCACTCTACATGGAGTTGGCCAAAAAAAGGGAGTTGTCTTACATGTTTGGTGTTTTTAAAAGAAGAAATGCATGTATATGTGTAGGGATAGTTGTATTATAGGAGTAAGAGAGGATAAATTTGATGATATAGAGTTATAGTGAAAGATAAAACAAGAAATATCAATATTTGAAAGGAACTTTGCATGCCTTTGTAAATTTTGTGTTTTGATGGTTGTATGAACAATGAGATAAAAAATGAAAGAAGGTTTTAGAGAGTGTTTTGTGTGTTTACATGATATTAAAATAATGTGATAAATATAATATTTTTGGATCATTTACATAGGGTGGTTTCCTTTAATAATTTTACAAATAAAATGAGCTCATCTAAAACATAATCTATGTAAGAAAAGTTTGTGTTAATACAATCAAGAATAACAAGTAAGTTTGTATTATTGATAATTTTTTAAGTGGATATTCATTGTGTGTATCATAAAAATTGTATATGGTTTTTATTTTCTAAGGGTAACCCATTTAAAGTCTCAAGTTACCTTTAAAAGTGCAAGAGACAACTGAAAACCTTCATACATAGTCTTATTTTACACTTCTAATTATGTAACATTTCATGTTGGATCCTTTTGATGTTGTTAAAGACAAATTAAATATTGGGGATGGTGAAGATATTTGGGTAAGACATTATCCAAGTTTTATAAGTGAATAAAGTTTATTATAAACCATTCTAGCCCATTTTATAGGCTCTCAACCTTGTACAAATTTGTGTACACCAAGACTAGGGTTTTCAGCTCGAAAATTAAATAACTTAAGTTTCTAACCTTCAAATTTATTTAAAATTTTTAATATGATGTTATTTAACATTATATAAAATATTCATGAGGTTTTAGGTTGGTACATGACCGTGCAATACAATATATATAAAGGTGTGCTTGAACTAGGCCTAAAGAGACCTAATTGACAAGAAGAATGTGAGAGAAGAAGGAATTCCATTGAGGGTTGAGACCTAAAAATTTATGTGAAACAAAAAATGGGATAAATGGTATCCAAAAATGTATTTATTCTATTTATGAAATTTTTGGATTGGTCAAACCTACTAGATTTGTGTGAAACTAGGGCTATAAGAAGTTAGGCTTCAAATAAGAAAGAGTGGTTTGTTTGAGAGTTATAACCTTGAGATTGAGTATTATGATTGGATATGTATGGGAGATACAATAAATATGTGAATGGACATATGATCCAAAATTTTGGAGACACTAAAATTAGAACCATGAATTAGGCTTTTAGGCCTATGAATCTACATGAGAATGAACAAGCTAGAACCAAGAAAAGAGAGTGAAGTGATGGAAATTGTGTATGAGATGATGAATTTGGTACTAAGGATAGAGAGATTAAAGAGAGAGATGAAGGGTTATGTGTCTTGGAGAAAGTGAAGAAGACTATACATGCAAAGAGGTTTATGAGCCTAGTGAAGATAAGAGTGATCAAGTATGTCAAGAGAGAAGTTGAGTACCAATTGAAATTAAACAAATTAGAGATCAAACAAGGGATAAAAAAGAAGATGTCAGAGTCAGGTAGATGCATGAAGGTAAGTGTAGGAATCCCAATAAATCACCTAGGGTACTAATTGACCCTTTACAAAGAAAATTTCCCTATTACAACACCTTCAAATATAAGGAAACACCTTCAAGAGGTTACTACAAATTCAATTTTTTGAATGGATAGTTTTTGGTGGGAAAACTTAGAAACAAGAAAAAATGACCAATTATTTCAAGGCTAATGATTTGTACCTATTTTAAAAGACCTAACAAGATCTTAAACACCTAAACATGACCTATTAAGTACAAAGTGAAGTATATACAAGCTTCTTATTGACATAATATGAACTTTAAAGCCTACCTAAGACCAATATATAAAAAAAATGAAATTCCTTGTGATCATGCACCTATATCATTTTGTGCAGGACTTAGATAATATGTAGGTAGTATAAGGGCCGTAAGTAAGTTGTAAGTCACTCTAATTGAGAAATGGGTGCCTAGAATATCTAAGGTAAATTTGTTAGTCTATGGACATCTTTGATAGATGATAGCGTATGTATTTTATTGGGTTTGTCTATGTATATAGTGTGTATTATTTTAAGTAAAGGTCGCTACATTTGATTTTAATCTATCTCTATGTGTGATATCAGGGGCTAGTTATCTACATTATATCTATAAACCTATCTCCTTCTATTTGAAACCTTAGGTCCACTTTCAATGTTAGGTTTAATTCTATAAAATGAGAAAAAGGTGGGTTAAACTAGCCTCAACCACTCCCTAAAAAATGTTTGAGTTTTATCTATATATCCAATACTTTAAAGAGGGATGTTAAACCACATGTAGTTCTCCCTATTAGAAGTGTACAATTATGCTCCTTTAATGAATGTAACTTAGATTCTAACTTTTGACACTTTGTAAAAGGAAAACTTGAATTGGCTTAGGTTTTTTATAATTTTTATAGGATTTGATACTTATGACTCTTTACTAAATTGGGAAATTTAGGGCATATCTATTTGAATATAATTTTTTTAGAATAAACTTCCTTGAAAATGCTAGATGGTCAAATAGGATTAAAATGCAATTATATGGGACTCTCTGGATACTTTCTCATGTTACTGACATGTGAAACATACATGATGACCTATGAAGATGATTTGAATTTGAGAAATGACTATTGTTTGAAGCAAGGATGAATCTATAAGAGTTGGATGCTTACAGATCTCTACATGCATCTGAGTCTAATGGACTTGTCTAAAAGATAGGGATGTTGATCTAATTATCTATAGATAGTTTTAGTATGATAATGATTAGGTTAGGTAAAGAATAGGGAATTAATTTAGGTGATAAATTCAAATTGGGAAGGTTAGACCCATATAGAACATGCAAATAAAATATAAGAGTGTATAAGATCCATATATGTATGCACACATCATATAATATGAAGGCATATCAATAATGAAATTTCCAAGTGTCTAGTATTATATTTTAGTGTCTAAACTTCCAAATAACTTTAAAATTTAGAAAAGACTAACTGATTGAAGTATTTTCAACAACCAATTTGAAATCCACTAGATTCACCCCTAGGTTAGTTGTTGGGTAATTGTAACCCTTATATTTTTATAAGATTAACCATATAATAAATTCCTATTCCCAATCTAAATGCACTTTAAAATACCAATCTAAGATGGGAAATGATAATAAGTGAAATTGTACTCTCAAACCTATCCAATTAGCCCTAAAATTTTTAACTAAAATTTTAATAAGATAAAATCACATCTAGACCATATTTAGACTATAAGGTGAGTGTGGTTCCTTAACTTTTAGAGAGTTATTGAGGTCAAACCACATTAAATAATAATATATATAAGCCTCAAATCCCAAATCTATATAACACTATTGAAACGTAGACACATGCTCAAGTTCATCATGTAACATGTTTTTATTTATTTGAGGATCTTTAATATATTTCATAACTCCTTGATAATATCCACATGCCTATGAGCTTCCACCTTGATCCACAAAGCGTAATTAGTTTCAATCATTTTATAATCCATAAATTCCTTTCATGTAGAAATAACATTCTATAAGTAATAAAGGAAAACACAAAGTAGAATACCACCCACAAAAGGATTAGAAGTCTATAGATATTCAAATAGTAATACCAAATTATGAACATAAGCTTTGGAATTTTTTTTCATGATATAAATAATAAAATAAAACATTATATAATTTTCTTGAGCTACATACATCAATAGAAATACCTGAAGCTAGTCTTCTTAAAATAAATTTCATCCATTGTTCTTTTAGGATAGGGGAGTAAGTTAAAGGAGGGGATCTAAAACTAGAAAGTTGAGAAGATAGTTCACAAGCATTATCAATAGATACCTTAAAATTAAAATTGGATTCATCCTTTATTTTACATTCTTTTAGTGATCTAGACTTAACCTCCAAAATTTTAGATCTAGGCATAGTTTTTTTTCTCTTATCCAATTCTCTTTACAATGTATCAACTCTAAAGATCTTAGATTTTTAAGGCCATGCATTATTATATAATTACTATCAAATGATATATAAACTAATTTATTAGTTTTTGTAATGGAATATTTTGTCAAAATTTCCTTTCCCTTTGAATAATCTCTTGGACCACTCATTAACGAAGAAAAACCAACTTGAAAAAAAAACAAAGTTAACGTCTACTGCCGTAATTTATAAAGTGTCCAAACTGTTATGACTAATAGGGGTAGTATCAATACTACCTCTCTTAAATTTTAAAATCATTCCTTATGATATTTTTATCAAATTAAGTGTTTGAATGAGAGTAAACAAAAATTACTCCTCATTAGGATCCATTACAATAGTGAAATTTATCCATTTAACTCATTCACAATGACCCCCTTGACCAAAGTACCCTCATAACCTTTCAATTTTGAATCAATACCATTTATAAAAATCATATCCTAATTTTTTTTCAATTAATACTCAAAATTATATAAATTTATAGTTGAAAATTATCTTTGAAATAAGAATTTATCAAGCCCTTTTTCCTTTTTTCACCAAAAATTCTTTCTAGAATCCTAAAAGATCTTATATTGCCTATCACTCCTTTGACATTTAATGTATAGAAAAATTATTCTAATCCTTTAGAGGAAGCTTATTGATAAAGGAAGGAATACCCTAGAAAAAATAGGGGATGATGATTTTAAATCACCTAAAACAAGAAGGTTTAAAATGCTAAAATGAGCCCTAACTCTAAGATTAAATTTTTGGACTTCCATATTTTTTCTTTTTAGAAGTTTAATAAGGAATAGATGAATATTTAATCTCTTATTATGACTTAAATGAATAAAAATTCTCAAGTGATGAAAAAAAGGAGAGAGAACCTATCTTCATAGGTAATATATTTCAATACAAAGCCACCTTATCCCAAAGAACACGAAAAAAGGATATGAGAAACCCTTTTATAATGTCAAAATTTTTTTTGTCAGGATGAAGAAAATATCATCTAAAATTTGTATCATTTATTTTAACCAAATAAAATTTCACCCCATCTAAATATAAAATTGTGACTCTAGCCATGATCTACTTGAAACCTCAATTTTACCACCCCATAAGACAACCACTCCATTGCTAAGTTTGTTAGAAAAATCCACGGCCAAATTTTCATCCTCTAATAGATTTTTTTGAATAAATTCCACCACCTTACATCTTGAAATTTTTTAATACATTCCTAAATATATTTTAATTCATAATGATCACAAGTTTCCCATCATTTTAAATCACCCCCCTTTGAGTAGGAAAAAAAACCTTAAATTTTTTGTAAAACTCATATAAAAAATTTGATTCCAATTTTAAAGTTTATAATGATAAAAAATAGAAAAAAATACCATTGTACTTAACAAAACTAGAATAATTTCTCACAATATCAATTTTTTTATAAAAACCCCACACATAATCTTAATCACTCTAACTTGTACAAAAATTTGAATTGAAAAAAAAACACCTTTTCTATTGTTAGTTGAGCTTTAAATCTATACAATTTTTGAATGATTAAAATTCCAACTATGTAAATGACATGACTATAGTATACTCTTCCTATTATTCATGTCAAATCAAAAGGTCTTTCTAAAGGCCATAAACATGCTTTAATATTCTCAAATATTCTTGCCCAACCATCAAAAGACACCCATCCTTAATCCTTTAAATAAGGAAACTCTAAACCTAGCAAATTTGAAGTAGACACTCCTAAGAAGGTTCAAATGTCCCTACCAAAAATGGGGATTAAATTATAATTTTATAGGAGGGATGTTTCTCCTCTTCCTGGGAAACATTTCATCCACTATTATTTAAGATACTGATTTTATAACTTCCATAGCTTCCTCCTGAAGTTTTTCAACTTCAGATTTTCTGTATCTTTTTTTGTTTAATAGCTAGTGGTTTATGTGTAACCAAGTCTGATTGAGAAATCATACAAAAATATTTTTCTTCATTCCCTAATCCACTAATTTTTTTTATAATTTATCTATACCCTCATCCATAATTGAATCATTTGTAGATTCAAAAATATATACATAAAGACCCCAAAATCCATCAAATCATCCAAATTTTCAGGCCAACCTTGAATATAAGGGTGGAACATAAAAATTATTTTATTTAAAAAATATTAATCTTTAGTAGGAAATTCTAAATATGATTACTTGATTCATAGTTGAGAATCCTCATATTCATTCATATATTTATCTAAAAAAGTAGTTTTAGAAGTAAAAATCATCTTCAAAGCATCCCCAAAATTTAAATCCCCAATATTATTCAATAATGGATCCTTTTTTTTTCTGACAAGGTGTAGAAGGTGACCCTTACCCATAAATAACATATTCCCTTATTTCTAGATGAGAATATTTTTTCTACCATATTTTACTCAAAATTAATTTCTTCCCCTTCCTTTTACATAACTTGATGGACCTTATTTTTCCAAATCTTATATCCATGATTCTTTAGATTCTTCAGGACCTTATAACAAAGTTTATTATAAAATTTTGCAATATGAATTTTTTTAGGAGTAGGAGAAATGCCTTTTAACATGGATTTCAAATGCAATATTTTGTTAAAATTATTTCCCTTCCTAGATTATGGAAATATATCAAACCCCAACACTTGCTAAATTAGTTATAACTTTAATCCTTGCATACATAATATGCTTACCATAAAATATTGATCCACATTGATTAATTTAATAAAATATTTAAAATATTATACAATTTTTATAAAGTTCCTTTGCTTCCAAGGCCAATGGGAAATATAAGGTGGAATCATTGATCCACACCATAGGGCCTAGTATGGTGGCACAAAGAACCAAAAAAATAAATCAATTGTTTTATAATATAAATAATCAAATAAAAAATGTTAATAGTAAAAAATTACACATACATAGATAAAGAGATAATATAATAATTATATTTTTTCAAATTAAATTAATACATGTATGGTACATATGTGTAGAAAGACCTAGAAGAATGAGAAATAAGATTCCCTTGATCTTTAGGGGGAAATAATTCCCAACTAATTTTATTATACTATAATGCATAATGAATTAATGTATATGAATGATCTATTGACCTTAGGTTCAAATGTCTAAAATTATAAAATTACAAGAAACTAGTTATAAAATAAGATAATTACAAAATAGTTCCACTTTTATAATGGATGACAATTCACCTTCTTGTAGATGTGTTAGTTTCGATTCCATGTATGTCATACTAGAGAGATTTTAGATATGATGTGATCTAGGGGAGAATGACATGTGATAGTATGAATATTCCATGTGGCATGAAGATTCAATGTTAAGCCTAACTTGTACAATATACTTTGTGGTTAGATAAAAACTATGGGTGCTCAAGTCGAGTCAGGCATCATGAGAAGAGATGAATTGAAATGTTAGGTAATGAAATAAAATTATTTCATCATGAAATTTATAATTGAGGTATATGAGACATAGAACCATGTGAATTAGAATGTGATAGAAATATATTATCTAGAGTGTCTATAGCCATGAAAGTGAGATTATGAACCAACATAAATATGCTTGGATCATTTCCTCTTTATTTCAAAGTGATGGATGAATTCATGTATTTGATAAGAAGTGGAAATTGTACCTAAAGTTTTTGGAGGTTATAATACTTAGAATTATTATCATACTATATTGATTTGACCAGTCTCAATAATTGATGTGTGCCTTGGCTAGTGTACATAGTTGTGATTTCAATAATTTGATCATTTTGATTTCTTTGTAAAATTTAAGGATCCAACATGAAGTATTCTAAGTTATTGGATCAATAAAAGGTCTAAAATATTGCTTAAGGCATTCCAAATTGAATATTGTATGAAAAAACCAATTTTTTTGGAAAATCAAGGATAAACATGTTCTCTATAATTGCATGCAATATGGTGTAAGGGCCACAAAATTGAGGCTTGATATTCTTATGTAGACACTTGAAGTTTTATTTTTAAATATGCAACCATAATTTATCACTAAAATTGAATTCATAATGCTTGTAATGCGCATCATGGCAATATTTTTACTTTTATTACTAGCATGAGAGTATCTGTTCAAATTGATGGTAAATTCTAGCATATTTTACAAAAATAAATTTTTTGTCCCCTTCCTTTTCCTATAAGTGTGACTCAATGATAGATGGTGCATGGTGGTATATGTTAAGGGACATGGTTTTATATAACACAAGACATGTATGAAATGGACTATACCCCATAAAATTGTGAAGAGCTCTATTATAAGCACATTGAATGTAGGGGAAATTTGAATGTATGGAAAATTATAATTATAGGTGTGTAGATGGGCACTATTTTACATGAAAAGTAAATGGAAATAAATGTGGTTGAAAATCTATATTTTACTATATTCTAAGGATGGAAAGTTGTATTTTTTTCCATATCTACCCAACATCTCCCATAAGACATGCCAAAAATGACTAACAAACCTCAGATTGTAATTAAACAAAATGGATGAAGGTAGATTAAAGTTAACCCAATTATTATTAACAAAGAAACACATGTTTAACATAGTGACACTTTTACTACATAAAATAATAAACCATATCTTTGAAAACCTATTCACTATAATGAACACATAATCATTATTTTGTTTCATCATAAGTAGTCCATACAAGAAATATATGTTGATTGAATTCCATGGCCTAGATAGAACTAAAAAAGGTATCTATAACCCAAGCTTCATGTTTTTTGGCTTAGTGATGTGAAATATGTTTTCACATAAGATAACTATAAAAATGTTGTTAGAGGATTTTAAGTGTTATAGTGACTCCTAAATGTCTTGCTACATTATAATGATGCACCTCCCATATACATGATTGGTGAGATTCATCAAAATGAACATAAAAATGATTAATCTTATGGATAAGTTGGTCAATAGATGGAAATCAGTAACATGTTTTTCCCATTATGAGAGCATATAGGCATATGTGAATTTAAATATTGTTAATTAGAAAGATACCTAATTAAAGAATTTTTGGCTATGAGTGTAAATATTTTTAATAAACAAATGGATAGGAAGGAATTTAGATAATCCATTTATTTATTATCTTTTCCATTATTATTTTTTGGATTGATACTATGGAATTAATGGGTCCTCATCCATTTTAACATAATATTAAAAACAACATAATAGGTCTGGCTTAACATCTGGTAATGTTAAGGCATTTAGACTAAACCTAAGAATGAAACTAGTTTTGAAAAAAAACCTTACTTATTACTGAACAGTATATTATATCTTATATATTAAACCCTTACTATTCAAAATTTTCAAAAAAGACCAATTCTATAAACTTACTCCAAAATGACCAATTCCACCAATTTTCCATTACTAGACACAAGGAATTTATCTTTTGAAACCTATTCAACCACCTTGAAATTATCTATCTACGATGTCTAAGTCTTCACCTCGAGAGTAGCATAATTCTTCCCTAGATTAAATACAAATGACCCACCATCAAATTGCTTAGCATGAGAAAATAGAAATTTCTTCTAGGCTCAACCTGATGCCTACTACAGTTGCTTCTTGCCTTTCCACGAAGGATGAGATTTAACATCCCCTTCATAACACCTTTGCCCAAACACTTAATTGCCTTTACTCTTTCTTGAAGCCTGCCACTCCTCTAACCCAAGAATGGGTTTAAGAAAATCTTCAACATCTAGCATGAAAATGCCTTTCTACCTTATTATCTTAGACTAAACTGAGCAAACCTCATCCACCTCTTTTGTGAAAATCAATAAGAGCCAGAAAAAAATTACAACTTGTGAAAAATTGATAATGAGATGAATCCCAAATTATCTCATCTTGAAAATGGGAGCATTAGAAACAGACCAAGAGGAAGGGCCTCTAACTCCACCAAAAGATCCAATCTATATTTTGGCCAAATAAAAAACTCAACCATGGCCTAGACTTACTCTCTATCCAACATAACCAAACAAAGATTTGTAGCAAAGAGGGAGGCCAAATATGAATTCACCCTGAATCTTTTACTATCAACTAGAATATCCGTTCCTAAAATATTATTAATGGCTTCTACCACCTCCATCATCATAATCCAAAGCACATTAAATATTCATGTTATCGACATAGTGCCAATAAAACCCATTTCCCTGCTCTTTGTATGACCAAAGGAAAGTGGCCAACCTTCAGACTCAACACAAAAATTATCCATCTTACCAATACTTCAAGCCCAATGCCACAAAGCCAAATGCCTAAACCAATATAGAAACCATCCTACTATAATTATACATTCTAAAAAAGTTATTTCTATCAATACACATGCTTGAAAGTTATAAAAATCCATAATGAGAAGGTAAGGCCCATCCAATTGCTCCAAACTTAGAAATCCAACACTGACAAAGTCTAAATCCACATACTCATCATTACGTCAGCTAAGACACCTAGAAAATAAAAAAAAGAACAACCCTCCCCCCCCCCCCCCCCCCCCCCCTTTTTTTAATTTAATTTCAATTTTAAACTTGGCATAAGTAATATTTTATGAATATTTCCAAAAAAAAATAGTAATAAAACCAAATAAAGCAGGAAAATCATATTTTACTCAAGAAGGTAAATCTAAAAAAGACCAAGGACCACATCTAAAAAAGGCATCAAAATATAATCCTTTCTAAATATTACATTTAAAACTTAATTTAGTCAAAATTATTATAATCTACCCAACTCTCACTGATATTATCTATTCTTTCTTCCATCCTTTGATCAATTTCCACATTTTCCAAAAAGTCTACCACTTTATTACTTTCCTTGAAATAATTTAAACAAATCCAATCATCAAAATCATCTAGTTTTGGCCAGATGATATCTAAAATATTAGAAATATTCCAAAATTTTGCCCTTTGATTAGACAAAGATTGAATTGCCACCTGTAAATCCCATTCAATTTCCAAAAATGAAATTCCACTATCAATTGGCATGTTAACCCCATCTAATAAAGCTTATGCTTTAGCTTCATTATTGGTTCCATCAAAAAAAATTTAAGGAAAAGGGATCTAATCAAAGAACCACTACAATATTTAATCACACATCTCACCCCTAAGGTTCCTAGATTGCCTCTACAAGCCCCATCAAAATTTAATTTAAACCATCCTAGTTTAGGGGGATCTAAATTACCTCCTTTCTATTTTTATTTACTTTCTTATCTACCATTGAACCAATAACATGAATTTTTTTGGGTACAAGCCTTTTTATAATTTGAATGCCCAAACCAATGGTGAATAGTATCCCTAGCCATAGACTATGAAATGCCTCATCGCATTGAACACATGTTTCATTCCACTTATTGATCCCCATTGCATTGAACATTGAGTCATTTATCCCATTTCATGTGGATACCTTACACAAATGTGTGCATAACTTACCCCCTACAAGATTAGACCTTATGACCTCCCTTTTGGGAGAACATGTTCTTCACCATTAGGCCAACTCAGGTGCATTTTAAAATTTTGGGTACATGCATTTTTATAACCAAAATGCCCAAACTAGCAATGAATAATATCCTTAGCCATAGACTATGGAATGCCTTGTCATATTTAAATTTTTAGGTGTTGACATTTTTATACCCAGAATGTCCAAACCGATGGTGAATAGTATCCCTAGCCATGAACTATGACTTACCTCATCGCATTGAACATATGTTTCAAGCCACTTATTGACCCCTATCATATTGAAAATTGAGATGGTTATCCCATTTCATGTGGATACTTTTCATGAAGGTGTGAATACCTTACCCTCAACTAGATTGTAAACTATGACCTCCCTTTTGAGAGCACATATTATTCACCATTAGGCCAACTCAAATGCACAAAAGGTTTATCCTTTATATTCCTATGTATTATGACTATAATGAATTAATATGAGGATGTTGTATACTTCATATGGATCACATTCCTTAACTTGATCTACGTTATGATCTGATTGAATGATACTTTACTTCTTTTTATTGATAAAAGAGGGATATGGGGGCCCTCACCCCTTTCATTAATAAAATTAATATTTACAAAAATAACTAATCATGTCACAACTAACTAGAAAAAAGTTAAGATAAATATCCAAAATAAAACCCACAAATTAGAAAAAATCTACTTAAAGGAATATAAAATTTGAAAATTACTTAAACCAGCTACCTAAAGAACAATTTTTTAAAATTGTTCAAAACATAAAAATTTATTCTATAGCCACTTGTCAAACAACAAGTGAAAATCTTTCATAAGAAATAACAAACCATCCACATCAAGTAAAAAATTGAATCAAAAGACAAAAAAGATAAAGGAAAGACATCTAAATAAAAATCCAAACCAAAATATTTTAGTACTTTTTAAATCAATATTTAAGGGTTAAATCCATCACCTATTCCATAATAGAAAATCCTCCTTCAAAAATGAGTATAATTTTTTTTATTGCCAAAACAATTTTTTTTATCACTACTTCAATAATAATAAAATGGACTTTACCACTCAAAGAGAACACATCCCCCAAATTTACAATAATATAGGCCCTCCAAAGTAAAATCCTACTTGATTTCAACCAAAAGTGATAAAACAAAATATAACAAGGGCTTCAAGAAAATAAGCTCCCCTTCCATAATATACATGAAGTTCTTTTTGTTGCCAAAATGTAAATATTCACAAACCATTGAATATAAGTATAAGCACATGATATAGTGAAATATAAACTATGAAATTCCAACCCAATACTCCTCAAACCAAACTTGTAATTTTGAGTTAGGTTCTCAACAAAAATTCATAGGTAATTCTAAAATCCATGAATAAATAACCTGTTTTAGTAACCATGTTTTTTTTTTCAAATTCCAAGCATCTCTTGACTTCATTTTCCCTATCAAATTGGCACGTTATATTTCTAGTTAGGTAAAGGGAAAATAAAAAGGGTATTTAAACATTAAACCAATCCAATCAATACCCATTCATCACATAGACCTCATATATATGTATTGGCTTTTAATCTGGCCTCTCTCAAAATATATGGTGAGAAAGGCTCTTTCAATCTAAGATTATTAGGAATTTTATCCCATTTGAGACATTAAATTCATCAAGCCTTTGATTCTAATTTGGTCAAAAAAATTTCCCTTGTAGACACAAGATGTATTTTGATCCTAAATACTTTATCCTTTATTTGATAATTCCCATGTAGCTTCACATATTATTTTAAAAATTGAAGGGGTTTTATAAAATATTCTCTCAAAAACAAAGGAAAGGACTCTTCTAGTATCTTATATTCTTCTAGTTCCTATCCACATTTGATTTCATTTTGTGAGTGAATTTATGTTAAGATATTCTTGTAATATATTAGTTTTTGGCATTGGTAGTAGAACCTACTTATTGAGAAGACCCACCACTTTAGAAACCTCTTCCCCAAGTGATTTAAAAGAAATATCATGATCCCCTCATGGAATAATCTCAAAATAATTAGTCTGAACCATCACGTCAATTAGGAGAGGCTCATAAACAATGAGAAGAGAATGATCCTAGCATATAATCTTTTATATCCTTCTTTATAACACTTGATATACAATTAAATTTATCATTAGAGGTTTGAGATATATTTATAATAGTTCTTATGAGAATAAATAGTTCATATTACTTGAATTTGATTTTATCCAAGGCTTAAAAAAATTATAACCTTAAATCAAAACAATCCACACTTTCTACCCCTTGCAATTATTTAATAACATGTCTTCTCCTAGAAATAAATTATGAAAACTCAAAATAAGAGTCATAAAAAATAATACTTGATATTTCCTTATTCATTTAAAGTTCATATATAGAACATAGATCCATAGAACCCTTTTTTTCCCTCTAATTATAGTTGATCTTCTATAGCCAAGCTGTTGGGTTGAGAATCCTCCTTTAATCTTTCAAAAGAAGATGGAGGTAAGATGAGAATTTTATTCTGAAACAAAAGCATTTAGAAGATAAAATCCATTCTAGGAAAGACCCAATTTTTTTCTCAAAACATCAAGGAAGAGAAGTTTCACCAATCCTTGACAAGCTAAAACATTCTTATTTCCTTTTCTTCCACAATAGTTCTTTTAAGCAATTTGTAGAAAAAATGCACATTCATAATTCTATTATGTATCAAATAAGAAAGTAACCTAAAGTGGTATGAAAATAGAACATAAATTCTTCACTCAAAATTTATTTAATTTTGAATAAATAGGGCTACAATGGGCCAAAAGTTAAGAAGAAAAAATAGAGTAATTCCTTTACTTGTATCATGCATCTTCTCTTTAGGGAGAAAAAAATCATCCTTACACATAATCCCTATTTTATTTACAATGTACTATCTTTATCCTTCTTACAAAAGATCTATAACTCTAAAAATTTCTCCTCTATTATAATCATGATCACACCTCTAACACTCACCAACCCTTATCCTAAGTACAAGAAAACTCAATAGAAATGTTATTGTTCAGAACCCTAAAACCTTTCAAAAATTATAGCTAACTTACATCATTAAATACCCTAAGTCAATCAATTTTTCCCCTTAAAACTCCATGGTTTTTTAGTTCAGACCTATTTAAAGCATCCCCATCAAATATATGACCACCTCCCAAATATGAATTTGAAGGTATTCTAGAAACAAGTTCAAAAATCCAAAAGTGAAAGTTGTAAAAGTATATTATATAAATAAATAAATTTGAATAAGAATATAAACTCCATTTATCACCTTTTCATCCATAATAAATAACTCAAATCCCACTCTATTTATAGAATCCTAACTGTTATGATCCAAGTTATGAAATACATGCAAAAAGTGATGAAACATGTGAACATGATTTCAAACCTTTTTCTAAAAACTTATTCAAGACTTTATCTCAACTACTTAATAATTGAGAAAAAAAATTACTTGTATTACCATATATCATTGAAGAAACTACCATCTATCCACAAACTATAATATTGATGCCCAATAAAGGGAGAGAATAATGACAAATATAAGGCAAAATCAAAATCCCATAGTTAGTCAAGGATATCCTTATCCTTAGAAGGGCCAAATAAAGGAAAGGGAAGTTAGGGTAGAAGGAGGAGAATAATTATCCATTTTTTATCAAATTTTCTACATAGGTTTCCTTTTTTTTATAAAATAATTGTGTTAATGGAATATAAAAATCCTTGGTTATTTCATCTAAGCCTTTATCACCCAAATATTTATCCCTATCATCCCTATTAAAAATGAATAAAAACCCTATTTTTTCCTTGATTGTGGATAAAAAATGACATAAAAATTGGTTACCAAACTTTTCCCATTTCATATTATTTTCAGAAGTCATATAACTATCAAAGACAAGCTTCTTCATCCTAGAAACATTTTTCATAGTCAAAGAATACTCTGGAAAATGTTTACTCGATACAAATCCTTCTCTTTGATGTATCTATTTGGTTAAAATATTTTGTAAGTTATGATATTATTTCATAGTAATGTCAATGTGACTACCTTCCTTTCCTTTTCCACAATATCCTTATTTGAAAAATAGTGAAACTAAAGAAAACATTTATTATATTTATGCTTGTTAGGATTGTCCTTGCCATAAATAATAACCATAATCTATTTACGCCAAACATAGTCAAAGAATTTTTTCATTTCATGGGAATATTTTACCTTATACAATTTATTTCCAAATGACCCAAAGAATAATAAACATAACACCTTTTTAATTGAGGAATCTCATATAATTTTTTTTTGCAAAAAAAACATTACCATATCTAAAAATATAGATTGAATAAACTAATTGTTCATTGGTTTTAAACATAATCTTAATCCTTAAAAACCATAAATAATTACTCTTAAAAGATATAGAATCCATACTAAATTTTTTTCCAAGGGAATTCCCAATTTTCCTTAAAAGTTTTTATATTCAAATATTCTACTAGAAGCTCATATAACCATACACAATATTTGCATTCTTGCACCATAGATTCCATTTTGAAATTTTCCTCCTAGATTTGAGCCTCAATCTTAAAATAATTCAAATCTCAAAACTTAGAAGAACTCATGAGATTCATATCTTCAAACATACAAAAGGATATCATGAAGTAATAATTAAGAAGATAAAAAATAGTTTTCAAATCAATTTATTTCTAATGATTTTTAAACCAAAGTTTAGACCTATAGCCTTTTCAATTCCTTCTACCCACTTTAGTAATTAAATATTTTGAAGAAAGATTTTGTCTCTATTTTCCTAAATCTTCATCTTGCAACAAAATATATTTAGAAAATGGAAAGTAAAATTGAGGAGATAAATACATTTTATAAGTATCCCCTCATTTAAAAAACATAGGATCAACAAAGACATGCTCTTCCTATGGCATCTTCATTTCATGAATGATCAACTTATCCATAGAGAGAACAAAATAATGAGCCACTTGACAATCCTAGTGAGAATCCATAGATTAAATTTGTTCTAAGGAAGATAAATTAGAATATGAATCTTGGTTCAAGTTTTAAAACATATCAAAATCTATAGAGAATTCATTTTATGAAGTGGAAGTTAGATCATGGTCTAGATCTATGTTTGGGTCTAGATCTAAGACCTGAAAAAATTAATATCCTGAACACCAAAGCTGAATGCAAAGATATTTTATTTCTAATATCATAGTCATCCATAAGAGCATCATTTACCTTTAGGTTATCCATTTCTAGATTGAATACAAATTCATCCCATTCCAAAATAAACTTAATTTTGATCATCTAAATATGATCCTCTAAAAATGAAGATAACATATGAGTAATTATTTATTATCCATATAACTCTTCATATTCCACCACAATTTCAAAATTTCACCACCATTTTGTATGTTTTCCTTATTTTTAAAAGAAAACCCTTCATAATTATACTTCAATAAGTCTCCATACTTTTTGTTGTTTTTTAGTATGATCCTTGCTTAATATTTTATAGCTAATTTATATCCTTATTTTGTAGCCAATCATCTTTGCCCAACCATATACGATATTTATCCAATTTTCAAAAATAATTATGTTTAGCCTCAAATCTAGGTATGTTGGATTAAAACCATGGTAAAAATTCATCTATGTGAAATATCTCATCTGATTCATCATCCTAAGAATCATATTGATCTATATTCTCCTCATAGTTTATCTGATCTAAATCCATTAATTAATCATATAACCAATTTAAAATTACCACTTTGGTTTCTTCTAAAACACAATCTTTTAATAGATCCACATTAGGATCACATTCCCCAATCTCAATCAAAGGCTTCAACTACTTCTATAACTAAATCCTTTATCCTTCAAGTTTTCATTGCTTCCCATACTAAGTCTTGAGAAGCTAAAGGAGATGAGAAGATACTAGATATAATAATAGAGGGTAAGAAAACCCTCACCAATAGTTTACTTATTTCTAGATCCAAATGTCTTAAATAGTCAACTCATCCATTTGATCTTTATTCCATAAATCCATCTTGATCTTATTCTATAACTCTATCTTCAGCTTCTTTCATAGCTCCATCTTGATATTATTTTCCAACTCCATCTTGATCTTCTTATATAACTCCATATTTATTATTTTTTTAAATTTAGGCTATGTCTAAAAGTGTACATGAGGGTGGTCTTGGGTACTTAATGTATTGTAGTTTATTTAACTTAGTTCATATGGATGAGTTTGACCCATAACTCAAGGTGCCCCATAGACAATTCAAAGTGTATGCAGCGTGAAAATAACACACTCCACATCCCATAGGTAAATGAAAGATAAAAATCAAGACCTGGGTGATTTAAATTATTGATAATATCCACTCAAACTATCCCTTAGGGGTTTTAATTTTTATTACATCTTAAAATGTACATGTGGATCGACATATTTCCATAATGCTTGAGAGTGTGTTCTAATTATTTCATATGGGGAATGATGATTTCCTTACCAAAAATGTAATATCACCATTTATCAAATTATTTCATGATGGTGCACACATATTTTAAACATAAGAGGATTAGTTTTGAACCATATTATTAAGTGTAACTAAGTGATATGAAAATATATGTCCATGTTAGGTGAGAACTATATCAAGTGCATAACCTAATGTATTAGTATCAATATCAAAGTGTTGGATAATATTAATCATGGAAAAGAATGGCATACGATATATTAATTACTTGAGCTCCTAAAAAACATGTTGTTGATAATGCATTCACTAAAATGAAATTTTAGTACGCATGATCTAAATCAATGACCATAATAGTATAACTTAGAAAGTCCAAAAAAAAACATGAGTTGTGTGAGATTACGGTGAGTTGGCCAATATTGGATTATCTTGATATTTTTTGATGTAAATTTATATATGAAAATTAAATTATTTAGCTTATGTGTTTTATTTTTTTGATGAAAATTTACACTTGCCTCACTTAGATTACAAGTTGTGTTCCTAAAATGTGTTTAGGATGTGTTATGTGAGTCCTAATTAATGCATCTACTTTTTTTCCCTAGATTACTCTCATGATCATGGTTATAAGTTATTGAAATTATTATATGGATTGTGAATCTAAAATTATCCTAATGTATGTGTACATGAACACACTATATAGTTATTTCTTACTTTAGATGTAGACATTGATATACAATGTGATTCTATGGATTGATTATGTTAGGATCTATGTTTGGATGCCATTATAATACTATATATGCTGTGATGATTCTTGTTCATGATGTATCCATCATGTGGAAATTTCTAACATTATATTATATGATTTACTATGATTGAGTAAATGAGTTTATAACCATTTCATTATTCATACTTATAGCAATGGTTTACAGGTTCACCGGTACTTATAGTAATATTGGTCACCTATTTGAGATTGGTGGTGTATCATATGTATGTAATTTCATTTAGTACCATGTGGAAATTATGATAGGATTAGAATGCATACTTCATATTATACTAATGTGGTTTGGACCTATTGATGGGTACATTAAGTGTGCAAGATACAGGGGTGACCAACAAGTTCAAAAGGAAAATGAGAGGCGATAATAAACTAATTTTCCATCACATACCTAGTTTCACCCATATTGTATATGTGGACCATAGAAATAATTAATCCATAATGTGGTACTTTTTCAAACAAATCTTGATTTTTTAAGATGTCACAACCTTAATTTTATATCATGAACCTTGTATTAAGTTTTCATGTTGTTTTTAGTGCATGTGACAAAGGTATAATGCCCCATGTCAAAAGATAAGGACTCCTTCCTTTTAATTTAAGGTAAAATAAGATTAGAAAAGGTGGATTTTATTAGTGTTTTTTTAGAGTAAGTCTCTTAACCTTAGCAAGTGATTTAGGGGTGGGACCTCCAAGTCATGACTATAAATGATTTAGAGGCCTAGGTAAGATTTAGTCATGTATAGATTAACTTTTATAACATAATTATATGGGGATAAGGATTAAGAGGATAAAGGAAAACTCATGGGAAGGAAACATGTCACCTTCCCATTAGGTAAATATTTTTGGGGTGAGTGAAGAGTTTGGGGTTTAGGTATCAAGTTGCCTCTAATTTTGTGAACATTATGCTAAGATGGTGAAAGTATAATGTTGATACTTATTATTGAGGGAATAATTTCACACATGGGTAATCTTAGGGGTTATCATGGTGAATTTTAGGTTATGGGTTTGATTTTTTCCAATTGAGAGCCTACTATATTTTTTTAGTGTTTTATCCTAAAACCAAATGATGAATAAACTTAATAATATTATATGTTTACCCCTACCTAATATTTTGTGATAGCCTAATATTTTATTATAATCTCTTATGTTTTAGGGTTAAGTAGGGTTAATTAACTAATAATGTAATCTATTCTAGACATGAGCTCACCTTTGATCTTATGGCTAGTTGGATATGTGTATGTGAAATCCATAAATTTGGAGGGGTTCTAGATTCATTGGAGTGGAGATATGTTATATTTTTACCTTAAATTATAAACTTGTGTCATAATGTAAGTTATTATTATGACCAATGGATAACTGTATATGTAATTGATAATGTTGCTTATGGTTGTGGGTTTAGGCTTTATTAAGATTCATTAGATTGAGTTACATTTTAAAATGTGAAATATAGATTAGTGACATTTAAAAATTAAATTTAATTTAAATTAGGGTTTTATAAAATAATACAAGATTCTAGTAATTGTGAATACTTTAATTAAATGTTAGATTTGGGTTATATTTTAAGTGTCGTGAAAGTTAGTTATCAATAAAATACTTATGTAAATTTTATTATTTTTTCCATTTTATTCAAAAGAGAAATTATATTAAAATTCAAGGAATTTGACATGTAATTATCTAGCCTTTTTTACTTAAGAAATAATATTAATATTTAGATGTTTTAAAGTGTTTATATATAAATTATATTATTTAGTATTAATTTTAGAAAATTTTATATATATTAAAAATATCAATATTTACATAAATTTCACAATTTTTTTAATTATTTATTATAATTTAAAAATACAAAAAAATGTGCCCTTGGATACTTAAGATTCTTAGCTATGCATCCCAACCAAGATTGGAAAACCTTATTTCAATATGAACTAACTAGGGGAGGTAGGTAAAAAGGATGCTTGGGGTCATGGACCCCAAGTGACTAGGGCTAAAATAGGACCATGGACGAGTAGCCCAAACTATGTTGGTTTGAAGAGAGGTTGAGGCTGTCAATGGTTCCAAGCCCCCTATTATGTCTATTGGGCGTGAATGGAGCTTAGGGTAGATAAATCAAAAATAATATTAGGTGGCTTGGGAGATTGTGCCAATGAAGAGCATGAGTTATAACCCTAGGAAACCTTAGTGAATATTATTAAGCCCCTTTATATGGAAAGTTTTAATATAGACTTGGGTTTGGATCTTGGGTGGGGTCAAAGATGAAAGGCCCCGACATAGAGTTGGGGAATATTTTTAAACATGACCCAAGCTAACTGGTTTGATCCTGGACAAGTATAAAAAAAGAAAAAGGCCATAGGGATGGAATCCATGGTATGCAAAATAACTATCCATGATCATGTAGCCTAGGGAAGTATGATATAAATGAACATTAAAACTAAGATAATCTAGGCATTAAGAAATACATAAAACTTAGGATTTTTTAGCCCAAGTAGGTAGTGTTTAACCGCAAGCTAAGAGCTTGGGGATAATAAAGTTTGGGTGCCTAGAAAAGATGAGTTTCTATTGTAATTTTGTAATTATATGGAAGAAAATTATAAAATTACAATAAGGAGGAATTTTAAAACTTATATTTCATTTTATTTTGACATAATCTTATTCTTCAATATACACATAATATACAGATTGAACAATAACTTATATTCTCATTCTTTAGGTACATACTGAAAGCTCTTAGTGTATATTGATTGTTTTTGGAGATAACTACATGCACCTAGTTTTTAGTTTACTTTGGGTATGCATTTAACATAAGCTTTGATATTTATTATCTTATAGTTTTTTATAAATAATAAATATGACTTAAATTTTAGATAGCCAATAGGAAATAATATTTTCATAAGCTAATCATATTTTCATAAAATTATTAAAAATAGGAAAAAGGGACATAGAGTATAGATTATCTATAAATATTTCATCCTCATAGGCGGTTTTTCATTTTCTAAGACAGCACTCCATCAAAGTGAGCTTGAGATGAGGAGTTTATGATAATAAGATTTTTTTTTCTATTTTCCACGTTGGTCTTATGGCTTTGAACATATAAAAGAGGTGAAGTGTTTTTTGTATATTGATTAAAGGTAAGAATAGCTAGATTATTTTGTATTCATACACGACATCATAATAATTATCTAAAATCTACTATTTTTTAGATCTTAGGGTAAAAATATTAGTTCTTTTGGCACTCCTATGATCTTTATTATCTTTTTTGATTTTCTCATAAAATGCCTTTTTATTTTATTCTCATTTTATGATTTTCATTTTACCAAATAGTGACACTAGGGTATAATAATACTAAGTAGATGGTAAAACTATATGTGATAAGGAGATATACCAATTAACAATGCAAAATAATAATTTAGATATACCCTAGTGGCCATAAACTATAAACAAACATAACTGAGAATCTGAAAATAAGCAATAGAAAATATGAAAATAAAAATGTGATGGAATAATGATTATTGATGATCAAGTTTAAATTATAGAAGTGATTATATATTGTGTATACTTGTATCTTCCTTTGTGGGAAATCTGAGTTTCTTAGTGTGTTAAAAACATAAACAATGTCATTTTTCTAACTCACAATTCTACCCATGGTAGAACAGGTGTTACTTATTTGTGACTAATGATTGTGTTTTCCCATGCTGAATTTGTATTGTGCATTATTTTTGGATCTATAATTTATGTCGTATCTTCTTCTCAAGATGTTGTACAATCCTACTCTTTCATTTCTTGATAATTGTCGTAGAATGTCTAAAATGCATAAGTAACTAGAATGCCCTAAGTGTCATAACTACATAGGATAAATAACATCATGAAACTTTAAATGTAAAATATGTAACTCTAGGGATTACTGGTATCATAACATAAGATAGATAACATCATGCAAAGCTTAATGCAAAGGAAAAATTCCCTTATAGTAAATAATGGTAAGGATAACCAATATACCCCAATGTAGTGAATGTGACCCTAATTAGGCTAGATATAGGAATGAAAAACACACACAAGTAGAATGCCTATAAATATACATGACATAGACTATGAAAGCATAAGTACCAATAAAGTATACCATAATATGTGTATGATGTAAAACATGTCACCAAAAATAGTACAATAATATGTATGATAAGTATCATGGTATAAAACATAATGTATCTCAATATATCACATCCAATTTAATGACCCAACTTAAGTTATAAAGTCAACATATAATGATAAGACTTAATGTCAAGAGGATCATATGAAAATAAAGACAAAATAATACACACAAACATACACATATACATGTAGAAAAATAAACATATGCAATATGTAATATAACCAATATAATTAAAAAATGTAGATATACATGTAACACACAAGATTTAAATACTAGAAACATATGTTGTAATTAATGTAAGTAGCTCAATACGATAAATGTAAATTAAAAAAATATATCACTGTGCAAATTTGTTGTATAGAGAATTTTTGTATTTAAATATTAGCAAGATATGTTGTAATCAATGTAATTAGTTTAATATGATGAATGCAAATTAAATAAATATATCACCATGCAAGCAAAACATGTGAAAATTCCCTTGGGGTGTGGAGAAGAATATATCCACGTAGAATCTATAATTATACCATCATAAGTAACATGTATATTGACATTTCACTCACTCAAATAAATACCATGAGAAGAATATGTGTAAAGACATGAATATGAAAATCTCTAGGATACACATATATATCCTTAAAAAAGTAATATTTTAGATTTTTTAATTTTTATTTATTTTTTTCCATTTTGTAATTATATAAAATAATATAGAAAATGAAACCAATAAGGAATAGGGGCACAAACTATAAGAAATAATCAAGACTTACATAATAAAAAATATAAGCTAAGGGGTAGAATTAATAATTTTTTTGTATAGGCTGGCTCAAAGGAGCACATAAGAAGAAGAAGAGGAGGAGGATTCAAAGAACCCTAAAAATTCCCTTAGAAAATTATGTATGATAGGAATAAGGTCTCAATATATATGTTTTCATCATTGGTAAACTAACACAAGTGATCAAAATGGGATCAATAATTAAATGTGAAAGGGCCAATGCAACATAGTAAGCACCATAAACTAAGGAACTAGAATAATGTCAACACAAAAGGAAAATACTAATGTTTCAAATCAATAATATATAAAAATGTTATCAAACTCAAGGGAGGAAATTGATTATGAGATACAAGACATAGAATAATAAATATATGTAAAATAAGAAAGCTATAGTACAATAAATATATTAATGAAGCAAACGATGTAGGATAGCATACATAACTAATGATTTGGTTTATAATGTTAGGTCTTGACCTATAGGATTTAGATGTGTCTCTTTAAGTATTAAATAATGGTTGTAGAGATGTGAATTAACTATTACTATCCTAAAGATAAATATGTGTAAAATATGATCAAAGAGCCATCATAGCATATGGAATGGTAAAAAATGTGTTATAACGAGAGGTAAAAAATAAATCTTAGGATGTATATGGCTAGGTGTTGTAGATCTAAAATTTTTAACTATAGTAATTAAAGGTCTAATATCTCTTACACTAGATGATAGTATCATAGAAGAAAATATAGTAGTTACCATATAGTATGGTACTAGTATAATAGAAAGGATCACATGAGCCTGGATGATTCACTCATTTTGGGGTGTAATATATGGTCACATGTGATTTTTGAGGTTGAATAAGTCTCTCATAATTTGTGTCATGAATGGTATGTATTGATTTATTATATAAAACCTTTAGACAATGGTGTAGTGTATAAGGTATCACTTTCATTTTATTAAGCCAAGGGAATCCAAATGATATATTATATGATCATGTATTTGATACCACATATAACCAATATAGGAGGGTTTAAGGATTGATTAAAATTGTTAAGGGTAATAACACCTAGGGGTGTGTGTGCATAACCATGATAATTATGAATTACCATAGTTGTACCAAGTAAATATCTCTCATTATAGCCTCATCAAGATAGAAATAAGGTTTTGAATAGAACTGTGGTCAATCATAATGCCATGTTTGAAAAAGGATGATATTAAAAAAGTCATGTATGTATAAATAACCATTGATTGATTTATTATCAATCATATCATGGTCATATAATGTGATGAAAGTCACTTGTCTTTGATAGATCAAAACCACGAAATTAATGTTTTTAGTCTCATTATTAGGTGGAGTAGTTTAATGCTACATAAATTTTGTCATATACATATTTTCTTGGTTTGGAGAATTATGATTCAACAATGGATTGTTAAAGATTTTCAAGCATTGGTTGGGAATTGAAACACATCCATTTAATGCATAATTATGCCCATTGATTAGAATAGTGTTTTTATCTTTTAGATATTTAAACTTATGTCATAAATTTCCACATCAATTTATTATATGTTTTGAAGCTCAATGATAGTCACAAAATTGGTTTAGATCATACATTTTATGCTATGCTTAAGTTGAATATAATAGATATAGATCTAGTAAAATTCACATTACATTTGAATAAGTGCCTAAGTATCTTGTGAGGTCAGTCTAGTAATGTAATAAATTATCACTTGAGCCTATAAGTAGGAAATAAAACCTTATTGTTTGTTTAAAACATTGTGTTAACTCTCTTGGTCTTATTCTTTTCTTGGAAATTAAGTGCATCAATAGTCTTAGGTTTGAACATTGTGTTTCCTTAATAATTGGATGTAGTATATGTAGAAGTGATAGATTTATGCTTTAACATATAGGCATCCATAATTTTAATATCAATGTTATGAAGCACATGGAAAAGATCATCAAAATATTCATATGTATTAAACATATTTTTTCCCTTATGTGGGTTGAACAAATATTTAATATTATTTTTGTATAATTTTATATGATGATGATGATGATGATGATATAATTTTTATATAATTTTTGGGGAATGAATTATTTTTAATGGAAGGGAATGAATAAATAAAAGGCGGGAAAAAGTGTAAGACCCTCAAATTTTTAAATTCAATATTGAACATGAAAACCAGGATGGGTCTAAAAAATCTATGGAGGCTACATGGGAAATTTTGGGCAACTCAAAGGTTGAAAAATAAGATAGTTCAAGGATAAACAATGCTTCAAGTGTTAACCTACCAGTATAAGTGGCCCTATAGAGGGGCCCACCACTTAAGGGCCCTATCCCAATCCACACCACCTTATTTTGGGATGATAGAGTTTTAGGAAAGCAACTAGAGGGCCTTGATGCATATGTTCACCTGGAGCCTTCTCTGGAAGATAAAAATTACTGGGTCCACATTCCACACACTCTCATTAAAAGGGTAGATCAAATCCTGGATCTTCCTCTCTTAGAAAAGGTAAGTGGATTCAGGTCCAATATTGACTCAATTATAAAATGGGCCAATAATAGATGGAGACTAAAAGGACAAATTGAGGTGGTGGTACTCACCATAAATTTATTATTATTCAATGTCAATATCTAAGAAGATTGATTTAAAGTTTTAAAAAAGGGTCCCTAGTTTATGTGAAAATCTAACATCTCCCTAAGGAGTTGAAAACCTAGTACTAACCTAAACAACCCAACTATGGAAGATATTCCAATGTGGGTTTTCCTTCTTAAGCTCCCTCTGGAATATTGAGACCCTACAATTATTCTTATAATAGAAAGGGATCTTGGATAACCCATCATGATCGATCCAATCACCATATACCATTATAGGATGGTCACAACCTATTTCTAGGTATTTATCTTTGTAGACAAACCTCTTATTCATTTTATTATGCTTAAATATAGATATGGGGTTTGGTATCAAAGTATTATATATGAAAATTCCACCCTAATTTACAAAAAGTGTGACACACTTAGCCATGTAGTTAAAGATTTACCTAAAATCCCTAAAACTCCTCAACCTACCAAGTAGGTTTGGTCCAAAAAACTAGATCCCAAGGGAATCACCATCACCCTAGCTTCAAGTGGTAAAATTATTATACCTGATGTTTCTCTTGTTCCTCTATCCACTAGTATCTCACTCTTGTCTAAGTAAGTCTCCATTACTAGACCGTAAACTAAAGTCCCTCTAGAACCTAGTTCTATCCCTCACCTTTGCGAGGAACCTTTTTTGAACCAGCCTTATATGCATGATATATTGACCCTAAGATCCTTGAATGTTTCAAATTTTGTTAAGGCTATTTATCCTACCTTGTAAAATTTAAGCCATAACCATTTGGATTTATTCTGCAATGAAATCCCATTGTTTCAATATTTTAGTAAGGAGAGCCCTTTGTACTGGAAAAGCAAACCTTCAATTGATATTTATGTAATCTTGGGAAACAAGAATAACATGTAAAATTATTTTATTCTAGAAGGAAATTTTTCTCATAATAAGGTGAAAAAATCCCCATCAAAAGAAAAGGGATCTCAATGGGAAAAGACAAAATCATCTTCAAAATATTTTGGCAGTGTTACACAATAACCCCCTCCTAAAAACACATAGGGGAAGATGAAATATGTGTCCAATAAAAATAAAATAAGGGTATAAATAAAATAGAGACCAACTTTAGACCCAAACATCTAGGTAGAACCCCTAAACAACTAGTTATAAGGAAGGACATTGCCAGTGAAATAGCCAAGGGTAGCCAAAGGACCCTTAAATTATCCAAATCAAAATAATAAAGCTCATTTCATGGAATGTAAGCAGTTTAAATAACCCCATAAAACATATTTTTTTCAATAATATTATATAAATAAATGACCTACAATTTATTATTTTTCAAGAAGTAAAAATGGTTGATGTAATGTTCGATAAATGTATCAATAAATTATGGAACATATCCACTCATTATAGTGTAAACTCTAATGGGGATTTTTGAGGTATTGAAAATATATGGAATAGTCAAGAAATATATGGGGAATTAATTTTCAAGAATTATAATCATCTGGTGATCTTATTCCAAAATAAACAATCCAAAGAAGAATGGATTCTATCTAATATATACACCCCTAATTCTCGATCAACAAGGAGGAAACTTTGGGAAGATTTATTAGCTTTCATAAACTTTAATAATAATTGGAAATGAATCATGGCTAGGTATTTCAACTCCCCCTTGACCCATATGATAAAAAGGTGGCTTGATAGACTACTCAAAAAGCATGGTAGAGTATAATGACTTTATCTTCGAAGTAGAGTTGATAGACATGGATATAAAAGGGAAAAAAATTACATGTATGAATAGAAGAATTAGATTAGATCTAATTCAAGTAAGATTGGATAGATTTTTGGTGTCCTTAAATTGGGATATTCATTACTCCATCTCTCTACACTCTCTTCCCAATATTGGTTTCAACCATAACCCCATCATCTTTGAAGGGGAATTGGTCCCCAATTCTAAAAATGTTCCTTTTAGATTTGAAAATAAGTAGATTCACCACCATAAAATGTTTGAATATGTAAAAGAGTGTTAGTAATAGCATTTCATTGGAATTTATATGTATATATTAGTCAAGAAAATTAATCACCTAAAAATCAAATTTAAAAAAATGGAATAGAGAAGTCTTCAACAATATTTTCACATAGATGAAATAAATTGAGGAAATTCTTATCCTAGAAAAATAATTTTCCATTTATGGGTGTAATGAACAATATTTCACCAAGGAAAAGGAACTACTCAGTAGATACAACAACCTTGAATATAAAGAAGAATATTTATTGAAATAAAAGTCTATATGTTTGTGGTTGAAGGTGATAGTAACACTAAGTTTTTCCACCAATAGGCCTCTAGAAACATGAATATAAACCTAATCTTGGAGTTATTTCTTGATGATGGAAATAAATTAAAAGAACCTAATATTATTGGCACTCATATTATTTCTTTATTTAATAATCTGCTAAAGGAAAATAGAACACCTAATGCAAATCTAAAAGAAAAACTTTTGCATAATATACCTTTATTTCTCACATCAGTAGATAATGAGGAACTACTCAAGCCTCCATTAGTTGCTAACATTAAAGCAATGGTTTTATCCATGGATGGAGGTAAAGCACCCAATCCCGATGGGTTTTCCGTACTCTTCTAAAAATTATGAGATATTATTCATTTAGAGGTGGAATAAGTTGTTAATGAATTCTTCTGATCTAGTTCCATTCTAAATGAGATGAAAAATAAATTTTTAGTCCTTATTCCCAAAAAATTAGGAGAAAATGATCTCAAGGACTTCATACCAATAAGCTTATGCACTACATCTTAAAAAAATTTCTTCTTATTATTTCAAAGGATTTAACCCCTACTAGAAAAAATCATTGATGAGTGTCAAGGCACCTTTGTCTCTGGTAGATAAATCATGGATGGAATTATTACTATACATGAGATAATCCACTCTACACACATCTCTAATAAATAGGGTATGTTTATTTAATTTGAAATGAATAAGGCTTATGACAAAGTCTCATAGAGATTAATATTGAAAACTATTGAAAATTTTGGCTTCAACTCTATCTTTATAAACCTTATTTATAATTGTATTTCTACTCCCAAAATTTTGGTGCTTATCAATGGGATACCCAAAGGTTATTTCTCTACCACTAGAGTGATGAGATAGGGTGATCCCTTATCACCTTACTTATTCATCATCCTTGTTGAATTGTTGAGTATACATATCTAGGTAGCTAAAACTCAAGGTCTAACCAAATGTATCATAGTGGCTTAGGGCATCAACCCGATGATGTATGAACTCTTCATTGATGATACCTTTTTACTTGGGGAAGCTTTGGTTGATGAAACCAAAGGCTTCAATAAGATCCTTATAGAGTACAATAAATTATCCAATCAATGTGTTAATTTATCCAAAAGTGTTATGTTCTTCTTAAACATGAAAGGGGTCTACAAAAAAAGCTAGCCTCTCTACTTGGGTACAAGTTGATCTCTCTCCCTTCCACACATTTGGGTACCCATCTATTTATCAAGAAATTAAAGATGTATTTTTTGAATCCTCTCATTGATAAAATCCAAAATAAATTGGTAGGATGGAAAGGTCATATCCTTTATCAATATGGAAATACCCAAATGCTCAAAAGCTCAATCTAAAGCATCCTAATGTAATTCATGTCCATATTCAATCTGCCAATTAAAATTGTATAAAAGAAAGATAAAATTCATTACAACTTACTTAAGAAAGGATTAGAGGATAAATTAAAATTCCCACTTATCCAATGGGAAAAATATTGTCTTCTAAAATAAAATGGATGACTGGGCCTCAGAAAACTTAGAAACATGAACAAGGCTCTCCTTGCTAAATTGGTATGGAAAATTCTAAAGGAAGACAAATAATGGATCCACATTTTTAAGGAAAAGTACTTGGAGGGTAATAATGAGGATTTCTTACTCTAGGAGGATGGCCTAGATGATGGATAAACTATCTAAGAATCCATCTTGTATGGAAAAACTATCCTTCATAAGGGCTACATATGGAAGAATGGGAACTACAAAACAAATAAATTTTGGGATGATCCATGGATTTACGCAATCCCCTTATGATACCAATATCCTTGGAGAAATTTAAGCCAAAGTTTAAAAAATTCCTAGGGATCTAAAGTCAAAGAGTATTGGTCTATGGACAATGGAGTTATTTCTAGAAACCCCTTCTCCTAGATCTTGTTAATGAAGATGAATCCTAGGCTCTACTTGGTCTTAATATGCAAATTTAGAATATTCATATCTCTTATATCCTGAGGGAAGACACCCTTATCTATCATGATGATGAGAGTGGTCATTTATCTATGAAGTTTGGCTATAAGGTGAACTTGGGGTTAGATGATGAATGGTAGGTTTAACACCCTCTCTAGATTAGACACATAACTCCTAAGGTTAACATTTTCCTCTGGTTGACAGTGAAAAACAAAGTCCTCACCATTGATAATATTATTAGGCATGGAATGAATATTACCATCCATTGTGATCTTTGCCAAACTTCTAAATAATATGTCAATCATCTCTTTTTGGAATGTTTTTCAGCTTATTTATCCTATATCTTCTTCTCCAACATTTCCTTATTTATTAGGTGTAATCCAACACTCACCAATATTTTTTTACATAGTGGAAATATCCTTGGGGTACTCCATCCTTAATATTCTTATGGTACTTGGCTTTTCCAAATTTCTTTTTGGTCATTTGGAAAGTAAGGAATGATTGTATTTTTGTAAAATAAAACATCTCTTTAGGTTTTGTATTTCAGTATTTTTGTGTTTTTATCTCAGAGAATCAACAAAAATTCTATCCCAAAGATAATTCAAACTATTCCCCTATAAATTCTTCCATCCTTAATTGTTGGAGACTATTAAAAATTGTTGAATTTCCCAAATTAATGGCTATGCAACACACTACTAGATGGTCCCCTCCCCCAATAGGGTGGATGAAACTTAACTTTTATGGACATTATAAAGGTAACTTGAGAAATGATAGGGAAAGGGGTGTCATTAGGGATCATGAAGGTAAGATATTAGTTGCATATGTTAGACTAATGGGTCACCAAACAAATCATGTTGCTGAAGCTATGACAACCCTCTAGGGTATTCAACTTGCTTCTTGAGCCTATATTCCAAAATTAATAGTTGAGGGTGACTCCCTTAATATTTTTAATGATTAATCAGGTAAACTCATCCCATCCCACCCTATCCAATATATTATTTATGATGCCCAAATCATTATATCCACCTTTGAGGAGTCTTCCATTATTTATATGTTCTATGGGGGCAACACAATCATCAACTGCCTTGCCAATTTTGGGGTTAGAAGTGAAAGTTTGGCCATGTGGGATAATTCTAACTCAATCCTAACCCAAATTTTAAAAATCATCATAAAAAATGATGAAACCAAGCCTTAAATGCAAAGTGTACAATCCACATGTAGGAACTTCATCTCAAGGTGTGTAGAATTTCATCCCCCCATAGTTTCATAATTGGTAGATCAATAATTTCAAATCCTTCACCAACAATATTAATCTCTACCTTATGAGTATTATATTTTAGTGTCATAAAATTTCCCTTCACATTACTTAGATTAGGAGAAATAACAACTAGTCTCAAAAAGGAGGTGACCATGATCATATGGAACTAGTGTCCTACATCAAGGTTGAATGAAAGAATAAAATCTGGAAGATGTTGAGCAAAGAAGGCCTTATATAATATATGATAAGGTGAAAAGGACATGATGAGGTCATTTATAAGTAATTAATTCTCACATGGAACATGAAAACCATGATATTTATGGATGAAAATCACTGTGTCCAAACAAAGCATCAACATAGCCATGGGGATGTCATGCAAAGGTGAGAAATCATACAAAGACAAAATTCAAAAGTTGGAGTTAATGTACAAATTGTTTAGAGTAGATGCTATGATCAAGACTGATAAAAAGGGATTTCCTAGGTAGAAACCCCCTCATAGATGGCTTGAGGTTTGTTTACAATTCATGAAATATTTGACCTTGGAAGGGAAATGTACTCTAATTTTTTCACATCACTTTTTACTTCTTAACCATTTATGGGGTTATAGAATTAGATTGACCTACCATCTATTGAAATCCCTCAAAGCCATAACCATCACCTTACAGGTGATAAAATGATATTATTCACCATGGCCTTATTCTCTTATTAGTTTAATAAGGTGAAACATTTTAGGGAAATTGATCCCCTCAATTGAAGGCTCCCTTGATGAAGGCACTTGTATGGAAGACACCCCTCTTGTGAAGTCCTTAGTTGATTTCCCTTATGAAGAAAATATTAGACTATCAGGAAATGAAGAAGGCTCCCCAAACCTTGTCCCCTTAAAACCCTCACCACCTAGTTCACTCATCCTAAACACCCGTATGTGTTTTCCATTATCTCTTTGAGAAAAAAATAGCCTAACCGCTCCTCCAAAAGGTCTAGTTAGTCCTAGAAGTAGGGACCTCAACAACTTGGTAGATGACAATTCTAAGTCGAGTAAAAAATTGGGGATTTAATTGGAAAAATTAGAAGGAATTAGGATGGCCTTTTTGACCCTTATAAAAAATAAAAATGATTTGAAGGTAAAAACTATTAAGATTAAGTAGGAGCTAGATAGGGAAAAAGAAAAGAACATTTCTTAGTTTGAAAAAGATGGGAATAGTGGAGCAAGGGAGGATTTTACCAAAGATGTCTAGCCTTCCCCGAAGGTTAAAATAAGAATCCAAATTCTATAGTTGAATGTCAGACAAACTACCTTGAAGGGCCCTTCTAAATTCACCCAAGTTTCAAAATTTACTAAGGGAGAATAACAAAAACATTGATCAAGCTACTTCTAAGGTGAACTCCTCCTTGGTGGAGATCTACTGTTAGGCTTGGGGTTTTTTCTATTTGATGTTATGTTAGTTTTTAATTTTTTTTGGTAGTTTTTGTATGTTTTTGATGTTGGTATTTCACTTAGCTTCCCATGGGTCTTTTTTAATCATATTTGGTCTTACTTTGTTTAAACATTGGTTATTGGATCCCTATAAAACTAGCTTTATTTTACCTATGAAAATTACAATATATATATATATATATATATATATATATATATATATATATATATATATATATATATGAATTTTTTAAATTTCATATATTTTTATTTATTATTTTAATTAAAAAAAATGTGCCTTTGGATTCATGGGCCCATTGGCTATGTAGATCAAGAAATCTTGGTAGACCTTAGGTTTACATGATTGATCTCAGGGAGCTAAGAAAACAAGAAATAGGATATTGAGGACCTTTGGTGACTAGGGTTGCTATAAGACCATGGTAAAGTATCCAAATATGGATTTTTTTGGAGAGAGATGGAGGGGGTTAGTAGTGCCAATCTCGACATTATGTTTCTTGGGCATGAATGGATCTCAAGGTAGATAGGGATAAACCTTTTATTATGTGGCTTTGGAGACTGTACGATCAAATAAATTGAGATGTAAGCCTAGGAAACCTTAGAGAAGATATTTGAGACCTTAGATGGTGGGTATCAATAGAAAATCATGTTTGGATCCTAGCTTGGGTTATAAATAAAATGATAGGCCTTAATTTCGAGCTGGGGCATATTTGTAAACATGATCTAAGATGACTAGTTTGAACTAATATAATTATAAAACATCAAGTAGGCCCCAAGATTGGAACCAATGGAATGAAAATAAACTATCCCCAAACATGTAAACCAATGTAGTATAATCTAAATGAGTATGCAAAATAAAGCTAAGCTAGGTATCAAGAAAGAAAAGGATGAACTTGTGTAGTATAAGAATGTCGGGCAGTAAAATTCAACAAAATTGGAATATTATGGGCGTAATAAAGATCAAGTGACTAGAAATTATGAGTTTCTCTTGTACTATAATATTAATATGGAAGAAAATACTAAAATTAATCAAAAATGTTTTTTCAAAACTTATATTTCATTTTATTTTGATATAAGATTTTTCTTCAATATACACATAACATATGGATTGAATATTAGATTATATTCACATTCTTTAGGTACATAATGAAGGCACTTAATATATATGGTCTATTGAGGGAGATAGTTGTTTTCATATAGTTTTCAATTTACTTCGGGTATGATTTTAACCTAAGGTATGATATTTCTAATTTATATGTTTTTATAAATAGGAAACATGGCTTGATTTTTAATAATACAAGTAATATCATTTTCATAGGAAAATCATAATTGATGAAAAATATGGATAATAGGAAAAGGGATAGACTATAGTTTAGCTATAAATATTTTCTCCCCATACATGGCTTCCATTTTATTTTCATTTTTATATGAGAGAACTTGAGAAAATTATTTTCATATATGTAGATAATTTTTACTATTTATTGTGGTGGTTTTATAGTTTTCAACATAGAAAAGAGGTGAAGTGGTTTTTTCATATCAGCTCAAGGAAAGAATAATTGGATTCTTTCTTATTCATACATGTCATTAGATAAAGTTTATACAATCTACTTTTTACAAGATCTTAGGGTAAAAATATCAGTACTTGTGGCACTCCTAAAATATTTTTTATATATTTTTATTTTCTCATAGATCCCCTCTTTATTTTATACTTATATATATATGATTTTTGTTTTACAAAATAATGACACTAATGTATAATGACACCAATAAAATGGTAAAAATATATGCAAAAATTATATCTACCATTTAATAATGTAAACAAGTAATTCAAATATTCCTTAGTGGCCATAAAGTGTAAACAAACATAATTGAAAATTTGAAAACAAGCAATAGACAATATGAGAATAAAAAAGTGATGGAATAGTGATACCTTATGACTAATTCTAAATTTTTGAAGTGTTTATGAACCATGTATACATATGTTTACCTTTGTTTGAAATCTAAGAATTTGAATGTGCAAAAACAAAAACACCTATTATCTGACTAATGATTCTTCGTAAGGTAGAATCGGTGGTGCTTATTTGTCATTGAAGATTATGTTTGCCTATGCCAAATGCATTATGTATTGCTTATGGATATATATTTTCTAGTGCATGTATATTTTGGGATTATATACAGTCATGTGCTTTTACTTCTCAATAATCTTGTCTATAATGTCTGAATTGGATAAAAAACTAGATAGGCAACTAGTATACCCCAAGTGTCATAATACATAGGATAAATAACATCATGCAAATCTCAATTAAAAAAATGCAAATCTAAAGATTTATAGTGTTGTATAAAAGTTTCATAACATATGATAGATATATTTATGCAAAGTAAAATGGAGGATATAATGGCCCATATGGAAAAGCAAGGTATGGATAACCAACATGTCCCAATGTAGTATATGTGATCTTACTAGTCTGGCTAAATATAAAAATGAGATACACACATAGGTAGTGTGCCCCCATATACATATGGTATGGACCATGGAAATTTAAGTACCAAACAATTATACTAAAACATATATACATGATATAAATTATGTCAACAAACATAATATAATAATATACATGATAAGAATCATGGAAACACGTATATTATATCATAATAAATTTCACTCGAGTTAATGAACCCAAAAAATTTAGTAAGTCAACATGTAAGGATAAGATGAAAATACATGATGAAAGGAGGATCATATATGGAAAAGGATTCAAAAATACACACAAACACACATAAGCATGCACATGTACATGTAAGAAAACAATCACATAAAATATGAAATATAACCAATGTAACAATCACAATGTAATATCCATGTAACATGCATGATATAGGTACTATAAAAAATATGTTATAATCAATGTAAATAGATAAATATGATATATATATATATATATATATATATATATATATATATATATATATATATATATATATATATATATGAAATATATCACCATGAAAATTTATTGTGAATAGATGTTGACAAATGTAGGGCATGCCACAAATGTGATAATGCCTCCTAGGGTGTGGAGAACAATATAACTATGTAACATCTATAAGTCCATCATCACATATAACCTATATAAATACATAACACCCATTCAAATAGATACCATGTTAATCACATGTGTAAAGACATGAATATGAAAACCTCTATGTTAGGTAAATATTTATCCATTAAAAATCAATATTTTTATTTTTGTATTTTATAAATATTTTTATCATTTAAAATTTTCCTAGAATAAGATAGAATATGAAAAAATAAGGCCTACTGGAAAAAACTATAAGAAATGAGAAGTAATTTCAAAATTAAAAACATAATATAAGGGGCACAATAAATATAAAACTCAAATAGGCAGGCCTAGGGGTGAAAATAGGATGAATAAGATAAGTTGGATTCCAAAAAACCAACAATGTCCCCCAGAACTCAATGTATGCTAGGATAAAAAGTATAAATATACATGTTGTCATCATTAAAAATAAAACACAATTGATCATAATGGGATCAAAAACAATTTTTTTTAGGTCCAATGAAACATAGCAAGAAACATAAACCAAAGGGATGGAATAATGTTTATGCAAAATAAGGAACATGCTAAGGTATCAAATCAAGGAGATATAAGTATGAAATCAAACTCAAGGGTGGAAAAAACTTGAAAGATGTGATGCATAGATTAATAAACCTATGTAAAATAAGGATTTTATATTATAATAAAAATGTATTAATTAAGTGAAATATGTGGGCTAGTATGGCTAACTAACAATCTAGTCTGTAATTTCAGGTATTGACCTATAGAAGCTAGATGTGTCAGTACATGCAAAAAGTAATGGGCTAATATGTGAACTTGAATTTTTGAGGTATGGATGATAAATAAAATTTAATTTATTATTGAAAGGGTATAATAATGAGATATTATGAGTCTAGACCCAATAACAAGGAAAGAGGAGGAGGGGTAAAATTTGGAGATTGTTTACTTGGCGGGCTAGAATGTAGAGAAGTCTCACAATCAGGTTTATGGGATGATATTATTAATATATTATTTTGATATAAATAATAATAAAGTTTAAATTATAGGCTAAGTGAAATATTTTAATTTTAATCTTAAATTCAATATCACTTTAAAGAGTATCGATTAGAACGGGAGCTAACATCCTAGGAAAATAGCAAGTTCTATGGGGATAGGGGCACTTAGAAAGTGTCATCCAATAATAAAGAGAGGTTGATTTAAAATTAATTAAGTGTTTATATTATTTTGAATTTGTTTTAGGGATATTAATTTCTATTTTTAAAGGTATGAGAAATGTTTTGTCCTTGTGATCATCTTAACAAGGCTTTATGTGGGAATTATATTTATACTTTTACACGTTTCAATAAGGTTTTTGTAAATAAAATGAAACTAAATTGATTAATAAAATGTCAAGTTATTCTAATTTAGTTTATCATGAATTTTCTTGGTCACATTCCCAAAGAGGATAATAAGTCTAAATAGCTAGCTCACTAGCTTATCACATGATAAATGGTCTCATGCGCTCACTTGAAATGTGTCGCTTAAGACTGATTCTCATTAAATATATCATATGATGGTGTATACATTAAGATATATACACCAAGATGATTGAATAGTAACTTAGTTAAAACTAAATTTATCATATTAAATCTAATTATAACAATATACTCATTCCATACTTAAGTTATTTATCACAAGAAAAGAGATAAGCACATGTCAGGAAAAGACTAGTAGTACCATTGGTTCCATAACAAGTTTACAAAATTTATTTCAGCATCAAAAGTATTACATATTATTATATATAAATTATCACCATACATAGGTCTCCATACACATCATGAACATGAATAAGCTCAAGATCACCATTGTAACAACAACAACAACCAAAAAACAAACAACTCTCCTAAGTAAAATTAGGGGGTATTTATACATGGTTTTAACCTAATCATTTAGCTACATTATTAATATAAAAAATGATGACTTTCCAATGACCACTAACACCAATGAGTCATGGGAAGTTTTTACAATGAAATCTTATTGATTTAGGTATAATTTCCATTATATACCCACTCTATGCTAGATATTTTTATCATGCTCCTATCTTCTCACATGTTGGTGTTAGATATGTGCTTGATTATTCTCTTTCGATGCACACACAAACCATTTCCTAACAATTTACACCTTGGATGCCCTTATCCAAATCATACAATGATTTCCCAAGTGTTGAATACTTGGTTTCTTTATGTTTTCTACACCCTTTTCCCTCATGACTTGTTTCTCCTGCACTAAGGCCTTCTGTTCCTTCACTTACTTCTATGCCTAGGTTTAATTCTACACTCATATCTCTTGTTCCATCTTCTATAAAGTACTTAGAATATATTGATACAAAATTTGGGGTCTAACATCACCCCAAACTAAGTCAATAGTCCATCTTGGAGTATGAACCATCCTTATGTCCCTTAGATACCAAAAATTCAAGCCTTATTTGCTCGACCTAGAATTTGACTTCCTCCTAGTGGTTTAGGTCAATTTTTACCTTAGAGGTAATTAATTTAACTTTGCCCTTTAGTCATTTTGTCTCCTTGGGTTGCTCTAAAAAGTCACCCACTTGAGTTTTTAAAAGCTTAAGTGATGTAGTGGCATCCTTGTGGATGTCCTCAAGTGATTTGACCTATATCAAAACCTATCCTTAAAATTATATAAAATTGATATTGAGCTCTTAGATATGAGTGCTAATTTAATTTTATAGCTCCTCCACATTCTATAATATTTTGACATACTATGCTCTATCCTTTATTATTAGTACATTCTCAACTAGTTGGTGTACTGGTGTTCTTCCAACTGAATCCTAACTTCTAAAAATTTAGTGGATCATGCCAACTTGACAAAAACTTGGTCAACTATGGGAACTATAGCACCCACCCAGGCCAAAAATCTCTTACATACTTCTATCAATTCTAAAAACTACTCCCTAACCCAAGTCTAATTTTACTAGGGGTTCACCTACTCTTTGAATTTTTGTAACAAAAGATTCACCATAGTCTCCAAATTATTAATAGGTTCACTTATAAGGGTCATCCCATCAAAAAGTGTTGGCTCTTGTTGAAAAATTAACTTATGGAGTTTTAGAGTCTTTACTCGAGACTCTATTGCCACTTCCTACTAGCACATGAGCTCATGTAATTCCTATTCAAAATTTATTATTTTAGTTCATTAATGCCAGAATAGGGAAACAAACTCTTGGTGATTTCATTAAAGAAGGCTAACATCATAGTCTTATAGATAATTTGCCTTGAGACTGTGAGAGCCAACTTAATGAGGGTCATGCCTATTTAGGCTAGTGAACACTATTGGGGATCCACCCAAAATGCTTTAGGAAGATCTATGCCCTCTAGTGATAAATCTATGTTAGTCAATGAAAGCTCAAAATGGTGTTCCTCATTAAAAATATCCATGTAAAAAGAGATCTCATGTCTAGTCTGATTGGAAGAGTCCTCCTCAGGGAAATACTCCCACATATACAATTCTTCTTCGGGGATGTTTTATTGGAGATAGACATGAAAATAAAGTTTATCACCCTTATTTCCTTATTGATACTCAAATTACTCAATAGGCCCCTTTAAATTATGATCCAGAGTTCATTATGAAAAAAGTTTCCAAATCATGATGACCAAATTCACAGCGTAGATCTTGTTGATAGCTTTTCAACACTTTTTGTGGTTCAAAAAATGGGGTCTGGATGCTCAAGATATGGCTAGTTGAAGAAATTTTAAGATAGGTGGTGTCAAAAGTGATGTGGCACTATAGAAATATGCCAAGTGGACCAATAGCCATTTGACACATGGCAAAATAATTAGGTGCAAAAAAAAATTTGGTTTGGTGTTTTTTATTCACATGTTATTTGAAATTTTCAAACTTTGAAACAAGGAGCCAAAGAAACTGCCACATCATCCACCACGTCATCATGCATGGACCAAGTCAAAGTGAAACCTAAGTGGCACCTAAGTCTTAGGCATTTGAATATAAACAAACTCATATATTTAAGGCATGTAAACAAACATTACCCAATGCATGTGGGACAAGGAATAGTCAAGGGCACCAAAAAAGGAGGGAAGCACTTTCAAATGTCATGCTAAGCACCTAGTTCACTCTTCCCAAGTGCCTAGAAAGGAGGGCACCTAGTTTTGAACCTCTAACCTACCACCCAAAAAGGATAGGCTTTGATCTCTTGAGTTGTGGAGGTCTAAATGCTATTAAAGGCACGAATTTCTACTTGAAGTTATCAAATTCTGGACTGTGTATTGAAAAATAGAGACCAATTTGTGGTATTTGGTCATTTTGGAGCCCTTAGAGGCTGAATCAAAGCTCAGATTAAACTACAAAGTTGTTTATAATTCTGATACGATATGTGAAATATATTCATTTTCCTATTTTGGATAATTGGTGATGCCATTTTGAGCTATATAAGTTGTCAATTTTAATTTGGAGAAGCCTTAGCTTGTGATTCAGGAAGGTAAAGGAAGTGCTGAGTCAGCCAAGGTCTTTCAAAGGTTTGAAACACTATTTTTTAGGGATAAATGATCTATTATTGATTTTAAGTATATTTAAACTTGCAAATTTGAGCAACATTAATGGATTGGTTCAATACGAACCCAGGGATCTAGGAATTTCGAACCCCATAAACAATTTTAATGTTTTGATCTTTGAATTCAGTTTTGCATTTCATTTCTAGTTAATTTATAGATTATAATTTATATTTTAATAAAAATGCAAAGATTACTCATTTGATCATTTATGAGAAATTGGATAAAATCAAGAATTTAGAAAATCTGACAGTTTCAATGGATAACTGATGTGATTTATCAATTCACCTTTATTTCAAATTTGAAACTTGATTTGGATCAAATTTTAATCATTCCAACATATTATAAGTTGAGAAATTTAGAATCCATATTTTCAAATTTTCACTTAGATTTTATTAGTGGAGTTTATAGATCAAGTTGGTATCAGAGCAATTAGAAAGCTGGGTTAGCTTTTGATTGAGTTTTGAGAGTTGCTTTTAGTTTATTGGTTTTCAATATCACTTGATTAGATTGCAGTGTGTAGTTGTGGAATCAGTGTGTCTATAGAAAAACATGGGCAAATTGTCACACAAAGCCAAGATGGAAGAGCTTGAAAGCATCAATAGCCAAATTCATGATGAGAATGCATTCTTGAGATGCAAGCTCTATTCCCTTGAAGAGAAAATTACAAGTTTGAAATCAGAGCTTGAATCCAAGGATGAGCTCTTGATTAGATTGCAATGTGGTGATGTGAAAAGGTAAAGCCTTCAACTTTAGATGTAGAAACTATGACTGAGTGTAGTGTAAGTTTTTCACCATAGGAATATTCATCTTCTTCTACCATTTCAGATTAAGATTTTAGTAATATTGTTTTTGGTGATTTTGAAAGATACACTAAGGGCATAGGATCTAAATTGTTGTTTAAAATGGGTTATAATGGAGGACGACTTGGTAGAGATAGCCAAGGTATACCTAACCCAATTTAGGTTGAGCATAGACCTCTTCGTGTAGGTTTGGGTTATACTAGTGTGCAGGTGGATGATGGAGAAACTTCCTCCATGGATAAAGGAAGACAAGCTTCTAATAGCAAAGGACTGAGGCCACTAGTAGAGCATGTACGGTGTAAGAAGGAAGGTAGAAGAGGTATTGAGATTCCACCTCTTAGTTCCTACACTAGAGTTAGCACTAAATCTTCTGATCCACTTTTTATGTTTAAGAAATTTGAATTTAACATTTAGAAGATAATGCAATCATTTCCTTGCACTTTTTGTGGGATGTGTTGTCCCCCAAAAAATATCACTCATTTTTGGGACAACATTTGAACTATTTTGGTCCTACAGACAAAATTGTCTCTCCCCTTTCCAAAATTTATCCTAGGCATTCAAATTCCTCATTTTTCAAGCTTCTTAGGAATCTACAGACTCTATAGAAAGAGAAATCTATGGATTCTGTATGTAAAGAAAATCTATGGACTCTACAGGCCAAGTTCAATGGGCTTTATAGGTTGATTTCTATGAACTTGGTTTCTACGAACTCTGCAAGCAGGTTCATTTCTATAGGTTCAAAGGCTTCTATAGGTAGGTTCAATCAAAAGAATAAGTTTCCAACACTTAGTCATTTGCAAGATTGGTTTAGCACCTTGGTTCAATCAAAAATGTCCATTGACAAGCATCTAAGCAAGGATCCAACCATTGAACCATTGAACTATTGAACCTTGAACCATTTTGGTTCAACGGGTTCAAGGTTCAAAGTTCAACTGCTTCAAAGTTTAATGGCTTCAAAACACTTATCAAAGAGAAGAAGGCTTGAACCATTGAACCATTGAACCACTTTGGTTCAAAGGTTTAATGGGTTCAAGGTTCAATAGTTTTAATGCATTTGGTTCAACGAAGATCAAAAGGACTTAGCCAAATCAAAGGGAATGAACCATTGAATCATTAAACCAAAGCTTGGTTCAATGGTTAATTCAATTTAATTGGTTCAATGATTTCAGTTCATCAGCTTTGGTTTACTTAGTTGGTTCATCACCTTGGTTCAAAGGAGTGGTTCAATGCTTTGGTTCATTCAATTGGTTCATCAAGCGGTTCAACATCTTTTGGTTCAATCAAAGGGTTCATTGGCTTGGTTCAAATCTTGGTTCATCCAATTGGTTCAAAGCTTGGTTCAACGATTGGTTCAAAGGAGCAGTTCAACACAAAAGTTCAAGAGAGCCTCCTAAAGGACAAGTGCCCTTGCGGAGGGCACTTGGTCGACAAAAGCACCCTTTGGAAGGGTTGTTTTCAAAGAAATTGCAAAGGTAAGTTCTTTCAGAATTTTGACTAAGGCAAGAAACAATTCTTTTAGACTTTTTGTCTGAAGGAATTCCTTTGGACAAAAAGTTCAAAAGAATTCAGAAAAGCTGTGGGAGGAAATCCCAAAGGAATTTTCAAAGCCAAAAGACAAAGCAAATATCTGCAGATTTTTTTTCTGCGGGAAATATCCACAGACTTTTTATCTATAGGAAATGTCCATAGAATTTTTGTCTATGAGAAATATCCATAGACTTTTTGTCTGTGGGAAATTTCCATGGATTTTTTGACCATGGGAATTGTCTATAGGAAATATCTGTGAGAAATGTCTGCAAGAGGCTCCAAAGAAAAGGCCACCGAAGGACCCTGAAGGGTAGGTGCCCTTGCGGGGGACTCTCAACTGCCAACTTAAAGGACACTTCCCCAAAGCTGAAGGGTCACCTTCCCTTTGGGAGGATGCAAAATAGGAAAATTAAAGAAGGACCAAGGGGTGACGTGCTTGAAGACATCAAATTCAAGAACAGTGAACTAGCCGTTGAAAGCATATTGACAGGTGCATGAATGTCAATTTCAAAGCTCATAAAATAACCATTGAACCTTGTAATCTATAGACCTAAATTCACAAGCTTTAAGGCCAAGATCAATAGGAAGTGACTAAGGAATAGAGCATCAAATTGAATTAAGGAATTGATTTGATTAACCAGAAAAGGAGGAATGATGAGGAAGGATCAGATCACTAGGTGGACATTGAAAGATGCAAACTTCAATAGCATGACTTGTTTCTCTACATTGAGAAAAACAAATGGGTAGATGCCCCTAAATTCCAACCTATCTTCTTAACAAATTTCAATACAACATGATGTGTTACTGTTCTCGAGTCCTTCTTGAAGAGGCTATATAAGGGACTCTCTTTTATTGTAAATCTATCTCTTTTTGACAATAAAAAACAAAACTCTACCCAAATTGAAAGGCATTATTAAGACTTTGAGCTTAGATTGTTGATCATATTTTGTTATTGGAATAAGAAAGCAAGTGACTTTTCAGATTTTGTGTTGTGATATCTTTGTTGTTGGGAAAACTGTTCTTATGTATTTTTCCTCAATATATTTTCTATTCCTTTAATTCAACAAGCAAAATTAGTGAAAGTAGTCAAGGAGGTGTCTTGAAGTCAACTTTGGAGAGACTTTGTGCCCCTATAATTTCCTTTAGTGTGTTTTCTTTTTGTTTTTGTGTAAAGGACCTTGGGATGACTTTGTGCCCTCATTGTCCTTTGTATCTCACTCTTGGGCAATTTAGGTGGAGACTTTGTGCTACATCTCAATTTGTTGGTTACTACGTCCTTGGTTACATTTTGCTTTTACTACCAGGAGTATTCTTGTGGCTTGCTAAATAGTACTTCTGAAAGAAGAGGAGTGTTTTCTGTCATTTCCCTTGAGTTTTTCCTTTGATTTGCATGCATCATCATGGAAAAAGAGAGATGGATGGTTTATCCTACCCTTGAGTATTATATATATATATATATATATATATATATATATATATATAGGGAACATCCCCTTGATGAGAGGATAGATTAGTCCCCTTTTGATGTGGTAAACCAACACATTTGGATGACCAATCTTCCTACTTTGGCTGATCAGACCTATTTTGTTTATCAGTACGTTGATCGACAAAATATTCAACCAATAATTTTTGGTGACTCCGCTGGGAATTATAACCCCTTATCCATTTATAGCCTTACCATTCACCTCCAAATTAATTGGGAAAGAATGCACAGTTTAAAGCTCAAGCTTCAAACTGAAGCAAAGCCAATTCTTTTTCATTTTTATTTCACAATCTAGTAGATTCAAGGTATACACAAAGCCAAAGGGCTAAAGGTATTATTGATCCTATATTCGAGTTGGTATAGCAAAGTGATTTTGATCCGTTTCCTTAACCATCTCATCTCCAATAAACCAAGAGCTTTCCTCCTACTAAAGTCAGATCTCTATTGCCAAATGAAGTATCTACTTCTACTATTTATAAAGCTTTGTCAATAATTACCCCTCTAAGATTTTTTATTCCTCCTTTTCATAATCCTATAATGGCAGTTCAAGGCCCTTGGGGTAATGATTTTGGTCCTCTCAATCTTACTCCACCTCTACATGAGCTTCCATGCAGTTCAAGGAAGAATTTTCCCAAATTCTATGGTGATGGGAAAGTTCATCCTGATGAACATATTACAGCCTTCAGCATAGCCTGTAGAGTAATTGGAGTAGAATTTGAAGATGTAGTAGTAAGGCTATTTGTAGAAACATTACAAGGTACTACTACAGATTGGTTTTATCATCTATAGGCTCGGTTAGTAACTGATTGAAATGCCCTCAAAGCTAAGTTTGAAGCTAGATTCAAACTTGCAGAAGATGCACATGCACTTTTGGCTCAACTTACATAGATGAAGAAAGAGCCTCATGAACCAATGAGGGACTTCATAGCTAAATTTGACAAACTGAGGAACATAATTCATGTAATTTCTCAACCTACAGTTGAGAATCTCAAATACTTCTTCATTAATTCTCAGTTACCTGAAGTAAGTTTTCTTTTGAGACATGCTGATCAAATAGATCTTACTACAGCTCAAATTTTGACCATTGAGGTAGAAGATGATCTCATCTTAGCAGGGAAGATAAAAAGAGATCTAAATAGAAATAGATCCTCATCATCTTCTGAATATTCATCTACAGGTACCACTGATCCAATGGTGCAAAAGATGGAAAATGAAGTGTTATCTTTGAAAAGACAAATGGCACAAGGAATGTCTTTTACTCCTTCATACAAAGATATGCCAAGAAGGACATTTCCAAATCAATCATATCAAGGCAATGCTGCCAAGAATGAAGGGTAGCTAGATCATCTTCCTCCCCCACAAGGAAACTTGCCCTTGAAGGTCCTCCAACCAACTTAGCAGTTGGATATTTGGAAACATAACATGCTTTCTCTTTCCAACTTGAGTTTGAGCAAGAAAATGACGTTGATCTCTTCACAAAGGATCAAGAAGAATTAGTTGGTGGCTCCCACATTGGTTTCTTGAACTACTAGGATGAACCCAAAAGCAAAGGAGAAGCTATTGATGGATCGTATGCAGTGTTTACCAGGTCCAAGAACCAATCAGTCTAGAAAGCTGATAAAGGGAAGATAGAAGAGCAACCTCAACCAGCAATTACAATTGCTAAACATGGAACCACTCCACCTTTTCAGTTAAAGGATCCAGTGATCACCCAAAATGTAAGTACATCAATTTCACCTTCACCTTCTACTTTAATTTTGCAAACTAGCTCTCTTCCCATCCCTCCTAAAACCCAAAAGGTTGAAATGCCTTCCTCTGTACCTAGCTCAATTTAGCCATTTAATATAATTGATCATGTCAAAAAGACAAAAATACAAATGTCTAAATTTGAATATTTGCAGTCTAATCTTGATCAATTGGATAAGTTGGTCCAATGTGTCAAAAACCAAACCATCCCTGCAAGACAAGAGGTTATGAAAATAATTCTTGATTCCCCAAAGAACATGCCTATTCCAAATATTCTTGTCATTACTCATCCAGCTGTCCCTGGGAAAATAGAACCTTTTTATGTTTCCTTATTGATAAATGGTTATCAACTCAACAATTGCATCATTGATTCCAAGGCATCTGACAATGTCATGCCTACTAAAGTAGCTAAGTCTCTAGGCCTCACACTGACCAAGACATTTGGGAGATGTTTCTCCATGGAGAACAAGCAAGTACCATTGCTGGGGCAAATCAAAGATGCTCAATTTGCATTGGCAGCCTTTCCAGACAAGAGAATCAAGATGACTGTCTTGGTGGCTGACATCCCAGCATCCTATGGCATTTTTCTTGGACAAATTTTTTGAAATGATGTGGGAGGAGAACTAAGCATGGACCTGTCTAAAGCAAGGATCACTATCTAAGGTGTAATTAAGAGATTGCTCCTTGAAAAAGAGGCAAAATATGTGGTCACCCAAACATCAACCCCTGCAGCACAAATTTTGTTTGAGTCTTCAAGCAGGGATAGTTATTTCTTAACCACAGAGAATGTTCATGTTTCTACAGATGAGAGTCCTATAGTTGACAATTTAGGAATTGATCCAAACAAGACTTTAGGAGAATTGGTAGGGTGTAGTACAAATAAGGAAGGATCTTCCATCTCTAATGAAGAGAAATATGATAGGAGATCAACTTCTGATGATGTTTGGATCCTAGAATCTGATGGCAGCAATTCTTCCACCAAGAATGGAGTTGGGACTGTGTTGATATCTCCTCAAGGAGATATTCTTCTTTCATGTAATTTTCAAGTTAGAAACACAAACAACATAGCTGTATGCGAATCTCTATTGCTCAGATTGAAAACTACTCAAGATGAAGAGATCAAACTCTTCCACATCAAAGGAGATGCTAAGCTGATAGTTTGTTAGGAATTCAATGTGGACAATCCAATCATGTGCTAGATTGAACTAGAAGAACAACCAATTATGGTAATGGACCATGCTGTTGCAAATCAAAATCAGGCAAAGGAACCCTTCACCAAGAAAGCAAGGAGTTATGGCTTTCAAATTGAAGACCACATCTTGTCATGGGGAAAAAGGAAGAAAAAGCCAAGAGGAAGATGCAAAAAATTGGTTTCCTAGTGGAGAGTTTCATTTGCCAGTCACCATTTTTGGGGGCAAAATGTCTTCTTTCTCACTTATCAGGATAAAGCACTATTTTCACTATCTCTCAAGAAGCAACATCTGAAATACTTTAATTCTTGAAGTATTAAATCATTTCATTTGTATATATGTATATTTGTATAGTTTTTAATTTTATTTTGTTTTGTTTATTTCCATTTTTGATGCCTTTCATTTTTGGGTAGCATGACTTTGTAGCCCAATGGTACACATGAAGACACTGGAGATTCTGGATTCTACTCCCTTCAATTCTTTTTGCAATTGATAGAAATTCCCCAACTGGAGCTAGTTATTGTCCCCCAAAAAATATCACTCATTTTTGGGACAACATTTGAGCTATTTTGGTCCTACAAACCAAAATTGTCTCTTCCCTTTCTGAAATTTGTTTTGGGCATTCAAATTCCTCATTTTTTAAGTTTCTTAGGAATCTATGGACTCTGTAGGAAGAGAAATCTATGGACTCTATAGGAAAAGAAAATCTACAAACTCTGCAAGCCAAGTTCAATGGGCTTTACAGGTTGATTTCTATGAACTTGGTTTGTATGGACTCTGCAAGCAAGTTCATTTCTATAGGTTCAAAGGCTTCTATAGGTGGGTTCAATCAAAAGAATCAGTTTCCAACACTTAGTCATTTGCAAGATTGGTTCAGTGCCTTGGTTTAATAAAAAATGTCCATTGACAAGCATCTAAGCAAGGATCCAACCATTAAACCATTGAACCGTTGAACCTTAAACCATTTTGGTTCAATGGGTTCAAGGTTAAAAGTTCAACCACTTCATGGTTCAATGGCTTCAAAACACTTATCAAAGAGAAGAAGGCTTGAACCATTGAACCATTGAACCACTTTGGTTCAAAGGTTCAACAGGTTCAAGGTTCAACAGGTTCAACGTGTTTGGTTTAATGAAGATCAAAAAGACATAGATAAATCAAAGGGAATGAACCATTGAACTATTGAACCAAAGCTTGGTTCAATGGTTGGTTCAATTCAGTTGGTGCAATGCTTTCGGTTCATCAGCTTCGATTCACTCAGTTGGTTCATCACCTTGGTTTAAAGGAGTGGTTCAATGCTTCGGTTCATTTAATTGGTTCATCAAGTGGTTCAATGTATTTTGGTTTAATAAAAGGGTTCATCAGCTTGGTTCAAAGTGTGGTTCAAAGTTTGGTTCAATGATTGGTTCAAAGGAGTAGTTCAACGCAAAAGTTCAAGAGAGCCTCCTAAAGGACAAGTGCCCTTGCAGAGGGCACTTGGTCGACAAAAGCACCCTTTGGAAGGGTCATTTTCAAAGAAACTACAAAGGTAAGTTCTTTCAAAATTTTGACTAAGGCAAGAAATAATTCTTTCAAACTTTTTGTCTAAAGGAATTCCTTCGGACAAAAAGTTTGAAAGAATTCAGAAAGGCTACGGGAGGAAAGCTCGAAGGAATTTTCAAAGGCAAAAGACAAAGCAAATATCCATGGATTTTTTGTCTGTGGGAAATATTTGTGGACTTTTTGTCTGTGGGAAATATTTGTGGACTTTTTGTCTATGGGAAATTTCCGTGGACTTTTTGTCTATAAAAATAGTCCGTAGGAAATATCCGCGGGAAATGTCTGTGAGAGACTCCAAAGAAAAGGCCGCCGAAGGACCCCGAAGGGTAGTTGCCCTTACAAGGGACTCTTGGCTACCAACTTAAAGGACACTTCCCCAAAGTTGAAGGGTCACCTTCCCTTTTGGAGGATGCAAAATAGGAAAACCAAAGGACCAAGGGGTGACATGCCTGAAGACGTCGAATTCAAGAACATCAAACTAGCCGTTGAAAGCATATTGATAGATGCGTGAATGTCAGTTTTAAAGCTCATAAAATAGATGTTGATCCTTGTAATGTATAGACCCAAATGCATTCATAGGCTTTAAGGCCAAGATCAGTAGGAAGTGACTAAGGAATAGAGCATCAAATCGAATCAAGGACCTGATTTGATTAACTAGAAAATGAGGAACGATGAGGAATGATCAGATCACCAGGTGGACATTGAAAGATGCAAACTTTCAATAGCATGAATTGTTTCTCTACATTGAGAAAAACAAATGGGTAGATGCCCCTACATTCTAGCCTATCTTCTTAACAAATTTCAATGCAACATTATGTGTTACTGTTCCCAAGTTCTTCTTGAAGAGGCTATATAAGGGACTCTCTTTTATTGTAAATCTATCTCTTTTTGACAATCAAAAATGAAACTCTACCCAAATTAAGAGGCATTACTGAGACTTTGAGCTCAGATTATTGATCATATTTTGTTATTAGAATAAGAAAGCAAGTGACTTTTCAGACTTTGTGATGTGATATCTTTGTTGTTGTGGAAACTATTCTTATGTCTTTTTATTTAATATAATTTTTGTTCCTTTAATTCAACAAGCAAAATTAGTGAAAGTAGTCAGGAAGGTGTCCTGAAGTCAATTGTGGAGAGACTTTGTGCCCCCATAATTACCTTTAGTGTGTTTTCTTTTTGTTTTTGTGTAAAGGACCTTGGGACAACTTTGTGCCCTCATTGTCCTTCGTATCTCACTCTTGGGCAATTCAGGTGGAGACTTTGTGCTACATCTCAATTTGATGGTTACTATGTCCTTGGTTACATTTTGCTTTTACTACTAGGAGTATTCTTGTGGCTTGCTGAATAGTACTTTTGAAAGAAGAGGAGTGATTTCTATCATTTCCTTTGAGTTTTTCCTTTGATTTGCATGCATCATCTCTGAAGAAAGAGAGATGGATGGTTTATCCTACCCTTGAGTATTATTTTATATTTATATATATAACACATCCATAGGTAACCTCCCCTTGATGAGAGGAGAGATTAGTCCCCTTTTGATGTGGTAAACCTACACATTTGGATGACCAATCTTCCTACTTTGGCTGATCTGACCTATTTTGTTTATCAGTACGCTGATTGATAAAATATTCAACCAACAGGATGCATAACCATAGTGTTGCATTTTTTTGGAAGAGACATGCTATGATTAAGTATATTTCAGGTGTTCAAGACCATTCTCTTCATGGCAAAGCGATAAGAGGTAAAAGGGAGACCTCACCTAAGAAGGTTGTTTTCACTCATTGCCATATGAGTGGACATTAGATTGATCATTGTTTTAAACTTAAATCATCTTCTCATTCTAGAAATGGTAAAACTAAGAAGATTTATCAACCTATTAATAAGGTTAATGAAGTTAAATCAATCCATAATGATGCTAAGGAATCCACTAAGGCAATCAATTTCACTAGGAAGAAAGAAATGGTTAAGTGGATTATCACTACATTCTTTTTGCAAAGCATGGTTAAGAATTCACCTAAGGGAATGAATAAGCTTTGATAAATGTAGATTAGAGTTGGGAGGAACACTTTAAGATAGGTTTATCATATGAAGTTTTTCAATTCTCACTTTTTGATAACTCTAAGATTTTGATCTCCAAAATATACTGTATGGGTAGTCTAAAAATGGATAAGACATTAACTCATTTGAAATAGTTGGGGATATAGCAGAGTGATTTTGTGAGTTGTTTCCTTATAGCATTTGATAGTTAGACTACTATTTTGAATGTATCTATTTTGGCACAGTGATGTTTAGATGCATTTTTTTAAGACCCTTTGGGCATGTTTAGATGTTAGGCAGCATACACTTTTGGTTGTTTGCATTTGCTTAGCATATAATTCCTATACTAGGGCATATATTGCAACATGTACATAATATTTATTGTATGTTTTCAGTATTATAAACTAGTCTTTTAGTTACATTGGGATTTGTTTCAGTTTTTGGTAATTCACCACTTTACAGGATGTGACATTTGGGCAGGGAGTTTGATATGTTGTAATCACTTTTGTAGTTGTAGATTCACTTACTCATGCCTTTGGATTAGGAATTTATACATTTTGATTTTGAATCATTTTAATTCAATTGTCTATATCTCTTGCTATGATTGGGTTCTATTTTCATGGATGTAGTAGACTAGTTATAAGATTTCAGGTGATAGTCGACTTTTGGAGACCAAAAGCCTCTTTTATAGGGAGGTGTTATCCAAAGTTCATTCTATAAAAAGTTTCCAAATAATGATGAAACCAATTTCACAGTGTATAGCTTGTTGGGAGCTTTCCATCACTTTTTGTGGTTTGAAAAATAGAGTTTGGATGCTCAAGATATGGCTAGTTGAAGAAATCTTGCAACAGGGGGTGTCAAAAGTGACGTGGCACTATAGAAATATGCCAAGTGGACCAATATCCATTTGACACATGGAAAAATAATTAGGTGAAAAAAAATTTGTTTGGTGTTTTTTATTCACATGTTATTTGAAATTTTTAAACTTTGAAACAAGGCGCCAAAGAAACTACCACATCATCCACCACATCATCATGCATGGACCAAGTCAAAGTGTAGCCTAAGTGGCACCTAAGTCTTAGGCATTTGAATATAAAAAAACTCATATGTTTAAGGCATGGAAAACAACATTACCCAATACATGTGGGACAAGGAATAGTCAAGGGCACCAAGAAAGGAGGGAAGAACTTTCAAATGTCATGCTAAGTGCCTAATTCACTCTTCCCAAGCACCTAGAAAGGAGGGCGCCCAATTTTGAACCTCTGACCTACCACCCAAAAGGGATAGGATTTGACCACTTGAGCTATGGAGGTCTTAGTGCTATTAAAGGCACGAATTTCTACTTGAAGTTATCAAATTTTGGACTATGTATTGAAAAATAGAGACCAGTTTGTGGTATTTGGTCATTTTGAAGCCCTTAGAGGCCGAATCAGAGCTCAAAGTAAACTAAAAATTTGTTTATAAATCTAATAAAATCTATGTAGTATATTAATTTTCTCATTTTTGAGAATTTTTTATTCCATTTTGAGCTATAGAAGTTTCTAATTTTGATTTGGAGAAGCCTTTGCTTGTGATTCAGGAAGGTGAAGGATGTGTTGAGTCAGCCAAGGTCTTTCGAAGGTCTGAAACACTATTTTTTTAAGAGAGAAATGATATATTATTGATTTTAAGTATATTTCAACTTGAAAATTTGAGCAACATTAATGGATCGGTTTGATACAAACCCAGGGACGTAGGAATTCTAAACCCCGTAAACAGTTTTCATGTTTTGATCTTTGAATTCAGTTTTGCATTTCATTTTTAGTTAGTTTATAGATTATAATTTAGATTTTAATCAAAATTCAAAAATTAATCATTTGATAATTTACAAGAAATTGGATAAAATCAAGAATTTAGAAAATCTGACAGTTTCAATGGATAACTGATGTGATTTATCAATTCACCTTTATTTTAGTTGTGAAACTTGATTTGGATCAGATTTTAATCATTCCAACATATTATAAGTTGAGAAATTTAGAATCCATATTTTCAAAATTTCACTTATAGTTTATTAGTGGATTTTATGGATCAATTATTTAGATCATGCTCAAGGATATCAATGTTTAGATCAATCTGTTGGTCACTTGGGCTAACATCCTAGTCTGTGACACCTAAAATTACACCTATGTCTACCCCCGATTCACTAATGAGAATTTTAATGTCCATTTATGCATCATTAGGGGGATTATTTTATTGTTTCTATAGGGTTTATTCCTTCATATTATGGGTGGATTCCTTAGGTTCTTTTTTAGGTGATAGTTTAGGAGTCATCTCCCTTTATTATGATACCCTAACACTTGGTGTAGAATGCTCCTATCCAAAAGGAATGACATTTTTTGGGTAGTATCAAGGCCCTCTCATTATTATCCTCTAGGAATACCTTGGTATTTAAGAGATTATGGGTTCATATTTTTCCACTTAGGTTTCTCTTCATACACACTTTTAGTGGTATCATGCCTTGGCCTCTTCTCTTGTCTATGATACCTTCTTTATGTTGTTATTTGTAGAAGGAGGGGAAGAGTTTCTCTATGGGCCTCATAGATTTTTAAATCCTTATTCTTAGGATTAAAAATATAATAAAACAAATTAATATGACCCCTAGGCCATCTATCTAGGGGCCTCCTATATTTAGTGAAATACAAGGTGTAATTGTACTTTTACCCCTGGGCCATCTATCTTGACACATAGAGGTGTGCCATGTCAACCTATTTCCATATGTCCCAACTCCCAAGCTTGGTTATTACAAAACATGAAGCTACTCAAATATTAATATCTTAGAGGATATAAATGTAAATGGTGAGGCCCTCCTTTTTATATTTCAACACCACCACCTCTTTCTCAACTGCCTCATCATCCTTGAGATCCACATTAACATCAATGGTCAAATATTGTAACCCTTTTACCTTAATAATCCATTGGGTAGTGATTCACATCCTATGCCTTGTAAAGTAAAAATAATACTCATGGATGCATGAGACCAAAAATATCACCACTTTCATAGGATTCCGAAAATAAGGCAAGTGGAAAAGTTGGAATAACCTGGCATCATTTAGCTGATTGAATACCATGAGGTCATAAGTGACATCATTATTTTTTTTTTGATGCTTGATTCTATATTCATGTTGCAAGTCTCCCTCATTTTTAGGATGATAGTGGTTTTAGTCAAGTAATTGACAAGAGGACACTTTGGACTCCCAAATTTCACCACATAAGACTAAATCAGGGTATTGCATTTCTTCAATTATAAAAAATGGTAGAGATGGCATTGTAGACTTATTTTTTCCCTCACATGCCATTAATGGTTCCTTATTAATATATGTTTTTTTCACTTATTTTTCCACTTTTATACTTGTGTGATAGACTCACTAGGGTATTCCACTTATATCAAAATTAGATGTCCTCTTGCACCCTCAAACTCTTCTTTTTCATGAATGACTAATAAAGTTTCACTTCTTTGGGCCTTCTGCTTTGGTTACATCACCCTCTGAGGAGTTCATAGGTTGAGGTGTGGTTGTCTGAATCTTATAAATGAATATGTGTTTCCTACTTTTAAAATCCTTGGCCTTATTGCTTTAGTGTCCTCTAATGTTAAACATTGATACCTACAACCTACAACTCTTTCCATAGTATTTATACAATCACAATTCCACTCTTTTTTCATTCAAAATCATCACCTCACTTATTAATTTCAAATTAATCATTGGATTTTGATGAATGTTACTTATGGTGGATTAATTTTTTTTTATTCAATCTCTACAAATTCAAAAAAAATCAACAATAAAGTGTTAAAATGAGGTCCTTCTAACTTTATATAGTCTTGAGAACTTGCATACATTTACTCTCCCATGAATTCATCCATCACTTCACTCATTAATGCTCTCAAATGGTATGCCATGATGTCTATTTGGCATGCTTACCATTATACTTAACACTTTGTCTATTTAATACACATATCCCATCCTCATGATTTTCTTGTAGTGGATGCTAACTATAAAAAGATTGAAATTTCCATTCTCAAAGGTGGGAACTAGCTTTTCCCTCCTAACTCATTCATAGTGGATTTTACTTTTCCATCCCCTTTTTATGCTTCTAGTCATGTATCACATCCTACATGCATTATTACCCTTATGTGTTTTCACTTGCACACCCATCAAGTGCATGTTTCCCTTATGATTTCACTTGCATGCCCATTATGCATGATGTTTTTCACTTGTGTACTTCTTTTGTGCTTTATTACTTAAAATTTTTACTTTATGTGCAATACATTTACTTTATTTATCTTGAAACTTACCCCACACTAAAATATTGTCTTAGTCCTCCATGTGCATGACCGAAATGAAAATAAAATAAAAATATATGTTGAAATAAACCTAAATAAAAGGCCCACAAATAATGCAATGCAACAATGCTTTATTGGAGAATAAAATAAAACGCTAAATTAATCTAGTGGCACATGTCTTATTGAAAATATTTAAAATATCACATGGAATGATAGGGCTAAAGCTGACTACCATTAAAATTACCAAAAATAAATTGGCCATATAACCACCTTTTTAACTTACATGTGCATGTGGGATAAATTCTATGAATGATGAATGGACCATCCCAATGTACATGAAGTTTACCAAAGTGGCACATGAACTTGGAATCATAGATCAATATGTGCATATCAAGAGAAAAAGTTTTGTTTTTAAGATGTTTATCATGTCATGATTTCTAATATTATTTTTTAACTCCTTAACTCAAATGTGCAAGAAAGTGTGCTTCATTTAACTATAATAAAGAATCAAGGCATTCTTTTAGATATTATTCATCATCTAGTTGGCTAATGCATGCAATACATAAAGAAGGAACAAGGAACTCCATCTGTATAATTGATTCAATTCCAAAGACAAGATAAAAAGGAGTACTCTTGTTTAATCATTTGTATGTGGTTTGATATGCCCATAAGACTACATAAACTTAGTCATCCTAGTAAGTGTGATTGATATTAAAAATATTTGTCAATGTATATCCCAAGATTTTGTTAAAATCTTCAATAGTGTTATTATATTGAGGATGGTATGGAGTTGTCTTACGATACAAAATCATGAACTTAGGTAATAGGATGCATATCATCTCATTGAGGAAATGAGTGCCATGATCACTTTTTAAACTTAAAGGGCATCCATATCTGGTAATGATATTTTCCCAAAGGAACTTGATGGTAGTTATAATAGTATAATTACATGTGGGCACTAATTTAGCCTAGTGTGTGAGATAGTTGATGGTGGTAATGATGTAGTGTGCACTAGTTCATCTTAAAACATGGGTAATGGGACCAAAAAAATCAATAAACCATTTTTCAAAAGGTTCATGAGCAAGGATTTAATAAAGAAGCATAACATTATTTCTATTTGGTTTGCCTAATTGCTAATAAATATCAAATTGGCACGCATAAGCTTTGGCATCTTTGAATAAGGTGGGCCACCATAAGTTATCTAGGAGCACCTTTAATGTCATTTCATCACCAACATAATGTCCTCTAATGATACCTTCATGGACCTCTTGAAGGAATTCTGCATGCTCATGCTGCATTACACACCTTCATAGCACCTCATCCTTACCAAGTTTGTATGTGTCTACCAATAAGCTAGAAATGTGCAGCATGTACATCCATTTGATTTTTATCTTAGGTGATAAGATGGTTTGATGTGGAATGTGCTACAAAAAAATTAACTATTTACTCTAAATCTTAGGGCACATGCATAACTTGAAAAATTTGTACATCAGGTAAATCATCCTATATGGTATGTGCTAGTTCACTAGACTCAACATGTGAGAAGTGGTCAGGACCAAAATTCACTTTGCTAAGTTTTATGAACACGGAGAATTGGAACTCTTAGAAGAGAAAAGCCACTGGTATATTTATTCATGTAACATGGTCTATTGAGAAGGTACTTGAGTGCCTCATGATCTTTAAAAAAGGTGAATAAAGTGGGTAACAAGTACTAACTAAACTTTTTGAATGCATACACCATGAATAAGTCTTCCAATTTTTTTAGAAGAGTAATTCCTCTCTGCTATTGTTAGATTATGACTAGAAAAAAATATGGGATGGTATAGATTCCATTTTCTAGGCTGTGCAAGGATAATTCTTAATAAAATACTAAAAGAATTGATGTGTACATGAAATGGTGTATCCAATTTGAGAATTAGAGGATGGGTATAATTACCAATTTCTCCTTTACGATATCAAATACCTATTGATGTCATTTAGTCTAGAATAAAAGGACATTTTATTTTAGTAATTCTTCTAATAGATTTGTTATGTTAGCATAACTATGAATAAAATTACAATGATAACATGTGTGTCCAATCCTGAAGGCATGAACCTTGATTTGAGGGGTTGGAGGTGAGAGTTAAAAAATAACCACAATCCTGGATGGTCTATGATTAGTCCATCCCAAAAAATGATGCACCCTAATAGAATCCTAAAAGGTGTGGAAAAGATGCACTTTTTTAAGTTTAAATAAATTTGAAGTTATTGATAACATTTGAGCATGAGGTATAAATTAAAATAGTGGTCATGCACCAAGCCGTACACAATCAAATCATCTAGATATAGTTGAAGGAACATATGGATGAAATCTTTAAAGGCTTCTACCATAATGTGAGAGAAGATCACCGGTGTGTTATTGAAGCCAAATGGCATAACATTGCATGTAAAGGACCACCATTCAATAGAAAAAGTGATTTTTACCTTATCTTCCTTAGTAATTTGTACTTGATGATATCTTAAGAAGCCATAAGTAAAGGTATATATTTCACATCCAGTGATGCCTTCTAAAATATCCTTTGTGAATGTTGTTGGGAATGGGTCCATGACACACATAATGTTTAACTGTATGCAATCCATCAAAATGAGGATTTGAGCATCTTTATTTATGTTAATTACCATGGGGATAAATCATCTAATTTCATTAATGGGTATAATAACCCTGGCACATAACATGCCATTAATTTATTCTTTAACATCTATGTATATTAATATTCATTTGATATTGTCACTTCCTAAGTAGATGAACACCCTCAACTAATTTGATGTGAATTTTACCCAATGTTAGATGCACTCCTTTCATAACCATGTAGATGCATGGAAAAATATCTACATACTCCTGTATAAGTTTAAATATTTTAGTTAATTATGATTTAAATTAGTAATTTACTACAATGGCCATCTTGGGGGCATATTCTATGTTAATATTATATTGAATGGTTTGGAGTAGTGCAGAATATGGTTTTTTCTTGGATTATATATGATCTCTCACACCACATGCCCCGTATTCCATAGGCAAATTTAAGTGGTCAAATGGTAGTTCTAGAGGATCAATGTTAGTACCCTCATCAATTTAAACATATAACCTTTTGCTTACCATTCTAGATATGTTCCCTATAGATATATTCATATTATGATTTGAGTTCCAACTAAGTCCTATTAAGAGTATCAAGGTATTGGAATATGTCCAAATTATCCTCACTTTAACCATGCATAGTTCATATTCTATCTTCAAATGGTACTTGATCACCTATTACTATTTGATGGATCACTTATAAGGATAAATTCATATCTGATTAGGGTGAAGAAAATGCAAAGATGGTGAGAAAACCATGTTTGATGCAATTTTAGGTATATGTATCTAGGTGTATTTCTTGATAAACATGCCACACTCTAGCCCAAGTATGGAGAGTGCTATAAAATACATTTACCCATAAGGATTATGGTAAAAATGTCCCATCAACATTCCAAAGATCCTCACAAGTAGCTAGATGGTCATTTAGGAACTCAACACCATTATAATTGAGTTTAATACAAACCCTATTGTAATGGTGAAAGCAATGTTGTAGTGCAATGCATACTTGTTACCATGTCAATAACCTATATTGATGATTATCCCACCAAAAACAAACTATGCCTCAAAGTATAATAGGGAGTGAATGCATACAATCATATTCAAAAACATAGTAAGCCTCTAATTACTATAAATATCCAAAACCTCAATTTGTCCATGAAACCTAGGCACTTGATCTAACTGGAATGGTGGTGCATTCAATAGGCATCCAAAAATGAGTCAAAAAGACTTATAGTGTTTAGTTAGCTTATGTAGAACATTTATTTGTCAACCAACTATAACACAACCTCATCCTCTTAGGTCATATTCTCCATGTTCTCAGTGTTCGCAAGTAATACTAGTGGTATTAGAGGTAGATTGCATATCTCCCTAATGAAGCAAACCATCATGAGTATTATATACATGTTAATTTCCTTGCATTTTTATGTTATAAATGTGGTTGAGATCCTCATCAACATCAACTATTTTTGTAAAAGGTGGGCCTTGATCGTTAGTGAGAAGAATGACTACACACTAGGTGTCATTCTTAAAGCTGATGTAACACTTATTAAAATACAAGTCAACATTATTGGCATAACACCATAGACAACCCAATAGAGTTATCAAATCATTAGGTTCAACCAGTTTAATCACTTCAAAATCACCTTTGAAAGGGATACCCACAATGTTAACAATGCCATCCTTGAGAACTCTTATAGGCATTGCTCAAGTCTTTTTGACCATAAATAAAACATGTGGGGAGGGTTTCAAGGTGGGGCTCCCCATATTTATCCATGCATCCTTTATGAAAACATTAACTTTTATGTCAATATCCATTGGTGTATTTTAGATCATCCACCCATCAATAGATACATTCATAATGATTTCCTTGTCACATTTAGCATTTAGTTGGACATAGGCTTCTTGTTGGCATACATGGTTCAAACAATGATCTATATGAGTCTTGGTTGTCTATTCTTGTAACATTTATTTATAATGGGAATGATGTTTTCATTAAGGATTAATTTTCATAGCTCTCAAAATTCAAACTGCCCAAATTCTATTGAGATAGTTTATCTTTGCATCTTAGCACTCATGGTGGCATTGTTCACCTTCAAAAAAGCATTTTCACCTTGTAATTCATGTACCAAGGCCATTATTTCATGTAATACCTCTTTTTGTTTTTGAGCATTTGGGTTGTTTTGAGCATATGGTTCTTCACATTAAACCGTCTCCATAGGTGGAATTGAAATGAGTTGGGAATGATCACTAATTTAGGTCGTAATATATACTTTAGGTCTAATTGGTGGGGTGGTAGGACATGGTCTCCATTGAGAACTTAGATTTTTGGAAACATGAATCATCCCAATTCCCTTCTCATTAAAGTCAGGGAATTTTTCTAGATTATGTTCATTCTTACAAAAGGTGCAAGTTGGGTAAAATGGGCAATCACACTAATAGTAGTCTAGATATCCATACTTGTAATTGGTCCTAGGTGGAAAATGACCACCCTCATACCCATTTCCACATCCTTGGCCTTGAAAAGATCAACCTTTACTATACTCCTGATTATTAGAAACTTAAGTTTGGTGAGTCTCTCTTGTAAGTGATTTATTGATCTCATTGATTTATCAACAATCATTAGTATCATGTGTATACGTATCATATATTTTACAATAAAGTGATACTTTAGCTTAGGTAAAGTTTTAGATCAAGGGATAATTCCTCATATCATGATCACCTTGGCAAATCTCATAAGACTATTTTGTTACAATGTGAACATTATTTCATGGGTACTTATTCTTGTTATATCTCTCTACTTCATAATCAACACACCATAGACTATTTCATGTGTCATGGGAATTATTTTCCATTAGCTTCTCAAATTGAGAGGCCATAGTAGTAATCTGAGCCTCTATAAATGGGTTGATCCTTGTGTCTATAATTCTCACAACTTTGGCATGGAGAGCATATTCTAGTGCCTCATGTAGGTTAATAAATGTATTTTAGGATATATCTCAATGAAATATAAGTAACTTTTCTCCCAAAAACCATTTATCATGTTATGTTGGGTTAATCTCAAATGATAGTTTTAAAATAATCATTTTGAAACATGCATCATATTGATGCACACTCTTAGTGAACTCTTGATTTATGTCATTTAAGGAAACAATGCTTTGTTTCTCAAACTCAAGAATGCCAAACTCTTGAAGTAATGTAGTTTTCAATAGTTCACATCTCATAACTACTTGGTAAGGGTCATATTTATGGTACCATTTATGCATGTGATCCAATAAATTAGTGTCAAACTAAGTAGCTTTTCATTTTGAATAAGTGATACCACATGATTTCCAAATGATTTCACACTTATGAACATGTTCTGATGCATTTTGACACCTTGATATTTAGAGAGATGAAGTATCACTTCATATTAAACTATAGGTACACTTGGTTGTTTTAATGGACCCTATTGTGGCATTCCTCTAGTTACTCCCAAACCTTATGGTGTAGGTTTTCTAACACCTCTAGTGCCACCACTTGATCCTACCCCAACATAACCACCATCGATACTTCTTCTTGTGCCTACTACAATAGTAGGTGTAGTAGAAGTAGTGGGAACTGAAGAATTATGATTTGATATGGTTTATAGAAGTAGTGGGAACTGAATAAGTTTGATTTGATATGGTTGGGCCCATATTTTTCACACTATTAATTTAGGTCCACTTTGAATTCCAAGTTGAGCCATAAGTCATATTGGGAATGAAAAATTCAATGCTAAAGGTAGATTGTTATACTAAACTTGTAGTCCCAAATATTCCTCTACTAGCTCAGCTTTAGATTCTACACTATTAATACCTTAATTTATTACGATAATTAAATCAAACTAAAATGCATGAGCATGTGTTGTGGTGTGGAATTGGGTCTATTTGGATTGGTTTTTGCTATCAAATCTTGTCTTTGTTCTTCCATGCATACCTATGCTATTAAAGGGAAAGAGCCTATGTTTAAGGGGTACTCATTATGCCTTTCCATTCTCTTATGGATTCCCACATCACTTCTAGTATCCTCACTTTAACCCTCTAGTTCACTGCCTCTGATAGTTCTGTCCTTGGCCTCATCATACTTTAATTTACATAGTTCTTGCTACCCAAATTCCATGCTAAACTCCTAATCTCAAGTTAATTTATACTCATATATTTTCACACCATTCACATTGCTTATGCATGAGAGAGTTTAGCCATCCATAGAAAATTTCTCAAGTCTAGAATCAACCATAAGCTTTTTAATCTCTAAAGGGAACTATTTGATATTCCTTCTACATGAATCTCTTAGGAAACTGAAATGCACTTATTTTGGGTAATAATATGTAGAGACCAGATATTCTAAAATATAAAATTTAAGTGTTCTTTTCCACTAGATGTCTATTACATGTGTCCAAATAGTTTCCAACTTGGCCAAGTATGTCTATCTAATGTTTTACTGATCAATAAACCTTCCAAAAGTAATATATTTAATGGTTTTGTGCATACACCAAAAGCCAAGCATATAAGTGCAAGGGTAATTATACAAAGAATACTTCACACATAGAATTATAAATATGATAGTCTACCCATGTACATGTATAAATTCTTGGTTCAATATATTGGAGAGTAATGTTTTCTTCTATTGTACCAATCCAATGCTCAATATTCTCCAAATAAAGTTGCTCAACCATTTTCCTATGATCGTGCTAATAATTAAAATGGGTCTTAGTAATGAAACCAAATTTTTGGGTTCCTTTCCTTGAGTTTATCATGATGTTTCCTACTCACATGACCAAAGAGGATAATAATTACAACTAGATAATACACTAATTTATCATGTTGGAAATTGTCTCATGCCCTCACCCAAAGTGCACAACTTAAGACCGGTTCCCATTAGTTCTATCATGTGATGGTGTATACATTAGGATATATATACCAAGGTTCTTGAATGGGCACTTAGTTCTAACTAAAGTTTACATATTAAAGATAATTCTAATAATCCACTCATTCCATACTTAAGCTATTTATCACAAGAAAAGAGATAGACACAAATCATGAAAAAAGTAGTAGGACCATTGGTTCCATAACAAGTTTATAAAAGTTATTTCAACATCACAAGTATTCCATCTTATCATATATCAATGATCACCATACATAGGTCTTGATGCAAATTAAGAACATAGATAAGCTAAAGATTACAATTTCTAGATTACCATTATAAAAACAACAACAACCAATAACTAATAACTCTCCTAAGTAAAATTAGGGGTATTTATACATGGTTTTACCCTAATCATTTAGTTACAATATTAACATCAATAATGATGACTTGCTAATCAAAATTAACAATAATGAGTCATGGGAAGTTGTTATAATGAATTCATGTTGATTCAGTCCTAACTTCCCCCACATACCTACTCTATGCTCTATATTTGTGTCATGTTCATATCTTCTCATGGTTTGATTATAGATCCATGCTTGACTAATCTCTTCTGATGCATGTGAACACCATTTCCTAACCATTTCCACCTTCTGCACCCTTGTGCAATCCATACACCAATTTATTGAGTCTTGTGTCCTTGGTTCCTCCATGTTTTATGAAAAATTATTCCCTATTAAATGATTCTCATATGCCAAGGCCTTCCATGCCCTATCTTACTTCCATGTCTATGTTTACTTCAGTGCCTATCTCTCTCATGCCATCTTCTAAAAAACACTTAGAATAAATTGATATAAAATTTGGGGTCCAACATGAAATGAGAGTAATTTTTAATTATTTAAGGGAATATAAAAGTAATTATATTATTTTTTATGTATTTTCAATGATATTTTGATGGATGCAATATTAAAACCGAAATCAAGACTAAGAGTGCAAGTGCTGATTTATATCATTTTAGAAATGCAAGATTTACATGTAAGTTAAATAAAACCTTTTTTTTTTTTTTTTTGGTATTTTATGATTATAAATTAATGAAAACATTATTCAATTAAGGATTTTATAACATTAAAAAAAGAAAAAAATTAGATCCAAACCCTAAGATATAAAACTTCCAAGTATCCATAAATCCTTTTGTGTATGCAAGCTAGAAACTAGTTCTTGATGTTTTAGATGATTGTTATATAAGATTAAATGATTTTAAATGAAATTAAAGTAAGATAAAATTTATTATTTTCATATTCAAACAAATTTATTTTCTTATACAAATGAATAAAATCAAATTTAAGGTATACACTTTGTTTTGCCTTATTTTTCTAAGAATTTCCAGGTGTGTGTATGTGTGTTTATTTATGAATGTGAAAATTATTTCTAAGACTAAAAATTAATTGTTTAAGAATGAAAGTGATTTTTTTGTTCCTATAATTTACCTTGGATTTTGATGCAAACTATATGATTTGAAATATTCTAAAATGCAAATGTAAATAATGAAAATCTAAGCTATGTTTTTTATGCAAAAAGAATAAAAGAGAATAGCTATTTCACATTGATTTTATGTTTTATAAATTTAAATTACAATATAATAAGCATAAAATAAAATAAAATAATTTATTTTAATGAATCAAAACTAAAAATGAAAACCCTCAACCTAATCAATGTTGATGACTGAGTGAAGGTAAATATTTATAGTAGTAAATAATATATCCTGAGTTATGATAGCTCTTTGATTGCTCAATCATGACACTTATAACTATTGTATAAAATCATGAAAGGAAAATAACAAAATATTTGAAAATAAGAGAAATTGAATAGTGGTTGGGTTGATTCACAAATGACAAAGAACTAGTTGTTGATTTATATGAATTCTCTCTAAAAACTATGTAGAATGACCACAAAGATGACCAAAGATGGAAAAAAGATTTTTCAAAAATAAAAGTAGGTAGGCTTCAGTTTTGTGGAGCTTAAAATAAAATATCTTTAATGCAAAATTTGAGATCCAAAATTCATAAAAAATGGAGATACCTATAGAGCAAGCAAGGAGGTTGCAAGGGTGAGTTTAACTGGTGGTTAACTCAAAGATCAACATGGGATGAATTGGGATTGATCAAAGAGGAGTAAGAGTGATTTTGGTTGTCATTAAGGTGATCATAAATAAAATCAAGGAAGAAAGGTGAATAAATCATGTAAAAACATGTGAAAACTCAAGTTTTGGATCCTGAAATTGGAAAATGGGAAAATTGGGATGAAATCACCATAGTTTTTAGGTGATGAAGATAAAATTTCCACTCAAAATGAAAAAATTAATTATATAGAGATCAAAACCACTATGGTAGACTAAGGCATGAAGGGGAAATTTTGTAACATGAAGCAACAATTTCATCACCAAAGAGGCAACTCAATCACTAAAGCCAAAAATGAATCAAAAAGACAAATTTAAAGGTTTAGAAAGATAAAAAGGGGAGTAAGGGTAATACTATTAGAAAGATCCAAGATTGAGTGTATTTTGGAGATCATTACATCATCATTATATTTTTTTGATAAATATTATGCTATGTAATTTTTGGGTTCATACATATTGGCCCCTTGGGAAGATGCCTTATCATGAATTGACAAGGGTGTGGTACCAAGCAGTGGTAAAATAAAAGGAAAAAGAGGATTATAAATACTTACCTTACTTACCTATGTGGCCTAATGAAGCTAACCTAGACTCTGTGAAATTTGAAATAAAAATATAGGAATCAAGTGTAGATTTAAAAGAAAGCAAAATATATGTTAATCAAACAAACATGGATGAGATTACTTACCATGTATATGGGGATGAGTATAATACCTGGACCATCCCATTGAGGGATTTAACCCAATGTTGAGTGTCACATACCTATAAAACCCAAAATGATAAACAAACATGTTATGGAAGAAAAATTACTATTATTTTTAGTTTTGGAAAAAAATCACATTAACTGAGTCATAATAACATATAAAATATGGAGAAGGAATTGAAGAGAGATTCAATTATGCTGCTTCTATCAATTTCTGATGATGGATTCTAATATTTGATCCTAGATTATATGGTAGAGAGTGTGGAAGAGAAATGGGATTTATCACTTCTGGCCAAATGCCATGGGTTTCAACTAGGCATTGATCACTTCAGGAAATGGGCTAATAGGAACCGAATGCCTAGTCAGATTATGGATATTGTTTCTATGTCTAGGGATATCTTTCTCATTTCCTTATCTTATAGAGAATATTTTACTAAAATAATCTATGATGGTTTCATATTTATGGATAATTTATTTTTATCCCTTTTCAAATGGAGACTAGGGATTTCCCATAATTTTAGCTATTACTAGGACTTTCCATTATGGATTCCCTTTTGAAGCTTCCACTAGACTTATGGCATAAGGACATCATTTTTGGCATTATAAGGGATTTCAGGGTTTTGATTTACATTGACCCATCAACTTGTCATATGAGGAGACTCTTGGAGGCTCGGGTTAAGGTTTTAATCTCTACTACTAAACTCCTTCTGAAGTCCATCTTCCTTAAGGTTAGTGGTGAATTATGGAGACAAATATTTTATATTGATGGCTTCCAAGGATATTACAAGTCATGTTCTTACCTTTATATCCTTGTAATTTCCTTCCCAATCGCTATACCTTTCCTTTTTGATAAATAGAATCCATTATCTCTAAAGGATTCTCATTGTGTCAAAGGAAGTATGGACTACAAGACTTCGGTCTATAAATTTTTTCTTAAGCCCTATTCAATGATTTAGGATCAGTTTGGGTTGGAACCCAATATGGATACAATCGGGAACCTAGATGAATTGGTTAATGTCAACACTAATTCTCATATTTCTATTCATATCATTATAATTGTGTCTTAGTTCAATTCTACCCCTATGAATCCCATGAGCCTTTGCATGATGGCTATTGAATCCTCTCAGCTCTTTCTTATTGGTGAACCTTCCCCTCTTAAGGAATAGTCTAGATTAGGGCCTTTTACTTCGCTAAAGGATAAGGTATATCTATTTATTTCCCTTAAAGATTTACTTGAGGAAAAATTGGCTTACTATAAAGTTCACCAATAGCTCTCAAGCTCTAAACAAATAGGGCCCGATCAAAAAGATGAATGGGGACATTATTCCACCAATTTAGGATCTTAGTTTCATAACATAAAATTAAACCCTAAAAAAGGGGAGATTTAATGTGGTAATAAAATGAGGAAAAGGGAGAGACCATCATCTCAAAGGAAACTATAAATGGAAAAGGAGGTAATTTCCAAAAGAATTGAAAGCACTATTATGATAGAAAATTAGATTGGTTCTAAATGATCATTTTTATAAGGTATCTCAGTTTGTCTATAGGTTGGATCATTGGTTATTGGTCCTAAGGCTTTTCTGAGATCTTTGTCTTTGAAAAGTGGTGTACACCCCTCATTTAATAAACATTTTAAGACCTAATTTTGAATTTTACATCTATTTGGGTCTTCTATTTTTTGATGGCTAGATTTCTAATTCTATCATTTTTCCTAAGCACTAGCATCATCATTATTGTAATATTTTTGGGATGGATGTACAATGCAAATCTACTTCAGGTGGGATGGATTTGCTTTTATTTACTTTTAGATTTCCCTTTTACCATCATTATTTATTTCCTTCATGATAAAGTAATTGACAACTTACCTCCCTGTGTATTCTCATGATGAGGCATTTCCTTTCTTGGTTCATCATCATCCCTTTTGTAATAATTAATTTACTTTTTTGGGTCATCATTTCCCAAGATGATCATGCCATCATTAATCAAATTAATGTCCAGTTATTATATTTATTTCTTACTTAGTTTAAGTGTTTTTATTGACCTTATGCTTCTTTATTAAGGTTTTCACACTCAATTAATGATTATAAGAGGTTTAGTTTTTATACTTTGTCTTTAATGGCTTCCAATGAGGAATCATTAATGGAGAAATTAAAAGAAATAACTTCTGAGTATGAATCCCTTGAGGGAAAATATTCCTAAATTGGGAATAGGTAGGGTGGAACTAATGTCCTACTCTACTATAAAAAATAATAAGCCCTTTATTTGGGGAATTTTGGAGAAGGATGACCTAACACACTTTATGATGAGAATTTTTGGACACGACTCCAATTTATCCAAGGATTTCATAGAATCTCAAAAGGAAAGGTTTTTGGTGATGAGGGGAATGCATATTGAGGTTACTAAAGAATCCATTATTGAAACTACAGGGATGCTCATACATGATATAAAATATTACAAGAAAAAACTATGAAATATGAATGGGTCTCTAGGTTTTTTGACTTCATGGAGAAAGTGAAAGAAGTCACTAAAAACTTTATATGACTTGAGCTCTTTGAGGTATGGCTATAATTTTGTAGGTAGGTGATGTTGTATCTCACTCTTTAATCCAAGTTTAGTTTGTTTAGATCCCATCATTTCATTATCCTAAATAGCTTTAAGTAAATTTACAAGGAAAGTCTTCCCTTTTATTTGTTGTGTAGAAACCCCATTCTAGCCACAACTAGCTCCCAGCTAGACTTCAGACTGATTTCTACCAAACATTGAAAATTAATTTTAAGACTCATTAAACATCCCAACTTCAGTCACACATCATTCATCAATACTCAAAATCATGTTGAGGCATCCCTATTTGGGGTATTATACTATACAAAATAATTACCTCTCACAGATTCATCCTCAATCACCTTGCAACCTAAAAACTGGTAGTTTGGCCTATGAACCCATTAAGTGGGGCACTTAATCAAATATTAAAAGAGATAAAATGTTAATCAAAATGATTCAAATAATTAAAATATATTAAAGTATTATATAGTTAATCCATTTACATGTAATTAATGAATATCTAAAATGGAAATTCCAAAATTCAAAATACCAAGCCTTTTCATCAATGCCTTTATGAGTTGTCAAATTATTCCAAAATATCTCAAAATGTCTAATTTGAGAGCCATGCCTATTAATTGAAAATCATAATTACATGACTAATTTTAACTCAAATAGAGTTAGACTCAACTCACCGAGGTTAATTTTAACTCATTCCTTGTTTAAACCCTAGCCTAATTCAACTTGAGTAAGAGTTAAGTTTGGAGGCTATAAATACAAGGCCCTACCTATTGATCAACAAGATATTTTGGTGTAAAATTATTATTCTCAAATAGATGCAAGAAAACCTTTTAATTAATGTTACCATGCCAAATTCATAATCCAATCAGTCAAGCCAAAGTGCCAAGGAGAGAAGGATCAAATAGAGCTTCATTGAGAAAGACTTAATGATGCAAAAAACTAAGAAAGCCACTTCAAAAAACCATTTGGTTCTCTAAATAAGGTAAATAATGATTTATTTTGTTTTCTAGTTGTGTTTTCACTTGTATGCTTGTTACCTATACTCCCCTTAGTGTCTAGGCTAGAGGTGTCAAGTGCTTAGTGTTTTATTTTGATTTTATTTTATTGGATTAACACTATACTAACCTACCCTCTATGTATTCCTTATTCACATGATGGCACACCTGGTGGGACTACATCCCAAAAAGTTCTTCCCAAGTGTATATACCCTAAATTGGTCAAGTAACCACACATGTCATGTCTTTTCATATTCCTCTTCATAAGAGATTTTGACTAGAGAATATGAACCTTTTTTGCACTAGCCATGCCTTTATTATTGCTTATCTTGGTCTTATTTCTTCCTTTTTTCACCTTATTACTCATTACCAGGGATTTGAAACCTTTTGAATGATCATTCCACCTCTACTAGACTATATTTACTAGGCCAATCCTATTCCCCCAAGTCTCGAGCCTATAGGATAGGAGTACCATACTTGGAATATAGCACCGGACCCTAGGGTATCCCATTTTTAGTGCTCCTATCCGTTTTCATTTTGATTCTAAATGGTCATTTATCTTTGTTTAATAGGTCATTAACCCTTATTATCTCCTCCCTTAAGTTTTTATTACCTTTTTGATGTTAGCTAACACAAATAAAGCTCTCAAATTTAAAATAAAGATTCTCCTATATAAAGGACTTCACAAGGCATTTTATAGCTATGAATTACTACTTTGTCATAGTAAATAATTAAAATCAGTCAATAGTATAGCTCAAAATTCTACATCACGCATATATTTGCATGTTTGATCAATGAAAGGCCTAGGTAAAAGTTCATTCTTAAATTTATTATGTGCATTGATTATGCACGTTCCCCAAGGGAAAACTAAATTTGATCTAAGTCCTTGGTTTTAGGGTTAATGTAGGTAGCAATCAAGACAACAGGGGTTCTAGATCATGCGATCATACTTTCCATAACATAGTTTTTTCCCTTTTGCTTTTGATATGTTTGTTGTTTCATGTGTGTAGGTAGACAGAGGGTTTTTAAAAGAAAACAAGATATATAGTGGTATATATAGGTGATCACAAAGGAATAAAGACATCTAAAATACCTATAAACTAGACCACACTAGAACCTAAAATTAGAAATTGATTTGGACAATTGTGCCAAAATTAGACTATAATGCTAGACACCAAAGTGTCCTATATTTGGTAGTCTTGTTATTTCACCAAATGAAATCTAGATTTAGGTTTTTGACATCTTCCCAATCTTGTACAATAGTTTTCAGCCTCACTATTAGCCATCTTAGCTAGTTTTTCTAGATAACTCATTTCCTTCCCCATGTAATTGATTTTATCAAATTGATATAAATCTATATTTTACTACATTTGGTTATATTTTACCCTTTAATCCAACCCATTTATTGTGTAGAAATTAAACACTAGTTTCTTAAAAATAATAAAACATTTGGTGAACCTAACTTACTTCGAATAAATCTCAAACCCTAGGTACCCCTAGGGTTATTCGTACACATTTTTGTGCAAAAAATAAAATTAAAAATTCTAATTTTTGTATAAATTTTTGTACATTTGTTTTATTCAAATTTATTTTATAATTAAAATTATTGAAATAAATTCAAAATTCTAAAACTCCAACCCAAAACCCTAAATTTCCAAACTAGGTCCTCAAACCCCAAGCCTTCCTCCCTTGCAATTTTTAAATTAAAAAATTTGGAATTTTTGAAAATTATTTGGAGTGTCAAAAATATTTTCAAAATCCCTATGTTAGTAGTTATTATTGCATTTATTTTCTTAATAGTACTTTTACATACTCTCTTTGGTGTAAGCAATAAAATGGCCACTAAGGCACTTCTTCCCTCTCATCCTATAGATAAATTTCTAAATTTTTCTCATAATTATGACAATGAATGGACATATTTTCAAAATTGCACATTAGCCAAAAATAAGGAAAATGATTTCATTTATAATTAAGACAATTACTACTGTTGTAATGAGGAATATGATGATGCATATGAAAGTGATAGTGAAGAAAAAGTGGATTCATCTTCTTCTCTCAAACCTATCTCTTTTCTTCCCTCTTCTAAAGAAAATAGTTTTAATAAATGGGAAAGGTAATTTTCACCTCATTCTCCTATGCAAAATGCATCAAATGAAAATTTATTCATGTATTTCCAAGTGAACCTCTCATTAGTGATAATTTTATTGCATTTGAACCTAGTCTCTGTCTCTCTCTCTTTTGCTATTTCTATGTTCAAATTATAATAATATAAATGTAATAAAATCAAAATTTCAATGCATAATTCAAATGATCAATCTCATGTTCTTAACTCTACTTTTTCATCTCAAATAATGACAAAATAATGTCTAAATGATAACTCTCTCACTCTTCTCATATTAAAAATGAAAATAATGCATGCACTCCATTCAAGGATAACATAGATACACATAATATTCAAATTTCACATGATAATTTATTGAATATTATAAAATAATTAACATCTTATCTTACCGCTCTCCATAGTGATAATGAGTATGATAGTGAACATGCAAATGAATATGATAATGAGAGTGAATATGAAAGTGATACTTTTACTCCTACCCTTTCAAATGAACAAAATTTTGATTGTGATAATGCATGTAATAATGATGACTATTATGTATGTAGTGAAGAAAAAAATGAATCTCATGCTTATAACTCTTCTCTCACTCCTTCGCTTAAACATAATGCATTACAAAATGTTGTTTATACTTTCATGCATGATTCTATTTCAAATGATGCACATGTTAATGAGAACATCACATCTTCTATTCAATTAGAATGTGATTCTTTAAATACTAAAGATACTAATGAATCTCCCAAGCCACCCCCTACTATAGTAGCACATGTTTCTCACTCTTCACCTAAATAGAATGGTATCCCATATCCCTCTACTATGTTCCAAGTTATTATTCCTCCAAAGGCTTAAGTGAGCACACCCCCTCTTTATGATTCAATTGCTAGATGTAGCATTCCCATGACTAAAATAAATGCTCAAATTTAACATTTAAATGAACCACTTCAATATACTAATATACCATCCCAAGATATTATTTCTTTGATGCATGTAGTTGGTGAATTACAACACCAAGTACATCTCCTTACTTTGGAAAACAAGGCTTATAAGTCTTGGATGGATGCTAACGACTTACATGGTAACCCTCTTCTAAAGACATTTGCCAAATCTTCATTGCCTAAGCATTTACAAATACCATCATTGCCTCAATTTTATGGAATTGGAGATCCATTCATACACTTTAAAGCCTTTCATAAGGCTTTTCATCTCACACAAGTCCTTCGATCCTACTTAAGTTGTTTCAACAAAGATTAGTGGGTAATGCACAAAATTGGTTCTTTCATCTACTCTTTATTTGTTCCTTGCATACATATGATTACTTAGAGGAGGAATTTCTCAGATATTACATAGAAAACATGGGCCCTTGTGTTACATATGAGAAACTTACTACATTGCATCAAAATTCTTCAGAGCTAGTTAGTGATTATATCTTACAATTCAAGACTCATATATTATGATTGATCTATAAACTAAAAAATTTAGAGATTCAAAATATCTTTATTAAGGGGCTTCACCAACCCCTCCTAGAACATATATTATATCATATATATTCCTCTTTTAGGCACTTATGTTATACAATTTTAGCTTTGAAGAAGAAATTGGGATTAATTGAGTTAGATTCAATTGATTGGCTTACTCTAGATTTCACAACATTACCTCCATCTATAGCTCCTAGAACTTAGCATCCACCATGTATAAAACAAGAGAAGAGACCTTATCCAAAAAATCAATCAATTAAGAATAGAGAGCCACTTTCTAGAGCACCACCTATAATATGGACTATAGAGAATAATAAAAGGGTACCACTACAATTTGATTCAGAGCAATATAGCCCATATGTCATATTATAAGCACTACTAGATAGGAGGTTAATCACCTTGCATTCTGCTCATCATTGAGATCTAAATCTTCTACATAAGCAACCACATCATCCCTTTTATAACTATCATCATATCTGTAGACATAAAGATAATGATTGTTATGGACTCAAGGACTATATTAATAGATGTGTTGATAACGACATCATATCATTCACACCAAGGGAACTAAGATATCCTCCATCATAGATCTATATGCCTCATTCCTCTATGACTAAGTCATCCTAGGGCATTCCTTCATAGGAATCATTACTTACTCATTGTGAGAGTAATGTAATTTCTAGGATAGAGCCTCATAAGAGATCTCTTATCCTACCTACTCAGAGGGTTTGGAGACAAGTACAATGAGATCAGCCTACATATATCAATGTAGTCTATGGAGTACATAGTACAATTCCATATACATATCTAGCATAGTCATAAGCACCACAATAGAGTTTTTAGGGTCCTATCTCATGTAGTAACCCACTACAGTTAAGATTGGATGAACCCACATCATAGAGTACTTCTCTATATAGATGTTCACTACAACCAAGTTTTAGGGACCTATTTCATGTATCAACCTGCTATGATTGAGATTAGATGGCCCCATTCATAACACATAGTTTCAGCTACACATCTATTGAGATTTCATCTTACAGAGTCTCCATATAAATCTATAGTTAGTACACCATAAACAACATCAAATATAGGGCATGTTGCTACACAACATGAGTAGTATGGGCACTTGTTTAGTTGTTAGGGTTTAGATAGTGATACAATAGCTAGGGGGATAATATACATAGAGTGATATCTTACATCCCCTTCTACTAACAACTAACATTCCTAGTTATAAGTAACCATCCCTAGCCAAACCAAATTATCAAAATCTTGATCTTACCAATATCTTATTTTACTAATCTTAAACTAGTTAACTTTATCAAATAAATTTACTAATTACAAAAAAATAAAGTTTTACTCACGTATGATTCAAAATCAAATATTAGCATCACAATTGAAGCTATCAACAATAATCAAATCACATCCTAAATACCATTTTACCAAAAATATACAACCTCAACATCAATGCCAAATCAACTATTTATAATCAACCATTTGCAACAAATATACCAATATACTCCAAATTCCATAACATAATATGCACGAGTCAAAATCAAACTAGTATCTATATATAATGAGTTTTTAAAACATATACATTAGTATATAGTAAAATCAATCATGAATGAGTGTTAGGACCTCACTCTCAGTCTCACTCTCCCCATCAGTATTAGTCCCATAATCTACCCTGGTACTTGATGGCCCCGCACCTTCTCATGCTACTACATACCTCTTGTGATGACTCTCCCACTTTAGTAGATGATCATGCTCCTCATGTAAGTTTGCATATCACCTATGAATATATTTATACTCTTTTATGATCCTCATGCTAATAGATTCAAAATTAGGTGGGGGCATCCTATGCTTATCTAACTCAACTCTCAGCTCATATTTCTCTCCTACTACCCTAACATATGTAGCTATCACTATAACAACCCTATTAAATAGATGAACATGAATATCAGCTATGACCATCACTCACTTTATCAATCCCTCCACCACATCATCGGGTACATGTTGTGTGAGATCTCAAAGTGTCAACTTGATTATTTTCTCCTAGTAATAATCATCTCCACTTACTACCCTAGCCTATGATCCATCTTGAACACCTCCTACTTCACCTACACACAAAGTATGACACTACACTTGCTATATACTTTGAAATAAAACTAAAGCACAAATTTACACAAAGTTTAAATGTAATCATTGCTTACCACCCATCACTTAGATTAGCTTAAGTTCATCATACTTTAGAGCATCTACTACCTTAATAAGATATAATATATCCCACTAATGCCTAGCCCACCATGTGGTATATGCATCTATGCATCCAACATCATCCACATTCAAAATATCTATGACTGAATCCATCACATCCAAAGGTAATAGTGAAAGCTTAGCCTTAGTAGGCCTTGCACAAGCTTCTACCTTTGTAGATGTTTTCACACTCCTTAGTAGGCATTGCATGTATCCAATAGCTAACCCTAATATATTTTAGTTGTACTCTATCCTTTTCCCACCCAATAAATCCTTGGTAAGGTCTTCATATGATGTCACCAGCCACCAATCCATCTAAAACCTACTTATAATGGTCCATACCATAGGATCAATTAGCCAGTGTGCTCATCCACCATTCTCCAAATGGTTATGGAGGTGCCCACTTTGCCCTCAGTAATCTAATTAGTTACACAACTACTATGTGCTCATAGGCCCAATAATGCAATAAGGTCACATACTCACCCCACCATTGAATGAATCTTATGTAAACATGTAGAGATCATTATATAGGTGGGTTAGCATAGTCCTCCCCCATGAGAATATAGTTCCATATACCTCTACACTATGCACAATCCTATGAATCTTGTATATAATAGATACTCCACTCCCATCTATATAAACAAAAGATGCCAACAAAATAGCCAACCACTTTTGCAATCACATAACATTAAACTGCACAATGATTGATAATATCACATCACTATCACTACTTCTTTGATGTATACTTGAAGGAACACTAGTAAATATAAGGATGCACAATAAATCACATCAACATCCATGTCATCCTATATTGTCACTCACTACCCACTAATCGGTAAATACAGTATGTGATACACATCCTCCAAAGTCATGATAATATCCCTTTTAATAAGCCAAAAAGTATGCCTATCCACATTCCACCTCTCATATAAGGTAGTCATCAGATATCGGTCCCACTACACTATACCTAGATCACACACATAACCCAACCCTGCACTATCCATAACTACTCTTTCATCAACAAATAATGGTAGTAGCCTCAATGTCTCCATCATCGAGCCCCTATAAAACTCTCTCATCTGTACCTCACCCTATAAAACACTAGAAATAACACATCTATCAGTCAATAATACCAAATCAAAAGCCAAGATAGAAAAATAATTAAAAATAAAATAACATCATATAAAAATTATGCCTCTAGGATAATAACATTATAAAAAAGATAGCAGTGATGGACAGGAGCACTAAAACCTAGATAAGAGAGTTGAACCCTAGATAAGAGCACTAGAAAAAGAGAAATTTTTCCTAGACTAATTTTAAGATCTCAAAAACACCAAAACAAGTAAAAAAGCTAACAAACACCAAGAATTTGAGTTGCTTACTAGGGTCACATCACCACCATCCTAAACTTGGGCCACCAACTGCTCAAATCGAGTCATGGCAGGTATTCATCTCCTCAACATATTTCTTGCTTTAGAGATCAAAATCTCCACCTAGTCAATGCATAAATGAATCAAGAATAAATCTAATTTCCTATATTAATCAACTTGCTCTTTCAAAAAAAAATACCATTTTACCCATAACTTGAACCTCATGATTCTATTTTTCAAACTGTTTCCTTCCATAGAATCATGATAATGATACCTTGGACATCACTTAAGATTAACTCTCTTATTTGACTACTAAGGCATGAAAATTTATATATTTATATTATACCTAGACACACACCTTGGTCATCACCAATAAAAAACGTGTTCCACTCTCAACAACACAATCTAAGCAATCTAATAACCTTTTAATCTATTCACAACATACCAACCTTGTTTCTAAAACCATGCCACTAGTAATCACTTTTGGCTCGACCCCCTCTATCATAGATTTCATCCCTCTCCCAAAAAGGGCAGAATAATTCATACTATTTATATTTCTACACTTACCTAACATACCCATACACTCTCATAAGTAGGTGCACCATGGTTCTTACACATCTAATATTTAGATTATCAGATTTTGCTCAAATCGGTCTAGATATATATTGATTTAGATTATGTAGGTCACTCAACATTACTCAAGACATTCATAGGGATATACCTTCAATTTATAGATACATAGACTATTCAAATATAGTGGTTTAGATTATATAGATTTATAATGATTTCAATATAGATACAGACTCAGATACTAGATTCAAGGGCATGTACATACTACACATCTCACACATACAACTTCATATAGCATGACATAGTTTCAAAAATTAGATAACAGACTATGGACAGTGTAGAGAATAATGTTTTGGGTCTCTAATTTTACACATGAGGCATGACAAGATATGTTATATCACATGTGGTTATATAGATTACCAGATTATATAGATGCATCACTCATATACCAAATTTGGAGGCATGACATAGATGTTCATGTCCTTCATCACTCAAGATTATATAGATAGAATGGAAATACATGTCATTATTTTCTTGTACATTGACTAGAGTTTTAGATTATACCTAGTTATACCTAGGTTGTCACTAGGTTGGATTGCATGGCCATCTATAGTAGTTGTTCCATTATATTACTCAGATCTAGACTACATGAGTTTGTATGGGATAAAGGATAGATATTGGTGTTGGGCCTCTAATAATTTCTCAATTCTAGTTTAGATATTCAAAGTGGGGGCATGATATATTTTGATCTTCACAACATACATATTTTTATACACATTCTAGATTACATGAGTTTATATGGGATAGAGGATAGACATTGATTTTGGGCCTCTGGGAATTCTTCATCTTCAGTTATATTTAACATAGGGAGCAAGCATTACCATCTTTCTTCATGATACATGGATTCCACATTTAGATTTAGTATAGGGGGCATTCACTCCTTGGGTTCCTTCTCTATCCAAGCACTATTCAACTCTCCATCCACTTCCCTACCTAGTAAGTGACTTGGATCCTTGCAACACATTCACCTCCATGCAGATAGGTTCAGGTATGCATTTTATTCTTATTTATTTTACTCTAGTATTTCATTTCATTACACCACTAGAATAAAATGGGGGAAAATATATACACCCTAAATTGGTTAAACAACTACACATATAATGCATTTTCATAGTCCTCTTCATAGGAAACTTCAACTAGAGAATATGAGCCTTGTTCGCATTAGCCATGTCTTTATTTGTGCTTATCTTGGTCTTATTTCTTACTTTTTTCACCTTCTTGCTCATTACCAATCATCCAAAACCTTCTAAATGATCATTCCACCTCTACCAAATTGTATTTCCTAGGCCAATCCTATTTCCCCAAGTCTTGAGCCTTTAGGATAGGAACACCATACTTGGACTACAGCACTAGACCCTAGGGTGTCCCATTTTTTGTGCTCCTATCCATTTTCATTTTGAGTCCCAATGGTCATTTATCTTCTCTTAATAGGTCCCTAACCCTTCTTAGGCCCTCCATTAAGTTTTGCTTACCTTTTTGATGTCGAATAATGTGAATAAAGCTCCCAAATTCAAAATAAAGAGTCTCCTATATAAAGGACTTCACAAGGCATTTTATAACTATCACTTACTACTTTGGCACAATAAATAATTAAAATTAGTCAATTGTATAGCTCAGACTTCTACATCACACATAGATTTGCATGCTTGATCAAGGAAGGGCTTAGGCAAAAGTTCATTCTTACATCTATTATATGCATTGATTATGCACGTTCCCTAAGGGATAACTACATTTGATCGAAGACCCTAGTTTGAGGGTTAATGTAGCAATGATTAGGACAACAGGGGTTCTAGATCATGTGGTCATACATCCCCTAACCGAGTTTTTCCCTTTTTGATTTTGATATGTTTATTGTTTCAATTGTGTAGGTAGACCTAGGGTTTTAAGAAAAAAATAGGTTATACAATTGTACATATAGGTGATTTTAGAAGAATAAAGACACTTATAAGACCTAGAAACTATATCGCACTAGAATTCATAACCAAAAATTGATTTAGACAACATTACTAGAATTAGACTTCAACACCAGACACAAAAGTGTCTTATTTTTGGTGATCTTGTCCTTTCACCAAATTAAATTTAGATTCAAGTTTTTGACATCTTCCCATTCCTACACAATAGTTTTTAGCTTTGATGTCAACCATCTTAGCCTATTTTTCTAGATAAGTCATTTCCTTCCCCATGTAATTGATTTGATCAAATTGATATAAATTTGTATTTTACTGCATTTGATTATATTTTACCCCTTAATCCATCCCCTTTATTATGTAGAAACTAAACCCTAGTTTCCCAAAAATAATAGAACACTAAGGCATTTTAAGACATCCTCTTAATAATTTTCACGTCAAAATCTAAACTTATTAATAAAAAAAGTGGAAATTGGAGGCCCATGAATATTCTATAAAAAATTGAAATTTAATTCTATGTATTTATGATTTCAATTTGTGTAATCATGTTATTTCACTAAGGAATCATGATATTGAATAGTATCACAACTTTACAGTTGTGGTGTTGCCTTAACTATTTCAATATTGCACTAATTGTCATAATATTGCCTTAACTTTCATGGTTTTGCACTAACCATTTTATGTTATGGGAAGAGTCACATTATTTCATGATAAGTAGTGATATTAATTTGACATTTCATGTTATTTCATGATAAGTAGTAATATTGCATGATAAGTAGCGATTTTCCTTGACTATTATGATATTGCCTTAATTGTCATAGTTTTCCACTAATTATTTTATGTTGCAAGATAACTTTTTGTTTTGCCTTAAGAATTGTGGTATTGTGTTAATTTATGTGATATTTATTTAATATTTATGATTTTACACTAACTTTATCCTCTGTAGGGAGTTACAATTTTGTGATAATGTTTACAATTTTGTAGGAAACTTTGTGGCATGCTGTGTGTTTTTACAGTTTTACACTATGTGTAAAACTTTTTAAAACTTTAGAGCTAACTTTTAAAAGACATTTGCCCACTTAAATTTTTATTTTAATCATAAGGAACCCCTAACATTTTTGGTAGGACCAAAGGTTAAGAAAATATGGGTTTAAACACACTAAGTTTCAAAACTCACACTTAAATTTAGTGTTTTAAAATCTTTTACTTGAGTTATTTTTCATTTTATTTAAGTTTTAAACACAATGCCAAGGGGATAAAATTCATGATATATTTCATTTGGTGATATAAATATGAACTCACACTTTAATTATATACTCATAAGATTTTTCATTTTTATGTTTGTTTTTGAGTGTTTGTTTAGCAAGATGAGTGTTGTGTGTATGCTCTCCCGCATCCCCTTTAGGGAACTCAAGTGATAAAAAATGATCAATTATTGCATTTGTCACTTTTGTCCAAAAGCATGGAAATAAAGTCTCTAAGGCCCTCCCAAAATATGAGTGATTTGGGTGACCCCAAAATGACCCTAAAATCCTTTCATTTTCTTTATATTTCATGCATTTTGGCTTGTGGGTGAGAGTTCATCACCTCCCCATGGGTTTTCTAGGGAAGTGTTGACCCAAGAATTAATCTATCAGCATCACTTCAACTCCACTCCATAGTAGGGGTATACCAATTGAGGTAAACCTATTGGTACACTTGTTAAGAGGTTAAACAAGATCCATTAGTAAGAGACTACATTAGAATGTATAATTAACTCAAACATCACACTACACTGAGCAATTAATAGATGTAATGGTTGTGAAAATGACAAGACATTTTTATAATAAGCTAGTTAAAATTGATTTAAATGACATGTTGTGCCCTATTTTTAATCACACATATGAGATCATTTATAAATAAATGAAAATTGATAGTTTAGATAATCCCATTTGCAACAAACATACTATCAATGTAGGGTGAGTAGCTTGAAGTTCCATGTTATTGTATGAACTCATGAGAGAATAGGGGGCATAAAAATCATACTTTTCATGCACATTTTATTTTTGTATTAACAACTTAAATCCCTATCAAGAGCAAGTATATAGATGGAATTTGATAGTATGAATCTACCTTGTCAATTTTAGGATTAAAACATTACATGTAGGTGTTTATGTTGTTTTTCCTTTTTAATTGCATGGTCTTGAGTTAAAACTATTTTTTTGTCATACCAAATCCAAAATTAGTCATGTTTTTACATCACTATTTTTCTTAAATAGGTGTTATGTCATCCATTTGACACCATGCTTTGACTTAGTCATTTGTCAAAACTTTTGTGTGTGTATGTGTGTGTCACTTGGTTAAAAGGAGCATCGTTACACTACAAGCATTATGCCTTAGATTTTTCTGAATTTTTTTTACCATACCTTTAGAGTAAGCTCACATCTTTATGATACTCACATTATTTAAAATATTTATTTCTTTATGTCCAATCACAATTTCAAAACTACATGTGCCTTTTCAGTCTAAATGCCTAGTATCATTATGTTGTTTGATTTGGTCTAGTTTATTGTCCATTTGAGGAACTTAGCCTTCTAGATTAAATTCAAAATTAGTCTTGATAAGTTTAGATTCAAACATTGATTTATTTTTTCCTATGTCTCATGTAATTCTAGGCTAGACATTAATATTTCACTTTTGGATTGTGCAACTTATACTAATTCCTTACTCAACTAAAATACTATTTTTGTGCCTGAGTTTGGGAAGTGGTCTATCTTCCATGTGCTAAAGGTCCAATGTATTTTGACAAATGATCAAGTGTATGTTTAAATTTGAATTCCTAGTTTGAGTTAAAGTGTTTCAAATTTGTTAGATTAAATATCCTAAATTTTAGACCTAGTTTGTGCCAAGTCTAACTTTTGTGCCTTATTTCTAAAAGACCTAGCAAATTCCCTTTTATGTTCTTTCAAGTCTAGATTTTGTGCCTTATTCCCAAAAGATATAAAAAATACCTATTTGTCTTAGAACTAGTTTTTTTTCAAGTTTAACTCTTGCGTCATGTCTCCAAGAGTCCTATCATCTTACCATTTTGTTTTAGACATAGTTGTTTTGATCCTAGATTTGTGCTTTGTTTCTAAAGACCTAGCAACCTTTTTTATTTTTAGACCTAGATTAAAATTGTTTGAAAAACTTTTTACCTAATTTTATTATTCAAAGTTATTTATCCAACTGACCATTTGTGTAAGACATTTTATGTTTGACATTTGACGTTAGACCATTTTAGACCATGTTTGTCATTGACCATTTTTGGAGAGATAGTTCTAGTCCCTAGACCAAGTTTGGACCATTTATCTTTTGGAAATTATTTTTAAGAATTTGTAGAATTATAGACCTATCTTTGTAAAATTTTAGTTATTGATTTATATATGTCTCATTACACTTGTAGTGGAACCATGTAAAATACAAGTTATGATAACAATTAGTGAAAAACTACGATGGTCAAGGAAATATCATAACAGTGAAGGTAAGATTGCTACTTATCATGTAATATCACTAATTATCATGAAATATCACAAAAATAAAATAAATATTATTAATTATCATGCTATAACATGACTTATCAAAGCAATATCACTACTTATCATGAAATAATGTGACTCTTCCTGCACTACAAAATGGTTAGTGCAAAACTATGATGATTAAGGTAATATCATGATAGTGAATGAAATATCACAATATTTAAAGTAATACTATGATTAAAACATCATGATATTCTATAATATCATGATTTCTCAATGTAATACCTTTCTTATAGAAATAAAAATTGTAACTACATAGAATGAAAATAGAATTTTATGTAGAACATTTATGAGCCTCCAATTTCTACTTTTTTGATCAATAAGTTTGGATTTTGACATGAAAATTATTAGGAGGATGTCCTAAAATTATTTGGGAATAACTTTTTGGGGTGTGGGTCCCATCATGAATGCCATCATGTGAAAAAGGAATACATAGAAGGGAGGTTAGTATAGTGTTATTTTAATAAAATAAAATCAAAATAGCACACTTAACACTTGACACCTCTAACTTAGACACTAGGGGGAGAATAAGTAAAAATAATAGAAGTGAAAACATAATTAGAACATAAAATAAATCATTATTTTACCTTCCTTGGATCTCCAAATAGCTTGTTGAAGTGGCTTGCTTAATTTTGTGCATCAAAAAGTCTTTATCAATGAAGCTCCATTTGCTCCTTCTCTCCTTGGCACCTTAGCTTATGAATTTGGCATGGTAATATTAATTAAAAGGTTTTATTGAATCTATTTGAGTATATTAACATTACACCAAAAAACCTTGATGATTAGTAGGTATCGACTTGTATTTATAGCCTCAAAATTTAACTCTTACCCAAGGTGAGTTAAGTTTGAGTTTAAACATGGAATGAGTTCAAACTAACCCTAGGTGAGTTGAGGCTAATTCCAGTTGAGTTAAAAGTTATCATGTTATTATTATTTTCAATTAGTAGGTATGGATCTCAAATTAGATATTTTAGAAGAGATTGATAACACATAAATGAAATGATGAAAAGTTTTGATATTTTGAATTTTAGAATTTCCATTTTTAGATATTCATTAATTGCAAATGGATTAATTATCTAATAATTTAATTTAGTTTAATTAGTTGATTCATTTTTATTAGAATTTTAACTCTTTTAATATTTTATCAAGTCCCCACTTAATGGGTTTATAGGCCAAACTGCTAGTTGTTAGGTCACAACATGATTGAGGATGAATCAATGAGAGGTTATTATTGTGTATGATAAAATACCACAGACAGGGATACCTAAAAATGATTATGAGTATTGATGAATGATGTGTAATCAAAATTGGGACATTCAGTGATTCCTATGATTAATTTGTAATGTTTGGTAAAACTTAGTCTAAAGTCCAATTAGAAGCCAGTTGTGGCCAGAATGGGGTATTTACAAGGTATACGTACCCAACGGATGATTTTACCAAAGGAGGTTATAATAATCAACATAGAGAGATACAAATATAATGATTTACCTGAAGGTAGTTATAATCATTAGCAAAACAAAAAGGTAAAAAGATAATGATTTTCCAAAATGTGGTTATAATCATTAATATCCTAAAAACATGCCCAAGTTAGGTGAATAAAGAATGATTTTCTCAAAGGAAGTTATAATCATTAACATATAGATAGGTCAAAACACATTTATTTTACCAAAGATGGTTATAATCATTAACACAATGGTTTTAATTAAAACACAATGATTTGCCCAAAAGTATTTATAATCACTGGCACTATAATTAGAACAATAGGGCAAATTGGAAAAGGTGTCTTACATACTGAAACTATACTCATGGAGTAAGATTAAAATACTACAGAGGAGAAAGATAAATTTGGGCAACTTGTTATTAGGGAGATGCATGTCCTAACTAACAAGTATTAAAATTCAATCATGATGTAATTACTCTATATTTGGGAAATGATTAGATAGATCAAGAAATTTTAAGGTGACCAAGGAAAAAAACTGTGACATCATTGCTCATAATATTTCCCAAGATAATTTTTCTTATAAAACATGATGGTATGCATCATGATATAAAAAATAATGATAACTTATCTAAAATATGCATAAGGACTGACATGTGATCCAATAAATAATTGAAAACATTGCACTAATTATAAAAACCATGATGATAATGTTGACATATGAATATGGATAAAATTAAGTATAATGCATAAGGAATCGCCCAATGAACACATATATACTAAGTCAAGGAATAATAATGAAAGCAAACAAATAGGCAAACAAATAAATAAACATACAAAAACATAACAAAATAGAAATAAATAAAAAGAAATATAAAACAAAATGAAATAATAAGAATAAAATTAAAACAAACATAAATAAGGGTTAATCATAATGTTAGTTCAAATATAAAACAAATTATTCGTGCATGTGTAGTAGAAGTGTTACTCTTAGTGACAGGGTTAACCCTAAGCTAGATAATAATGACATAAGTATAAAAATGCAAGAAGAATGCCAAAAAATTTCCCCTAAGTTATACTAAGGCAACAACACAAACAAGATGATAGGCATTACCCCTAGGCTATAAGGGACAATAAAACAAATAAAATGGGGGGAATAGAAGAAAAGGAAGGGGTAATCAAGCTGACTCCAGATACACTAGGCAAGTGGACACTACCTACATATTTCCATGGATCAAGCTCCAATATAAACTTTAGGCCAAACATAGTACCCCTAGGATATAGGATAGAATAAAATTAAAGATCGAGTAAAACATGATTGATTCATATAGGAATATGGGAATGGTCTAAAAAATCATTAAGAGCATGGCTTGAGTCCAAAAAGGATTGGGAAACTAAAGGATAAGTGGTTACTCATGAAATAGTTATGGGTCCCATAATCTTTAAGGCAAAGAAGTGGTTAAAAATAAAATAAAGGTGTGACTGAGCTAACTTGAGATACCCCATGTATCCAAATGTTATCTACATAGTCCGTATGAACCTTAGGCTGATGTAGTTCTCCTAGAAATAGGAGGAAAAAGACCAATATGGTTAAGAAATAAACTTAAAAAATAAGATGGCCCATCTCAAAAAAAATTAATTGTTTTATATCTTGCATGGAAATTCTAAGATAATTTTTAGGTTTTTGTGATTTATAGGATTTTCTAGATCATTTACAAATGTTTTAAGAATTTTTGAAGCATCTCAACTCAATTTATAATGAAAAGATATAGAATAGTCCAACTCACAAGAGATCAAGAGCGTGGCTTAGGTTGCTCATAAAATGGCTAGAACATGGAAAAAGGGGTGAATGCACTGACCTTAACATAAATTGAGTGTTTCCTAAATATTCCCATTAGGACCTCAAGTCAATTTAGTTTTGCATTACAACAGAAGATTTAACTAGGTAGTATCAAGATCTAAAATTAGGCAAATGGCACAATACAACATATGAGTGACAAGGTGATACTATAACACATGGTAAATGTGTTGTTCCTAATTTACCCATAGGTAGTTATAATTAGGAAATAATGACATAAGTAAATGATACTAATTTTTCCAAATGAAATTATAATTAGTAGCATATAGTGGGACACTAATTTGACCAAAGGTAGTTATAATCAGAAACACTCAATGAAATGAAATAAGAAATTAAGGATGCAATTACCAAACCACTATCATATCGGTCCCAAATAATTCCTCTATCTATAAAATTGAATCAACTACTGGACTTAATCTAAATCCTCTCATTAAACGTGCCTGAAGAACCAATGGAATGGAACCAAGGTCAAAGGGGTGGGGATAGAGGGTAAAAACAACTTTGGTAAATATAAAAGGTGTGGTAGAATGGTATACAATATGGTACAAAGAAGATGATAATATGGTACAATGTAAATATGCCTTATAGATAATAATTCAAGTCTCTCAAGCAAAATAATGCTTGAGGTGTATGATATTCATAGGCTCATCAAGTTCATCTCCATTTATTGTAGTGAACCTATTTGTTCTAGAGATATAATTTACAACAATGATATATGGCCTATCCAATTGGGTTTGAACTTGACCTTCTTATTATTCTCAATCATGGTGTTTTTTTGGTTTTATTTGAGAACAATATATCCATGATTGAACTCTCTATGTTTGACCTACTAGTTATAGTGGCCATGAAGTCTATTTTGGTATGCTTGAAGACTATTGATAGAGGCCATGCATTTTTCATCAAGCAGCTCTACCTCTTACAAATGAGTTAATATATAATATTCATCATCTAGGACGTGTTTCAATGAGATACATAGAGTAGGTAACTTAACCTCTATGATAAAAATGGCCTCAGTTTCATAGACTAGGGAATATGGAGTGGATCTTGTTGGAGTATGATACTTAGTGTGATATGTCTAGAGGGCATGGAAGATTTGGAGGTGCTAATCATGGCCAACATCATTGACCATTTTTTTAAGGATGTTGACAATGGTTTTATTGGATGAATCTTCTTTGCCATTACCTTGTAGGTAATATGTGGTATAAAAATGTTGGGTGACATGGTACTTGACACAAAGCATTTAGACATCCTTATTTTTAAATAATTTACCATTATCAGATATAATGTTAGATTGGATACCATAGTAGTAGATGAGATGATTGAATATGAACTTAGAAATATGTTTTCTAGTCATGTAAGTGAGGGGTATAGCTTTGACCTATTTAATGAAATATTTAGTAGTCGTAAAGATGTGTTTATGGCCATCAAATGAGGTAGGGTTAGTCTTCCCAATGAGATCAATTACCCATGTTGGAAATGACCATGCTGTAAGCATTAGTTTTAGTGTTTTGGCTATGGAATGAATCATATTAACATGCCTTTGACATTTGTCACACCTTTTAACATAAACAATTACATATGCTTCTATAGTTGGCTAATAATAACTAATATACAGGATATTTTTGGCTAGGATGGCCTTGGTGATGTGGGATCCACATACTCCTTCATTAACTTCCTATAACACTAATGTTACTTCTGCCAAATTTAAAAAATGAAGTAAAGTTCCATCAAAGTTATGGTGGTAAAGGGTTGGGCCAAGTAAGGTATAGCGAGAGGCTTGGTGGATAAAGCCCTTATGTTATTTATGTGATATGTATGATGGAATGATATGGTCATGTAGGTAGTTAAAGAGGTCTGAGCACCATATAGAGATAGGACCAACACTATCAAAAATAATTTCAATGGTCAAAGGTTCATGAGTAGATGCTAGAATATTTTTAACTAGGAATTGATATTATTTTTCTTTGTCAGTGTGGTAGATGAAAGAACCAATGGTGGAAATAGAATTCATTGTTCTATTATTGGCCCTACATATGTGTTTAAACTATATGTTAGCAATTTTATATTTAAGAATGTCAATCATGGCATTATATGGTACCATCTTATCATCTTTGGTCTAAAATTAGGTTATAACTTGATTGATGATTAACAGAGATCACTATAAATCTTGAGATGTTGAATATTCTATTGTACTACCTAATGAATCCCTATAATAAGTGATTCATATTCAGCCATGTTGTTAGTATAAATAAATCTAATACAAAATGATTTATGGATAATATCCCCCTATGGTGTAATAAAAAATATGCTTTCCCCCAATCCATGTGGTGTGGATGATTCATCAAAATATAGCTTCTAGTGCTAATCCTCAAGAGCTATTTCAATGATGGTCATAATGGACTCATCTAGGAATTAAAAAGTGAGTGGTTTGATATTTTTGAAGGGAGATTCAATAATATGATCTACAAGTACTTGTCCCTTTATAATTTTCTAGTTGACATACTTAATATCTAACTCACTCATATGCATGATCCATTTAACAATATGACCTTATAAAGGTATCTTGGATAGTAGATACTTGAGTGGATCTACTTTGGAAATAACTATGGTCTTGTTTTTTAGCATGTAATTCCATAGCTTTTGTGCTATGAAGATTGAAGGTAGACAAGCTTTATCTATAGGTATATAGTTGTGTTCATATGCAACCAGTATATGGCTTAAATAGTACATGGAATGTTCTATTCTATTATCATCATGATAAAATATAAATTACACCAAGCCTTTATCTATGAAATATAGGTATAGTAGAAATGGCTTTCCTAATATTGGTGGTAACAAAATAGGTGGATTGGCAAGATATTCCTTTAGGTGCTAAAATGCTTTCTAGAAGTATTCATCCTAATGAAATGTGACACCTTTCTTTAGTAAGTGTGTAAAGGGATGGAATTCATTGACTGACTATGATATGAAGCATCTAATAGACTAGATTTTTCCTTACAAACTATGAATCTACTTCAAATTAGAGGGTGATGGTATCTTAGTAATGGCTTATCATTTAGGAGGATCAACCTCAATGCCTTGATGAGAGATGATGAAGCCTAATAGTTTGTCAGAGGTGAAACAAAAGACACACTTCTTGGGATTAAATCAAACCTTGTATTCATGAAGTCTCTCAAATATATTTCATAGTGTGACAAGATGATCAACATGGATATTTGATTTACCCAATATGTCATCAACATAATCTTAAATAATGTCATGCATCATATCATGAAATATGATGGTCATATCTCTTTAGAGCATGGCCCCAACATTCTTGAGGCTAAATGGCATAATGTGATAAAAAAATGTTCCCCACAAAGTGGTGAATGATGTTTTTATTGGTATTCTAACACAATCTAGAGCTAGTTGTATCCTAAAAATCCATCCATAAGTAAAAGCATTTCACACCCCACTATGGAGTCAACTATCATGTCAATATTCAGTAGAGGAAAGTCATCTTTAGGGTAGACCTTATTTATATCTTAGAAATTAGTACATATTCTAATTCCTTCAAGCTTCTTACTGATAGGCATAACATTTGAGATCCACTCTAAATAATCAATTGGTTGGTGCATCTCACTTACAAGGGTTTTTCCAACTCTTTCTTTACTAATACAATAATGCAAGGATGCATCTTACACAATTTTTGATTCACATGTTAGGCATAAAGATGTTTAACAAGGTGGAACATAACCAAGATGGGGTCCAAACCTATCATGTCTGAATAAGCCCAAGAAAAGATGTCAACAAATTCCCTCAAAAGGTTGTAAATATTTCACAATCCTCCTTAGTGAGGGATGCACTCGATCTAATCCATTTTAGGTCATCTAGAGTCCTAATGTTGACTTTCATAGTATCTTCTATGAAGAGAGTCAAGCCATCTTCTAAAATGGTTGGTAGTTATTTGAGTTGTCTTACAATTACAAAGTCCTCATATTGGACTGGTTCTTCAAGCTCTCCTAAACAAGAATAATTTGAATCTCCCAATGGTATGGATGGCCATGTTACAAATACTATTGGAAATTATTTGGAAATTCGATCAAAGGCATGTTATTTTGTAGACTTGAACTTAGATCCAAAAGTAAGTTCATTGTTAGTGGTCTTATGAGATTCATTTAATGAAAGGTGAGCATCCCCATCTAATGGCATCTAAAACATGTTTTGACCAAAAGAGTGGCCCTTTTTTTACCTTTACCTTTGTTCAAAAGCACCTCAAAGAGGTTTCCACTTTGAGACCTCAATGTTTTATTCATTTTTTTATTGCTAAGGGTTTTCAACCATTTTCCAAAATATGTTGTAGGATCCATTTTGATAGAGAACCCTTATTTATGGTTTCCCAATGGAACATTGTCTCTTAGGCCTATAAAATTTTAAAAGGCCTCATCATTCTCAAAATCATCTATAGGCACTATGGATTCTTATTGGTGCTAGGATATAAGTTGAGGGTGATATATAAGAAGTGGGTTGTGTTAGATAATTGGGGTAATGGTACAAATGACATGTAGGTCAAACATGTTAGTATTGGTAAGGTATTCATAAATTCTATGATTGGAATCTACTTCATTATTGACATCATAGTCACTAGACATTGGTGTTGGAACATGAATTAGAAATGTAGGGTCACCCCCAGGCATTTTAAATTTGAGACCACAAGTTCCTTTTTACTAAGTTATATAAATTAGCTCCATATTTTCCTACTAATTTGTCTTGAGGCCTCCACCTTCATAGGCTTGGTTCTTCATGATCCTATTAAGGATGGGATATTTGTAATGTTTGTATAAATTAACCGATTTGTTATTATACAAGTAGGATTCATCATTGACAAGTGGGTCCTCTTCTTGGCTAGTGACCAATGTGAAGATTATAGGAGCTAGACTATGAATTTTACCTTTGCCTTTTAATTACCATTCTATGAAATGTGGCTCAACTATAGGTATTACATAAGACTTTGGGTTATATGTAAGCTTGGAAATGTGAAATGTGTCATGGTTCAAATACTCTCTTTGGCCATTGGCTAAGATGGTAAAATGATTAGACAGTTTAAGAGGAAGCATATGTGAAGATGAGTCAAGGATATTTATGTTTATACAATTGGTGTCTAATAATTTGATAAGTATTTCTTTGTCTTTATCCTTTTTGGGAATTAGATCTAGGCCAAAGTAGTAGTTGTAACTTTCATACTTAGCCTTCAAATGTTTACAATGTTCATAGGGCTACAAATATCCATTGATGGTGACCTCCATGCCTGAGTGTGAGAACTTCAGACACTGGTGCAATGTCAAAGGGATTGCATGAATTTTATATATCTAAAGTCTACCAAAGAGAAAATTATAAGATAGATCGAGGTCTAACACATGGTCAAGTGTATCATGGGTCAAGTGCCCAATGATAACTTAAAATCTTATAGTGCCTTATGATTCTCATTATTCATTGTCATAGGCCTTGATAGTTAATATTTATGACTATAAATTTACTATTGTATATCTAAGATGCTTGATGAACTTCAGAGACATAATATATAATTTTGATCCATTACTTTTGAGGACATGTTTGACTTCATGCCACATGATGACAACTTTAATATACAGGGGATTGTTATGGACAGGGCCAAGGGATGGCATATTACTTTGGTCAAAGGTCAACTATTGGCCTAGGGATATATGTCTAACCAAAGATTAGAATTTGTCTAGGGTTATGTCATTGGGAACTTGAGATTGGCCTAAGATCTCTATTAAGATGTTCTTATGGATAATAGACATGCACAAAAAATACAAAATGGATATTTATACAAGTGTCTTTTCGATTTATTCCACAATGTCATTTTACTTAATAGTGGTATATGGATTATTCTTAGTCATCATAGGAGGTTGGACTAGTTCATTGGTAGGAGGTTGTGGGCTTAGAATGGTAATCTTAGACCATCAAGTTGTGATTACACAATCAAGATTGGATATAGGACCGTTATAACTTGATGATGATGGAGATGAGTCAGATATGATAAATCTCTATTACCATGCACTTAGTTTTAGTCATGGGATAATGATGAGTCATTGATATAAGGTCCTAAAATAGTAATCCCTAATTTTTGGTGCCTTTAGTTATGGTCTCATGTCAAAGAAATATTATTAGCATAGGTGGATTGATTAAATTAAAAAAAATAAAAAATCATGGTCTATTAGCACTTGGTCTAAGGATAATGGTGATGGTTGAAACCTGACCTCCTATAATATGACCTAAAACTTTGGTGTAGTCATATGCAACTACATTGTAAGTCTGTTGGTTGTTGGAATCATTATGGCCTTGGTTCCTTCTATTTAGTTGAAATTGTTGTTGTTGTTGTTGTTTTTGATATTGTTATTGTTTTCATGATGGTTGTTGATACTATTATTTTTATTCTAGCTTTCATTATTATTGTTGTTGTTGTTGATTATTATTGTTATGTTATGAAAAATGGCTTTGGTAGATACCTTGATTTTGATTGGACATAAATGCTCTATTATATAATGTAATCTCCCCATTTTCCAACATTTTTTTGATGAGGTGTTTTATTTGGACACAATAACATAGATTATATCCATGAACATGATCATATTCATAGAACTCATTCACTTTATACTAATCTAGATACAAAATACCCTTAAGATAGTGATTTAGAATTGGCTAACTAATCATATTAGTTATGGATATATTTCAAAACATAGCTTTAAAAGGTTTACTAAGGTCATTGAAGACTTGAGGGGTGAGTTTCCTTCATGAAGGAGGAGTTTTCAAAGGTAGTGGTTGTTGTGTTTGTAGATTTGGTCTAGGTCTATTGTGAAGGCTACTTTTTTTGAATGGGTTGTTGGTGGGGAGTAGGCTATATTTGCAACATAAGCTGGGTAGATGGTGTTTACACTATTTGGACATGATGTGACTAAATTAATCCATTTATAATAAAATTCTTATTATGGTTGAATTTCTTGGATTTCTCATAGTTACTAACCTAGGCTGGTGCCAGTGGTTGCACTTAGACTTGGTTATGAATCTAAATTTGGTTTGTTCTTTAGTTTTGGTTCTAATTTTGGTTTGATGAGGTTAAATTGATAATCCATCTATTAATAAGGGATTTTTTTATAAGTAAAACTTTATTGATGATCTCTTTGAAAGTATACACACACTAAATCTCCAGATGATAGGATACCTCATTGTGTAAATTTTTAGTAAACACAATGGCCAATTATTTATCTGGTAAGCTATGGGTGAAATGACTAGCAAACACTCTCCATCTCTATAAATAGCTTAAAATTATTTCACAAACTTTTTTTTAGATTGAGTCAAATCTACCAATAAAATATCATATTCAAGATTATAGGATAAATGTTACACAAATTTGTTTGAGAGATCATCAAAATTAGATATCGAGTTGTTTGGAAATTTGAGGAACCATTATAGAGCCTATATTGTTAGACTTTGGGGAAATAAGAGGAGTAGGTAAATATTTATATAAGCCACTGGCTAGCAATCAATAAATAATTCTATGAAATGGGCCTTAGGATCTCCTTTACCATTGTATTTATCAAATTTTAATGGTTAATAACCTAGAATAAATGGTGTTCAAAGATACTCCATGTTGAATGGGTATGAACACACATATAACTTAAATTTCTTGGTCTGCTTACTTGATTAAATGGTGGTAATCACATCCTTCATTTTCTAAAATGGGCCAATAAAGTGGTTAGAACATTTGGCTAAGGTGGTGTATAGGTGGTCAAAGGTTGACTACCTTGACCAGGGTATAATGGAGACATGGTTTGTTATGGAATGTTGGTTTGATGTGTGAAATGGTCAAGAATACACATTTATAGATTGGGATGTGATTATTGAATTTGCATGCATTATTGTGATATATTTTGTTTTAGATTTGGTATATGGCCTTGGCTTTGATGGAATTGGGGATATGATGGAAGAATTTGGATTTGGGGAAAGTACTATGCATGATGAGGTTAAGTAGGGACTTGTTGCCAACTAGTCAGTGTGTACTAAGGCCCTATCTTTGGATCCATGACATGTGCTAAGAAAAAGGCAATTGTTGCCTAATAGGTACTTGTTGGATAGTGGTACCTTTTTTTGTGCAAACACCAATTGTGAACTAGAATTTTTTTAGGTGTTTGGTAGTTGTATTTGAATACTAAACATTCATTTTTTATTATAAGATGTTTATGATTTTAATGGTATATTGGTCTATTACTGTTGAAGTATATTTTCCATTACCTATCAAGGTAGAATATTTGTTTCCCCTATTAAGGTGGCATAGTGTTCTGCCTCTACTGTGGCGGTATATTAGATTGTGATTATTGTTGTGGAATGTTAGTCATCAAATATTGAGGTGGAGTAGCATTCATCACTTATTTTTTATCAAAGCATAGTTGGCACTTGATTACTTAATCCCTATGATTGTATGCTTGAAGAAGTAACTAGTTGAGGATTAGAGGTAACTTGTTATGGTTGGGATGTAGGGGTTCCTTCCCCATGATGTTGTGAACCAATCATGGTATTACCTAAAGGTACTTATTTTTGTGGACTATTTGTTGATGTAGTTAAACCACTTTGGCTTAGATTGGAAGACACTTATGTGTTATCTACCATGTTTAGCACATTGTTTTGCATAGAAGCCACAATCACCTCTTTAATAGATGGGACATTGTACATGTCACCGATTGAAGTGCTTTGTGAAAATGGGTATATACCCAAATTATCTTGATCTTGTCAACTCAATTAATACTCTTGTTAAAGGAGATAACTCTATAAATGGAGCATTTGACATCCTCATGGCATTAAAGTTTCATGATAGATTTAAATAGATTTGATGTGATTGTTGCATTTATATAAAGTGGTCCTCCATGTGGCCCTTTCCTTTTAAAAACATATTTGGGTCTTGATATGACATCAACATGAGAGATTGAGGATAGGAATATTCAATGGTTTGGGTATAAGGTATGTTGAGAGGCACTCTAAATAAATTAAGAAAATTTTCATGGGAAATTTTGATAGAAACTTGGCCCCTACTATGCATATCTAACTAAAACCTCATCCTTGTTTTCAATAAATTGATGATAAAAAAATAAGGATCATATGTTGATGTCATAGTAACATAATACAGTTGTTCAACTTATTCTTTAACTAATGGTACACTAGCAAGATATTGCATAGTTTGCCCTTGGTTTTGATTTGAATATTAATGTGTGTTAACTAAAAAATGGACTAATGAATATTGAATTTGTTCCCCAGATTAAGCAGTGTAAAGAGGATAAAGATCTATCTGACAAACCACATAATCACTGTAGGGGTCTGGATCAAAGTTATCATTCATGACTACATTATCATAACCTTGATTGTACATGGATCCAATATGAGTGTAATAAGACATATCCAAATCAATGACTAACATTATATGAAGATAGGTCTAGAGTTATACAAACTCTTAAAAACAAATTCAAAAAGATAAATGGTCCAAACTTGGTCTAAAACTTGGTCTAGGGACTAGAGTTGTCTCTCTAAAAATGGTCAATGAAAAACTTTGTCTAAAACTATCTAACATCAAATGTCAAATGTTTTAGATAAATGGTCAAATGGATGAATAACTTAAATTCAAAACTTAGGTAAAAAATGTTTCAAACAATTTCAATCTTGGTATATAACTTAAAAAGGTTGCTAGGTATTTGGAAACAAGGCACAAATCTAGGTTCAAAATAACTATGTCTAAAATAAAATACTAAGATGCTAAGAATCTTGAAAACACAACACAAGAGCTAGACTTGAATAAAAAACTAGGTCTAAGATAAACATGTATTTTCTAGGTCTTTTGGGAACAAGGCACAATAGCTATACTTGAAAGATCACAAAAGGGAATTTTCTAGGTCTTTTGGAAACAAGGCACAAAAGCTAGACTTAGCACAAACTAGGTCTAAAAGGTGGGATATTTAATCTAAAAAAATTAAATGACTCAAACTAGGCATTTGGATTTAAACACACACTTGATAATTGGGAAAAATACATTGGACCTTAGGAACATGTAATATAGACTACTTCCTAAACTTAGGCACAAAAATAGTCTTTAAGTCAATCAAGGAATTAGTCTAAGTTGCACAATCCAAAAGTGAAATATCAATGTCTAAGCCAAAATTATATGAGTTATATGCCTAAATAAATTGATGTTTGAATATAAACTTATAAAAACTAATTTCAAACTCAATTTATAAGTTTAGGTTCTTCAAATGGATAACAAACTAGACCAAAATAACAACATAATAATACTAGGCATCTAGACTGAAAAGGCACATGTGGTTTCAAAATTATGAGTGGACACAAGGAAACAAGTATTTGAAATAATGAGAGTATAATAATGATGAAATAATTCTATAAAGGTATAGAAAAAGGTTTTTTTTATAAAATCTAAAGCAAAATAATTAGAATGAAATGGGCAGTGTAATGACACTCCTTTCAACCAAGTGACACACACAAAAGTTTTGACAAATGGATAAGGCAAATCATGGTTTTAAATAGATGAAATAAAACCTATTTAAGTGAAAGAGTGATGTGAAACATGTCAAATTTTGGACATGGTATGAAAAATAAACATTTTTGACTCAATACCATGCAAGTAAAAATGAAAAGCAACATAAACACCTAAGTGTAATGTTTTAATCCTAAAACTAACAAGGTAGCTTCGTACTCTTAAATTTAGTATATATACTTACTCTTGATAGGGATTTGAGTTGTTAATCTAAAATTAAATGCTCATTAAAATTAGGGTTTTTATGCCTCCTCTTCTCTCAAAAGTTCATACAATGACATGGAACTTTGATCTACTTGTCCTCCATTGATAGTATGTCCACAGTAAGTGGGGTTATCTGAGCTATCACTTTTAATTTGTTTCTAAATGGTCCCATATGTGTAGTTAACACTAGGGAACACCAATTCATTTAGATACATGTTAACTATAATTTTATGAAAATGTCTTGTCTTTTTCATAACCATTACATCCATCAATTACTCAATGTAGTGAAATGTTTAAGTTAATCATACATTCTGAGGTAGTCTCTTACTATTAACTCAATTTGTATACCCATACCATGAAATGGGGCTGAATTTATGTTGAGATATGAATTCTTAGGTAATAAATTCCCTAGAGAACCTATGGGGAGGTGATGCACTCCCATATACAAGCCAAATTGCATGAAATATAAATAAAAATGGAAGGAGTTTAGGGTCATTTTAGGGTCACCCAAATCACTTGTATTTTGGGGAGGGATTTAGTGAATTTATTTACACATTTTTGGACAAAATATAAAAATGAAATAAGTGAGTATTTTTGATCACCCAAGATCCCTAAAGGGGATAAGGGGAGAACATACATGCAACACTCATCTTGCTACACAAACACTCAACAATAAACATAAAAATGAAAACTCTTATGACTATTTAACTAAAGTGTGAGTTCATTTTTATAGCACCGAATTTAATATGTAATGAATTTTATCCCCTTGGCATTGTGTTGAAAACTTAAATAAAATTAAAAATAACTCAAGTAAAATATTTTAAAGTACCAAATTTAAATGTGAGTTTTAAAACTTAGACTATTTAAAACTATATTTTATTGGTGTTTGGGTCATGCTAAAGATGTTAGGGGGAAATTGTGCTTAGAATAAAAATGTAAGTGGGCAAATGGATTTTAAAATTTAGCTTTCAAGTTTTAAATTTTTTTTTCACACAGTGTAAAACCATAGAAACACTAAACAATACCATGACTTTTCCTAAAAAATGCAACTATTAGCACAAAACTGTAACTCCCTGTAGAGGATAAAGTTAGTTTAAATTCACAAATATTAAATCAATATCACATAAATTAACACAATACTACCATTCTTAAGTCTAAACTACAATTTATCCTATAACATAAAATAATTAGTGGAAACCTACAATGGTTAAGGTAATATCACAATAGTCAAGGAAAAATTGCTACTTATAATGTAATATCACTACTTATCATAAAATAAAATGAATTGTCAAATTTATATCTCTACTTAACATGAAATAACATGAATCTTAGTGCAACATAAAATGTTTAGTGCAAAACTGTGATGGTTAAGGCAATAGTGCAATAGTTTGTGCAATATCACAATACTTAAGGTAATACCATGACTACAAAGTTGTGATATTGTGAAATATCACAATTAATTAGTTTAATAACATAATTATAGAAATCAAAATCATAAATCCATATAAAAAAAAATCATTTTTTTATAAAACATCTTTGAGCCTCTAATTTCCACTTTTTTTAATCAGTAGTTTGGATTTTGACATGAAAATTGTTAGGAGGATGTCCTAAAATGCCTTGGGAAATTTTTTTTGGGGTGGAGGTCCCATTAGGCATACCATAATTTGAAAAATGAATACATAGAGGGGAGGTTAGTATAGTTCTAATAAAAAAATCAAAATAACACACTAAACACTTGACACCTCTAGCCTAGACACTAGGGGAGAATAGGTAAGCATACAAGTGAAAACACAACTAGAACATAAAATAATCATTATTTTACCTTCCTTGGAGCTCCAAAAGTCTTTTTGAATTGTATTTTTAAGTTTTGTGCATCAATAAGTCGTTATCAATGAATCTCTATTTGCTCCTTCTCTCCTTGGCACCTTAGCTTGGTTGGTTGGCTTATGAATTTGGCATGGTAACATTACTTAAAAGGTTTTATTGCATCTATTTGAGAATAATAACTTTAAACCAAAAGATATTATTTATCAATATATATGACCTTGTATTTATATCCTCAAAAGTTAATTCTCACCCAAGGTGAGTTAAAGTTGATTTTAAACATGGAATGAGTTCAAACTAACCTTAGGTAAGTTGAGGCTAACTCTAGTTGAGTTAAAAGTTATCATGTAATTATGATTTTCAATTAATAATAATGGATCTCAAATTAGATATTTTGGAAGAGTATGACAAATCATAAAGGCAATGATGAACAAGCTTGATATTTTGAATTTTAGAATTTATATTTTTGGATATTCATTAATTGCAAATGGATTAATTAGTTAATCATTTAATCTAGTTTGACTAGTTGATTTATTTTGATTAAAATTTTATCTCTTTTAAGATTTGATCAAGTGACCCACTTAATGAGTCCATAGGCCAAACTACCAATTGTTAGGTTGTAAGGTGACTAAGGATGAATCAATGAGTGATTATTATTACGTATCGTAGAATACCCCAAATAGAGATGCCTCAACATGATTTTGAATATTTAAGAATAGTGTACAGCTAAAATTGGGTTGTTTAGTGATTCTTATGCTTAAGTTATAATGTTTGGTATAAATCAATCTGAAGTCTAGTTAGAAGCCAGTTATGGCTAGAATGGGGTGTCTACAGTTTCCCCTATTATGCTCTTTTGAAGACTCTATGGCAGCATTCAAAGGGAAAAACAAAGTTTTTGTCACACATCAATCTCTAATTTTTCTATTTAAGTTTGATCTCTAGATAGGAACAAAAAGTTGAAGCTAAACCTAGTTTCATGCTTTATGGAAAAGAAAGGGAAGAAAAGGTCTAAAGGGGCCTGTGTGAATGGTATTACTGATGGAACTAAAAATTCTAAAGTGGACAGGCCTAGAAAAAATATGATCTTGGACCCTGATTATTTGGAGGAGCTAGCAAAAGAATTAGCTAGGTCCCCAAAGAATGATGATCCTCTAGTCATCCTCTCTGATCTGAGCTCTCTAGAGGCTCCTAATTAGGTTATTTCTATTTCAATTGAGGGTTCCTCAGTGGATCCAACTCTTGATGATTATGATTAGCTCGAAGGTAATTCACCTAAGGATAAACTATGCACAATTGAATTAAGCCTCAAAAATAAAGTTATGGAGATCCAAATGATAAGGAAAGAGTTAGAATAAATTTGATGGGCCATATTCATGAGATTTAGTTTGGGGGATAAGGAAGGGTGAATTTTTTCTTCAAACACCCCTCTCAATAAAAAATGGAAAACCCATTTGACTCATAGTCACTAGCTCTCCCTGGGGGTTGATTGGATTTTCGTGCATCTTGCCTACTGAATCCTAAAATCACTACCTCCCCTTCTAGTGTCAAGGGATCTAAATCTACTAATAAAGATGGACCTAAGTCTAAGAATCAAAGAAAATAGGGTAAAGTTCCTTGATAGGTTTCTAGGGGCATTTTTGTTTTTTCCCTAACAAGTCTATTTTGGTAGTTTTTTGGTTTGATCTTTTATTTTGTGCTCTACTTGTTTTATATTATAGGTTTCTTTTTGACTAGGTAGAAGTTTCCTCTATTTATTTTTGTTGTATCCTCTTAGAGACATAGGCCTCTTGATGTGCAATGTTCTGGATTACACACCAGTCAAAGGTGGGGTTATCTAATTCAAAACATATAAAATATGCAAAACATGAGTTTGGAAGAGAAACTACTAAAATGGATTTTTTAAAATCACAATAACTAGTTTAAAAGATTATATATTTTAAAATTGGCCCACAATAGGAATCATATTTTCCAATTGAGTTTTGAGATTTTTGAGCTTGGGATTAATAGTGATGAATTTTATTAAGTAACCAAATTGACAAGCATAACAAGAAGATGGGAAACATACCAACAGAAAGAGTAGTGGGTTAGGCTTAGGTGCCACATCCCATGACACTCTTCCGCATTAGGACCTTCTCAAAAGAGGAGGATAGAGTTTTAATACCACTAATACATTCATTTTTTCTATATTTTTTGAGATTTTTGACTCACTTTCCCTCTACGAAGGTGGATTTACTAGAGCCATGATTATACAAACTCAACATTTATTATGATATATGTATGGAGATATTCTTATTTATTTCAGTGACTTGCCATAAAGTATTGTGTTTAATTTTATGTATACTATTTGAATTTATGTACTTTAAATGAATAGGCATGTGATGATATATCATGTATCTTTTATATATTTGATAATGCTATGAAAAATGATTATATATGTAAAATGTGAAAATAAAATGTATGAAAATGATGTAATGTGATGGATATGTATAAAACCAAGATGCACTAATACCTATTTTTAAAGTGATAATCAAGTTATTTTATTTACATAACATATGACTTTGAGTTTTTAGCAATGGAAAGAAATGGAAAAGTAGGATATACATGAGATGGTAAAATGAAAACTATATATGAAAAATTTGTACAAAAAAGGAAGATAAATTAATCCTTATGAACAAAGGGGGAAATTAACTTCTTACTAAACTTTAAAATAATAACTATGTTGGCTTCATTTATAGGTAACTAACCCTGACATAATTGGTAAATGGGATAAAGTTACCCTTTTTAGCATAAACATGTAAACAAGCCTTATGAAGAACTCTTATTTGGACACTTTATAATTTGACATTGATTTTACATTTAATTTTTTATTTCTTTGCTACCCCCCCATACTTACTCTCAAGTGACTAAGAAGACACATGGGCTCATTACCAAAGAATAGTCTGTAGGTGAGTAAGGGCATCTCTACCCAGTGTTAACCCCACACAATTAGTAAGATGTGAGGGCTCAAAACTAGAGGTTAGTGAAGGGAAAGAGATGTGAGATTTGAATTTTGTTTGCATAAAATTTTGATTTTAAAAGAAGTGTTTTTATTTCTATTTATCATATTTTTTTCAAGGCCCCTACCCTCAAATCCTGTCCCCATGCAAATGGTAATATGCGAGGGCTAAATACCAAAGACCAAGATAGGTGAGAAAGATCACTTATTTTTGGGCATGATAATGTATTTTGCTTAGAGGGGACCATAAGAGGAGATTATAAAAAATGAAAAATGTAATGCAATGATGGAAATGTGAATTCAATGACTAAATGTAAAATTTATTGAGATGTAAAGAGTTCAAAGACTCACCAAACTCCTTGACTTATAGAGTGCTTAACTGATAGGCTACATTCTTAAGATCTCTAGTCACTAAATAGGGACCTAACCGATTAGGTATAAATTTTTTACCTTATCCTTTATTTTAATCTATTTGTTTGTCGAGTCTTAGGACAAGGTATCCTACTTATATTGGGTGTTTTCACACATATATGTGAATCTCAAAATACTATTGATAAAGCATGATTAATTATGTTTGTCTTGTCATAGTTTTTAAACAAGGGAAGACATAATATTATGATCACTAAGTGAGCTATTTTATACAATATCATTCCTGTATAGGAGGCTTATGAACATATTTGTGTAACTCAAAATAATGATGATAAGACATGATTGACTTTGTTTTTCCCATTTTATTTCTTGGGGAAGTTTTTGAAAACTTAGTGAATAAATCTCTATGGTCTTCATTTTTTATAGGAGGGAGAAAAAACCCAACATGATAATTTTGGGTAGTTACTAGAATCAATGTTGATTTATATACTTCCTATGATTACTATAAGAATCATTTACTTAAGTAGTGGAATGGATGGGTAAGGATGAATGGTTTTGTTGTATAATCTAAAGTTTAAACTACAATCTAAGCAACAACTTGCTCTTACATGATGGGGCATGTTTTGATTGTACTGAATATATGGATAATTAGTCTAGTTTAGGGGATTATTGTCATGCCCCAAGAGATATATCATTCCAATGTAGAAAGTGGGATCAAGAGCCTCTATAATAAGAGGTGTTTAAGGAATATAAGTATCAATTCAATATGCTCAAAAGGAAGCTTAACGAGTTCCTATTATTAAGGATATTAATGATTTCAGTCATATACATGGTCAAGATGGCTATATCATTAAATTATCATCACCAATTAACTTTTATGTTGTTAATAATTCCCTTTTTAATCTTGTATTTAAAAATATCTTTAGGAAGCTCTACCCCTTTCTTCAAGATAAATACATCACACTGTGGGGATAGAGCTTACTAACAGTGTGATGAAATCCCCACATTTGTTTGGAGAGTAGTTGGTTTCCCCATAACCAATATTTTTTAAGAATGAAAAGGGGAATATGTTCATAACTATTCCATCATAAACCATAACTCATTTTACATAGTTTTTATACATATAGACTTGTATTAATTATAATGGATCCACCCTCTTAGCCATCTCAAAGTTAGGAGGGAGAATCCTGAGGTCAAATAAACAACCAACATCTCTAAATATATACCCTAGAGAAAAAATGTCAAGCTCAATATGGATGATCTAGGCTTGAGGTGGAGGAGTCACACTAAATAAGTGCCCCAACCCTAGGGAATCAAGAAATGTTGAATGGTTGATAGGGGAATTATTGAATAGATCAAGAAATGAGATGTGGGATAATGTCTTCATAAGGTCTATGACTAAATCGTATTTTCACATAGGTTTTAGGATGATGTCATCATCAAGGACATTTTAAAGGTGATGAGTTGTAGGTTAATATTCTCTTGTGAGAATGATAATGAGTGATACTATTGGCTTATTCTTTTATTTATAACTCCACAACCCCTATCATCATAGTGTTCCCTTGGGGTCTTAATTGGGGAGACATATTTGGGTTGGCTAAGTTAGAATTAGAAGTTTTAGCATCATTAGTTTCAACCAAGAGAGATTGGTTAGGTTGGTTACATTGTGGCTAGTTATGGATAGTGGGATGTTGATGGCTCTTGAAGGGGTTTTGATAGATGCCCAAATTAAATTTTTTATTTCAAAATGAAAAATTGATAAATATTGATGGTTTTCATTGTAATTCCATAAGAATATGTTTAAAAATGTTTGTCACTGGTCCTTGAGGAATATTTGGATGAACTTATTATATTCACTAAAAGTACACATGTCATCTCCAGTGACTATTTCAAAAAGGTAGTAGAGACTGGGATCATAATCCCAAGAAATTTTATTTTGTCCTTGTGATTGAAACCTTGTTGGTTGGCATTTTTATATAAGTGTTGGTTTTGACTAGATCAGTGTTTTAAAATTGATTTAAAAATTTGCCTTGGCTTTGGTTTTGACATTCGGTGTTACGAGGTAAAGGGTGGTTTAAGTCAACTTCATGAACAATGGGTGGATGATTATGGTTCCTTACACATTTATTTTTGTTGTTTGTATTGTTCTTATTATTCAAGGGTTGAGATGGGTTATTGTTAACTGGATTCAATCTTTTGGGTTTGATTTATGATGCCATATGTAGTGGTGTTTTACTTTCTATTGAGAACATGGGACCTTGATTGTTGGGGTTATTCTGAGTTAAATTTGATAACCTCCTTTATTATGATTTGGGATAATTACATTACAATTGGTCCAATAGATTCTATGACCACTATTAATGGCCACTTCATCAATGCTACATTATGGTATTTTTTTACATCTTCTCTCATGTCCTTATTAAGGGAGTGTAATAAGAGATTAGATAGTTTCATTTTATCCATGTGTGGTGTGGTACTATAATAATATATGACTTACCATTGTTTCATAATTAAATAAGTAACTAATTAATTGTATTCTTCCTTGATGTGTAAAAATTATTGTATAACAATTTTGAGGATTTTTTTAATATTAAAGGATTTGAAAAACTCAAATATGAGTTGGTGAAAGGAATGTATAAACCTCTCAAGGAAGTGATAATACCAATCAAGGGAAATTATTTCAAGGATTTTGGGAAAAAATTTCACTGCTACTCCATCTTAAGATAAAAGCTCTTAAAAAATAGTAATATATGCCTTGACATGTGCATTGGGATCTCTTTCCTTTTAAATTTAGGGAGGTTTGGTAGGAGACTTGGTAGAATAACTCATCGTATATTGTGATCTAAGGGCTATGTCAAGTATTCAATATAGGTCCCCATAGTATTGAATTCCACTAAAGGCATAGTAGGAAGGGCTTGAATAGGAGGATTTGGATATGAAGTGTGTGCAATACCATTCAGAAGAAAAAGAGGTTGATAAGGTGGGGTATAGTAAGCTAGATAATAATTTTTTTGGTTGGGTGGAATTAAAATACATGTGCTAGTAGGGTGGAAGAGAATTAGATGAAGGAGCATGATGTAGCATTTAAAAAGGGGGATTATATGAGATTGGTGGCCACATAAGTTAGAGGAACATGAGATGGTGGTGTGTTAGTCACCACATTACTAGGAGGAGTGTTGACCACTACAATGTTAGGAGGGGTGTATGTATAGCCATTTACAATAGGATTGTAAGAAGGAGGTTGGTATGATGGAGGAATGTTTGAAACAATGTGGTTGGGGACACCATGAGTAAGGATGTCCCCATGACATTGTTTTGAGGCATAATTGATGATAGTTAAGCTAAATGGATATATAAGTGGCCGATAAGTTATCACTTGAATAGGGATAAGGAAATAATGACCCTAGTTAGGAGGATTAGTGGTCATCCCTTTATTCAAAGAGGCTTGGTTACTTTATAAATCATGAATGTGACCCAATAAGGTTGAGATAAGTTCATTTAGGGAAGAATGAATTTTGGTTCTTGTGACCTCATTAATATAAACATTAGTGGTTATTTTTTGATGACCACTAATGGATTGATTCAAGTTAGAGGCCTATAGAGGAGTCATTTGGTGTTTCTCCTATAGTTTGATGATGTTTTTATTAATGGGATGAGGGTTCAAAGGAACTTGTAATATACTTATTACATATTCTAATTTTTTTTTTAATCAATATATTGATCTTTCACTACACTTTTGGCATCTAGGATTTGTAGGCTAACTATTGGTCTTGTTACAATGTGAGTGTTGATTCCACTCTCATCAGTGAATTACATGTTGTTCAAGTCAAGGTGATTACTAGAAATTTTGATGGATCCTATAACTCATGGATAAATTTTTTTAATCTATTTTGTGATTTAAAATGGTTTTTTTGATATTGGGCTTCCATGTTTTATGAAGGATTTTTATTGTTCCAAATATGTAGGGAAGATTCACCACTAGGTTGAAGGATCCTCCTATAGGTTTAAAAGTCTATGGTTATTTAAAATATGTCCTAACCAAACATATTCAAGGAGTATTTAAATACCCTTACGATATGAATAAAATTAAGGAAAGTGGATAAATGGAATAAATAATAATACACAAAATATTAAGCCTCTCAAGTTAGGTTCACCAAAATATGTACACATAGAAAATAACATGCCAACCTATCCACTTGAATTATCAAGGTCTAGATGAGACAAATGACATAATGAATTATTGTAAGGGTATCCTAATGAGATATTATGAGGCTATAATTGAAGACAATGAAATAGGATAAGGAGGGTTTAGATTTGGATATTATTTACTCGGCAAGTTGGAATGTCGATAGGTCCCATAATCTTGGTTGTGGGCCAAAATTGATCATATAGGTTTATGAGATGGATGATAATAAGGTTTAAATGATATGTGGAGATAAAGAGTTGAATTATAATATTATAATCAATATCAATATAAATAGGATTGGCTAGAATGTGAGTTGGCACCTTGGGAAAAGAACTTGCTCTAGGGGATATGGACACTCAGGAAGTATCATCCAATAATAAAGTGAGGTTGGTTGAAAATGCCTTAAGCATATATCTTGTTTTTAATGTGTTTTATGGATACTAATTACTATTTTTAAATGTGTGATCAATATTTTGTTCTTGTTCTTGTTTTAACAAGGCTTTATGTGGAAATTATTTTCAAACTAGCACATATTTCAACTAGATTTTTGCAAATAAAATGAAATTGAATTGCTTGCTAAAATGAAAGTGATTTACAATTATTAAAATAAATTTGAAATTAAATGATATTATTTTATTATTATTTTTAATTATATTTTGATGCATGCAATACTAAAACTTAAATCTAGATGAAGAGTGTAAGTGTTGGTTTATATCCTTTTTTAGATGCGAGATCTACATACAAGTTGAATGATTTTTTTTTGTATTTTAAAATTATGGATGAATTAAAATATTAAAAAATTAAGTATTTTATAACATTAAAAAAAAAATTATATCCAAACCCTATGGAGTATAACTTCCAAGTATCTATAAATTCTTTTGTGTGTGCAAGTTAAAAACTAGTTCTTGATGTTTTAAATGATTATTTTATAAGCTTCAATGATTTAGAATGTAATGAAAGTAATATCAAAGTTATTATTTTCATATTTTATAAAAAATATTTTATTATACAAATGAATAAAATCAAATTTAATATGCAAGCTTTGTTTTACCTAGGTTTTCTAGTTTTTTCCGTGTGTGTGTGTGTGTGTGTGTGTGTGACTCAGTGAGTGTGAGTGTGAATGTAAAAATTATTTATAATAATGAAAATAAATTGTTTTTAAAAATAAAATTTATTTTTTATTATAATTTAAATTGGTTTTTTATGCTAACTACGTGCTTTGAAATATTCTAACATGAAAATGTAAATAATGAAAATCTAAGCCATGTTTTTGGTGAAAAAGGAAGAAAAGAGAAGAGTTATTTTGAATAAATTTTAATTTTTTTGAATTTAAATTATAATATAATAACCAAATAAAAAAATTAACTAAGTTAATATAATAATTAAAATTGAAAATGAAAATACTCAACTTGATCAATGGTAATGACTGAGCGAAGGCAAATATTTATTGTAGTAAATAAGCTATCCTTAGGTATGCTAGGTCTTTGATTTCTTAATTAGGACCCTTGGAAATCTCAAAAAAAATGATGAAATGAAAATAATAAAATAAAAACACAATATTTTAAAAGGAGATCAACTAAATAATGGTTGGACTAATTCATAGATAACAAAGAACTAGTTGCTGATTTATATGAATTCTCCTCTCCAAAAATTATGTCGACTGATTGAAAAGATGAAAAAATATGGAAAAAACTTAACTGAAATTGGGTGGGTTTAGGTTATAATGAGATTTAAATGACAATCTTTAATGGAAAATTTGGGATCCAAAATTCATAAAAAAATGGATATATTTATAGAGCAAGAAATTAGGTTGTAATGGTGAGTTTAACTAGTGGTTAACTCAAAGATCAAATTGGGATGAATAAGGACTAATAAAAGAGGATTATAAGTGATATATTCTATCATTAAGGTTATAAAAAATAAAATAAATGAATAAATTCAAAGGAATCATGTAAAAATGTGTGAAAACTCAAGTTATGGATGCCAAAACTAGAAGATGGGAAAATTGGGATGTAATCACCATAGTTTTTAGGTGACAGAGATTAAACACGAAATTAAAATGAAGAACATATATAGAGATTAAAATAACCTCAAAGGTTTAATAAACCACCATGATAATTTATGAAATAATTGTAAATATGAATAAACCATTGCAGTAGATTGAGGCACGAATGGGTGGTTTTGTAACTTGAAGTGATAGTTTTGTCACCAAAGAAGAAACTAAATCGCTAAGGCCAAAAATGACTCAACAATGAAAATTTTAAGGTTTATAAAGATAATACTAGGAGTAGGGGGTAAGAATATCATAGTTAACCAAGATGAAGTGTATTTTGGAGATCATTGCATCATTATCAGATTTGTTTTATAAATTTTACACAATGTAATTTTAGGTGCATATAATGTCACTCTAAGTATCAAAAAATGGTAACAAGGTGTAAAATAGCTATCATTGTAAAAAAGTAAAATATGTCTAGGATGGGCTCAAATAACCATCATATCATGTGCAAGAGTATGTAGTGGTAAAATAGGTGTTGTAATAAGAGGTTGAAAATCAATCTTATTATTTAGATGGATATTGTCATAGATCATGAAAGTGAAACTATATGAATCAAAGCTTTAAGAGATATTACACTATATGATGGTGTCAAAATATCAAATAAAATAGGTACCATATAATATGGTGCTAATATAGAAATAAGGATCACATGAGGCTGGATGATTAACTCCTTTCAGGTCACACTATATGGTTACATCTCATAAGTTGTTTTTTATTGGAATGTATCTCATTATTCTGAAAAAACTTGAGATAATGGTGTAGTGTATAAGGTATCAATATAATTATATTAATCTAAGGGAATGCAAGTAATATATTATAATTCATGTATTTGATACCACATAGAACCAAACTAGAAAGGTTTATAGATTGACAAAAATTGGTAGGGTAATACCACCTAGGGTGTGCATGCATAACCCTTTTAACTTCAAAGTACAATAGTTATAACAAGTAAATATATCCTTGAATAGATATGAATGTCATAAATAAGATTTTTTCTATAATATTTGTCAATCATAATGCCATGTGTGATATAAGGATGGTATTAAAAAAAACCATATATGTATAAAATGACTATTTTTTTATTCATCGTTATGTATATCATCGTCATATATTATGATAAAAGGTGATACCATTTGAGAGCTCAAATCCACGTCAATAATGTTGTCAATCTCATGATTAGGTTGAATAGTTGAATGATGTATAGATGTTATCATATGAACATTATTTTGATTTTGATCATAGTGATTCAATAATAGACTATTAAATATTTTTAAGTATTATTTGGGTGTTATTATATATTCATTCAATTTAGAATCATGCCAATTAATAGGATAGTGTTATTAATTATATCTTGAATCTTATGTTGTAGTTTTTAACATTGAATAGTTGTAAGTGTTGAAGCTTGATGGTAGTCATAAAATTAGTTAAAATCATTACATTCATGAAATTATTGAGTTCTATATAATTGATATGGATATGGTAAAGTAATTTTATTACATTTGAGTAAGTGATTAAGTATCTTGTGAGGTGTGTTTGGTAATGTCATAAATTATTGCTTGAGCATAGAAGTAGGAAATGCAAACCTACCTTTTAGCTGTAAAATTGTGTTAACTATCTTAGTCTTATTCTTAGCTTAAAAATTAGGAACATCATTAATCTTGGTTTGAACATTATCTTTCTCTTATATTTGGATGTAGTATATGTAGAAATTATAGATGGATAATTAACATATTGACATCCATAATTTTAATCTCACTCTTGTGTGGTGCATGGAAAATCTCATCAAAAGATCCATATACATTAAACATAACTTTATATTTTATTGATTTTATAAAACTATTCAAGAATATATTTATGAGATTGTTATTAGGGAGTTGATATGACATTTTAAACATGGTACTAAATTTAATCACATAATTTGTAAGGTGTTCTTTAGTTTCTTGTTTGATTTGATAATTTTATGAAAAATTGACCTTTTGACTCATGTTTATAAAAAAATATGCTAAGAAGAGATCAATTAGATCATGTAATCTATGCATAGATCCCATAGGTAGGGCATATAACCAATATAGGGCATATCCTATAAATTTTTTATGAATTCACTTCATCGCAAGTAATATATTGTGTTGAGATATACTATAATATGTAAAAAAAAATTTGATGTGTTGTGATGGGTCTCCATTTCCACTAAATTATGTAAACCTAGGCACTAAAAAAAGGATAAAAGTGATGGGAAATAATTTCCTTAGCCAAATGGTTGTGTAATATTTAATAATATGAAACTACATTGATAGGTCTTATAGATACTTGAGGTGTGTGAAATTTGCATTTTCATGTCATTGAGTTTCTATTATACTGCTAGATCAATAGATGTGCCTCTAGGCATATGATTAACACTGATATGTGTATGTGTAGTAATAGGTAACCTCTTATGAGTATCATTATTTTCATGAGAGGAATTATTGGTGTCATGACTATGTCTATGAGTAAGAGATGTAATATATGAATATGATTGTAGAAGTATATTGGTCATTAGATTGATATAAAGAAGCATATAAGCCTTATGTTACTTAGGTATACTAGTATAAATAAGAGAAATAGCCACACCACTTGATGTAAAATAATAGCATTGATCATGCAAAGGATACTTATTCCTAAGCAATTATTGTGTAAATTTTACTTATTCCATGAACATTCTAAGATTTTAAGGTTTTTTTAATCATAGATATCAAGTTAGGAATGATTTTAACTCAACTTATATAGTAAATTTATATCATCATATGTTTCATTTTTACATCAACATCTGAAGAATGAATAATGGATACTATATCAATAAGAGATTGACATTTAAAACCAAAATCAACCATATAAGCATGGATATCAATAGTAGTATCCAAGTTAATGAAATGGGCACATGAAAGATGAAAACCTAAAATTTAGATTTGAAAATAGAAGATAGAACCCTAGGTAACCTTAAAAGATATGTGTACTCAATGAATAAAGGTGTGTGCACATAATATTGAAGTTGAATGTAATCAAAAATTAAAAATAGGTGAATATAAGATATGGTTTATGAAAAAATTTACTAAAAGATACATATCTAAAAATTAAATTTGAAAAATAAAAAAATCTACCATGAAACCCTAAGGAGGAAACCCTATAAGGTATGATCATTTCAAGGAAGGAAGAGTTCACCCATTGTGTTTTACATAATAGTGACACTAGGTTATAATTACACTAATAAAATGGTAAAAATAAATACACTAAGGATATCTACCATTTAGTAACATAAAACAATAATTCAGATCTACCCTAGTTGCCATAGATTACAAACAAGCATGACTAAAATTTTGAAAAAAAGTAATGGAAAATATGAAAATAAAAATGGGTGGAACTATCACACCTAATGATTGAGTTTGAATTTTATAAGTGGTTATAAAATATATGAAGTTATATCTAACTTTGTGTGTAATTTGATCTTCTCATATGAAAATAAAAAAATAGTGGCTTCTATCTGACCAATTATTCCACCCAGGGAAAAATAAACACTACCTACCTATGAATGATGACTATGTCATGTAATTCATACTATTTATAGATATGTAATTTATAGTATAGGTTTTCCCAGGGATGTTGTATAGACATGTGTTATGCTTCTCAATAATCATGGACAAAATGTCAAAAATGTAGTCTTCATCATCTATTAGCCTATCTTTCCATCAAATCAAAAAAATATTATGGGTCAATAAAAATCAAGGGAGTTGTTGTTACACATCACACACATTGAAATTAGAATACACATACTTGTGTTGTGTAAATGAAAACTTGAGTAAGGGCTTGGACCTCCTCTTCCCTAGGTAAAGATGAAACTATATGCATATTTACTTAATCATTATTTTAGTACAAGAGGGTGATGTCACAATTTTTCAAAGTATCAAGGTGGATGACTCCATTTCAAATGTGCAATATATATGGAAAGGGTTTTTTTAAAGTTAAAGGTGGATTAGGACTTATTTTTTCACACAACTCTTTTTTGATACTTGATACTTAGAGACATGTCTTGGCATAAATTAATATAAATAATATGCTCTAAGACATGATGCATTCTAAGGTTGGCCCTAGATAATATAAATAAGAGAAGATCAAGGTACAAAGAATTTGGTCAGAGGTGAGAGGACCCAAAAAAATGTGGTAGACATAATGTATGGGTCTGACAATTCCAACCAAGACAAAATCAATGATATTGGTGATTATGTCCCAAGAAAAATAAAGATGTGAGGCATGAGAAACATCATATAGATGTGTGAAATTTAGGCTCAAGGATAAATATAAATAATTTAGTGAAGTGTTAGATGTATTTAAAAGTCTTAAGGAGAAAATATAAGTTAATTTGGGGTAGAAGAAGTCCTAGAAACAACCAATTATACAAAAGTGGACTAATAGCAAAAATAAGGAAAAACACTATAGAATGAAGTTTTGTACCAAAACTAGGATTCTATAATTTTGTACAAATTTAATTTCTATGGGTTTTAAAAAAATTAGGGAGTTTCCATGTGGTCAAATCCAAAAAAAAAGTTTAAAGTGATGGGTTTTTAGAAAAGGTAATGATTTTTCATTTCAGGTGATATTTAGCTGATTTGGGGCCTTTTTAGATAACTTTTTTTGAGAATTTTGAAATTTTTTAAGGGAGGGGATAATTACCTATAAAATTTTGAAAAATTATTATTTTTTAAATCACAATTAATTTTTGGCAAGTTTTTAAAGTGCACTAGTTGGTAATGATTCAAGAGGTCCATAAGGGCATCACAAGGATTTTGACAAGTTTTTCAACATTTTTTGGCCAAATATTCCATTTTCATAATTTTCTTTTAGTTTTTTGGTTTTTAAAAAAAATACAAATTTTTTTTTCTTAGTTAATTTTGTTGTAGAGTTTTTTCAAAAAATATAGTGCATGGAAGAGCCACCGAGAAATAAATTTGACCATATTGTAGGTCCTCCCTAATACCAATGGTTTTTTGTACAATGCCTCACCCTATTTGGATAGTCACAACCTATGCCCCATCCTTACACCCATTTCCCCTACTTCACCAATTCCCTAACCTTGATCTTGCACCTTCTATGTAATCCCCTACATCGTGTCATTGTGAATATACCCCTCTACTTGGCCTTCACCCCACACAACCCGTAGACAAAAAACCTACCACCATAGCCAAACTAGTCAACCAAGTCTGCCCAAGGCCACCCAACCTTCCCTTTGACCCCATTTACTCTCATAAGTGGTTATTTTGGCTCCTTTGTATTTTTTAAATGCCATTGGGATTTTTTTCATCTTGTATGCTCTTGAAGGTGGTATGTTTTCACACAGAAGTATTGATAGTGTAAATACTAGAGAGTAGTTTTGGTGCGAAAATAAGTCACACCCCTCACAAATAACACTATTATTTTGTAAGGACATCTTGTTTGAAATTTTTTTAGACTATGCTAACTTTTAATCTTAATGTATTTTTACAAGCCACTTTTTTAGAGTTGGGTTTTCATTTAGTTTCCATAATTATACTCATATTAATTTTATTTTTACAAAATTTAATTTTTTTCCCTATTTTTTCACCTTTTTATACTTATTAAAATATGGCATTATAAAACACAATGTGTAGTAATAAGTAGTTGTATAGGATTTATTTTGTTGTATATACATCGAATTATAAATTTAACTTATTTTGGGAGAGGGACTTTGATATAAGGCTATTTTTTTAACTTTTCTTGTGTGTACTTCTTTGCACACTCATTGTAATTTATGTTTAATAGAAATGCCTATAAATTTACTCCTATGAAAACCTCTATGACATTGTTGATAAAATTAAAATATCTACACCCTAAAAAAAATACTCATGGGAATCAAAAATGATTTTTTTTAAAGAGTAAATGTTTGGTTAGATTCACATAAGGCATATAGCTACAACCTGCATAGGCTTGTAAAAACCTAAATGATATAATAAGTGTGACAAGGCATTTGACATAATTTTCTTGTATGTTTCTCTTAGGCTATATTTCCATATGGTAAAATTGATTTAATTAGGGGTAATCAACTAGAGTCAAAACCTATTACTCTCAATATCATTAATTCTAATAACATTTAGGACTAAACATCTCAAATCAACTCTTTAAAAATTCAACTCTATTGTAATATCAAAAAATATGATGAGTAATTTATCCTAGAGGTCTGATCCAAATTAGATGAGACATATTTAGTTTTGGTCTCCACTTTCCATTCAAATTGAAATTACTAGGGTGCCACTTTCACAATTCCCACATTTTATGAGTTTGTATAAAGATTAACTCGTGAGCATGATAAACTCATTCACATGGGACTCATTCTAAAATATGTCAATGCTCATATATTTTTTGTAAATCAATGAAAATCTATTTGAGTATTGATAAAATAATAGAATCAAGGTCATAAAAGACAACCACATAGGAAATATTATTCTACTTATAATGCTTCCAAAAAAAATAATTACTAGGTGATAATGCGTAAACTTCTAGAGAAAATAGACATATAAAATATAAATGTTTTTAATTTTAATTTTTTTTAATGAAGAATCATAAAAGTAGTGTTCCATTTGTTTCTTTTGATTTTGGAAAGGGGAAGGAAAAATACATTTTAATGAAATTTTATAATCATCATCTGATCTTAAAAGGGTAATTGATTATAGAACAACCCACCACATGATCAAATATGTAGATTGTTTTTCTTCTCTTTATATTTTTACCACATAAAAAACATTTGTTAGTGACTCTTCCTTTTTGAATATTTAGGGATAAGGGTTTGTTGATATATTGGATGGAGATATCACTAATTTTTTCTACGTATATTATCTATCATTTTTTTTTTTCAATTTATCAAATAAATAAAGTAGGAAAGATAATTGAGATCACACCTAACTCAAACATAATTTGAGAATACAATGGTCCTTCTTAGATCATGGCATTGAAAAAGAGACCACCATGTATATTGTATAATTTTTCTCCTTTTTCCTCGATTTTCATTCCCATGTATTACTTTATCACATGGAAAATTAAATTAAGTTTTCTCATGGGGGGTTTGATCACTTAAATGGCCACTATCTTGAACACTTCATCAACATAGTATGGTTAGTAACTTATCTTCCATTATTTTTAATGATGGTATTTGTTTAGGGTGTATTATTAGAAAATATATTAATGAAAACTATGTGAAAGGTGAAGCATGGAGAGATTAATAATTTATTTAAATTTTGTACATAATAATAGTAATGGATCTTTTCCACCAATTTATTTTGATTAGGCTCATTTTGTGATCATATCCATTGATGCATTTTCAAACTTATACATGCAATTATTTGGATTTGATGTATGGGCTCACATTCCAAAATAAAAATGCAAGGTTATATAATCTTAGATAAATCCATGAATATTTTTAGGATATCATGATGATGTGAAAGGGTACATACTATTACATCAAGACACACATTTACTGATCATTTTGACAAGTGTTCTATTGATGAGTGTTTTCCACATAGCACATCATTTCTTCCTACTTCTTCCATTTTTGAAATGGATTATAATTTTGGAAATGATTATGAGGATGACATGGCTTGGAATGATGAGGACTCTTCTCCTTTACCATCTTATCTTACACCTTAGTCTCTTGTTTGATAGGTTCATAAGACATAAGTTTCAATTTGTTCTCTATTTAGTGATCTTGTTGACACTTAGCATACCCAAGTAGATTATAGAGAGTTTACACATACATTTATCACCACAAATTATGATTATTAGTATTTTAGTAAGGCTAGTGGCACTTCAAATTGGGACTTAACCATGGAACAATGAGTATAGTTATCTTATGAATACTTAAGCTTTGGATTTAGTACCTATTTTGAGAGGAAGAAACTTGGTTCATTTTAGATGGATTTATTAAATGAAATATGCATTAGATGGTAGTATATAAAAACATATTGCATGAGTAGTCACAAAATGATTATATTAGTGTTGTAGTGAAATTTGGCCATCCAAATTTCATTATCCCATTTTTATATTCTCCCATCATTTTTAACTTTTGTCTTATTTTCCATAATATTTTATAGGAATCCATAGCCCATTAGACAAGGCAAAATTTTATACTAGCCCACATGGTGTAAATTGTAGATTTGATATAATGGGTTCAATAGGAAATTTATTAGCTTAATTATACCAATTGATTATTTTATAAGTAATCAAAGTTAATTAAAGTCACTAAATGACTATATTATTTTTAGTCATCAAACATATTAATTATTTTTAGAATTAATATTTGTGTGCAAATGTAAAATTGAAAAGTTCATTTAATATTGTGAATTTGTCAAAAAAAAAAAAAATGGGAAAACAAATGACTTTTCAACTTCTATGGTGAAGGAGGTGATTGTAAAAAATGGAAAAATACAAATTGCGTTCAAGTTCTTCTTTTTCTCAAGCTGCTAGAGAGAGAAAGCTACAACTTTATGCAAAGTCATGTTATTTCTAGATTGGAGTAATGAAATGCAAGTAATTATGTTAGACTCTTGTGGGTGTTTGTGGATTTTAATATTTTTTTTTCATGAATTCTAATTTTATATTTGTGAATAAAAACTCCCTTAAAATTATGCATTTATTTTATTATGTACAATAATGATGTTTCCCAAAATTCATGTTGAGAGTACCCATGTATGATATTCCTTGATGTCAATGGGTTTTTACATGTTTGATCTTAATGGGACTTCATACCAAGTGTGTAAAATTGGGTTTGTTAGGAGACTTTGTACTTCCTAGCGTGCCTTTTTTTCCCAAACCCAAGCTACTTCTATATTCATTCTTGTGTAGGAAGAAGAAATTCCACTTTTGCTATTTGTTCTTGAGTTATCTTGGTGGTTTTCTATGTTTATCCTATTTTGGGTTTCTCCCCTTTTCCATTTTTATTTTATATTTTTTTCTTTTCATGATTTTGAGTGAAAAATACCTGTCCCCCCCCACCCTGCCCAAAAATTATTCATATCATATGAGGGAATTTCCCCTCTCAATTGTAGAGGAGATTCACCATTCTCTATAATGATATCTCCAACTGTTGGTGAATTGGTGTCACTTCACATTGGGTGAGTCATAAAACAATAAATACCAAAAATTCCCATTTTTAAAACAAAATTTTTGGCAACTCCATTGGGGATCGATAATATGCCTTTTGATTCCTAAAATTTGAATGAAATCCTCCCCTTGGAATAGAAGATTGGTAACTCCATTGAAAAGATTCTTAGAAATAATGGAATGCAACCCATGATTCTAATTTTATGCTTTTTGTATTATTTTCTATGGTCTAATTTTGGTTATAGGTATGAAGAAGTTTCAACTAAAAAAAAAGTATTTATATCTTTCAAACTTTGGGCAAAAAAAGAAGAAAAAATAAAAGAGACAATTGTTACAAATGATCTTGAATTAAGTATTGATTGGGTTTATTAAAATTATGATACAATAATAGATGTATTTATCTTCATACTGAATTTCAAATAAGATTCTATCTGAGAGATTATTGATGACAAAACAAGAGTTTAGTTTTTTAAAAACTTCTATAGATTCATGCAAGTGAAAAATAAATAATTTTGCCTTACCAAAATTTAGCTCAAGCAGAAGAATGCATGGAGAAGAAAAATTCAGCCACCTTTCAAGAGCATGAGATAATTCATGAAGGCAATGGACTTCATACTGATGAAGATAAAACATTCATTTAGGTTGAAAATGAGTTCATGATAAGTTTTGAAGAGCAAATAAGAAGCAATTTTTAATAAATTTTTAGCTATTTGGAATGCCGAGAGGTTTTAGTCCCTTATTTACATTTGGAGGTGCCTATAAGTTATTTGGTTTAGCCATTCATGGTTGAAGAATCAAAATATAAACCAAGAGGTGAAGGTGTTGTAGGTATGTCTCATGTTTTTTGTGTTTCAAGTTTAAATTCAAATCAAACCTCTTACATTTATGAGCAAAACATGAGTAATTTTTACATTCCAGTTGTGCAAGGTCATGTGTTTGAACCCATATTTATTTTCCCTCCCATGCCTCATGTCTTCCCCATTGATGAAATCAAAAACACTGTTATCCTTACTATTGTCTTTGCATGTGATTTCTTTACCATGCCAAATGTTGACCCACAAAGGCTCGTATTTTTCCCAACTAACTTTGTTATGTCCCATTTTGTTTTTCATCCCTTTGTAAATAGTTTATCCTTCTACTCAATTTGGCTTGTGTTATTTTACCTTTCATTTTTTTATGGGGTGTGTGTGTGTGTATTTTTGATAAACATAGCTTTGGCACTATGGTGTTTTCTCTTTCTCTCATGTTTGTTCCTTGAGACCACAAGGGGTTTGGTTTAATTATGTTATTTTCCAAAGAATTCTTGATTGTGGAGAAATGTAATACCTATAATTATATCTTAAAATATGTATCTAGGTTGAAGTATATTGCATCTACACCTCCTATGATTATATAAATTATGTATAGTTCAAATCAGATATCTAGATTCAAGAAATGCTTTTTCAGCTATAAATTCCATTCATGGATGTTTACCAACCCTTAATTTTTTTATATTGGTTTGTATTAGGATTCATCAGATGAGGGAAAAATGAGTGCCTGTTGACAAAAGGTTTCTTCTAGATCTCATCACTAGCAAGTCCTACCAATATTTTAGCTCAACAAAATAGGATTAGGATTTCATGGCTCTTTCCATTGTGGATGTACATCTACCTCTAGGATGGTCAGACACTTTAGTGTATCTTATTTTTCTAGTGTTACTAATTATTTATTAGTACATATCAATGGAGATTATATAACTTCTTTAGGTTAATGATCTAAATCATAAAATCACATAAGATGTATTAAATTTCCTTCTTCTTATGGTTGATTATTTTTCTCTTTTTGTACCATCAGGTTTAAGTCTTTATTAGTTGATAAATAAAATTCTAGGCATGGGGAAACAAGTGTGGCTTTCAAAATTGGGTCAGCTTCCAAAGCTATGGATGTGGAAAATAATGACCTTATGCATATTGCCCAAGAAGGAGGGAAATCTTAGATTGTGAATTAATTATTGGGGAGTGATGACTCAAATTCATCAGTTTAAAATGAATCAATATCATACTTGTACATTGATGATGGAAATATCAATGTAAAATGATGAAGGAATTACATGAAAAAAATATTAGAAAAGGACAATCAATCATGATTAGTTTCAATCATTCTTAAAATATTTCAATAGGCAATTGGTTTACACTATTAGCTTACAACAATTTTAAGTGTTAGATGTATAAATTGAGAGGCAACATATCTCAAAGTCCAAATTCAAATAGAGGTAATGAAGAACTCAAGTCATGTGTGTATAAATATTATTGCATATCATTTGTCTGTATTGAGATCATTCTTTCCTGATGTCCTTAAAATACTCTCTCTTTTCTAGTGTTGGTGGCACAGAGGTTGCTTTACATCAACTTGGGATACATTTAAAGTTTGTTGTGTATGTGGAAATTTGTCCAAATAATAGGATTTTGGTATAAGGATGAATTTATTGTGTTAATTAGGTAAATGAGATGATGAAATATATGGATTTCACATTGAACTTGGCTCATGTTGAAACATGGGCCGATTTATTGCAACAAAGAGATCAATTTATATAAGAACTAAACAAAGTTGATGAAGGAGAAACTAGTCTCCACATGACCAACTGAACCTTTTACTAATTCAAAGTTTAGATTTTCATGAGTAGAACATATTATTGATCCACCTTCTAATAATGTTTGAACTAAACAAATAGCTCCTTATGATTTTATTTCAAAACCTTTTATTAAAAATAATTTCAACGTTTAAGTATTTGGAAAAGTTGATGTAGAAGAAGTGATGAAATGACCATAAAATTATTAATAATTGTTTTCAAAATGAAAGTAAGTGCTCTTTATTATTGGAAAGTAGTGGATATTTGGAGTTTGGGTTATATAGTTATGGAAATGGGTATTATAGAGCTATCATGGAGGCAGTATGAAGAGGTCATGTTTAGGGGAAATTTTGATTGATATATTGGGCTCAAAAAATTATTATATTGATTGATATGCAATTTTTGAGTGGTTTTGGAATTAAATATAGTGACCATATTTTTTTATAAAGCATTTTCATCAACAAATTAAAAGGAGAAACCTAGTCGATGAAGGCACTATAGAAGAGTTTTGGAGTAGGTTGAATGTGCATAGATTGTATGTGAATTTCTAAAATATCCTTAAACTAAAAATGAACAAATTAAATGATAATCTAGCAAAGAAGAATTTTTTGGTGTAGAAAATTAAATGGTAAATACAATTGACAACTCACAAACAATGAATAAAACAAACAAATGTGATTGAAAAGAGATAACTGATGCAAATTGTGTATTTTATTTGGTGCATTTTGTCAAACAGTTCATATGCAACAATCTGAGAATTTATCTTGAAAAGTGAATTATATTTATTACATAAATGTTACTAATGGTATTATTGAGTATATGTATAATACAAAATTTTTATACAAATGATTATGGATTCATAGCCAGTTGGGGGAATTTTAGGACATCTCCTAAGTAGTGCTTTAGTTTTTATATTTTGTGATTTCATTTATCATATTGAGCTTTCATGTGAACACAAACACACACACACACACACACACACACACACACACACACACACACACACACACACACACACACACACACACACACACACACACACACACACACACACACACACACACACACACACACACACACACACACACACACACACACACACACACACACACACACACACACACACACACAAACACACAAACACACACACACACACACACAAACACACACACACACACACACACACACACACACACACACACACACACACACACACACACACACACACACACACACACACACACATTATGGCATATGTTTCCTAATGTGTAACTTTGTGTGTTTATAAATTATATGTATGTTCATATAGTTTTTATGTTTTTTTTGAAACTTAACATTTCTTTGTGGTTAGTTATATGGGGTGTTTTTCTTACTCTATGTTTCTTTACTTATAATGTTCCTTATTTTTTATCCATGTGATTAAAATTATGCATGGATTTATTACCTTCATTATGATTGATTTACGTTCCTTGCTTGTGTTTTATACCTTATGCCACATTTTTTTTATAGTTTCGTTTGTGTGCTCTAATGGTTTTATTTTCTCGATGCACATGAAATTGTTTGTCTTACTTAATCTTAGTGTAGCATGTTTACCATGTTCCTAGTATGCATTAATTTATTTCTATATTTAATCTACAATTATATATGATTGGTGCCATAATATATAGCACACAAAATGTTCCTTGATTTTTGATGATCCATATCATGCATATGTTATTAATTGTTTACCTACATTACCATTATTCCTAGTATTCATCTACTATGTCAAGGATTCATGAATATGTTTTAATTTGATGGATCCAATTTTACACTACGTAGTTAGGGCATGCTATTTTTTGTGCTTCATTGATTTTATTTTTCCCATTAGGGGCATGTTACTCATGTTCTTACATTGACTATACATTGTCCATATTTGGGTATGCTATTTTTTGTGCTTCATTGCTTACATATTTCCCATAAAGGGCATATTATTATTGAGATTAAATTAATTACACATTTCATATAAAGGGGCATGGTACTATTAAAAATACACTAGTTATACCTTTCCAAATGTAGGGACAACTCATTAATATTTTGTGTACATTTTTTACACTCAAATATACATGGGCCAAATTTATTATTGCATACATTCTTTCATGATGATTATAAATTCAAGGTTTATTTTTATATATTACACATTATGTGTCTACTATTTTTATTTTGAGATATTTTATTTACTAGTTCATCCCAAAACTCAAAATGGGGGCACGCAATCCTCATATTTTTATCTCCAGTTATATGATTTTACACAACACATTATCTTGCTCTCATACATGTGAAAATTAAATGGTGGTAAAAATAATATTCCAAATATCCTATGGAAAAAATATCATGGTGGTACATGAAATAAATTTCTTAGTATCCTCAAGAGACACATACTCACATAAAATATAGATTTTGTGTCATGGATTTCAAACATGAATATTCATAGTTTTCAGGACAATCAATAATATTTATTTTTTTACTCATTTTGTTTCATATATATATATATATATATATATATATATTCACTTTTATATGTTTCCCACATTTTAATAGGAACACAATTTCCCATATCCAAGACACATGAGCTTAGATGTTATATCTATGATTTTAATGATCAAATAATTTTTTAGCAGTGTATATTTATAATTGAGATAATTTTATGGATTTTTAGACTTAGGATTTTATGTGGGTAACATAATGTTGAAAAATATCTCAAATAAAAACCCCATATTACTATTTATTGCTCAAATAGCCAAACAATTTATTAATCCTAATTGTTTTTTTTAGATCACCAATAAATCTATGGTCTAGGATTTTAAAACATGTTTGGATCACCACACATTCTATATGACATTATATCACACTTAAAAAATATTAATAAGGAAAATTTAAAATTCAATTAAATTTTCCAATTATACCCAACCCAGATGTATTACATGTAGCTATGTATATACACTAATATCTAATTCTATTTTTCATCCTTGTGAGTTGTAACTTTGAAAATGTACAAAAACATGGAAATTATAAAAGGATATAATAAATAGGTGACTCAACATATAAATAAACCAAGCACTCTTAAAAAATATTAATAAGGAAAATTTAAAATTCAATTAAATTTTCCAATTATACCCAACCCAAATGTATTACATGTAGCTATGTATATACACTAATATCTAATTCTATTTTTCATCCTTGTGAGTTGTAACTTTGAAAATGTACAAAAACATGGAAATTATAAAATGATCTAATAAATAGGTGATTCAACATATAAATAAACCAAGCACTCATAGATGAAAATTAGAAAATTTATTGATGCAATTTAAAAATCTTCCAATGTTGTAGTTTACAACCTATAGGTAAATCTATTGATCCAATTTGAAACATGTTTGTGGTCATTTCTAAAATTTTATAAATTTTTGAACTTTTATATTTGTAGGTATGTATTAATATTTTCTAAGTTGTGATAGTTTTTCATTATTACAATTATTTCCTAATCTTGTGGTGATTTAATAAGCTTAAGATTATTTTAAAGTCTATGATGCTTTATCATTCATGTGATAATTTTATATCAAAGTAAAATGCTTGAGACTATTTTAAAATCTATGATGATTTATCATGGATGTGATGATTTTCTATCAAAGCAAAGATTGTCCCCCATAGTGATGATTGTTAGTGTTGGTTTTTTATTCCATTTCATGGTATTTCATACATGTATTTATCTTTCTTAGGTGTAATATTGAGGTCACTTAGGTGTAATAATGAGGTCATTAAGGTGGAAATTCACATGTCCAAATTATAGTCAAATTGTTTAGTGTGTATGCTCTTGACATTTACCAACCAATGTTGACATCTTGTACATGGTTCCCATTATTCATTTAGAAATTATCTTATGTTCACATTTCCAAATGTAGGAGGATGTATACATATATTATCATATTTATATACCTCTCCTTAAATATATTTTCATTTATTATATATACAACTTTTTATTCTTCTCATATTTTGTTCCTATTTTACTACAAGACTTTCTCTTTTTGCATGTTAAGAGTCTAGTGTGTTTGAATCTCACTAGTTCTTGATCATGGACCATTCTGATATATCATGGTTTATTATGATATGGTATCAGAGCACATCCTGATAAAATTAAAAACCTTTTTTTATTTTAATGCATTTTGGAATCTCGAGTAATTGAATTTGCTTATTATAGACCCTTTAATTTCTGATTATAATCTTCTCTTGTCACCTTGGATGATTAGGAGAACCATAAAAGAAAAAGGGATATGATTTATGTTAAGTGTATTTTCATGTCTTCTAACCTACTACATTGAGTTGGAAAGCCCTCAAAACCTTAGGATCACTTGCTATTTTTTTTTTAAATGGAGTTTTTTTTTTTTTTTGTAAAAACTCATTTTTACAAATTTATAGTCTACTTAGGTATTATTTTGTACTTTTTATTATATAATTTTGGAGGACTAGAGGTTTTTTTAAAAAAATATCATCTTTTTAGAGATTTATGGGTTTTTATAGGTTTTTTTAAAAAAATATTAGGTTTTATATATATATATATATATATATATATATATATATATATATATATATATATATATATATATATATACACTAGTTTTGATATTTCTAAATATCTACATGATTTCAATTTATGTGCATCATCATACAATGTGTTTATATGTTATGGATAACATGAAGGTTTTTATACTCTATCTTGATAGCCTCTACTAGTTGCTCAGCTATTGTGTGTATTGTGTGATGGTGGATACTATACTATGATGCATGTTTGATGACCTATACTAAATAACTTGTTGTTATGTGTATTACATGATGGTGCATACTACACCATACTATGTGGTTTGATTATTTTTTATATTTGTACATGTACATAGTGAAACATCTATATATCTATGAGGTTTACTATGATAATATACACCTCCTATATACTATATAAATCATCTATACCAAAGACTCAATTGCATTAGTTGAAGCTACATGAACCAATATTATACACATGCTTCCAACTACCTTTGCATTTTCATGGCCTATAAGCCATAGATGATGTGTATCTATAAATAGATAGAAAAAACCAAATTTATAAAGCCTAGCCCCTAGTCACAACCAACCCAGTAGGGATAAATAGTTTGGTACAATTTATTGTGTAATTTATTTTTCTACAATTTTTTTAAATCCTTAATTTATTTTTTGAAATAATTAAGAAAATTCTAATTGAAATAAATGGTAAAGAACATAAATTTCTGTAGGCAATTGCTTTCAAGATGCCATTGTTTTTGAAAGTTATGTATTTTTTTAGGTATTTACATTGGAGTAATTTTAATATTCTTGTTTGGCTAGTATATGTACTTTCATCCATTATCAAATTGTATATGCACTAAATATAAAGTGTCAATTACATATACACTAAAAAGTGCCAATTGTATATGCACTCAAATACAAAGTGACAAACCTATATAATTTGGGGGGGTTATTGTTGATATTTTTATGGGGGGTTACCTTGTACCTTGATTTCTATTTTACATTTCCATTTCTCCAAATATATTTATTTCATTTTACTATGGATTATAATTTGGTTCCATTTTTTAATCCATAGAATTATCCTGAGTGGAAAACTAAAGTACAAATATTTTTGATGAATAAAGGTTTACACATAATAATTATGGGTATTAAAATTGAACCAAATCTAGATGAAAAAAATATTAAGTGATTTAACCAATTTGATGAGGCCTATGTTTTATTATGTTTGTTTGTATCTCCCAACTTAATCTTCAACATTAAATATGCAAAATCACCAAATGAGGTCTGGACCATTATGGAAGAACTCTTTGGGAAATAGGATGTAATGAGAGGGCATGAGCTATATAATGAGCTCATTAATTTGATTCCAAATAAATATGACATTATACAAGACTTATTTAAAAATTTAAGTCACTTAGGTTATAGTTGAAATTGTGTGGCATAGAGAAAAAGGATGAACAATTGATCATTTCAATTATTTCTAAGTTAAGTCCCGAGTATTTTGTTTTTGTCTCTTCTTTCCAAGTTGAGTTTTTACTATTATGTTATTTTGAGTCCAAATAAATCTTACAAGATACATGACTTATTCATAAAATTTTAGTCACTTAGGTTGTAGTTGGAATTGTGTGGCATAGAGAAAAATGATGAATAATTGATCCTTTCAATTTTTTTTAAGTTAGGTCCTGAATATTCTATTTTTGTCTCTACCTTCCATGTTACTAAGAGATCCATAGGATCTACATGGACCATTCCCTCCTTGGATTATTTTTCCATAAACTTAACTAGATAAAAAAGTTTATTTAGATGGGTATATTAGTGTCCTCTAAGTCTCATACCCTAATTATTAGTCATGAAAAATATAAGGCTTCAAGTAGTAAGGATAATAAAATAACAAGGACTACAAGAAAAAGAAGGTTTAGAAAACTTATGCTACCTAAAAATAAAAATTAATAACTCATATTATGATGTTAAACCTAAGAAGCAAAGGCCAAATGTACCTATTGTAAGATATTTGGGCATGATGAGCATAAATGTATGAATAAATAGATAGATCACTTAACATAAATTATTGAGAAAAATAATATAAGTGTCCTTGATTACATCACATAAAGTTCATTGACTCTGGAGTCTCCTAAGGCAAAAGGTAGTGGTAAATGGAAAACTAAGGTCAATGTCCTTATTGTAATTACATCTCATCCTTCCATATGGGTGATTGTTTCTTATGATTTGAATCACATGGATTCATAATAATAATGTTTATCATCCTTAGAGCCATGTTCTATGACTTATATTTTGATATGTAACTATACTTTTGTATAAGTTTGTTGGAGAGGATCCATTGAATTTAGTGATGGTAAATTTGAGGATGTACTATGCATCCCTCAATGTTAACTAATATGCTATATATATCAAATCATTCATATTATATCATGTAAGAGAGTTGATTTTACCCTCTATTATGTGTTCATTAGTGAGTTTTACAATAATTATATAGTGACAATTGGGAAATAAAATCACAAATCACAGTTGTACACTTTCTTGCGCTTTGCTCTTGATCATCCTTCTACTACACTACTCACTCACTTAGATGGGGTGAGTAAGCTATGACAAGAGTGATTTGGACATCTTAACTATTTATATTTGGATAAAATAAGTTAACATGATATGGTTATAGGATTTCCTAGTGTCCACTTTTATGATGGTTTATTCTATGGTTGCATACTTGGTAAACATCTTGAAGAGAAGTATGATAAAGGAAAATTATGGTGAGCTGCATAAATTTTGAACTTATTCATAGTGATATTTTTGGTCCATTTCCATAGACTTCATTTAACAAGACCAAATATATTATTTCCTTCATTGATGACTTTTCAAGGTATACTTGGGTGTATTTTCACAAACAAAAGTATGAAGTTTTGATCTTTTTCAAGACTTCAAGGATCTTATGGAGAAATAGTCAAGGAAAACCATTAGGGTTTTATACACAAAAAATGGTGGAGAGTATGAAAACCACTATTTTTATAATTTATACACTTTAGAAGGAATTTATTTACAATGTACATTTCCATACAATCCTCAATATAATGGTGTAGTAGAATGCAAGAACATGTCCTTGTAGGAAAGGGAAAACTATGTGATGCAATCCAAATCTCTTACACCTTAATACTGGATAGAGGAAATTAAATGTGCATGTTACATATAGATACACATTATTCATTTAGCCTTAAAAATAATCACTCATTTTGAAGCTTGGAGGAATAAAAAACCCATAATTAAGAATTTAGAGTGTTTAGTTCTCCAGATATGACCCACATTCCTAATAAGAAATGTAAGGTAATGGATTTACAAAGTAGGCATTACATATTCATTGTGTATCCAGATGGTGTTAATGGATATAAAATTATTCATCCTACCACACATGATTTGATCATTTAGAGGAGTTTTCATTTCAGGAGGGTCCTTTAGACTCCACACTTGACACTTCTCCCTCCTCCTTGGACTCATTAGAATTTGATGAGTATATTATTGATGATGAAGATTATTCTTCTAGTTCAAATGATGATAATAGAGATAGGGATTCATATCCTTTTTATTTTAGACAATTTTTAGAGATTGAGGAATATCCTCCTAATTCTCTGACTTCAGGCCCTTTATGGGATAGATAGACACTACACAATGTAGGTGATTGGGTTGGGGATCCATATGATATTAGGTAGACATGATCATATTTCCAAGGTGTTACACATGTAATCATTTCCAATGTCTCTAATACATAATTATTTTTTGAGGCATTTGGCACTCTTAAGTGGGATACAAATATGCATGAGGATTATAACTCTTTGATCAAGAACCAAAATTGGGATTTAGTTTTACATCAAGTGAAGGAAACTTGTTTAATGTATATGGATATATCAAACAATTTTTTTAGTAGATGGGATAATGGATAAGTTAAAAAAATGACTAGTAGTAAAGGTTTTTTCATAGGTTCCTAGCATTGGATACATTGATACATTTACACTGGTTGCAAAGATGAACTCTCTTAAACTCACTCTTGTCATTTCCATCACTCATCATTGTGTTGTTTATAAAATAGATGTGAAGAGTGCATTTATTCATAGAGACATTGAGGAGGAAATATTTATGGAGTAGCCATAAGGTCTTACATAAGATTATTCCTTAGTTTATAGAATTAGGAAATGTATCTATGGCCTCGAATAGGCCCCTCAAGATTGGTATGCCAAGATAGATTCCTTCCTCCTCAGAGTTGGGTTCACTATATGACATTATAATTTGAATGTATACATTTTGTAACATGATGACTCACTCCTAATTCTCATTTTGAATGTTGATGAACTCTTCCTCAATTAAAACATTGAAAACTACTTTACATGACATATTATCCATGAATGACTTGGGTTTTTGGCACTAATTCCTTACTATTGAGATTTTAATATATGACTTAGGGATCACCATTGCACAATCCAAGTATGGTCTCAATTTTATCACATAGTTTCACATGGATAACTGTAAGCCAATTCTAACTCCCTTTCTTTATAGAGTCAAACTTGAGTCTAAGCATTTTTCTCCATTAGTTGATTCTACCTTGTATCAAAAAATTGTTAGTAACCTCATCTATTTCTCTTAGACTTGTTGATGTAATTTCAATGCACAATAGAAAGTTAATGAGGTAACCTATAAAATTTTATGATATCAATAGAGATAAAATACACTCTAGGGCATCAATTATAGGTATGGTTTGAGCAACTAGATGGTAGAATATCAAGCTAATCATGTAATTTTTTCAACCATGTGAATGGGTGAGTGAAACCTATAATAAAGTTAAAACCTAGTTGAGTTGGAAGGATGGAACCTATGCTAAAGTGGGTAGACCTTAAAAGAAACTACAAAAGAGGGAAAGGTAGGGAAAAAAAGAAATATATGTGATTTCAAAGGGATTAATTTCAGGTTTTCCTCTTTGTGGTTAAGTGTATTAATACCAATTCTTGCATCTACTAGCTATTGCACACACACATGCAAACATAGTAGGGAAGTTTAGGGGAAGAAATGATATATTAATTTCTAAGGTCTCAAATAAATGTTGCTTCTATCTATAGTAGATTTTGCACACTCTTTTTTAAAATATTATAGCTTAGACTAGAGGGGTATCTAAGGTATCTTTTACTCACACCTAGAATACTATTTCAAGAGAACAATTCTACACACTTGAAGAATTAAAATAATCAACCTAATTGCATATAATCAATAGTATTTGCTAATTATCCAATAGCTATTACACATATTCAATCAACATACAACATAAATAACAATAGGAACTTTTTGTAGCTTTTGTACACTTCAAAATTCTAAATTAAACAACTAAGAAAGTAAAAATAATTAATTACATAAAATTGGAATGGAAGAACATTAACATAATTGTGTGACAATCAAAAAAGACTTATTCTTATATTGATAAATTTTTTACCCCTTGAATACAATAGGATTACAAGTATAAATAGATTTAGACATGGGTCACCTCATCCTCCAAATCCATACAAGAGTCAAAAATTACATGTTACTGATAATTAGAGTGAAATTTATAATTAATGAAAGTTATGCATGTATGTTTAAACTTAGTCAAAACTAAGTCTTCTAAAATTACACTCACTCTTACAAAGATATGCAACATGTGTATGGTTAAAAAATTATTCATTTGACTACTATATATCATATTTACAGTATTAATTTACATGCAAACTACATATAAAAATAACCAAATAAACTAAGGATTATTAGATGATGGAGATTGCATGGTTGAACTGACAATCATTAGAGGGACTATAGTAAAATTCATGGTTGAACTAGAATACCCATCCACAACCTGATTCTTTGATTCCAACTCTTGGTAGTGATTGTACCCAATGTTATTTTGTGAGCTTATTGCATCCATGTTTAAAAGGGAGGGCCTATGCACCCTGGTAACCTACACCAGTAACCATTCATGCTCTGATTTTTTGGGTCTAAATTTTACCCAAAATATCTCCACCTCTATTACCTTATTTCTATAAAATCCCATCCCTTATTGAATTTATTCTAATGTACATCCCTAGCAACATTGCTTAAAATAATTTGACTCTTATTATATTAGTTGATCAAAAATGGCCTTGCTTATTAGTTTACTTGAAGAATTAAGGGCTTGGTAAAGTTTTAGCTCATCCAAAATTTGCAATATTTGATTTTCATGATCTATCAATTTAAGAATCAAGGTTTGTATGCTTGATAACCACTCCCTGACTTCTTATGTCCTAATTATCACCATATACATAATATTTGCCACTTCTAATGGTGTCATGAAATCAATACGATTGAAATCCTTATTGGTTGTATACAATACAAGGAAATTCAATATATTTTCATCTTCTTTTAAATAATTAAATAATTTGATCATTTCAACTAAATGAGGGGATAATTCAACCCTCATATAACTAATAACTTCCAAAATTTTGTAAATCCTTAGAGCATCATTCTTTACATCACCCTCAATTTCTCTTAGAACATGAAAAATTTGTTTTTATTTTATAACTTTCTCAAGTTCCTATTATAACTCATGTGTGGCCTACATTGTTTCCCTCATGAAGAACTAACAATACCTCTATGTTTGCCTACATGTAGGCCTTGAAATTTTCATTATATGGAGACTTCCCAAGTCTCCTAATATTTTTCCATGACAATGAAAATACAATATAACTCTCCTCTAAGACCAAGTCTCTTCCATTATCATCTTCTATCTTTCTCTTCCCAAGTCTCTATATTATGGTTATTAATTTATCAAAAATAGGGCTCATTTTAAGGAGATTAGTTATTATCATATTGGGTCTTTGGGAGGCTTAAGATTCAAGGTTCATAACCTAATGGGGAATTATTAGCTACGTGGGATCTAATGATTGAGTGTCCTCAATATTAGTCTTTATCAAAACATCCCCCAAAGATTGCATTAAGTCCTCTATCTACAATGGGTCTGGTAATGATGGTTAAATGATCTTGGACCAATCTATGTTTCCAAATTGAGGCATAGGATGAATTAAATAAGTGGGCTTATTCTTCTTGGATTTAGCAGTGGGAGTAATGGAAGTAGCCTGAGTTGTAGTGGTGTAAGGCATAGGTGATCCCAATTGAGTAGAAGAAACATGTAGTTGGGTACTAACAAGGTCTCCCCTAATATTATTAGAATTTATTTTTTTAGACTTATGAGGAGTAGGGGAAACTATAACTAAAGTAATGGTAAGGGAGGTAAAAATAATGGGAGAAGTATAACTAATAGGAACTAAGGCATTATTACTAATAGTAGGAGCAATAGGATTGGTAGGAATAATAGTAACACTAGATAGGGACTAGAAAGTCCAAAGTAACACTAGAAATAACAAGATCTAAGGAAATAAAAGTAATAAGAGAGAAAGTAACAACCATAGGGACTGAAGAAATAATAGGCATTGAGGAAATAATAAGAACCTTGGAAACAATAAGAGTAATGTCCTCACCTAATATTTTAATCTTTATTGGTGATTTCCCTTTTATTATTTGAAGACCCAAGATATTTTCATTTTACAACTCTTCATGCTCATCTTTAGGCTTAGGATCTACTTGAATTGATGTCCAAAAATCTATACCCATAGGGTCCCTCAGAGTTCTAGGCTTCCTTTTGTAACAAATTATTAACTTTTTAGCCAAAGGAGGAGCCTATTGAGTGGAAGTGGGTGTAAAACCAATACTTATAGTAATTGAAGATGAGGATGAGATAGTGAGGCTAGAATATTTAGAACTAGAAGAGTCATTAAAAATTAGTTCTTTAACTCTCCCAATTGAACTTGTGGTAGTACATTTTTTCTCCACCTCTCACACTAAATTTACAGTTATCATTATAATTGTTGGTGTCTGAGATGGACCTTCCTATGAGGACCTTGATGCTATAGGTACTTCCTAATGACCTTTCTCTTGATTGATGGATGTCATAAAAATGGGTGGTGTCTTAGAGGAGGTTCATTATTATTATGGATAATGGGAGCATTGAGAGGTCCAATAGTCTATAGTTGACCACCCATTAGGAGCTCGGAGCCTAGTATGCACCTCTAAAATTGTTATAGATGGTTCTACCTAAATAGATCTCAAAATCTCCTCAATTAATCTATCTAATTTTGCTCTTTCTAGAAACTAGGCATCATATTTTACATTTAAAAACTTGAAATCATATGTAGACACCAAAATTATGTCACACACATGTGCATAACTCCCTGAGCTAAAAACCCCTTTTACCCATTTTTCAATAAAAACAATTAACCTCCCTAACCCATGCTTTTATCCCTCACACATGTAACTAATTTAAAATACTTAATTAAGTTAATTAAAAACCCCTATTGCCACCTTACCTAGCCACCTTACCCTATGACTAATTCTCACCTAATGAGTCACCTGAAGACCTGGTCACCTCATCCTAATTACCCAAGACTTATTCCCACTTCTAAACTAAAATCTTAATCAAATACCTCATTTTTAACCTCTTATTTTTACTATTTTACAATGGGTACCACTCTTGGCATGAAGAATAATAAAAAATAGGCCAAAAATATCAAAGTTTACCTATTATAGAGAAGTCGACATCGGTCAACCCATGGCTGATGTCAGTGGGATCACTAATATTGTAACTATAAGCCAAACTCTAACCTAAAGTTTAGTTTAATAGAAGTTAAGAAAATTCATTCTTACTTACATTCAAGCTCTTGACATTTTATTTTTGACATCCTGGCTTACTATCATCTTGCGTAAGTCAATCATGATTAGGAACTGAGCTCTTGAGGACCAATAACACCTACTTGTTCTCTTTATTTAGGCATTCAAATTCAGAATCCTTGATAGGGATAATCAATCTAGCACTTATCATTCAGTAACCACTATATCTAAGAACATCACTTATTCTGTAGGTCTTTTAAACATTTATTTTGGTATCATTTTATATCTACTGTGCATTGCTTTACACACTTCTGATTAAAACCTTGTGAGGGAGTTACAAAGCTTCCTCACTTGTTTTCCCTTAATTTAACTAGATCTACCCAAACTACACACACTCTCTCTCTCATAACTCTCCCTAACCTCCCAGACCTAATCCAAACCATTTTTTAGATCATAAAATCCTTCTAAATTCTCCCAGATAATTATTTCCCCTACCTACCTTGACAACCTAATTGATATCGATAAAATCCACCACTAACCTTGATAGTATAACCAATATCAATCACTCCCCTACCGACATCAACAACTATGGATTCCCTAACCTTTTCAAAACCTACCCAAACAACTTTTTAAAATAAAAACAAAATACATCACCTATACCTTATCACTCTCTTCTATCTTTCTCTCTCTCTTCACCTTTATTTTAGTTATTTATTACTCTTTTATCTCTCAAAATTGGACTATCATCTCTAAGGAATTATCACACTTCTTATAAAAAGCATGTAGCTTGGTAGCCCACTCATTTAACTACTAACAAACATCTTGTGGTAGTGCTTTATTACTTATAGGTAGTCCTCCCTAGCCAAAGAGGAGTGCTCACAATGTCTGGATATGGTACACAAACTAATCTAGGTTCATTATAATAACTTATCCCCTTCATTCTTTTCTATTTTCCTTTAGATTTGAAATAGACAAAATTTAGTGAATTTTTTTTGGCACACCCAGTGGGACCCTGGAGTTTTCTTTGGGTTCATTTCTTGTTTTAAGAATTCACATAGGTGCATTATAGTGAAAATTTTATTTATTGTACTTATTTTTTTATCTTAAAATAAAAAATTCAATATTTTATTTTCTATTTAAAAGCATTAAACTAAAATTTTCTTTCTTTTCTCTTCGCTTCTAAAAGCAATTTATCATTTTATTTTACACAAAAAAGAGAATCTTTTCTTTATTTCTTCTTGCATGCACATTATAATAGTGAATTTCATACTCTATTCCTATTTCATCTCTATTTTCATTTGAATCTAAACATTTCAAATTTGGGTTTAAAACTTACTGCATTTCAATATTTGTTTGTTGTATATTAACTCACCTAGTTAATTACAAGTATTTTGAATAAATTATAGTGCACATATGTTACACAACTAAATAAAATTCACATAAACAAACATCTAAACTCACCTAAGAAAATGCCCATTAGTATTTCATCATCTGGTGGATCACTTTACCCTACCTGACTATCCTACTTGGATTTCACCACCAAGGGGAGAACCCACTCTGTTCTCTAGCAGATTATAAACTCTAAATAGAAGGTATATTTTGGTTAAGTGGCTTGGCTCAACTCTAGGTTCATGAAATACAAATATCAAGTTCCTATAATAAGCCATGTACCTATTCTAACATATATTTCCTCTTCAGTATTAAAACTAACATGAAACTAGCTCTAAATTGTTTTCTAGTACCTTTGATAACCAAATTTTCTTCTCACTATCTTATTAAGGCATAAGACAACATGAGACTAAAAATTAATCTCTAAGACTTAATAGTTATTGGATGTATGTTCTTTTTCTAGTTTTCTATTACCTTTTATATTTTGGAGTTGGTAAGGATGTTTCCCTATTGATTCACAAAATTTATACTATTTATAATACTCAGTTTGTATAACTTGTTATCTTAGGTTTTTTGAGTGTTATTCATTCTTACATAGACCTCTTAAATCCACTCTTTTACCTAGTTTCAACTTCTGATTTCTTAAAACATCATATTTTCCATCTCCAAGGATATCATAGTGATCGACATCAGTTAACCCTATCAACATCCATAGATTTTACCTACCGACATCGGTTAAACCACTAACATCGGCAAACTTTTTCTACCAACATCGGTCAAGTGACCGATGTTGGTGACTGTGTAATTTCATTAGCTCAAAATAACAAGCTAAAATAACCCACTTACCCAATCTCAAACTTGGTTTTTCCTTATTCTATTTCAAATATAGGGTAGTAAGACTATTTAAACTTCCTCTTGCATGGTATTGACATGAGCTCAAGCCAAAATTCTTGCTGATTAAACAATATGACAACTACTTCCACCATCCCCTCTCACTTTTGATTCTATCATGAAGCATACTTTAGATATAGAGCATACTCCCAGCCCTAACCAAATTCCCATTGTGATTGAGGGAGATCAAGATTTTGCTAAATTTCTTGATCATAATGTGGCAGCCCTTAAGCATTACCTTGTTATGAGCCAAACCCATAATTATTTGGGTGACCTAATCTATGGTATGCCAACCTCTCTAATGCAAACAACCTTAGTTTTAGTTGCCTCCACTATTTTCTCCATGGTTACCCAAACCACCACTTTGATGAGTAACCCAACTATAAATAATGTCCAAAGTGTAGCATCTTCAACTGCCTAATCCCACCTAAACCATAGTGTGAATTTTATACTTTCATAATCACAACCAATTCAGTCAAGTCACACCCCATCCTAAAATTTATTGGTACCTATTCCATCTACCCTCACACCTATAATTACCCAAGTTATGACTAACCCTTTATCTAGTCTAACCATGCCAAAAATCTAACCTACAATAACAACAACCAACCAAGGCATAGTCTCCAATCCAATGGGACAAACCCCTTTTTTTCACACCCTAGCCTATGACTCATTATCCTTATGTTTCCCCAACACAACCTTAGCAAGCTATGTCACACACTCCCTCTACTTCCTATCAGGTTCCCTATAACTTAGGTGGTATTCCACAAACTAATCCACCTCTAGAACTCATTAATATGTTGATGGATAAGATGTCTAATCTAGAGACATCCATTTTTGGTTCAAAGAATGTGTTATCATATGATCAAATATGCAATTAACCAATCCATCCTTCTATACCTATCACCCTTATCCAAGTCAATGGGAACTCCCTAAATTTACTCATTTCTAGAGTAAAGAGGACCCACAATAACACTTATGAGTATTTAGACATGCCTATTATTTAATAGGGAATGATGATGTGTTACTACTTTGCACTTTCCCTATGTCTCTTTTAGGTGTTTCCTTGGATTGGTATAGCTCTATACCTCAGCACTCCCTTTTCTCATTTACCCAACTCATACAAATAATCTTGGGCCATTTTTTTATTAACATTTCTAAAAATGTTTCTATAATAGACCTTTATTCTCTAAAACAATTTGATGATGAGTCTCTTATAGATTTTATCGCTCATTGAAGAAGCTTGATCAATGAAATCTCTTTCTCCTTACCTCAACTTGAGCTTATTGAGCTCTTCTCAAAGGCATGTGTTAAGCACATCTCATCCACACTGTGGGTAAAAACTTTTCACACATTTGATGAGACCTTTATAATGGCATAAAAACTTGAGGTTCATGCTATAGACGATGGCTAAGTCAAGTTGCAGAGTAAGAACCCCAATTACAAATCAAATGAATCCTCTAAAACTTCCCCCTCTAATAAAAAAGATAAAGGCTCCAATAACATGGTGGTTGTTAAGTTAGCCTCTTCCACAACCAAAAACTAATCAAATTCCTTGACTTCCCAAAATATGACCAAGTAATTCCAATAATGGTATGAACAAAGACAATACACTCCCATTGGGGAGTCATATACATCCATCTTGGAGAAAATATTACAACAAGGTGTCATAACCCTTCCTCAGGTGAAACCTCCTATATAGTTTGACCCTTCCCATCCTATCCTAACTTGGTACAAGGAAGATGAGTTTTGTGATTACCATCGAGTTAACAATCACAATTCTAATAACTTTAAGACACTCAAGAACATTATTCAAGATATGCTTGATAGAGGTTATCTCGTCTTGGATAATCTTAATGCACCCCCTAATCAAAGTATGGATGTGTTCAAACACCCTTTTCCTAACAATTCACCAAATCAAAATATTGTCTAGTTTATAACTAACTCAGGTGATCATAATATCCATATGGTTAATATGGTGTTTCCTTTACCTCTAGTTCAACCTTCCCCTTAATAAGAGACATCCATTTCATCGACTTATCCCCCATATTTAGTGGTATCTATTTCACCCATTATTCCTCCTCAGATAGAAGATTCTATTTCACCCATTCCACTAACTTGAGAGGAAGAGCCTCTTTTACCACTTCTTTTGCCTCATGAGGAGCCTATAATGCCAATTCTATTTGCACCAATATTACCTATCCTCTTACACTTGAAGACCACAACCTACCCATTCATTAACCACATGTTGAAAGGAACATCATTCTTTCATTATACCCTCTTGAGGAACCTTCTTCACCTAGCTATCCTCCCCCTATAGAGAATAGTACCCTGCCCACTCCACCTTTACACTTAGAGGAGATAGTATTATTTACTCCCATAATAGACGAGAGACATATTGTACCTACTCCAATTGTCCCACTCTTACCCCTTATTTTACCTATGGGGGACCATACTTTACCCATGCCTCACCCACATGTTGAGGGATCCATAATACCTATGCTTTACCCTCTTGAGGAACCTTCTTTGCCTACCTCCCCTCCACCCATGGCAGACCATGTATCTTCTCCCAACACTAATGAAGAGGACCCCATTGTTGTTTTTTATCATCTTTGGCCTAAAGTAGAAGAAACCCAAAATTTCCCTCTTTCCTAAATACCTCAGCCATCAAAAGACATAACCATAAGGCCTACATCAACTTTGTCTAAACCCTTCTCACGTTTGGTGAAAATTCTAGAATTTCTTGACTCTATGAAGCTAGATCATGTGACATTTTGGGACCATCTAAAAACTCCTTATCTAACACAACGAATGTCAAACTTTACCACCAACCTTATTACTACCCTTTACCCCAAGGTCTTTGACAAAACTAGAGCTTCTTCACCAAAATCACATAAATTTTAGCCATCTATGTCAGAACCCTCACCCTCACAAGAATTTGCCACATTAAAGAAGATTCGGGCCTTAGATGTATGCCCTGTCTCTAATTTAATTTATCCATAGGTGAAATTAGATTTATCTCCTCAACCACAAGTTGAATTTTCAAGACCTAAATTATATGAAAATGTTAAGCTCCCTAGATCTCACCAATCCCTTCTTCAACCCTCAACTTTACCATCTATTTTGGGACCACACCCCTCTACCTTAGTTGGAATATTACCTAACCAAGCAAAACAAAAATTTAAGTTACCTCCACTCCTACCTTTTCCATCTAGTAGACCTCTCACATCTAACACTAAGAAAGTGATAGCAAAACACATAACTCCACCATCACCAAACAAGTCACCATGTAAAATTACCTTTCCAATACCGAAATAAAAGAAGGTGTCCAATCCTATTATCACAACAAGTTTGAGACCAATTGTAGGCTCTCAAAGCTTTTTCTAACATCATTTATTATAATCTTAGATAATAACTCTTCCTCCCATTAAGTATTATAGTCCTCTCAAAATGAAGCCATCTTGGTTTAATGATACACAATTGTGTTTATATCATCATTCACCTAGACATGATACTGAGAGTTGTAAAGCCCTCACAATAGTCATTTATCAACACTTTGATGTTGACACTCTCTTCAACGATACTATTTTTAACCTTCCTATTATTCCACCTTTTTAATCCATAGTGCCTCCTACCATTCCACCTAAATTTAGACCTAAATATGTTGTCATAACCCCTTTACCACCTCCTTCATCAACATTTCATATCAACATAGTTAATGTGGCCACACGGTCATAAAACCAAAAAGATAAAGCTAAGGACAAGGTCACGACTCCTTAGACCCATCCCTTAACCAAATACACTCCTCTTGATCCTAGTATTTTCATCCTAAGTGTTCTTAAAATAACATCTTCAGACGTTATTCAAAGTTCAATGGTGAAACGACTTCACCAAACTCCTATAAAAATGTCTTTTTATGAGTTAATCCAAAACTCATCCCAATACTGTCAAGATTTGATTAGTGATTTTCAAGTAATTGAGGTATAATTTGATGATCCCCAACCTCTTATAGCTTTGGTTAGCTTGCTTAATTCTATCTCCTTGATATCTTTTAGTGATTTGGAAATTCCACTTCAACACCTTGAAAATTAGGTTTCTACCCTTTTTATTGCTGCATATATTGATCAAACTCATGGCAAGAGAGTCATGATCAATGGGGGAGTGAGTATTAATATTATTTTCACCCATGCCTATAAAAAACTAGCCCTTCTTGACAATTACATATCTCAAACCAATGCGATACTCTACTCCTTTAACGATACTACAACTACTATGGTGGGCACTATTGTCTTACATATCTATGTAGGTCCCCGTATAATTCTTTATCTTTTATATATTATGGAAGGAGAGTTCTAATATAACATATAACTTGGATGACCTTGGACATGTGCTATGACATGTGTACCCTCAACTTTGTACCACTGTGTCAAGTTTGAACATGATAGACAAGTACATATTATACATGTTGACCCACCTCCGTTTAAAATATGCAACATGACTTATAGTCCCAATGATGTTCTCATTACATTGAAAACATAATCTTCTTCACATGATACTTCTAAAGCTTCTAAAAGCTCCACTCTCATAGTTACTCAAATACCACCAACAAAAATTCCTGACAAAGATCCCATGGAGGAAACCTTTCAATGTTTGTCACTTGGTGAATATCATTTGTTAATGATTGACATGTTTAATACTCCAAAAGAGTATGGAAATATTCACATGCACCCAAATTATGATCTTCATATTATGATGGTCATCCCTTATGGGCCCCCTAACCTTTGAACTAATTTCACATATAGGGGAATTGATCAAGCTCTTGCTATTAATAATCCATCTTCTTCACCACAACCATTTACCTGTGACTTATCTTTCTTGAGTAACCTTAGATTTTCTCACACCTATCTCTATAGGTGGGACCAGAAAGGATTTGGTTTGGGTCATTATGAATAAGATTTCCATACACCTATTGAATATCTTACTAGCAACACCATTAAAAATGACAAAAAGAGGCATGTAGTGGGATATGACAAACCAACTAAACTCATCAAGACTATCCATGTACCAATTATTAAAGAACTAGTCTCTCTTTCTCCACCTTCTTCTCCACCATCATCTACTGAATTAGAGTTATCTATACCTCCTAATTTTTTTCAATAAATGCCATCCATTTGGGGCCTCTCACCTATCGTTAGGGTAAGGAAACAAGGTCCCTTCCTCTTATTAATCCTAAAATAATTGATGAAGACTCTCCCACTATTAACACTATTTAATATCAAGATGATGATGCAATCCTCACCTACATGGGTGTGGATGATTCCTATATCCAATTATCACTCCCATTTGAAACACAAGCTATGTTAAATGCATCAACCATTGACATCAACCTACCCTCTCATGATAACCCTTGCATCCTCAAGATTGGCCAATCTTTAGATTCCTCTGAGAAAGATGATTATGCCACATTTCTTAATGACCATATCAAATCCTTTGCTTGGTCTTACAATGACATGCCTAGTATTGACCCCTCTATCATCACCCATAACATTATCGCCAATTGAGATGATAAACCCATTAAGTAGAAGCTTCATAAGATGCATCCTCATATTGCTCTCCTTGTCATAGAATAATTTTAATGCCTCCTTTTTGTTAACTTTATCCAACCCATTGACTACCTACAATGGATTTCTAATATTTTTCCTATCATAAAAGTGACCAGGGGAATCTACATTTGTACTAACTATCATGATTTAAACCTTAGTTGTGTAAAAGATGACTTCCCATTGCCAAGTATCAACCAATTTGTTGATCTAACTATTAGCCATGAGATGATATCACTTATGGACATATTCTATGGATATAATCAAATCCTAGTTGCTCCTGAGGATCAACACAAGACAACCTTTATTACCCCATGGGGAACTTTTTGTTATTAGGTCATGCCTTTTGGCCTGAAGAATGCTAGTGCCACTTATCAATGTGCCATAACTTACATTTTCAATGATCTCCTACACAAAATTATGGAAGATTATGTGAATGACTTACTTGAAAAGTCTAAAATTCATCAAGACCACTTGAAAATATATTTTCTCATCTCCTCTAATATAACGTTTGATTGAACCACAAGAAATGTGTCTTTGGGGTTCTTTCTAGTAAACTCTTAGGTTTTATCATTTTTCTCAATTATATCAAAGTCGATCCTAATAAGGTTAAAGCAATCCTAGAGATGCCTCCACCTACTAATATCAAACAAATTCATAGCCTACGAGGTAAACTTCAATCAATTTTTTGCTTCATTTCTTAGTTGTTAGATCACTGCCAACCCTTTCACCATCTCTGTAAAAAGGATGTGTCCTTCCATTAGAATACAGATTTCCAAGAATATTTTGATGCACTTTAAAAATATCTCCTTTCCACACTAGTTCTTATTCCACCTAAGGAAAATTAGCCTTTCTACATATACATCTTTACAACAAACCATTCTTTAGGTGCTATGATTGCACATCGAGATGACCAACATTGAGAGCAAGTGGTTTACTACATAATTTTCATACTTATTGATTATGAGACTCGATATACCTATACTAAAAAACTTTGCCTTGCATTGGTCTTTTCTACCTCCAAGCTTTGCCATTATCTCCTAAATCACAAAACCTATATGGTCACCCATACTGATCCCCTCAAATACATGTATTCCAAGCCATATCACAACCAATGTGTAGCTCAGTGGCTCATGCTTCTTACTGAATTCAACTTAGATTTCATTTAGCAAAAGTTTATTAAAGGGCAAACAATCATTGACTAGTTAACTGCTACCCCTTTACCTGACAATCAACCTTTAAACCTCAAATTCCTTGACAAATCCATTACAACGCTCTCCATCATTGACATCTATTATCAAATGATGATGTTATTTGATGGATCTAAATGTCAATATGGTGGGGGTGTGGGGGTCATTCTTATTCCTCTAGATGGTGATCCTATGCCTTTGGCATTTAAACAAGATTTTGAATGTACTAACAATAAGGCCAAATATGAGGCTTTGATTCTAGGACTTCAAACAACTCTCTTCTTGGGTATCAAATCCATAACCATTTTTGGTGATTCCCAGCAAGTGGTTAACTAGGTTAATGGTCCCTACCTATGTAAAAATTAAATTGTATAATGGTATAAACATTATGTAGATATGTTATTGGGATCATTTTACTCTTATCTCTTACAAACTATTCTACGATCTACAAACAAGTTTGATGACATAATGGATTCACTTGCTTCACACATACCCTCTTCATCCTCTTCTTCAAGAACCTATGTCACCATGCATCACTTAACGTTACCCTCTTATGTATTAGCTAACATCCTCTTTGTCAAAAATGTAACAGCCAACCCACATGACTTATGGTACAAGAAACTCATGAATTATCTTTCCTTCTCTATTACCCCTTCTAATCTCTCCAATAATGGGCAATGTGCCTTCATAAAATGTGCCACTCATTACAACATACTAGGAGGACTTCTCTACAAATGAGGTTTTGATGGTCTTCTCCTAAGATGCCTCACTAGTACTAAAACTCCATTCATTATTAAGGAAGTCTATGATGGGATTTTTGGTGGGGATTTTGATGGTCATGCATTTACCAAGCATATCCTTTAACTTGGTTATTATTGACCTATGTTTCATCAAGACTATGCTGATTACAATTGGCATTACGTCAAGTGTCAACAACACACTATTCTCCTTCACATTTCTAGTCATGCATTACAAGTCACCAAAGACTTTTAGCCCTTCTCCCAATGGGGCTTAGATCTAATCAGAGAGATTAATCCTTATTCATCTTTCCATCATCATTTTATCATTACTACCATTGAATACTTCACCAAGTGGGTCAAGGCCATCCCTCTCATCTCCACTAAAGTTGACAAAATTATTGACTTCATCAAGCATCACATCATCTATCATTTTGGTGTTCCTCATAAAATTATAATAGATAATAGCAAATCTTTCAGAAAAAATATTATTTAAAGTCTTTTTGATACATTTGGAATCAAATTAAGCTTCTCATCACTGTACTATCCACAAGCTAATGGACAAGTATAAGCTTCTAATAAAACATTGACCAAAATTCTCATGAAGGTAGTCAATGATATAGGCAAGGATTGGCACACACACATTCCTTTTGCTTTATGGGCTTACTGCATTAGCATTTGAACCCCTATAGGTGATACACCTTTTTCCTTGGTATATGGGATAAAGGTTATTTTTCCTCTTGAAGTCCAGATTCCTTCTTTTCATTTTTCTATACAAGACATACTAACTAATGATGACTTTCACCAAGAACATTTGGTTCAACTTGAATTGATTGATGAGCACCATCTCATAGCCCTCAACCACCTCTAAATTTATCAAGAGCGTATCAAATGTGATTATAATAAAAACCTCAAAGAGTGATATTTCAAAATAGAAGATATCATCTTAAAATAAAATCAACACATGATGAACATGGAGAAAATCAAATGGGGTAAGTTTGCTCCTAATTAGATTGGACCTTATATGATAACTCACAAGTATGGCTCAGGAATTTATTGATTGTCTTCTCTAAGGAAGATAAAACCAAAGCCTTGAAATGCCTTACACCTATGACCATTATTTTATTAAAAAAGTATTACTTCACCTTGTGGTTAACTTGATCTCATCCCTTAAGTATCCCTATTACATTCATTTCCCTTCCTCTTCACCCTTATTCCTATACACTTAGTTAACTTACACAGTGGTATGGTTTTTCCCTAAAAATATAAAACTCCTAAGCCTCTATATTCTTGTCCTTTATTAAAAACACACATAAAAATAAAAATGGGTTATCTAAAAAAATTATAAAATCTTAGGTCATGCTTCTCAAAATAGACTGCTCCCTTAAAGGATAGCTATGTAACTTCCCTTTGCTACTATTAATAGATTGTTCCCTTGAAGGACATATATTTAAAATTAAAAATAAATATTTAGACCACTCCCTCGAAGGATGGTTAAGCAAAGCTTTGTTCTCAAAGGGAAAAACAAATGAAAAAGGCTTTTCACATTGATCAACTTTATATGACCTTAACCCATACAACATCCCATTGTAGGCTTCCTGCATTGATTAGCTTACACAAAAAAATGGAAAAAAAAAGCTTTAAGTCATCGACTTGCCTATATTAGCTCTTGAGTCACCCACAAAAGGGACATATCATCTATACTTTTTATGTTATGCTACCCAAACATTTTCCCTCATTTAACTCTTTTTACCCTCATACTCTTTTAAGGGATATGAAGCTCACTTAACATAGGGTAAAAATGACACTTCTCTAAAAAAAACAATGGTTCAAATATATAAGGCATAAAAGAGGTTCATTTTCCTAAGCCTATTTATGTTTTGATTATGGTCTTTGCCAATGCATGAGTATTCTACCTCTTTATTTTCCCATCCACATCACATGTCGATCTCTCTATTTTAGATGAAGAAACAATGTCATACCAACACTATCAAAGCCTACTCAATTTATTTTATGCATACACCATCATAAATATGTAGAAATTATGAAATAAACTAACATAACCAATCTATTCATTTTAAGAATACATCATCACAAAATATGGAAAAATGATAAGATAAAATTAATCAACCAATTATGCATATACCATCACATATATGAGAAAGGCTAGTCTAACTCAACTACCATGATCAATATTACCATCAAAATTAACATAGCATAAAATTATCATCTAAATAATCATCATCCATATCATCATCATAATCATAATACACACATCTCAAAAACACAATAAATGAACAACTCATGTATCTCTCTGTGTGTGTGTGTGTGTGTGTGATCCAAATACATGTCCATAACTACATCATCATATTAATGTCTCTCTCTCTCTCAAAATATACATCTCACATCTTCAGCTGATAGGCTGATATACATATAACATATATACATAAAATTGGCAAACTCTGATGCTCAGGGTCCTCAAGGCTCTTCACATGCTCATGAGGAAGTAATATCATGACCACTCTCCATTAATTTATGTCTACATGAGCTAGAAAACATAGCATGAGACATAGACCTCTCCTAAACTCTAAATATCTCTAAATCTATGGAAGCTCTTTAATCACCCTCTCATAGTAGGCAATCTCATCTAGGGCAATCATTTATCTTGACATAGATATAGTCTATGGAGGTCCCATAACACCTAATGATGGCCCAACCTGTATTGGTCCCTATGGTGTTGGAGGAAGAGGAGTAGCCTGACCTACTACTTTGAGACTATCCCTCTCTACTTCCACTGTAGTCACCTAACCCTATAAGACTACAACCTGGCCCTATAGTACTACAACCAGGCCCTGTAGTGCCCTAACCTGACCCTACAACATCACCATCTACCCTTGTAAGGTTAATACCTATTCTTGGGCTATATCTCAATCGTACACTCTTACATCTTGGGCCTGTACCAGTGCATCCCTCTTTCTCACCAAACCTTATAAATCTAGTGGTGGCCCCTTGACCTCCATCATGGGATGTAAACCATCCTACCAAGATGTATACACCACTGTACACCCTAGGTATCCAACCCCTAGCCCTACTGGTAGCTCCTCAAAATCTATCCCATCTATCTCCTAGGGTAATGGTAGGGGTGCCTCTATGTCATCCCTCTTATATCGAGGGAAGGCAAGCAAAATATCTTGGACTAGACCAAACTATCTCCTAACTTGTGTCATGGGTACCATCTCTAACTCACTAGCTCATCTACCCCTGACCCATACTAAGCTCTATAAACCCACAAGCTGATGTGCCTATCCTCTAAAAATTGGGTATGTTAGATAGGGTCTCCATAAAATATCAGGAGGGATCAAGCCCTCAATCATGTACCTATAATAAGCATTGTCTTGAACCACACTTTCCACTTGAGTCTGTGCCATGCCCTCTCTCCACCATCTAAAACCAACCCTAAAGCTAACTAGGATCATGGTAGGTAACCCCAATGGTCATGTCACCATGATGTGCTCATATGCTGAATAGTGCATTAAATGGCTAACACATAAACTATATTATCATCATAGTTTCAAACCCTATAGCTATATGTATAATTACATTAAAAATACTAGACCCTAGGTAAAAATAGTCCATTTCTCAACCATATATGTATATCATGCTCCTCTCTTGAGCATGCAAAGAGCTCCTCACCCTAGGGTGGTAGCTATAAAATCCTACAAACATCCTCTTGAGTCACTATCAACTCTCCAGTCAACATATGGAAGGTGTTGGTGGTGTGATCCAACCTCTTAATCAATGCTATCATCAGGGACACATCCTAGGTGACTTGACAGTACCATCACACTCCTTCTAACCCCATAGCTACCTTGTGCTCCCACTCATCTAGAGTGACATCCCTCCTCATACATGACAATAGCCTCAATAGATGATCTTATAGTGTTAGCTCTATCCTCACCTACATCCATACATACACAACTCAAGTCACATACTTTCTAATATACTCTATAACCACCTTTTCCCTTCTCTTTAGAAGAACTACATTGGTCTGAGGCCCTAAATCAGGTATGTATGCAACACTCAATCAAAACCAACTTTTCCCTTTTCTTTGGGAGAGCTATATATGCTTGGCCATATACCCACCTAACTAACTACCCTACTCTTTTCTCTCTACCCTAGGACTAACTACCTCTTCTCTCTCTCCAACCTAGGCCTACCTTCCTATCACAACTCTAGGCTTCATGGCCTCTATCCCTAACCCTTGATACTATGCCCTCTCTTTTAAACACTAGACCTCTTAACCTATCTCAACCTACCTTTTTACTTATATCCCCTAACACACCTTTTTAGATATTTTCCTTAGGCTCTGGGAGAATTAAATTGGTCTAAGGCCCTAAATTGGGCTATGTAGGTAGCACTCAATCGACATAGGGTCTTATAAGGCTAGCTCGACCATTAGGCTAGTTGACTACTTTCACTAGGGATCAAAATTGACCCTTTCTCCTATTTTTCTAGTCATTCACAATTACTGACATTGGCATTATTACTGGTGTCAGTGCTTTGTAAGCCTAAGTATTGGCTGACATCAGTAGACACCTGTTGACCTTGGCACCATGTCAGCTGATGTCAAGGGACCTCATCGATGTTGATGATTATTTCAACCCTAGGGCTAAATGATTCAAATCCAAAATTATAAATTTCACCTAAAAACCTACCCAAACACCCCCCCAAATTATCCTAAAACTAACCTACCCTATTTTCTACCACTCTACTAACATTTTCTACACCCCACCTCTAAATTAGCCTAAAAACTACAAATACCCAAATCAACTTTCAAACCAACTAACAAAGACTCTTACCTAATCTCTCTATCTCCTCCTAGCTAGCACAATTACCTCTTATGGTGGTGTGCCTCCTACTAAGTCCCCTCCTTGCTCTGCCATCATGGTTGTTCTCAAGCTCTATTTTTTTCTCTCTAATCACAAAGTTGCAAATGAGTTTGGTTAGCCACCAAACCCCCTTTTGTTAGGTTTGGTCAACCACCAACATTGGCATTCTTAACCTAATCTACCAACATCAGTGCTTATGTATACTAACATCAATAACATTTCCCTAGTTTATAGATGTCATCACTTTTTATTATTGATATCAATAATGTCACTGATGTCGACACCATTCCAATAATGTTTTATCGACCTAAGTAACCCTAAATTTTCAAAATTTACCCATACACTAGGGTAACTAGAGATTACATATATCTCCCCAACCATGATAAACACCATTGAATATCACTTAAATCTTTGCCCATGATGACATTGCTTAGAGATCACAAATATCTCCTCGCTCATTGACCCTTTTACACCAACCTTGCATTGCTTGTCTTGATCGCTTATGTTATACCATTATAGTTGGTTATTATGCACATTCATGTATATTAGGTGTTTTAGATGGCAACCAAGCTCATCCTATCACCTTCAACCCTTTTGTGTTCCCTAGGGGCACTTCCTACCCTAGATACCTGGGATAATTGACCATAAGAGCTATAACTTTGATTGTTTTGACCTATCAACTATCACTTACAAGCTGTGCTTTGGTTATTTCTATCTGAGTCCTCCTTAACCTTGCCTATTCTTAACTTTGTCAAATATAACTCATAGTAGTATACACATATGAAGTGATACTCAATTCTTCGCCACTCACTCAATTACATTATTATCAAACTGATACCCGATTCTAGTTTTTCCTCCATCGATTCCCATTTTGAGGGGGGATACCTCATCTAATACTTGGAACATCTAACTCATATTTTTGTCTTAAAAAATTATAGGTAAAAATTACAAGACAAAAATGGGCAAATTTAGACACCAAAATTATGTCAAACACACGTGTGTAACTCCCTATGTGGAAACCCCTTTTTATCCATTTTTTAATAATAATAATTAACCTCCCAAACCCATGCTTTTACCCCTCACACATGTAATTAATTTAAAATACTTAATTAAGTTAATTAAAAACCCTTGTTTCCACCTTACCTAGCCACCTCACCCTATGACTAATTCTCACCTAATGAGTCACCTCAAGACTTGGTCCCCTCATCCTAACTACGCAAGACTTATTCCCACTTCCAAACTAAAATCCTAATCAACTACCCCCTTATTAACCTCTTATTTTTACCATTTTTCAATGGGTTCCACACTTGGCATTAAGAAAAACAAAAAGCATGCCAAAAATATCAAGGTTTACCTATTCTATGGCCATTGACGTCGGTCAACCCATGACCGATGTTGACAATATAAGCCAAACTCAAACATGAAGTTTAGGTCAATAAAAGTTAAGAAAATTCATTCTTACTTACATTTAAGCTCTCGACATTCTATTTTTGACATCTTGGCTTACTGTCATCTTGCATAACTCAACATGATTAGGAACTAAGCTCTTGAGGACCAACAACACCCATTTGTTCTTTCTATTTAGGCATTTAGGTTCAGACTCCCTGATAGGGATCATCAATCTGGCACTTACATTCAATAACCACTACAGTTAAGCACATCACTTATTTTGTACATCTTTTAAGCATTTATTTTGTTGTCACTTTATATCTCCTATGCATTACTTTACACACTTATGATCAAACCCCTGTGAGGGAGTTACAAAGCTTCCTCACTTGTTTCCCCTTAACTTGACACACCAAACCTCTAACTAGATCTACCCAAACTAAACTTTCTCTCTCATAACTCTCCCCAACCTCCCAGACCTAATCCAAACCATTTTTTAGACCCATAAAATCCTTATACAAGTTCCTAGATAATTATTACCCTATCAACCTCGATGGCCTAACCAACATTGATCACCTCCACCACCAACCTTGATAGCATAACTAATATCGGTCACTCCCCTATCAACATCAGTGACTATGGATTCCCTAACCTTTTTAAAACCTACCCAAACAACTTCTAAAATACATCACCTGAACCTTGTCACTCTCTAATGCATATAGGATGTTAATAATGGTAATATCATCTCTCTTTATCTCTTTTTCACCTCTCTTTTAGTTATTTATTACTCTTTTATCTCTCACAAGTGGACTATCATCTCTAAGGAAGTTTCACAGTTCCTAGAACAAGCACGTAGCTTGGTAGCCCACTCATTTAACTACTAACAAATATCTTATGGTAGTGATTTCTTACTCATAGGCAGTCCTCCCTAGCCAAAGAGGAGTGATCACAATGTCTGGATATGGTGCACAAATCAATCAAGGTTCATTTTAATCACTTATCCCCATCATTCTTTTCTATTTTCCTTTAGACTTGATATAGACCAAATTTAGCGAAATATTTCTGGCATGGAAGGTGGGACCCTGGAGTTTTCCTTGGGTTCATTTCTTGTTTTAAGCATTCATATAGGTGAATTATAGTGAAAATCTCATTTCTTTCACTTCTTCCTTTTTTTCTCTTAAAATGAAAAATTCAATATTTTAATTTCTATTTAAAAGCATTAAATTGAAATTTTCTTTCTTTTCTCTTTGCCTCTAAAAGCAATTTATCATTTTTTTACACAAAAAAGAGAATATTTTCTTTATTTATTCTTACATGCACATTAGGATAGTGAATTTAATACTCTATTCTTATTTATCTCTATTTTAATTTGAATCTAAACCTTTCAAATTTGGGTTTAATAACTTATTGCATTTCATTATTTACTTGTTGCATATTAACTCACCTAGTTAATTACAAGTATTTTGAATAAATTTTAGTACACCTATGTTACAGAACCAAATCACATTCGCATAAACAAACATATAAACTCACCTAAGAAAAGGCCCATTAGGATTTCATCACCTGATGGATCACCTTACCCTACCCACTAGCCTACTTAGATTTCACCACCAAGGGTAAAACCCACTCCGTTCTCTAGCGGAGTATAAACTCTAGACAGAAGGTATATTTTGGCTAAGCAGCATGGCTTAGCTCCAAGTTCATGAAGTGCAAAGAGAAAGCTCCTATAACAAGCCACATACCTAGTCTAACATAGATTTCCTCTTGAGTACTAAAACTAACCTGAAACCAACTCTAGATTGCTTTCTATTAGCTTCAATAACTAAATTCTCTTCTCACTATTTGATTAAGGCATAAGCCAACAAGAGACTAAAAATTAGTCTCTAGTACTTAATAGTTGTTGTCTATATGTTCTTTTTCTACTTTTCTATTACCTTATATATTTGGGAGTTGGTAAGGATGTTTCCCTATTGATTCACAAAATCAATACTATTTCTAATACTCAATTTGTATAACCTGTTATCTTAGGTTTTCTAAGTGTTCTTACTTCTTAAACAGACCTCTTACATCCACTATTTTACTTAGTTTCAACTTCTAGTTTCTTAAAACATTATATTTTCCATCTCCTAGGATATCATAGTGACCAACATTAGTTAATCCTACCAGCTTCGATAGATTTTACCTACCCATATTGGTTAAACCACTGATGTCGATAAACTTTTTCTACCAACATCAATTAAGTGATCAATGTTGGTGACTGTTTAATTTCATTGGTTCAATAGCAAACTAAAATAACCCACTTACCCACACTCAAACTTGGTTTTTCCTTATTCTATTTCAAATAAAGGGTAGTAATACTATTTAAACTTCCTCTTTCATGGTATTGACATGAGCTCAAGCCAAAATTCTTTTCGATTATGCAAGCTGGAAACCACTTCCACCTTCCCCTCTCACTTTGAATTCTATCATAGAGCATACTTAAGATATGGAGCATACTCCCAACCCTAACCAAATTCCCATTATGCCTGAGGAAGATCAATATTTTGCTAAATTTCTTGATTGCAATGTGGAAGCCCTTCAAGATTACCTTGCTATGAGTTGAACCCATAATTCTTCAGGTGACCCAATCTATGGTATGCCAACCTCTCTAATGGAGATAACCTCAGTTTCAATTGCCTCCACTATTTTCTCCATGGTTACCCAAACCACCACTTCGATGAGTAACTCAACTATAAATAATGTCCAAAGTGTAGCATCTTCAACTACCTAATCCCACCTAAACCCTAGTGTGACTTCCCTACTTTCAAAATCACAGCTAGTTCAATCAAGTCACACCACATTCCAGAATTTAGTGGTACCTATTTCATCTACCCTCATGCCTATAATTACCCAAGTTATGACTCACCCTTCATCTTGTCTAACCATGAAAATAATCCAACCTAAAATAATAACCAACCAAGGCATAGTCTCCAACCTAATGGGATAAGCCCCTTTTCTTTTCACACCCCAACCTATTACTCATTATCTATGTTTCCCCAACACAACCTCATCAATCTATGTCACATGCTCCCTCTACTTCTTATCAAGTTCCATATAACTTAGGAGGTATTCCACAAACTAATCCCCCTCCAGACCTCATTAAGATGTTGATGGATAAGATGTCTAATCTAGAGACATCCATTTTTGGTTCAAAGAATGTTTTATCTTATGATTATATATGCAATGAACCAATCCATCCTTCTTTACCTATTCTCCCTTATCTAGGTCAATGGTAACTTCCTAAATTTACTCATTTCTAGAGTAAAGAGGACCCATAATAGTACTTGCAAGCATTTAGACATGCTTGTTATTTAATAGGACATGATGATGCGTTACTACTTCACACTTTCCCTATGTCTCTTTTAGGTGTTGCCTTAGATAGGTATAAATATATACCTCAGCACTCCCTTTTCTCATTTACCCAACTCGTATAAATATTCTTAGACTATTTCTCTATTAACATTTCTAAAAAGGTTTGTATAATAGACCTTTATTCTCTAAAACAATTTGATGATGAGTCTATTGCAGATTTTATTGCTCATTGGAGAAGCTTGATCAAACAACTCTCCTTATCCTTACCTCAACCTGAGCTTATTGATCTCTTCTCAAGGGCATATGCTAATCACATCTCATCCACACTTCAAGTACAAACTTTTTGCACATTTGATGAGGCCTTTAAAATGGCACAAAAACTTGAGGTTCATGCCATAGATGAAGGCAAAGTCAAGTTACACAGTAAGAACCCCAATTCCAAATCAAATGACTCCTCTAAAAATTCTCCCTATAATCAAAAATATAAAGTATCTACCAATGTAGTGGTCATTAAGTCAACCTCTTATACAAGCACAAACCAATCAAATTCTTTGACTTCCCAAAATTTGACCAAGTAATTCCAACAATGGTATGAATAAAGACAATACACTCCCATTAGGGAGTCATATACATCCATATTAGAGAAACTATTGCAAGAAGGTGTCATAACCCTTCCTTAGATCAAAACTCATATACATTTTGACCCTTCTCATCTTATCCCAACTTGTTACAAGGAAGATGAGTTTTGTGGTTACCATCGAGTTAAAGGCCACAATTTTAATAAATATAAGAAAATCAAGAACATTGTTCAAGATATGCTTGATAGAGGTGATTTCATCTTGGATAATCCTAATATACCCCCTAATCAAAGTATGGATGTGTTCAAACACTCTTTTCCTAACCATTCACCAAATCAAAATATTATCCAATCCACAACTAACTTACATGATCATAATATCCATATGGTTAATATGGTCTTTGCTTTACCTTTAGTTCAACCTTCCCCTCAACAGGAGACATCTATTTCATCAACTTCTCCCCCACATTTAGTGGTAGATATTTTACCCATTCTTCCTCCTTAGATAGAAGAATCTATTTCACCTATTCCACTCACTTGAGAGGAAGAGCCTCCTTTACCACTTCTTTTGCCTCCTGAGGAGCCTATAATGCCAATTTTATTTTCACCAATATTACCTATCCTCTTACCACTTTAAGACCACACCCTACCCATTCCTCAACCACATGTTGAAAGGAACATCATTCCTAAATTATACCCTCTTGAGGAACCTTCTTCACCTACCTCTCCTCCCCCTATATAGAGTAGTACCCCACCCACTCCACCTTTATACTTAGAGGAGATAGTATTATCTACTCCCATAATAGACAAAATACCTATTGTATCTACTTCAATTGTGCCACTCTTACCCCTTCTTTTACCTATGGAGGACCATAATTTACCCATGCCTCACCCACATGTTGAGGGAGCCATAATAACATACCTATGCTTTACCCTCTTGAGGAACCTTCTTCACCTACCTTCCCTCCACCCATAACAGACCATGTCTCTTCTCCTATCTATGATGAAGAGGACCCCATTGCAATTCTTTCTTTTCTTTAGCCTGAAGTAGTAGAAACCAATAATTTCCATCTTTCCCAAACACCTTAGCCATCAAAAGACACAACCATAAGGCCTACATCAACTTTGTCTAAACCCTTCTTGTGTTTGGTAAAAAGTCTAGAATTTCTTGAATCTATGAAGCTAGATCATGTGGTATTTTGGGACCATATAAAAACAACTTATCCAACATAATGAATGTCAACCTTTAATGATAACCCTCTTACTACCCTTTACCCTAAGGTCTTTGACAAAGCTAGAGCTTCTTTATAAAAATAACTTAAAGTTCAGCCATCTATGTTAGAACCCTCACCCTCATAGGAAATTTCTACATTAAAGCAGATCAAGCCCTTAGGTGTATGCCCCATCTCTAATTTAATTCATCCACAGGTGAAATTAGATTTATCTCCTCAACTAAAAATTGAAATTTCATGACCTAAATTATATAAAAATGTTAAGCTCCCTAGATCTCGCTGATCCCTTCTTCAACCCTTAACTTTACCATCTATTTTGGGACCACACCCCTTTACCCTAGTTAGAATATTGCCTAACGAAGAAAAATAAAAGGTTAAGTTACCTCCACTCTTGCCTTTGCCATCTAGTAGACCTCTCACATCTGATACTAATAAAGTAACAACAAAACACATAACTTCATCATCACTAAACAATGAACCACGTAAAATTACCTTTCTAACACCAAAACAAAAGAAGGTGTCCACTCCTATTAGCACAAGTGTGAGCCCACTTGCAGGATCTCAAAGATTTTTCCTAGATCAGTTATTGAAACATTCCATAATAACTTTTCCTCCCATTAAGACTTATAGTCCTCTCTAAATGAAGCCATCTTAGTTTAATGATACATAAGTGTGTTTATATCATCGTTCACCTAGACATGATATTGAGAGTTGTAAAGCCCTCACTGCAGTCATTCACCAATACTTCGATGTTGACACTCTCTTAGATGATACTAACATTAACCTTCTTATTATTCCAACTTTGGCATCCATAGTGCCTCCTACCATTCCACCTAAATTCAAACCTAAATATGTCCTCATAACCCCTTTACCACCTCCTACACCGACATTTCAAATCAACATAGTTAATATGACCACACAGTCACAAAACCAAAAAGATAAATCTAAGGACAAGTTCACTTCTCCTTAGACCCATCCCTTCACCAAAGACACTCCTCCTAATTCTAATATTTCCATCTTGGGTGTTCCTAAAATAACATCTTCAAATGTTATTCAAAGTTCAATGGTGAAACAACATCACCAAACTGTTGTGAAAATGTATTTATATGAGTTAATCCAAAACTCATCCTAACACCATCAAGATTTGATTAGTTATTTGAAATAAATTGAGGTACAATAAAATGATCCCCAACCTCTTACAGCTTTGGTCAGCTCCCTTAATTCTATCTCTCTGATTTATTTTAGTGATTTGGAAATTCCACTTCAACACCTTGAAGATCAAGATTTTACCCTTTCTTTATTACCACATATATTGATCAAAATCATGTCAAGAGAGTCATGATCAATGTAGGAGATATTATTAATATTATTTTCACTCATACCTACAAACATCTAGCCCTTCCTGACAATTACATGTCTCAAACCAATGCAGTACTCTGCTCCTTTAATGATACTATAGCTACTATGGTGGGCACTATTTTCATACATATATATGTAGATACATGCACTATTTCTGATCTCTTTGATGTTTTTGAAGGAGATTTATAATATAACATACTACTTAGATGACCTTGGATATGAGTTATGGCATGTGTACCCTCAACTTTGCACCACTATGTCAAGTTTGAACATGATGGACAAGCACATGTTATACTTTCTAACCCACCTCCATTTAAAACATGCAACATGACTTATAGTCCCAATGATGTTCTCATTCCATTGAAAACATCATCTTCATTTCATGATACTTTTGAAGCTTCTACTAGCTCCACTCTCATGGTACTTAAATACCACCAACACAAATTCTTGACAAAGATCCCATGGAGGAAACCTTTCAATGTTTATCACTTGGAAAATATCATTTATTGATGATCAACATGTTATATACTCCATAAGAGTATGGAAAGCTTCACATGCACCCAAATTATGATCCTTGTATAGGTATGGCCATCCCTTATTAGCCCCCTAACCTTCAAACCAATTTCACATATGGGGGAATTGATCAAGCTCCTGCTGTTAGCAATCCATCTTCTTCACCACAACCATTTACCTGTGACTTCTCTTTCTTGAGTAACCCTAGATTCACTCACACATATCTCTATAGTTGTGCCTAGAAAGGATTTGGTTTGGGTCATTATGAACAAGGTGTCCATACACCTATTAAATATCCTACTAGCAACACTATTGAAAATGTTAAAAAGAGGCATGGAGTGGCATATGATGAGCCAACTAAACTCATTAAGACTACCCATGTACTAATTATTGAAGAACCAGTCTCTCCTTCTCCACCTTCTTCTCTATCATCACCTACCAAATTAGAGCTATCTACACCTCCTAATTTTTTTTCAATAAATGCCATCTATTTAGGGCCTCTCACCTATCATCATGGTAAGGAAACAAAGTCCCTTCCTCTCATTCATCGTAAAATACTTGATGAAGACTCTCTCACTATTAACACTATTTAATATAAAGATGATGATGCAATCCTCACCTACATGGGTATAGATGATTCCTATATCCAATTATTTATCCCATCTAAAACATAAGCTATGTTAAATGAACAACCATTGACATCAACCTATTGTCTCGTGATAACCCTATCATCTTCAAGATTGGCCAATCTTTAGATTCCTCTTAGCAAGCTAACTATTCCACATTTTTTTAATGACCATAACAAGTCCTTTGCTTGGTCTTACAATGAAATGCTTGGGATTGAACCCTTTATCATCACCCATCACATTGTCATCAATCAAGATGCTAAACTCATTAAGTAAAAGCTTTGCAAGATACATCCTCATATTGATCTCCTTGTCAAAGAAGAGATCCAATGCCTCCTTTCTGTTAACTTTATCCAACCCATCAACTACCCATAATGGATTTTTAATATTATTCTTATCATAAAAGTGATCAAGAGAATCTACATTTGCATTGACTATCACGATTTAAACCTCATTTGTCTAAAATATGACTTCCCATTACCAAGTATCAACCAATTTATTGATCTAATGGTCAGCCATGAGATGCTATCACTTATGGATGGATTCTCTAGATATAATAAAATCTTGGTTTCTCTTAAGGATTAACATAAGACAACCTTTATTACCCCATGGGGGACTTTCTATTATCAGGTCATGCCTTTTATCTTGAAGAATGCTAGTGACACTTATCAATGCACCATGACTTACATTTTCCATGATCTCCTACACAAAATTATGGAAGATTACGTGGATGACTTACTTAGCGAGTCTAAACTTCATCAAGACCACTTTAAAATTCTCAAAATTATATTTTCTCATCTCCTCTAATATAACATTCAATTTAACCCTAAGAAATGTGTCTTTGGTGTTCTTTCTGGTAAACTCTTAGGTTTTATCATTTCTCTCTATGGTATCAAAGTTGATCATGTTAAGGTTATAGAAATCTAAGAGATGCCTCCACCTACTAATATCAAATAACTCTATAGCCTACAAGGCAAACTTCAATCAATTAATTGCTTTATTTCCTAGTTTTTAGATCATTTCCAACCCTTTCATCATCTCCTTAAAAAGGATGTCTCCTTCCATTGGAATATAGATTACCAAGAAGATTTTGATGTACTTAAACAATGTATCTTTTCCCCACTAGTTCTTATTCCACCTAAGGAAAATTTGCCTTTCTACCTATACATCTCCATAATAGACCATTCTCTAGGTGCTATGATTAAACATCGAGATGACCAACATTGAGAGCAGGTGGTTTACTACATAAGCTACACACTTATTGATTATGAGACTTGATATACCCCTACTAAAAAACTTTGCCTTATGTTGGTCTTTATTGCCTCCAAGCTTCGCCATTATCTCCTAAATCACAAAACCAATGTGGTCACCCATACTGATCTCATCAAATACATGCATTCCAAGCCATATCAAAACCAATGTGTATCTCAGTGTCTCATGCTTCTTACTAAATTCAACTTAGAGTTCATTCAATAAAAGTCTATTAAGGGGCAAACAATCACTAACTAGTTAGCTACTACCCCTTGACTTGACAATCAACCTTCAAACCTTGAATTCCCTGATGAATCCATTGCAACACTCTCCACTGATGGTATCTCCTATTAAATGATGATGTTATTTGATGAATCTACATGTCAACATGGTGGGGGTACAGGGGTCATTCTTATTCCTCTAGATGGTGAGCCTATGCCTTTGGAATTTAAACAATATTTTGAATGTACTAACAATATGGCCAAATATGAGGCTTTGATTTTAGGACTTCAAATAACTATCTTCTTGGGTATCAAATCCATACCATTTTTGGTGATTCTCAAAAAGTGGTTAACTAGGTTAATGGTTCCTACCTATGTAAAAATGAAATTCAGCAATGGTATAAACATCTTGTAGATACATTATTGGGATCATTTGACTCTTATCTCTTACAAATTATTCCACGATCTATAAACAAGTTTTTTTACATAACGGCTTCACTTGCTTCACACATACCCTCTTCATCCTCTTCCTTGAGAACCTATGTCACCATGCATTGCTTAACATTACCCTCCTATGTCTCAACTAACATCCTCTTTGTCAAAAATGTAACAACCAACCCACATAACTTATGGTACAAACAACTCATGGATTATCTTTCCTTCTCTATTACCCCTTCTGATCTCTCCAATAATGGGCAATGTGCCTTCATAAAATGTTTCACTCATTACACCATACTAGGGGGACTTCTCTACAAATGAGGTTTTGATGGTATTTTCCTTAGATGCCTTACTAGTACTGAAACTCCTTTCTCTATTAAGGAAGTCCATGATGGGATTTGTGGTGGGAATTTTAATGGTCACATAGTTACCAAACATATCCTTTGACTTGGATATTATTGGCCTATGCTTCATCAAAATTATGCTTATTACATTTGTCATTGCATCAAGTGTCAACAACATGATAATCTCCTTCATGTTCCTAGTCATACATTACAAGTTGCCAAATACTTTTGGCCCTTCTCCCAATGGGGCTTATATCTAATCAAAGAGATTAATCCTCATTCATCTCTCCATCATCATTTTATCATGACTACCACTGAATACTTCACCAAGTGGGTCGAGGCCATCCCTATTATCTCCACTAAAGCTGACACAATTATTGACTTCATCAACCATCAAATCATCTATAATTTTGGTGTCCCACATAAATTATAACAAATAACAACAAATCTTTCAAAAACAAGACTATTCAAAATCTTTGTGATACATTTGCAATCAAATTAAGCTTCTCATCATCATACTATCCACAAGCCAATGGACAAGTAGAAGATTCTAACAAAACATTGACCAAAATTCTCATGAAGGTAGTCAATGATACGGGCAAGGATTGACACACACACACACACATATTCATTTTTATTTATGGTCTTATCGCACTAGCATTCAAAACCCTATGGGTGCTAAATTTTTTTTCTTGGTATATAGGATGGAGGTTATTTTGCCTCTTAAAGTTTAAATTCTTTCTCTATGCATTTATTTATAAACATACTTACTACCGATGACTTTCACCAAGAATGTTTGGCTCAACTTGAATTACTTGATGAGCATCGTCTTGTAGCCCTTAACCACCTCCAAATTTATAAAAAGTGTATCAAATGTGCTTATAAAAAGAATGTCAAAGAGTGAGATTTTAAAATAGGAGATCTCATCTTAAAATAAATTCAACACATGATGAACATGGAGAAAAGCAAATAGGGTAAGTTTACTCCTAATTGGCTTGGACCTTATATCATAACTCACAAGTATGCCTCAGGAACTTATCACTTGTCTTTTCTTGAAGGAAGGTCAGAATTGGAGCCTTTAAATGCCTTAAACCTATGATCATTCCTTTGTTAAACAAGTGTTACTTTACCTCATGTTTAACTTGAGCTCATCCCTTGAGCATCCCTATTACATTCATTTCCCTTCCTCTTCACCCTTACTCCTATACACTTAGTTAACTTATGCAGTGGTATGGTTTTTCACACAAAGTGGAAAACTCCTAAGCCTCTATAGTCTTATCCATAACTAAAAGCACAAAATGTAGACACCGTAATTGTGTCTAACCCTTGTCGTCCTCCCCTTAACCCCCATTTTAGTCTTCCATGCCTATTTAACCCCTATCGACCATTTTCCCACAAGCCTTGACCCTGGTAGCATGTAAAAATGAGTAGAGAGCTAAAGTTAGCCTTTGTCCCCATTCTGCATCTGCCGACGACGGTCATAACCTGGCCGACATCGCTGACGTCGGTCACTTATCAGCCGATGTCAGCAGTCTTGCTGACGTCAATTATCTTTTACACTGCATTCTCGACCTGAACGTAGGAACCATTATCTGTTATCTGTTATCCATTCGATTGCCAATCCGTTTCTTGATCAGTTATCAGACCTTCCTTTGTATCAATCAACAAACCTCTTCATTCGAACAATCAACCAATTCTTACATCCAACCAATCTGCAATCAATCTCTCGCATTCTCTCTCCGGTATAGGTATTCTACTTCAGTCATCTTGCTAGAGGTCTGCTACATCAAACTTCTATGACACAGCAACAACATCAATCATGTCTCTGACTTTTATCTTCAGTGTGTAATAGGTAAGTGTTTGTTCTGTGTTTTTATTTTGATCTCTGGTTATTGTTTTTAATTGCTATCATTACCTAGATTTAGATTCAGACTATAGCCCTAACCTTACTTCCACCCATATCACATCTATCCACCCTCTGTAGAATATACAATCTGTAACTCTACCTAACCCCTTGCACACAAACCCTCAAACAATCTCTCTGACTCCTAAACTGGCTTCTCGAACCCTCAGACAAAAACATCTGACCTTTCTACAAATCCTAAGAACCTATCCAGACCTGACCAGACCCTATCCAAAACTATTGCCTCGACTGATGCCAGTCATTACCTCGATCGATGCTGGCACTTCAACCGACGTTGGCACTCTTCTTGATCGACGCCGGCACAGAGACCGACACCGGTGACTATGCAGAGTAGTTTGCTGCATATCAAGTATGCATTCTACTTTTTGTCTTTTATTTGCTTTCATTCTGTCTTTCATTATTTCTACTGCAGTCAAATATTCTGCTTTTTAATAGTGGGTTGATATCCCTTAAGGAAGTCTTCGTACTTCAGGGATCAAGCGTTTGCTTGACAGTCCACCGTCTCTTCGTCTAACATTTTTTTGTGTTTAGTCTCTTTTTCTTTGTAGGTGTCATTCCTCCACAGCCAAAGAGGAGTACCTTCCAACATCTGATTTTGGTGTGCACGACTATATCTGAGTATCTTCTAACCCTAGACCATCTCTTAGTTTCTCATTTCTATCTTTTGAATGTGAAAGCAAAATTAGCGTAGAAACATTCTGGCATGCTCGGTGGGACCCTAGGGCCTTCCTTGGGTTCTTTCTTTCTTTCATTCATATAGGTGCATTAGGTTCCTTCCTTTTTGCCTATTTCATCTCTTCTAAATGACATTATAAGCAGGAATAAAAAGAACTTTTCTTTTCTTTCTTGCACTTTTAGACTAGTCAAAACTCATATTCTTCGACTCTTTCTCCATTCGTCTTCATAAGAACAAACATTTTGACTTGGGCTTAAAACACGTTGCACTTTCATTTCTATTTGCTTGCATTTATTAGACCACACTTAGTAATTAATAAACGCATATTGAATTAATCTAGTCCACTTGATGTTACATGACCAAACCACTTGCACAAAACAAACATCTTAACTTACCTGAGACAAGGCTTGACTGGGATTTCATCCCCTAGCAAATACCTTACCCGTCTCGGCGATCCTACTTGGACTTCATCACCAAGGGGAAAGCCCACTCTGTTCTCTGGTAGAGTCTAATCTCTAGGGGAAGTATATTTTGGCTAGGCAGGCCTAGCTTATCACTGGACTTGTGAAGTGAGGGGAGCTTGCTCCTTAGCACCAGGCCTTGTACGAAACCTAACACAGACTTCTTGAGCACCATAACTAACCCGAAACCATCCATAGACTACTTCTTCTAGAACCTGACTCAAGAGCCAATCTTCCTCTACACACATTCTAAGGCATAAGCCACTATAATCCTAATAATTTACTCCTAGGGTTTTAGGATCTGCTTGTGTTCTTCATCTTTTCTATTCTTATTTGCTTGTTTGAGCTTGTGAGGACATTCTTTCTTGCCTTGAATGGTTCTGACTTGTAGTCAAGCCAAGGCTCTAGTCGATCACGCGAGGCATCACCCGCTTCCGTCTACCCCGTCCATAACCAGTCCTATAATGGAGTTCAACTCAGAGACTGAAAGAACTCCTACTAGACCATCCCCGACCCAAATGCCTATTGTCCTAGAAGGGGACCAAGATTTTGCATGATTCTTAGACCTCAACGTCAAAGCCTTACAGCACTATATCGTGAATAGCCAAACGCGAGACTCCTTGGGCAATCCAATCTACGGAATGCCAACCTCTCTTCTCCAAACTACAGCCATATCAACAGCGTCCGTAATTTAACCTTTTGACACCCAGGCTATTGCCTTGACCAATGACCAGTCTTTGACCAACCATCCAAGTGTGGCCTCTTCCTCCATCTTTGGGCCCACTTCCACTGAGGTTTCAGCCCCCTATCAACCTCAGCCCACTCAACCACTTTCTATCGCCTTTCAGAATCTGGTCGTCTCTATTCCACCTACCCTGGCCCCTATCAACACCAGGATGGCTACCTATCCATTGGCCCATGTTACCACTAACCAACCCCCCATGACAACATCGAGCCTAGCCATGCCTTCTACCCAACCATCCTTAGTCTTCTCTTCTATCCCTACAACTAGTCATCTGTATGTTGCGCCCTTATTGGTACAACCGACTACGTCGTATGCCTCTTCTAGCCTCTTTCAAGCACCTTACAATCTAGGGGGTGCTCCACCCACCAATCCATCAGTAGATATCATCAAAATGCTGATGGACAAGATGTCCAGCCTAGAGACCTCCATTTTTGGCTCACTCAATACTCTCTCATATGAACAATTATGCAACGAGCCCATCCATCCTTCCGTCCCGATCTGACCATATCCTAGCCAGTGGGAACTTCCTAAGTTTTCTCATTTTCAAAACAAGGAAGACCCACAACAACACTTACGGGCATTCAGACATGCCTATTACCTTATCGCCCATGATGATGCGTTACTTTTACGCATGTTTCCTATGTCTCTCTCAGGTGCTATGCTTGACTGGTATAGCTCCCTTACCAGCCATTCCCTCTTCACGTTCACTCAGCTGGCCCAACTCTTCCTTGATCATTTCTCTATCAACATCACCAAGAAGGTCTCAATCACATACCTTTATTCTATCTGCTAATTCGAGGATGAATCCATTGCTGATTTCATTGCTCGATGGAGGGGCCTTATCAATCAACTCTCCTTTTCTTTATCCCAACCTGAGCTTATTGAACTTTTCTCCCAAGCCTGTGCAAGACATATTTCTTCCACCTTGAGGGTTCAGACCTTCCGTACTTTTGACAAAGCCTTCACAATGGCTCATAAACTTGAGTTATGTGCCATCGAGGAGAATAAAGTCAAGTTATAGAGCAAGAATCCCAACTCCAAGACCAATGACCCCTCTTTTAAGCCTTCCTCGTCCAATCCTAAATCTAAAGCTTCAGCAAACACTGTGGTCGTTAGATCTTCCTCCTCTTCACCTTCAACTAATCAGCCTAAGCCATCCACATCTCAGAGTGCCACCTACCAATTTTAGAAGAGATACATATAGTGACAGTATACTCCACTCAAAGAATCATACGCATCTGTGATAGAAAAACTCATCAAACAAGGGGTCTTCAATCTCCCCCAGATCTGACCACCTCCACAATTTGATCCCTCACGTGCCATCCCTATGTGGTATAGGAAAAATGACTTTTGTAACTACCACCGTGTTAAAGGACATGACATGGGCAATTGTAAAACCCTTAAAAACATCATCCAAGACATGCTAGAAAAGGGTGACCTCATCCTCAACAATCCCAATGCACCACCTAATCAGGGCATCAACATCTTCAAGCAACCATTCCCCAATCATCCACCAACTTAGAACAATATCCAGACCTTGACTGACAACATTCATGAACACAATATACGAACAGTCAATACGGTCTCACCCTTCATTTCCAACCAACCTTAAGAGGTGAGTCCATCCATCAGTCCATCACATGTGGATGAACCTCTTTCTTCGGTTAGTTCTCTGCCAACCTCTCTCATCTTGGAGGATGCCTCAACCTTACCAGCACTGCCAGTTTCACCATCCTCCTTCCTACTGCCCATAGAGGACCTAACCCTTCCTACTCCTTGACCGCAAGTGGAGGGCACAATCATCCCTGCTCTTTACCCGCTTGAGGAGCATCATTCTCTGGTTTCTTCTCCACCCAGTGAAGAACCTGCCTGTCTTTCATCTCTAACCACAGACAAACCTATCACGACTCCATCATGCCTTGGGTTTGAGACCGCTACACCAATCTCATCTTCAACCCCACAATTGTCCACATCTTCTCAAGAACCCAAACCTCATCCCACATCTTCTCAGCCATTTTCCTGACTAGTGGAGAAACTCGAACTTCTCCCTTTTAGGAAAGTGGAGCATCAGGGATTGTGGGAGCATCTCACAGCTCTTCAACATGCCGATGCCCTCTCATCTCATGCAGCTAATCCTCCCATGGTGAAATCTCCCAAGACTTTAACAAAAACCAAACTCCCGTTTCTAAGCCTCAACCAACCCCATCAAAACCAAAACCCACATCTACCCCATCTAAACCTATCAAGTCACTTGGCGTTCACCCTATCTCCAACCTCACTCATCCGCAAGAGAAGGTGGACCTAGACCAGACCTCGACCAATAGTAGTCTTCAACCCAAGTCACAAAAGACTGCTAAACCATAGAGGTGAATGCCTCCTCCTCCATCATCATTGCCCTCCATTTTGGGCCCCCATCCCTCGACCCTGACCAGAGTCCTTTCCACTCTGATTTCTAATCAAAACCAGTTGCCTCCTTTACTTCCTTTGCCTACCGCTTGCCTACCCTCTCCTAAAAGGGTGGTACCTCTCACGAAGAAAGTACTGTCTCCACCTGTTGCTGTACTGTCAATCCAAAAGGTGGTACGGAAGCCTCCTCTGACTCCACCCAAGCAAAAGTCACCAGTATCGCACACATCGACAAGCACAGACCCTTTAGTGGGCTCATACTCTTTGATCTTACATCAACTTTTGCAGACTTCCAGCATAAGCCTTCTGCCCATCAAGCCTTTCCAACCTCTCAGGTCTAAGCCCTCCTGGTTCGATGACACAAAGATTTGCTTATATCATCGTATGCCAAGACACGAAATCGAGACTTGCTGTGCCCTCAAGACTGTCATTCACTGCTATCTGGAGAAAGACACTCTTCTATTTGAGGACACTCTCGACTGACCCCTGACTCCTTCTCATAACCCTCCGACCTCTTCAGACCCATCAACATCTCATCAGCAGACCACGACCCCTTCATCTACTTCACCCCCTATCTTCAAAATCAATGCTATTCACATAACCACCAGGTCACAAAAGGACAAGGTGAAGGAAAAATATGCCATTCCTTGGACCTACCCTTTCATCCAGCCACCTCAACCACCCAAGCCTAAGATTTCTATCCTTGGCGCACCTCAACCCTCTTCTTCTTCCTCTTCAGGGGCAATTCATGACTCTATGTTGAAATAGGTTCACCAGATGCCTGTGAAGATGTCCCTTTATGACCTCATTCAAACCTCACCCCAGCATTGTCAAGCCCTCATCAGAGCCCTGTAGGCAGCGGAGGTTCAACCCAAGGACCCCCAGCCACTTGCTACCCTTGTCCACTCTTTAGCCCCTGTTGCCTCCATCACATTCAGTGATTATGAGATTTCCACATCCAACATGGAAGATCAGGATGCTGCCCTCTTCATCACTGCCTATTTTGATCAAACACGCATTAAATGCATTATGATCAATGGAGGTGCCAGCATCAACATTATCTCCACCCATGCCTTTGAATAGTTGGCTCTTCCCAAGAATTGCGTCTCCAAAACTGACGCAATCTTGCGTTCCTTTAATGACACCACTACCACGACCATTGGCACAGTCATCCTTCACATTCACATTGGTCCATGCACAGTCTCAGAGCTCTTCTATATCATCAAAGGAGAGTTTCAATACAACATCTTGCTAGGCCGACCCTAGATCCGCACCATGGCCTGTGTCCCCTCCACCCTACACCATTGTGTGAAATTTGAGCACAATGGGCAAGTCCATACCATTCCCGCTGACCCTTCACCCTTCAAAACTTATAACACCACCTACCATCCAAATGATGTTCTCATTCCTATCAAGCCATTAACCCCGGCACCGCCTCCATCCACGGAAGCTTCAACCAGTTTGCAACCAGCGGTCACCCTCACACATCCCCTTCAAGCGATGACCACAGATCCCATAGAAGACATCTTCCAAAGACTTTCATTGGGGGAATATCACTTGCTAGCTTTAGACATGTTCCAAACTCCACAAGAGTATGGACGCCTTCATCACAGCCCTAGTTATGACCATCAAATTGGGATGATCGTGCCTTATGGTCTTCCTCACCTCCAAACCAACCTTGTCTATGGGGGGCCTGATAAAGCTCCTACTGATTACAATCCTCTTTCTTCACCTCAACCTTTCACATCAAACTTCTCATTTCTTGGTAACCCTACCTTTGCACACATTTACCTTTATAGGTGTGCATGGAAGGGTTTTGGCTTTGGATGCTATGAGCAGGGCTCCCATCAGCCCATCAAACCGCTCAACGATGATGATGCCAAGAAATGGTATGGCTTGGGATATCACGACCCCACTCAGACCCCTACAGACATTTGTCCCAAACCAACCATTGACCAATCTCCTCCAGGCTCACCCATTCCTCCTTCCCCTACTTAGTCGGTGGTTTCCATCCCTCCTAGTTTTTTTTCTATAAACACCATCCGCCTGGAACCCTTGACTTATCAGCTCAATGGGGTGTCCAGGTCTCTCCCTCTCATTTTTCCCAGCATGGTAGAAGATGAGTCAACAACCATTCACACTGTCCACTACATTGACGACGACGCCATTCTTTCCTACATGGGTGCCGATGACTCTTTCATCCAGTGCTCTCTCCCTTCTGAGACCCAAGTTATGTTAAATGAATCAACCATTGACATCAACCTCCCTTCTTTTGATGTTCCTCACATCTTAAAGATTAGACAATCTTTAGACGCTCAAGAGTAGCTTGACTATACCCAGTTCCTCTTAGACCATAGCAAGGCCTTTGCTTGGACCTACCGTGACATGCCTGGCATCGACCCCACCATCGCTACCCATAACATTGTCACCAAACCAGAAGCTAAGCTTGTTAGGCAAAAGCTTTGAAAGATGCATCCTTGCATTGCCCTCCTTGTCAAAGAGGAGCTTTAGTGCCTCCTTTTTGTCTCCTTCATCTAGCTCATCGATTATCCACAGTGGGTCTCTAACATCATCCCAGTTACCAAGGCAACTGGGGGGATCAAGATCTACACAGATTATCGTGACTTTAACCTAGCCTATCCCAAAGATGACTTTCCTCTTCCTAACATTAACCAGCTTGTTGATCTCACGGCTGGCCATGAGATGCTATCTCTCATGGATGGGTTTTTAGGATACAATCAAATCCTGATAGCTCTGGAAGATCAGCACAAGACCACTTTCATTACCCCATGGGGGACTTTTTGCTATCGAGTCATGCCTTTTAGCTTGAAGAACATAGGTGCCACATATCAGCATGCCATGACCTACATTTTCCATGATCTCCTCCATAAATTCATGGAGGACTATGTGGATGACCTTCTCGGCAAGTCTAAGCTTCACCGTGACCATTTGACCATTCTCAAAATCATCTTCTCTCACCTTCTTCAATACAATGTCTGTCTTAACCCCAAGAAATGTGTCTTTGGGGTCCTCTCTGGCAAACTTCTTGGCTTTATTGTTTCTCTTCGTGGCATCGAGATAGATCCCGCTAAGATCCGTGCTATCCTCGGGATGCCACCCTCGACCAATCTCAAGCAGCTTCACAGTCTATAAGAGAAGCTCCAGTCCATTCATCATTTCATCTCGCAGCTTTCTGACCGCTGCCAACCTTTTCATCATCTCCTTAAGAAGGACATCTCTTTTACATGGGATAAGGACTATCAAGAGGCTTTCAAAGCCCTTAAACACTATCTGGTCTCTCCACCAGTCCTCATTCCACCTAACGATGATCAACCCTTCTACCTTTATATCTCTGTCACTAACCATTCGTTAGGTGCCATGATTACACACCGAGATGAGCATCACCATGAGCAAGCAGTCTACTATATCAGCTAAACACTGGTCGACTATGAAACTCAGTATACTCATATGGAGAAACTCTATTTGGCGTTAGTCTTTGCCGCTACCAAGCTCTGCCACTATCTTCTTAACCACAAAACCTTTGTCATCACTCACACCAACCCTCTTAAGTATATGCACTCCAAGCCATATCAACATCAATGTATGGCTCGGTGGCTCATGCTGCTTGCCGAGTTCGACCTCGAATTCATCTAGCAAAAATCTATCAAGGGGCAAACCATCACTGATCAACTGGTGGATGCCTCTCTTCCCAACAATAAACCTTTGCAGTGCAAGTTTTTTGATGAGTCTATCACTACGCTTTCCATCGATGACACTGTTTACCAAATGACCATGTTCTTTGACGGCTCCAAATGTTAACTTGGTGGGGGTGGGGGAGTCATTCTCATCCCACTCGATGGTGAGCCCATGCCTTTGTCTTTCAAGCTCGACTTTAATTGTACCAATAATATGGCTAAATATGAGGCCTTAATTTTGGGACTTCAGACCACCCTCTCTCTCAACATCAAGTCCATCAACATCTTTAGCGACTCGCAGCTTGTCATCAATCAGGTTAACAGTTCATACCTCTATAAAAATGAAATTTTGCAAAGGTACAAAAACCGTGCTAACATTTTCCTTGCATCTTTTGACCATTACCTCCTGCAGACTGTTCCTTAATCCACAAATAAGTTTGCTGACACCATGGCTTCTCTCGCTTCCCATATCCCATCTTCCTCATCTGCATCCAGACTTTTTGTCACGGTGCATCATGTGTTGTTGCCTTCCTATATCTCTCCTAACATTAATCATGTCAACACTATAGACTCTAGCCCACGAGATGTTTGGTATAAGCAACTTGTGGACTACTTATCTTTTTCTATCATTCCTCCCAACCTCTCTAACAATGCACGGCGAGCTTTTATCAAGCGTACCACTTGCTATACCATGATAGGGGGTCTTCTCTATAAGCGAGGCTTCGACGGCCTCCTTCTTCACTGTCTCACCTCCACTGAAGCATCTCAGGCCATTAAGCAAGTCCATGATGAGATTTGTGGTAGACATTTAAGTGGGAATTGAGTTTCCAAGCGCATCCTTCATCTGGGCTATTATTGGCCCACCCTTCATCAAGACTATAGCGACTATGTTCAGCGTTGCATCAAGTGTCAGCAGCACTCTAACTTGCTTCATCTTCCTAGTCATGCTTTACAAGTCGCTCAAGATTTCTAGCCTTTTTCTCAGTGGGGCATAGATCTCATCAGTGAGATTAACCCTCATTCATCTCTTCATCATCAATCCATCATCACTACCACCGAGTATTTCACCAAGTGGGTGGAAGCCATTCCTCTCATCTCCATAAAAAATTACAAGATTATCGACTTCATCAGCAGCCACATTCGGTGTCCCTCATAAAATTATCACTGACAATGGCAAGTCCTTCAAAAACAAGACTATCCAAAAACTATGTGACTCATTTGGCATTAAACTCAGCTTCTCTTCGCCTTACTACCCACAAGTAAATGGGTAGGCTGAGGCTTCCAACAAAATATTGACTAAAATTCTCATGAAGGTGGTCAGTGACACTAGAAGGGATTGGCATATTCACATTCCCTTTGCCTTGTGGGCCTACTGCACTAGCATTCGAACCTCCATGGGTGCTACCCCTTTCTCTCTCATGTACAAAATAGAGGCTATCCTACCTCTTGAAATATAGATCCCATCTCTTCACATCTCTCTGCATGACATTCTTTCTAACGATGACTTTCATCAAGATCACTTAGCTCAACTTGAGTTACTTGACAAGCGCCGTCTTGCTGCCCTCAACCATCTCCATGTCTATCAACATCACATCAAGCGAGCCTATGACAAAAATATGCGAGAACGAGATTTCAATATCGAAGACCTCATCCTCAAAGAGAATCAGCACGTGACCAATATGGAGTGAAGTAAACAAGGCAAGTTTTCCCCTAATTGGCTTGGACCTTTCATTATCACGCATAAGTATGGATCAAGGATGTATCATTTGTCTTCTCTCGACGGATGACCAAAACCTGAGCCTCTTAATGCGTTGCATCTGCAACCATTCTATTGTTAGTCGAGTACTCATCCACTTGACATTTATCTTGAGCTCATCCCTTGAGCAATCCCTGTCCTCTTAGTCCTCATTCCTTTTAACCCTACTCCCCTTAACAAATCCTATATACCCCTTTTATACAGTATGGATGCTTTATCCTAATAAAAGGGAACCCTTGACCTTCTATAGCCTGGTCCATGACTCACATTTTTGTCAAAACAAATCAAGATGCCAAAAATATCCAAGGTCACCAAATCGCATCAAAAGGCAGACTGCTCCCTCGAAGGATAGTTGTACTATCATTACTGTAGCTAATAGACTGCTCCCTCGAAGGACAGCTATTCAAATCCCTTATATATAAAGCAAAATATAGACCACTCCCTCGAAGGATGGTTATGATTAACTCTTGCTACAAACAATAATCTTTCTTAGAAGCTTCCCACATTGATCAGCTTTGCAAATGACCACCAAGCAAATGACATCTCTATGTAGACTTCCTGCATTGATCAGTCTGCACCAAAAAAAATAAAAAAATAAAAAAAATCATGGACTTGGCTTGTAGTTGTCTCAGGGTCTCCTATAAAAGGGGCAAAGTTATCTCTGCTCTACAACGGGTTACCCTATCCTCCTCTTATCACCGGCTCAAGGGACTTTGAGCTCACTTTAATGTCAAAGTGATTTGATTACCACTCTAACACAACATATGGTCAACGACGTCATGCATGAATGGGGCTCTTAGTCCTAATAACCCCTATCTATGCTGTCATTTCTAGTCCTTGTCAATGAAAGAGCAATATGCCTTTCACTTTTTCTACACTTTGGTCACATTCAACTTCATCACTTGTCAAACCCAACCAAGCCAACCCAACATTTTCAGACCTGTCACATCATCATAACCTATTCACACTAGTTTCTATGGACACCAATACACATGAAAACTATCGACCAGACGCAATTTATGTTAAGCATAAACCAATACTTGCTGAAGCATAAATAGACCTCAATTCATTTTTAGCATACGTCCATCACGACTATGGAAAATTGCTAGGGATGAAAGACCACATCACCAATGTTACAGAATACACCATTTGGAAAAGTTTGTAACATCTTTTTTCTCCTCATCATTTTGACCTTGACCAAGACCAGTCTATCGACCACTTTCACCACCTGTCTACCACTCAGATTCCTAGTCTCGAACTACATTGGTCTGAGGCCCTTCACACAAGGTCTATGTAGGCAGCACTCAGATGACACGACTGTCTTCTGGGGTTGGCTCGATCACCCTCATTTGTTCATCTATTTGATGGACAAACCCTATCCTCTTCGACCCATGACTTGACCTCGACCACAAGCAATCAATCACTTTGACCCTTTTCCTCCCTCTTTGGGAGAACTACATTGGCCTGAGGCCCTTAGGACAAGGGCTATGTAGGCAGCACTCAGTTGACATGGGGTCTTTTGGGGTTAGCTCGGCCATCCTCTTCATCACTTTCTTCCATCCCATTCTCTCGTCACCTATCAATCACATCACAGCTAGTCATATATTATCATTAACATAATCATTTTCATCATGTCCATCCATAGTCATTAAGCATCACCATCTAATCTAAAAATCATAACCATTCACATCAAACATCAACATCAATATCATTAAACAACATCATATAGCTAGTTCATTTAGCATCATACACATAAACCATAATATCAACATGCATCACATCAAAATGCAATAAACATTAAACACATATTTATAAAACATCCATCACACAGGTCACTGATCCAAAATCTCATCATATATATCAATAATGTTCTATACAATTGCACAATCTATGCATCTCTCTCTCTCAAAAGTCAAATACATCTCACATCATCGGCACACAGGCCGATATATACATCATGTCAAAACTCTGCCCTCAAGGCTATGGCTGTGGTGGTGGTGGCGGTGGTGGAGAAGACGTTGTATCCTCTCCCACCTCTAATCTGGGCCACCTACGCAAACTTGTAGCGATCGCCCATGACATAAAACACTGTCGGCTCTGCTCTGCCCTCATCTCAGAGTATCACTATATCTGAGGGAACCCCCTAATGGCCCTCTCATAATACGTAATCTCATCTAGTGCATCACTGTATCTAACTAGAGATACAGTCTACGGTGGACCCATCTATCTTGCGACCGTGCCCTGCGCTGAACCCTATAGTTGTGAAAACTCTGGCTGCACTGACACTGACTGTGTGGGCTACTAAACTGGTTATTGAGATGGTTATTGCATCAAGCCCTATCCCCTCAAGCCCTATCTTACTAATGCCTATACCTGGGCTACAGCTAGCTGACCCTACAACATAGTGACCTATCTTGTCAAAGTAGCCACCTGTCCTGTCACCTCTGCTAGCTGCCCCTGTAAAATCATGACCTGTCCCTGTAAAATGGTCACTTAGGCCTGTGTTGCATCCCTCTCCTGCCACACTATGTCTCTCTCCTCATGGGCTACATCCCACTCCCTGGTGATAGCCTGTAAATTTGGCTGTGGCCCTACCTAAACTCCTATATACTGCCCTGCCCACCATGCTGTGTAGGCCTCTGTATAACCTGGGTCAGCCATCCCAGGCCCTGTCAGCAACTCCTCAAAATTTGGCTCCTCTATCTCCTCTGGTAGTGGGAGCGGTGCCTCAATATCATCCCACCTATACTGTGGGAATGTGGGTGGTACATCCTTTAGTAGCCCATATTGGCGCTGCACTCTCTCCACGGGCACCCTCTCAAGCTCATCGGCTCGCCTGCCCCTGACCCATCTCAGGCTCTGCACTCCAACAAGCTGCTCTCCCTAGTCTCTAAATGCTAGATACCCCAAGTACAGTCTCCAGACGATATCTACTAAGATCAGGGCCTCTAGTACCCCTCTATAATGGTCAATATCTCTAACCACTCCATCCACCTGTGTCTACACCATCACCTCACACCATCATCTAAATCTAACCCTGAAGTCGACCTGGATAGCCACTAGGAGGCTGAGAGGTCGTGTCAGCATGATGTGCTCATATGCCCAGTAGTGCAGAAGGTGGCCTACACACAGACTGTACCATCGTCGCTGATTGATGCCCCATAACTCTCTATATACTTGGGCCAAAAAGACTGGTGCCCAGGTGAACACTGTCTACCACTCAATCATGTCTATCAAAACTCTGATCGTGGTGACCTAAAACCTACCTCCCTTTGCATTTGGGAGTGCATACACTATAATCCTGATCATCATCAGGAGAGCTAGCTAATGTGCATCCTCATCTACTGTGTACAGAGGCTCATAAGCAAAACTTGCTGAGTGGTAGCTCATCTCAGTGATGTGCTCCCCAAACAGTATAACCATGTGTATATCATGTGCCTCTCTTGAACATGCATAAATGTCTGCTTCGTGTATCGATAGCCACAAAATCTGGTACACATCCTCGACCGTGACTGTCATCTCACTTGTGGGTAGGTGGAAGGTGTTGGTGGAATGGTCCCACTGCTCGATCAGTGCCACCATCAGGCTCACATCTCACACCACTCTGTAGTAGCATCTCAACCCGCCTAGTCCAACTGTGCTCATCTGTGCCCACTCCTCCCTAGTAATGTCCCAGCACATCTGCATTAGCAAAGTCAGGAGGTGATCCTGCAACATCAGATTTTGTCTTACCTGCATCCACCCAAGTCAATCTCATGTTAAAAAATTTCCTCCCATTTCTATTTTGACCAACTTATTTGACCATCTATGCCTATTCTGACACCCAAGAAGCCCTTGGCATCGCTTTGACCCTTCGATTTGACCATTTTTCATCACTCCTTTTGACTAGGCAGCCACCAACATCAGTTATCATGTTGGTGATGGCACTCACCTAACCAATGTTGGTCACTTAGTGATTGACATCAGTAGGTTAGTGATCGATGCTAGTCTCTGGTCGGCTAACACTGGCAAACCCACTGATGTCGGTGATTGGTTTGGCCCTAGGGCTGAATGGGGCGAGCCCTAAATTTAGGGCTTCCCCATTATTGACTCCCTAATCCCGCAAATCACTCCTAAATTACTCCTAATCTATCATAGACCCCTTACCCACCTTCCTAGCTACCCTTCCCCCTCAATTTCTACCTAAACAATCAAAAATTTCAAAAATCAAATCAAAGCCCAAATCAACCAATTGAGCTCATTAGGGCCTCCTACCTCATCTCGATGTCATCGATGTGGTGGCACGATGGGTGCTGCTGGTGGTGGACCCCCTATGGGTCCCTTACTCCCATCGGCCATCTCCTCAGCATCCAAATCTCTGTAAGCTCCACCTGACCCACAAGCGCCTCTGTAGCATCCAATCACTCTCCAACTCGCTCCCTCTCTTCACCAATTCCTATCTGCCACCTCACACTACTCCTCAGTTAACTCTGTGTCACTTTCACTCACTTAGCTCCAAAGCTCTTTTCTTTCTCTTAGTCAACAATAGCAAATGATTTTTGGTGGGCCGCCAATCCGGTTTTGTTAGATTTGGCATTCCACCGATGTCGACATCGTCGTGCCCTATGTCACTAATGTCAGCCGACACCTTACCGATGTCGGTCCTTTTGGGCCACCAACAACAATTTTATCACCAATGTCGATAGACTTCAAACCCTTATTTTTTCATTACCTTGCCCCACAATCCTACCCCCAATCAGTCAATTCTCCAGACCCCGTTATCTTTGCCCCCTGGGGCACCTTGGAGACCCCATCCTTTCATCCATCCATCCACCTCAACCAATCACCATTAGAGATCATACCTATCTCCTCTGACCTTGATCACTTCTAAGATAATGTTGCCTTGGTTGTTTTTGCTTGTCTGCTACCTCACGAATGGTTAGCAAAATTATGTGCAGCCCATATTTTTGACCCTCACAAGTATAAGATCGCAAGCCGGTTGATCCCCATTACTTGTGACATTTAAGTCATGGACTTACCTATATTAGATCTCAGGTCACCCAAAAAAAGGGCATGTCATCTCTACTTTGTAGGTTATGCTACCCAAACATTTTACCTTTTTTTCCCTCATACTCTTTCAAGGGACTATGAAGCTCACTTAACATAAGGTAAAAATGACGCTTCTCTAACAAACACAATGGCTTAAAGGTATAAGGCAGGAAAGAGGCTCATTTTATTGAGCCTATTTATGTTTTGATTATGGTCTTTGCCAATGTATGAGCATTCTACCTCTTTATTTTCCCATCCACATCACATGTCAATCTCACTATTTGAGATGAAGAAATAATGTCATACCAACACTATCAAAGACTATTCAATTTATTTTACACATACACCATCAAAAATATGGAAAAATTCTAAAATAAACTAACATAATCAATCTATTCATATTAAGCATACACCATCATGAAATATGAAGAAAATCTAAGATGAAACTAATCAACCAACTATGTATATACCATCACATATATGGGAAAGGATAGTCTAACTCAACTAACATGATCAAGATTACCATCAAAATTAACACAACATAAAATTATCATCATCACTACATGTCCATAACTACATCATCATAATAACATCTCTCTTTATCAAAATATACATCTCACATCTTTAGCTTGTATGCCAGTATACATATAACATATATACTCAAAACTAGTAAACTCTAACACTCAAGGTCCTTAAGGCTCTCCGTGTAGTCATGAGGAATTAGTATGATCACCACTCTCTACCCATCTACATCTACATGATCTAGAAGCCATAACACATGACATAGGCCTTTCCTACTCTCTTAACTCTAAATATCTCTAAATCTATGAAAACTCTCTAATCGCCCTCTCATAGTAGGAAATCTCATCTAGAGTAGTCATATATCTTACCATAGATACAATTTGTGGAGGTCCTATAGCACCTAATGATGGCCCATCCTATACTGGTCCCTATGGTGTTAGAGGAGGAGGAGAAGCCTAACTTACTTCTATGATACTATCCCTCTCTGCTATCACTACAGTCACCTAATCATATAAGACTATAACTTGGCCCTGTAGTACTATAACCTAGTCCTGTAGAGCCCCAACCTAACCTTGAAACATCACCATCTACCCCTATAAGGCTAATACATGTGCCTAGGTTATATCTTGAGCCTGTACTACTACATCTCAAGCCTATACTACTACATCCCTCTCTCTCACCAAACCCTATAAATCTAGTGGTGGCCTCCTAACCTCCACTATGGGATGTTGTGGGATGTAAACTAGCCCACCAAGCTGTATACACCATTATGCACCTTGGGTCTCCAACACCTGGCCCTAATGGTATCTCTTCAAAATCTATCCCATCTATCTCTTGGGGTAATGGTAGGGGTGCCTCTATGTCATCCCTCCTATATATAGGGAAGGTAGGAATAATATCTTGGACTAGACTAAACTGCCTCCTAACCCATGTCACAGATACCATCTTCAACTCACTAGCTCATCTACCCCTGACCCATAGTGAGCTCTATAAACCCATAAGCTATTGTGCCTATCCTCTAAAAATTGGGTATGCTAGATAGTGTCTCCACAAAATATCAATAGGGATCAAGTCCTCAATCATGCACCTATAATAGGCAATGTCTCAAACCATGCCATCCACTCGAGTCTATGCCATGCCCTCTCTCCATATAAAACCATCCCTAAAGCTAGCTAGGATCATTGTAGGTAACCCCAATGGTCATGTCACCATGATGTGCTCATATGCCCAATAATTTAGTAGATGGTTGAAACACAAACTATATCACCATCATAGTCTCAAACCCCATAGCTCTCTATATAACTATGCTAAAAATACTAGACCCCGGGCAAAAATAGTCTACTTCTCAACCATTTATGCAAGCACACCTATCAATGCAATTGAAAATCTACCACCATCTACCTCTAGTAATATATACACCATGATCTTGATCATCATCAAGATGCTCAATTGATGCTACTCCTGATCAGCTATATAGAGTGACTCATATGCAAAACTCATAGAATGGTAGGTCACCTCACTAACATGCTCTCCATATAATATGACCATGTGTATATCATGTTCCTCTATCGATCATGTGAAGAGCTTCTCACCTTAGAGTGGTAGCCACAAAATCCTATAAACATACTCTTGAGTTAATGTCAACACTCTAGTTGGTAGATGGAAGGTATTGGTGGTGTGATCCCACCTCTCAATCAATGCTATCATTAGGGACACATCCTTGGTGACTCGATAATACTATCACACTCCTCCTAACCCTACATCCATCATGTGATCCCACTCATTTAGAGTGACATCCCTCCTCATATGTGTTAGTAGCCTCAATAAATGACCTCATAGTGTCAGCTCCATCCTCACTTGCATTTATACACACACAACTCAAGTCATGTAATTTCTAATATACTCTATCACCACCTTTTCCCTTCTCTTTGGGAGAACTACATTGGTCTGAGGCCCTAAACTAGGCTATGTAGGTAACACTCAGTCAAAATACCCTACTAAGGTTAGCTCAACCATATACCCACCTAACTAACTACCCTACTCTTTTCTCTCTACCCTAAGCTTCACTACCTCTTCTCTCTCTCCACCATAGGCTTACCTGCCTATCACAACTCTAGGCCTCATGATCTATATCCTTGACCCTTAACACTATGCCTTGTCTTTTAAACCCTAGACCTCTTGACCTATCTCAACCTACCTTTTAACCCATTTCCCCTAACACACCTTTTTAGATCTTTTCCCTAGGCTCTAAGAGAACTACATTAGCTTGAGGCCCTAAATCAGGGTATGTAGGTAATACTCAGTTGACACAAGGTCTTCTAAGGCTAGCTTGACCATTAGGCTAGTTAACAACTTCTAATAAGGATCCAAATTGACTATTTATCCTATTTTTCTAGTCATTCATAGTCACTGATGTCAACATTATTGTCATCATCAGTGTTTTGTAAGCCTAAGTGTTGGCTGACACTGGTAGACACCTGTTGACCTTGGTGCCATGTCAACCAACATTGGTATACCTCACTAATCTTGACGATTGGTTCGACCCTATGGCTAAATGACTCAAATCCAAAATTACAAATTTCACTTAAAAACCTACCCAAACAACCCCCCAACTTATCCTAAAACTAGCCTAACCTATTTTATACCACTCTACTAACATTTTTTATACCCCCACCTCTAAATTAGCCTAAAAACTATAAATACCCAAATCAACTTTCAAACAAAATAGAAAAGACTCTTACCTCATCTCTCCATCTCCTCTTTCCTGGTATAGCTAGCTCTTATGGTGGTGCACCTCTTGTTGGGTCCCCTCCTTACTTTTCCATCACAATCGCTCTCAAGCTCTATTTTTTCTCTCTAATCACAAAGTTGTAAATGAGTTTGGTCAGCTAACAAACCCCCTTTTGTCAGGTTTGGTTGATGATCAATGTCAGCATTCTTAACCTAATCTCCCAATGTCAATGCTTACATGTACAAACATCAGTAACATTGCCTTAGTTTACTGACATCAACACTTTCTATTACTAATATCGGCAATGTCACTGATGTTAGCACCATTCTAATAATGTTTTACCAACTTAAGCAATCCTAACTTTTCAAACTTTACCCATACACTGGGGCAACTAGAGATCATATATATCTCCCCAACCATGACAAACACAATTAAATATCACTTAAATCTTTACCCATTATGACTTTACTTGGAGATCACAAATATTTCCTTGCTCATTAACCCTTTTACACCAACCTTGCATTACTTATCTTGATCACTTATGCTATACCACTATACTTAGATATTGTGCACACACATGTATATTAGGTGTTTTGGATGGAAACAAAGCTCATCCTATCACATTCAACACTTTTATGTTCACTAGGGGCACTTCCTACCCTTGATAATTGGGACACATCGACCATTAGAACTATAACTTTGATTATTTTGACCTATTAGCTATCACCTACAAGCTGTGCTTTGGTTATTTCTATCTGAGTCTTCCTCAACCTTGCCTATTGTTGACTTTTTAAACTATAACTCATAGTATTATATGCATATGAAGTGATACTTAATTCTTCACCACTCAATTACCTTTTTATCAAATTGGTACCTGATTCCAATTTTTCCTCCATCAATTCTTGTTTTGAGGGGGGATACCTCATCCAATACTTGGAGCATCTAACTCCTATTTTTGTCTTAAAAACTTGTCAGTACAAATTAGAAGACAAAAAGGGATAAATTTAGACACCAAAATTATGTCACACACATGTGTGTAACTCTCTATGTCAAAACCCCTTTTTACCCAATTTTTAATAATAATAATTAACCTCCCTAACCCATACTTTTACCCCTCACACATGTAATTAATTTAAAATACTTGATTAAGTTAATTAAAAACTCCTATTACCACCTTACCTGGCCACTTCACCCTATGAATAATTCTCACCTAATGAGTCACCTCAAGAACTAGTCCCCTCATCCTAACTACCTAAGACTTATTCCCACTTCCAAACTAAAATCCTAATCAACTACCTCCTTCTTAACCTCTTATTTTTACCATTTTGCAATAGGTGCCACACTTGGCATGAAAAATAATAGAAAATAGGTCAAAAATAGAAAATTTTACCTATTCTAGGACCATAAATGTCAGTCAACCCATGACCGATGTTGGTGAGATCGATGATGTCAACAATATTATCCAAACTCTAACCTAAAGTTTAGGTCAATAAAAGTTAAAAAAATTCATTCTTACTTGTATTCAAGCTCTCAACATTCTATTTTTGACATCCTAGCTTACTATCATCTTGCATAAGTCAATCATGATCAGGAATTAAGCTCTTGAGGGCCAACAACACCTACTTATTCTCTCTATTCAGGCATTTAGGATAAGACTCCCTGATGGGGATCATTAATCTAGAACTTATCATTTAGTAACCACTACAACTAAGTACATCACTTATTCTGTAGGTCTTTTAAACATTTATTTTACTATCACTTTATATATACTATGTATTGCTTTACACACTTCTGATGAAACCCCCATGAGGGAGTTACAAAGCATCCTCACTTATTTCTCCTTAACCTAACACACCAAACCTTTGACCATATCTACCCAAGCTACACACACACTCTCTCACAACTCTCCCTAACCTCCCAGACTTGATCCAAACCATTTTCCAAACTTGTAAAATATTTTTGCAAGCTCTTAGATAATTATTACCCTACCAACCTTGGTAGCCTAACTGACATCGATCACCTCCACCACCAACCTTGATAGTATAACTGATATTGGTCACTCCCCTACTGATGCCAATGACTATGGATTCCCTAACCTTTTAAAAACCTACCCAAACAACTTCTAAAATACAAAACAAATACATCACCTACACCCTATCTCTCTCTGATACATATAGGTTATTAATAATGGTAATATTATATCTCTTTCTCTCTCTCTCTCTCTTCACCTCTCTTTGAGTTATTTATTACTCTTTTATCTCTCAAAAGTGGACTGTCATCTCTAAATAAGTTTCACACTTCCTAGAACAAACACGTAGCTTGGTAGCCCACTTATTTAACTACTAACAAACATCTTGTGGTAGTGTTTTATTACTTACAGGCAGTCCTCCCTAGCCAAAGAGTAGTGCTCATAATGTCTGGATATAGTGTGTAAACCAATATTGGTTCATTTTAATCACTTATCCCCATCATTCTTTTCTATTTTCCTTTAGACTTGTAATAGACAAAATTTAGCGAAACATCATGCTTGAACGGTTCATGTTGGTAGGGGATGTTAAGGCCTTGGATGTGATTTTGGATTAAGCCTTGAGGATCCCAATCCCTATGTGGTAAAGTAACCAATGAATATTACTCTTTATTTTTGTCAAATTTTCCAAAATGTTTTATGATGGTATTTCACATCCAACCAATCATTTAGGAGGAACCATGAAACAAACATTTCTTTTTTTCTTTAAATATTCATTCACTCTCCACCAAAGCTAGTAGGAAATCTCCTAATCAACTAATTTATTAGGGACATACTTTGAAAAATTTAAAGGATCAACCTTGTTCCCCATTATCATGAACATTATGTAGTCAGGGTAGAGCCAATAATTCCCCCTTAGCCCTAATATTTTGTTAATGCTCTTTGATACTTCAAGTAGGGGTTCTTCATGAATTTACTTATAGACTTGAGGGTAAACATTATCAACAATTATGAATATGTTCCTTGTATATGCATAGATGTGGAGGAAGGAAAAGGAATCACATACCCTATTTTTAATATAGTCTAGGGCTGGGCTCTAGAGAGATCCATTATATACCTAAATTATGCCTATGGCTATGTCTAACAAATAGGACATCATATAGAAATGGCCATGCATGGAACTCTTATCCTTATTGAACATATAATCCTATATATTTTCATTGATTATCTCTCCTAGAATTAAAGTTAGCTCTGAGCTCATCTTTAATCCATAAATGGCACCCATTCCAAGTGGAGTAAGTGGATACTCAGGTGACCATATAACTTGTTCAGAAAAACCATGCTAATTTGGAACCCCATTCAAATTTTGGTGATAGGTAATGGCTCTTTGAATTTTAGAGTGACCACTTCTCCTAAAATTATCCACTTCCTAAGTGTGTTCTTAATTGTGGTTGTTTTCTTCCACAACTCAACCCAGTATCCATCAAAAGTGGCATCTACAATAGGTAGCCATATGTACCTCTAGAAATCATCCCCCAATATGCAAATGATGATTTTATTATGGATTATGTGGTGTAGATAACCACTACTAGTCACCTTTCCTATTAAAAATAGGTCCCATAGTAAGTTGATGTAGGGCATCACCTCAATTTTAACCACTATAAATTGTAGATATTGATATTTTAATAGTAACAAGTCCACTATTAGATGTTGTTATGGGGTTGTTATAGCTTTTTATTGTGAATGGTAATCCACATCCTTTATTACATCCCAAATAGCTAAATAATTATCATATTTATCATTAAACACAAAAAAATAAAAGATGGTATTTTTATATTCTATAAAGTCTTTGATGGAAAATTAGGATAATGGCAACACTCCTTTCAATACTTTGGATGAAAAATCCATTGTTACCTTGCTCAATTACATAATTTTAGTCTTTAATTTAACTATTTGTTTGGTTTCTAGAAGTAATTCATGTAGGAACATAGCTATCTAGGGATTCAAATTCTTTTGTGAATGCAAATTTGATTAAGCCTTTAGTAATCAATAGTTATATGTCTATTTAGAATTCACTCATATAACATTAGCTATTAGACTTTAATTCTAATTCATGCACTATTAATATCTGACATTTCCAAGTTTATTTTAATCATTTAATTCAAAATTTGTCACTTTAATTTGGTGGGTATGCCATGTATTTTTTCTATACATTTAGAGAAGTGACACATTGTAGCCTTGGATAAGTGTCACCTTGTCACTACTTTTATGCAAAATAAATTATATCATGTATCATGCCTTTGGGAGTTAGGAGTTAGATTTTGTGTTAAACCAAGCCAACCAATTTTTTTTATATTCTAAATATGAAAATAATGAAAAATGTGATAAATAAAAGTTTTGAATAAAATATGGGAAGAACAAAACTTCTGGCCACTTTTTCTAAAGACTAAATCTTGAACATAGCTTGTGAAACACAAATTCTAAAAAAAACTTGTGAAATGTAGAATATGCAGAGCCATAGCCATGAAAAAAATTTATGAAAACCAAAATAAAATAAAATATATGCTGAAAACCAACTTCTCAAATAGAAGTTTTGAATAAAATATGCAAAGAAAAAAACCTCCAAAGTCCACAACTAGTGAAAACTAAGGGTTACAAACATGACCTAAGAAGTGTAGTATATACAAAGGCAAAGCAAGCTATATAGTAATGAGGAATTATAACTTTAGATATGTTGAAGTAAGTGATGAATGTTATGATGAATAAATTCATGAACAAGAATTATGAAGACCCAAAAATGTGAAATACATAATTTACAAAGTGCAAAATATGTGAAGTGTAAATGTGAAAACTTTTATATATGAAAAAACTTCTGAAGACCATTAATAGGTTAGTCCAAATAAGAAAACCTATATAATAAATAAATGCCTAATGTTTTATATTGAACATCAATCATTCATATAAGTAATAAGAAATTTAAAAAATTAAGCATGTTGAACACACATATAAATATCAATGGAAAGCCCTTTTAATCTAAAGTTGACCTTTCAAACTTTTAATAGGTTCCAACTCAGGAAAAAAAAGAATGGGGGTGTGTTGAATAAAATGAAAGGTGAATCACATAGGGAATACTCCCAAGTATTCAAGAACCCATAATCTTTGGTTATCAACCCTAAATAAAATATGAATCATACTAAAATAGAATAATTGAACCAAAAACATGAAAGAGACCCCTAATTTATTCATATAACATACTAGCCTTACTCATACCTTGGATATATGTGTGATGAAGTGTTTTTATTTTACCCTTTCTTTGGGCTTTTAGAAATGAATTAGAGTAAACTATAGGTTTCATTATGATTTCCTTAAAGCACATTGAATTTAAGGGAGCTCAGGCATTAATCTACCACCTAGGCATCTATAGCCCCAACATAGATACCTTTGGTTCTTCTTACTTTCTTTCCCTCATATTATTGCATGATGCATGATACATTGATCTTATTTCATCATGTGAGCCTTTGATCACCTTTAGATTTTATTTGGGTATATTAATCAGTCTATAGAATACATTGGTCCTTCTTTTTTAGAATGTTAGTATAAGAAGGAAGGCAAGAACCATTGTGAGATGGTGTATGTGAAAACTTGGCTTACCAGAATGATCCTACTAGCTATATCCATATTGATGGTTATTACCTTAATCAAGCATTAACATTGAAACCATATTTGATCCAAAGAAATGAGAAAACGTTATAAATTTGTATGGAGTAATGAGAGTAGCTTTTACATAGTTGATAAAAGTATTCAATTGTGATATAATCATGGTTAATTTGTTTATTACATACCTAAATTATGAAAATCTCAGACACAAGGATGTAAAACCTTCAAATAAAGTTAGTTTGTGTGTGATCCATTTTATGTCCTTCGCACACTTGTTCTTCTTTTGGAACCTTTCTTATGGATTCAACATTCATAAATTTAAGCATGGATGAAAAGCTTAGTGAATTAGATATTAGCTTCATGATACTAGGAGAGGTCAATTTGATTATCACAAAAAACAAAGATGTCTATTATATAAAGCAAGTATCTAAACTAAAGGAAATCAAAATTTAGAAAATAGGAAAGGCTAATCTAGAAAGCATAAAACTACTCTAGAGAAAGTAAATGATAGAAAAAAAGAAACTAAACTACAAAAATAGTAAATCTAAGCTACTCCTACTTCTACCTCAACACTCATGGTCATTAAGGGACATCTTTAGATAGTATAACCATGAATTAGTGCTTTAAAAAATACCCATTAACTGGGTATGTTAGTTCATTGTCTTGGAGGTCACTCAAATAGAAAACATTCTTACCCAAGATCTATAATATATAGTAAGGTCTGATGTATAAGGAGGTAAATTTATCATGTTATCCTTTATTTTCATGGGCTTTAGCCCATAGAAGTACTAGATTAGATATTATAAATGCTATAAAATTTTCTCTTCTATCAAACTACCTTTTGACCAAGTCCTGATGTTTATTGAAATTAATAAAGGATTCATTCCTCAAATCCTCTATTTCTATTATATCCAATAAACAAGACTCTTCTTTCTCACTTGGTTTTATGTAGTCCTACATAAATTGATATGTTGGTAATTTTAGCATGATTGGGACTACTGCTTATCATTCATATAGTAGTAAGTAAGGTGAGGCTTTGAGGGCTTGCTAAAATCTTATTCGGTCTGCCCATAATATATATTTTAGTAAATTATGCATTTCTCTAGGTTTGTTTATAGCTAAATTTTTAATGGCATCAATTAGGTTCTTATTTTTTGATTCAACCAAACTATTTCCTTTTGGGTAATAATTAGAAGATGACCTGACGGTGATTTGATTGTCATGAGCCCATTCAGTGAACTCAAATGATTGTAATTCTATCCCATTATCACAAATTAAGTAAATGGTGGTACCAAACCTAGTTGTGATGTTTTCTTCTAGAAAATTGATTACATCTAGTGCTCTAGAATGTTTTGTAACCACCACTTCAGTCCATTTGGTGCACTAATATTGGCGTTGAATATAAATTTATAGCTAGATAAATAATTTAGGTTGATGACACCAATGAAATCTAAGCCCCACTAATAAAATAGACTTCCTTTAATGATATAGTGGCATTACTTCGTGCACTTCTCTCTTCACCAAAACTTGGCATTCATGACACATTCTTACATGGGCATGTGCATCCTTGAATACTGTTGGCCAATAGTATCCCATTTGAAGAATCTCATGTGTTATGGTATTTCTAGATGGATGATCATGGCTAATATTTTGGTGTAGATTATAAAAAATATCTTAACCTTCTCATGACATGCATCTCCAGTAGATGCTTTCATAATTTATTTTGTATAGTATTCCTTTTTTGATCATGTAGTGAGCAAATTTGAGACTCAATGCTATCTTCTATTCTCTACTAAGTTTTGGGGTACAAGTACATGTGAGTAAATATTGAGTGACATCAGTGTACCAATTTCCTTTAGATACCTAGGTTTGACAAATCTCCTTAATTGTGATGTGAAAGTTAGGTTCAGTCATAATCTTAATAATGCCTTATCCTCTAATAATTTTATCAATCTTGATTTCTAGGTCAAAATCCTACATTTTTTCCATCCATTTTCCTCTATATTCTCCCAATTCATTCTACTATAAATTTATCTTGATAATAGGGTCTAGCACAATAGCAATAGTTTTATTTCTCAAGATGTAATGTCTAAATTTCTTTACCACTTTGACCAAAGCAAAAATACACTTGTCTATCACAAAATACTTGAGCTCTATTTACTTAAAAATTTTACTCATGAAAGAAATAGGATGCTCATTTTCTTCCTTCTTCTAGGTAAGCACTATATCAATTATGTGTTTTAAAGCAAACATATATACTAAAAAGTACTTATTAAAGTTTGGGCTTATTAACATTAGAACCTGAGATATGGCATCCTTCATATCTTGAAAGGAATTTCAAGCCTCCAATGTCCATTATAATTTGGAATATTTATTTAGTATTAAATTTATAGGTCTAACTACTTATGCAAAATTTGAGATAAACTTCCTCAAAACAATTATATTTTTAAATAAAGACTTGAGTTTTTCTTGCTATTTGGGAACACAATCTTGGAATCCCTTGAAATTGACTTGAATCAATGGTGATCCCATCCTTGGTGATGATGTACCCCACTAAATTGACTTTAGTAACACAAAATATTATATTTTTTAGGTTTAGAAAGGTAAAAAAACTTTTACATAATTCAAATATTGATTGCAGGTGGCCTATGTGATTGATTCTTTTCTTTAAGAAAATAGTGAGGTCATCCATGTAAATGATTATGCATTTACATTTCATACATTGAAATTTGTGGTCCATGGCTTGCTAAATGGTAGCTCCTACATTAATTAGGTTAAAATTCATCCTCTTATATGTATAGGTACCCCACTTAATGGTAAATGTAGTCTTTATCATATCTTCTGATTCTACCAGTACTTGGTAATATCTTGAAAAACCATCCAAGAAGGACATCTTTCTAGAACCACTCAATATCTAGATCACCTCATCTAGGGAATGTATATGGTATTTGTCTTTCTCAGAAGCCTTATTCAAGTTCTTAAAATCAACACATAATCTAATTTCTCTACCCTTTTTATGATTAAAACCAAGTTAGAAAGCCAAGTTGAGTGTCTGATAGAGAACACTATCTTAACGTTCAAAATATTTTCTACTTCCTTTTGAATGATTGGTTCTAAGATTGGATTAACTAGTCTCTATCATTTATTAAATATATTATGGTCTAGCTTCAATGGGATTATATGAGTGATGACCTTAAGATTGAAAATTTTCAATTTTTTATATGTCCATGTGATCACATATTTATACTATATGAGAAAATATTTCACCCTTTGTCTTTCCTATGGGGTAAAACTAAGACCAATATTGACATAACATCTATCACTCTCATCCCCTAAGTTCTCTTTATTGAACTTAGATTCATTGAATTTGGGATACCTCAACTATTGAGCTTGGGAATTTGTATCAAATCTTCTCCCTAAAGAACCATCCATAAAGGAATATGATTTTCTTTGAGTTGAATAACTCCTTGTCTTAGTTCCTCTTAACATAATATTGATTTATTTATCATCAATGATTTGAGATTCAAATTAATCTAAATTTATCAATAATTGGATAATTTATTGATCATCATCAAACACCTAGAAATTTTCTATATTTTTAGGAACTGATGGACAAGGCATGATCTCAATAAAAAATATTTGTACCCTAGACTCCTGTAATGGTGTTAAGTTGGTAACTGAGGTAGACAATGAGTCAATAGCTTGGTTTCATTATCTAGGATTAACTACTATGTTGAGTGCCTCAAATGACTCAATAAAATCCCTGGTATGGTGTTTTTATCTCTTAATACATGATAATTTACATTGGTATTTATTTACAACCTGATTAATCACCAAATCTAAATATGCATATATTAAAAATTCATTGACATTATTTTTTAGAGTGAATTATAATCTCAAAATTAGTGCTTCATAATTTTCTCTATTATTAGTGCATGAAATTACAACCTTTAAGCTACTAGGTACTTCTTACCTGATAGGTCAATTAGTTCAACACTGATGCCTACTCCCTGCTTGGATTTTACACCATCAAAATGGAGAGTCCATAATTAGGAATGTCCTTGGATTTTTGGCCTTTACACCTCGTTCTTTATGGTAAAATTATAAATCTAAATATTAGGAGATTTATAACTTACTTATTCATTCCTATCATTATATTCTATGATGGGATAATTCATTCTTAGTTCTCAATCAATTTGAAATTGATTTTGAATACCTCTCCAAGGTATCCAAATGTGAGAGAAGTATATTGATACATACCCATTTAGCATCTTAACCAATATCTACTTAGTAATAGTCTATATCCCTCTGAAATATCTACCATGATTATGTCCATATTCATCTATACATACATCTCAAATTTAACTTGATTTCATACATAATTTAGCTCTCCAGCCACATATACCACTATTTTAACCAATTTCAAAAATGTCCTCTTGGATGGGCTTAGAGTTAATCCCAACTTTTCTAAAATAGAAATTGGCATTATAGTAGCCAAAGCCCCATAATAAACTAAATAATTATGTATATTATTACTAAATGCTTTGATAATTAACAAGAAAGGATGAACTTATAGATTAATCTTGTATACAACATTAGTATGAGTAGATTTTGGTTTCTGTATAAGACTTCCCTATAGTGGACCTCCATAGGAGCTCCTTATATTCAATAATCTAATAAAATTGATGATGAGTGATGTTTGCCTTTATCTTCTTCATGTCCTCAATGATATTGTATCTTCCTTTACTCTATTATTCCCTATTCAAAGGGTGGTCATTCCATTTTAGAGGAGGTGGACTATTATCAACTTTTAGATTTGAGGGAATGGTCATTTTGTTTAGAGGAATAGATGTAGTGAGGGGTTATTTATTAATCAAATTTTAATTATTCCTTTAGAACTGCTACATAGCATGTATCTCATCTGAGTTATCTTTTGGCACATTATCATCTTCACTTAGGAATGAAAACTCATGAGTTTAAAAAACCATGGTTGTGATAGAATAATTGGTATCATGGGGGAACTCTGGTGGATTGTTAATTAAATCCTTCCTCACCATCTCCTTTGGAATATTTTTAATGTTTCATAGAACTCAACATAGTTAAGCTCACCATGTTATGAACCCTGCACTAATTGGGTAGAATTGTCTCCACTATGTTGATCTTTGGAAACTTATTGGCTTGTTGTTGTTATGTATTATTTATAGGCTTGTTGAAAGTCCTATTATATCTTTGAAATCTAAAATTATGCTCATTATTGGGACCAATAGCATTACCTATCTTCCTCTGCATGCCCAAAATTCATTACTTATCTTTTAAACCATCCTCTATATAGAATCCAATTCCAATTTGGTAGATTCCACACCTTAGACAACTATGGTATTGGGTTGGAGTGAATTGTTCAATCTATTGCTGACCATTAATTTGTGTAGAGTTATTTGATAATATATAATTTTGAATTAGTATATGATATGTCATAGGAGGCACTACATACAACTAATTATGGTTGAATGCCAAAACATTATGATTTACATGAGGTCTTAGATTCAAATATATAAAAATAAAATTGAGTGTGGGAGTGCCTAGTATCTATGGATTTAGTTTTCTATCAATTTTTATCACTTCTTCATAGGCTAATGATAGAGTGTTAGTAGTAGCAATTATTCATAAGAATACTACAGTAATTAGATCGAGTGTGTTATTGTAAATTTAGAGTGTTAGTGCTATTGGTGGTTTATATGAAACACTTAACCAAGTGAACATATTCTAAAACCTTTCATTAAAATATTGGATTGGCCAATTGGGTTCCTTCTTCATACTAGTGAAAAATGATATACCACACTCAGACTAGTAATTTGTCTAAATTGGGAAAGAAAAGTGCTTTGACATGAGTTCCATGAAGTAATTGAGTTCTATTTAAAATTGAGGAAACAATCATAAGTAACATCCTAAAATTTAAATGGGAAAAACCTACATGAAACATCTTCATCAGTAGCATTCATTAATATTAAAGCAACTTTGAAAGACTTGATATGTTCTTCTACCATTCTTCCTCATAAAGGGGATAAATAAGGTAGATACTTCTTTGAATTATATGGTAAATCATGCACATATCTTGGGACTACACAAGTGAATCCAACTAACCAAGTTTGAGCCATAGGAGGATTAATAGGATAGAGGTTTCTCACTGGGGAAAGGGTCTTAACTTGGGGTATGGTGGGAACAACTGATATAGTTCTAAGCCTTCAATAGATTGACAAACATGAAACCAAAATATTGGTTTTGGATCTAGACCTGGTTACTCTCTAGGGTGTCTTCAGTAAAAATTGGACATAGGGGGAAACCTTATCTAGGTACCAGAATGTGAAGGTTCAATCCCTCCTTTTAGCACCAACTTCTTTTTTATTGATGTGGATTTAATGCATAATATAAATTTAATGAGGTAACCTCTAACATTTTAGGATCTTAATGGAGATAAAATCCACTCCAAAGCATGAGTTTTAGGTATGGGTTGAAAAATAAGATGGTGGAATAGTAGTTTGAGTATGCAAGTTTTTCAATCATGTGAATGGGTGAGTGAAACCTAGAAGAAAGTTAAAACCTAGTTGAGTTGGATGGATGGCACCTATATTAAAGTGGGTATACCTTAATAGAGAATCCAAAAAAAGGAAATGTATGGCCAAAAATAAAGCTCTATGATTCCAAAAGGATTAATTTTAGGCTAGTTTCTTTGTGGACAAGTCTCTTAATACCAATGCTTACAACTATTAGCTACTCTATGCACATGCAAACACAATAGGGTAGTCTAGGGGAAGAAATGATATAGTAGACTCTAATGTCTTGGATAAACATTTCTTTTATCTAGAGTAACTATTACACACTCTTTTTTATAAGTTTATAACTCATACCAGAGGGGTATCTAAGGTAGCTATTGCTCCCACATAGAAGACTATGTCAATAAAACACTTTTGTAGACTTAGAGAATTGAAATAGTCAACTTAATTGTATACAATCAATGGTATTTACTAATTATCCAATATCTATTGCACATATTAAATCAACATACACCAAAAATAACAATAAGGATATTTCTATAGCTTTTATACACTTTAAATTACAAAATAAAACAAACAATAAAGTAAAACCAATTAATTACACATAATTGGAATGGAAGAACATTAACACATTTACTTGACAATCAAAAAATAATTCTTCATGTATTGATAAATTTCCATCCCCTTGAATACAAAAGGATTATAAGTATAAATAGATTTGGGGAGGGGTCACCTAATCCTACAAATACATGTAAGAGTCTAAAATTACATGTTAATGATAATTAGAAGGAAAATTTTAATTGATACAAGTTATTCATGTATGTCTAATCTTAGTCAAAATTGAGTCTTCTAAAATTAGACTTGCTGTTTAAAAAAAATACAACGTGTGCATGGTTGCAAAATTATTCCTTTGAATACTATATGTCCTAGTTACACTATCAATTTAGATGAAAAATACATATAGAAATAACTAAATAAACTAAGGATTACTAGATGATAGATCTTGCATGGTTGAACTGACAATCAAGAGGGATTTTAGTGAAATACATGGTTGAACAGGAAGACCTAGTTACATCCTACTTATTTAATTTCAACTCTTAGTAGTGCTTGAACCCAACACTGTGTTGTGACCTTATTGCATCCATGTTTAAAATTAAGGGTCTATGCACCATGGTAACCTGCACTAGTAACCATGCATGCTCTACCTTAGTGGCTCTAAATTACACCTGAAATATCTCCACATCTATTACCTTCTTTCTAGTAAATCCCAACTCTTATTTAATTTATTATAATGTATATACCTAGAGACTTTGATTAAAATTAGATGACTCTTTTGGTAGTAGTTATTCAAAAATGGCCCTGCTTATTAGTTTAATTTAAGAATAAAAGGTTTGGGAAATTTTTATCTCATCTAAAATTTTTAGGACTTGTTTTCCCTGATCTGTAAATTTAGGAATCAAGGCTTGTGTGATTAATACTCACTCCTTGAATTATGATGTCCTAATTACCACCATATTCATAGCATTAACCACTTCCAATGGTGCCATGAAATCAAGATTACTTAAATCCTTATTGGTATTGAATTTTTTCATCTTCTTTCAATGAATTAAATAATTTGACTATTTCAACTATATGAGGGGATAATTTAGGCCTCATAGAACTAATAGTCTCCAAAATGTTATAAACCCTTAGATCAACATTTTTTACATCACCCTCAATTCATATTATAACTTGAATAATTTGTCGTTGTTCCCTAACCTAATCAATCTTCTATGGTATCTCTTGCCTAGGCTAGTTTGTTCCCTTATGAAGCTTTAATAATGCCTCTATGTTTACTTGTAGGTTGCCTTGAAATATTCATTATATGGAGACTACCCAAGTCTCATAGTCTTTCTCCCTGACAATGAAAATAAATAATGCCTCTCTTCTAAGACCAAGCATCTGCCAATGTCATATTTTATCTTCATCTTCCTGACCCTCTATATTGTGGCATTTTATTTGTCAAAAATAGAAATATCTATGGGGAGATCAATTATTATTAGATTGGGTCTTTGGGAGGCTTAGTTTTTGAGGTCTATATCCCATTGGGGAATTACCAATTGAGTGACATATACCAACTAAGTGTACTCAACAGTAGTCTTTGTCAAAACATCCCTTGAAGATTACATTAAGGAATTTGCATGCAATGGTGGCTTTGGTAATGGTGGCCAAATGACCTTGGACAAATATACATTTCCAAACTAAGGCATAGGGTGAACTAAATAAGTGGGCTTATTGTTCTTGGATTTAATAGTGGGAGTTATGGAAGTAGCCCGAGTTATGGTGGAAGAAGGCATAGGTAATCCTAATTGAGTATAATATACATGTAATTGGGAACTAACAAGGGCTCCCATAATCTTCTTAGAATGTAATTTTTTAAACTTAGGGGGATTAAGGGAAATTATAACTAAATTAATGGTAGGGGAGGTTGAAATAATGAGAATAGTAGAAACAATAGGAAATGAATTAATGCTTCTAATAGTAGGAACAATCGGACTAGTAGGAATAATAGTAACAATAAAAGAGATAGGGACTAAAAATTCCAAAGTAACACTAGAAATAATAGGAGCCAAAGAAACAAAATCAATAAGGGAGAAATTATCAACCATAGGGACCGAAGAAATAATAGGCACTAAAGAAATAATAGGAACTAGGTAAATAATAGGAATAATGTCCTCACATAATTTTTTATCTTTATTGGTGCTTTCCATTATATTCCTTAAAGGCTCAGGATCTTGGTATTTTATAGTTCCTCATACTCATCTATAGGATCATGTCTTTCTTTCATTAATGTCCCAACATCTTAGCCATAGGGTCTTTCAGATCACTAGGCTTCTTATTGTAACAAATTGTTAAAGTTTTAGCCAAAGGAGGAGATTGTTGAGTATAAGTGGGTGTAAAACACACACTTGTAATAATTAAAGATAAGGATGAGACAAGGAGGCGAAAATCTTTAGAATTTGAAGATTCAATACAAAATATTTCTTTAACTTTCCCAACTAAACTTATGGTAGTAATAATTTCCTCCACATCTCACTTTAACTTAACAGTTGTCATTACAATTGGGGGTGTTTGAGATGGAACTTCCTATGAGGAAGTTATCACTACACATACTTCCACATCACCTTGCTCCTACTTGATATATATCATCATGATGGGTGGTGGCTTGGAGGAGGTTCATTAGTCTTGTGGATGCTAAGATCACTAAGAGGTTTAGTAATTTGTATTTGATCACCCACCAAGAGGTGGGAGCCTAGTATGCACCTCTATAATTTTTATAGAGGGCTATGTCTAAATAGATATCAGAAGCTCATGTGTTAATCTGATTGATTTTAATCCTTTTATTATATCAAAATTATATTTCACATTCAAAAATATGAAATAATTCTACAATAATTCATGTTGGTAGGGGATGATAAGGCCTTGGATGTGCTTTTGGATTAGGCCATGAGGATCCCAATCCCTATGTGGAAAACTAACCAATGAATAGTACTCTCTATTTTTGTCAACTTCTCAAAAATGGTTTTTGATGGTATAATACATCTAGCCAATCATTGAGTAAGAACCATTAAATAGATATTTCTTATTTTTATTCAAATATTTATCCATGATTCACCATAGCTCGTAGGTAATCTCCTACTTAGCCAATTTATCAAGGACATACTTTGAGAGATGTAAAGGAGAAATCTTGTTCCTTGTCAACATGATAATTGTGTATTCTATGTAGAGCCATTAATCCCCCTTATCCCTAATATATTTTTAATGCTCTCTGATTCTTTGAATAGAGGTTATTCATGAATTTACCTATAGACTCGAGGGAAATAATCTCGATAATTCTAACTATGTTCCTTATATATGCATAGACATGGGGGAATACAAATTAATCACATACCCAATTTTTAATATAATCTTGGGTTAGGATTTAGAGAGATCCATTGTGCACATAAATGGTTCCTATGACTACATATAATAAATAGGACATCATATTTAAATTACCATGCATGTGCCTCTTATCCTTCTTGAACATTTTCCCTTGTAATTTTGTGTTGGTTATCTCTCCTAGAGTGAAAGTCATCTCTGAAATCATCAATAAATCTAGTATGGCACCCATTCTAGGTGGAGGAATTAGATACTAGGGTGACCATATAACCTATTCAGTAAGGCCATCCCAATTTGGACCCGTATTCAAACTTTGGTGATAGGTACTGACTCTTTGGCTTTGAGAGTGAACACTTCTCTTGGAATGATCCAATTTTTGAGTGTGTTCTTAATTGGTCATTTTCTTCCACAAATCAACCCAGTGTCTATAAAAAGTGGTATCTATAATAGGCAACCACATGTACCTCTAGAAATCATCCCTTAAGATGCAAATGATGAATTTTTTATGGATAATGTGGTGTAGGAAACCACTACCCATCACCTTTCCTTTGAAAAATAATTCCCTCATTAAGTCGATGTAGGGCATCACCTTAGGCTTAGCCATTGTAAAATGTAGCTATTGAAATTTATTGGTATCAAGTTTACTACTCACTATTGTTTTGGGGATATTATATCCTCTTATTGTGAATGGGAATCCACATCCTGAATTACATCCTAGAGAGTTGAATAATTGGCATACTCATCATTAAACATAGAAGAATAAAATATGGTATTTGTATATTCTATGGAGTATTTGATGGAATATTTAAATGGTGGCAACACTCCTCTAAATACTTTGAATGAAGAAGCCATTGTTACCTAGTTCAATCATGTAGTTATAGTCTTTAATTCAACTATTTAATCACTTTTTGTAAGTTATTAATGTAGGAACACTGATAGCTAGGGATTTAAATTCTTTTGTGAATGTAAATTTTCTTAAGATCTTTAGTAATCAATAGTTAGATGTATCTTCAAAATTCACTCAAATAACATTGAGTATTGGAATTTAATTCTAGGTTTTACACCATTAATATTTAACATCTCTAAGTTTTTTTTACTCATTTCATTCAAAATTTGTCACTTTACTTTGGTGGGTATACCATGTAGGCTTTCTATACATTCAAATAAATGCCATGTTATAGCCTTGGACAAGTATAACCTTTTTTTTTCATGCAAAATAATTTATACCACATAAAATACCTTTGGGAACCACGTGTCATGTTTTGTGTTGAGACCAAGCTAACCAATTCTTTTGATGTTTCAAATATGCAAAACATGAAGGATGTGGTGGATAAAAGTTACAAACAAAATATTTAAAGAACAAAAATATTGAACACTTTTTTTGAAGACTAAATCCCAAACATAACTTGTGAAATGTAAATTCCAAATAAAACTTGCAAAATGTACAATATGTAGAGCCATAGTCATGAAAAAAGATGTGAACAAAAGTTTTGAAAACCAAAATTTAACAAAATAGATGTCAAAAACCAACTTTCATAATAGAATTTCTAAATAAAATATGTGAATAATTTTTTTTTTGGAAGTCCACAAATAATGAAAACCAAGAATTATGAACATGACCTATGAAGTGTAATATATGCAAAGGCAAAGTAAGTTGTGCAATTATGAGGACTCAAACTTTTAGATATGTTGAAGTAATTGATGAATGTTATGATGAGTAAAACCCACAAAAATGAATTTTTAAGACCCAAAAATGTGAAATTCACAACTTGAAAAATGCATGAAGTCTAAATGTAAAAAACTTATATATATGAAAAACCTTCTAAAGACCATTAATAGGTTAGTCCGAATAATAAAACTTATCTAATAAATAAATACCCAATGCATTTATATTGAAAAATAGTCATATGTATAAGTAATAGGAACTTTAAAAACTTGAGCATGTTGAATACACATATAAATGCCAATGGAAATCCCTTTTAAATATAACTAGACCTTTCAAAAATGTAATGGGTCCCAACTCAAGGAAACAAAGAGTGGGGCTGTGTTGAAAACAATAATACTAGACATGATATTTCATATGTAGTGGGAATGGTATCCAAGTTTATGCAAACATCATATGAGATGCACTTAAAAGTAGCTAAGAAGATTATCCACTACATTTATGGTACTCATAGTTTTGGGTTTCACTATGGATAAAGCATTCATGTTGATTTGATTAGACATGAAAATTTAGGCAAGGCTGAAAATATTCAACATTATAAGTTCACTTCAGGATATAATTTCTAATTTGGTTCAAGTCTAATTAGTTGGTGTAGAAATAAGTATGAAACTATTACTTTATCATCTCTAAAGGTTGAATATAGAGTTTTAAATGCTACTACTAAGGATATTTGGCTTTAGGGGATTCTTACTGAGTTTGATATATAGTTTAGGAAACCTATAGTCATCTTTTTTAATACCCAAAGTACCATCCAGATCTTTAGGAATATAGTCCAACATATATGAATAAAGTACAATGATATTCATATGCACTTAATTTAGGAGCTAGATAGTCATTGATTTTATATTCTTTTAGAATATGAAGTAGATAGCTAATATATTCACCAAACCCTTTACTAATAGTAAGTATATTCAATTATGATATCTTATTTGGGTGCAATTAGCTTCAACATCATCTTCTAGGGGGATTTCTAGTCCTCTATTCTTCTCTATCTACTTCTAGGAGGATATTATATCTATTCTTATGGAGGGATTTTCTATATACATGGGTACTTAATCAAGCCTTGCTACTGAGACCCATTTATTCTACCACCTAAGATATGCTTAAGGGGGTGTTAGTGTATGATTCTTATTCTATTTTATGATTTTTCCTACACATGTATTTATCTCACTTAGGTGTAATATTAAGGTCACTTTGGTGTAATAATTAGGTCATTAATTTTCTCATGCACATGTAAAAATTTTAGTTAAATTTTTTGGTATGGATGTTCTTGACATTTACAACCAATATTGACATCTTACACATGGTGCTCACTAAATAATTTGAATATTGTCTTGTGTTCACATTACCAAATTTAGGAGGCTTTATGAATTTATTATCATATTTATGTACCTCTAAAAGATATGTTCATTCATTCTATACAAAATATATTATTTTATCATATTTAGTTCCTCTTTTTCTACAAGACTTTATCTTTTTGCATGTAAAGAGTCTAGTGTGTTCGAATCTCACAAATTATTGGTAATGGCCCATTCTTATAGATCATGGTTCATTATAACAATGATTCAACATGTCTATGATTATTTTACATGCACATGATGAATTTAAATGCATGTGATTCTTTTACATACACATGATTATTTTATAGGCATGCAATATATTTTAGGAATGCAATGTTTTTATCAATTGTGATGTGTTTGGCCATGTGATTATTTTTAGGCCCATGATGATTTTTTAGGTTTATGATGATTTAAAAAAAATGAAATTTCTTTACAAGAATGATTTTTTATGCACATAATGATATTAAAATGATTTATTAAAATTGAATGCCATAATTTGAACACATACCATTGAATGAACTTGAATCTGCATCACTAGAAGGATTGGATTTCACCTCTAATTTTGGGATGCCAACATATATTGGATTAAATATTGGAAGTGAAAAATATAGTATTCAAGGAAATTACACCACCATTCTAGGGACACTAATTTATTATATAAAGAGAAAGAAAATAAATTGGGACTTTGGGAAAGAGTTTCAACTTAATATAAGAACATACATATTAAAGTAGTGGTTAGGATCAGGGAAAATATCCAGTACTACATAATAATTCATTGTTATGTATGCATTTTTATAATATTTAGAGTTATGTAAATTCTTTTTTCCATTATAAAAAACTATTATATAATATTTATTAATAATTTTAAAAATCTTAGAGCTAAAAACACACATTACATAATCATGAAAATTTGCAGTCTTTTACAATATAAAATAAATTATAAAAAACTTAAAATAAATAACATATTTTTTTATCATTTATAACTTTTAAAAATTTATGTAATTTTAATACACATGAAGCTTTTGTAATCATGAAGTGTTGTTCTAGGCTCAAAATTTGACAAAATAAACACAAAATCATAGAAAAGGATGTTTATCTTGGGTGGTGGATGAAATGATTTCATATCTTATGGAATTATTGATATAACATAAAATTTCAAAGTATCCCATCATTACATAACATCCTCCAACTTATTATTCAAATATAATGACTTATATAAATGATACTCACCTCCTCCATTGAGAGGGCATTAGATCATTAGAGTAATAACTTGGTCAAGTCAAACTTAATAAAAACATCAATCAAAAGATAAATGACCCATTCATAATGTTTTTTAATCATTAAAACTAAGGTCATATTCCTTACACTATCCACTATCTTATGAGTTTAAATAGCTTGAATTTGATGATTGTTCGACATTCATTATAAATATTATTGAGGAATGCCACCTCTACATTTCATATATGATCACTTATAACACTGATACTTTTGATTAGCTTATTAGATGAATCATGTTCCTTTAAATATATATAAACAAATTTATATAAAGGTATTAATAAATTTATGACCTTCTTCTCCTTTTCTTAGACTTCTATAATATTTTGTTCCATAGTGTTGAGTTCATGTTGTAACTCTTTATTTATTTTAGTGATATATTTTTAAGATATACCATGCCTCTTCAAATGCATGTAGATCTTGGTAATTTAGATGAAAAAATGGGATAAATTTTTATGATAAGGAAATACCTACATATCCTTAGCTTAATGTAGAATATTTGGAGCATATTTTATCAAGGTCCCTTGAAGCCACTTCATGGTCTCAATGAAATCAATGTTGGTGTATATTCTTATTTCATTTGATGTTTATTCCTACACATGTTGTTTAGCTTATTTAGGTGTTATTGTACATCATGGGGGAAGATAATACCATATGCACAAAGATGTGTGGTCATGTCTATTGTAAACCCATATATGTACCTTTCGTAAAGCTATTTTGGCTAATGATTTAATGATGATAATGTTAATAATTAAATATTTTGATTATTGGAGACAAGCTTATTTTGGTTCATGTTTGATTTCACTTCTATAATAGGAATCTCTTTTACATAATTTATTTTACATATTATAGATATATATTATTCATCTCTACCTAGACCTTGATCCTTAATTATGACTTGATCTAATAATCAAAATACTCGTGATGAACCATAGTAGACCAAGTCTATACTCTAACCAACTTTTATTCACTACAAAAAAATATTAGGATTGATTTTTAAGGTGTGATGAATAATATTAGCTTGAGAAGTTGTATCTAATTACAATTTTCCACTACTAGCTGCTATGACATTAAACAAGGAAAAAATATGTTTCGATAAATCATGTTTTCTCTTTATTTAACTAATATTATCAAAAGGATTTGTTGACCAATATTATATTTAGTGGGTTGTGAAACTTGTCTACTGGTCTAATTCATATATTGATCATTCTCCATGTTTGGGTTATGAGCAACATATATTTAACTATGTTCCCTTTCCTTAATATTTTAGCACCTATATCATCACTGTAATGATATTATTTATTATATGATCCCTTTTTATTTTTTGATTAACATTTTGATAGTAAATTATAGTCTACATCAGCCACATGTAGCTCTTGAGTCAATGCTACTTGATTATAAGTTTCAACATGAGATTGATCTTCAATATCTATGACAAGCAATGGTGCTTTGGGAGTATATTCAGGAGGTTGTTCTTTAGTCAATTGATCCTATATATTTTACATTCCTTGTAACTTACTACCTTTTTCTAGTTTTTAGAATAATTAGAGAAAAGAATCCAATTTTTTTTTAATATGAATGACAGCTAAATAAATAAATAAATGAATTAAACACATAAATTATAATAATAATTAAATAATTAAGGAAACAAAGATGATATATTACATAGTTTTAGCATGGGAAACTCTTAATGAGGTAAAAAATCTAAAAATTTAGTTCTTCACCTCATTTATTCACAATTCTTCACATAAAATTTAGAAACCATCCCTCGCATAAATCATGATGTTGTAATAATCAAAATTAATATTTCACCAAAGGTTAAAACAACTTTATAAGGGTTGTGGATAGTTGAAACCAACTAATCCATGCCTTAACTAACCATAATACTCTATTACTTTTAAATCCAATTTTTAAATATTTACTTGTGTATAAATAATAATTTTTTATAGGATAGTGTGGTACATAATGTAACCCCACAAATATAATTGTTCCAACAATACACCTTAATATTTAGTGGGAATATATTCATAGTCACCCTTTTATACAAAATGTATTACCATCCATAAATCATCCATGATGAGTTTTGGCTTGCATGTAACACTTGAAGGATTTAAACACCTTCATCATGCCAATGAAACCTTTTCTTACAAAATGAATTAGAATCCATAAACCACATAGGGTGATTTAGGCTAGTATCATAGTGGGAATACATCCCATAGTTTATCATGGATAAACATAAAATTATTTAGAGCATTTTATAAAATGAAGAACTCTATTACAAAACATGCTTGATTATCGGGTACATTGTAAACTCACACAGGGTGAAGTTTACACAAAATCACATAGGTTGATTTTTTACCATATAATAGAAGTATAGAGATGAAAAAAACACATGGATATTAGGAGGTGACATTTTCATGAATAATCCCCATCAATGACATTTATGAGAGGCACAACATTATCCTAAATTTATAAAAAAATGTAGTACATAGTGGTTTTGTGAAGATAATTGCCACTTGATTATCAATAGGCTAATGATGTAGATAAATATCACCATTAAGGAATTTTTCATAGATAAAGTGCACATGAACTTAAATATACTTTGGTCTCTAGTGTTGAACTATATTTTTATCTAGTTCTATATAATTTGACTATCACAAAAGATTTTTACTATGAAATACACCCATATAAAGTTATTCTAATAACCTTTGCAGCCAAATTGGTTCTTTATAAGCTTTCATAACGCTTTTATGCTCTGATTCTATAGAAGAGATAAAAATAATAGGTTTCTTTTTGTTTCTCTAAGTAATATCACCTACACCAAACTTAAACACATCCAAAAGTACATTTGTGATCTGTAACATCACTAGCATGATTAAAATCAATAAATAACCATATAAATTAGCATTATCAATGGAATAATAATATAAAGTAAAATTAACAGTTATTTTGATATACCTAATTATTTTTCTTCTAATTTCTAATGATCTAGTTATTCATCTTGCATGAATATGGAAGTAACACTTATAACATATGAAATATCTAGTCTTATAATATTTATAAAATAAAAGTTCTAACTCATTGTATATATAAGGTAGGATGATATTTGATACATGTAGGTTTTGGATTAAGTTTAACACCAACTTTAATCAGTTTAAAAACATACTTATAATCAATTATATTAAATTTAATAAGAACGTTATGTCCATACTGAGATTGAGATAATAAGATGGAATTTTTATCCTGAAATACAACCATGCATAGAAATGATGGAGCATGCCTAGACCACTTATCTCAAAATTTTGATTTAGTTTAGATTTATATTTGAGAATCAAATAGGTTTGACTACCATTAATGAGAATATCATATACATATGGCACAATTAAAATAATATGACTATTTTTAATTTTTACAAAGAGATACTTATCAAAATAATAATTATTAAATACATAATCCTTTAAAAAATTTGTGATTTTAGAATAATAAGTTCAAGGAGTTTATTTTAAACTAAATAAATTTTATTTTAATTGACATACAAAATGATCTTTGTTAGTTTCTTCAAAACTTATGGGTTGAGTCATAAATATGTCTTGTTCTAATTCAACATTAAATAAAGCATTTTTAACATCTAGTTGGTGTATTTACAAACTATTTTGAGCTGTAAGAATAATAATTAACTAAAAATACTCATTTTTACTACATGAGAAAAGGTTTCAACATTATCATATTTTTGAGTAAAGCCTCAATCAAATAACCTAACTTTGAATTTGCCTTTTTTTTCCAATTGAGATATATCTAATTTTATAAATCCATCTAAAACCAACAATATTTATTTTAGAAGGAGGAGGGACAAGATCCTAAGTTTGATTTTTAATTAAGGATCAATATTCAAATTGTATAACATCATTCCATCTATCATCTTGATTTTATTCTTTGAAAGTTCAAGGTTCACATTCATAGAGGGTCATTAAAACATGATAAGTATGTTGAATTCTAGGAATTTTATTAATATTTTGAAGATTATTAGATTGAATAAAGGATTTAACCCATTTAGGTATTTTAGATTTAATACAAAATGGAGAAGGCTCCCCCTCAAACTCAAAATTATCCAAATTTAGATCATCTTCCTTTATGGCATATATTTATTCATAAGGAGGAACAAAATTGTTTGGGTCTTTGTAATAAGAAACAAGAGAGGGGTATACAAAATGCCCACAAAAAGATTTTTCAATAATTTAAATATCCATGTTTTTAATTATTTTCATTTATATGGATCATAAACCCTTAATCCTTTAGTTATTCCTCTATAACTTATTAAAATTCAAGAGTAGGAGGCAAGATCAAGTTTCTTTCTTTTGACTTTAAGAATAAAAATATAAGCAAGAATTCCAAATATCCTAAGGTGAATAACACTAGTTTTTTATTAGACACTTTACTAAAGGATTATAAAGATGAAAATATTTATTAGGAACTCTATTAATAATATGTACAATAGTGTTCATGGCTTTGTCCCAAATAAACATAGGAACACTTGTTGAATGCAACATAGTTCTATCCATTTTTAGGATAGTACTATTTCCCCTCTTAGTAATTCAATTTTTATGTAGAGAATATGAAGTTTTAAAATATCTTTTAATGCCACATGAAATTAAAAATGAATCATATTATTTAATAATGTATTTTTTCACCATTATCAATTCTTGATTTTTTAATTTTTAGTTAGAAGAATTTTCAATAAAAGTTTTAAATTCTTTAAATTTAGACATCACTTCAGATTTTTTCTTTATAAAATAAATCCAAATCAATATAACGTGAATGCCAATAAAATTTAAATCATATGAATATCCATTAAGATATGCAACTTAAAGTGGTCCTTTAATATCACTATGAATAAGTTCTAAAAGATGAGAGGAGTTTGTGTCATGTTGTTTATGAAAAGGTTGAGTGTGTTGCTTATTGCATAAGCAACCTATACAATTTTCATGATGAAAAGAGATATTAGGAATTCGAAAAACTAGGTTATGATGAGACATATCCTAAATAATTATAAAATTAACATGACTAAGCCTTTCATGATGTAATGGAGATTCATTTCTAGTTTGAGAGGAAATACAAGATGTAATAGAAAAAATAATAAAAATATAAAGATCATTATTTTAAATGCATTTAGCAATTAGAGAACCAAATTGATATTTAATTCATCATTTATCCTTAAGAAGTGTCATAATGAAATTATCATGTGTAAGTTGAGAACAAGATAAAATATTTTTCTTAAGTTTAGGAACATAAAAAAACATCATTTAAGAATCCATTTGCAAATTTTACTTTTCCTCACTTAGTTGTTTCTAAAAATTAATTATCACCAAATATATCCTTTCATATATATTTTCAGCATCAAATAAAATATTATAAAGTCATGTAATGTTATTTAAAACACCACTATCTAAAATTCATTCATTATCATTAAAATCAAACAAGCTAGCATAGAGAGTAATGATATTAAAACTTTGATCCTAATTACTATTTTGATTCTAATTTTGATTTTTATGTTTATTTTGATTAGAAAATTTATTCCCTTTGTTATTTTAAAAGTTTTTATAATTTTTTCCCTCTTTTTAAAAATAATATTCTTCCTTTACAACCAAATTACCACAAAATTTATAATTTTTGTTAAATTTAACATTTAAGTTACTAGTTACAGGTTTCTTGTTCCCATCATTATTATTAACATTGGAGGATTTTGATTTGAATTTTGATTTAAATTTCTATTTTTCATTATTTTTGGGAACTTTGTTTTGAGAGAGAAGTTAATGAGTGACATTCTCTTTAGAAGAAAAAATTGTCATTACTTGTTCTTCTTAAATGAGGAGCTGAAAGGGTAGTGAGGTTATGGATGCCTTTCTATATTTGATATTTAGAGTTAATATGGAAATAAAATTTCAAAATTTATCATTGATACTTAACTAAATAATAAAATAAATAAATTTATCTTGAATTAATTATAATTACATCCATCTAATTATTATTTGATGTTTTTAATTTTAGTAAGAAAATTAACAATTTTTTCATCACTTTTCATGGGGGTTGTCTTGAGTTCATGAATAAGTTTAATAATTTTAGAAAGTTGTGTACCTTCATGTACTGATTTAATAAGTTTCCAAGCTTCAATAGGATATTCTTGAATATTGACATGGAGTAGGAATTCATCATTAACATTCCTTAAGATGATTGACATAGCTTCTTGAGATTTATGTTGATAAGCATTTATATTTTAGGTTGTCGCATGTCATCAAATGAAGGTTTATTTATCCCATTGATAACATTCCATAAATTTCTAGCCATAAATTCAAATTTATTATGAATATTCTAAATGTTATAGTTAGTCTCATTTAATATTTGTGACTTTTCCATATTGAAGATTTTGGAGGCCATTTTATTATGACAATACCAATTTACAACAAGTTTTCAAAATAAAAATATGTACACAAACTTTTACACACCATTTTTGTCCAATAAATAGTGATAAAATGTAATATCCCCAAGAAGGAGATCATTTAATTTAAATGAAGAAATCATTGTTAAGTACAAATCACTTTCAAGGAAATTGATGTCAAGGGAAACATTGTAATTAAGAGGAGCATTGCAATTTATTAAGGAATTGCCATTGTGTAATATTACAAATAATAATTAATTAAGGGACCACCACACTAAATAGTAGTCCTTAAATAACATTAATTAATTAATTAGTTGTTTGCATTCATTTTATGAAAGGTCAAAATCCTTGGCAAAGACATGATGTTTGATGGAACACTATAAAGGTATATATATATTATGCACTTGGTGAAAAGGAAAGGCATCCAATCATATTCATGTATTAAAAATTTAATACTATACAATATTAATTATTTAAAATTACAATTGAGGATGAAAGTCCTCAAATGTAAAAATTAGATGCAATGATGAAAACCCTTGTCATCTTAACTCAAGGACGTAAACCCTTGAACTTGTATTGTGATAATTTAGATCTGAAAATTCTATAATAAAATTCATTTAATTAAATAAATTATTTTAAAGTCCAAATTCTATGTTTATTTTAAAGAATGGAATTTCAAGGAAATTAAATTCTTGTATAATATTCCATTTCAAATTATTAAAATCAAAATTCTCTATTGAACATTAGATAAATTCAAATTTATTTGATTATATCTCTTCTTTTCTTTACCCTTGAATTATAGTATCCTCCACACCAAGTAATTTAAAATTTGAGAAAGTAAAATATTAGTGGAGATTTTTGTATCTTTAGGGATCAATTATTTTCACTCATTCCTCCACATTTCCTTCCTGATTTTATTTTTTATTCACCTCTATCTCTTCTATCAAGTTATAAACTTGAAGATATTTCCTTTATTTTAGATCTAATTGTCTTACTTATAGCTTTTCTTTCTTATTTCCTTTGTATCTTTTGATTATTTTTCTAGGGAGATCTAGATTTTTTCTTCTTATTGCTTATTTAGAGTGTTTTTTTATTATGTGCCAAGATTTGTTCTCCTTTTTATTGGGGCCTGATCCTTGATTCTTGGTGGATAAACTTTGAAATTGTGACCTAATTTGGAACATATGTTACGCTTCAAATTAGAATCATCATATTATATATTCTGATTCTATTCCTCAAATATTGAATGTAACATATTGGATTTTAGTAAATAACTACCAACAATAACATTAACACAACATCATGCATAAATAAGTCTATATTTGGATCTAGTGGTTGTAACTATAGATAATAATGATCCAAAAAATTTAGTAGTTTACCCCTAAAAAATATTCTTCCCAAAACTCAATGGTTAACATAGGTAATATTACTTAGATGGGTAACATATTGATTTCTTCTTTCTTTAGGTTAAAACAAGGTTTCCACATTATCATAAACATACCCATTATACCAAATAACCATGGTAATCCAAGAAGCACCCTAGAAAAATATTCTTCATTATTAAACTTAATGAGAAAGAAACCTTTCACATTGTAAAAAATTCCATGTGACATTTTGGGCACTATTTATGTTCAACCCATTTACACACATCATCAAAATTCATTCTAACACCAATAAACTTACCTATCAGTGCATTATCTATATGAAATAGGGATATACTAATATGATATGCCAAAATATCTAGATGAAAACCTTTATCAGTGGTATTAGGTTCCAACATTATTTCATTTCCCTTTAAAACATTATGATTTGGCCCCTCAAACCCTCCACCCATATGATATATCTATTCAAATAGTCGACACGTGCTCTTACCTATGAAATATTTATTCACTTTAATTTTATAAAAGCATGGTCCACTTGTCTATATTCCTATATGAATCACCATCCATTCACCTTATTCCATATCTTGATCATCACCATCGTCCTTTTCTAACTCAGAGCTATCATTCAAATTTGAAATTCCTGTATTCCCACTTTCTCTACCATTTAGTCAACCCCTCCAAAGTGGGCATGGAAAAAATCAAAATATATCACCCTCAAATTAATTTTAATATGTATTTTATGTATGCATGTTTATCTTCTTATGAAAATTTTCTAAGTGTTCTTTGCATGCACATCTTAAAATTTTTCCTTGAATATGGGATTATGCATTTATGCAATAAAGTTTTTAGACAACATATATAATAATAATACACACATTGTATATAAACTATATTAAATGTAATAATGTCTAATTTTATAACATTATAATAATATATTATTTTATTCTATTATAGTACTTACTACTAATCAATGTATTAACATATAGACATTAGTACACAAAATTATATCTATATATGAATATACACGATTAAAAAAATATAATTAAATGATGGTAAAGATCATGTGGTGATGTACATGATATGATTATAGAGTCATTTAAATAAAATTTAAATCCTAAATTCATTAGACCTATGCATAATTTACCCAATCTAGCTTCATACCTTATAAGTTACTAAAATTTATATGAAATACACTATGCATTTAAAGTTGGTGTGAACTTTGAGTTGGTTATTTTTATATAAAATTACTAAAATCATAATGGGGATCAATAATAAATCTAAACCAAGTTTTTTCTAGGATATAGATGGAAACAAAACACATTTTTAACTCAAATATTTAATGATGAAGGGTGGTTTTATTTTTTTGAGAAATTTGAAGGATTTGAAGATGCAATTGTTGAATAATTCATATGAAATATTGACAAGGAGATATATATAGTGTGTGGTGTGAAGATTTAGGTAAGCCAAATTATCATAATTAAAATTTTAGGTATCCCATGTTAGAGTGGGACATAATCAAGGATAATTTTGGATAATATCGAATGCACAAATTTGAATCTATATAGATTAGTGAAATATGAAGAATAAATCAAAATAGAGGAATCATGCCTTCAAAAACAAAATATTATATTAGTGATGTGAAGATTCATGTAAGACATATTATCATAATTAAATTTATAGGTATCCCACATCAATGTGGGCCATAATCAAGGATCAGTCTGGATAGGATCAAATGCACACAGTTGAATCTATATGGAGTAGTGAAATTTGAAAAATAACTCAAAATAGAAGAATCATGTCTTCATAGCCAACATATTGTATTAACATCATTAGCCAAAAATTACATATGAAGTTACATTATATAGTGAGGAATTAGGTCACTAAAAAATGTAATTAACACAACTCACAATTATAAAATGACTTAAATTACATTTCTCATAATGACCTATTATTAACATAAGAAAGCTAATTAGACTATGTAGGTAAAACCACATAGTGGGAAAAATGATACACTAACACCCCATTAAGTATAGATTGTGTGGGTAGAATAATTAGGTCCCAACATATAGGCCTAAAAATTACATAGAGATGATCCCCAGATAAGGAAGAAGTCATAGCTGTATGAACCTCAAGAAGAGCCCACAAATGAAGATGCATACTCTTAGTGAAGGGTTTGGTGAATATATAAAAAAAATTATTTGTTATCTAGTTTTTTTGGATATCAATGACTTGCTCATGGATGAGCTCTTGAATGAAATGCATGTGAATAATGCTATGTTTGGTTTTTTGATAGAGGAGGACTAGATTTCTAAAAATCTAGTTTGTGTTTTGGTTGTTACTGAAGATGATTGTTGTTTAATGTCATTAGATCCCAAACTCAATGATAATCCACTAAATTCAAATAGACTTAGTGATAGCATTGATAAAGCCTCTGTATCTACCTCAATAGAAGATAAAGCAATAACATTATGCTTATTTCTTGACCAACTAATCAGACTTGAATCAATGGAAAAATTATAGCCTAAAGTATATTTATAATTCTAAATATCACCAACCCAATCTAAATATATATAACCAATGAAGTCGATTTCAATTCATGATACATTGTAAGTCTTGAAACTATGAGTACCTTAAATTTAGTGTATAATATGCTTAGTTGATTTCTATTGTAGCTCATGTGGTTCCTACATAAATATAGATACCATACCAACAACATATGAAATATCAAGTCTAGTGTGCATAAAGTAGATGAGACTACCATCAAGTTGTTGATTTGAGGTATCATCAACTAGATGGGAAATTAGCCTCAAGCTTTATACTAGATAGAAAAGGAGTTAGATCTAGACTACAATTATCCATGTTAAATTATGCAAGAAAATCAAGAACATACTTATATTATGCAATATTGATTTTAGAGTTAGATTAATAAATTTCAATATTCAAGAAATAATAAAAGCCTATGTTAGTCATTGATAACCTACCAAACAAAGAAGTTTTCACTATTATGATGGTGGATGGAAAACTCCTTGTGATCAATAATTCATCTATATAGATAAATAGAATCAACAGTGAATCATCTTGCTATAAAATGTAGACATTGGGATCAAATTTACATCTAGTGAACCTAAATAAAATAAGAAATGATTCCATCTTGGTATACCAAGCTTGAGGATCTTTTTTGAGGCTATATATAGATTTTTAAAGTTTGAAAACTAAGGAGTATATTACATAAATCCTTATGGTTGATCCATGCATATTTTTTCTTTTGGGTCACCATGAAGAAAGTCACTCTTCACATCCATATGATGAACATCCAAAAAATGTGTCAAGGAAATGGTGAGAGTGAGTCATATTTAGTTTAATTTAGAAATTGGGTTGAACGTATTGGTATAGTCAATGTTAGTTATTGATAAAAACCTTTTGCTACCAAACATGTTTTGAACTTGTCTATGAAGCCATCTACTATAAATTTTGTTTCGTATATCCACCTAAATCAAAAAAGTTTTATGCCCTTAAGAAGAGGGGATATATATCAAGATTTGTTATTTATCAAGGAACCATACTCCTATTCTATAGTAGTATCCCACTCAGGAGTGCCTAATGGTAACAAAATAATTTCAAATTAGAATTAGATGCAATGAAAGCATGTGGGGCATTCAAGAATTGTGAATAGTTTTGCCTAGTATCTAATGGATCTATAATATAATATCTAACACTTTGAAGTGTCTATCTATCCTAAATAAGACTAGTGCTTAGAGAGTCAAAAGGAGATTCCTCATCCTCTGAAGATACTATAGGAGAAGGAGGAGGTGAGTTTGCATCACTACTCTCATCATCAGAACTAGAAGAATAATTTAAATCATGAGGAAGATACTTAAGTGGATTTGAATCATCATAAATATCATCAAATCCTAGTGTGTCAAAGGAAGAGGGAGAGGTGTGGAGTGTGGAATCCAAAATACTCTCTTGAAATTGAACATTTATCTCAATGAACAACTCATGAGTGGTGGGATAGAGAAGACTATATCCCTTAACACCTTTATGATATCCAATAAAGATGCAAGGCTAAATCTAAGGTTCTAATTCCTTACATTTATTCTTTAGAATGTAGGCCATAGAAAGAGATCCAATTACTCAAAAGTGCTCCATTGTAGGTTTTTAACTAGTCCAAACTTCAAAATGAGTGATTCATTTCAATGATTTATTATGAATTTAGTTTTATATATAAAAATCATAGTTGATGTCCTCAACCCAATAATAAGGTGAAAGAGACTTAGAGTGTAGAATATAGTTGTCCATTTCCTTCAAGGACTTAGTCTTACACTTTGTAACACCATTATACTGATGACTGTATGAAACTATACACTATAGTTCAATCCCATCTAAAGTGTAGAATTATTCAAAATGGTTATTAATATACTCATCATAATTATCAATGTGAAAAATCTTGATGGCTTTACTTGATTGTTTTCTAAAAGCATCTTTAAGTCCTAAAAATGATCAAATACCTTTGATTTATACTTAAGAGAATACACCCAAGTGTAGCTTAAAAATTCATCAATGAAAGTAAACATGTATTTAGTCATGTTGAATGAAGGTTTTGGAAATGGACTAGTAATGTGACTGTGGACAATCTCTAATAACTACCTAGATATCCATGATTTTCCCTTGTCATACTTATCTTCAAAATTCTTACCAAGTATGCAACTCTAGAAAAGTTTGTCAAAACAATTCACTCATAGAAACCCTAAAACCATGTCTTGATAATTGAATTCCTTTAGGTAGTTATAGTTGATATGGATGAATCCCTCATGACATAATTGACTCACCCCATCTGAACGAGTGATTAGTGTAGTAGAGGGTTGATCAAATTAAAACATAAGAAAGTTTACAGTCATGACTAGTGATCTATTTTCCCAAATGTAATAATGAAGTCATTTTTTGCTTACCTGATGACCATTGAATTAGGTATGAGATCAAATTTACTTCCCAAACTGATGTGAGTGATTTGATAAAGAGTTATGGAATTGGTGGATAAATAGGGAACACATATAACATCATGAAATGCCCCATCATTCACTTTAGTATATATTCTCCCACAACTTCTATGGAAGTATCATCACCCAATAAGATAAAAGGCATAGAACAAGGCCCCAAAGATGAGAACATGTCTTATGATGAATACATGTGGTATGAAGAACCAAAATCAATAATCTGTGTGGAAGGATGGGATGTAACTGCAACAAGTTCTTTTCCCTTATCTTTGATATTTTCACTATCTTTAGCCTTAGAAGACTCATATGCTAATGAACTATGATTAAAAGAATTAGGGGAACTAATATTATGTTTCTCAAGCATATTATTTAGTTGGTCAATCTAATTCTTCATGTATTTTTATTCATCATGACCATATTACTTACAATTGGCACGTGAGTCACTCTTTCTTAGGTTTCCTATTTGAATAGGAGGACTCTTTTGATGCTTTGGACTTAGCATCATATTTTTGACATTTTATTTATTTTGGGTCCTTCTTATTTTATTTTTTCTCCTTGATACTAAGCATTCTATTTTTCATGACTCATAATTAAGGCATGTGATTTAGATGACTTCAATGTACCTATTTGAATGAGCTTATCTTTCTCCTAAGTCAAGTTGGTAAAAAAGTGTTCCAAGGATGACATGGTCCATGTAGATCCAAGGGAACACTTGGTGGTGAGGAAGGTAGAAATGAAGATAGAATAATCAGATCTAAACTTGGAAAAGATGGAAATAATAAATTGATCATATTTTTTATCAATGTTGCATAGTTTCAACTATAACCTAAGTGATTTGAAACTTAAGAATAAGTCTTGTATAGTGTCAAAGTCATTTGGGCTAAAACTAATAAGCATTGATCTCATTATTCAACCCATGATTCTTCATTATGTAATACTTACCAAATATTTTTTCCAATATTGTCCATAATTCATTAGGATTAGTATCAGATTCAATATGAAAGAGCAAGTCGAGGGACATAAATAGGTATAGTAGATTGTAGGCTTCATCACTTCTATTAAACCACTTCACCTTCTCTACCTCAAGTGTTAGTTATTTTTTATACCCATAATTATTCAATTTAATGCTTTTCTATTCAAAAGTATTTTCACTTTGACTTTCCACTCATGATAGTTAAATGGTGTAAGAATCGTAACTAAACTCTGATCAATGGTGTAGAAGGAAGTATGTGTTAAACTACGTTTGCTAAAAGATTAGGAATATACAACCCCATAAAAATAAATAAGTTAAAATTTATAAGGAACTATAATATCACCAATACATAGAGATAAAAAATACTCACACTTTAAATAAAATGGTACCTGAAAAGGAGCTGTCAGCTAAAAGTTGTGAAAGTTTGAATGTTTCTTCTCACAAAAAATAATGATCTCCACTTTGCATAAATTTTGGGTGTGAAAAAATTTGGGTTGAAACTTTTTTGAAATCAAATTTCCCACAAAAAAATTATTCCACCTTGGATAAAAATTTAATCACTTTTGGGTTGGAAGTGACTAGGGGCTAAAACCTAAAATGGGTGATCCCCCTCCCCTTTTTGATTGATTTGATTTATGTGTGAGTGATGTCACCTTGAAAATGAATACAATTTTGAAATTAATAGTGTCAATTTTCACTCAATAAAATTTTATGGTCTATTATATGTCACATGGTGTAAAATGGGTGGTGGAGATGGCAATGTGCTTAGATAAGGGTCAAATTCTACCTAGTCTATGTATAGGGGCATTAGAGTCTATCTTTACATGATGGTCAAAGTTTTTGTGGGTTATGAAAATGACTACCATGTTCCACGTGGGTTGAGAGCATGTATTTTTGGTTTTTTATGGTATATAATCAAGGTCATCAAATTTTGTCAGGGTTGCACGTAGGGCCATCAAGTTTTGACTACAAATAAGTGTGTCAAGTTCTAATAGGAATGTAAAAAAGTTTATTGAAGTCCATCAGGGTTATTTATATTAGGCTTATATTATAACCAAGTTACTTGTAGATGGGTTAGGTTCTGACCTATTTTCTTATAACCACCCAAAAGTCTACTCAACTACCAAAATTGCTTATGAGGTTTGAAAATTCTATTGAGTTGAAAAAACATCCAAAAAAGTGGAATTTGTATGGCTTCTCCAAAATATATAAAATACCCACTTGGTTTATTTAAAAAATTATAAAAAAATATAAATAGTTTTTACTCAAAGTCATTAGATGTACGTATTTTTGAAAAATTCAAAAAAGAGCATTGAAACCCTCTAAAAATGGTAGAAAACTGAATGTCACAAAACTAGGTCATGTTTATAGCCATTCTGTTGATGATCAACTACCCCTATTCCCAGAATGGGGACCCTTCTTTCTTAATATTTTCAAAATGCCTAACATTCCAAACATGTTAACTCATTTTAACTACATAAATAATTGATTCAATACTTCCCAACAATCTTTGGTTAATTATTCATTTTACAATATGGATTAGGACTTAGAAATATTTGGGTTATTACAAATTCTTCAAGTTTTATTCAAAAAGTTCCCCTAGAGGTTAGACATACATTAAAGGAGATGGGAAGTTATTGGCTATACCTAGATTACATGGTCATCAAGGTAGAAGGGGTGATGGTGGCTCCCCTTAAGTTGCTAATATAAGTGCCAATGAAGTTGGTCAAGGAGGAGATGGCCTTTCAACTACTCCATGGAGTTAATGCCATATTTAAGAACAAAAAGAAGATAATCCCCCACAAGAATCCTTACAAGCTGGGGAGGACTAAGATTACAAGATGGCACGACATTATAGTGATTAAAAGACATAGGGACTTGTACATATTGCCTAAGGATGATTTCAAGTCTTGGGACCCCGACAATGTCATTACAAAACATATCTTCAAGTTCAATAAAGATGTGGCATTAGAATATAAGAATTAGGAATAAGTGCACAAATGGGTTTACAAGGATGTTATGAATGACAAGGTAGTCCTTAGAAATGTAGCCAAAAATAATATTAATCTGGAGATGAGGCTAGATAGAGAGAAGAAGAAAGAAGACATTATAAGTCTCAACCACTACTAGCCTAGGGAAACATGTTTGATGTAGATTAAAAGGTCATAAAAGAGGAAGAGTAAGATGATAATGTTCCTCTCATTAGGAATAGACCATACAGGCCTCCACTTCTTTCCACTCCAAGAAGTTAGAACATACCTCCAAGATCCAAGAGAGAATAAGCTAATAACCAACATGACCCCTCCCAAGGGCCTACATTTGTATCTAAATCTACCATGGGAACTTCCCTATAGAGCATAAGTTATCCTAATCTTGACATCATTGACCTTGAATAACTACAACATAGCATGAAACTCTCTATGGAAGAGTTGTAGACATTAGCTGGGAGAAATATAGAAAAAGTTTACAAGAGAATAAGTCTCTTAGGACCACTATGAGGGGAAAAATCCAACCTCTAGAAGAAACTGTAGATGCCTATATCTCAACATAGGCTCCCATTATGAGTACTCCCCCTTTTCCTTCTTTCCCAATTAAATCTACTTCTTTTTCTACTTTTACATTTATTTCCCTTACCACTACTTCCCCATTGGCTTCATTATCTTCTACTGCTACTACCACCCCCACTCAGTCCTTAGCTAACACTATCATGAGATGAACTAGTACCTCATTTGATGTCACCATTCCCCACTTCATCTCCCATGCCACTACCAACACTCCACCTCTATTGAGCTCCTAAAGCACTAGTGCTCACTAGGCTATAGGTTTCACTCCTTCTTAGGTAACCACTACTAGTGTATCACTCATCCTTGGATCCCCTTCATCCACTAGGCCATTAAGGCCCATATAAAAATCATTCCCACTCTAAAATCTACTCAATATAACTATAACTAGTAGGATGAGTGTGCCTTCAAATTTGCCTCCATTTGTTCTAAACATGGGCCCTACTAAGTCTTTATTTAATCCACTTGGGAAATTATATCCAATAAGCTTATACATCCCTACTTTAACATTGGCCTCTTCATATACCTAAGCACTCCCATTGTAGTCACCTCCCATATAACCAACATCTCTTGCTTTCCCAAATTGGGTTGGATATATCATATAGGTAGCATGTTGAGGACAAGCCTCAGGTAGTCCTCTCTGCTACTCAAGTTGGGATTAGATTTTATGTAACCAAAGGCACTATGAAGAGGGTGGTTAGAAGAAAGTTTGAGCAGCCATAATCAAGCTTAGTTGTTATCTATGAGAGTGAAGAGTCACTCTTCACTTTGACAAAGAAGAGGAAGGGTAGCCCCAGAGAGGTACAGGAATATGTAGAGGACCTTGTGTCCATAGTTCAAGCTCAGGTAGAATTGACAATTACCTTGATGAAGGGGATGCAATAGGAATTGAAAAGGATGAAGGAGAAAACATTACCAACTATGCTAGAGGCAACTTTAATTTCAATAATAAATTCTAATATTAATGTCTTCAACCTATATAATGCCATAAAGAAGTGGTAGGGAGATGGGGTCCTACAATCCAAGGTGGTCATTAAACTTGACCAAAAGTTTAAACTTTATGATGCCAAGTTGGCAAACATGGCTAGAGTTATAAGAAGCAATAAGTTCCTTGACCTCAAAGTGTTACCACTTAAGGATATACTTCTTGCATAGACCATCCTAATGAATAAAAGAGGATACTAAAGAGATGGCTAGACTAGATTAATGATACAAATGCATCCTTAGAGAAAATTGAATTTAGGATTACATTACTATTGAAGGATGCCATGGTCACAAGGGTGATCGAGCCTGATGGATCCTTCATGGATGATCAAGAGTTTAGAGCTTAAATGAAGGTTTTTATGGCCAAATTCCAACAGGACATAGCCAATGTAAATATTGCTACCGAGGTAATGATCATTGTAGCATTTTCTAATCATACGTTGGAGAAAAAAGATGCAATTAAAGAAGCACTAGGGCCCATACTCATAGAACATGGCAAGATCATCTAGGAAAAACATGATTTGTTTCAGCCCATGATCCTAGACATTTCTTAGATCAATCAAGATTACCTCAAATGTGCAAAGCTATGGACTAAGGAGGAAGTAGAGAAGAAACAAAGATAATAACAATAATTGTAATAGCCACCTCTAGGGCCTTAGAGAATATTCTATTTCATTTTGTAAATTCAAATGTGGAATGTTCCTCAATATGTAAAATTTTATCCACTTGGCTATTTGGGCACCTTTTTATGGGCCCATTTGAACTTGTCTTAGGCACTTTTGATGCCTATAAATATGGGTTCCCACCTCATTAGTAATCAAAAATAATTGTTGCAAGAATTAATACAAAAGAGCCAAAGAATTCACAAGTTTATCCAAAGTACTTAATTATTTATTTCTATAGTTATTGTTCCTCACACTTTTAGATAACTAATAGTTTATTTTCTACAAGATAATTTAGAAATTACATTCCATATATGCATTTTTTAGCTTTATTTTAACACTAGGCTAACAAATCTGTTAGTATATTTGTTCTATTTCTTTCTCATTTACAATTGAATATGTTATGCAATTTACTATGAGTGAGCAATTTTTATGCAAAGAATGATTTTAGATATATGCATTTAATTCATTTTGAATATTTAAATACATTTATTTAGCTTTGACCATTTTGGTAGAGTTGGTAGATTCTAGTTTTATGTGTTTTGCTTTAGAATTTAATAGGACCGGTGCCTTTGATCATCTTAAGCAAATTATATTTTTTGCCTTACCCTACTTACTCTTGGATACACCCATGAATCACTTTAACTTAGATCATGCTATAAATATCCATTGTTTATTTATATTTTGGGTAATAATTAGCAAAGATTGAAACAATTCCACAAAGATTAGTAAAAAGTAGTGTCACTGCATAACATTTATTATCCCTATAGCGGGGTCTACTTTCAAACTTTTAAAGTAGTGACCATATCTCTGATATTTGTCTTATTTATAGTATTAATTGTGTTAAAAACTCATGCCTTGAGTCTTCTAGGACTCTAAATTGAGTTTCTTACTTTCCCCTTGTTCCCTAGTGACATAAGGAGCAAAATATGTGCATTAACACATTATTAGGGTTTTTACACCTTATAAATTTAATGACACTATTTGTTTTTCACTTAGAGATTATAAATAAGTATATTTTAACATATTTTTTATAATCTCCACCAAATTTTAGAAAATTAAAATTGATGTAAACATATCAAATATGTTAGAATATTAGATCTCATAATAGAGGTTATGACATTCGGCTATTGAAAAAGATCTAATACTATGTCAAAGTGGACCATAATCAAGTAATGTTCTATATAAGATAAAATTCATGAAGATGAATCTATATGGAGCATTGAAATATGAAGAACAACTCAAAATGGAAGAATCATGTCTTCACAACCAAAAGTTGCACTAACATTCATTAGCCAAAAATTACATAAGAAGATACATTATATGATGAATAATTAGGTAACCCAAAAAGGTAATTATCTCAACTCACAATTATAAAATGACTTAAATTAAATTTCTCTAAATGACCTTTTATTAATCCAATCAAGATAATTAGACCTTGTAAGTAAAACCACATAGTGTGAAAAAACCTGCACTAACATCCAATACGAAAGATAATGGCTTACTAACACTAGATCCCCCCTATAGTGAATTAATTAGTATTTTTTATAAATAATGAGAGCCAACCCCTAAGTTAATTTATAAGGGGGAAAATAAAAGGGATTGTTAGAGATAGTCTTCTAGGGCCATGGTAGTTAGTATTTGTATGGGTGACGAACTATTTTACATGTGATGGCTAACATGCAACTGTTTTAAGATTTGGAATGAAAATGTTGAACCATATTAGATATAGGGTGGAACATACTAAATACAAGGTTAATTTTCCAAATTTCTTACATTTCCTCCTACAAACTATGGCCAATAAATTTAAATAAGGTTAGGGTCCCTCAAGCATCATGTCCTAATTCAATTAATTTTCAGGCGTCATTTTTATAGAAGACCAATAGGGAATAAAAATGGCACAAGTTTTTAAAAATCAAGAATAAGGAGTGTTTCTCAAAACCTTCACTTTTGGCTCCAAAGAGCTGAAAATGGAAAAATAACATATAACAAAGGCAAAATCCCCTATTATCCAGAGAAATAAAATAAGAATACTCATCCTCTCATCACATAAGAACTATGAGTAAGAACACATGGTATATGAGTCATTCAAACCATGAATCAAACTGGTGATAGGCTGATGGAGACACCACACATAACCTCCCATAAAGAATTAAATGAGGAGGTTGAACCACTTGAAGTCCTTCAACAAAAACATAACAACCTAGTTTATAAAGGTAAATCACTCATGTAGATAGCAGAGGAAGGGAAAGATAGCAGTCTTATTAAAGAAGAGACACAAACCCTTAAAGTACTAAAATTATCTAAAGCTAAAATTTATTTACAAATGAAACAACAAGAATATATTCCTTACTATTATCCTCAATAGAGACATAATATTATCCTCACATTCCAATAATAACTTGAGGAAAAAAATTAAAAGCTCTTGTATATGAGGAAAAACTTAAACATTTAAATGCGAAATTAGAAAATACTAGGCAAGAGGCATTAACATCTTCTCAAGAAAAATATCCTAAAATAAAATATTTAGAAGATACTCTTAGAGAAAAGGAATCTACCACTAGAATGGTGGAACAAAATTTTTAGAATGCCATTTTTTATGTCTCATAAAGATATTACTGAGGTAAGAACAAGAACTGAAGATTTAGAAAATGCATAACATGCACTAATTATAACTCCAAAAAAGGTGATAATATGGTGCAAACTATTTTTTATAAAAAAAAGTAGTGAAAAAATTATTGAAATCATGGATAAATAGATGATAAGCATTGAGAAATGTAGAATAACTATTTGAAAAATTGAAAGAGGAGCTTGATAAATTAAAAGAAAAAAATGAAGTGCTGGAATGTAGATTGTCTGTAGCATGTCAAATTGGGGAAACCCTCCTAGCATGTATAACCCTTTACCATTTATATGATATATTCCTAAGGTAACATTTCCTCAAATGGTAGTTATTTAAAACAACCCCCCCTAAAAAAATAATAATTAAATAAATAACCTAGTTTTTTTAATACTAAGATCCACTTATGTCTATGGTAAAAGTCTAATGGCACTTGGGAGAAATAATATCTTAATATTGATATGAATACCATAATTATGCTATGTAAACCTAGGTACTTAATTGAGGTTAACAACTCTTAAAGGATTCCATTAGGAAGCTAATTATTCATATTAGATATGAGGATTGCGGTGTATTAGTGTAATCCACATATACTCATAAAATCTAATCTAAATATGCCTATTTTTGGTCTTCTTGATAGGACCATTTAAAACATCTAACCTTACTCAAGTCCTAAGACTAACATAATACAAATTAGGTCAAGTTTAATCAAGGACAACTTGTTATTTCTTGATTAGGAATACTAGGCAAGCAACTAAGAGTACAACTATAACTATGGGTTAGAAGTGTATTCAATAAATCATATAAAGGCTACTTTGAATACACATTTTAATACATAAATTAATCAATAACTATGACAAAAATAATGATTAATTCATAATTTATTTGAATAATAATACATTACTAGACATTTAAAACATCTACCAATACCATGGTTGTGAGTAATCTATTGCCATTAGCTTGTACTACCCTCTTGATCACCCAAGAAAGATCTATATCATTTATATCATAGAAAACATAACTTATTTTCGCATACCAATGATATAATTATTTTATTAATACATACAACCACTATTACACAATATCATTTACGAATTTAATATTCATATTATTATAAAGGTAATAACAACTATCCACCATGTTTCCAATATACATAATTACCTGCCAAGGTAAGGATGATAATTAATTATCCACATAGGAGTGTGATCTCACTTATTCTCACAAAAACATCCCTCATATTTTTGGTATCACAATGCATAATAAGCATCTTATTACAGTCATCATAAATGACCCAAGATAATCTAGTAGTCATGGATTCAACACCAACATAAGAATCTATTCTAAAATAAAATAAAACTTAGAGACATTATAAATAATGAAAATGGTGCTACCTATTTGGATTATCTACTTTAGTCTCTAACTTAGTGGTCCTTTCATCTTATTGTATCTCCCAATAATACATAGTAATGACAATGAAGTTTAATCAATTAATATGCCAATAAACTCATGCATGGAATCCAAGTATTAACACCATTAATTCAATTTATTATGTGATAAATAAAATATTGAGCATCATTAAAATTAATAATCCCACATAAGTTATTATCACATCATAATATGTTATGAATATCTATCATACATGGATTAATTATCAACATGCCAAATCTGATTCTAATTAGAATTAAACATTGAGTCTTTTGCAAAAAACTAAATAGTGCTACCTATCAAGATTCCATGATAATACTTGACTTTTAAGATCCTTGCACCATGTTTTCATTCCCATTTAATGCATAATAATAAATAATTACTTATCCAAAAAATCTAAAAATGACCTTATGCAATAAATGATTGATAATATTTTCCCATTTATCCAATCTTATGAACATGGTCAACTATAGGCCTATAATTAATTATTGGCTAACTTCCATATCACATAATGATTTTGGAATGGTCTAAAGGTTACCAAAAGTCCCCATTCTATTCAATATTAATTAATGCAACATATAACATAATGCCAAAAATTACAAAATTGCTATCCCTTTTGAGTTATCATAGAAAACATGATTTAATGAATATACAATGTATGATTTTATTTCTAGTGACAATTACACATTTATACAAGAATATAAATATATCAAGTGATCACCTGTAATGTTTACATCACTTCCATATGATGTAATAAGCCATTATTATGCATGGCCTCCAAATTGTCAATCACAAACTAAACAAATAATTTCTCAAGAAAGATTCGATGAAACATGAGCCACACTACCTTTGGTAATAAAGTAAGGTCCTCCATACTTTTAAATATGTAACTAGTTATATTTAAATAATGAATCAAAGAATCAATAGTAAAATATTTATGCAAAATTATAGCTTCCATGCTCAATATAGTAATAATCATTAACATGTCTATCCATAAAGAGAGGATATTAATTGACATCAAAAACCATTTATCCCTTTAATGACTAATCAAATATAAAGTGAACAACTTCAACATTAGCTTTTAAAAAAGCCTATTTTACTAAAAAAGAGAGAATGACAACCATGAATAAAAATCCAAAAATGGAAATACTTTGACCTTTCAAACATATACCGGTTAAAGCTTTTAATTATTCATGTTTCTCGTAATCATAAACAAAAGAAAATTGAACAATTTATAGTCCTCATCAAGACATGATAAAGTACTCTACGAATAATATAAAATAGGTTATCTACATTCATTACCTCAGGAAATATAATGTACATATAACCAATCCATATTATAATATAGAATTAATAACTATAATAATTATAAATGAATGACAACAAGAGAATAGAGGAGACCATGTTCCTTATTTTCAACCTCATCAGTTAACTCAATGTATAAAACTATAATAGCTAACCCAACTTAGTTCATCTTCCCATACTGCCATTACAAAAATTAAATAAGCATTTTAAGCATCCTTGAACCATCAAGGGCCTATAATTTTCTTTGAGCCTCTATGTTTTAATGAGATGGTATAAGAATTTCCATAAGATATAAATGGTTCAATGTAACATCTAATGTAAGTATGCATTTTTCCTTAAATAGTTAAACAAGGAAAATTTCTCTCAAATTTAAATTCCATATCATTTATAATAATACAAGATTTACACCATATATAACAAAAATATTAAATACATGATAAGAAATATTAAATGAAACATAATACTGATGTAATACAAATTTAATATGAAGTATCTACCAACTTGAGAATCTAGGCAATGAGAAAGATAAATCCTCAACAAGAGTAGATATGCATGCCCAGTCCTATGAGCCTATACATAAAATGGATCTAACCACCCCATGTATTATCTAGATGGTGGATTCAGGCATCTAAGTTTGAGAGAGGTTATGAGCATAAAAGAGATACTATCCATTGGTCAAAGTCATAACAACAAACCTTCATCAAGCAAGACAATAACCAAGCAATCTTGACATAAAATAATGAGGTTCATAACCTCCAATCAAATACAAAGAGGATACTACTTCCCTTATTCATTGAATGTTTCCTTTTGATCAAGATTTATGTATTCACAAATCAAGATTACAATATTGAGTAACACATTAGGCATTCGATTTGAAATTGAGAATCATTCAAAAACATTAAATCTAAAAATAAATACCTTAAACAACTTAAGTCAACAAAAAATCAAAAAAATAATAATAATACATCCCTTACATGACCTCCATAAATTAGAATAAATACATTTCATACATGTCAAAGGCTAGGAATAGCCAAAAAATAAACTTTTAAATCAAGAAAAATGATTCATACATATGAAGATAAAGTGTACCTCCAACATGAAAATAACAACATACAATTGGAGACTTAGTTCATAGCTCCAAGAAGGGTTCTCAAAATCAAAAGCAGAAACCAATAAATGTGTATTTTCATCTATTGTAAGGTATGCACCCATCCATTCAAAAACATAATCACAATGCATACAACCATAAGACCCTTCAATGCATAAGTTATGATTCCTCCTTGCACACATCACCATATAAATATACAAGCATTAAATAATTATCCATTTGAGAATTTGATAAACATTTTATGTATGAATATCCACCTAAATACTTTTATGCATTCTAAATCAAGCATGTCGATAAATGTACAACCATATAAATGTTCTTATCTATCCAATTCAAGTATTTAAACAAATGAATAGCCATATAAATGCACATATGCATCCATGAGAGTATTTACTCAACATTTAAATGGATATATAACCATCTTGAAGAACATTTACAACCATCCAAGCATTTAGGAAATAATTAAAATATTATATAACCATAATAGCAAAAGCATCCTCTATTGAGGCATTTTATCAAACAAATCACAAGCATACTCCATTGAGACATTTTGTCAAATAAATCTCATGCATCTTCCATGGATAAATTTTGTCAAATAAATCTCCATTGAGATGTTTTGTCAAAAAAAATTCAGCCATATCCATTACAATAATTATATCAAATAAATGTCAACCATACAAGGTAAATAATTAGCCACACAAATGTGCATAAAACCAACCTTTTAATATAAAACTTTTATCCATAGTTTGTATGCATTCATCAATTTAAAGTATAGATTCAATCAAGAATACAAAGATATTAAATTATCCATGCCAATGTATGTAACCAACCATACAATGTATGCACAACTATAAAATTCATATTTAGTCATATAAGTATGTGCTTAACCATTTAAATGTATGACCATATATTTAAGTGTGCATATTCAACCCCTTTAAGTGAAGGATAAAACATTTAAATTTATGTTTAAACCCAACCATTTAAGGTATAAAATTAGACATTAATGTAATCAAGGGTTTGTAAATATTTACCCATTAAGGAAAGGAAAGCTTAAGTACCCTCATACCTGAATAAATATCCTTGTGGTAGCTTGATTACCTTCTTCACACCATACATCCATGGCTCCCCTTCCTAAGAGTCTCCCAAAGAGAGAAAAAAATGTGCCATAGTCTCTCTTGAATGCTTCATGTCCTTCAAAAATTGTTAAGTGTGGAAGTTTTCTACATAATAATCTCCCCAAAAGAAAAAAAATGAATCGTTCTCCTCCTCTTAATTTTCCATGATCCCCCACTCCTCAAAATTGTGCCACACTCCACCTTGGGAGCAATAAAAATGAGTTTTTTTATTCTTTTGTTTCTTTTTCCAAGACAATGTCTCCCATTCCTCCACTCTCCCATTGGCCTTAACATAACCCAAGTTTTCCCCTTGAGTTATAAAATGGCATGGTAGGGTTTGAAATTTAAATTTGTTTCAAAATTATTTTTCATAATTAATTTAAAATTAACATGCCAAACATATAAACATGGTAACCAATAAAAAAAACATGGCCCAAGTCCTTTAAGGTAAACCAAGGTAAAAGAACCAAGATCTTTAATGACAAAGTGTCATACAAGATTAAATGAATAAGGTGGAAAAATCCTTGACATATGATAAAACAAACATGCCAAGTGGGTAAGAAATAAAACAATTAAACAAGACATTTACACGTGCTATCAACACAAGATAATAATGAAACATGAAGAAAATCATGAAATAAAATCTCAAGTAAGACAAGACTTGAAAGGTGAATACATGTCTTAGAATCTAACATAACTCAATATTACCTATCAGTATCAATTCTAACTTACTCATTAATCTTCCCTTTATTGTCTTGATTGTTGAAGTCCATCATCAAGTAAAGCTCATTAAACCAATCCCTACATTTCACAAAAGGTAGACAATGCATCAATAAAAAATAATGATTTAATTTGAATTAATAAGTATATATTAAACATGTCATTAAATGAATTAAGTATATCATTAAGTCATAAACCATCTACAACTATAGTGAATTAGAAACATAGTTATCAGAATCAACTCAACATCTATTAACAAATAACCAAAGTGCCATATCAGAATAAAGTAATCATGATATAACAATGTATCTAAAATAAATGTAATGTATCAAATAGTTGGGTCATGACATCCTCCCCCTCTTAAAGGGTAGCCATCACAGTGACTAATAAGACAACCAGGTGTAACACCACTTGAAAATATATTCAACTTACCAAGTAACATTCTTTCCATAAAACATTATATAATCATAAGCACACCATTAGTAAAACTTTCAAAACTAAAGTAACCAATTCCCTTTACCTCTTCCTTTAATCTAGGACAAAAGAATTCCCTTTTTAGCTCACATGTCCTTTTTGTGACACCATAATGTGTAAAATGGGTTGTAATATACACATTTTTCAACATAAAATTCCTCAAATTTCCAAAATTGGTTACATAAATTTTATTTTTATGCCTTAAAGGCCATCTATTTCAATATAAAAAAAATCATTAACTATGTTTACACATAGAATTACCAACCAAACTTGCCCTTACCTTGTAGTAGAATCTATTAACAAAACCACTTTTTTTAACCCAAAATATTTGAAATTACCAATTTTTAGCCACCTATGGGGTGTGAAATTTAAAGCATTCTATAATCGTAAGTGTTACAAACTATAGTAATCAAAATTTACTTTAACATGTGTACTGTAATCACCAAAAAGTGGCACTTAAGTGCTACAAGTTCCACTTGAGACCAACTATCCATAGCTTAGCTATAGACCTATCCTAGGGCCTACTTTCACACTTATCCAATCTTCATGCAGACCACAGGTGTCCCTAGTCATCCCTAAAGTAGTCCCAAACCCTCATTCTTTCATCTTGGCCCCTTGTGCCTTAGGTTCTACCACCTTGACACTAGCACCATAATAAGGACATTGACACCACATGGAGCTAGTGTCCCAATATTGGTGCTACTATCTTTTCCCTCTTATTTTCACAAACAAGTATATTTTAAAACTTTATACCTCTTAGGGCTGGCTTAGACCGCTTTTAGAACCTGCAAAAGCACCAAGATAATATATACATTAATTTTATCCCACTAACCACTAGATGGAAATAAAATGAAAATTACATATGAAAACTCAAAAAAAGTTGGGCATACTTAATGCTATCAATCCCTATTCTTCCCTACTTCTACATACTACCATATACTACATTCCTAATCTTAGATTACTCAAATTTCTAGTCTCAATCACATTTAAAAAACTCAAATCAATCATCATACTAGATTCATTTATGCTTGCACCGATACTTAAGTGGAGATAAATGAATTGAGATTGATCCCTCTTCAAAGTATTGGTATGTAAAAAACTCTCATCATAGCGGGGTGTTGAGGATGTCTAGCCTACCCCACTAACAAACACACTTTTATACTTGTATCAATTAGATTCCCTAAAAACATGGAGGATTAAGGTTTGCTCATAAAATCAATAAAAATAGGCCATATAAAGGGTTTCAAAACTCATACATGTAGGAATAGGTTGTACAGATCCACACATAGATACACCTAAAAGCTTGGAACAATCCTGCATAGAGGACACTACTATCAAAATAGGGACACTAACACCACATGGAGATATTATCCAATCAAGGCATTATTATCCAAGAGGGTTTCTGACATTGGGATCCTATTTATGACACTCAAACCAACCTCTACCTTATTTTCATCCTCTAGATCATTTGTCTTAGTCATTTTCTAATTAAGTTCTTATTTGCATTATTTATTTCTATTTTTAGAAAGGTCAAATTTAGTCAAATTTGTAACAAATTAGTGGTTGTATTTATTGCATATTTGTACCTTAATTTACTATATTAATCTCTTTAAAAATATAGGATTTACATTCTCTAAGTCTTAAAAGGTTAAAACATTTGGTGAACCTAATGTACTTTGAATATTACACAAACCCTAACCCTATATAACACTATAATTTGCTTTTCTAGTATTTTGAGATGCATATTTTAGATTTCAAATCCATATTTATTTTAATTTTAATGGATATAGTCAGGATAATAATGACAAAAGAAGTGTATCAATTTTTTTTCAAATTTTAATACTTTCATTTACATGTTTTTTTCCTTTACTTCATAATTAACTCAAAGAATACATAAACACATGTATACATGATGCTTTATAACAATTAAAATGCATGTCATGTTTCGTTATTTCTTTAGCATACTATCTTTCTCTTATGTGGAATTCAATTAAGACAAAAATATATAAACACATATAGAATACATTACATAATATACCAAATTCATTACCTAAAATTAACAAGTCTCCTTTATATGCCTTTTTCTCTTTGGTTCACTTTGATTACTTACCTATCATTCCTAGACATAAGGGAACATCAGTGGTCTCTCTTATCTATCCTAATTCAAGACCATATACATATAGCCACCATCCTAACTCTACTACCAACTCTACACTCTTATTAGATCCTATGATCTAAGTTATGATGTCTACATGTGGTCCTAAAGAGTTTTAGGTTAGAAAAATCCATGGTTGTAGCTTTTTTTTACTAGAGCAATGTTTCATTAGACACAATTTCCATTTTAGAGCTCCTATAACATTCTAATATATATAAAGACATTTTGTATGTAGCACTTTATGATACTCTTGTGCCTTGAACATCTAAGCTAGCTTAGGTTGATTCCATCATTAATACCATGAAATTAACCAAAGAGCATATCTCATTTGAAAATAAATACCTCCCACCTCACCACATCATATATTTACACTTACCTCTCCATATTGCATTATGAATTAATGAGGTGGGTGTTAACAAAATTTTAGTCTATAATAGATCATGATTTAACATTTTTAATATCTATTTTATTTGACTTCTAAATATACATGCAAGGATTTGGATCCTTTTAATATGAACATTCAAGGGTTTGATAATATTCCATGCAAAGTCTTGGGTCAAATTACACTAAACCTTACATTAGGGGCTAGAATTATACCCACCACATGTCAAGTTATGCCTAATGATATTAATTATAATATCTTGCTTGGAAGACCATGGATTCATGATATGAACATAGTTCCATCCACTTTACATGCATGTTTAAAGTTTATTTACAAAGGTCATATCTACACTTTTGCTATGGATAAAGAACCATTCAAATACTATCAACATATAAAGTCTTCACACAATTATATTCCTCACATGGATTTTGATGAAACATTACTCTATTATACTATTTATAATTAATGTATCACTCCCCTGATACTTTCAAGGCATAAGATAATAATTTTAGTTCTCTTTTTGCATCGAGATACTTCCAAAAAATGGGTTACACATATCAGGGCCTTAAAAATCATGAGCAGGGAATCCTTGATCCCATTTAAGCATATGATCAATAAGGTAGACAAGTAATTGGATATATAGATAATATATCCAATTCCAAGTTCTCTCACCATGATTCTCATCATATAATGTTTTATCCACATATTCAATAGGCAAAAAATATGGTGAATCATGTTTCTACTCTCTCAGTTATTTACCTTGATTTTATTGATGATATAACTTATCTCGATCTATCTTATTTTGATGAATTCAATAATGATGAGGCTATATTATAATTCTTATGTGAATATGAGGATCTCCCTTCCTTCTATTGTAATAACATGTTTCCTTATTCCATAAATTCCTAGGCTTACTTTGGTGAGCATTTAGATGATTCTAATGATATTTTACCTAACATAGATGATATTATCCCTATAAAACCATACACTATGGATCAATATACATTACTTAACAAAGAGATAGTTTAATTCAATTATGGCATATATATTGATCCTCATATCATATTATTAGCTATTGACTTATATAAAATAGAAGATACAAATATTCATCAAATTTTAAAAGATTTTATTAAAGTTTTCTCTTGGGCTTATTCTGATATACTTAGAATTGATACCTCCATCATAGTACATAGGATTATACCTATCCAAATACAAATATATTAAAAAAAAATCAAAAAATACATCCTAAAGTTATTCTTTTAGTCAAAGATGAGATCCAACAGCTCTTGAATGCCAGTTTCATTTGACTAGTTGCTCATCCCAAATGGGTTGTTGATATTGTCCTTGTTATAAAACCTATTAGATAAATATGATGTTGTTGTGATTCTTTATATGTAAACAAATCATTTCCTAAGAATGATTTTCCTCTACGCAACATTGATATGATCATCAACTCCACCACAAGCTATGCAATGCTATATTTTATGGATGATTTTTCCATTTATAATCAAATTAAGATTGATAAAGAAGACAAAGAAAAAAATAATTTTACCACACCATGGGGCACTTTAAGATATATAGTCATTCCTTTTGGATTAAAAAAAAAATGTAATCACAATATACCAAAAAATAATGACACATCTTTCATGATCTCATTCATTAAATAGTCAAAGATTATGTCAATGATTTGATTGTAAAATAAAAAGAATGATAACACCATGTAATAGATTTATGATAGATTTACAAAAGACTAAAAAAATATAATGTACAACTCAATCCCAAGAAATGTGTCTTTGGGGTTTCATCAAGTAAACTCTTAGGATTTATAATATCTCAACATGGTATTGAGATTGACCCTAAGAAAATAAAATCCATAATAGGCATGCCTCCTCTTACCAACTTAAAGCAACTTCAAGACCTACAAGGCAAGATTTAGGAAATACACCACTTTGTGGCACAACACATAGATAAGACTCAATCATTCACAAGATTACTTAAAAAGGATATAAAATTTGAATGGGACATCACATGTCAAGAAATATTTGACACAGTCAAATAGTAACTACTAAACACACCCATCTTGGTACCACCAACACCTAACAAGGCACTTATCCTTTACCTCTTAGCAATAGTCATACACTTGTTTCACTCTTATCACAATGTGATGATCAATATAAACATTGGTCCATTTACTACATCAGTCATATACTTTTTCACTATGAATAAAATTATCCAATAACAGAAAAACTTTGTTTGGCACTTATATTTGTCACTCAAAAAATATAGCATTATATGATTAACAATGAGACATAAGTCATTACAAAATTAAATCCTCTAAAGTTCCTCATGTTGAAACCACATATTTTAGGCCATATTGAAAAATGGGGTATGTTACTCACAAAATTTGACCTCAATATTGTTGATGCAAGTTTTATGTATACCATACCCTTAATGAGATAACCTATAACATTGTAGGATCTCAATAGAGGTAAAATCCACTCTAGGGAATGAGTTGTAGGTATGTAGTCTATTACAACCTATTGATGGAATAACAAGTAGGGCATGCAAGTTGTTGATAAGGTTTTTGGATAGAGGTGTGGTTCCTACTAAGGGTAGTGAATCTCTATGTGAGTTATATGGGTGGTTGATTGATAATATAGAGTGGGAAGATCTCAAAAAAAACTCAATAAAGGAAGGAAGGGTAAGGCAAAAAATAAAGCTTTTGTGGTTTCTGAGAACTACTTCCCAGGCTAGTTTCTAAAAAGATAAGTGCTCTTAGAACCTATGCATGTTTATAACTATAATTAAACACACACACAATCAAAAAAGATTAAGAAGTCTAAAGAGATAAATTTGAAATAAATTCACAATCCTCAAATAAAGGTTATTATTTTTAGGGTAGTTATTTCACATTCTTAATCAAGAGATTATGGCTCAGACTAGTAAAGTATCTGAGGTAGCGACTACACACACATAGAAAAATACATCCAAGAAAGCACTCATGTACAATCAAAATTATGAATAAATTTGAACTTGAATATCCTAACCAATATATTTACCAATATTTTAATAGCTATTGCACATATATAGATCAAACATTAATCAAAATAAGCAAGAATCCATTCACAGTTTTTGCACACTAAAGATTATTGAAACATACAACTGAAGAAAGTAATAAATAATTATAAAAAAACTGGATATAAAATACACAAAAACATTCACTGATGATAAAAATTGATGTTTATCCTATATTCAAAAATTCTCTGACAAAAATCTAATTTGGATTACAATTATTTATATAGAATTGGGGAAGGGGTCACCTCATCCTCCAAATTCATGTAAGGTCATTACATGTGATAGCTATAATATGTAGTTATATATGTGGTCTAAAACTATATAAGAGTCTACTTATAGTTATCATTTTAAATTATCCTTTATCAAAGCTATGAAACATGTGCATGTGTATAAAGACAGAGGTAATTTTTATGATTATAGTTCAAATTGTATGCAAACTTTAGAATATGTGATGTTTACCAAAACTACACATGCCTAATTTTATAGGTTTTTAGAACAACCTATTGATCTTTCAGATTAACTGCCTTCAAATGAAACTCAAACATATGCGTGAAGGACCAAAATCACTTTACCAATGTTTTGAAACTAATGACACTATTTTTAGTCATGACTAATCTAAACTATGTGTTGCATGCTCACCCATGTCTTTTATAGAATCTAGATCTTCACTTTTATATTCATTATTCAGATTAAGACATGTGTGTTCATACTCTAGATTAACTATGAGACCTAATTTTTGTTGATAAATATAGCACAATCCAAAGATATACATGTTCTATCTATTTCTAGCTTTTAAAATGTGAGACGCTTTTAGAATCTTTAAAAAGTCCATGTTAATCTCACACCATCTATCCTTATGTACTAGACTCCCACTTTTGTAGAGCTTTGATATTTCAACTCGTTCTCACATTATTTGATTAAATGGACCTAAGAAGATGCACATTGTAGGATCTTGGCTTATATATTTTGACTTGAACTTCAATCATATAGGTATAACACTTGACAACTCTCTACTTAATTTGGGACTTTTAAAAAGTTTCTATCAATCTTGCACCATTAAATCAACTATATGGATCAATGTAAACGATTGATTAGTTGGGTCCATTTAGCATTTGAATTCAAATGGGTAATTTATGAGGTTAAATTTGACATTCTCACAATCATCAAATTTAATTCCATAAATTAGCCATTTTCAAGGTTAAATTTGATGTTTGCATGACCATCAAATTATTTCCTTGTAACCATCAAATGACATCCACATGACTGTCAAATTTAATCTCATAAGTTTGGCATGTTTCCAATGTTAAATTTGATGTTCACATGACCATCAAATGATGTCCTCATGACCATCAAATGATGTCTACATTACTATCAAATTTAATCTCATTAACTTGACATGTGTCATTTCTTTAGGATTCCCTACTCCTAAAAACATAAGCAAAAAAATGACTTAATATAATACTTTGGGAAATATGTATAAAGGACCCTGCATGACTATTCTAGCCTAAGGTTTTAGTATTAGTAAAATATGATTTGGATTTGGGCTAAGAATATATAAAAGAGATCCTACATTTAATCTTGATGATCTAGCATAGAAAAATATAGTTGGGACCCTTGGCTAAAGTCTTAAATTAAGATCAAGACATAATGAAAATGTTGTCTAAGCAAGGGTGCCACTTGGTAATATGGTATTGGTCTCAGGGTAATTATTGTGGGGGAATTATTTTTGGTATTTTTTTGTGGGGGAATTGCTTCAAGACTTTTTTGAAGTAAATTATTTTGGGGCTTCTATATGGGTAATTTTTTTGGATAAAATGTTTGAAATAATTCTCCTAAAGGGTCATTTCACAAGACAAAATATCTGAGACACAAAGTTTGTAAGAATTCTATTGGAGGAATTATTTCAAAAAAAATGTCCACAACAATTCTCTCAAGGACCCAATTCTCTTAGACAAAATGTCTAAAGGAAAGCTTGAAGGGATGGTCTCAAAAGGACCAAAGGGAATGATTTTTTAGATAAAATGTTTGAAAGAATTGGTTGAAGGGCAAAAGAGCCTAGGACAAAAGTCTCAAAAGATAAGCTCATAGGGTAAAATGCCTGAGACAAAAGTCCTAAAGGGCATATGTGAAGGGCAAAGGCTCTTGGAAAAAATGTCTAAAAGAATGGGTTAAAGGGATAAATATCTCAAATAAAATGTCCAAAGGAATTGGTCGAAGGACAAACTCCCAAAGGGCATGTGATCACTTTAAAAAGGGTTGTTCAATCATTTACAAAAGTTTTGAAGGGTAATTTCAAAATGTCAAGGGGTCTTTTTTCAAAAGAAAAGGGGCTTATAATAAAATTCCAAAGGATAAGTCCTGGAGGAAAAAGGATCCAAGACAAAATTCGTAAAGGGTATGTGGAAGAACCAAAGGGTCTACTTCATAGTAAATGTACATGAAGGGTCTACTTCATAAGGATAAAATGATCTAGGATAAAATTATTGAAGGGAAGTTCCATAGGGCAAATGGCCCTCAAAAAATTCCCAAAGGGCACTTTCAAAAGATCGAAGGGTATGTTCAAAAAGTTTGAAGGGTATGTGCCCTTGGGGAAAACTTTTGAAGGGTAAGTTAGAGGGAAAAAAAGCATTTAAAAAGTTATAAAGGAATTATATTAGGTAAAATGTCTACAATAATTAGGCTAAAGGACATATTTCATAAATCTTGAGGGGTAGGTTCATTTCCTCAAGGAAAATTTCTTTGACAAAATGTCCAAAGGATCTCAATTAGCTTGAGAAAAATGTATCAGATAAAATGTCTAAATGAAAGGTTAAAAAAGGTAGAGGTGTAGGACAAAAGTCCCAAAATATAGGTACATAGGGGTTAAAGGGCAATTTAAAAAGTCTTGAAGGAATTCTATGGAGCATAATGGCCAAAATAAAAAGGTCGAAAGACATATTGCACAAAGCCTGAAGGGTAAGTTGGTAAGGCAAAAGGGCATTCCAAAAGTCCTGAAGGGCAATTTCAAAATGCTGAAGGGTCATTTCAAAATGTCAAAGGGTATTTTATATCTATAAATAATATGAGGGGTTTAATTCATAGGGAATTTGTCCATGACAAAATTCCTGAATGATATACTTCATAAAGGTTGAAGGGCTATTCAAAAGTGCTAAAGGGAAATTCTATCCATGAAGGTGTATCAAAAATATTGTCCATGAGAATAAGTCTAATTTAGGGAATTATTTTGGTAGAATTGATGTGGGGAAAATGCTATGAAGAGCAAAATTCCATTAGACAAAATGTTTGATATAATAAACCTGAAGATTATTTCATGTGAAATAAAAGTTCCAAAGAGAAAATCTTGATAATATAAGTGTTAAGGTCAACATACCCCTATTTATAAAAAATGGGGACCTATGTGTCAAATTATTCAAATTTATGCCTTAAAATTGAAAATTAACTTGATCAAAGTGTCATTAGCATGTTTTTACATTATACTTTATTTGAAGATCATCCACACCATGGTCTGGCTAACTTATTTTTTCATGGTTCTACTTTAATCTTATCTAAAGTACTAACATTGGATATTTGTGTTTCAAGTTATAGGTTTAATGAAGCCCCCTTGAGAATAAACATGCTTAGGGTTTTGATGCTTCAATGTTTAATTCATCTTTTACTATCCTTTGTATATAATCAATTAATATTTTGAAACCCTAGCCTAACATTCTACTTAGAAATTTTAATTAAAATTTAAATTTGGAGGGAGTTTTTTATTTTAAATATAGAGGGAAAAAATTAATAATGTTATGGGCTTAATCTAATTTATTTCCTAAGTCTTAGTCATGTTTTTCAACACAACCAAACCTTAGTATAACATCCATTTAGTCCCTTTTATGTCTCGAGTCCCCCTTTTGGTATTTATATTATTCATAAGGTCCTTTTATTATGTGTTTCTACCTTTTTGGCATGTGTTTTTGAGCTTTTACTTCAAAACTTTGTCACAAATAATTACCCTTTAGGGTTTATGAAAAATACTTTGTCTAAGTGCTTTCAGAATTTTGTCCCAAGTATTTTTTTTTAAGCTTATCCTTCTATATTTTTGTGAAGGGAACATACCCTTCGAATTTTATAAAATGATCCTTTGAGCCCTAAAAAAAATATCCTTTAGACTTAATGTTTAGGTCAGTTATCCTTTGGACTCTTTTTTAAGCCTAAATTACCATATGGGCTTTTGTCCAAGATTTCTTTCAAACATTTTATCTGATAGATCTTCCTTTTGAGACTTGTGTTTTTAATGTTCCATTTCTTTTAGACATTTTCTTTGACAAAAAATAATCTTTGAGGGAAATGTATCAAACAACTTGTCTGATATAATTTCCTTGAAAGAAATGCCCTTCACCAAGTCCCCCAAATGAAATGCCCTTCGGCTTTTTTGAAATGATCATTCAAAATTTTTTACTTACCCTTTGGTATTTTAGTAAGGGGCACCTTATCTTTAGACTTACCCTTTGGGCTTCTTGAAATGGTATTTTTCCTTCCTCAATTATCCTTTGGATTTTTGAAAGTGCCCTTTAGGCTTTGTGAAATGGTCCTTTTCCCTACCAAATTGCCTTTTAACCTTTTGAAAGTGCCCTTTCCCCCATGAGAAGTTCCCTTTGAGAATTTTATCTTGGGTAAATGCCCTACCAAGTGTTTTTGCCATGGTTATTTTAATATGTTAGCCTAATACTTTGGATTTAAACCTTATTTTTCAAATGAGGACATTAATTTGAGGCTTTAGCTTAATTTCTTATTATTCCCATGCCCTAACTTCAATTTTTCCTATTTTCTATAAGAATCAATCTCACTTAGATTAATAGACAAGTTTTGGATGATCATGGCTTCACCCCCTTCTAATGTCACTAAAACTTGTTGCTTGTGTGACCAATCATGTTCAAATACTCAAACCCCAATCTATGACATGCATTTAGTCAGATGACCCAGATTGAATAGAGCATGATCAATGATGAAAAGTAGTGGACCCCATCTAAACACTGAGCACCTTTAGAAAATTAATGGCCTATGTTGATTCATACCCACTCAATCAAGTAGAGTGATATCAAAGAAGTCTTTTCAAATGAAGTATTGAGTAATCAAAATGTGGCACCTGTAGAGTGTAGAGTGAACTAAAAGATGACAAGTGGTAGGCTTGACAGATAGTCCCCTTAATTGTGTTAAAATTGATGGTCATGTGAGTGTCAAAGATGTTCCTATAGATGTCAAATGATGGTCATAAAGACATCAATATTAACATAGTAGACAACTTATATTATGTGTTTAATATTAATGGTCATGTAACCATCAAAGACATTCCCACAAATGTTAAATGATAATCATGAGGATGTCCATTTTAACTTAATAAATTGGGATCCAAATTTTAAAAGGCAATGATCATTTTTGGACAATGATGAATAAGATGACCTAAGATACCATAGAAATACCATGTCAAGGTTATATAAGTGTAATAGGTTGAATCAAAGACCCTATAGACCAAGTAATATAAAGGTTTGAGATCTAAGCTCAGAGTGTTTGAACTAACTATGCCATTGGACCATTGCTTATCTTTGAGCATCTTGAAGATGGGACCATGCCTATATGGGGTACCATCTGAGAACCATGAAGACCTTATAACAATTATAGATCACATCATTAGCCAATAGGTCCTAAGTTAGGTAAAATAGGAAATATCTTGTTATAACCATCATTGTATGATATTTTGAAGTAGGATATTCTTTTTTTAGAGATGTGTGTAATTTATAAGAGTGCATTGTCTATAGGTTAGTTCATTAAAAAATATCACTTTTTATATAATATAACATAAAATATAGTTATCCTATACATGTGTTCAAATGTAACTTGATATCACTGAACAACATGCTTCCTTGCATCTTATAAAAGGAACATTGTCATTTGTAGAAAATGAGGGAGTTCTTAGAACCAAATTACTTTGTAGACTTTGAGAAAAGAATATAAGCAAGTAATTCTACAAATATTATCTAATATTTTATTTTGGGAAGTGTTATATGGTTTTTCTCTCAGTTGTCTGGTTTCATTTTTAGATTTGAAGGGTTATTTTGAATTCTTGGTGTGTATATTTTATTGCAAAGTTGTTAACTCTAGGTTAATTCAAGGTTCTTTAGTTTTCTTCATTTTATTTGCTCTGCATTCATAGATGGGCATTAGCTATCTAATTATAAGAGTAAATATTAAAAGTAATCTTGGTTTTGATTTGCATTATTTCTCAAGTCCTTAAAAGCCTATTTGATGCATGATGTGATTTGGGATTAAGTTGTTTCATGTTACACATTGGTTAAGTACATATCTAGATGAAATTTGAACTTTTTCATGATGTCTGAAACAAGACCATCAACATCCTTCTTTCTGCCCTACCCTTCCTTTTACTTATTTTTTTAATCAGATCACCTTAGTTTAATGATCATTGTGAATATCCATCTTATATTATTTCTAAGATTATTTCTTGATAATAATTCATCATCCTTAGCTTAGCATACCACATATTTTACATAGATCTGTTATTTGGCCACAGTGGCTCCCAACCACCAAATAATATAAATATTATGAAATAGTCACTTGTTCTACCTCTATTCCACCAATAGATAATAGGATTATCGTAACCTACAACTCATGCACTGAATTCTTAGAATTACAAAATGAGAAGTGTTTCTTAAACACTCTAGGCACTTATGAAATAAAAATAGACTAAGCCCATAGCATTATTAATTTGTTCCTATTATATTTAAAATAAAAAATTTCCACCAAATTTAAATTTGAGTTAAAAGGTCCAAGTAGAATGTTAGGCTAGGGTTTTAAAATATTAATCAATTATAGACCAAGGCTAGTAAAAGATAAATTAAACATTGAAACATCAAAAACCTAAGCATGTTCATCCCCAGGTGGGATCCATTAAACCTATAACCTGAAACACAAATATCCAATATCAACACTTTAAATAAGATTAAAGTAGAACCATGAACAAATAAGTCAGTGAGATCATGGTGTGGATGATATTTAAATAAATAATAATGTGAAAACATGCTAATAACACTCTTATCAATTGAATTTTCAATTTTAAGGCACAAATTTGCACAATTTGATACATAGGTCCCCATTTTTCAGAAATGGGCATATGTTGACCTTGATAAATGGTGATTCTCCTCCTGTTGATGCCTAAATGTGTACCATAGGTTCTTAGAGAGTTCAAAAATCACTTCTTAGTTTAAAATTCTAAGAATTTAGTGCATAATTTTTGGGTTATGGTAATATTTTTATCTATTAGTGGAATAGAGGTAGAACAAGTGACTATTTCACAATATTTATATTAGCTGGTGTTTGGGAGCCACCATGGCCAAATAGGAGATCTATGTAAAATATGTAGAATACTATGTTAAGAATAGTGAATTATGATCAAGAACTAATCTAATATCTAATCTAAGTTTGATATTCATAATGACCATTAAACTAAAGTGATTAGGTTAAAAAAAGAATCAAAAGGAAGGGTAGGGAAGAAAGAAAGAAAGATGTTGTTGGTCATATTTTAGATATTATGACAGAGTTTAGATTTCATCTAGATATGTACTTAATAAATGTGTAACATGAAACAACTTAATCCCAAATCACATCACGCATGAGAAAAACTTCTAAGGACTATGAGAAATAATGCAAATCAAAACCAAGCTTACTTTAAATATTTACTCCTATAAAAAGATAACTAATACACATATACAAATGTAGATCAAATAAAATGAAGCAAACTAAGGAACCTTCACTTAACCTAGAATTAGCACAAGTTAACAACTCTATAATCAAATGTACACACCAAAAATTCATAAGAACCATTAAAATATGAAAGTGAACCCAAACAACTAAGAGAGAAACCATATAGCATTTCCTACAAGAAAATACTAGATAATCTTTATAAAATTCCTTGGTTATATTAACCACTCCTAGTTTATAAAGTAATTTGGTTCTTAGAACTCCCCAACTTTTTTGACAATTGATAATGTTCCTTTTATAAGATATAAGTTATCATGTCGATTAGTAATAATTAAATTACATTTATACAAGTGTATAGGGTAGGTGTCCTTTTCAAAAAAATTATAACAAATGATCTTTTCTCGTGAACTGACCCTTAAATAATTTATGCTCTTACAAATTGCACATGTTCATATAAAATAATATCCTACTTCAAAATATCATAAAATGTTGGTTACAATAATAATATTCCTATTTTACCTAACTTAGGACCTATTTGTTGATGATGTGCTCTATAATTATTTCAAGGTCTTCATGGTTCTCTGATGTTGCCCCATATAAGCATGGTCCTATCTTTGAGCTACTCAAAGATAAATAGTGCTCCAATGGCATATTTAGTTTAAACATTATGAGATTAGATCTCAACCCTTTATATTACTAGGTCTGTAGGGTCTCTAATTTTCCCCATTTCACTTATATATCCTTAACATGGTATTTTCATGGCATCCTAAGTCATCCTATTCATCACAATCCAAAAATGATTATTGCCCTTTAAATTTGGATCTTAGTTTACTATGTTAAAATTGCCATCCTCAAGACCATCATTTGATGTCCATAGGAATGTCTTTGATGGTCACATGACCATCAATTTTAAACACATGATCTTGGTTATTTACTATGTTAAGATTGATGTCCTCATGACCATCATTTGACATCCATAGGAAATTTTTTGATGGTCATGTGATCATCAATTTTAACAAAGTTAAGTGGACTATCTACCAAGCCTACCACTTATCATCTTCCAATTCACTCTACACTCTGCATGTGTTATGTGTCAATTTCTTGATGCTTCATTTGAAAATACTTCATTGATCTCACTCTGATTGATCAATTAGGTATGAAGCAACATGGGATATTGATTTTCAAAAGGTGCTTGGTGTTTAGCTAGGGTCTACTACTTTTCATCATTGATCACACTCTATTTGATCTAGGTCCTTTGATTAAATGCATGTCATATATTGGGGTCTAAGTATTTGAACATGATTTGTCCCAAAATCAATAAGTTTTAGTGACATTGAAAGGGGGTGAAACCATGATCGTCCAAAACATGTCAATTAATCCAAGCGAGATTGGTTCCTATAGACAATAGGAAATATTGAGGTTAGGGCACAGGAATAATAAGAAATTAAGCTAAAGCCTCAAATTAATCTTCTTATTTCATTTTGAAAAAATAAGGCTTCAATCCAAAGTCTTAGGCTAACATATTAAAATAATCATGGCTAAAACACTTGGTAGGTAATTTCCCCGAGACAAACTTCTTGAAGGGAAATTGTCATGGGGGAAAGGGTACTTTCAAAAGGTCAAAAGGCAATTTGGTAGGGCAAAGGACCATTTCACAAATCACAAAGGGAACTTTCAAAAATTTGAAGGATAATTGAGGAAGGAAAAGGACCATTTAAAGATTCCTAAAAGGTAAGTCTAAATATAAGGTACCTCTTACAAAAATCTCAAAGGGTAAGTCAAAAAGCTAAAGGATCATTTTGAAGAAGCTGAAGGGCATTTTTTTAGGGAAATTATATCATACAAGATGTCTGATACATTTCCCCTAAAGACTAAATTGTTTCAAATAAAATATCTGAAAGAAATGGAACATTAAAAATAAAGGTCCCAAAAGGAAGATCTATCAGATAAAATATCTAAAAGAAATCCTAGACAAAACCCCAAAGGGTAATTTAATCTTAAATAAAAAGTACAAAAGATAACTAGCCTAAACATAAAGTCCAAAGGATAATGTTTCAATGACTCAAAGAATCATTTTAGAAAACCTGAAGGCTATGTGCCCTTCACAAAAATCCTGAAGGATAAGCTTAAAAAAAAATGCTCAGGACAAAAGTCCAAAAGCACTTGGATAAATTATTTTTCATAAACCCTAAAGGGTGATTATTTTGGGATACAGTTACAAAGGAAAAGCCCAAAAATACATGCTTGAAAGGTAGAAGCACATAATAAAAATAACTTACAAATAATATAAAGACCAAAAGGGGGAATCAGAACACAAAAGGAACTAAGCATGGATGTTATACTAAGGTTTGGTTATGTTGAAAAATATGACTAAGCCTTAGGAAATAAAAATAGACTAAGCCCATAGCATTATTAATTTGTTCCCACTATATTTAAAATAAAAAACTCCCATCAAATTTAAATTTGAATTAAAAGGTTCAGGGAGAACATTAGGCTAGGGTTTTAAATATTAATCGATTATAGACCAAGACTAATAAAAGATCAATTAAACATTGAAGCATCAAAACCCTAAGAATGTTCAGGTGGGCTCCATTAAACATGCAACTTGAAACACAAATATCTAATGTTAACACTTTAGATAAGATTAAATTATAACCATGAACAAATAAGTTAGCCAAACCATGGTGTGGATGATCTTCAAATAAATAATACTATGCAAATATTCTGATGACACTCTTATCAAGTAAATTTTAAATTTTAAGGGATAAATTTGCATAATTTGACACATGGATCACCATTTTTTAAAAATGGGGGTATGTTAACCTTAATAAATGGTGACTTCTAGGGGAAACATAGCAATATGTTAGAATTTAGAGACTCTAATTCAGACTAATAATTAGACTACTTATTCCATTTGATCAGGCACCATTATTAAGATTAGTTCATGGTTATAAAAAATATTACATGTGAAAAATTAGGATCAAACATCAAAACTTAGTCATGTTATGTGTGTGCTTTGATTCCAATTACCGATTGTCAAAGGATTTAGATAACAACTTCTAGGTTCATGACTTTAATCATTAATACTAACTTTTAGCATGTTTGAATATTTATTAATAATTATGCTTTAGCCCAAGGAAGGCTTGGGAATTGCTCTATTACTAGCCAAGCATCCATAGCCCTAATAGAGATGCCTTTGGCTCCACTCAAGACTTTGATCTACTGCTAACTAGGTGTTCATAGCCCCAATGGAGATTACCATAATCACCTTTGCTTGGCAAGCTTTTGATTTTGTAGTAATCTCTTATTTTTGTATTTTTTAGATCATTTTGGCTTTCTAGCAAAGGTTGGGAACTAGGTTAGCCAAGTTTAGGTATTTGTTCAAGTGTTTAATTTTCAGACAATCATCTTTGGCTATAAACTTTATCCTAGGAATTAATGTTTTTTAAGTGCAAGCATGATTGTGTCCTAATAGTTTAAGCTTTCATCCTACATGTGCAATACTTATTAAAATAAAACTTAGATCAGAACAAGGTTTAAAATATCAAATAAAAATTAAATTATCCATTAGTTTTTGTTAGTTTCTCTAAACTATAACATCAAGCTCACATTTCAACAATCCATGATCAACCAATGTTGAGAAGCCATACCTACATTTCTAAACTGTGAAGCTCTAGAGTAGTTAGATAAAACTTGAGCTAAGTGTTATCCACAAGGACTTATTTAAAAGCAAGGAACAAATAAAGTGAAAAAAAACAAATATAAATAATAACTATATATAAACAAGGGATAGAAAGGACAAAAAAGTAAGAAACAAAGAACAAGAAAGAAAATAAACTAAGCCCTTTACTAACTACACAAAGTACTTACCTCCTAGATCAAATGGAAAATTATTTAGTTACTAAAAAACCTTGAACCATGATTATTTCTATTTAATGGCCTCATCTTGTGGATAGGAGCATTTGTATGCTTGTGTCCTCTATTTGATGTATCTTGGTATCCTATCAGCATTCTCAGATGCATGGATTGAAGATATGAATCTAAAACCAAATAATTTTTTTCCCAAATTTTTCTATTTTGTAGTAGGAGTGATAGCTTTGATTCATCCATAGATATATATTTTATTATGTCATCTTCACCCAATAATGGTATCTTGAAAATTATTTTTAGATTGATGTCTTTATTTGGTTCTTTCTGAGGTGGTCATGGACTATCAATCTTTGCACACAAATCTTCCAAGTCATCCCAAAAGGCTTCTTCATCCCGATCAATTAAATGATCTTCATATGGAATCTCATCATTAAAAACATTTTGGTCCCATGCTTCTCACCCTTTCATGGATTCATATGAAGGTTTTTGATCTACTTCACCTGCTTCATCTCCATCCTCAGTGAAGGAAGGTAGCTCTTCCATTAAATTAGGCTCCAGCTTGTCTTGGTTTAGGATGTCCAATATAATATCATCTTATAGGGACTCAATATCATTGGTGAACTCCTCAGATGAAGCATATATGTGTTATTTTATCCCATTATCTACCATCTCTAGCTCTTTGATTCCATTTAAGAAATCATGGTATGACCTTTGCCAATGATCATCTTCTTCAAGGGTATTCTTCATTTCAAAAATAAATCTACGTGGGTTGTCTTTTTGGCTACCTCCTGAGGAAAGATCATCTTGTACTTGATCTATATCCACTTATTGAAACTCTTCTTCTTCATTTATAGATGTTCTAAAGATGATGTCTTGTTGGTCCTTAATTGTAATCTCTTTTACATCTTTAGGAATACAATTCATCTGAGATGCAACTTCTTCAATTGGATCATCTTCATCTTCGAATGGAAAATTAAAAGCCTCTATCATGAAACCTTGAGATGTTCCTATAATAATGTCTTGATTAGTCATAATTTTAGAGGTTTTAAAAATATTACAATGATCAGCCAAAATAATATCATAGAGACTTATTTGTATGTTTTTAGATGATACATTATTGTTGTTATTATGAGACATGTTTGGAAGCCTATTGAATATTTGAGAAGCATAGTTTATGTCCAAACCTTCCCTTGTATTTCCTACTTATTTTTACAACTGAAGAAAGTTAGTGTTCAATTTTTGGACCATTTTTAATATCAAGTTATTTGAATTATTTGGTGTCTCAAACTTATGAATTAGAGCATTACTACTAGATGTGGGCACTAGAGTTCTATGGTTTTGTGGATGGGATCCACTTGTAATGCCATTCAAGAACTCTAGGTGTTGGCCAAGATATGTATGGCTCAAGGGCAAACGGTTATGAACTGATGTTAAATTAGGTATACAAGGAATTACATTCATGATGGGCTAATTTGAATTGACATTAGGCATGGAATACACCATCTGACCCTGAGTTTGTATTTGGTCATTAATGATAATGGATTCAGATTAGGCCTAGGTCAATGTGTTTATAACTAGAAAAAACCTATTCAGGAACATGGAGGTCATGGGATCTATAACATCCTTATCAATTTCTAAGGATAAAGCCTTAATGGGTCTATAAGGGGCTATGGTTTTGCTAAACATTTTTTGAAACTGAGCGTTGAAGGCTCTGATGGTTTTATTAACATCTCTTTTAATTGTGGTGAATTGATGATACAAGACACAAGGGCTGATAATTTTACCAAATTAATCAATGAAGATATTTTTAAAGTCATTCTAGCTTGTAATGCAATCCTCTAGAAGGTTAAAAAACTATTCATAGGCAAAATATTTAAAAGTAAATGAAAATAACCTATAGGTTATGTATTCAAGGGTCACATTAAATAATCTTAGAGTATCTTTAAAACTTATAACATGTTCTTCAGTTGTGACAACATTATTAAGACTGAAATAAGGTAAATACCTTTTGGGGTTTCTAGGGAGATCATGTACTATACCTAGCATGTTGATTGAAGAACCACCTAGCCAAGACATACCTTGAACATGTGAGTACCTTGAATTGGTGAAGTGTTTAAGACTTTGGGAATTTCTCTCACCTAAAACTTACCTTGGGGAATTCTAGCTTGTGAACTTGAAACCTATTCAAAATACAATGCATTAAACCAACCTTTATAAAGTACAATGTTTAAGTTTGCACATTAAGCCAATTTTGAGAAAATATATGTAAAACATGACTATCTTTAACTAAGTAAGCTCAAAGATACATATATATTGATAAACGAGAGGGATCTTTACATCTCTAAGATCAAATAAACTCAACTTTTCAAAGAACTAGTCAATCTTTGCACAATATTGTTATTACTAACCTTAAACATGGGAATACACAAAACATGAACTACCTTTGCATGAATGTCTATGAATCTTCAAAAAATATCGATCTTTGGACAAAATAATCCCAAATATTGGTCTAAAACTATAAATATCGATGATATTTACATAATTATTCTAAAAGAAGCACACATATGCAAAGAATACATCAATCTTTGGACATAATTCACCAAAATGAGAAAAGATTCTATAAATTCACAAAGATATAACTTTAGGCCCTCCTTCAAGTGCCAAAGAAGCTCCTCCTATTATACCTCTATTCCACCAATAGGTAATAGGATTACCATAACCCATAACTCATGCACTAAATTCTTAGAATTATAAAATGAGAAGTGTTTCCTAAACACGCTGAGAACCTATGGTATACATTTAGGCATCAACAATAAGTCTAAAAACATAAATCCTAACAAATACTCTGAAAGAATGTTAGTCCATGAAAACAAAATATCAATGCCATCTTGCCAAAGTATAAAAGGCCAAATCATGATCTTTTCCCAGGATTTGCATAAACATATAGATCAAGACAATAATATAAAAAAGGTGGGTCCCCATTTCCTATGGAAAGAAGGGGGATGTTCGGTATAACAAATGGAGACTTATAAGGGGAATAATCTTGAGTATTAAAGAACCTAGAACTCTATTTTTAAATTCTAAATCAATCATGAAGTGTGCCATAGAAGAATACTTACATTAGAAACATGAAAGAGACTCCTAAGTTAATTCACACAACATAATTGCCTTCTAATTTCTTGGATTTGTGTGTGTCAAAATGTGTAGTTTATTGAACCCCTGTTGTGATGAGTTTTTCAAAGGCTTTGATGGGGATGTAGGTTTCATTCTAGTATCTATTAATTATAAAAAATACAAGAAACTCAGGCATTGATATACTACTAGCTAGGCATCCATAGCCCTGAGAAAGATACCTTAGGCTCTTTCTCTTATCATTCCCTTATTTTATTTTGATCATGATGCATGGTACATTGACCTTATTTCATCATATGAGGCTTTTGATTTTCTTTAGATTTTTTGGCTCTTTTGTACTCATTGGTTTTTTCCTTCTTTTATTTTTGAATAGAAAAGAGAAGATTTGGAACCTGAGTGAGATGGTATAATTATTAAAAAAATCACTACTAGAACATCCCTACCAGTTACACCTATACCCAAAATTATTAATTCCAACAAGTATTTAATATGATAAGTGTATTTGATCCAATAAAATAAGATAATTCTAAATTTGTATGAAGTACTTTAAGAAAAACTTCCACATGCCTAGTAAAAGTATTCAATTGTGACACCATTAAAAATAATCCATTATACCTACCTTCATCCTAAAGACTCAAAAACATAGAAACATGCCTAATATATAAACTAGTCTCAAAGTGTCAAGATTTTAATTTCTCCTTTTCCCACAAGTCATAAGCTCAATTGGTTTGGATTTTGACTTGGTCATAGTCAGAGAAAACACAATTTTGATTATCAGATAAAGTAAAGAACAACTATTGTAATAAAGCAAGAAACTAAACTAAGAAAGCACTGAAATCTAATATAGAAAACATGAAATATAGTTTATGAAAGAAAAATACTAAAAGCAGTAAAGATTAATCTATAAAGTAGGAAACTAGTCTTTCAAAGCAAGAAATCTAATCTATGAAAGTTAAAAATATAATATAATCTTACAACTACATGCATATGTCCCTCATTACTCAGTAACATCATTCAATGGTACATACCTAAAGTAGGGCTTTAGGAACTATCTATTGACTGGATATGTAAGCTCATTACCTTGGAGGTCCTTCAGATGAAACACATTATTGCCCATGATCTCTAAAATTTGGTATGGTCCAATCCATAATGGGGCAAAATTGTGTTGTCCTTTCTTCTCATGAGTTTTATCCCAAAGTAGTACTTGATCTAAAATATTGAATGCTTTGACTTTTTCTCTCTTATCAAATAACCTTTTGACCATATCCTGGTGTTTGATGAACATATACAAGGCCTCAGTCCTTAAATATTTCATCTATATTATGTCTATCAACCTTGACTTTATTTTATCATTTGATTCCATGTAGTCCTGCATAAGCTGATAAGTGGGAAGATTCAACATAATTGGGAACACATGATTATATCCATATTCCAATAGGTAAGGTGAAGATTTAAGGGCTTGCTTATGTCTAGTCTAGTCTACCCAAAGAGTATAATTCAATAAATTATGCCAATCCCTAGGCTTGTATCTATTTGATTTCTTAATTGCATCAATCAAATTCTTGTTCATTAATTTTTTTAGTCCATCTCCCAAAGGATAATGGTTAGACCTAACTTGATAATGATGTGGTTGTTGTGTGCCCATTCATTAAATTTTGTTGATATGAAATCTGGTCCATTGTCATAAATTAGAGAAATGGGCATGCCAAATCTAGTTGTTATTTGTTCCTCCAAGAAGTGAATCACATATTGTGCTCTATAATTCTTTGTGGCTATGGCTTTGGTCCATCTAGCACAATAATTTATAGTAGTAAGCAAAAATTTATGGCCTAGTGAGGAATTTGGGTTGATGTAATGAAATTAAAACCCCACTGGGCAAATGGCCATCCTTCAATAATTGGTTGTAAAGGAATTGTTGTATATACTTCTCTCTTGGCTAGAGCTTGACATTCATGACATGTTCTCACATAAGCATGAGCATCTTTGAGAACTATTGGCCAGTAGTAGTTCTTAAGATCTTATGGGCTGTGGTATTCCTAGAAGGATGACCACTACCTATCTTATGATGCAAGTTATCTAGAATTTATTTATCTTCCTCTATAGATACACACCTTAGATAAATGACTTCATAATTTATTCTATAGAGGACTCCCTTCTTGATCATGTAATGAGCAGCTTTGAGCCTCAAAGCTCTTCTTCTCTCTATATTGAGATTTAGGGAACAAGTTCATATAATTAAATACTATATTATATCAGTATACCATTCTCCTTTAGATACTTGAGCTTTACATACCTCTTCAATTATGATGCACAAATATATTTCAATCATAAGCTAAACAATGCCTTGCCCTCAAATTATCATTGTAAGTTTTATATATATGTCAAAATTATTATAGATTGGCTATCTATTTTCCTCCTCATTCTCCTATCTCATTCTATGATAGGTGATTGACAACAAGATCATGCACGATGGAAATTATTTTATTCCTCAATATCTAGTTCCAAAACATTTTCACTACTTTGATAAGGGAAAAAATATGTTTGTCAATCATAGAGTACCTAAGTTATACATATTTTAGGTTTGTGATCATGATCATGATTGGATGCTCAGTCTTGTATTTATTCTATGTGATGACAACAATAATCATATGCTCTGAATCAAAAGAGTATACATAGAAATATTTATTAAAATTTAGACTGGTCAACATTAGATCTTGTGATATTGCATCTTTAATGTCTTGGAAGGACTTTTAGGCTTCAACTATCCATTTTGTTTTGGCATCTTGATTGAGCATGGAATTTAGGGGTCTGATGATCTCTACAAATCCTGATATGAACTTCCTTATGAAGTTAATCTTTTTAAATAATAGTTTGAGCTCCTTCTTGTTGTTTGCTAGTTAAATTTTTGAAATCACCTAAATTCTATTTGGATCATTGGTGATCCCATACTTGGTGATAATGTGCCCTAAAAACATACCTTCATTCACTTTGACTATGCTCTTATTTTGGTTTAATGAAATACCAAACCTTTTGCATCTCTTAAATATAGACTGCATGTGACTTATGTGGTCTTTCCTATTTTTTTAAAATAACGTAAGATCATCCATATAGATGATTATACATTTTCATGTTAATCTCTTGCAAGTGTGATCCATGGCACATTAAAAGGTTAATCATACATTTATTAGTCTGAATGACATCCTATTAAAAACATAAGTTCCCCACTTCATGGTGAACACTATCTTCATTTTGTCCTTAAATTACGTCAATACCTGATTATAGCTTAAAAATCCATTTAAGAAGGACATAATTTCAAAACCACTTACTATTTGTATCACCTCATCCAAAGAAGGTAGAGGATAATTATCCTTTTAAAAATCCTTGTTCATATTTTTGAAGCCCACACATAATCTGATCTCACCATTCTTATTTCTTATTGGAACCAAATTAGCCACCCAAGTAAAATGTCAAATTGGGAAGATGATTTTTGCATTTAAAAGCTTCACCACTTCTCTCTAAATAAGAGGATATATAATAAGATTGAATGGTATCTACCTCTATTTTAATGGTATGTGATTTGGATTTAAGGGAATAGTGTGAGTGATGACTTGAGGGTCATAAACTTTTAGATATTCATATGTCCAGACAATGGCATCCCTATATCAAGTGATTAAATCATGCATTCATTGCCTCTCTTTTGGGTACAATTAAGACTAGTATTAACATAATGAGGGTTATGCTCATCTCCTAGATTTTCCTTTTTGAATTTTGATTCATTGATCTTTGGCTATCTTAGCTACTATACCTGAGTATCTATGTCAAATGGCCTTTCTAAGGGGACCAACCTAACTAGAATTTGATTCTCTTTGAGCTAAAGAATACTCTCTTTGTCTAATTCCTCTTGTCAAAGGTTATTAATATCCTTGTCATTGATGATTTGGTATTTAAATTCCCCTAAATTAGTAAGAAACTAAATAATATGTTGGTCATCATCAAAAACTTGGAAATTTTTTACATTATCTAGAATAGAGGGGAAAGGTACCAATTCAATTAAGAACTTTTTTACCTTGGATTCTTGTAGTGGATCTAGATTAGCAGTAGGAGTAGCTAATGAGTCAATGGTTTGATTTTTATCCCTGGGAAGTGCTACGATGTTGAAATATTTCAAACTTTCAATCAGGTCCCATGATATGTGCTTCTATATCTTCAAATAAGATAGCTTACATTGATATTTCTTTCTAAATTGATTGACCACCAGCTCTGAGTTGCCAAATATTGATATTTTCTTGACATTATTCTTGAGTGTAAACTACAGTCCCATAACTAAAGCCTCATACTCAACTTTGTTGTTAGTGCATGGAAATTACACCCTATATGCTACCAATTTTTTTCTTTGTGGATCAATTAACTTGATTCTCATACCTGATCCTTGCTTGGATCTAGCACCATCAAAGTGTAGAGTCCATAACTGATTAGAACCTTCAAGTTCTATATTTTTTACTTGATTTTAAGTAGTAAAAGTATAAATACCAAGGCTAGGCAACTCATACATTACCTCTTCATTCTTGAAGTTATACTCTGTAATGGGATACTTCATTCTTAGCTCTCTATCAAATTTGATTTGATTTGCAACTCCTCTCCATGGTATCCATATATGAGAAATTTTTTTAGAGAGATATATGTTAAGAATTTCTTACCAATCCCTACTTAGCAATAGATCATAGTCTTTAGGTATTTCTACCACTAAAATATCAATGGTATTTTGGACTCTTAGATTAGATGCTACTTAATTGTACACATTGTTCAATTATCTAACTACTGAGACCAATGCCTTTTCCAACTATAAAACTATCCTCTTTGAAGGTCTTGGCATTAGTCCAAGATTTTGACATATAGATGTAGGGATGACAATTGTAAATGCTTCATAATCAACTAAATAGTTATGAATGTTCTTAATGAATGCTTAGATAGTCAGTACGAAAGGTAGAACTATTGCCTTGCCTTGTAGATGATGTTAGTGTAGATGATTTTGATTTTTACATAGGGGCTTTACCTATAATGGACTTATAGAGTAGTTACTTTTGTTCAGTAATTTGAGCTAACTCATTAAGAGTTATAGTTTCCTTGATCTTCTTCATATCCTCAATAATATTATATCCTCCTTTGTCTGGTTCTTGCTTGCTCTACTATTGACTATTTCACTTTGGAGGGGTGGATTATTGTCTACCTTAGGATTAGGATGAATCACCATGGTATTTAGAGGAGTTGATGTTATCAGTGGTTGTTTATTCCTTATATTATATGTACCTCTCTAGAACTGCTAGAAATCATGAACTTCATCCATATTATCCTCTGACTCATTGTCATATTCACCTAGAAAATAGAACTCATGATTTTCAAAGAACACAATAGTGCTTTAAGAGCTAGAATCCAAATGATGTTTAGGTGGATTATGCATTTGATCTTGTCTAACCACCTCTCCTTGAAAAAAATTGAATGATGTGTAAAATTCAATCCAGTTAAGCTCACCTTGCTCATAATTATTATCAATTTTATACCAATTGAGAAGAGTTATCTCTATTATTTTAATCTCTTGAAGCTTATTAGGATGTTCAAACCTATTGAATGGTCTATTATATCTTTAAAATCTAGCATTTTGATTTTGAGTTGGGCCATTTGCATTGCCCATCTTCCTTTAAAAATTTAGGAAATCATTGCTCAACTTTTGAACCATATTCTCAATAGAATCTAATTCTTCCTTTGTGGAATCCATACCTTATAAAATAGAAGTAGGGAGTGCAACTACTTTTTGGTTCTACTAATAACAATTTCTTGTCACATGATTGTTTAAGTAGCCTAAATTTGTCTATGTTGTCTACATCATGGAATGTAGTGTGTATAATTGGTTCTGATTGAATGCTGGGACATTCTACCATGTATGTGGAAATAGATTTAGTGCTAGAAAACTATTGTCAACATTAGGAACTCTAGGCATCTAAGGATTGGATTGATTATCTATGTTGATAGCCTCTTTGAATGTTAATGCCAAAGTGTTAGATGTAATTTTTATTTTCAAGAACATGATAGTGATAGTGGTCAAGGAATTATTGTACATTTATAGGGCTAATTCCACCTCTAGTTTATATCTTGGGGTCAACTAGTTGTAAATATTCTACCATATTGCATTGGAAGCATGAACGGGATCATTAGGCTCCCTCTTTATGGTAGTGAAGTGCTGGTATACCAAACAAATATTGGTGACCTGTCCAAATTGTGCAAGAAAAGCTACTTGACATTCATCCCAAGAAGTGATGAAATTTTTTGTTAGATTTAAATACCAATCTAATCAGCATCTATCAAAGTAAAAGGGAATAATTTTCATGTAACATCCTCATCTATGACATTCACTAGCCTTAAAGAAACTTTAACTAATTTGATATGTTTCTCTATTGTCCTTACTCTTGAAGGAGAAAAGGATGGAAATTAATTTTCAAGATTTTAAGGAAAATCATGCACATCTCTTGGGATGTTGATAGTAGATCCAATTAACCAAGGGTATTGTTGATCCATTGGCTAATTAACAAGGAAAGGGCTACTTCCAAGTAAGGGGTTCCCTACTAGAAGGGGATTATTCTAAACTAGGTTTGTTGGCACAATTCTAGGTCTCTTATGATTTGAGAAGGGTGAGACTAATAAACCAACCTAGGAATTAGATCCAGTCACTCTCATGGGTGACACTAGTACAACTCTATGCAAATAATACCTAGTAATATCAAGGGTGCTATCCCTCCTAACATCATTTTAGGATTATTGATGTAGGATTTATGCACACCATAGACTTAATGAGGTAGCCTCTAACATTTTAAGATCTCAATGGAGGTAAACTCCACTCCAAAACATGAGTTACAAGTATGTGGTTTATTACAACTTGTTGATGGAATAGCGGGCAGGGCATGTAGGTTATTGATAGGGTTTTTGGATGGATGTGTGGCTCTGAATAAGGGTAGTAAATCTCCATGTGAGTTAGATGGGTGGTTGGTTTCTAATATAAAGTGGGTATATCTCAAAACAAACTCAAAAAAGGAGGGAAGGGTAAGGTAGAAAAGAAAGATTTTATGGTTTTCAAGAACTAATTCCTTGGATAGTTTCTAAAAGGATAAGTTCTCTAAAAACCTATGCCTCTTGCTAATATTAATTTCACACATATAGTAAAACATGGATAAGAAGTCTAAGGAGATAAAGATGTAAGAAATTCATAAGCCTTAGACAAAGGTTGTTCCTTTTAGGGTAGTTATTGCACACCCTTAATCTAAAGATTATAGCTCAGGCTAGTGAAGTATCTAAGGTATCTATTGCACACACACAGAAAAATACATTCAAGAAAGCACTCATGCATAATTATAATTATGAATCAATTTGAACTTGCCTATCCTAACCAATATGTTTACCAATCTTTCAATAGTTATTTCACATCTACATATTAGTACACCAATCAAAATAATCAAGAATCCATTCATAGATTTTGCACACTAAATATTATTTAAATATACAATCAAAGAAATTAATAAGTAATTACATAGAAATTAGAAAGAAAACACATAAATACATTCATCAATAATCAAAATTGATGTTGTGTATATATTCAAAAATTATCTAATAAAAAGCCAAGTTGGATTACAATTGTTATATAAACTTGGGGAAGGGGTCACCTCATCCTCCAAGTCCATGCAAGGTCATTACATGTGATAGTTATAACATGTATTTATAAATATGGTATAAAACTATACAAGAGTTTATTTATAGTTATCAATTTAAATTAGACTTTGCCAAAGCTATGTAATATGTGTGTGTGTATAAAGACATGCAATTTTTTACAATTATAGTTCAAACTATATGCAAAATTTAGAATATGCATCATTTACCAAAAATGCACATGCTTCTTTTTATAGGTTGTGATAACAACCTATTTAGATTTTAGATTAGAAACATTCAAATTAAACTCAAACATATGCATGAAGGACCAAAATCAATTTACCAATGTTTTAGAATTAGTAACACTATTGTTAGTCATGAATAGTCTGAATTATGCATTACATGCTCACTCATGCCTTTTCTAAAATATAGATCTTCACTTTTATATTTCCTATTCAGATTAAGGCATGCATATTCATACTCTATATTAACTATAAGACCCAATGATTGTCAATAAATATATCACAGTCAAAAGATTTACGTGTTTTATTCATTGCTAGATTTTGAAATCTGACACGCATCAACACCTAATCAAGTCTTAGATATTTGAAAAGTCCATGTTGATATTTTACCATTAATCCTTATGTATTGGGTTCTCATGATGGTGACACTTGTCACTCTTGTAAATCTTTGACATTTCAATTCACTCTCACATCATTCGATCAAATAAGCCCAAGTAGCTATGCATTGTAGGATCTTGACTTAGACCTTTTGACTTGTTCTTCGATCATGAAGGTATGCTACTTGTAAAATATCAAATTAATCTAGTAATTTTGAAAATTATCTATTGATATCACACCATTGAATCAACTATATGGATCAATGTAAATTGTTGATCTATTAGGTCCACTTAACATTTGAATCCAAAAAGGTAGTTTATGAGGTTAAATTTAACATTCACACAACCAAATTTAATTCGATAAATTAGTTATTATCAAGGTTAAATTTTACATTCACATGACCATAAAATGATGTCTTCGTGACCTTAAAATGATGTTTATGTGACTTTAAAATTTAATCTTTTAAGTTTGACACATTACCAATGTTAAATTCGACATTCATACGACCATCAAATGACATCTGTATGACTATAAAATTTAATCTCATCAACTTGAAACATGTCATTTCTTCAAGATTCATTGATCCTAAAAAGATAATAAAAAACAACTTAGCATAATACTTTGGGATATATGTATAAAGACCCCTAGATGAATATTCTAGCCTAAGGTTTTAGTATTAGTAAAATATGATTTGGACTTGGGCTAAGAATATATAAAAGAGCTCATGCATGTAATATTGATGACCTAGCATAGAAAAATATAGTTGGGACCCTTGGATAAAATATTAAATCAAGCTCAAGACATAATAAAAATGTTCTTTAAGCAAGGGTGACATTTGGCAATGGTATTGGTCTCATGGTAATTATTACAAGGGGATTATTTTTAGGATTTTTGTGTGGGGGAATTATTTTAGGATTTCTATGTGAGGAATTATTTTGTGAGTTATATGCAGAGAATTAGTTCAGAAAAAATATCCACAAAAATTATCCTGAAGGGTCATTTCATTAAATAAAATGTCCAAGACTTAAATTCCATATGGATTCCATCAGAGGAATTATTTCAGACAAAATGTCTGCAACAATTCTCTTGAAGACCCAATTCTCTCAGACAAAATATCTAAAGGAAAGCTTGAAGGGATGGTCTCAAAAGGATTGGAGGGCATGATGTTTTAGATAAAATGTTTGAATGAATTGGTTGAAGGGTAAAGGACCTAGGATAAAAGTCCATAAGGGTAGGCTCATAGGGAAAAATGATCGAGATAAAAGTCCCAAAGGACAGGCTCATAATGCAAAATTCCTAGGATAAAAGTCCCAAAGGGCATATGTGAAGGGAAAAGTGTATTTATCCTTTGGATACCAAAACAAAGCTCTAAATTGCTTATCTATATTTCTACAAAATATCTTCAAATAGATAAATAAATCACAGTATAATCTCTTATTTATTGGCTCATATGCTTACAATAGAGGACCTCTGTCAGGTATACAATGAATATTGAAAATACAGCCTTAATAGCTTGAGTATTTTGCAAACTAGGAAATAAATCTAGATCTGTACAGCTCTCGGGTCACTGTGTTGAAGACACGGTCACCGTCGTCGATTGATATATTGCTAACGTCGGTCACTGTGGGTCCTTCTCTGTCGACATCGATCTTTAGTCAGCTGATGTCGGTCACTGGGGATCTCTGCCTGCTGATGTCAGTGTCTGAGCAAATCTACTGATGCTTACAATTTTTTCACAGATCTACACGGACTTTGTACAGCTGCCAATAAAGCACAACCTATCTATTTTTAACCCCTGATCTGAAGATATGTTGCTCTAATATAGAAGATCTCTATCTGTATAATTTATTGAATCAAAAACCTAATAAAATAAATACCTAGAAAGCTCTGTGACAACTTTTGTATGAAGTTACCTCTCAAATATGTAAACCTCTGTGATAACTTTTGTATGAAGCTATCTCTCAATTTGGCAATAGATCAACTGATATTTCATAGCCTCTGAATCACACACACTGAAGAGTGGATGTTCTCCAATGCAGATGGAATCTTGAAACCCTTGGCTCAGTCTTCACAGAAGAATTATTCAATATCAAAAATTAATAATCAATGCATGAATTCCAACTCTCTCCCATGACAAACCCTTATACCCTCCAAAGGTGTGCTTGCTAAAATTAGATTTCCTTAAATTAGACTTAGGGTTTCTTAAATTAGAATTAGGGTCTTAAAATTAGACCAAATAATTAATAATTAATAATTAATTAAAATTAGACCAAATAATTAATATTTGATTAAATCAATCAAATATTAATATCTCCCTTAATTCATGTCTGAAAGAGCCCGAACGAAAACCAATTGGAAAATTTCTGCTAAACGAAGCCAATCCAATCTCCATCAAGACCCTCTAACCATTCTATCAGCCTACGAGGATCGCATAATAGGCTAACCATGAACTCAGTACATGTCAACTAAAAAGGGGACATGACAATCTACCCCTCCTGAAATTGCTTGCCCTTAAACAATCGCTAAATGATAAACCAATCAATCCACCTGGATCCCAAATGTAGTCATGATCTACCTTGCTGTCAATCAATGCAAACTCCATGCCATGTCCATCCCAACTCTCATCTAATGGCATCACATCATCCCTAGTACTAAGATAAGCACCCCAACATCCAATCCATAAATGAAAATCAGCAGGTAACTCAAGTAAACTCCTTACCTGAATAATATCTAGATCTGGATCGTGAAGGCTAGAAATAGTCATATCATCATCTACCTGTGACCCAACTGTAATAAAAAGCTGAGTCCCTACCACATGTGATAACTCCAAAACTAAACTCACCTCAAGACAAAGCTCATCCTCATATCTCTCTTGTGTTGGTGCTAATGTGCATTCGGCAGAGCACTCTATCATGTCATGTTGTATAGGCATCTCCATCTGATGAAAAACATATGTTTGAAGCTATTGCCCCATATTGCCTTAAGAATATGTGTCTTCCCATCAACATCAAAGTGAACCTCCATGTCCTTGAGATGAAGAGTAACTTCCTCAAATGAACGAATCCACTTCATACCCAAGACTAAGTCTATATCCCCCATGTTCACCACATAATAATCAGCCTTGAACTCATAGTTGTTCAAGCACAGTGGGAGGTCTCAAATCATACGCTCACACCTAAGAGTGTGACCATCAGCTACCTTAACTCTAATTCCCTCAAAATCTATAGTAGTGAGTCCACATTTTTCCATAAATCTAGCATCTATAAAATTATGTGTGGCTCCTGTATCAAGAAGGGTGATGACCTTCTGCCCTACCAAAACTCCTCAGAGTCTAAATGACTCATCTGACTAAATGTTGGATAGGTGTGCCTCCTATATGTGAAGCTCTAACTCTACCTCTGCCTTAGGCTCTAAAGCCTCTACCTCTGCCCCCTCAGAACTATTCTGCTATTTGGAATCCTTTGAATCTGAATCCTCATAATATGCCCACATCACACGATTCGCCTTGCCCTTAGGCCTCAAAGGGCAATCGTGATGGATATCATATGGACCTTTGTAGTATAAGTAAAGCTTCTTCCTACATAGATCATTAAGCACCTCATGATCCAAAGGTGGTGCTATTGGATTGGCCTTTGAATCATTTTTAACCCTGGATTTATCTATGTTAAAATCTAGTCTCTCTGTATCCCCGTTGGAGCACTTATGGTCTCTAGATGAAGAAGTACCTCTAGAGTTAAATTTATTGGATGGGGCTGCCATCTCCATACTATGCACCTTCTTCATAGCTACCTGTAATGAAGGAGGATCAAAGCCTTTGATCCAACCTCTAAATGGTTCTATTAATCCCTCCATGAAGAGTACTACAAGTCACCTCTCTGAAATGTCAGGAACCATAACTGATAACTTTTGGAAGTCACCAATGTAAGACTCTAGACTGCCACTTTGGCACAACTATGCCAACTCTCAGAAATAGGACTCTAGATCCCTCCTATCAAAATGCTCTACCAGCCTATCCACAAACTCCTAATAAGATGTGATCTGATCATGATGGAGTGTCACCATCCCGTGGAGCCACCAATCATGAGCTACTCCCTCAAGATGTAGTGTCGCATATCTAATAGCATCTTCCTCAGCCATCAAACACAATGTGAGAAAGGTGTCTAACTTACTAATCTAGGCCTACACTGTGACCTTACCACTACTGTTGAACATCGCAAGTGTGAGCCTACTCGTAGCATGCTTAAGATCATTATTCTAGTGTCTAGGTCTCCTGTCCTATCTAACCAATCTGTAGTGCTCTCTCCTCAAATTAATAAAATGATCAAAGGATGTCCTCTCTTAAACATAGGAGGCAATAAGTCCCACTCATCATTTGCAACTAAGTAAACATCTGCAAATGGGGAATCTCCTGCCTCCCCCTCTGCTAGAACTTTTGGTTCTTTTTGAACAAATGTAGGACGTGTAGGTCTACTCGTTGTCCTGGAATGGGTCAGCTATGGTCTCTGATTAATAGTAGCACTCTTGTTATCTCCTTATTCCCCATTCTATCTATCAGGTGCGTTCATCCCCCTTATCATAGTAGTAAGTGCCTGTAGTGTCTAATTCATTTGTTGTTGGCCTGTCATCATAGCACGGTGGAATTCTCTAGTGTCCCGATCAACATCATACCTATTGCCCCTGGGTGGGCTACCCTCATGTCTATCACTCATGATGTTTGGTAGCTGATCTAACACCTGGGTACCTTTAAGCAAGGCTCTACTGTGTGTGTTATACTTGTGTGGTCCCAACTCTTGTGGCTGCATAAGATTGTCAAACCCTCAGGATGGGAGGATTTAGCTCTGATACCACTGTAATATCCCTTCAAATACCAAAACAAAGCTCTGAATTGCTTATCTATATTTTTGCAAAATATCTTCAAATAGATAAATAAATCATAGTATAATCTCTTATTTATTGGCTCATATGCTTACAATAGAGGACCTTTGTCAGGTATACAATGAATATTGAAAATATAGCCTTAATAGCCTGAGTATTCCACAAATTAAGAAATAAATCTAGATCTGTGCAGCTCTCAGGTCATTATGTCAAAGACACAGTCACCATCGTCAGTTGATATATTGCTGACGTCGGTCACTGTGGGTCCTTCTCTGCCGATGTTAGTCTTCAGTCGATCGATGTCGGTCACTGGGGATCTCTGCCTGCCGATGTTGGTGTCTGAGTGAATCTGCTGATGCTTACAGATTTTTCACGGATCTACATGGACTTCGTATGGCTGCCAATAAAGCACAACCTATCTATTTTCAACCCTTGATTTGAAGATATGTGGCTCTAATACAAAAGATATCTATCTGTATAATTTATTGAATCAAAAACCTAATAAAATAAATACCTAGAAAGCTCTGTGACAACTTCTGTATGAAGTTACCTCTCAAATCTGTAAACCTCTGTGATAACTTCTGTATAAAGCTATCTCTCAATTAGGCAATAGATCAGCTGATATTTCAAAGCCTCTGAATCACACACACTAAAGAGTGGACGTTCTCCAATGCAGATGGAATCCTGAAACCCTTGGCTTAGTCTTCACAGAAGAATTCTTCAATATCAAAAATCAATAATCAATGCATGAATTCCAACTCTCTCCCATGAGAAACCCTTATACCCTCCAAAGGTGTGCTTGCTAAAATTAGATTTCCTTAAATTAGACTTAGGGTTTTTTAAATTAGAATTAGGGTCTTAAAATTAGACCAAATAATTAATATTTGATTAAATCAATCAAATATTAATATCTCCCTTAATTCATGTCTGAAAGAGCCTGAATGAAAACCAACTGGAAATTTTTTGCTAAACGAAGCCAAGCCAATCTCCATCAAGACCCTCTAACCATCCTATCAGCCTACGAGGATCGCATAATAGGCTAACCATGAACTCAGCACATGTCAACTAAAAAGGGGACATGACAAAAAGTCTCTTGGAAAAAATGTCTGAAGAAAGGCTTTAAAGGGTAAAATATCTCAAATAAAATGTCCAAAATAATTGGCTGAACGACAAAGTCCTAGGACAAAAGTCTTGAAGGGAAAGTGACCACTTTAAAAAGGGCCAAAGGTTAATTTACAAAATTTTTGAAGGGAAATTTTAAAATTCCAAAGGGTCTTTTTCCAAAATCAAAGGGGATTGAAAAAAAAATCCTACAAGATAATTCCTCGAGGATAAAGGATCTAGGACAAAAGTCTTGAAGGGTAAGTGGAAGGGCCGAAGGGTCTACTTTTAAATGGTAGTTACATAAGGCAAAGGGCCATCACAAAAATATCAAAGGGTAACCAAAAAATTCTTGAAGGGAACTTTCAAAAGGCCAAAGGGTATGTTCAAAAAGTCCAAAGGGCACGTGCCCTTGGGCAAAATTTTTGAAGGGTAAGTCAGAGGGTAAAAAGGCATTTCAAAAGTTTTGAAAGAATTTTGTTAGGTAAAATGTCTACAATAACTAGGCCAAAGGACATATTACACAAATATTGAAGGGTAGGTTCATTTCCTCAGCAAAAATATCTTGGACAAAATGTTCAAAGGATCTAAATTGGCTTGGGAAAAATGTCTTGAACAAAATGTTTAAATGAAAGGTTTAAAAAGGAAAAGATGTAGGACAAAAGTCCTAAAGGATAGGTATGAATAAGCTAAAGGACAATTACAAAATTAATAAAGGAATTATGTCAATAAAAATGGCCACAACAAAAAGGTCAAAGGACATATTACACAAAGTTGAAAGGGTAGGTTGACAAGGTAAAAGGGCATTCCAAAATCCGTGAAGGCTAATTTCAAAATTTCAAAGGGTCATTTCAAAATACCAAAGGGTACTTTCTATTTGATAATAATCCAAAGGGTCTACTTCATAGGGAATTCATCCATGACAAAAGTCCCAAAGGATCTACTTCATAAAGGCTGAAGGGCTATTCAAAAGGGCTAAAGGGTAATTCTATTGGTGAAAGTGTATTAGCAAGATTGCCCACAAGAATAAGTCTGATTTGAGAAAAAAAATTAGCAAAATTATTGTAGGAAAAATGCTACAAAGAGAAAATTTCCATAAGACAAAATGTTTGATATAATAAACCCAAAGATCAATTCATGTGCAATAAAAGTTTCAAAGATAAAAGATCGAAAACATATGTCCAAAAACATAAAGCCCGACAATGACTCTCGAAGAAGGTTAGTCCATGAAAACAAAATACCAATGCCATCTTGTCAAAGTATAAAATGACAAGTCATGATATTTTCCCAGTATTTACATAAATATATAGAAGAGGGGGCTCAAAATCAAGACAATAATCTAAAAAAAGTGGGTCCCCATTTCCTATGGAAAGAAGGGGAATGTTGGGTACAATGAAGATAGTCTTACAAAAATTAGTAAAAGGCTAGATAATTATAAATTAATTAGTAGTAGCCTTGTTATTAGACATAAATCCTATCAATGATGATTTTAGGGATGAGTTCACAACATATAATATCACTTCTGGTACATGGATAATGTTCTTTGATGGTTTTACATGTGCATCTATTGCTGAAGCCAAAATTATTTTTATCAACCCACTTGGACACACAATACCCCTCACTTATTGAATTAGTTTCTCATGTAACAATACCATCATATAATATGAATATATTATATTAGGACTTAAAGAAGCTCAGGGTCTCATGATCAAATCAATTAAAGTTTATGGGGATTCATAATTAATTTTCAATCAGGTCATAGACATATACCACACCAAATAAGAATGCCTCATTCCCTACAAGAATATGGTTTAATATCTACAAACTCAGTTTTAAAAATTCTCTATTGAAAACATTCCACATAAAGATAATTTTCATTCTCATGCAATGGCTAGTGCAACATCATTTATCCCCATTGACATAGATGAAGACCAGACTATATTTACTATCAAATGATTATAATCTCCATTAGTGTTCCATGCAGACCTTAGTTCTAATGGTTATAGTTACCACACATAGCATAATAACATCTAAATGGTTCTCTGATGTATACAATTTTCTACATAAATTTATTACACCAAATACTTTCAAAATAAATGAAAAGCATAAACTATAGAAAAACTCCCTTTGATATGTCATTATGATGAGGACTTATTCAAATGATCTTTTGAAGGACACTTATTCTGATGTTTGATAGCTAAGGAAGCTAAGTTGGCTATCACACAGGTACATGATAATGAATGTAGTGGCCATTTCAATATTAAAATAATGTCACACAAACTACTCAAACAAGGTTACCATTGGCCAATCATGTAACAAGAATTCTAGGAATACACCAAGTTATACAACAAATTTTTAATACCATGGTAACTTACACCATGTCCCTTCACAACAACTACAATGCATAGTATCCCCATTACCATTCATGTTATGGGGTTTTGATCTAATCAACAAGATAAATCCAAAATCCTTAGGAGGTCACAAATTCATTATCACAACTCAAGAATACTTTACAAAATGGGTAGAGGATATTCCACTACAATCCACAAAGGAGGAAGATATATGCCATTTTATCATAACCAATATTATTTCCCACTTTACCCTCCTAATGGCCATCATTATAGACAATAGAAATTCTTTTAAGAATAAAACAAAGAATAATTTTTGTGCTAAATATAAATTCCATCACACATTCTCTACTTCATACTACCCATAGGGAAATGGTCAAGTAGAAGCAACAAACAAGACAATCAATAGTATTATCAACAAAATATTTACCAAATTTTGTGATGATTGACACAATTATCTCATCTATGCATGATGGTATTATCACACCAATATTCACACACCAATAATAGTTATTCCTTGTTCACTAGTATATAACACAAAAACAGTTATCCCACTAGAGTTATAAATCCCATCCTTATGGGTCTCCTTAAAATGGATAATCATAGATGATCAATATAGAGAGATACATATCCATGAATTAGAATAGTTTGAAACATTCACATTCAATCTACATAACATCTCAAGGTATATAAAAAATGAATTCAATGAAGATATAATAATTGTATTCATAGCAGGGAATTTGAAGTCAATGATCTGGTTTTAAAACAAAATCTTATAAATTTCAATACCAAATAAGGGAACAAAATAAAATTCAAACCAAATTGGTTTGGACCATACTTAACCATATAAAAGCTTAGCCCAAAAATATATAGTCTAGCTTCACTTGATGGTAAGTCAATCAAAACCCATTTACCTTCATGCACCTAAGGAGATTTTACACTTAAAATAAAAAAAAATATTTTTATATTTCTTGTAAATATATTATATATAGAAAATATAAAAACAATATAATATTTTAAAACACAAAAACATTCAAATATTTACTTAGAAAACATAAAATTATAGATTGTATGCATTACCATGTTTACATCTCTTATGTTTTCCAGACACTACATATGCTAGATATCTTAGTATAATAAATTTTATCATACATTCATGCTTCACTTGGTCTTCTTTAGTTATTTTATATTGCTACATGACTCATTTCCACTACACCAATCTAGAGTTGTTACTATCTACCCACTGGGGCAATGCACTGATACACAGATTCTTCATTTTACATATTCACCCATGTTGAGGCACCCTATACATAGTTTTAATCACCAAGTTACATCTTTATAAACTCTACATCATATATTTAACATTATTATATCTTGATATTGATCATGCTACACTCACTTAGATTTTTCGCTAGCTATTACTAATTTAGATTCAACATATGTACCTCTTGGATATTACACATATTTGTATTACATGTTTATACATAATTTATTTTATAGCTTTCTCAGTTTAGACTTGATTAAATCTCTATGATTATTCTATTCAAGGACATTTGAATATGAAAATTCTATTAGGCTCTACACCACTTATTTTCACAATATGTATGATTTGGACATGTGTCCATGTCCTTATGTGTGCTTTCTTGATTGCATATGCGTATTTTTGAACATGTATTTATATTGGCTATAAACCAACTTGATTTTTTCTTGCATATTTGGAAATTTTAACATGTCCTTGTATGTCTTATTTTCTTAGATTTAGTGACATACCCATGTCACTTGTATTGTGGCCACTTTGACCTACTTTGTGTGCCTATTTTGTGTTGTATGTATGACTTCTTGTATGCATAATGGCCATGACACTTGTCTCTTACTTGTTACACTCTCAAATTTTAGATGTCATGAGGGACCTCATGCATCTCACCATCCTACTTTGGTATGATGATGGACATCATGCCCTATCCCCTTAGGTAGCTACTGTTGGAAATATTGTCATTGATGTCAAAGGTCTAGCATTGGTGATAAAGGCCCCATTGCATTTAATGATGTTTTTAATATTCATATCTTAGATAATATGTGTTAATATTTATTTAATATTAATGAATATATTTTTTATTGCATATAAGTCAAAAGAGGGCCCATGGAGAAGTCAAAGAGTCATGGGGTAAAGACAAAAGAGGAATGGGATGCATTTTCTCATGAAGAGTCATCTTGAGGAATTCCAAGAGTCACCATGTGAAGACAAAAGAGGGTATGGAAAAAATTTCCATGAAGGGACACTTTGAAGAATACAAAAACTTACCAAGATAAAGACAAAAGAGGAAAGGATGCATTTACTTATGAAGGGTCACCATATGACTTTTTAAATGCAAAGATACGAAGGGTCATGCAAGTTTGGCACCATTTTCCATGATGATTTATGGGTCACAAAGGGTGAATGCCAAAGGTCATTTGGAAAGTTATAAATAAATTCTTAAGAAGCCATTTGTAATATGCAAGAGAATGCATGGTTTGTATTTGTTTTCAAAGAGAGAAAATCAGGAGATATTGTAGAGTTCTATCATTTGTTGAGTAAGCAACATTGAGAGATAGTTGTATTTTATACACAAGAGGGGTTGGTGTTCTTATGGGTTGGTGCTCAAAAATAGTTGTTATGTTGGTTCATAAAAAGGGAGTTGGTACTCCTACAAGTTGGTGCTTGTGAACTTTGTAATTTGATTTGGTGCTAATTCATGTACTTGAGATTATTCTCTATGGTTTTTCCCACTTTGGGTTTCCATGTAAAAATATACTCTCTCTCTCTCTCTCTCTCTCTCTCTCTCTCTCTCTCTCTCTCTCTCTCTCTCTCTCTCTCTCTCTCTCTCTCTCTTGTGTGGGGCATATTATTGTTTCAATTTTGTTACATATCTTGAATGTGTGGTTAAGTGGTTAAAGAAAAGGAATTTGATTAAGTAAAAAGATGTGTGTGTGTGTGTGTGTGTGTGTGTGTGTGTGTGTGTGTGTGTGTGTGTGTGTGTGTGTGTGATATACTAATTCACCCCCCTCTCAGTATATTTTATGCTTAACAATTGGTATTAGAGCAGGTTCTTTTGGAAAAAGATTTATAGTGTAAAGGTAGATTGGGAAAGCATGATGGTTGGATCACATGAAGGTTTTTATACAAATAAGGCACCTTTGTTTGAAGGAAAAAATTATGCTTTTTGGAACATAAGGATGAAGACTTATTTGATGGCCCTTGGATTCAACATTTGTTAAGCAATGGTGGAGGAATATGAAGAGCCACAGACACATGTAACTACTCCAATGAAAAATAAGGTAAGTGAAAATAATGCTAAAGCTTTAAATGTTATTTTATGTGGTTTATGTGAATCAAAATTTGTTAAAGTTATGTAATGTAAATCTACTCATGAAACTTGGGTAAAACTTGAGAATATTTACAAAGGTGATGAAAAGGTTTAGCAAACTAAGCTTCAGACTTTTAGAAGATAGTTTGAGAGTTTAAAGATGGAAGAGAAATAAAATATAGCAAGTTATCTTTTGCGGGTTGATCAAATAGTTAATTAGATTCAAGGTCTTAGAGAAAATTTAGAAGAATCAATTGTGGTTCAAAATTTTTTGAGATCTCTACCATTGAGATATGATGCAAAAGTTTTGATAATTGAAGAGATGAAGAATTTATCCAAGCTAAAGATGGATGAACTACATGGTATTCTTAAGGCATATGAAATGTAGAACAAATAAGAGAAACCCTAAAAGAGAGAAGCTGCTTTCAATACATCAAAGAAAGAGGAGGCTAATATTTAAGAATCAAGTGGCAGTTCTAATGATGATGAAGATGACAATAAATCTCTATTCATTTGTAAGATGAAAAAGGACATAGGTAAATATCAAGGAAAATTACCTTTTAAATGTTTTAATTATGGAAATATTGGACATTTTGTAGCTAAGTATCCAAATAAGGGTAATGGTGACAATGAAGAAGGAAAGTCTACATACAAGAAAAATTTCAAAAGAAAATTCAAGAAGGGATTTGAGAAGAAGAGTTTGTATTCTAAAGATCCTATCTCAGTCGAAGATAGTGGAGTCAGTGATTCAGAAGAAGAAGATATTTTATTTATGGCCATACATGAAGATGGATCTATAAGTAAAAGTACAATTGATCAAGAAGAAGTAGATGAAACCAAAGTGAATCTAGAAGGAGAACTCATTTGTGCCTTAGAAGAGTTAAAATATCTTGAAAATAAGAATCAAAGATTAAAGCTCTAAATCAATAAAAATGAAAAGGAGTCAAAGGGAATAATTGAAGATCTACAAGCACATTTTGAAGAAGCCAAGAAGAATGAAGAAGATCTAACAGCGTAGTTTCAAAAATCAAGTAAATAATGTGAAAGGTATGTTATTGAAATTGATTCTTTAAAAGTAGATCTTGAGATAACAAATAAATTAATCGATCATAGAGTAGTCAATGATTCAAAATTTGAGAATAACACTAATATGTTGAATAAGATATTAGAAAGTTAAAGATCAATGCTTGATAAGACAAGTATCAGATTTGAAAAAGAGAAAGGAGAGGCCAATAATTTCACAGACAAGGAAAAATAAAAGAGTTATGCTGAAGCTCTTACAAAAGAGGAAATAAAAAGGGAAGAAATTAAGAATACATAACACATCTCAAACAAAGAAGGCTGGAGGGAATAGAGCTACAAAAGGCAATCAGATCAGAGATACACAGATAGGTCCTATTTTTATGATTACTATTTTTATTGTAATGGATATGGTCATAAGAAAAAGAATGTCAAAAAAGGGATAAAAATTTTAGAAATAAGGAGAAGGAAAGTCATGTAGAGTCGAGTAGAAGCCATAACTCTTTTGCTCCGCTATCAAGCTTTAATGAAGAGGCCATATTATGTTACAAGTGTAACAAATTTAGACACATATCCTGATACTATAGAATCATGTTTGATTCAGTCAAGAAGGACTACAGTTTTAAGGCTTTATTTATCAAGAAGAAAGTTCAGACAGGTTCATGGTAGAAGAAACAACCTAAAAAATCTATGTTGGTACAAAAGACTTTACATATAATAAATAAAGAAAAGTCATGGTTCATTGATAGTGGATGTTCAAGACACATGATAAGAGATAAAATAAAGTTCATAACCTTGAATAAGATCAATGGTGGCACAGTGAAGTTTGAAGATAATACTACTACCAAAATTGCCAAAAAAGGTACACTAAGTTTAGATAATGGTAAAACTAAAACTGAAAATGTTTTATATGTAGAAGGTTTTAAGCATAATATTTTGAGTGTAATTCAAATGTGTGATCATTAGCACACACTAAAGTTTTATGCAAAAGGTTTTTAAATTAAAAGGAATATTTAGATGTGTTGATTGCAGATGCTTAGAGAACAGGCAATAATTTGTATATGTTATCAGACATCAAAGGTCAAAGATGTTGTTTGAGTCAGATTGAATAAATTTGGATATGGAACATGAGAATATGACACATAAATTTTGACAATATTTTCAACATTAGAAAGAATCAAGCAGTCATAAATCTTCCAAAGATTACAAAGCCATTCGACATGCTTTGTGAACCTTGTCAACATGGGAAGTAGGCCAGAAGGTGGTTCGAAACAAAAGAGCACTCGACCACTCAGATGTTAGAGCTTGTTCACACTGATCTATGTGGACCTATGAGAACTCAAATTACTTAAGGTGAGAAATATTTTATGTTTCTTATTGATAATTTTTCACGTATGACTTGGGTAATGTTTTTAAAGAAAAAATCAAAAGCTTTCAAACATTTCAAAGCATTCAAAGAATTAGTTGAGAATGAAACTAGTTTGAAGATTAAGTGTCTAAGATCAAATTGAGGAGGAGAATTCATGTTAGATCAGTTTATTGAGTTTTGTGAAGACCATGGAATAAAGAGACATTATTCAGTAGCCAGAACTCCACAACAAAATAGAGTAATTGAGCAAAGAAATAGAATAGTTCAAGAGATGGTGAGGACAATGCTAAATGAATCCAATATACCATATAATTATTGGATAGAGGTAGTTGATATAGTATTTAATATTCAAAATAGAGAATTATTGAGAGTCAATAGTGACAAGACTCTTTATGAGCTATGAAAAGACAAACTAATAGTAGTTGATTATTTTAGTGTTTTCGACAGTAGATGATTCATAAAGAAAACTGATAAAAAACTTAGTAAGTTTGAATCCAAAGTAGATAAAGATATATTTACTGGTTATTCTTGAAAAATTAAAGCCTATAAATGTTATAACAAAAGAACTAAAAAAATTGTTGAAAGTGCAAGTGTCAGGATAGAAGAAGATGGAACACAAAGAATCAGTGATCTAGTAGACATTCCTGAAATCATTGAAGAGGAAGATTTTGAAGAATCAGATGAAGATGAGAAGAAGGAGAAAAAGGACACCAAAACCCCATCCAAATATATATAGATAAATCATAATGAGAGTGATATCATTGGGGACATAAATGAAGGAATTTGCACTAGAAAAATGATGGGAAGTGAATCTGAGCAAGTTAATTTCTCTTTGTTATCCAAAATTTAGCCCAAAACTTTTTCATAAGATAGACATGATAAGAATTGGGTTAAGGCAATGGATGAAGAATTAAATTAGATAGAAAAGAATGATACTTGGGAATTAGTGCCTAGACCAAAAGATCACAATATGATAGGAATAAATGGGTTTATAGAAATAAGTTGAATGAAAATGGAGAAGTGAACAGGAATAAAGCAAGATTAGTATGTAAAAGATATGCTCAGATTGAGGGAATATATTTTGAAGAAAATTTTGCACTAGTGGCAAGGCTAGAGGCTATTAGAATGTTTCTTGCATTGGCAGTGTTTAAAATTTTTGAAGTGTTTTAGATGGATGTCAAATCTACCTTCTTGAATGGAATTAAGCAGCCTAAGGGTTTTATTCTCTCAAATATTACTATCATGTATGTATATTGAAGAAAGCATTATATGGATTGAAATAAGCTCCTAGAGCTTGGTATGCAAGACTTGATAAGTACCTGCAAGATCAAGGTTTCAAGAGAGGATTTGTTGACAGTAATCTCTACATCAAAATATAAGGTGAGCATCAATTGATTGTTTTGGTATATGTTGATGACATCATTTTTGAACGAAACATTGAAAAGATGACAAAAGAATTTTTTGATAATATGCAAAAAGAATTTGAGATGTCTATGCTTGGATAATTGTCATTTTTCTTAGGGTTACAAATATTTTAGTCAGATAAAGAAATTTTTATATCTCAAAGCAAATATGCCAAGGAAATTTAAAAAAAATTGGTTTTAAGGATTATGTACTAGTTGGTACACCAATGAGTATAAGAAATAAGGTGAGTAAGGATGAAGATTCACCTATTATAGATCAATCTTTATATAGATCTATGATTGGTAGTATTTTATATTTGATAGCATCGAGGTCAGACATCATGCATGTAGTAGGTATGGTCGCAAGATATCAAACAACTCCAAAAGATAGTCATGTTCAGTTGGTGAAGAGAATATTTAGATATATCAAGGGGACATTGTATTATGGATTGTGGTATTCCAAAAATAGAGATTTCACTTTGGTTGTTTATACAGATTCAGATTGGGTAAGTTTCTTAGATGATAAGAACAGTACAAGTGGAGAAGCTTTCTTCCTCAGTGATAGCTTAGTATCATGACTAACCAAAAATTAGAATTTAGTATCACTTTCTACAGTTGAATTAAAATATATTGTAGTGTTATTATATTGTACTCAAGTGCTTTGGATGAATTAAACTTTGGAAGATATCAAGGTAAAATATGATGAACCTATTTCTATTTTGTGTAACAAAATAAGTGTTATTAATATTTTTAAGAATCCAGTCATGCATTCAAGAACAAAACATATTCCTATCAAATATCACTTTTTGAGAGATTAAGTTAAATATCAACAAGTTAAGATTGAACATATCAGTAATACAGAGTAGATTGCAGATATTTTTACAAAGGCACTACCAAAAGACACATTTGAGTATCTACAACAGAAGTTGAGAGTAATTCCTTTTCCTTCCTGCCATTGAGGTTTAACATCAATTGAGGGGGAGCTAAGTGTTAGCTCGAGGTAGGCCCTTTACCATTGATTTCAAAGGTGGAGAAGAATAGAAATAGGTACAGGTGCAGGAATAGGTATAGGTTGCTATAGTAAGGGGGAGTTATTGTATGTTTTTCAGATGGTAGTATGTGCAGGTTTCAAGATGTGGTAGTTTTATTTTGAGGTTGCCATCAATGACAAAAGGGGATATTTTTGGAAATATTGTAATTGATGTTAAAGGTCTAGCATTGATGATAAAGTCCCCATTACATTTAATGATGTTTTTAATATTCATATCTTGGCTAATGTGTGTTAATATTTATTTAATATTAATGAAAATATTTTTGGTTGTATATAAGTCAAAATAGGCCCTATGGAGAAGTCAAAGAGTCATGGGGCAAAGACAAAATAGGAATGTGATGCATTTTATCATGAAGAGTCATCTTGAAGAATTCCAAGAGTCATCATGTGAAGACAAAAGAGGGTATGATGCATTTTTCCATGAAGTGACACTTTGAGGAATACAAAAAGTCACCAAGATAAAGATAAAAGAGGAAAGGATGAATTTGATTATGAAGGGTCACCATATGACTTTTTAAATGCAAGGATACAAAGGGTCATGCAAGTTTGGTGACATTTTCCATGAGGATTGAAGGGTCATAAAGGGTGAATACCAAAGGTCATTTGGAAATCTATAGATAAAACATTGAGAAGCCATTTGTAATATGTAAGGGAGTGCATGGTTTGTATTTATTTTCAAAGAGAGAAAAGTAAGAGATATTTATATCATTTGTTGAGTAAGCAACATTAAGAGATAGTTATGTTTTATACACAAGAGGGTTTGGTGCTCATGTGGGTTGGTGCTCACAAATATTTGCAAGGGGTTGGTACTCCTATGGGTTGGTGCTCACAAATAGTTGATGTGTTGGTGCATGGAAAGGGGGTTGGTGCTCCTGCAAGTTGGTGCTTGTGAACTTTGTAATTTGATTTGGTGCTCATTCATATATTTTAGATTGTTCTCCATGGTTTTTTCTACTTTGAGTTTTCACATAAAAATATGGTGTGTCTCTCTCTCTTGTGTGGTGTATATTATTATTTCAGTTTTATTACATATCTTGAATGTATGGTTAAGTGGTTAAAGAAAAGGAATTTTATTAAGTGAATATATATATATATATATATATTGATTCACCCCCCTCTCAGTATATTTTGTGTGTAACATCTACTCAATTATTACTTAGATTTGTTGTTACATACATTATTATATCTATCTTAATAGCCTTTTTAATGTTAGACACAACATGCATTGCACATAAAAAAATTATGCTCAAATTATCTTACATTCTGATGTTATATATGCAAATTATATTAGACTATTACACAGATATAATATATTATTTGACTAATACACATTATGTAGATATTTTATTTTAAGGATAATTTTTCATAGGTTCAACAAATCCCCTCAAAAGAAGGGGAATTCACAAGGGTTTGTCATAAACATTAGGCTACTAGAATGCATTCACAATATATTTTTCAGCATACAAGCTCAAATTACATAAATTAGACTCAAGTAAACATAGTAGAAAATAGTGACATAGAGGTCAGTATAGTTGCACAAAAATAAGAACTAATAAACATTAACACTCAAATTGGGACACTAGCACCACGTGATGCTACCTTCCAATAACTTTTGTTTTATAAAAATCTAGATTGGCCAAAAAAGTAAAGTAGGTGCAGTCTAAGTTTGAACAGGGTTGACTATAGAATTACCATTTTTTCTCAGTTTATCTCAAGTTCATACTAGTTTAGTTTAGATACATACTAGTTTACTTAGATTGGGGGAATCATGCACAACATGATCATTCCCATTTATATTTCATATACTTAGATATATATTATTACAACCTAGTCTAGAATCCATATGCTTATATATAAAATTTGGGGGCATGTATGTGACACATTATTTCTATATGATCACTTACACAATGGTTGATTAGATGGAATGACAAACTCCATGTCATTTTCTATGCTATATACATTAGAAATTATATTCTAGGTTGTAAACCATTTTCATTTCTTACTCCATCTACAATGGTTGGTATTCCAAAGTGGCTTGGAGCTACCTAATATACCTAAGTGGCCACAATGCTAACTTCTCTAGTTAGATATCTCTAGTTAGACATTTTCAGTTATATCTCATAGTTTTAGTTTGAGATTCATATAATACACATGGGTAAGTAATGATGGAGTCATAGTCTACATCATTTGTTAAGCCACCAACATGAGAGGGTTAGACATACCATCAATCTAATCCAATCTATTCACAGGTCATGATCCACCAAGTATGGGTGGGTAATGATGGAATCAAAACTAGATTGATTTATTGAGCCACCCACACATAAGAATTTATCAAGCCATTAGCTCAATCCAATCTATTCACTGATTCATCATTATATACATGCACACACATGTTGTCACCAAGTTTATGCATTGGTTTACATACCTAATGAAGTGTATTTGTTCCTTTCTTATCCTTTTACTCAATTTTAATTCTTTACTCAATTTTATCTTTGCTTTTGATATCTCTTAAGTAAGGACTAATTTATGCATGTTTCACTTTTAGGACACATAATGGATCATGCTTCACATACTCAAATTCAAACTCATGGATTCACTTCTTAGGTAAGTCCATGTATGCTTCTTGTTATTTTTTCATAGTAATTTCACTTTACTTCATTTATAGAATAAAGGGGGTCAAATGAAATCACCTAAAAGTGAAACTTGAGTGATAAGAGTGCCACTTTAGATCACCTATCCCTATCTTATCCCTAAACCTATCCCATGACCAATTTTCACACTTATATAGCCTTCATGTGGGCCACAAACACCCCTAGTCATTCTTAAAGTAGTCCCAGACCCTCATTCTTGTATCCTAGCCTTTCGTGACTTAGGTTATACCACTTGGACACTATTACCATAATAGGGGCAATAGTGCCACATGGTGCTAGTGTCCCAATATTAGTATTACTATCATTTTCCTCTTTTTTTCACAAATGGATATCTTTTCAAAAATTAGACCTCCTAGGGTTGGCCTATACCTCTTTTAACACCAACACAAGCACTAGAATAATATATAGACATGAATTTTATCCCTATAGCCACTAGATATAAATAAAATTCAAATTAAATATGCAAACTTAGAAAAATTAATGCATAATTAAGGTTATCAATCATATTTTTCCCTAATTTTACATACTACCATCTATATAATTCTTAATCTTAAATTACTTAGATTTCTAGTCTCTAGCACATTTGAAGAACACAAGTCAAACATCATACTATATTCACTTGAACTTATAATAACACTTAGGTTGGGAGAACTACATTGATTTTGATCCCTCTTTAGAGTATTGGTATGTAGGCAACTCTCATCACAATAGGTTGTTAAGCATGTCCAACCTACCTCACTAAGAAATACATTTTTTGCTTGTATCAATTGGATGCCCTAACAACATGCACAATTAGGGTTTGATCATAAAATAAATAAAAATAGGCCATATAAATGGTTTAAAAACTCATGCATGTAGGAACAAACATTATAAATCCAAACATAGGTGCACCCAAAAGCTCAAAATAATCTTACACAAAGGACACTACTACCAAAATAAGGACACTAGTGCCACATGGTTATACTATCTAATTAAGATGCTACAATTCAAGATAGGTTTAACATTAGGATACTATTTGTGACACTAAACCCATACTCTTCCTCAAATTTTGGCCTTTAGATCATCTATCTCAGTCATTTTCTAGCCAAGTTCTTAATTACATTATTTATTACTATTTTTAGAAAGGTCAAATTTAGTCAATTATATAACAAATCATTTGTTATATTTATTTCATATTTATACCATAATTTACTATACTCAACTCTTTAACAACATGGTATTTACATTCTCTAAGTCCTAAAAGTTAAAACACTTATCGACTAGAATGTTATCAATACTTCCAAGTATGGATTGCAACCATTAGATCTAGAAAGGATAAAAACATTTATAAACTTTCAATTTAGTTATTAAATTAAAAATTAATAGTTTTAGAACCAAATAATTCTAATGTTATTATTTTTCTCATATTACAAGGAGGCGTTACCATGCACAACCCTATTAATAGAGGACAGTAATTGTAATAATTAGATTTTCAACAAAATCATATATCTAAAGTGGAATTATTCCACAATATGTATTATACCTTATGCTTAATCACATAAATATTTGTCACATAATGTTATAAAAATAAATTAAACCATATCATTAAGGTTACTTCTCATTCAATTATTAATCGTTCATGGGCCAGAGCAACATCTCACACCAACCACACTAAACATTGAAGAAGTCATTCCATGCATTCACATATAACCCTAAGGTTTACAATATCTTATCCATTTATTTTTAACTCACATTATGGTCTAAGGATACCAATCCCACCATATTTTATTATCCATTGGAGTGCATTTACCCAACTTTTATCACTTTTTCTAAGAGTTTAATGGGTACCTAGGATTTTGTATCTACCTAATTAGGAATTCACATTGATCCTTCCAAGCATAGTATTAGTATATATTATAATAATGATTTTAAAAAAATCAAAATATTAATTTTATAATATTATTTTCAAGTAATAACAAAACATTACCTCATGTATAGCATATTGGCCCTCACAAGCCACACATGCATGTGTTTCAAAAATTACAGCCTTACTATATTTTTTTAGCATAAAATTCAAACTCATAGGACCAATTAGTGCTTCAAAATAACCCATTTGAGTTTCATATTTGATCATGGTTTAAAATTAGTCAACTAAAAATAACAATCCATGTGCACACAATCGACAATTGTTAACTGACTAGGGATTATTTTCACACCTCCCAAGGGCAAGTTAGCCTTGAAAACACCCTTAACCCATAATGAGAAACTCAAATTTGTTGATACATAAGCATTACATTTGATTTTTTTTTCATAAGATTAGAATATTCACCTCAAAATATTAAAATATTATTTAGTGCTATAGTTAGCACCTTCTAAATATTCTAAAAATAGAACCAATCACAACCAAAATAGTGTTATGACTAAACTGGGCTGAAAATAACAACCAGGTAACTTTATTTTAGAATAACCTTCATAACTAGTCATAGAATGCAGTAGCTATAATATTTGTTGTAATGATGGGTATTAACAAACATGTTACCCTGTCACATATTCCTTTATTTTTTCATAACACCATGACAACACAAAAATTCCTCAACAAGACTTGTTAAATGTTACCAATTTTCTACCCATACCAGACATTAATAAAGGAGAAAGCAACAATATCCCACTTTTTTAAATTTTATTCATTGAATAAGAATCACAACAAATTTTAACCATAAGACCAACAATGGTTATCATAATCATTCATGCTTCATATTTTTTGATGGCACAAGATACTAATTAAAAAATAGAGATCTCAATCTTTGTCAATTTACCTAAGTAAATTAGTTGTTGTCACCTTGATTATCCCTCCATGTTTAATTTTAGCCCTTAGTCCTCCTAAGAACATAATGTTTTAAGCATCTTATGATGACTTGACCAAAGAATCCATAAATAGATACCAAACATTATTCCTTTAATCCTATGATCATAGTTCCCATCACTTGTCCCTAATTTATTCACCCATATAAGTTAATGGTAGATAGGTGAGGCTCACCCTGATGTAAATCTATTCGGGAAGGGCTAACTCAATCAAGGTTTGGGGAGATAGAAAATTGTCATTATGAATTTTTTTAGATTTACTACAACCATTAATTTCAAGGGATGCATGGATTTACAGTACCTCAATATTATAGAACACACCATTGTTTTATTCATCTCAAGAGGCTAAGTGCCTTTATAAAATCATATCATATCCCTATTCAAATGAAACAATTCATTAGTTCGATGTTAGAAAAAAATATTATCACAAAGATTCTTAGATTTGTAATTTAGAAAAATTCAATGGTATGTACATCATGGTTTAGTTTCAAAGTGAACCAATAATTATCTTACTTTACAAGAGTGAAAGATTAATATTTTATCCTAAAAATCTCTAGAGCAAAGGCTCTGATACTAAATGAAACAATGCCAAAAAAATAACCCAATTTTTTTAATATCAAGATCCACTTGCATCTACGATTAAAATTCAATGACCGTCAAGATAAAAATTTTATCAATATCACGATGAATTTTATATCTATGCTATGTCAACCTAGGTACTTAATTTAGGTTAATGACTTGTAAAGGATTCCATTAGGAAGCTGATTATTTATATTGGATATGAGGATTGGGGTGCATCAGTGTACTCCATGTACACTTATAAATGTTAATATAAATATGTTTGTTTCTCATCTTCCTAATAGGACCATTTAAAACCATTAACCTTATTTAAGTTTTGATACTAACATAATATAACCTAAGCCAATGTTCATCAAGGAAAACTTATTAGTTCTCAATTAGGAGTACTAGGCAAGCAACTAAGAGCACAACTGCAACCATGGGTTATAATTGTATTTGATCAATCATACAAAGAGCAATTTAATTAAAAATTTTAATGCATCAACTAATAAATAACTATGCCAACAAGAATTATTAATTCATAATTTATTCCAACAATAATACATTATTAGATAATGTAAACATTTACCAAGATCACTATTGTGAGTAATCTATTGCTATCATCTTGTGTTACCCTATGGATTAAACAATTGTGATTTATATCCTTCGGATCATAGTAAAAATAACTTATTTTGACCCATAAATGATATTATTAATTTATTCATCCATACCACCACTATTCTGTAACATTATTTATGAATTTAATATTCATGTTTTTATAAAGGTAATAACAACTATCCACCATGTTGTCAACATACATAATTGCCTACCAAGGGAAGGATGATAATATATTATCCAAATAGGAGTGTGATATAACTTATTATCACATAAATATCCCTTGTATTTATGGTATCACAAGGTAAGATAAGAATCTTACTAAAATTATCATACATCACCCAAGTCAATCTAATATTCATGGATTCAATGCCAACACAAGAATCAATTCTGATTTAAAATGAAACTTATAGACATTTAAAACAATGAAATTAGTTCTACCTATTGTGATTATTTACTTTAATATCTGACTTATGGGTCGTTTCACCTTATTGCATCTTCCAATAATAAATAATAATGAAGTTGAAGTTTAATCAGTGAATATGCCAATAACCTCATGCATGGAATCCAAGTATTAACACCATTACTTTAACTTATTATGTGATAAATAGAATATTGAGAATCACTAAAATTGGGAACCCCACATAAGTGATTAGCACATCATAATATGTTATGACTACATATTATAAGTCTTAATTATCAACATGCCAAATCTAATTTTAATTAGAATTAAACATTAAATGTTTTATAGACAATTAAATAGTGCTACCTATTAGGATTTCATAATAATAATCAAATTTTAATGTCCTTGCACTTAGTTGTCCTTCCCATTTCTTTTCATAAGAATAAATAATGACTTATATGACAAATCTAAAAATGACATTATGCAATAAATGATTGATAATAGTTGACCACTTATCCAATATTACAAACATGGTCAGTTATAAGCCTATAATTAATTCTCAATGAACTTCCATATCACATAATGATTTGGGCATGGTCTAAAGGTTACCAAAATACCCCATTATATTCAATAGGAATTATTTCAACATAGAAAATAATACTAGAAACTACAAAATTGCTATCCCTTTTAACTTAGCATAACAAACATGATTTAATGAATATCTAATGTATGCTTTTATTTCTAGTGACAACTACACATTTATCCAAGCATATAACTATACCAAATGCTCACTTATAACATTTTAATCACTTCCATATGATGTACTAAACCATTATTATGCATGGCCTATATATTATCAATCACAAGTTGAATGAAAAATTACTTTAGAAAGATTCAATAGAACATGAGCCATAATACTTTTGGTAATAAAGTAAGGGACTTCATACTTTTAAATCCATAATTGGTTATATTTAAATAATGAATCAAATAATAAATAATAATAAGATTTAAAAAAACTTCTAATTTCCACACTCAATATACTAATAATAATTAACATATTTATCCATAAAAAAAGGATATTAATTGACAACCACTGTTTATCCCATTAATGAATAATCAAATAGAAAGTGAACGGATGTAATATTAACTTCCAACATGAATATTTTATTAAAAATAAGAAAATGAAAACTATGAATAACAATCCATCAATAATAATACTTTGACCTTTCAAACATATACCAACTAAGCTTTTAATTATCCATGCTTCTCATAATCATAAATGAATACAATTTAAATAATTTATCATCCTCATCAAAATAGGATAAATTATTCTACACATATAATAAAATATGATACATATATTCATTGCCTTAGGTAATAGAATGTGCATATAACTAATCCATAGGATAATCTAGAATGAATAACTATAATCATTATAAATGAAAGCCAATAGTAAATTTATGATTTTCAAAATTTATGGTGTGGAACTATGTTGAAATTAGTACATGGTATGGAAATTAGTACATATCAGGGGAATATTGAACCAAGCCAATTCTTAAAATTATTGTTAAATGTTGATCAAATAAAATAATAGAGCTTGGAAGCCATCAGTTCATAATGTCACTCTATTCATCGATTAGTGAAATGAATATTTCAATGAAGTCACTGATTCCCAATGACACTCTACTCACTGATGGGATGTTTATAAGAACTAAGTTAATTCTCGATAATCTACATTTCACCAATTCAGTAATAAAAAAGTTACATACTATTTAAATTTTATAGGTTTTAATATTGATATATATATTATGCCATTTCACCTTTAATAAACTTTGTCCTTAATCATGAAATGGGAGGTGGAAATATAAATGTGGACTACTTGCATCATAATTTTTGTTCAAAATAATATGGCACATGATACTCTTGGTTCAAACAATTTTAAATATGTCGCTTTGAAGACATAATAATAAATATAGTTTTGAATATTGATAGGGATTCAATTATTTTGTATTTAATAAAATTTATCCTTACTTGATAATAGAAGGATGGGAATTTATGGAAGAAAATTTGACATGTTGGTGAAACAATTAACTTATCATAGCTCCAAATGACTCATTATTATTTTTTGTCTCATCTTCAACTCAGTAGATACCTTCAACATGGAATATTTTCTAATTTAGAACCCTTCCAATTTGGAAAAACATTGATAGAATGACAAAGTTAAAAAAAATAGAGGTGGTAGAATTAATGTGGCCCATTTTCCAAAGTCATGATTATTTTTTCCCAAGTTATCAAAATTTTCCAAAGACTTTATCATTTTCCAAAGTCTTCATTCTCCATATCACCTTAAAGTACCTATGAAACTAGTAGCAAAAGTTAATTTTTTCATCTCCTAAAATCAAAACATGAATATGAGGCAATTAAATTGGCCCGCACTTTAGAGGTCTAGTTTTAGATATTTATTGAAGCCATAGCTATCATTAGTAGAAATGAATATGTATGTTTAAGTTTTATTTTTTTTCAATTAGTAATGGGTTTTCAAAATACTTGCTTGAAGTTAAAGGTTAAATTTGTAATATATTGTGTAGATTTTAGTTGTAAATTTTATTGAGCATATGCATTCCAAATTTTGCATTTCCTAAGTAAAATTTTAATTTGATAATGATGAAAATACATGAGAAGGTTCGTTAAAGTGAAATGATATAATCTATTTTTTTTTATCCAACCAATTGGAGTGTCTGATTTAACTTATCACTCTAACAATTATAATTTTTGGCATGTAAAATTATGGAGACATTATTTTTAGACATATTATATATTTTTCAAAATGTTTGTTCAACATTGGCTTGTTATTTATCATTAATGTAGTAGTAAAATTCACAATTTTTTTTTAATAATAAAACAAAGATTTGGTGATGAATAATGAAGGATAATATGAATATTAAGTTGAAAATGTAAATTTTGACATTATTTATGGATAAATTATTTATTTAAAAAAAAATTATTCATGATTAGATCCTTATTTATTACTAATTTAATTGTCAAATTATCATTAATTTTGTGATAGAAAAATAAACACTAGATGACGAAGAGTGAAGGATAATATGAATATTAAGTTGAAGATGTAAATTCAAACATTCTTTACAAACATATTATAGTTTTTTAAAAATTTCTAATGTAGTGGTCAAATTATCATTTATTTTGTGACATGAAAACAAATAATGAAGGACAAAGAGTGAAAGATAATATGAATATTCAGTTAAATATTTAAATTTAGACATTCTTTACGGACATATTATGGTTTTTTAAAAATGTTTAATCATGACTGGCTCATTATTTATTGCTAATGTAGTGGTCAAATTCTCATTGATTTTGTGATGGGAAAACAAAGACTGGATGATGAAGAGTGAAGGATAATATGAATATTAAGTTGTAGATGTAAAGTTTGACATTCTTAATAAACATATTATAGTTTTTTTCAAAATGTTTGTTCATGATTGGCTCATTATAATGGTCAAATTCTCATTAATTTTGTGTTTCAATAAATATTTATACTCTTATTATTTTTATGCCATTTATGTGTTTTAATAAATCTTTTTAAATGATACAACATTATATAAAAAAGTGTTTCATCAAAATTAATGTATAATTTTTCTAAATCATGTACTTTACAGACCACCTTCATTCAAAAATTGGCATGCATCTGAAAGGACTCATTTTTTAAAGGAAGACTCATAAATATCTATGGCACAAGGCTACATAGAATTATGGGACACTATCTAAGGAATGAACGGTCTCTTAATAAAAAATATTAAATTGTGAAATACGTGTTGAAGGACATAAATAGAGTAACAAAAATCAAGTATCTATTTGTATTAATAATGAGAATTTACATGTGAGGTATAATTTATAAATATAATTATATACACATTTTTAAAGATCAAAATGCAAATTATACTCAACCAATAAAAAAGAAGAATCCCCAAATACATGGATGTCGAGTTACTATAACCACCAAGTCAAAGTAGGAATGGTGTCTTCCTCCTCTTAATATTTTAGTAATGCTAGGAATGTAGGTTCTCATGATAAAAAGGATGAAGACACATTCTATAAGGAGAATCACAAATATTTGTAAATGATAGACTCTTAGGGAATGCTAACACACTAATACTTAGATGAGTTCATGATCCCTTAAGGGTTGAATAGTTAAAATATATGCACATTATTAAAAGAAAGAATTTATGAGAGGAAAAAATATAAAATGATTCATATCCTAACCCACTACATGTGTACCTCCATATATGTGTGTAAATTATAAATAAAACATTGACATTAAAATAATTTCTTGACTGTAGAATGAATGGAATGAGATGAGATACATGATTGCAAGGTTTTAATTCATGGGGATCTAATGATGATAAGAAAATTTGTATCATCTCTTAATTTAAAATAATTAACACATTCTCCATGAAATCAAAATTTTAAAGTGGATTTAGGTGTTCAAGGTAGCTAATGACTAGTCTGAGTAATATGGGTTTGTATAGGAATTTGTCACCAAACTATTTGAGGTAGCTAATGACTAATATCCTAAATTTTATTGGTATAACATATTTTTAGATAATAATAATTGATTAGTATTTTTTTTAATAGTATCCTTGACATGGTTCTATTTTGGAGTGGGCAACCACCCACTTCATTTAGAGTTTTTTCAAGATGCATTAGGCTTAGTGCAAAAAGAACCACTAATAATTTTGTTTGTCTATCAATGGTTTAACATAATTTTAGGTAATTATAAAGTGAAAAGAGGATTATTAACTTCTCATTTAGATTGGGTGGATTCCCACTCTAATATTCATAAGAATCTCAAGATTTACTTAAGAGAAAAAAGGATGACTAACCTTCATATTCCATTAGAAAATTGTGTATCACTTTTTCCAATAAACATGTCAATGAAACTTTCTTGCATTTAGTTAGACTCATTTTTATTAGAAACCTTATATATAATAATAAATTAATTCAACATTATAATTTAACATGTAAAAGTTTTCATTTATATTGTAAATAATATGAGTAGTATTGTTATTAGTAACTAGTATTATCCTTGCTATGGTTCTATTTTGGAGTGGATGGCCACCCACTTTATTCATAGCTTCCTCCTAATAGTCTGAGCTTACAAAAATGATGACTAAGATTTATGATTATTTTTTTAATATTTTAACATCATTTCAGGTTATTAAAAATAGTGTAAATAGGATTAGTAGATTCTAATTTAGAGAGGGAATCCATCCAATCTAAGATTCACATGAATCTCGAGATTTTATTTAGTGCAAAAATGTCAAGTGTCTTAATTTTTACACTCATTTGGAGTCATTTGGATTACAAAACCTAGATATAATAATAAATTAGTTATTTGCACTTTTTTTACTATTATCCTACCATTGGTCTCTTTAAATTAAAGTGGGTGACTACCCACTCTATTCAAATCTTTGTACTGACAAATTGAGCTTACATGATTCTATTTTAGAGTGGGTAACCACAAAATATAATATTTTTTAAAGATTAATTCATTTAGAAGATTTAGATGATTTAAAGTTGGTCATCCAATCTTAACATTTTAAAGAATAATTCCAAATTTTAGAAGAAAAGTCGATTTAAAGCTTTAATAGGTCTTAGAAGAGATAAGACAAGTGACACCTAGACTTTGAAAAGATTAAATTTTTTAAAGGAGAGGTGGAAGTATGCCTCCACCCTAAACATTATTGCTTGTAAATGAAGGCAATTTTTCATCTTTTAGCTTTAAACACTTAATTAAATTTTATATTCTAAATTCAATGGACCATGATCATAAGAAACTTTTTATAGATTATCATATTAAGTATTTTATATGACAATTAGAATTGAAGGCCAAATATAATTATATTTATTAAGAATGAAATCATTTTGAATATTAATACCACTTATTAATGGGTGATGTATCATTAATGAACATTATTGTTCAAACAAGACAAAATAATAGTAAGATTTATATAATTCAAAATAAATTGATTCTGAGAAATATATTTCAAAAGAAGGTAAAAACAGTTTTAATTATTTGAAATATCATTTTGAATTTTGTATATTGGGTCCATTTAAATTAAAATGGCATAAAAATATTAAAAAATAGAGAGATATTAACTATTCTATGTTGCATAATGTCTTTTAGAGTGATAGTCAAAGAAAAGGATTTTAGAACACAGTCGGTATTAAATAAGAACAAAACAAGAAAGCGAGACCATTACTTCAACAAATTTACAAAATGTTATAGATATTCATAGATAAATTGAAATCTTTAAATATTTTAAATTAATACATGGAAACAAGATAAATATCGATAAATATTTTGAATTTATTTTTAGTATACATGTTCAAAATAAAATGTTTTCTTAAATTCTTAACAAAAAAGTAAAAAAAAAAAGAAATGAGTTTTGTATAGCCATAACCATTTATACAATAATAAATTTGAGTTGCATTTTAAAATAAAAATAGTTACAAATATTGAAGACATAGTGGAAGTGAAACTTATAAATGAATAGAAAGCACTAACCCGATTTTTAAAATTTTCTAAGAATCAAACTAAAGCTTCAAATGGGTCTCTTCTTAAATGAGTGGTTTCTCAGGATGAAATTAGTGATAGAAAAATTGTTACAAATACTGCATAAATTATATATCAAATATATCTATAATTATTTGACCTATATAATTGCTTAATTTTGAATGCCATACATGTGTTCTTTTTAAATTTTAACTACATTATAGTAATAGCAGTGAAGTTCCTAAAGTACCTAATCATATATTACTTGGGATTGGTTCATCCTTTGTAAAACTTCTAAAATAATTTAAAATACATACACTTCCTTATTTTCTTCATTTGTTTTTTCTTTGTTTCAAAAAATAAAACACTAAACCCTAAAAATTTGTTTTTAAATAATTTATATTGTATTGTCCCTTAAATAAATCCTACTTATTCAAATGGTGGGATTTTTTAAATTTGAATGTTGTATTAAATTTCTATTATCACGTAAACCAAAACATGACATTTTCTAATTTCAAATTCTTAATCGATGATGAAATTTATGGGATCACATTGAAATATTGTGTGGGTGTAAAATATCAAGACAACATATTCAAATTTCAAATATTATTTCATATTTTGATTTATTTTAAAAATAAAACATGTTATAATTTTTAAAATTTGAATAAAAGAAGATTTTAAAAAATGATATTTATTTTAACAAATGTTTGCAATAATCAAATTTTTGTTGAGTTTTCCTACAATAATATTAATTATAGATTACTATTATTTTGAATAACTAATATTTTATACAATTTTTGAATAAACTTTTATGAAATCATTTTAAATAAGTTTATATTTATTATAGATTGTGCCTTGCAACAATAATTCTAAAGTTGTAGTTGATATTATTATTATTATTATTATTATTATTATTATTATTATTATTATTATTATTATTATTATTATTATTATTATTAGTAGTAGTATTATAATACATTAATATAAATTTTATATTGAATGTTATAATTAATTATATATATTATATAATTAATTTTACAAATTTTCAATATAATTGTAAGTTTTAATATTATTTTAAAGTTTAAATAATTAGAATTATTATTATTATGGTATATTTTAAGATTTGAGATTGAATTTTATTTTTACACACATATAAAGTTTACAATATAATAGTAAATTATAATGTTTTTTGAATAATTCACATTTTAATTGGACTTTTAAGGTAGACATTTTAATTTTAAGTATATTAACATTATTTTTTGAATGTTAATTTATTATTTTAATAGTAAATGTTAATAAATTTTAAATAAATTAAAATTTATTATAAGAAATTCTAACAAGATTTTCATATACAATTATTAATATTAATCATATAATATAATATTTTATATTTAACCATATAATAGTATTATTTTGAATAATTCAAATTTATTAAAATTTTAAAGTCTATGACTGTAAACTATTAACTAAAAATTATGTGATTTATATTATTTAAAAAAATTAATTTTGAATATAGTAATTAAATGAATACTATGATAATATCTTACATGACCTACATAATATCAAATCATATCTCATCACATGAGGAATTTTCACTATGAGGATGCAAGTCAATTGAATCTCATCATGTGTCCAAAATTCTATTAGATTTATGTGATTTTTTTTAATAAATATTAATATTACTATAAATAAATTAAAATTTATTTTAGTACATTTCAAAAATATTTTGAAATACATTTATTGTTATTAATGTATAGTATTAGATTTTATATTTTACTACAATAAGATTATATTGAATAATTTAAATTTATTGAAATTTTAAAGCATATGACTATAAATTATTAACTAAAAATTACGTATTTTATATTATCTAAAGAAAATAAATGTTCAATATATTAATTAAATTAATATTTTTATAATATTTTACATAACCTACCAAATAGTCAATTAGATCTTGCCACGTAGGGGATTATCACTGTGAGGATGTGAGCCAATCACATTTTACTACGTGTCTAAACATCTGATAGATTTATGTAATAATATCCATTCCCATGTTTATGAAAACAATAATAATTATCAGTTATATTAAAATGAATTCATCTTGTGAATTATCTCTTAGAGTAGGTGATCACCCACTCTAACTGAGAAACTACTACATTGAATGAAAACCATTACATGTAATTATATGATTAGTATTTGAAAATATTTATATATTTTGTTCAGCCAAATTTACACCATCTGAGTGAAACTAAACATGCATCTCACCCCTTTTCTTTAAGTCTATCCTAATAAATATCAGAGTGGGTGGCCACCCACTCTAAAATTTGAGAAGCTACTATTAATTCTATATTAATGGTAAACTATTATTATTTGAAAATCTAAATTATATATTATTCTTTCACTATATTTATTACCTAGAATAATGTTGAACCATAATTTAAACAAATTACTAATAAAAATATGTAACTCATCCTTTTCCCCCTGATTCCATCTTTGAGATACCTCAGTTAGAGTGGGTGGCCACCCACTAGACTAAATTTTTAGAAACTACTATTAATCCTAAATTATTGGTAGTCTAAGACTATTATTATTTATAAAGATAAATTGCTTGTTATGTTCATTTAAACCATTACACATAGTTTACTAAAAAGAAGCATGTAACTCATCCTTATTTCACTAAGTTAATCCATCATTTTAAGAATTACCTCTAAGTTTAAAAAAACTACTCTCTAATTTAATAATAAACTATGTCGAACATTCTCATCATTGCAAGTCTATAATATGAAAAAATATCAGCATCCTTATAATTAATTAGACTATATTACTTGAAATGATGTTGAAACATTACAAATAACAAGGTAACACTCATCCTTTTAATTTCACCAAGTACATCTTTAAAAAATCTGAATAAAATTTATGACTTCCCACTCTAAATAGAACCATAGCACTGGAATAGTAGTAAAAATAATGCAACACATCAACCTATAAATTTTAAAATATTTACATGATGAAATAGTTGACTAAAATTTTTTCATGATAAATTTTCATTATATTGGATATAATAGTCTATAAGTATAAACTTGAGTTCCAACATATTTTTTAATAGTTCCCTCAAGTACCAAATCTGGCAAGTAATTTAAATTTTATTTACTCATCAATGATTGGTTTTCATCTCTTTCTAGTGGGTCCTAATGCACCAATTCAAGAAATATGTTATTCTTGCAACCATATCATTTCCCAATAATCTCAAAGTCGTCACTAAGTAATATAAATGAATAATTTTAGTTTACTTCAACCTATCAATTTTTGGTTTCCTATGGGTCTTAATGGACCAATTTAAGTGACTGTTATTCTCAGAACCATAACAGTTCCCAACAATCTCATAATATCCATGAAGTGTATTGTTTAATCATTCACTTATTTCAACTTATAAATTATTAGTTTCCTATGGGTCCTAATGCACTGATCAAGGTGAATATATAGTTCCCTACACCATTTTAGTTCTTGACATGTTCAAAATCACCATTGGTTAAGAATATTTATCAATATTCATTATTCTAATGTAGCAATGACTGATTACAACTTTTACTAATGCATTGAATCGAGTGACTATTTTTTCTAAACCATTTTAGTTTCCAAAGAGTTCAAAATCCCCATAGACTTACACAATTAATTTTAACTAGTGGTGATGAAAACTCTATGTCATTAAAATTTGCACAAGGATTTTCTAATAAATTATATTATTGGAAAATTTAAAATAATATATAATATTTCTACTTATAACATTTTTACCAGCTTATAATTTCAACCATTATTAAATGATTTCCTTTGAGTGAAATTTTTGATGATTAATTTTCCTTCATTTTCCTGAGTAATGAATGGTTTTCATCGAGTCTTAATGCACCATTAGGATTGACTATGTTATTCTCTCAACCATTTCAGTTCTTGATGAGGAAAAAATACCCATGGATTAACACCATATATTAATTTTCATTTATTCCTCATGATTAATTATTGGTTTCTAATGGGTCTTAATATACCATTATAGGTGAGTATGGTATTCCAAAAACCATTTCGATTCTTGGTGAAGATAACATCTTTGTGGATTAACACCCTATACTAATGTTCCTTTATTCTTCCTAAGCAATGCTCAGTTTTTGAAGGGTCCTAATGCACCAATTTTGGTAAGTATGTTTTTACCAAAATAATTTTAGTTCTTAATGTGTATACAATCATCATAAGTTTTAATTATTCCTCTCATTTAAATTCTATTTATTCATAATTTTGATGGCATATATTCTACATTATGTAATTTATGATGAATGATTAATTTGGTTATCAAAAAATTTAATGAAAGAGATTAAAGTGGAGATTACGAGACTCATATGTCCTTTACATGTGCATATACACAAAGAAATAAATTAATAATAAGGAAAAATTAATATAATTTCCATTCTTGGCAACGTCAAAATCCTAATACAGTAATATTACTGATGGATAAAATCCCTAGTATTCAAACTATAACATTTTTTGAGAAGTAAATATTTATTTAATTTTTTTTTTGATATAATTTGTAATTCATGATTATTTTTAAAAATTTGGTTATCATCATTAATGCAATTGATTTTGATGGTGTGAAATTAATGTGAGTGATTAAAATAGTGATGATGATGAGAAAATCATATGTCATTGAGATGTACATATATATTGTGTGATAAATTAACACTAATTTAAGATAATTAATATCTAATTTTTTTGATAATATATCACTAAGGTGTCAATATTGATAATTTTTTTATTTAATTTTATATTTAATAAAGGGTTCATTTGTGACTAGTCTAGTGATGATGAAGAGTGAGAATGTTACATGTTTTTTTTACATATTAATAATCTATAGAATGTTTATACTCGGTCAAAATATTTTTCAACATCAATATTTTCTAACTTATAAATGAGAATCTCCTTATCTTGATCATTACATCCAATTTATAAAATAAAATGATAATTATCTTTCATTTAACTATGACATTTTTTGAGATCCAATTCAAGCTAGTCATGCATATAAGCTTACCATTTTGGTAAAATTATTTTTGTGAAAATGAATCTATATTATAGATTATTAATGATGATTTTAATCCTCCCATTGATTATTAATATTAATAATAATAATAATTTTTCTTTCAAGAATTTTACTTTATCAAATAGTATTAAGTCTATATTTTGAGGAAACTATGATAACAGTCATGACATCAAGTTGTAGCTAGAGAAGCATTTCAAGAATAGGATGCTAAAATTTTTGGTTCTTGAACTCATCAAATGTTATGTATTTTTTTTAATTTTTTAAGTTTGACATGGGAACTTTGAAGATCAGGATGTCATGATCGAAGACATGTATAGTAGTCACTACAATTAACAAATTTTTGATAAGTTTGCAAAGTTAATCTTTGGTGATAATTTTGGATCTAGAATATTTTATAATATTGAATATAATATTATAATTATTTATTTCCCTTGTATATTGAATAAAATAAGAATTGAGTTAATTTAATTTTCAGTTTTAGGATTGGACTATTCAGACTTCAATCTGTCAGGTGACTCTGGGTTCGCATCATATTGACTCAACTTAATTTTTTAAAATAATTTAATTAGTGTGTGTTTATTTTTAATTTTTATAAAAATATTAGTTCAATATATATTATGTTTAATTTTTTATCCAAAAAATACAATACAAATTTTGAGAAAGTATAGTAAAATCAAAGCTATGACTGAAGTAGCCTAAATTTTGTGCTTAATTTTTAAGTTTTTTATTTTAATAAGACAGGACATGCCTCAGAAATTAAATGTAATGTTTGAAAAATTATTAACAAGATTTTGCACAAATTTTAATATAACATACATGTAGTACACATGAGGATGTCATAGTGCATGTTACCATAATATTAATCTTAGGTCGAAGATAATAGGTACATTATTATATGTTGTGAAAGTTATTTCAGAAAGAAATGCTATATTAATAAAATCATGGTTAAATTAAAAAAAAATGAATAACATTAATATGAATATTTTATTTATTGTATATTAATTTTATATAAGACATGCCTCAAAATCTAATTAAAAGTTTGAGATAAAAAGCATATTTTTTCCTAACAATTTTAAATTTAATATAAGTAGGAATAATGCAATGTAACTACATGTAAACATTATGTAGTAAAAAATATATTTCTAGTCATGATTTTTTTAGACCATTAATATTTAAGTGATGAAAATATTTGATCTACTAAATTATCACTTAGTATAAAAAGCTAATATTGAGTGCCAATTTTTTAGTCTCTAGGTAAATTTTTTAATATACCATGTTATTTATGTTTTTTTATCTAAATCATACTCACACAATACCTTTGGTGATCCATGTTTTCAAAACATAATTTTATCAAAACATAAGTTCCAATGATTTGGTTGATTTGCCTAAACCTATATCCATACTGCACTAGCAAAATGTATGTCTATTAATACCTTTTCTAAGGTTATTCATGACAAAATTATGATAATTCAAATGATATGTCTATATTAATTAACCAAATATAAAAATTTAAGGTTTTTATGATATGTTAAATAATTTGAGCCCCATAATTGAGTTCATTTGATATTTTCACAATTTTGGCTCTGAACTGTATTGACTCAGTATACTTTTTTTTATTAATATAAAAAGTAAGTATTTAATTAATGAAAATAGGACATCTAATTTTTCAATTGAACATGTCAATGACATACTAATAATTTACACTTTAATTGGAATTAGTTTAGCTCCGAATAATCTCAACTTTAGACTATTTTGGCTCTACACTATTAAGGATATAGAGTGTGTTCACTTAGCATAATTTGTTTTAATGTAGAATTTAAAGATTAATATATGTGAAAAAATATTATTAGAAAACTATTTTACATTACATAACTAATAATATAGTATTTTATTTGACACTATTTATTTGATTGTAAAAAATAATGGCTCATATTATCCACACCTCGTATAAAGAGATCCCATTCACTAATGGATCTATTCAATAATGGTTTGTAAATATTTTTTTCTAGATAACTACCATAATGATTTTTGGTTTTTTCATTCAATATCATAGGCACATGAATTAGTCATAATTATATTAATTATGATTAATATTTGATTGTTGTTCAAGTGAAATATATAAACAATTCTGAATGTGCATGCCAAGTCATTAAAATGAAGCTATAAGTGGAATTACATTAAAAAAGTGGCATGGGTCATTATTTTAAATGTCATATGGATTATTTATATTCCTATAATTGGAAAATAGAACCTTATCTAGATTAAGAGAGATTTTTTTGTAGAAAATAATCAAAATATTTGAAATGGAATTGTGACTATGTTTTAAAAAATGTATCAATATGGATTTACTTCCTCTATTACTAATTGATTTAATATGGATAAGGATATCGATAAAATAACATTCCATGCAAAAAAATTATTTTTATGAGGAGGAAAATAATGGCCACTCTAGAAAAAGAGACCTCAAAATCACAATTTTATGAAGTAAAACCCTCAGCCCAATAAATAATGTTTAAGAACATACTAAGAAAGAGTTTAAAAATAGTGATCTTCAACAACTTAATAAGTTTAATTTTTTTTGGGTCACTGATAAATATTTCATGATTAGAATTGAGAGTTGCCATTTGACATCTTCTAAATACTAGTATTGATCTCTTGATAGAGATAGTGTTAATAAACATGTTAATTCAATGTTATTTAACCTGATACCTATTCAAAGGGATGTAATATTATTATATTTTAATAAAAACACTGGTGATATCATAAATATATAGTTGGAGCTATATTTGTGTTAGGTTTTGGAGCTAAAAGCTTCACTGATGCAAACATGGAGGAAAAGGTTGCTGAGTTACAGTGCAACTGACGTCAGTCAGGCAAACTGACGTTAGTCATATCCAGTGTGCAAAGCTACTGATATCGGTCAATATCAGCTGACATCGGTCACCTCTAGATAGACATGGACTGACATCGATCGCTTGTGTGGTTCCAGCACTATCGGTTACACGAACAGTTCATTTAACGAATCGATTGTTTGCATGTTAAAGACTAATTTTAGTCTTAGAGCTGCAGTTCTAATTATTGTAATTAGAAGTCTAATTATTGTTTACATGGGATCTATATAACAGAATCATGGGCTATATTGTAAAGTGTGCTAGATAGAGAGAGCAACGTTATCTCCTCATAGTGCCACAGTGCTAAGTGTGTATGATCAGGTAGATCTGTAGGAGAGCAAGATCTGGTAGAAGATCCACAGGGGTGCTGGTTTGGAGAATCATAAGGACTTGGTGAGGCAAGGACAAGGGTTCTTCATGGTAAGTAAGGTTAGTTGATCTACAGGTGTGTGTGTGTGTGTGCTAGATCTAGGTTTGCAAGGGTGCAAAACCAGGTTGATCTACAGGTGGCAGCAAGATCAAGGAGATTAGCAACACAATAGGTAGCAAGATCAGGTGAGATCTACTTGGAGTATGTGGTGTACTCAGACTTGGAGTACGTGGAGTACTTGGTGGACTGGCAGTATTATTACTGACTGGTGGACTGGTAGTATTGTTACTAACTGGTGGAGGTGAACAACAACTCTATGTTTGAGTTATTTGTTGTGACCGTAATTGAGAGAGAGAACTCTTGAGGGAGATTATTATATGCCCTAGAGGTGTGGGAGCCCTAGAGGTGTGGGAAGAAGAGTGTGGCATCTTCTTTATTGTAATTCCTTCTGGAAGAGTATTAATACAATTGGGTATTGTCTCTCAAATTTTGTGTTGTTTCTAATTTCTAGTTACTTGTTACTTCTGGTTAAATTCTATGTTTAGTTGCTTATAAAAGGTAATCAATTGTGCTTCCTAATCCTGACAGTGGAATCAGAGCTGTTTGTTATTTTAGATTCCTGACAAAGTGGTATCAGAGTGAGGTTGCAGGGAGTAGGTTTGTGTTTGATTATAGGTCACTCTCAGGGGTTTTTGATTGAGTGGGAGTATAGAAATGGAAGAAGAAAGTAAGCTAAGAATGGAGGAATTCAAAGGCACGAATGATCAATTACAAAATAATGGAAAGAAAGAGTAGGAAAAGAAAGATTGTTAGTTGGTAGCAAATCAACATGAAGAAAATAAAGAAGCAGGTATTATTTTAGGTATTGATGCATGGGATGCTCTTATATGTTCCTTGGATAAAGTAAAATCTTGGGTTTTAGATTCTGTTGCCTTTTTCCATGCAACCCAAAATAGAGGGGTTGGTGAGCCTTGTCAAATTGTTGGCAAAGGGGAAGTGTGGCTGAAATTGCAGACAGGCAACACATGGGTGTTGAAGGATGTCATGCAGGTCCCAGTCCTGAAGATGAGGCTAATTTCTTCAAGAAAGTTGGGTGATGAGGGATGTACAGTAACTCTCATAGCAGAATGTTGGAAAGTTTCCAAGGGTGCACTTGAATTAGCATGTGGTAAGAAAGTAGGTACTCTTTATCTATCTACTTGTATTATTGATTCACCTTCTATTGCAAAGATGTGGCTTTGTAGGCTTGGTCACATGAGTGAGAAGGGAATGCATATTCTTAAGAGGAAGTCAGATGTTTTTGACAAACTTAAGAACTAGAAAGCCTTGGTGTTCATGGAGGAGATGATGGACAGAGATCAGTCATAGGGGCTGGATAACTCTGAGCAGGGCAATTTGGACAGGGTTTTGATCTAAGGTAAGCTCATGGGTAAAAATTCATCACTCACAGGAAAACACAGTTACTAATGTCGATAAGAAGGAACCGATGTCGAATAGGTAGGTACCGACATCGGTCATGTGCAGACCAGAGTCGGTGGTGTCAAGCAGGTGAAGACTGATGTCAGTCAGATAGGAACCAATGTTGGCAACTAGGACACCGACGTCGGTCACGTAACTAGTGTCGGTGATCAAGTGGGATCGACATCGGTTGGGTGTAGACTAGGGTCGACTAGAAAATGGATTTTGGGTAGACAGCAAGTTGTCAAGGAGTCTCAAACACGCATGTGGATGACTGAAAGGGTAAGTAAGCCTCAAATTTGTTATTCACCTTCTTTATAATACTTTAATAGGTTTCTCACTAATGGTCAAGAACTAGGAAGTTTTGAAGAGACAATGTAGGTAGAATCCAAGAAATAGTGGGAGCATGGCATGAATTCTTTGGAAGAGAACCAAATGGGAGATTTGGTAGAGTTTCTAGCCAGGATGAAAGCACTAAAAGACAAATGAATTCCTTGGTTAAAGAAAGGAGAGAATGGACACATGAGATGGAAGGCTAGGTTATATGGTCTTGAGTAGGCTACAGGATAATGGTATAGGTTTGACAGGTGTATGACAAAGCATGGCTTTAGTCAATGCCAATGTAACCATTGTGTTTTCTTTACCAAGTTGGATAATGATTACAACATTATCTTGTTATTATATGTGGTGTATATGCTTGTTGCAAGGTCACACATGCAGGGAGTTACTGAGTTAAAGGTAAAGTTAGTTCAGTGGTGTGCCAAGAAGGATTTGGGAGTAGCAAAATTCTTTGGCATGAGTATTCCTAGAGACAGGGAAGGTCACAGGTTGATGTTGTCTCAGGATGATTGTGTGAATAAGGTAGTGCAAGATGCAGAACTGGCTAGCACACCTATGGATGGACAGTTTATAGAATAGGGTCCCCAATCACATGATGAAGTTGAGTATATGTGTACTAGACCTAAGTTTACCCAAGCAGTGGGAGTTGTCAGTGAGTTTGTGGTCAATCTGGGAAAGAAGCACTGGAAAGGAGTTTAGTGGATTCTTAGGTATCTGAGAGGGACCAACAATAGGGATTCATGCTATGCAAGGTCAGGGACTTCTCTACATGGGTATGTAGATTCGGATGTGGAAGGTTACTTGGATGACAGGTGGAGCACCACAGGATGTGTGGTGGTTGGTCTTCAAGATTGAGCTTGAAGAGGGATACAAGCTAGGAAACAAAATTAGATGATGTATAGGTACAGGTATAGGTGAAACTATTTATCTCCAAGTGGGAGATTATCAGGTTGTGGAGCTAAAATCTTCACTGATGCAAACATGGAGGAGGAGGTTGTTGAGTTGCAGTGCAACCGATATCGGTCAGGCAAATTGACATCAGTCATATCCAGTGTGCAAAGCTACTGACATCAATCAATATCAGCTGATGTCAGTCACCTCCAGATAGATAGGGACCAATGTTATTTGCTTGTGTGGTTCTAGCACTGTCAGTTACATGAACAGTTCATTTAATGAACCGGTTGTTTGCATGTTAAAGACTAATTTTAGTCTTGGAGCTACGGTTGTAATTATTATAATTAGAAGTCTAATTATTGTTTGCATGGGATCTATATAATAGACTCATGGGTTGTATTGTAAAGTGTGCTAGATAGAGAGAGAGCAAGGTTAGCTCCTTCAGAGGGAAGAGAGCAAGGTTAGCTCCTCATAGTGCCACAGTGCCAAGTGTGTATGATCAGGTAGATCTGTGAGAGAGCAAGATCTAGTAGAAGATCCATGGGGGTGCTGGTTTGGAGAATCATAAGGACTTGGTGAGGTAAGGACAAGGGTTTGTCATGGTAAGTAAGGTTGGTTGATATGCATGTGTGTGTGCATGCACGAGATCTAGGTTTGCAGGGGTGCAAAACTAGGTTGATTTGCATGTGGCAGCAAGATCAGGGAGATCAGTTACACAATAAGTAGCAAGATTAGGTGAGATCTAATTGGAGTATGTGGTGTACTCAGACTTGGAGTACGTGGAGTACTTGGTGGACTGGCAGTATTGTTACTGACTAGTGGACTGGCAGTATTGTTACTGACTAGTGGATGTGAACAACAACTCTATGTTTGAATTGTTTGTTGTGACCGTAATTGAGAGAGAGAACTCTTGAGGGAGATTATTGTATGCCCTAGAGGTGTGGGAGCCCTAGAGGTGTGGGAAGAAGAGTGTGGCATCTTCTTTATTGTAATTCCTTCTGGAAGAGTATTAATACAATTGGGTATTGTCTCTCAAATTCTATGTTGTTTCTGATTTCTAGTTACTTGTTACTTCTAGTTAAATTCCGTGTTTAGTTGCTTATAAAAGGTAATCAATTGTGCTTCCTAATCCTGATAGTGGAATTAGAGCTGTTTGTTGTTCTAGATTCCTGACAATTTGGATGATGTTGAAACTCATTTTTATATTATTGATGGCCAACATATCATTGAGGCACAAAAGATTATTTTGGCAAAGTCTAGTTTTATGTTTGTACATTGAAAGAATGAACATAGGTCCACTCATAATTAAAAAACAACAAAACATGGAAAATAAAGTATGGGTTCATACAATATTTATTGACTAGCTACATATATCAAGGTTAACCCAAATCATAGAGAGAAGACCACATGAGCCTGGTACTAGCCATGAAAAGGTATAAAATTGGAAGGTATTTAATTTTTTTGATTATCAGTTGAAATAATATTACCAACATAATTTAAACACATTTTTGACCCATATTTTTTTATGTTTTGAAACAAGCTTTTGAAAATGAAATCTTAAATATTTTTGAGAAATAGAAAATAGACAACTTAAATTATAAGTTATCATTTCTCCTATTACCAAATGATATATGGGGAAAATGGGTGATGTGTTTTGAACTCTATAAATTGTGATCTTGCATGTTCTACAAAAAAGAATTGTGAATCACATTTCAAGCCAAAATATCTTAAAAATCTAACAACAATTTTTTTAGAGGAACAAAGGGATTGTCTTTAGAATAGATTTCCATATTTAAAAGTTAAGTTTTAGATGGATAAATTTAGTTAAAATTAATTGACTCTATTTTAAAATAAAAAACATTAAGTGCTTATTATAAAATAATAAAGGAATTTAGAGATGTAAGGGGAAAAAATATTGACTATTTCAAGTCAAAAATGCCATAAGAACTTGCTTTGATAGAGTGCACTACATTTAATGTTGTGTAAAAGTTAAATATTCATGAAAGCCACATTGATCATATTTTTGAATAGATTGGAGAATGGAAAGGAAAAAATAAAATTAAAAAGATTACTACAGGGAAGGAAAGTACTAAGAAAAATAGTTGAAGAAACTGAAATTTCAAATGTTTATAAAACCCTTCTATACATATATATTAACTTTCGTCAATAGTAACAAAACAAGGGATGAAGATAAATAAGAGTTCACATGGCAAAATTATTTTCCATTTCAATTGAATATAACATTAATAGGATTAAAAAAACATCTCATCCTCTTAGTCTTGACATATTTATTGTTGATTTTTGTATTATTGTAAAAACATTAGAGAAAGTGATATTACATAGCTAATCACTTGCATTGGTTATATTACCTTGGTGTTTGTTTGTATCTTTTTTGTCCTCGTAGTTGAAACACACTTATTTCTTAAAAGTGTTTCCAACTATGTGTAAAGCATTAAAAACATGAATGAAACTATTTTTGAATGATGTTATATAATTATAAATGATGAAGATGAGTTTAAGGGATTCTCAGTGATGTATGACATTTATGGCATTCATGTCATAGATGATATTACTAAGGAATATGTGACCATATAATTTGAATAGTTACATACAAATCCCATGGATATTATGTAGCGATTGAATATTTAGATTTTGATATTAAATCATACATTTTAGTTTGAGATATTAGTGTATTTTTTTAGAGCACATGAATAATATATGTAATATAAACTCATCTCATGTTATTATTCTTTTTAGTGAGACAAATGCATTGCAAGTAACAAAAAAATTAAAAAGAGATTTAATAATATGCATAATGGAAAATATAAATAAGGAAATGATGTTAAAACATTAATACAAATATCTGACAGGGAATTAAGGTGAGATCCCAAAACTAAATTCAAATTACCCTTAATAAATAGTCCCACATATTATTAATAAGATTTTTTCCATTTTTTTATTGTTTATTATAATTTATTGAGCCATTATAATCAAGGATATACATAAATGAATAAATATCCCAAGGAATCATGTCAAATTCAAACCTAGTAGAAATAAGTGCCTCTATTGGATAACATATTGGCATGACTAAAGAGCCATAATATTTTTAAAAAGATACACAATTGGTGGTGATGAAAAAATAAGTACATCAAAGGAAACACCATCACTTGACACTTTTCTCTCCAAATCGGGTATTTAAAACTAATTACTACTTGACTTGTTTAATTTTTATATTTTCAACTCTCAAATTTTTTTATAGTGGATCTTATATGCACATGAATGACACACACTAAACCATGTACTTAACTTATCAAGTTTAGGTTGAGATAACCGACATAATAGATGGATGATGGGTGGAATTATGGATTAGACTGGTTATTTTGGGGAATAGGGTTTAAAATGATAAGTGGAAAGTGATTCTCATCATGGAACCAAAAGAGTTCTAATGCACCACATTACTTTTTCAGAGCATCCAACTAGGTAGAAATAGAACTACAAGGTTATTTGGTATTGGTTATGATGAGGAGGTGAAACACCTGATCAATACTAAGAATGTCAAGATGGGAATGGTTTGGTTGAATGACCTAGTGAACTTGGTCAATTTATTGGGTTTGTTATGCCCTATCAATGTCATTATAAATGTAAATGTTATATGATGAGACTAGACTTGAGGAAAATAAAGGGGATGGAGATGAGGATATAGGCTTGAATCACATTATATTAATGGCCTCAATTTTGGGGAAGGATTATGATGGATGGATCAATTATTTTCTATTGATCATTGAGGGCATTGAGATAATTGAAAATGAGATGGAGGATAAGTCTAGAATAAAAACCCTCAATTTTAAGCTTAACATTGATTTATGATTGAGTGTCAATGAAAGGACCGAGGGCTCTAACTCTAGGAAAGAGACTTGCTCTATAGAGGTATGGACACTTAGGGAGTGTCATACAAGAGGATAAATGTGGAAATTTCCAAGAATAATATATTTTTATGAAGGTTATATTTGGTTAGACTTGTTGTTTCTTTAGAGTCAAGGTTTCGGTAATTCTCGTGCCCATTGATGCAAGGCTTTGGTTATTGATTTGTTTATAATTATTGGTAATGTTTTGATTGAAAAGAAAGCTAATTAATTGATGAAATTATCTCTCACCACCTTAGACTAAAAGGGTAAGGCCATTATAATAGAAGAATTTGATAAAAACAAATAAATGCTATAAAATTTCAATTCAAAGTTTCAACAAGTGGGATTTAGCTTGACAAAGCTAATACAGGACTAGAACATGCTTCATCGAGTGGTGGAGGCCACTGTTTAGTCTTTTGTGAATTCTACCAAACCCCTCCCTAATCCCCTAATTTTAAATCCCCAAAAGTACTAAAATCCACCCTAATTTCCCCCAGTGGGGTCCCCCCAAAGCAAACCCACTTCTAGGTGAAAGGCAGGAAGTGGCCTAGGATGATTTTTATTAGGGAACTCATTGAAGGCCCTGAGAGTTACACCTGAGTGAAGGTTTCAAAAGACAAACCCAACATTTTAGTAAAGGATAGTTATGCTACTAATGACACCTAGGAGGGTCCTTCCACATAATTTGGTTAATTTTCTATTTATAGTTTTGTTTTGCTCTAGTCTATAGTATTTATTTTTGCTTGTTCGGTCGTGAAGGGCCTATTTAAAATTTTGTATCTCACTCTCATGGTTTCAAGTCCCTATAAAACTTGGGTTTACCTTATCAAATAAAAAAAATAACTAGAATTAAATAAAAATTAATAGTTATAAATAAATGGAATAATAATAATTATTTTTTGTTTTTCAATTCTCTTTTCAATGCATACAATACTAGTAAACAAAATCTAAACTAATAATGCAAATGCTAATTTCTAATTTTTCTAAATGCAAACTAAATGAAGTTATTTTTGTGTTTTTAGACTATATACAAATGAAAATATTATGAAAACTAATATTTTATAATAGGAAATTAAATACAAAATTAGACATAAATCCTAAGCAAAAATACTTCTAAATATCTAAATATTTCTTTGCACATGCAAGTTAGAATTAGTTTTTAGTGTTTCTAGGTGAATGCACACTAGGTTTGAATGATTTATATCAGTTTAAAATTAGTATATAATTTATGATTTAATAAAATAAAAATAACATTTTTAATTCACTCTAATAAGGAAAATCAACACCATGCTACCACCTTTTACTCTCATATGTTTGGCTAGACTTTTATACTTTGCTAGTGTGTGTTTTTTATGCATGAACAAGACCCTGTTTTAAAATTAAATTTGATTTTTTTTGAATCTAAAATTAATTGGTTATGTTTTCTCATACTTAACTAGGATTTAAATTCAAATCTATATTCTTTGAAATAATCTATTGTATGGTTGTAAATAGTAAAAAATAATAATTAATATTTTGGTGCAAAGATGGGAAGAGAGAAAAATTATTTTTTCCTATCTATTTATATTTTGAAAGTATAGATATAACCTAATTCAAGAAATGAAACTAAAATAATTTAATCTACTCAAAAATTAAATTAAAATAAAACTATAAACCCCCAACCCGATCAAGATGTAGACTAGCTGGAAACAAGAGATGTATTATTTAATATGGTCCTCGGCGTGTTAGCTCCTCCACTCAAAAAAATGATTGAAGGAATTATATGACAAAGGAGAATAATAAAATAATATTATAACAATATTAAAATGAGAGGAACATAACTCCAAATAAAATAACACATGATTTTGTCTAATTAGTGCACTGACTTCAAAGATTTAGACGTAAATTCAATGACCCTCCTTGCTTGGAATTGAGTAGTATACATGAAAATGATCAAAGGAAAAGGTCAATAAAAATGGTAAGTAAGTTTTGGTTGTAAAAATATTCAAAAATTCAACATCCAATTCAAAATTTTAGATCCAAAATTCATTTAAAAATGAAATACTTATAAAAGAGGAATGCAAGTTGTAAATGGGATTTTAACTAAGTTGAACTAAGATAACTTAGGAGAGACTTAAAAATGATTAAAATAGAAAAGGTAGTGATCTATACTACCATGGAGATAAAATCAAGGTGAAAATAATAATAAATGTAATAAAAATCATGCAAAATGCTTGAAATCTTGAGTTTTGGAAGACTAAATTAGAAGACAGACAAAAGGTGATGGAACCACCCCTATTTGCATGGGGAGGTTACGTAACCACCTATCTTCATGATAAAACTACCCTATAGGGAGATAAAAATTCCGTATATTAATATAGAACCACCCTATAAATGATGGTTCCATCAAAATATTTTACAAAACCATCACGATGATTCCATAATGACTAAGGAACACAACTCCAAACAAAATAACATATGATTATGTCTAGTTAGTGCATTGAATTCAAAGATCTACATGTAAATTCAATTACATTTCTTTATTTAAATTAAGTATTATACAATAAAATTATCAAATAAAAATATCAATATCAATGATAACTAGGTTGTGTTTGTAAAAATCTTCAAAAATTTAACCTCTAATGCAAATTTTTAGATCTAAAATTCATTTAAAAATGAAATACTTGTAGAAGAGGAATGAAAGTTAAAAGGGGGAGTTTAACTAAGTTGAAATGAGTGAACTTAGGAGAGACTTAATAAATTATTAAAATCGAAGAGGGAGTTGGTCTAGCATGGAGGCAAACTCAACATGACAAGAACAAGAAATACAATAAAAAGCATGCAAAATGCTTGAAAGCTTGAGTTTTGGAAGACAAAATTAAAAGATAGACAAGAGGTGATGGACTACCCCTATTTGCATGGGTCAGATATGTAACCACATATATTAATGATAAAACTAACCTATATAGATACACAAATTCCCTATAGTAATACACAACTAACCTATCAATGATGGTTCCATCAAGGTAGTTTGTGAAACCATCACAATGGTTTCATAATGGATTGCGACGGTTCTATCACTGAAAGGGGTAGTTTCATCCTGAATGAAAGGTTTAGAAAAAAAGAAAAAATAAATTATAAAGGTCAATAAAAATATACTTTTATAGGTCCACAAGAGAGATAGGGAATATAGTGTTAGAAAGAACCCACTTGAGCATAACTTAGGAGATCATTACATCATCACTAGACACATATTAAAATTATCACACCATGAAAATTTTGGGTACATACATATTGCATCTTCAAGGGATACCTTATAATGAGTTGATGAGGGTGTGGTCTTGATTAATAGTGTGAAAAATGGAAACAATGGGATTAAAAATACTTACTGGACATACCTAAATGGAGTCAAACCAATTGAGGCTTTATGCTACCTATGATCAAAAGATGATAATTAAGTGTAATTTAACTAAAAATAAGAAAATATAATATGTAATAAAATAATGGATGAGGGTACTTACCATTTTCATGGGGAATATCATAATACCTGATTCATCCCGTCTAGGGATGGAATATGGCATCAAGTCATTATGTACCTGCAAAACTATAAAGCATGCTATAGAAGCTAGAATACCATTAAATCATCAGTCTTGAAAAATGAGTCATAAAATATATAAATAATATGAATTATAACCATGAAAATAATTTTTAATGAGGGAATATGAAAAAAATATAAAGCTTTCAAATAAAAACAACTAGTTTGAGGGCCTATATATTAAAAAACTTGCCAAAAACATATTTGTTTATGTAAATTGACTATGAGATTTTAAGATTTTGATTTCCTATACAATTTTGAATGAGAAAGAATTAAAAATAATGAGCATGAGATGAGGATGGAGAATATACCAATAATAGGTGGAATAATGTAGATCCATGTAGGGTTTTATTTGTTTTTCCTCTTTTACCCCAATTTTACAATTTTGTTTTAAACACACTAAAATTTCAATAAAGTTTTAGTTTTAAAATGTTTGTGGGTAGGGTTAGGATAGGAATTTGAATTTTTTTATGTGATTTGGTATATATTTTGAGGGTTTGAGAGGCATTTTGAAGGACATGATCAATGTATGGAACAGTTTGTCTTTGTATACCAATGGTTATATAACTACCATGTCAGATCCCTTATTGCGATTCCCTAAATGGTTGAAGATTACATAACCACCACTAGATGATGGTTGTGTAATTGTATAAAACAGTAACATAAACACTAGGGTGGTTACTTAACCACCACCTTAAAATAGGGGTGGTTCTATTATTTGGGACAAAGAGGGGAAATTGGGCTTATTTGGAGGGCCAAAATAAGCAATAGGATGACTTGGGGTTTTTTCATACTATAGAGGACTTACATTTACTAGAGGAGAGCTCAAAATTAGGAGTGTCTTCCCCATGTTATGAAATTACTAAATTAAGATGAGTTGATAATTCTAGATCAAGATGGTATAATTCAAGTGGAACATGTGGTTGGGTATCATCCCTACCTTGAGTAGGTTATGATGTGACTTGCTCACCTATTGGGATCTTGACCTAAAAATTTCATGTTTCTTCATGCCCCAAGAGACTGGACCATCACTCTAGTTGATGTGTATAGGATTATAGGCCTACCAGTGATAGGTCAATTGGTGGTCCTCTAAGAGGCCATGATCATGGCTAAGGTAGTGGGATGGGCTAATAATTTTGGTGATTTTGGTTCACATAATGTGGGTGTAAAGTGTGGAATGAGGATTTTCAAGATTGAATGGTCCATGATCCCCAATCTATACAAAGTGATCATTAGTATCCTTGCCTCCTGATTGGTGGGGAATAAGGGTACTAATAAGATATATTATAGTTGGTCCCTGATCATATATTATATCGAGGGAAGGGGATCCATATTTTAATATGGTTATGAGATATTGGACCACACTTACAAAGATTTATACCATGTGGATAGATTGGAATATCCTTCTATCAGTCACCTCACACTCCTAATTATCTATTTATATGAGAGGATGATCCCATACCATAAGGGAGTAACTATTATAGATGTAAGGGCCATCAAGGCCTTGATATGGATAGATGTGGTAGCATTTTGAGATTTCACCTAGTTAATCGAGACTTTCCAATTACAAATTTGATATACCTACCCTAACAATACATGGTTGGATATTGGTATGGGGAGGATTCCTATCTCATGGAGGGCATTGGGTCTACCCAAGTACAAGAAATAATACTACATGTTGAGGTATAACTAGTGAATAGGGTACCTTAATAGTTAGGCATGCCTTATGCAAGTAACCTTCCCATACTAGAAGTGGTATAAAAAGGCATGTAAGGGGCACAAAAATTGATATTGAGATAGCTATAATGGTAACCACTTATACAATGGGTTCCTATTACTCAGTTGGTTAAGTTAAAATTTATATAATGGAGTAGGTCTTGATAGAATGGTAGAAGGTAGTTCCCCACTACCACCATTAAAGTAGGACCCCAATGAGTATGATATAGTGAAATAGTAGTAGTAGTAGTAGGTAGGTGGACATGGAAAGGGTCTAGAGTACATTAAGTTAGACAAGGAGCTTGATGTTAATGAAGAGGAGGATTTTGACTATGAATTTGATCTATGTTATGATGATGATGACCCAGATAATCTATTAAATTACACATTTCATCTTATTACTTATATTTTCTTTTAGGATTGATTATTTAGCTAATTTACTGATTTGATTTTTGTATAATTAGATCTAATGTTGATTATTCTACTTTATGATTATAGATACCTCAAACATATGGATTAACATGATTAGAGATACCCTAATCAATATTTTTAGTTAGGTATTGATATGACTAGAGATGAGCTACTAGAAAATCCTAAATTGCTTGTTGAGATAGGTTAGCACAATAATGTCTTCGATCCATCCTATCATGCACCTATGATATTGACTAGGCTAAGAGTGGATAAACATAATTTTGAGGTGAGATCTAAGAGAGTAGTGGCTTTGGTGGACATGATGGTATTTGGATGTGTTTGAGCTTCTTATAGCTAATGGATAAGAGGCATGGCCTCATAGGGAAGAAATAATGAGGGAAGAGATAGGAGCCATCAAGATTGAGAGCCAAATTCTTAGGGAGGTTCTAGTAGGAGACACCATAGGATCAAAAACACCTATCACTCTTCTACATCAGGACCCTCATAAAGGAGGTGGATGGGATTTTGAGCTATTTTACATATTGATACACATTTTAAACTTTACTTTTTGATGTTCTAAGATATTAAGAATAATTGGCCCTATACAAAGGTGATTGTACTATAAAATTATATTGTAAAACATTGATAGTTATTATGAGATATATAGAGATACATTTTGGCTTAGCTTTTAGTGAATTGTTAGTATGTGTTATGGGCTTTGATTTCTATGTTTGATTCTTAATTTATGCACTTTAGATGACTATGCATGTGATGATATAGCATGTATATCTCTATTTTTTGGTAAAATGCTATGGATAATGCTTATATGTGTGAAAATAAATTTTATGAAAATGATGTTATATATATCTATATGTATGTGTGTATATATATATATATATATATATATATATATATATATATATATATATATATATATGTATGTATGTATGTATGTGTGTGTGTGTGTGTGTGTGTGTGTGTGTGTATGTATGTATATATACATATACATATACATATACATATATGTATGTGTGTGTGTGTGTATGAAATTGTGCATTCATTAATAGTTGTTTTGTAGGTGATGACCCATTATATATATATATATATATATATATATATGTATGTATGTATGTATGTATGTATGTATATGTATATGTATATGTATATATATGTGTGTGTGTATATACATGTATATGTATATATGTATATATATATATATATGTATGTATGTATGTATGTATATATATGTATGTGTGTGTGTGTGTGTGTGTGTGTGTGTGTGTGTGTGTGTGTGTGTGTGTGTGTGTGTGTGTGTGTGTGTGTGTATGAAATTATGCATGTGTTAATAGTTGTTTTGTAGGTGATGACCTTTTTTTTTTAAATATATAACACATGAATTTTCATTTGAAGTAGGGGAATGAAAAGGGAGATAATATAAATATGAGATGATAAAATATGAAAACCATGAATCATTATTTTGTAAGAAAGTGGAAAATGACCTAAATATTATGAGAAAGGGGGAAATTTACTTTTTTATAAACTTAAAAATAATAACTTTGTTGGATTTACTTAGAGATAACTAGCTTTGATGAAATTGGTAAGTGGGATAAAGATACCTTTTTTAGCATAGGCATGTAGACATGATTTCTAAATAATTTTCCTTTAGACACTTCTTAATTTAATATTGATTTTGTATTTATTTTTTATATTTCTTTGTGACCCCCTACACTTAGTCTCATGTTACTATAAAGACACATGGGCTCATTACCAAAGTCTATATTTAGGTTAGTAAGGGCACCTCTCCCTAATGTTAACCCCACAAAATGAGTAATATGTAAGGGATCATAATTGAATGTTTAAAATGGAGAGAGATATGTAATTTTATTTTTATGGTTCATAATATTTTTAAAAAAGTGTATTTATATTTTCAAGGCCTTTACCCTCAAATCTTGGCCCCATAAAACTAGTGAGATGCAAGGGCTCATCACCGAATACCAATATAGGTGAGTAAAGTTACCTATTTTTCATCATGATAGTTTTATTTATTTATGAGGCACCATAAGAGGAGACTTTATCATGGAAATATTATATAATATGTTGTAAGCTAACATTTTCTAAGTTTTGTAAAAAGATATAAGGAAAATTGGTGTACTTTACTCATAAGAACTAATGCAAGAACCAATGTAATGTTTATTTTGAAAATGTTTTATATTGGATAATAAGTTAATATGGAAAGGGAATGATATGAAATGATGATTTTTGGAAGTTTCATGCTATGTGAATTCTCAACCAAATAATCACCAAACACATCATTTGATATTCAACTCAGCACATGAACTATGAAAAATGTAATACAACAAGGGAAATGTGACATACAAGAACTAAATATAGAAATTATTAAGGTATAAAAATTTAATATATTCATTTAATTCCTTTCCATAAAAATTTTATAATTTATAAGATCATTATTTTAATCCTCAGTCATCATGTAAGGGCCTAACAAGTTAGGCCTAAACTTCTAACCCTCTCCTTTCTCCTTGTCAATGCAGTTGTTGAACCTAAGAACAAGGTATCCTGCATGTATAAGGAATTTATGAATTTTTTAATTATATTTTATACCCATGTGATGTACATATGTGACATGGTTATAAACATCAATGATTAATCATTCATATAAAGTATCAAGCTCAGCTAGTCATGTGTCACTATAATACTCATGGTTGAGGGACCCTAGAGAGAGCCATGAAGGATAGATATCACAAACCCTAGAGGTAAACTAGATTTAGATCCAACTATAATGGAATACATGGTTTCACTATGGCAATTTTAATGTTGGTTCTATAAACCCAAAGTGTTGGATAAATATATAAATCCTAATCTCATTTAGAATATTTGACTATCTTCACCAAGATCAACATTAAGGTGTTATTGGTGTCTTCAGCCTAACCATTAGCTTATGGATAATACAAGGAGAAAATGTGATGTGATATGGTGAATTTATTAAATATATTATGCACCTTAGGATTTTTAAAGGGAGATCCATTATCTAATATGATGGTTTTTTGGAATTTTGAATTGGCAAATGATCTAGTTTAAAATTAAATTTTCAATGATTAGACCAAGAACAATTGTACATGATTATTTAAATATTTGGTGGCCTTGATAATGAATTGGTTACCATTAAAATAGTTAGATGAAATATTATCTTTCAGATCTATACGCCAAGTGTAAAAGGCCATGGCATAATAATGGGATGCAGGGCCCAAAGAGGAATGTGGATCTCATGAGACAAGTAGTGACACCTCTCACATTTCCTAACATATTTGATGACATAATGTTCAAGAGTGGGTTATAAGTATCCCATTATATGTATTTTTAGAGTAGTCACATGGCCACTAAAGTGACCACTATGAATCCTATTATGATAATGTAAGAGTGCCCTTTATGACTCCTCCTTGTATACACATATTGGTAACATGACATCAAAAGACTTGTGCTAGAGAAAATCATTTAAAATGACATAGTTGGATGTGATAAAATGAATATTCCACCTTTATTAATATTTGTCCCCTTTAGTATAGATTCAATCAATTAATTAATAGACAATATCAATATACCAAAGAGAAAAACAATAATAGGATTATCTATGTAACAAATTAATTCATCATTAAAATTAGTATCAATGAGAATGCCAACTTTTAAAGTAGAGTATGCCAACCAATCAAAAATGACTTGTCCCTTGATAGACTTCTAGTTGATATAAGTAAGCTCAAACTCACTCAAAAGCATGATAGAATGACCAATATTTTATGAGGTGAATGGTTGGGTCAAGATAATTTATAAGTCTTGAGACCTTATTATGACTATTATTTCTTGATTAAGCATATATTATCACAATAACTTAATTGTAAACATAATTTACAAAGAAGGCTTTCTCTTCTTACATGTAACATTTTTCATAGCCCATAAGACTGTAATTAATTAAGTATATTAGCCAATCCTTGATATCAACATCTTCATCATGATCTAGCATGCAAGAAAGCGACATCTTCATTTCCATAATATAAATTATGAGGGTTTTTTTAGATTTGGGAACCATGAGCATCAAAGGAGACATTAGAAAATGTTTTAAGGCCAATAATACATCATGGCAATCACTCATCTAGGTCAGGCCACTTGAATTCTTAAGTAAATTATATATTAGATGAACTACTTATGTAAGGTCTTGTATGAATCTTCAAATATCTCAAAACTTCCTTAGGAATGATGTAATACCTAACTCATTAGTGAATTTTTAAGCATGTCTAATGTTACACAAAGTTTAGTGGGATAAATATAAATTTTGCATTGGGAGATGATATATATGAGGATATTTATACTTGTTATTACAAACACACTCTTCTTAGGGTTGAGAGTAACATTGTATTCAATTAAATGTGAGAATATAATGTATGACACTCCTAGATGGTCATTCCTTTGCTTTAAATTTATTAGAATGTTGTTTATGTATATCTTCACTATCTTATGAATAAGATCATCTAAAATATGGGTAATGTCCCTTTGGTATGTTTCCCCAACATTTTTATGTCTAAAAGACATGACTACATAATAGAAGGTCCCCCATGGTGTGTTCAAGGATTTTTTGCTTTAATATTCATCAAAAATGTGGATTTGATTGTAGCCATAGAAGCCATCCATGAGGGATAACAACTCATAACTAGTTTTAGCATCAACTATAGCATTAATATATGGAATAATAAAATTATCATTTTCACATGCTTTGTTAATATCATGAAATTCAATACATATCCTAATTTTACCATTCTTTATTAGGATAGGGATAATGTTGGACATCCATTAGAGTAATCCATAGGATTTATAAACCCTACTTCAAGGATTTTTATGACTTATTCTTTAACCATTAATTTTATCTTAAGATTGATTGGAATGATCTTCTACTTTATGGGATTTACATTAAATATCATGACTAGGTTGAAAAAACTACTTTAGTCTTGATTCCTACTATATACACACAGGAGAAGGTGAAGGATTTACACAACTCAGTGAGAAATTTATTATGGTCTTGTACTTCATATGGTGAAAGTGAAGACCCAAGATAAAGTATTATAAGATTCTCATTGGTTATTATGTTTATATTAATAGTATCCTTGATGAGAAAAACATTCCCTTATTCAAACTGATTGGGCACTAGGAGTTAAATGTCCTCACCCTTTACATTAAAAATATCAAGTTAACCATCATAAGATAAATAATACTCAAACTTGTATTAAGATTCATAATAATCACTCCCAATAGAATATTTAGTATATCACATGAGATAAAAACCTCTCTTATGGTGAAAATATAGTAGATCATCATAAGCATGAATAAAATCTAGGATAACTTCATAATTTTCTTCTAGGTCGAGGACTAGTGGCCTAACATACCTCCCTATGCAAGCAAGGGTTTGGTAATTATGTTTTTTGTATGAGAGGCTCTCTTATAATAGATACTATGAAATTTTACTCAAGTATCACTAAGTTTGGACCAAAAAATAATAGGAAGTAGTCACCTAATAAAAAATTTATTTACTTTCCCTTGGCACTACTTTTATAGAAATGGAGTTAAAACCCTTGGAAACTTATTTCATCATGGCCTTATAAATATTAAATTTCTCATCTTTGGTTTGATATATTTTTGAGACTTGATTGATCACTAGTTATGAATCACATTGTATTTTTTAGGTTTTTAATTCCCAATTATTTAACAATGAGAATATCAAGAAATAAATATTCATAATTTGCCCCATTATTGGTACACTCAAATTCAAATTTAAAATTGAAAGGAAAGATATTACCCTTGTATCTACTAGGATCACTCATGATCCCTTACTAAAATGGCATTTTACCCCATCATAGAGAAATACCCATTGAGCATGTGTATAGGAAGGATCATCACTAGGGAGGGTTTCCTAGTCTTCTAATATCTAGACCATGTGTATTTAAAGTATATTCATTAATTCATTTTGGGTTTCCTAATTTTTAGTTTCACATAAATTTTAAGTCTCTAGACCTCTTGGGTCAAACAAGAGAGTGAGTGGTGCATCCTTTTCCAAAATATCAAAAAATTGAGTCATTAACATAGTTGAAACTACTAGCATGGTTGTTCGATTTGAACCATAGATATTTTACATATTTTCTACCTCTTTTTCCTTTATTTTATATTTAAATAAGGCTTGAGGGATTTCTACCCCTTTCTTTAGAACAACCACCTTGGGATTTTCAATCTCTATAAAATCAACCATTTATGGGGGTTTTGTGACCCCATGTAATAACCCAATTTTTTAAACACTAAGTTAAAATGACTATGGTGCAAGGATTACGAGGAAAACTAAAATAGAAACATAATAAGATCCATAATGTTATATCCAACATAGGAACTAAACTAAGTTATAAAGAATCAATGACATTATTAGGAAGAAATTATGCACTTAGTACTTATATAGAGGTAGGTCTGTGTACAAACAATACACTCACACACTTCTTTTTATGCACTCCCCATATGGTATTAATATTATATCCATACCAATTTATCATCTTACCTGAGTACTTGTACACACCATAAAATATTCTTCACCTCTTAGGGTAACTAAAAAGAGTTCAAGAAATAATGTGAAAGGATAAACAAATTTCATAGAAGAATAATCATACTAAGCTTGCTTAAGTAAGATCTAAAAAACTTTAGATAATCAAAAAGTGTACATATACAAGAATATTTACAATATAAATAAAATATAAGTCTATCAAAATTATACCTATTTTATTCCAAGGTGTAAACTTATGCCATACTTTAGTGCTATCCACATGATCATTATACCATGATCATTGTTAGGAATCACTGCACCATAATTTCTCATACTCTTGAAAATGACATCATGTACATGTTTAGATAGGTCTTATTTAGTTTTTTAATTAATTATAATAACACAAAGGCGGCCATCACATATTTGATATAACAAGTTCATACAGGTTGCCAATTAACCGTCCTATAGGTAATAGCATAAAGAATTTATCCCCTAATTCTATTCTTATGCATCACTTGGTCGATATAATTGTAAAAATTATAATTATAAATTATGAAAATAGAAAATCCATTTTTACTTTAATGCTTCAACAACCATGCTTAGATTTTGCATGAGAACATCTTATAAAATTTACTTCAGTCATTTTTATTTTATCGATTATACCGTTGTTAACTAAATGCTAAGACTGAATACCACTCCTTAATCAACATAAGTAAATTGAATTGGGTCATTATATCTATAAGATTACACACTCATTTAGTTATTTTTAATGGTATCTTATTACAGATGATCATTACAATGATTCACTATTATAAATAATAAATAATTTACTTACCCTATTTGTAGGTTATCAATTAGGACATCAAGGTTGACATAAAATTCAAGACTCACATTTAAGCCTTCAAGAGTAGCTATCATTTGAAACTACATTCCAATTACTTTAACATTCTAACTATGTCACCTTGATTCAAAGAAGAATATTATAATAAATCAATAGCATCACATGCTTTTTTATTAATTTTATTTATAGATTCAATCATGATTAATCAACAATAAGATCCAATAGGTCATAGGTACTAATAACTTGATTATAATAATTGTTAAGCTTTTTAGGCTTTAATATCCAGCTAAGTATTTTAGACATTATAAATATTGAAACTTATAATTATTTTTGCCTTTATAAAGATGTAGCTATAGCTTTTCAACTCACGTTTAATCATAAAAATATGATAATTTTGAATATTTTAATAAAAAAACTTGAACACTTTATTGAAAACATCTCAACTCAAAGTAATAGGCTATTTGATATTTTTAAGATACAAATATCCTTGTACATTCTTAACCTTCACAAGCATGGACTAAATTTGTAACACTAAAATAAAAACTCTAAATGGATGATTGGTAACAGTTGCAACATAACTAAAAAATAGTCATACTTTTATTTTCTTTGAAATGAATAAACATTAGATGAAAATTCATTGCTTTTATCCATCACCATATTGGAATTAAACATATGCACTTATTAAGCAATATAAATATGAATTTCACAAATTCAGCCAAAGAGTAAACATCAATGAAAAACATCCTACTATTATGCATGCACATTCACTAAAATAAAAACTAATCAATATATTTAAATATCACTGATACTCCTTTAATTAATTTTAAATGTGGAGATTCGAATCAAATAATGTTACTAAAGGTTAGTAATTAGGATAATTAAGTTATGAATTAACTTAACATCAAAAGAAACCATTTAATCTCTTATATAATCAAAGTAAACCCACCTTACTAAAAATATTAACTCAAAGAATCAAATCATATTATCATATAGAGATAAATCAATACATGTATCAAATATAAAATATTTTTATTACATAAGAGTTATTATCGAATGTTCATCCAAATGCAATCCTGAATAAATTCAAACATATTCTCAATCCTCTATTTTGAAAGATCAATAGACACCCACCTATCCATTCTCGATGAGCCCCCCATTGGTGTCCCTAGACTACCCCAACTATTAGTTTCTTGTGGATATAGGTAGTAGGATAGGTGAAAAAAGATAATGACCAAAATAATTTTGAGATTACTTGAAAAACATAACTTAGACAAAACAAGGAGAATAACTCACTCACATTCTAGTTCATGAAGATTAGTTTTTTGACACCTAATCTGAATACTATAACTCATAATTTTAAGCTTGACATATTGAAATTCATTGTTATATTCAATTAAATACAAACATGAACTTTAACTATATATATTCTATAAACTTTAAATTATATGCCATTACACTAAACTAGGAAATATAGAATAAGAACACAGTTCTTCAGTTATGATAAATGAAAAAGATCAAACCTCAAAAACCTTATATTAAAAAATAATAAAATTGAATATTTACAACAATAGCTAGAAAAAACTCAACTCACAAAGTTATAAAAGATTAACCCATAATTTAGTTTCAAGCAACCAGGTAACAAATAAATGATTTATGAATACCTTGCCAACATTATCCATATATCATATAGGTAAACAACTCACAATCCCAAAAGATAAACATAAAAAAATTTCCAATAAAACATAATTAAAATTTTCAATAGTCAATTATTGAACCCAAACTAAAATCATTATATAAAGATAAAATAATTAAGATTTTAAGTCAAACCCACTCATGATTCATTTTACCATTTTCTCAAGAAATGATTACAAAATAGTTTGTAAACTTATAGCCCTGAATCAATAGGCTCAGGAAATGATTACACCAAATAATTAAAATCAAATGATGAAAAAATCATATTCTAAGAATATATCTAGAAAATCATTTTACATTGAAATGGAAAAACAAACCCTCAAAACATTGTTTAGGGTCATGCCATAATTGTACAATAGTCAACAACACAAATCCTATAATAAAAACAAAAAAAAATCCTTATTATTTTTGCATGGACATATAACCACCATGAAATCAATCAAAAAACTTATAGACACTGACATGTTAAAAAAGTACTCCATGACATTCAAGGTTTTCATGCAAATAAGCAACACACAATCCCATTTGTACTTTGCATGCTAAGAAAAGAAATTGAACTAGTTTAAAAATGAAACTAGAAGTGTACACAAGATTGAGCACTTCTAGGTGTAAAAGAAAAGAACAAATAGCTAAAAAAAACTTACTTGATAGCTTTGAAAAAAAATGCAATAAGTTTGAATCACCTCTTTTTCTCCTTTTGTTTTCCTCTCTACCAAAAGCCTAAGCTCTTTGTGTTTTTCCATCTCATCTCAAGAAGGTAAAAAACACTAAAAAAAACTCCACATAAATCTCCCCTTATATCCAACAAATAGATCCATGATTGTAATGGAATCCTCTATGAAAAAATCTAGGCCATAATGACCACTACTTCCATTAAACCCTCAATGGTGGCCATAATAAAATTTCAATAGAGTTTCCCCCTCCAAACTAGGGTTCCAATATGGCATCAAATAACCAAAAGAGAAATATAACCAATATAATTATCTCAACCCTTACGCCCTTAAAAAATGAATTAATGTCATTTCCCAAAGTCTAAGCCACACCAAAACAAAATAAAACCAACTAATGTAATCCCCATGTGGCTCGTGGCCCTTCTTTATATCTTACCTCTAGTCAGGTTTTTTGACTAAGACTTAATCACATACTCAGGCCACTAATGATGGAGTAAATAGAGCCTAGAAAATAAAAACATACTCATGCATTCGAAGATTAAGACCATGCCAAATAAGTAGTTGAATAAATAATAAAGGCCAAATAATCCTTGACCCTCAAAGGTCTCAAGATAATTCAATCTAACATCAATAATGATAGAACACTTAACATGAAAATGGAAAATATCATAACTTGAACATTTAGGACTAAGTCGATTGACTCACAAATAACACTAGGAAAAAATCATGCTAATGAGAAACCAAAATAAAATTATAAAATAACTCAACAAGATATAAAATCTCAAAATCATTTTAAATTTTATTCAACTTATTTCCAATTTGCCACCCTATCTAACCATTGAGATTTGCAAACAACCTACCTCATTACATATATCCCTACAATCATAAAATCTACCATCAACAATATCTCAATAAGATAAGAATAATAAATTCACTAAGTAATATATATGAATCAATAAAAATTCATTTTATATTGAATACACTTCACAAAATTCATAAAAGCATTTAATAATCAAGTGTCACTAAAAAAATTCACAACATCATCAATATCTCAATAAATTATAATGTCTTAATAGACAACTAAACCATAGATCATCTAGCTAAATAACATCATAAACCTAAACAATATACCAAAATGTATAAAATACTAAATCAAAGCAATAAACACAATCAAATAACCATGAAATAGTCATTAGCTGAGCCATAAAATAGTATTGTCAAAAAGTATTAAGTGTCAAATATTTAGGGTCATGACATCCTCCCCCACTTGAAAAGGAACCATCCCAATGACTAAAATAACCAATGATAGTGTTTTCTAAAAATATTTTCTTCTTTCCAAGAAGCACTTCTTTCAGACAATGGATCCCATTGGACCAAAATTTGAGAAACTCCATAATTTCATAGTATAACATTGTGATGGTCTAGGATCCTCACTAGTTCCAGCTACATATTGTACTCTTCTAAAATATGAACATGGGTCCAATACAAAATATGAGAAGTATTAGATATATTTTCTCAATAATGAAACATGAAAAACATCATGAATCTAGGACAAAGAAGAGGGAAGAGATAATCGATAGACAACTAATTTTCTCCAAAATTTCAAAAGGTCCAACGAATCTAGGAGTTAGTTTGGAAGATTTTATAAACTTTATTGAACTTTTCTACAAGAAAACACACAAAAAACTTTATCACATACTTCAAATTCTCATGATGACCTCTTTAAATCCATATAACTTTTCTATCTATCAGAGGTAGCTTTCAGATTTTTTCTTAGTATTTCCAATTATCTATCATATTCCTATAAAACATCAGGACCCAAAATAGTTCTATTTTCTAAACTTATTGAACCAAGTGGAGTCCTAAATTTATACCCATATAGAGATTTGAATGGATCCATTTAAATCATATAATTATGTGTTATTGTAAGAAAATTTAACTAAGTTTAAATAATATTATCATTTACCTTATTGATCCATCACATATATTCTTAACATGTATTCCATAATCTGATTAAATCTTTTAATTTGACCATCTATTTTTGGGTGGTAATAAGAACTAAAATTCAATCTTTTAAAAAAATAAATAATCAACATTTTCCAAAATCTTGAAGTAAAATGTTTATCTCTGTCAGATATAATGACTTATAACATGCCATGAAACTATACTATTTATTTCACAAACTGTTCAACAAAAAAATGAATCATTTGTTAGATTTCAAGCAATGAAATGTCTGACTCTAGTAAATTTATATGTTACAACTATTATAGTATCATTTTTGCTTTGAGAATTTGGTAAACTAGCTATGAAATCAAGAAAAATAACAACCCACTTACCTTATAAAACATCATGATAATATAATAGTTGTCCTAGATGGTGATGTTTAGCTTTTATACACTAGAATTAAAAGCATTTAACCACAAAGTTAGAAAATTAATGTTTCAAACCATGCCAATAGTATAGTATTGTGTCATCTTTGTGACACCTAGATGATTAAATGAGGTGCTGTATGTACCTCCTTAAACAAAATAGTCCAAAAATTACCTAATTTGGGCACATAAATTCTATTTTTGTGCCTAACTAGGCCATCAAAATCAACAAAAAAATTTAAAAAAAAAAATCATAGGCTTGTTAGCCAAACTTGCACTTACCTAATGGTAAAACTAATTAGAATTTTATTGTTCTAAGATTTTAGATCTAAAATTATTATGTAAAACAAATAAGGTAGTGAGATATGTGCATCGACTAAGGGCATCAACAACATGATTATCCTTACCTATCATATATGTAATATTCATATCAAAATTACCCATAAATTCCAGCCATTTATGTTGGTATGCATCTAGATCATCTTGGGAAAACAAGTATTCTAGGATATAATGATCAAATTTGACCTTAAAATGTTTTCTTAACAAAAAAACTTTCCATTGATTAAGTGCATATATAATGGCAAAAAGTTCAAGGTCATGAGTAGTATAATTTTTCTCATGTTCCTTAAGTTTTTCCAACTCATATGCCACCACCTTACCATCTCATGTCAACACACCACCAAAGCCTTATTTAGATGCATCAAACTAGATCTAAATTTTTTCATTTAGATCAGGTATAATAAGTATAGGTGTTATTGTTAATATATCCTTAAGCTTTTGAAAAGCTTGCTCACATTCTGAATTCCAAACAAACTTCTTACACACAAATATTCTATAATATCTAGCCAATCCCATAAAACTATGTACTTCATGTACTATTTTAGGAACATACCATTCTTGGATATATTTAATATTGGATGGATTCATAGAAATACCATCCTTATAAATTATGCAACCCAATTAATGAATCTCATATTGATAAAAGTGACAGTTAGACAACTCACCCAAAATTATAGCTTCCTTAACCTTTGTAGAACTAAATGCAAGTGTTTTCCATGTTTAGCCTCATTCATAGAATAGATCAATATGTCATCAAGAATGACTAGCAAAAACTTGTCTATAAAATTTCTAAATACACTATTCATTAGGTTCATAAATGTATCAAGCACGTTAGTTAAACCAAATGGCATTACCATAAACTCATAATGTCCATACCAAGTATGAAAAACAATCTTATGAATGTCTTATTCCTTGATTCTCAACTAATGATATCTTGATCTCAAGTATATCTTAGAAAATATAGTTGCATTATTCATTTGATAAAATAGAGCATATATTCAAGGAAAAGGATAATTATTTTTGATGGTAACCCTATTGAGCATGTAATTTTCAACACATAACCACAAGGTTTCATCCTTATTTTCCACAAATACCACAAGTGTACCCCAAGGAGGCACACTTGGCCTAATGTTTCCATTTTATAACAACTCTTATAGATGAACCTTAAGTTATTACAAATCAATTATGTTCAAGTGGTATGGATATTTTGATGTAGGATCTACCCTTAACATTAATTCAATAACAAAATCAAACTCCCTCTGAGGAGGTAGTCCAATCAACTTCTCTAGAAACACATCTTAAAATTCCTTCAAAAATTGAAACTATTTAAGTAGTTTCATTTTTAGGTGCAATTTTATGCATCTAAATAGCATATAATTCGCATCCCTTTCATATAACATTATTTGCTTGTAAAGTTGACAAAAACTTACATATTTTAGACTTAGGCAAACCTTGAGTTTATATTATATTTTCTAAGTCATCACAGTAGTTTATTAGTTTATCATAGCAGTTCAAGATGGTTTTATGCTATTGCAACTGGTCCATTCCCAAAATTAAGTCATAGGATCTAAGAGGAGCTAAAAATAGATTAATTTTGGTATGAAAACTCCCTATATACAACACTATTTTCTCAATATATTTAGATACTAGCACCCTCTTTCCTGTATTTAATTCAAACTCTTAACCATTTCATAATGTCATAGGACTTAGATTACATTTATTGAAAACCTTAGGTGAAATAAAACTATCTATTATAATTGAATCAACCAAAATGAAAACTGAACAATCATTTAATTTACCTCTAACCTCAATAGGAGTGATTTGGTAATCCATATTAAGATTATCCACATCTGCATATACTCTATGATTAGTTGATTGTCTTAGTTTTAGTTTTATATAGTCTTGGTGATAATGATTATCTCTACATTCCTAACAAACTACAGTCCTCTAAAGTGTTGTAGGAATGGCATTTTCCCTTGTGATAGGTACATTTTGACTTCTGTGGGTCTAATTTTTCTTATAAGCTCCATTCTTAGAATTTTTTTGATTCTTTAAATTATTATTTTTCCCCTTAAATTTATTAAAACCACTAGTAATTTTAGTGAATCTATAATTCTAATTAGTTTTCTTAAATTTGTAGGGTGATAGGGACAAATTTTTTATTCTAGACTATTATATATTCTATTTAAAATCTTGTCTTGCCTTTTGATGAATTTTCTCTATCTCTTATACCCTTTGATTAGACTCAATGGCAATAATTAGAGTCTTTGAGTTGGTCATATTGACATCATGTATCAAATATTCCTTCAATCCCAACTTAAACTTGGTCACTTTGGTTTATTCATCAAGCATGTAGTTCACATGATGTAACAAGTTCAAAAAATTGTTTTTATACTCAATTATTGACATACCTTCCTATTTTAATAAATAAAAATAAATTATTTTTAGTTCTTTGAAATTAGAATTGAGACATCTCTTCTTGAACTACCTTTCAAAAGTAGGCAAGGTAATATTCATTGGTTGGTATCCCTCTAAATCATAATGATGATTCCACCATAGATATACAACTCCAACTAGCTAATATGTAACCACCCTTACATTCACATTAGAGAACATGCTATGCAGGTTAAAATATTTTTACTAGTTAACAAACATGTATTAGTTGCATCACCTGATTCATCAATACGAAAGGTTGATGAGGGCAATTTTTTTAATTCTTTGATAATGGGATCAACCAAATTTACAAGGTTATCTTGGGTCTCCTATTCACCACCTTGCCCTTATTATCTAAGGGGAAATTATTAAATTGGATATCCATCTAGACTATTCAAGCTATTTGAATTTTTTAGCTTTCTAAAAATAGTAATAAAAGAAGAGCAATGTAACTTAGCTTAAAACTATATTGATACAGCTGAGATAGATAATGCTACCAATTGTGAAAGATTGGGATAGTGTCATAAATTTGGATCTAGCTTTCATTTGGTGAAAGGATAAAAGCACCAAAAATAGGACACTTCAAGGTTCGATGCTATAGTCTAGGTCCTACCACTATTTTATGAATTAGTCATAAATATCTAAGTTTTTTGGGTTTTGTCTGTTGTCCCTATTTGAGCCTACCTATGAAATTTTGGATATTAAATGTCTATGGAGATCCTTTTAGATATGATTTAATCTCAAACCCTAGACCTTCATTGTGCTTGAATGAAACTTAATAAATAGGTGGGGTTAGTGTGTGTAAGATGCATAAACGTGTATCCACACCCCTTGTAGGGGCACATTACTTACATACCAATACTCCAAAGAGGGATCAATCCATATGTAGTTCTCTCACTTGATGTGCTTTGTGTAATAGTGTTATGTAGATGTAAAAATACTAAACTAGGTGTGTTTGAGGTGGTTAGGACTGATGTGAGGGTTTGAATATATTGGTAGCTATATTGGATGGCTATATGTAGAGAATAAGGAAATTTTTCTTAGTGGTCTTGCTTGTATTCTTGCTTGTTTTTGTAATATTTTCCAACCCCTTATAAATTAACTTTGAATGGGATTTTATAGAGATCTATTGGTCGTGGGTTAAATTTATTCATGCTAGGATGATACAATGAAGAATAGGAATCAAAAGAAAATGGTCATTTGGGATTGAAATGTGATTAGACAAGAGTGAAAAAAATGGGACACCCTATCATTTGGTGCTATAGTCCAACCCCATCACTCCTATCTTACAAGATTAGGGCCTAAGGGGATGGAATTAGCATGGAAAAAAAGCCTGGTGGAGCTAGATTTAGGTCTTAGAAGTCTACGGATGACCAATTATAGGCAAAAAGGTGTTTAGAAGGGTCATGAGAGCATGCAAGAAGGTCCTATGGATTGGGTGTCATAAGCTACACTCAAGATACCAACTTGGAAATTTTATATGGATATGTTTGTCCCCTTTTATTCTAATGATGCAATAGAGTGAAATACTAGGATAAAGGAAAAGTAGAAAGCATATTTAAACTTACCTACAAGGGTGAAGCCTATAAAGCTATGTGATGTTGAGTGTGCATAGAGAAAGTGCATTATGAAGTGTAAATCTGTAAGTAAAAATAAAGAGTACATCATGTATTACTAGATACACTATATCTAAAATAAGAACATACAAAATTAGGTAAGAGAGAGAGGAAGAGAAAGGAACAAATACACCTCATCAGGTACATGAACTAATACCAAACTTGTTGTGATGTTGGATGATGTTGGATATGTGATGTACCAAGAGTAATATCATAAATAGAGATAAGTGATCAATTCTCCAAGAGTGGCTCAAGATTTCAAAGGATGGACCTTTGGCACCATCATCACCCACTAAGTGAAACTATATGGTCATGAATGTGTTAATCAATGTTTAGACTATGTGTCCAATCCCTATGAGTAGGTAGATCAGGAATACAAAGGCTAGCTAGTCCTTTGGCTCCATCATTACCCACTAAATGAAGTTATGTATTAATGTGTATTATATGAAATGTATCTTGAATCCCATGAATACTTTGAAATCTAATAATGTGGCATGGATAGTGAAATGTGTACTGAAAACTAGGCCAATCTGAAAGGAGGAGATTAGGCTTATATGAAAGCCACTCCAAAACTATAAATTAGGCTTATGTGGAAGCCACTCAAGAATTTGGAGGCTAAGATTGTATGAAAGCCACTCTAAAATGATGCCAACCACCTATAGATGGAATAAGTCATGTAAATGCTAAGAATGTCTGAGTGATATAGTTAACTCAAAAAGAAAAGAAGATCAATGTGCCATTCACATTACCACTAATCATTGGTGTCTATAATATGGATTCTAATATAGAAGTTATACCAACTACCTAATTTTAAACTAGAAGTGAGAGACATCATTCCATGCATGATACCCCTTATATTTGGATTCTCTAAGAAAACCTATACTAAAACTACTAAATTTGAACTGATCTGTATCTAGTAAAATTGTAGTTGAGCTTACCTTTCTACCTATTTATGGAAAATCTAGGTTTTTTACTATTTAGATAGGAGTGCCAAAAAAAGGACACCATAATTTCTAATGTTATTGTTCATGTCTATCACTATTATCCTTTGATAAGTCTGACAACTATTCTATAGTCATCACTATTTTTTTGGTCTGTTCTACCTAGTTTAACCTCTGACTATTATTCTAGGTGTTCTAAAATTTGATTTTTTGACTAGTAGGATCTCTGATCTCTATGAAAAAAACCCTATTTATTAATCCCTGAGGGTAGAAATGAAGATCTTTCAATGACTACCCTCAGAAGAAAGAACCCTGCAAGTGTGTTACGTTGTGAAATACATGATATAGAATTGATAATAAAAAAGATGTCTTAAGATATAACACAGTTTGTATTAGAGATTATTATATTAATAGGGTTATGCCTAAATAGATATAACAATGTAATATCATGTGAAGTATATTTTTTTAATGTTAATTATTAGTTATTGGTTGTCAAGGAGAGATGGAGCATGATGTCCATCATGGCATACAAGAAAGCAAGATAATTCATGATGTGGATCATGGCATTGAAAACAATGGAGAATAATAAATAAAAAAATTACACACAGTAAGAAGAAAGAATCATAAAAGAGTGACCAAGGGGCCAAGCAAACAAGGTACATGGGAACATGTCACTCAAACTAGAAAGCAAGCATACAAATCATGTTCAAATGCCACATACACGTATAATTGAAAAAAAAGCAAGGTTGGCATGAGGACCAAAAGCACATAAAAGAGTATAAGCAAAGGACATTGGAAAATTTCCTAATGAACACACAAGAATATAATCAAAGGACATTGGAAAATTTCCTAAGTCACATATAGGAAACAAAATAGGAATTGAGAAAAGTAATCACATCTAGCTATGTAAAGTGAGAAAGGAAGGCATGTAATATACTGAAAATATAATCACAATTAACTAATCAAATCAAGAAGTGAAAGTATGCAAGACATGGAGTACAAGACAAGGTATATGCTAAGAAATACATAAGTGTTATATACTAGTGAATGTTGATAGAGTAATCTATGTAATCTAGTAAGTAATGTACATCAACATGATAACTAGAGTGTGTGTTGTAGGAATGACATAACCTGGATGATGTAGTCATGTATAAGATGCCCTTAGTGGATATATATGTTCGTGTATGTCTCTAATGTATAATTAGGATACCCTCTTAATGGGTAGAGTGATGTAATCAAGGATTTGGATGTCCTTGCATACACTCAAAGAAGATCAAGTAAAGCATGGTAATATAGATAAATTGACAAACAATAGCATAGAACATCAAATGTAAGTCTATCATGGTAGTAGAGATGTAAAGCATGGATAATGAATAAAATTTAAATGTTTTTGTGTTTTTTATATAAGCTATGTAAAATCAATCATAAGGAGACTAATGTACAAGAAATTGAAAAGAAGCTATGTAAAATTAAGCAAAATGAAGCTATGTGCAAGTAAGACTGGGAATAAATGATACTAACTAATGAGTCTCATAAGAGACTCCATATCATGGTGTCTTATATCAAATAAAATAATTATAAATGATTATGAATCATGAGTGAATGGATACAAATATGATTTTAAATATTCAGATTCATTATTGGTATCTTGGAAATCATAATAACCTGTATTATTCCACTTATCATTATCATCTTGATTTTGAACCAATGGAATGCCAATGTTGAATTTTGTTGTATCTGGATCTTTTCCTTTGATAAATTATGTCTGTGAATTATTTGCCTTAGGATGTTCACTAAATCCCAAACCTTGGTGATAAACATTATCAACTGCTAGAATAGTAGTGATGCCTTGAGCATGCTTTCTCAACCCTTGACCTTGATAATCAAACTATTGTAGATATTTTTGACCAAACCCATACTATTTTGGAAGTTGAGGCTTATTTTGGAGAGGTATATTTTTATCTTTTTCATGCTTTACCTATTCTTGTGGTACTATTTATTGATCTGATTTTTATTTTTAATCCTTTTATTGTTCTGAGTTATTCTTTGGTAACCATTTTTGTACTATTTCTAAATTTTATCCTTTGTGAATGTGTTCCTATGTCACCATGGATTGCTTGATGGTTTTATCCTGTATAGAGTCCTCATTAAAAATTATCTATTGTATATATTTTTTCAATTCCAAACATGAATCTGTTTAATGTCCATGCATTCTATGATATGCATAATAATATTTGGATATTTTCACTAGATGTAGAGGAGGTAGTTTGATCAACTTAGATTTAATCATTTCCCTTATTACCTCACTTGGACACTTATTTGATTTTTGAATGCTTTTTGTATCACTAGTTATAGAGGTAATTTATTATGATTTCTTATTTTGATATGTAACATTGCTTACAACCAATTGACTAGGTGAAGGTGTATATACATGATTGACACTAGGTTGCCTTTGAGGATTTTGCATTATAATCTAATTTTCCAATGTTGTGATATTTTCATGTAATATCTGATTCTACATTTTTAAATCTAAAATTAACTTTCTCATACTGGTTATTTGATCCCTTAGAGTCTCACAAGTGCAAACCCTAGTTGTTTTTGATTGAACATGTAAGCACATATGTTGAAGAATTTTTGACAAAGTTATAGTCTAAATGTATGAATTAGGAACAATACTATAGGTTGACTCACCTTTCAGAGGGGTGATAACATGGACCTAGTTAGAGTGAAAGTAGTTATCACCCTCTTGGGGGAGATGAGGAGAAAGAAATTATTTCCTCTACATAAGATATGATATTAAAACTTGACAGGTAGTTCTTAGCTTATGTAATGGATCCTGTAATTATGTAATAGTTTTATTCTTAGTTAAATTACACATAATAGAGAGGTATCATGTTAAATAAATAATGAAATATTGTATTAAAGAAAGGTAAACATTACTTTGGAGGAAGGGGACATGAACATGTTTGGCATTAAATTTCTTAATATCATCCTATATTATGAAAAGTAAGCATGAAAGGGAAAGAATGAAGCTTTGCATTAACATATATTAAACTTTATCATCCGTATAAATAAAAGGACCAAGTATGGACTCATTATTTGCAAGAAATGTTTTGAAAGAAGTGAAATCCATTTTTGATTTTATGTGAAATCTGATTTAGATGTAAGGTGATACCTCAAGTAAGCAAAGGGACCTAGTATATGTAACTAAGGTTTGAAAGAAAATTATTTTCAAAATTGTTGTAAAATTTTTGAAAATTTAAATGTACAATTTTGATTTAAATATTTAGGAAAAATTTAAAAAAATATATTGGAAAAGATAACAAGGAATTTTTCCTAGGGTTTCTAGGGTTTTTGTGTGTAAAGGGACCTAGTAAATTCAACTAAGGTTTGGACTAAATGTTTTTTAAAATTTTTAAAATAAATTAAAAAATTTAAATTTAAAATCTTGAATTAAATATTTATTAAAAATAAAAAAATATTGGTAAAAATAATAATGAATTTTCCCTAGGGTTTCGAGGGTTTTTGTGCACAAATGAAGTAAGTTAGGTTCACCAAATGATTTAACTATATTGAGAATATTGGAGTCTTATTCCTAATTTAGTTAAAGGTCTGAGTTGACTAAATTAGTAAATAATATTACAATAAATAGAGTCATTATTTGTTTAATTTATTTAACTTGTGTAGCTTTTTAAAAATAGTAATGAAAGAGAAGAAATGTAACTTAGCTTAAAATTAGGTTGATACAACTAAAATAGAGGCTAATATCAACTGTGTAGGATTAGGATAGTGTCATGAATATGGATCTATATTTTATTTGGTGAAAGGATAAGAGCATTGAAAATAGGACACATTAAGGTTTGGTGTTATATTCTAGGTCTTGCCGCTATTATCCAAATTGGTCACAAAGATCTAAGTTTTTTGGGTTTTATCTATTGTCCCTGTGTGAGCCTGCCTATAAAATTTTGGATTTTAAATGTCGACAAAGCTCTTTACAGAGCTGATTTAATATCCAACCATAGACCTTCATTGTGCTTAAATGAAACTTGAGAAAGAGGGGGGTGTAAGTGTGTGTAAGATGCATTGAACATGTATCCACACCCCTCATGTAGGCACACTACCTACATACCAATACTCTGAAGAGAGATCAAGCTATATGTAGTTCTCCCAATTGATGTGATTTATGTAATAGCGTTATGTAGATAAAATATGCTAAATTGGGTGTGCTTGATGTGGTTAGGGATTGGTGTGAGGTTTTGAATATGTTGGTAGCTATATTAGATGGTTGTATGTAAATAATAGGGAAATTTTCCTTAGTGGTCTTTTTTTATTCTTGCTTGCTTTTGTAACATTTGCCAAACCCTTATAATAAATTTTAAATGGGATTTTATAGAGATATATTGGTCATGGGTTAAATGTATTCATGTTAAGCTAACATAATGAATAATAGGAATCATAAGGAAATAATCATTTGGGATTGAAATGTGATTAGATAGGAGTGCCATAAATGAGACACCCTAGGGTCCTGTGCTATAGTCCAACCCCATTGCTCCTATCCTACAAGATTGGGACTTGGGGGATGTAATTAGCATAGGAAATAGAGCTTGATTAAGCTAGAATCAGGTCTTAGAAGTCTACAGATGACTAGATATAAACAAAAAAGTGTTTGGAAGGGTCATGAGAGCGTGCAAAATGGTCCTATGGATTGGGTGTCACAAGCCACACTCAAGCTACTAATTTGGACTTTTTATATGACTATAATGAACAAGTTTAGATGAGTAAGTTTATTTAATTACAGGAATGAATTGTTAACTTGAGAATGAATAAAGTAATCTAGAACTATTGTAACATGAAATAGATATATGCAAGTTTACCTCGTGTTTGTTATTATAGATAATACACTTACCAAATAATGTAAAATATATTTATAGTGATGTTAAATTAAAATAGAATTACTTCATTTCTAAACTCCTTGGTTGTAAGAGTTAATCATGCTTAATAATTATTGATTACATATATGGCTGGAAATGCTAATGTGAGTGTGAAAATGGAAAGTGATTTTATGCCTTCTTTATCTAAAAAATTAGCTAATAAAATGACCAATGTTATGGGATCATGTATATCAATTCTAGGAATGGTTACCACTATATTATTATCAGCTTAAGAATGAAATAATCCCGATTGTATCTTCATTCATTTATTTGGACCATGATAAGAATACTTATGGATTGATTGTAAGCACTTCTATGAGAAATGTTACTCCTACTGTGTAATCATGAGTCTTAGTTTAATACACATGCACTCTATTTTTTAGTAGGTTATAACACATGTTATCATGCTAGATATTTGCATTTTTATCAAATAGGACAAATTTGTCTGGTTCACATATCTTTAGAATTGTTGTGACCCATTATTATCATAAAATGTTAAGGTTAATCTTTTTGGGTGAGCGTACATGAGTATGTTATGCCAGTACTACCTACTTTAGCAAGTGAGGTTTGGGTTTGTTATGCATCCAAATGCATACTCTGATATGCAAGTTTAAAAATAAATTTGGGGTTATTTTATCTAGTATCAAAGTAGTGTTTTTTCTCTAGGAAACTCTAGGATTTTTAGAGTTACTACTTGGTGACCATTGAGTTGTCCCAATCAGGTAGAATTAAGAAGCAATTCCCAAGACACTTAGCCTTCAGGCTGAAGGTTAAGGTGTTGTGTTTTATTTTTTTGATACTATAATTTTTCATACATCTCTAAAAAGAAATGATTTCAAGGAACTTACATTTCTTCTATGTCATTTTTTATCACCCCCTAGTCTTGGTTGGGGTTAACCCTTCTTGAATTCAGTTATGTTAAGGAAATTCTTGATTAGATCAGAATATGGTTCATTATTGACATGTTATTTCCCTGAATTCATCTCTTCAAGTATATTATCTTATACAAATCTTAGATTGTTAGATAGCTATTACATAGGAAATAGATATTTGTCTTGTTTATATTAAACCAAAGACTAAACCTTTACTTTATCATTAATGTCTAATACATAACATGTTTTAGTGATTTTTGTTATGAAGAATGCTCAAGAAAAAGACACAGGTGATGTATAGTGAATGTGTAATTTTGATTTTCATTCAACAGAACTACAAACTCCACAAGCTTGCTTCTACGGACTCTACAGGGTTGTTTCTATGGACTCTATAGGCTTGTTTCTATGGACTCCATAGGCTTGCTTCTATGGAATCCATAGGCTTTTTTTTATGGACTCCGTAGGCTTGTTTCTATGGACTCTATAGGCTCATTTCTATAGACTCCATAGGATTGTTTCTACGGACTCCACAGGTTCATTCCTCCTGACTTTGTAGGGTTAATTCTGAGAATTTTGTAAGGATGAAGCTATAAATGGGGAAGCTGGTGGCCAGATAGGATAAGAGAGAATCATTCCAACTAGAATCAAATAAGGAAAATAACTACCTACTATTTTTTAGGATTTTATTTTGATAAAGTTATATATATATATATATATATATATATATATATATATATATATATATATATGGATCTTAGGATTATTATAGGATAGGATATCTATTTTATCAGAATAATTGGATCTCTTAGAAATCCAATCTCCTATCTATGGATGAATGGATTGATCAAGGAATCTTATTCCTTTGCATCCTATTTTGAGTTGATTATATTAGTATAAAATGTAAGATTTTCATGTATTATAAATGATATATATCAGATGATAGAGAGCAAATAATAGAGAAAAATTTGTACAAGCATATTATAAGTTTTAGCTAGATTGTAATCATTTTAGTTTTATGAATTAATACTTTAGTTTCCAGCATTGATTAATCTTTGTTCCTGAGTCTGAGAGGAGTAAGGGCCCACTCTCCTTGGAACCAAGAATTGTGTATGGTATTTATGTTATGTTTTACCAATTTGTTGTTATAATTAATTAGAACCTTGTTAATATTTACATTTATTCATAAAAACATCAAAATAAATTCATAGTTTAAAAAGCATTTTCTTATTTTAAATGTATTTCCTTCTAAGTAATGTGTGTTTTCCTTTGTATCAAATGTGTGAAATAAATTTTCTTTTGTTAGTGAAGAGTGTGATTTTACTTTCCACGTAAGCATAGCTAAGAGTGTGATTTTTACTTTCAGTAAAAGAGTGGATTGATTGGATTTCTTCCTTTTCAGAAAAAGTGTGAATCAAGTAGTTTAGGACACATTTATTTCTTTAGTCAAAGGCTGAATATGACAATCAAGCACCCCCATAAGCAACCTTCTAGATCTACCATCTCACACCTTACTGCAAGTAGCTTTAGACACCAACCCTGGTTGATAAGACATCAATTGAATATTGATTAAATGAGGAGTTAAATGACACTCATAATTTTTGGCATCATTTCTAGGGACATAAGGTGTTAGTAAGGTAATAATTATTGGTCTAGAATGAAAAACAAAAAAAACATTGTAAAACCCCATAAAATCTCATAAAAATTTAATAAATTGATGTACCGTCCTAGAGATTCTAAAGGATAATTCATCCCAAGGTTTCCACCAAGAACACAAGTTGACACTCCTAGAACATCTTTGAGTAGTGAACCAAAAGTTACAAGTGAAACCTGTCTACAAGAATCTTTTGAAACTTAGATAGAAACTAGGCCATTACCATAAGTAAGCCCCATCATACAAATTCCTCAGGATCAATCTCTTATAGGAAGACACTATTTAGAAGTTGCCAAGGATTTAGAAGAAGCATTTCAAAAATCCATAACTGAAGAAAATTTTGAAAATCTTATATAACCCATAACTAATACCACAAATATTCAGTGGAAAGATCATCCTGACTTTGAAACATCATCAGAAGAAGAAATGGCTCTCCAACAAAATCAATAACTTACATAACTAGGAAGGACTTTCTCATTTCCTATTGTTGCAGATCCTAATGATCAAACCTCCATGAAAAATATTTCACTAGCTAATCTACCAAATTTTTAGGAAAGATCTACAAAAGATCCTGATCAATTCCTTTTTGAGTTTAAAGTGCTATGTCAAACCTATGATTACACAATAGATAACTAGAAATTAAAACTATTTCCCTCTACACTTAAAGATGTAGCTATGAGATGGTTCATGGGTTTACCTGGTGATTCTATTAGAACATAGGATGACATGGAAATATAATTCTTGAATAAATACCAAGATTACTGCTGAGTGAAAGAAAAAAAAGAGGATTTATTCAAAATCAAATAGAATAAGGATGAATCTTTAAAAGATTATTTGGATAGATTCATGTTCACTCATAAAGAAGCAATTATCCACTCGCTGAAGATGTTTAGAAATAGGTTTTCTTAAAAGGGTTGGATGAAGATACTAGAGATGCCTTAAATCTGATGGGAGGAGGAGATATAAATAAGTTGGCTTTTGATCAGATTTTTGAGCTTTGTACCAATTACTCTTGAATGAAACTTGGAATTAGGAAAGAAAGATTTAAGAAATCTAATGAAGTGGGTAAGTTAATGGAAGAATTTTCTAATCTAAAGATAGATATCCTGGTTACACTAAAATGTACTTTGGATGGCCTTCAAGTTAAGGAAAATTATATAAAACCCTTAGCAATCTACTGTCCTAAGTGTAAATAGAAACACACCCTTAAAGACTGTTCCCTAAATAGAACCAATGTTTCATCATGTGAGATCTGTGATGCAAAAAATCATGATACCAAACATTGTATCCTTCTACTTGTTTTAAAGAATCAAATGAAAACACAAGTCCAATCCACTGAAAAAGTAAATTATATTCAGAGACAAAACTTTGCCCCACAAAACCAGGCTCAAGGATAGTTTAATGCAAGAAATCTAGTTAATCCATGGATGGCACCATGGAATGTTTCAGTTCTTTCACCATTTTTGAATCAACCCTAAATTCCATCAATTCAAAATCCATGGGAAGGACAAGATTGGATGCCAACACCCCCATCGATGGTGCCACAACCATAGCAATAATAGGTACCACATCAACAATGGATGCCACAGCCATATCAACAATAGAATCAGTAGTGGAACCCATAGCCACAATTCACTCAACCAAGAAGACCACTTCAACAACAAGGACAAATCAATCAACCCTTAATGCCTACACTACCAATAGCAAATCCAAAAAATAAATAAGAAACACTTGTTTATGTTAATGAATAGGAAGATACAATCAATGTTGGAGCTATTGAGTGTTCGAACATACATTTAAGATCAGAGAAAACTATACAAAAACCTCTAGTTCACATTTCTGAGATACCTGATGAAAATGAAAAGACAAAATCATCTCAATTAAACAATGGAGAGGTTGCAATCAAAATAAGCCCTAAAGCAAACAAAGAAAAGCCTACTACCCCAGTAGTTCCTTTTCCAAAAAGACTAAGAGAAATTGATATTAAACTAGAATCAAACATGGCCCATGAGTTGCAAAAGATCAATATTGAGGTACCTCTTCTACAAGCTATTATGGATATACCTGAATTAAATAAGATCATCAAAAACCTTTGTATCAAGACACATGGGAGGAAATAAAAATATCCAAGAACCATTCATGTTGATGGATTTTTTTTTTATTTATTAGCAGGAAAACTATTAGTTCCAAAATATGCAGATCTGAGAAGCCCAATGATCACAGTCACAATCAGAGGTAAAGAGATTCCTAATGTCTTAGTAGATTTGGGAGCAACAATCAATGTTATTATAACTGATACTCTCCATGCATTATCTCTTATAAGAATGCAACCCACAACTACCATTCTTCAAATGGTGGACCAATCTGTAATGAAACCAAAAGGGACTATAGAAAATGTTGAAGTAATAATAGAACATTGGGAGTATCTAGTATATTTCATGGTTTTATAGCCTAAAACAAAGAATTTAAGATATCCCATAATCCTAGGTAGACCATGGTTGGCTATTGTAGTAGCATTGATTGATTGTAGGTTAGGAGACATGACCATTTGTAATGGGATAAAGTATAAATGCATCACTTTGTATCCTCCTACAAAACCATCAATAAATTTCATACAACTTTGGGTGGATAAATTAGATAACACATTAAACAAAATTTCCTCATTATCTACAGACATTGCCAATCTGAAAGCTATGGACTCTGCCAGTGTGAAAGCTATGGACTCGGTCAGTCTGGAAACTATGGACTACCTTAGTTTAGGATTCTTGGGTCAAAAAAAATATTCTAAGGAATTCACTTCTACTTCTATTTTTTCTTCACCATATGATCATGGATTGATTTAGGAAAGTGTGTGGAAATTGGCAAAACAACAACAAACTCATTTCTTAAATGCATTCCATTGTTCTTTAGCAAGACTGATTCCTCCTAGAAAAGAGTTTGTTTATAATGTAACCATATTTCATAAGCTACTTCCTCATCTATGTCATCTAAACTCATTGATTAGTGAGTTTAAGAAAATATAATCTAACTACCCAGGTACAAAACCAATCATGGTATTAACCTAGAAAGATTTTGAACATCAATAGTTGGTTAACGAATGAAGAGGAAGATCAACTCTTTGAAGTATTGGAAAGACATACCAAGGATTTTGCTTGGGATGATACCAACATGATTAAAATTCACCCCAGCATATGCACTCATCACATTTACATAGAATCTGTCAAACCAGTTAGACAACCACAAAGAAGAACAAACCCAACATTAAAGGAAATAGTCAAAATAGAAATCCAAAAATTGTTAGAAGCTAGGTTTATTTACCTCATCTCTGATAGTCAGTGGATTTCACCTCTGGTAATTATGCCCAAAAAAATGGAAAATTAAGGGTATATGTAAATTATAGATAATTGAATAAAGCAACACTTAGAGATTACTTTCCTTTACCTTTCATTGATCAAGTTCTTGACAACTTGTCAAGGAAGAGATATTTTTCTTTCTTGGATGGGTTTAGTTGGTATAACTAGATAATGGTAGCAACTAAAGATCAAGATAAAACCACATTTACCTACCCTTAGGGAACTTTTTCTTATCAAGTACTTCCATTTGGACTCTATGATGCTCTAACAACCTTTCAAAGAGTAGTTCTGGAAATATTCGCTAACCTTACAAATACTTGTGTTGAAGTATATATGGATGATTTCACCATTTATGGTGAAACTTATGAAGAGGCTCTTATGAACATGGAAAGAGTATTGATCAGATGTGAGGAACATCAATTATCTTTGAGCCATGAGAAATGCTTATTGATGATGGATGAAGGAATAGTCTTGGGACACCATATTTATACAAAAGGCATTTAGGTAGATCCAAAGAAAGTCAAAATAATATCCAATTTACCCATTCCACAAACACAAACTAAAATTAAGAGTTTTTTGGGACATGTTGGTTATTACAGATGCTTCATAGATAAGTTTAGGCAAATAGATGCCCCTATATTTGCCTTGCTTATAAAAGATAGTACATTCGAATGGAGTGATAGTTACTAGAAGGCCTTTGAAATCATCAAATTTAAACTTGTTACTGCTCTAATATTGAGAGGACTAGATTGGAATAAGCCATTCCATATATACACATATGCTTCCAATACAACATTAGGAGCAGTCATTGTACAAAAGGATGAAGAGAGAAACATGTATGCTATATATTTTATTAGCAAAAATATGATACCTGTTGAAAGAAATTATACCACAACTGAGATGGAATTCCTAGCTGTAGTCTATGTAATTAACAAATTTAGACACTACATAATAGGCTATAAGGTATTTGTCTATAAAGACCATTCAGCTATTATATATCTTACCAATAAACCAATTGTGGGAGCTAGGATTATTAGATGGCTATTACTCTTACAAGAATTTGATGTTACTATTGTAGATAAACTAGGGAAGTCTAATGTGGTGGCTGATTTCTTGTCAAAAATGAATACTATAGGTGAAGAAGAACCAATGGAAGATGAATTTATAGATGAATAACTATATTTTGTTTCATCAAAATCTCTACGGTTTACTGATATAGCCAATTATCTCACCACAAGGAAGTTTCATCTACAATTTTCATAAAAAGAAAAGAAACATTTAATCAAAGAAAGTTCTTCTTTTAAATGAATTAATGAAATGTTATTTAACTTGGATCCAACCATATGTTTCATAGGTGCATGATATCATCAGAGCTTGTCATGATGAACTATGAGGAGGTCATTACTTAGCTCAAAGACCCATACATAAAATCCTGGGAGCAGGATACTATTGGCCTCACCTTCATCAGCAAGTAAAAAGATATGTCAGATACTGTGATGCTTGTTAGAGAATTGGATAGCCTACTCTTTCAACAAAAATGCCTCTGCATCCTCATCCTCAATTTTTTTTAGAACCATTTGAGAAATGGGGAATTGATTTTATAGGTCCTATAGATACTCCTTCTAGAGGAAGAGAATATCTCCTAGTATGTATAAACTATGTGACCAAGTGGGCATAAGTGGAAGCATTAACTCATGCAAGAGAAGAGATGGTAGATGATTTATTATATTTTAAAATCATGCAAATATTTGGTGCTCCAAGAGATATAGTCTCAGGTCAAAGATCGTAGTTCATGTCAAACATGATAAAGCACTTCATGCAAGTATATCAAACTCAGCACAGAAAAACATCTTCATACCATCTGTAGGCTAATGGGCAAGTTGAAGTCACCAATAGAGAACTAGAAACCATTTTAACTAAGGTTGTTAATTTTAGTAGAAAGGATTGGGTAGATAAGGTACCATAAGCTACTTGGGCATATAATACTACTTGGAAAATAACAACTAGATTTTCACCTTATGAATTGGTTTATGGTAAGAAACCTTTATTCTCTATTGAATTTTTATTACAAACTCTAAAAATAGTTGTAGAAGTAGGAATTGAATTAGAAGAAATACAAAAAGAAAGACTCCTATAGCTTAATCAACTTAATGAGATGAGGATGGAAGCACTACAAAGAACTAAATCGATATAACATCAAAGAAAATTTTGGCATGATTCACAAATCAGGCAATGAAAGTTTTAGAAAGGAGATTGGGCACTGTTATTTGACTCTAAATTTCAACAATTCAAAGGAAAACTAAAAACAAGGTGGTTGGGACCTTATCAGAATGAGGAGGTCTATAAAAATGATTATGTTAAGCTAATACCTATTGATGATAGCAGAAGATCTCTGTTAGTCAATGGACATAGATTAAAGCTTTATCAGAAACCTCTCAATAAAGAAAAATTTGTTCAAAAGGTAAAAGATCAAGTAGCTATTCTAGAGATTTTTGCTTCTTCTAGAGAATATTCTCCTTGATAATCTAGTAATTATATATATATATAGTGAAAATCCTTTCGGGGATGCTATTGACAATGCATGCCTAGAAAACTAGCTTGTTGGTTGGCTATGCATTGCAAAAAGGGCTTTGGCTAAAAAACCAGCAATGGTTGGCCAAACGGTAAAAAAAAAAATTTATAATAAAATATCATCATGTTACTACGATTGGTCATCTCCATGCAATAAAATAATCCATGCAAACTTATTTGTGTAGGACACATGGTGAGCAAAGGATACATCTAAGATCAAAGTAAGACACATAATTTATTTATCTATGATTAGTTAACTAATTATCTTCAATTTAATTAAGACTTATTCTATGGAGATGACCCAAATTTGAATCTTCTAAAATGGAATGACATGACACATGCCATAATGAAAAAGCATGCAATTGAGCCACCAAAGGTGTATGGATAAGTGTGCATCTTTGATATAATCAATAAAGTCATCAATTATGATAATGATGGTATGTCATAAAAAGGGGTTTTAAATGAAGTAATGAATCACTATCACCATCAAAGTGACATGTCATCATTTCACTTAACTTGTATTAATGAGACAAAATGGCTGGCACACTCCATAGAAACGTGTGGTGCCTAACTGTATCAAGTCATCATATCAAACTATGAACTCATTTAGCTGTAGCATTTTGTATGAACCATTTCATTTCTACAGACTTCAATAGAAGCTGGTCTACAGATCCTCCATGATTGTCGCCTACAAATCCTCAGTGACTGTTGCCTACCAATTTCAATAAAAGACTAGTCTACACCTTAATTAGAGTTAAAATAATAGAGTTGACTATAAATCTGTGAATAAATGGGATAGAAGATGAGATCAGATCTAAAGAATGCAACAAAGTTTCATAAAGACAAAGTTTCTATGGTAGTGTTTAGAGCTAATGGCTAGCTACCTTTCATTGAAAAGTTCTAGGGTTTTGACAAAATAATGGTAAGTGAATTCATCACTAATCTCACTCTTGAATTTCTAATTGTGAAAGGCATTGTTATTCCTATTATAACTCAAGTTATAAGCCAAATTATATAAGTTATAGAAGAGGGAATGAGAGCTATAGGAAAATTTTCATTTAGTGATTTAATTAGTTAGTTTAATGGTAATGAGTAGATTAGAACTTCATGTCTAGTAGATTCCAAGGGAAAATCAAAAGGAATTAGTAGAAATTCACTTCTTGAACCCTGGAAATCTCTAGTTAAGTGGGTACTCAAGTATATCATTTGTGAGGGGCAACATAGACTTTTAGGAGGAAATGCCATGAAAATGTTAATACACCTTAAGCATGGGAGACAAAACCCTCAATACAAAATTAACCTCCCATCCTTCTTATATGGTGCTCTACAAGTTCTGTCTACAACCCCCAATGTTGCTCTTAGGCATCATGACCTTATTCATCTCATCATCCAACATCACTTCCTTCAGTAAGGACAAAAGGTCTGGGAGGAGTTTCAAAATAGTATAGCACAACAAATTCCAAATTTTCCTACATAAGAAACCCCAAATTTACCACAGGAACACTCATCTCCACCTACTACATCAACCGAGAAGACAACACCAATGAAGAAATCACAGACTGTAGTCCCAACATAAATTCCTTCTTCTTCTTCTTCAAGAAGAATCACAAGGTCTCAAATCCTTAAAGTTTCAAGGTCTCCACAAGAACCTCATGAATCTATAGTACAACCAATTCCCTTGTTAAGAAGAAGAAAATTGAGATGAAAGGTTGCTATAGAACTTGAGAAGACTAAGGTATTGATAGTTGAGAAGGAAAACTAACCAAGTATAGCTCAAAGAGTGACCAAAAGAAGGAGAAGGCTCATTCTGACAGATGAAGATGAACAAGAAGTTGTAGACATTATAGAAAGCCTTAAAATGGTATCTCATTCCACCATACATCAAAATATCCCTGCACCTATAGATATTAAATAAAAACCTTTTGAAAGAAACTCTCCAATTATAATAGAGGAGCCAAATCTAGAGGAAGAGCCACACACAATAGAGGAATCAAGTATGGCAGAACAACCACTTGTTCTAATTGAAATTGCAATGGATAAAGGGAAAACTGTATGTAACAATGAGAAATGTGAATCATCCAATCTAAATGATTCTATTATGCTGTTAACTTTGTAGATTTCTCAAGATCAAGCCCTTGAACAAAAACAAATAGTTAACATTGCTGACTTGATCAATCAATTATAGAAAAAGGATCACCTTAGTTCATTGCTAGTGTAAAAATTAGATACATCATCTATTGATCATGTAGCAAAAGTTCACAGATTAGAGGAAATAATAAAGAAACATGAAAGTGAATAAATAGATCTTTGGATATATGTAGAAAATTTGAAGAAGTAAAATAGGAGATTACAGAGTTTGGTAAACTCTTCCAAAGTACCTGATATTGCACCTCCTCATCCTAAGGTATTTATTGATCGTGGTTGTCAAACAAGTGATCCAGATATTCCTCCCTTGCAAATACTACATCAAATTGAAGAAGAATATTCTGTACTTAAATAGAAAAACAAATATGCAACTTCTTCAAAAAACTCTTGGAAAATGAAAAGAAAGAATTAAAAGCTAAACTCTAAGATTTAGAAGAAAATTTGCAGGATACATGCAAATTAGGGGAAACTCTTTTGGCATGTAGGAATCCTTCTCCTACATAAAATTTGTTTTTATTTGAACAATTTTACAGATGGTAGATTCTATGGATCTCTTGTCATCTTCCTTACAAAATTTTATAGCCAACAACATTTTTGAAAATTTTCTATAGTGCTGAACTTGATCAGCAGGATTTGCTTTCTGAATTTTATTTGCATGATTTGATTCTAGGAGACCATGAGCACAATAATTTTTTTATAAACCTTCATGTGGGAGAAGTTCAACTGAGGGCATTACAATCTACATTCAAAAATCAAATAGCATGGAAAAGTATATTTGAGGACTATACAAATCATGTTAAGACTATAGGATTGTGTGTCAGACTAGCATTTCTTATTCCTAGATTGATCAAACAAAATTTTAACTATGCTTTGTTAGATTATAAAGTTAAAACACATTATTTATAGGATTTATATGATTATGATGTTTCTTTTAATTTTTTTTCAAGACAAAGTTTTGATTCAGTGGTGGCTACAATTGTAAACAAGATGGGACCAACTTTCAATACCTCTTAAAAGATGAGAGTTCATGTCCCAAAATAACTTAAGATAGAGTATGAGGAGAGCATCCTCAATTTTGGAAATCTTAATAGAGGTAATAAACTCTAGGGGCAAGTAGAAATGGATTGGCATGAGATATAGACCCCCTTTATTGATCATACCTATTCTAGGATGACAGATTTGGGCTCCACAAGCAGAGGAGCAATTCAACATATGGAAACAAATGATTCAAGCACATTAAGTATTTACAAGCAATTTAGACAAGCATATAATAGATGAATTTGATGAATATGATTTGAGTCAGAGTGTGGAAAGCAAAATCTAGAGCTATGAATGCTAATAAATGTTTGCAATGGGACTTATAAAAGGTAAAGCTTGGGGGAGATGATGAGCTCATAATATGGCTCATTATTGACATGTTATTTCACTCAATTCATCTCTTGAAGGATATTATCTTATGCAAATCTTAGATTGCTAGATAGCTATTACATGGAAAATAGATATTTTTCTTGTTTATATTGAACCAAAGACTAAACCTTTACTTTGTCATTAATGTCTAATACATAGCATGTTTTAGTGATTTTTTTGTGAAGAATGCTCAAGAAAAGACACAATCTATGTATAATGAATGTGCAATTTTGATCTTTATTCAACAAAACTACAGACTCTATAGGCTTACTTCTATAGACTCTGCAAGCTTGTTTCTATGGACTCTATAGGGTTGTTTCTATAGAATCCATAGTGTTGCTTCTACAAACTCTAAAGGCTTGTTTATATAGACTCCATAGGCTTGTTTCTATGGACTCTATAGGATCATTTATACAGAATCCATATGATTTTTTCTATAGACTCTGCAGGGTCAATTCCAAGAATTTTGTAAGGATGAAGCTAAAAATGGGGAAGATGGTGTCTAGATAGGATAAGAGAGAATCATTATAGCTAGAATCAAATAAGGAAAATAACTACCTACTATTTTTTAGGATTTTCTTTTGATAAAGGTATATATATTTGGATCTTAGAATTATTATAGGATAGAATATCTATTTTATCAGAATAATTGGATCTCTTGGAAATCCAATCTCCTATCTATGGATTAGTGGATAGAATAAGGAATCCTATTCCTTTGCATCCTATTTTTATTTGATTATAGTAGTATAAAATGTAATATTTTTATATATTATAAATGTTAGATATCAGATGATAGAGAGTAGATAATAGAGGAAAATTTGTACAAGCATATTACAAGTTTTAGCTAGATTGTAATCATTTCAATTTTATGAATTAATAATTTAGTTTATAGCATTGATTAATCTTTGTTCTTGAGTCTAAGAGGAGAAAGGGCCCACTCTCCTTGGAACCAAGAACTGTGTATGGTATTTATGTTATGTTTTACCAATTCATTTTTATAATTAATTAGAATCTTGTTAATATTTACATTTATTCATAAAAACATCAAAATAAATTCATAGTATAAAAATTATTTTCTTATTTCAAAGTTATTTAATTATAATTAATTTGTGCTTTCCTTTGTAGCAAACATGTGAAACAAATTTCCTTTTGTTAGTGAGGAGTGTGTTTTTTACTTTTAGCAAAAGAGTGGATTGATTTGATTTCTTCCTTTTTAGCAAAAGTGTGAATCAAGTAGTTTAGGACACATTTATTTCTTTAGTCAAAGTTTGAATAGGACAATCAAATACCCCCATAAGCAGCTTTCTAGATCTACCATGCCATACCTTACTGCAGACAACTTTGGACACTAGTCGTGGTTGATAAGACATCAATTGAATATTGATTAAATGAGGAGTTAAACAACACTCGTTAAGTCTCACCTATCAACCATTAACTTGTATGGGTAGGTCAATAGGAGTTAGGTGATACAATATTTTCTCTTAGAATCAGGGGAATGATGTTCAGTATCTATGGTTAGCTCGTATGGGTGGGCCTTCCTTAGATACTTGGAACATTATGACCAAAGAAAGATTGAGGGTTCAACTTAAACTTGGAGGGCATAATAACGTGAAAAAGGAATAAATTATTGAGTAATTTATCAAAGTTTGAGCTCTCCACGCATGAAAATGATAACCTTGAGTTGTTGAGAACTTATGAACTTGCATGGGTGTGACAACCAGTGATCATACTTGGATATTTTTAGTGGAGTGGAAACATCTCCATAGGGTGAGTTTCTTGTGGATAATAAGGTTGACCTACCTCTTTTTTAGTTTATAACAAATTCATTATGCAAAAGCTTCTCACAGTGTCATTGTGGAGATAACTGTGGTAAATAACCATAAGTTATGTCTTAGCCTAGGTGTCATTATACATGACTGGGGGAAATAATACAATATTTTTTATTACAATAATAATGCATGGGAGGCATTGGTTCATCCAATGTATTGGAATTTTAGGCAAATTGAGGAGGTTTTGTTGTCTAATGCGTTACCTAGTTGGTGGATTGAAATTTTTGTACATCCTATAAATAGAAAAACTTGTATGGTGTTAAAAATGTATGCTTTTAACTATGTTATGATTGATCTTGTTGGCCTCTTTTGAGTTAAAATTTGGTGAAGCAAGTGGATTCATAACCCCCAAAAGGGTTGAATATAACTATTTTTGGCATGTTTATTGCTATCATTGATTGGGTTTTCATCTATAATGTATGCTTTATTCATGGATATGCCTGATTACATATGTATATTGATTGATCCTAGATGGGTTATATACCCATGGGAATGTATTTACAAACTTGAATTTGTCTTGAAACCTATGTGGATGCCTATTGAGACATTGGATATGCCCTACATCTATGAGGATTTTATTACAAGTTTTGATTAAACTTGTCGACTGTGAGGAATTATGATTCCCATAGTAGTGATATTTTACTCTCCTTGAGCCTTGGCTAAGCTTCCCCTTTCTTAAATTTGATGTTATGATAATAAAAGTCTCACAATTTGATTTTCGACATGTTGGATTTAGTCAATTAATTGAATTTTGATATAATCTTATTATTATAATTATAATAAAATGCGTGCATGTCTATTGATTGATTGCATGAGCAAGCCATTCAAAGAGGCTGAGATATGTTATCTTGGGAGTAACAAGGGTGTGGCTCAAGCCTAGAAGTCCTAGTGGGTGAGTGTGATTGAATTGCATGAGCAAGTAAAGAATTTTAGTGATTTATTATGTGATACCATTGATGGGTATCTGATGTATTTTTCATGACATATACACATCGTGTGGACCTATGCAAATTCATAGACTCTTGTGCCTCAAAAATCTATGTGTTTGACTATTATGATGTGGAATTTATCTTGGTATAGTTACCTATACCTAAATGTGTATTTATCTTATGCTACTCATTCATTTATGTGCATTGTTCTATGTTATTGTATAATCTTGTAAGATGTGAAAGTGCTTAACCATGTGAAATGTGTGAACTTTTGCACTATCTAGTTGGATGTCCTAGTATTCAAGTTATGTTATATGTGTGACCTTATATTGTAAAAATATAATTGTGAATCCAATAACTTGTGTTTTGTAACTCCCTTTGTGGAATCCAAACCTATTATTTAGGTTGTTGAGGTATAATATCATATTATATTTTGTAACCTTGAATCATTGTTCTAACTATGAACATCGATGTAAGTATGAGGTTCAAGGTAAAGAAACACTATTTCCATAATGATTAGATCAGTTATGGGCTAGGGAATGGAGTTTCTTGTAGGCTAAAAATCAACTCCACCCCTTTTCATGAGGTAATCACCTAATTAATTCAGAGTGTGCATCATGAGATTCACATATTGGCCATGGGACCCTCCTACATAATTATTGCCTTATGGTTTAGTGTTCCTTTAGCCACCTCTTAGAGGTTGTTGCTAAATAACCTATGTAAAATTTCATTATGTAAGCTATGCAAAGCACCATATGGTCCTACATTGTGGGCATGTATGCAAAATATCAAAGAGGTACTTACTAAAATGCATGCATACATTGACATGTGCATGTAAACATGTTTTGATTGAGGTATTGCCTTGCTATACCTATTATACATATAATCTGGTATGAATATATTTCTATATTTTTTAATGCATGACTGGATAGTGTGTTGTTTTATGTTCAATATGAATATATATATAAGTCTTGATCAAGTAGATTATGTATTTTTGGGTACCCATCTTTCTTTTTCTTTTTTTTTATTGCCATGGGGTAAGTGTAGTATGATGGTGGAACTATGATTTCTCTAAACATCATATGATCTCACAAAATTGTTAGAGAGCATTTGGTAAACCTCTGGGTAGTATGTAAGGCTTGGGTTGGTTTTTCATGTTGTTTAGTGTGGATAGTGTGGGATGTTGCACTATCTCTTAAATGGTATTTGTTGGTTTAGAAGCAACCGTTCAAAATGGGTTACTATCCTATGGTAGCATTATATGATGAATGTTGATTAAATTATGCATAAGGAATAATGTGTGTTGGTAAAGACACTATTTTAGGTTTGGTTAAACATTTAAAATCTCAATAGGATTGTACAATTTGTGATTAAGGTCATAAACGTTACAGTTTCTATAGTATGTTCTCCTCTTGATAAGAAGGATGTTTAGCTAGTGTTTGGTTCTCTAGAAAATTTTCAATCTATATATTCAAAATATTGTTAAATTTGTTGTAGACACTAGAAATATACACATGATGGTTCTAGATGTCATGTTGACCCTTGGATAACCCCTAGACCCCCTTTGGACCATTTCACAACTTTTCAATTAGCAAACCTAAGTCAAAATGACTAAACATAAGAATTTTACCTTTGTCCTCTTTAATGTCGATGGTCTACCCCTAACCACTAATGGTTAGCCTTGAATACCAATGGTTAACCTTTAACCACCTCAAGGGTTAACTTCCACTTAATTATAACTTGTGTTTTATTTTTATCAATTTGATTCGTGTGCATGATCAATGCATACTAAAACTAAAATTAGATATCTTGTTGAACCTCTTATTTCAACACTCCCTTCTTCCTATATAAATAGGTGAGAGGAGGAGAGACGGGGTAGTCATTAGATTCTTGGGCATCAGATCTTCATTTCCAAGTATTATTCTAACTTTTGGTGACCAAAACAGAGATCAAAAGTGTTATTGCTCATCAATCAACAACCAAGTTATCGACACTCTGTCAGAATCACTTCAAAATCTATAACAAGTGTTCAACCACTCACCTCAACATTATTCAGACCAATAGAAAAGCTAAGTATCTATTTTTAGTAATCATTTTCTTCGTTTCTCTCTAGAACTTCTCTCTAATCTTCCCAAGACAAGCTTATTTTATCCAAGTCAAATATGACAATAAGCATCAATGGTCACCTAACTACCAATGATTTTCCCCTAACTACCAATAGTCACCTAACCATTGATGGTTTACTCTTAACCACTGATGGTCACTATGTATCAATTCTAATAGAAAGTTTATTTCACTTATCAGACCCTAACCAAATCCCACTTTCTAACTTTTTGCTTGATCATAAAACATCACCCTATTTTTTGAACCATGCTTTATTTATTTAACATTAATATCTAATTATTTATTGATATAATTATTCAATTACATCTCTTTTCAATAAGTTTTTGTATTTGAATCCAGTAGCTTATGTTATTTATGTAAGCAATTTATCTTTTATTTCTAGAGCATAATTATTTAAAAGTGTGGATTAACAACCTCTAAGGAAGCTTGTGCTTCTTAGATCTAGCTTGCTAGGAAATCCACCCTACTACCTAATTAATCAACCATTTCCTTAGTGATTTCTTATTTATAGGTCATCCTCCTAAGATAAAGAGGAGTATCTACAACCATCTAGATCACAAAGTGCAAACCAAATCTAATTTCTAATAATTTCACCCTTATTTTAAGTTTTATAATTTTCTTCTTAGAAAATAAATCAAAATTTACATGAAACATTTTGGCACACTTGGTGGGACCCTTGAATCTTTTATTGGGTTCAAAGTTGCATCTAGGTGCTTCTTCTTGTCTTAAGCTCATACAATGAAATCAAAATTTCATTTTGGGCTTAAAATCAACTACATACATTATTTTATTACTTATTATAACTCACATATCTTAATTAATCAAGTGAATTAATTATAGCTTCAACCTTATCTCACACACAAGATCAAACCACTTACACCTAATCAAACATAAAAACATTGACATAAGGCTAGACTAGGATTTCATCACCTAATGATCACCTTTCTTAGCTATCCTACTTATATTTCACCACTAAGGGGAGAACCAACTTAGTACATTAGTTGAGTATAATCTCTAGCAACTTGGTATATCTTGGCTAAGCACCCAACACTCTTATCATTGTGGTGTGTGAAGTGAGGGGGTGGGCTCCAATATCAATCCACATATCAAGTTATAATATATATCTTAAGATCCTCTAACTACCTAAAACCATCCTTAGATATCTTCTTCTAATACCCACTCCATAAGCCCAAGTTGGCCTTCATAAGTTCTTAAAATTTAAGGCATAAGCCACAAGAGAGACTAAAAGGAACCTTAAGATTTAACATGTTTTAGTGTGTGTTTCATTTCCTTGAATTTTTATTGTCTTCTATTTGTTTGAGTTGTGAGTTTATTTATATCTTCCTTTTTACCTTATTTTCATAGTTTTAACTAGGCAACAACTAAGAAACCAAGTAAATCAAGATCCACCTCCTAATTGTCCATCTTCATCTTTTCCCTCATATATGGAGTACATCTTAGATGTAGAGAGTTATCCTCATCCTTTCAAAAGTCCTAATATCTCTCAGAAAGTCACCTAAGGTGATATGGATTTTTACATCTTTCTAGATAACAACTCCATAGCCCTCCAATGTTACCTTAACACCATATCCCACCATACCCCTAATTTGATCTTGCCTATTGACCCACCCTATGACATGCCATTCCACCTTATGGGAAACACTTCTATTCCCATCATTTCCATCCAACCCTTGATCACCTAAAAATCCTCTTCTATTAATAATCCCACCAATCCCACCATCTAAAACCAACCCATCCAAACAACCAACACCCAAACACCTTCTACCCTAACTAACAACCCTTATAGTATAAGAGAAACCCAACCTTTGGGCACTAGTACTCCACTTACCATGGGAGTACTCTCTACTCCTCTTATTTCCAACCCACCTACCTCCACTCCATTCTAGAGCTTGGTGGTCCCCATACCTTCTACACCTCCACCCATTAGTATCAAAGTTACCACTTATCCTTTACATACCAACCCAACCATACCTCCTACCCAACCTATGTTAATCCTTCAACAGGTGCCCAGTACACCAAACCCAAGCTACATCCCTAACCAATAAGGGTATGTACCTCTACCTTCCACCCAACCACCTATCACCATGTATTCATATGTGGCATCATCCCAACCACCCATGTCCATATACCAATATGTGATGACCTCCTAACCTTCCACTAGCTATCCATATGTTGCACCTACCTAAATCCAACATAATCTACCTTACAACTATAGGGGTTCACAACCACAAATGGATCTTGTCAAAATGTTAATAGACAAAATGACTACTTTAGAGTCATTTATTTTTGGTACCCATAATCTCTTATCTTATGACCAAATATGCAATGAACCAATTCATCCATCCATCCCCATTCGACCTTATCCTCCTCAATGGGAAATTTTGAAATTTTCAAAATTTTAGATAAAGGAAGACCCTCAAAAAATTTGAGAGCATTTAGGAATTATTGATATTTAATTACCTACGATGATGCTCTCGTTCTTAATAACTTTCCCATGTCTCTATAAGTTTGGCACTAGATTGGTATAATGCTATTACAAAGCACTCCCTATTTTCTTTCACCTAGCTAGCTCAAAATTTCTTAGACCACTTTTCCATAAACATCTCTAAGAAGGTTTCCATCACCGATATTTAATCCATTTGTAAATTTGATGATGAGTCCATATCTGACTTTGTAGCCCATTATAGAAGACTAATAAATCAACTTTCTTTCTCTTTTCCCCAACCCAAGATAATTGAGCTCTTTACTCAGGCTTGTGCCAAACACATTTCCTCCAATTTGTGGGTTCATAATTTCAAGACCTTTTATGAGGTTTTCACCATGGCATGTAAGTTAGAGAATAGAGCCATTGATGAGGGCAAGTAAAAATTGAGAAACAAGAATTCCACCTTTAAATAAAGTGAGACTCCCTCCTCCAAACCTAAAAAGCAAACCAACATTAAAAATAAGGGAACCATGCATGAAATTATTCTTAAAACCACCCTTCCATTGGTTATTAACCAACCCAACTCTTCCATTTCTTCCAATCAAAACACTAGAAACCCAAATTTCAATAACCAAAAACAATTTACTCCACTAGGGGAGTCATATGCTTCGGTCCTCAAAATGTTATTGAAAGAGAATATCATACAAATCCTACCAATAAAACTTCCACAATAATTAGATTCCTTTTATCATGTACATGATTCGTATAGGGAAAATGAGTTGTGTGTCTTCCACTATGTCATTGGACATGATGTTAGTAGGTGCAATACCATCAAGAATGTCATCAAAAATCTCAATTGATAAGGGGAAACTTGTGCTGGATAACCCTAATACAGCCCCAAATCAATCACTTGACATCTTTAGATAGCCATTCCCCAATCATGCCCCTTTTATAAATAATGAAAACAATAGAGTGAAATCCTATCACAACCATGAGGTCTATACCATTAATTCAGTTTTTAATGAAATCATTGTTGAGGAAACCATTACCCAAACCACCTTTCCTTCCCCTCTACTTATTGAGGTAGTGCAGTCACCTTCCATTTCTTTAGAAATTAAGACAAAGGAAATAACTATCCCCTTTTACCCACTTATCAAGGTAGTGGAGCTACCCACCTCTCTTTTGGAGGACATACCAAAATAAACAACCATTACCATTGTATCATTTTATTCTATCATACAACAATCCACTCTTCTTTTGGAAATCATTCCTAAAGAAGAGATCACTCTACCTACCCCTCCTATAGGAGACTCATCTTCTCAAATCTTGGACCCTTTGATTAAGGACAAGGATGAGGTAACCACTCTTCTCTCTCCACCCATGAGTTTGTCCTTTGAGATTAATATCAAATGGATCAAATCCATATATAAGCCATTCTCTAGACTAGTTCAAAACTTGGAGTACTTATCCCAACCTAACATATATCATGCCACATTTTGGCACCATCTCAAGATTCCTTGCCCAACCAAAAAAGAGCCTCCAACCATACCACTATCATCCCAACCTTTCATTTCTACTATTGAACCCACCATCACCTTGACCAAACCTTTAAAAACCTCTACCCCTCAAGCTATAGTTGAACTAGCCAGACAAACTCCACCCACAATAGCCCAAGTGGCTTCCCATATCACAACCAAAACCATCAAAAACCTTGGCATGATCCCTACTCAGAACCTTACTCACCCTCCACTAAAGGTGGATTTATCACCACCTCACCTACTAAAAGTTAGGATAACCAAGAAGGAAGAGCCACCTAAGATCTCAAAACCCAGAGTCTTGCCACCTATTCCTACCTTACCTTCCATTTTGGGACCACATTCATCTTCCATACTAAGACCTCATCCTTTAGTTAATAAAATATGTCTCCCAAATATAACCCAAACCCAACCTCCTCTTTTAGTTACACCCCTACCTATCCTCTTCATGACCTCAACCTCCAAATCCTCCAATACCAAGCATCCCACTTCTAAAACCTCTATTTTTATATCACCCACTACCAATCCTACTACTTCTAAAAATTTGGCCTGCAAACCATCAACCAAAAAGAATACTCCACCTCCCAAGACTCTTGCTTCTAAGCCTACTCCTAAGAAATCTTCCATCCAAACAATCAAAACCTTAACTCCAACATCCTTTCCACCTTTACTCAAGTCTTACTCAACCATCCAACAAAGGTTACTGCAAACATCTTGCTTAACCTTTCCACCTATCGAACCATTTGACCCACATAGTCCTAAACCATCTTGGTATAATGACAAATTAGTATGATCATACCATAAAACACATGGGCATGATACATAGACCTATAAATCTCTCCAAGTATTAATCCATTGACTATATCATGAGGATGATTTATTAATAAATGAGCCTCATATTAACCCACCATTGATCTAATAAATAAGATCCATCAACCAACACTTACCTACTCCGCCACTCTCCCCTTAAAGTGAAGAGGAACTTAAGTAATCCTCTAGCTTGACTCTTTCCCAAATCCATACCATCCATGTGGTCACATGATCACAATCTCAACAAAAAGATAAGGTAAAGGAAAAGGTGTCCATTCTATGGATATATCCCTTTTCCACCACCCACTCACCCAACCAACACTAAGCACCATTACCTTCTCCTAAACCTAATATATCCATCTTGGGTCCCTCTCAATCCAACCCCTTTTGAGTTAATCTAATGAGTAGTTCTATAATAGCTTCACCAAACACCAGTGAATATGAGTTTCTTTGAATTGATCAATAACTCTCCCCATCATCACCAAGATATGATAGAGGTGTTTCAATCCATAGAGGCTCAATCATAAGACCCACAACCTCTAGCATCCTTTATCGTATCTCTTCAAATTTTAAACCTTATTACCTTCAAGGATTCAGACATACCCTCCATCCATCTAGATGATCCAGATCTTCCCCTCTTCATTACTACATACATCAACCAAAACCATGTAAAGATGGTTATGATTGATGGGGGAGATAACATCAAAATTATCTCCTCTCATGCATATGACAAACTCAAATTACTAAAGAAAATTATGTCAAAAACCTTAGTGGTGCTCTGATCATTCAATGACACCATGACCAAAACTTTAGGAACTATTGTCCTTCACATTCATCTAGGACCCTACACACTTTATGAGCCCTTCTATATAGTAGAAGGTGAATTCTATTATAACATTTTGTTTGGATGCCCTTGGATTCATTCCATAGGTTGTATGCCATCCACCCTACACTGATGCATCAAATTTGAACATGAAGGTTAAGTTTTTTCCATACAAGTTGACCCAAGTCCTTTTACATCATGAAACATGATATACCAACATAATGATGTTCTCATTTCTCAATCCAACAAGCCTTCATCAACAAAAAATGAAGCCCCATCTCCTTTTACTAATGAAGCATCTACTAGTTCATCCATCCCTTCCACCCAAATCCCCATAACTAACCCTTTGGAATCAACCTTTCAATGTATTTTATTGGGGGAGTATCATCTTTTGACACTAAATGCTTTTCTTACTCCTTAAGATTATGGGAATCTTGAAAACAACCTGAATATGACCCTGATATTGGATCCATTATTTATTTTAGGACCTCAACTTGTCAAACCAACTTCATCTATGGGGAACTTGATAAACCCCTTGACACTTTAGCCACCTCTTTTTCAACTTGACCATTCACCTCTAGTTTCTCCTATCTAGATAAATTAGAGTTTTCCAAGACATATCTTTATGGGTCTATTTGGAAGGGATTTGGTCTAGGTTGATATGAACACATGCTGCATGAGTTGCTTCCAATCAAGACCCAAAAACCTCATGAAAATCATGGCCTCAGTTTCATGTTACCTAAAAATCAAACCAACCCACCTCCCATTACTGTCATTGATGAGGAAATCCCATTTTCATCATCTACTTCACCATTGACAACTAAAGATTCTAACATCATCCCCCCTAACCTTTTTTTTCATCAACATGATCATGATTAGACCCCTAACTTATCAAAATGATGGGATGACCATAACCATTCCTCTAACTCATCCTGAGATGGTAGGAGATGACTCTTCTACCATTAATACCATTCAGCTTCAAGATGATGATTCCATTATTGCCTATCTAGGTGTAAAAGATTCTTCTATCCATAAATATCTTCCTCTTGAAACTTTGACAATGTTGAATAAATCCACCATGGATATCAACTTGGGTACTTTGGACAACCCATGCATTGTCAAAATCAACCAATCGCTAAATTCTAAGGAGCTTGGGACTTCCCCTCCTTATGAGACTGAAACATAGCATTTGTTTGGTTTTAAAATGACATGCCAAGAATTTATCCCTCCATCTCTACCCATAATATAGTCACCAATCATGATGCCAAGATAGTTAGGAAAATACTTTTATGAATGTACCATCATATAGCCCTTCTCATCAAAGAAGAGCTTTAACATCTTCTTTTCATCAATTTCATTCAACCTATAGATTATCCCCAATGGGTCTTGAATGTCATCCCTATCACCAAACCCACAGGGGAAATTTTTATTTGTGTAAACTTTCATGACCTTAACCTTGTTTTCCCAAAGGATACTTTCTATTGCCAAGCATTGACCAACTTGTTGATCTTACAGCCGACCATGAGATGTTATCTCTTATGGATGGGTTGTTGGGTTATAATCATATCTTAATTACCCCTAAATATCAACACAAAACCTACTTTATCACCCATATGGAAATTTTTTATATATGGTCATGAATTTTGGTCTGAAGAACATTGGTGTAACCTACTAGCATGCTATGACCTACATCTTCCATGACTTTATTCACAAAATCATAGAAGACTATGTTGATGACATTCTTGGGAAATCCAAATCTACTAGCATGTTATGACCTACATCTTCCATGAACTTATTCATAAAATCATATAAGACTATGTTGATGACCTTATTGGGAGATCCAAATGTTTTAAAGATCTTTTGGCCATTATTAATATTATCTTTGAATTAATCATCCATTACCATGTCTTCCTTAACCCCAAAAAGTGTATTTTTGGGGTCTTGTCAGGAAAACTCCTTAGATTTATCATCTTCCTTGAAGGAATTGAAATTAACCCTATTAAAATAAAAGTAATCCTTGACATGCCTCCTCCCACCCACCTCAAGTAACTCCAAATCTTATATGGGAAGCTCCAATTCATTCATCACTTTATCTCTAAGCTCTCAGATTAATGCCAACCTTTCCACCACCTTCTAAAGAAGGATGTGTCTTTTAAGTGGAATAAAGACTATCAAAATGCCTTTGATTCAATTAAAGAGTAACTTTTATCTCTACCCATCCTCATTCCTCCCAAATAATATCAAATTTTTACCTTTATATTTCCACCATTAACCATTTATTAGGGGTAATGTTGTCTCATCGAGATGAGTAGCATAAAGAGAAGGTTATCTACTACATTAGATGTATGATTGTAGAGTATGAGACTCAATATACTTATACCAAGAAACTTTGCCTCACCTTGGTCTTTTTGGCCACAAAACTTCACCATTACCTCCTCAACTATAATACCTTTGTCATTACCAACACTGACTCTCTTAAGTATATGCACTCCAAGTTATACCAAAATCATCATATGGATAAGTGGCTCATGATTTTAAATTAGTTTGACCTTGAGTTACTCTAATATGAGTCAATTAAAGGGAAATTCATTTCCAACCAATTAGATAAATCACCATTAGTAGAAAACTGACCTCCTCCTCTCAAGTTTCCAGATGAGTCCATCATGACCCTCTCTCAAATAGACTTCACCTATCAAGTGACCATGTTCTTTGATGGATCAAAGTATCAACATGGTGGGGGAACTAACATCATCCTTATCCCCCTTCATGGTGAACCTCTTCCTTTTTCCTTCAATCTATATTTTAAATGTACCAAATATAGCTGAGTATGGATCCCTAGTGATAGGTCTCCAAATTGTATTAGCCTTGGGAGTCAAAATGATTAGCATTTTTGGTGATTATCAACTTGTGGTCAATCAAATCAATGACTCTTACCAATGCAATAATGATGTTTTACAATAGTATAAATAACTGGATGGTGTACTCTTAGAATGATTTAAACACTACTATATCTAAACCACTATGTGATCTATGAATAAGTTTGTCGATACAATAGCTTCTCTCGCTTCCCAGTTCCCATCTATACCCTCTGAATATAAGATATATATCATTATCAATCAACTTACCGATCTTTCTTATATCAAATTAGACTATCCTACCATCTTCAATGTGGAGGAGACCCAACCTAACCTTTGGTATTAGCAGACCTTTGACTATCTCAACTTTTCCATCATCCCTTCTAACCTTTCTAGGAATACTTGAAGAAAATTTATTTAGATCACCTCACACTATACCATAATGGGGGGAATTCTTTATAAAAATAACTTTTATGGTCTCCTCTTCCATTTCCTACACATTCATAAAGCCTCTCATGTTATCAAAGAAAGGTATGATGGGATTTATGAAGGACACTTTAGTGGTCTAGCCATCACTAAACATATTCTTTGCATTGGATATTACTGGCCCACCTTAAACCAAGATTTTTGTGATTACACTAATAAGTGTGTTAAATGTCAATAACATGCCAAATTACATCACACATCTAGCCATAGTCTCCAAGTATCCAAGGATATCTAGCCCTTATCACAATGGGGTCTAGATCTTATTGATAAAATTAACCCCCATTATTCATAGTGACATCATTTTATCATCACTAAAACAAAATATTTCACCAAATGGGTAGAGTTTATTCTTCTTATCTCAATCAAAGATGAAAAGATTGTCAATTTTATCAACCATCACATTATCTGTTGTTTTGGTGTTTCACATAAAATTATCACCAACAATGGTAAATATTTTAAGAAACAATAAGTCTAAGGTCTTTATGATGCATTCAGTATCAAGTTAAGTTTCTCATCACCTTATCATCCATAATTAAATAGATAGGTCGAATCTTATAACAAAAATATTAACAACATGCTAACTAAAATGGTTAATGCATCTGGTTAAGATTGGCATTTACACATCCCATTTGCCTTATGGACATATCGTACTAGCATTTGAAACCCTACAAGTGCTACCCATTTCTCTCTTGTGTTTGGATTAGAGGTTGTCTTATATCTTGAATTCCAAATTACATCTCTTTGCATATCCCTACAAGATCTCATTTTTTAGGTTGATTATCATCAAGAATGTTTAGCCTAACTTGAGCCACTTGATGAACTTTATTTATTCACGCTTACCCATCTTCATGTCTATAAAGATAAAATCAAGTGCACTTATAATAAGAACCTCAAAGTGCAATAATTCAACATCAAAGATCTCATCTTAAAGGAAAATCAACATGTAACCAATATGGAGAAAAGCAATCAGGGTACGTTTGCTTTCAATTAGCTTGGAACTTATTTAATAACACACAAGTATGGATCAAGATCTTATTTATTATCATCCCCTGAAGGATAACTAGAAACTAATCCCCTCAATGCTTCACATCTACGTCATTTATTTTGTTAAATAGGATCGAACTCACATTTTGTCTAGCTTAAGCTTGTCCCTTATTTTCACTCACATGCATCCCCTCATTTTATGGACAACTGATTAAAGTTGAATCATGTGATTATCTATTATAGCCTTTTCCTAATCTTGAACATGGGTACCATGGTTATACCCATGGCATGGTTCTCATGTTACTTTACATCCCTTTATTGGATGGATTCTCAGGGTCATTGTCATTTAAACCTCCTTTTACCCATCATAAACCCTCTTGTGCTCTATTTTTTCATTCTAAAAGGTGAACCTTTCAAGACTATATAAGCATATCCATGTCAATATCAAAAATAAAATCAATCAAAAAATCACAACACAAGCATAAAATCATAAAACTCATATGGGTCATTCTAAGCATTTACAGATTGCTCTCTTGAAGGACAATTCAAAACCAATCAAAATTTCTCAAATTAAGGTATACTTCTTCCTTGAAGGATAGATATTAAAAAAACCTCAAACAAATCTCACAAAGTTATACCACTCCCTTGAAGGATGGATGAGTCAAGCATTTATCAAAGCATAGCAATTCATGGGAAGGTCCTCACATTGATCATCATCCTAATCAAGAGACCCATTATAAAAATTAGAAAAAAGTGAAAATAATTTTGGAATACACAATTAGATTTCATAGGTATACTTCTCACATCGATCAATCTACACCTTATATGACATAGACTTGTTTATATTGGCTCTTTGGTAACCTGTAGAGGAGGCATGCTAGTCTCACAAAAAGTTTCCATCATCATCCACCTCTTCTTTATACCCTCTATAAGCAAGGGATTTTTTAGCTTACTTGACACTGGGTGGTCAAGAAACTTTTTAACCAACTCATGAATGCTAATTTGAAACATTCGAAGGGCTTATGTTCATAAGTCGATCTACCTTAAGTTTGTATTGGTCCTTGCCAATGAAGAATAATCATGTCTTCTTATTCTCTCATACCTACTTGTTGATACATTCATTAAGACATTTATCTTTTGATTGTCTTATCTTTTATCATATTTAGTTTCATTATCCAATTTACTCTTTGTGATTTAAGATTACTTCACCTTCATCTAAACAAATGCAATATATTAAAAACATTTAATTACAAATGTGTTTTATTTAGTGATTGCCTTCTTACCTTATTTGTTTAAGTGTTTTTAATCATAAGAATACTTTAATGAATTAACAATATCATATATCACACATCATCTAGTGATTAATCACATCATATCTACCATAATTTAAATGAATGAGTCATTCACATATGCTATCAACCACATGTCTAATATAAATAAGGAAGCATAGAATCATTAATTCAAATCATGAACATAATCATAGCAATATCATAAAAACATAACCATAACTACAACATGAACATAGTCATCCATAACCATGACAATAATCAAAAACATCATATCCATGTCCAATAAAACATAACATGCTAATCATTATCACATAAATAATGCCAATCAAATATCAACATTGTCATGATCATACATCATAAACATAGTTACAAACAAACCATAACCATATCAACATCATCATCATATCATAAACAACATCCATCCATATAAAATATCATCATGAGCATAAATTAAATAGCCACATCATCACATTCTTAGTTAGGTGAGTACACATAAACCATAAAAATTATAGCCATAATAACATCACATCATCACATAAACAACATCACAACCATAAACCATGATCACACACACACACACACACACACATATATATATATATATATATATATATATATATATATATATATATATATATATATATATATATATATATATATATATATATGAGCTCATAATCAAAATAATGATCATATATATAATAATTTACATGTCTCTCAATGGATATATATATATATATATATAAAATTACATCATCTTGCAAGCTAGTATCAAAATCATATAATACACCAAATACAAGGTCTCATGAGAGTATAAGACCCTAGATCACCACTACCTCTTAGCACCTAACCACCTCCTAAGCCTATCTGTCCACCTACAAATATGCCTCACTGACCTAGTGTTGCAATATTGGTTCTTCAAGTGGTCCCTGCTCTATACTCTCCCCATCTAGGCTCATCTAAAAGATGTGTGAATACCAAGGCCTCATAATAGTGGAGCTCCACACTATCACTACATATCTCACCATGGAGATAGTCCCTAGTGGCCTTGTAGGTGTTAGTACTCACCCTCCTACCTACCTAAGAGAATCCCTCTCCTATATAAAATGGCTAGTTAGGCTCTATCCTGAGCCCTCTCTCTAGTAAGAGTGGTCACCTAGCCCTATGCTACATCCCTCTCCTAGGTCACTAATGTCAAGGATGCTTGTGCTATAGCTAGTGATTCACGTGATTGGTCCCTCTTGGTAATTAATGATTGTCTATCTGGGGCCTACTCATCCCTTTGATCGCCACCCCTACCTCTATGTTCACATCCATGTCCTACTATCCCTCATCACCTCAAAAAAATTTGACATCATAATGTTCCTTAAACTATGTATCATAGTCATCAATGACACTTATGTCATCAATCTCAGCCCTCACTAAAAGATCCTCATGATCAATAAATAAATCCTCTGGCTCTGGTAAAGGCAATGGGAACTCTTCATCCTCCCTCTAGTATTTTGAGAACTCACTTGAAATATCTTGGATGAGTCTAAAATGCCTCCTCACCCTATGAAATGGAATAAGCTCAACCTCATGGTCTTACCTCTTAAAAATCCACTGATATCTCTATAATGAAAATGTGTGTCTAGCATAGCTCACGCATGCTAAGAATCCAACATATGGGTTCCAAATCACATTTCACATAACCAATGCCTCTAGTCAATCTCTTTGCCAATCTAAGTCTCAAGTACCTCCCCTTAGTCCTATGAGATCGTAATCACCTCTCTACCTCATGTATCCAACCTTGTAATCCATATGAGCAAAATCATGTCATGTTAGTCCCCTAGGTCTTAGTACCCTAGTATGTTTATGTGCCCACCAATGTAGCATGCAACTAATGTTTATCCCATACCTCCTATAGGCATGGTGTCCCCATAACTATTTATATATCTAAACTAATAAAATATGTGCCTAATAAAATACCATATGATCCAACCGCATCTCCATAAGAACCCCCAGCAACAAGTATGAAAATCTCCCACTACTAGAATCAAGCAAAGCATAACATGTGATAGCTATCATCATAGTAAATAGAAATCTAATATCCCTATCTAAATGATATATATGTGTATAATAGAAACCTCTAGAATGACATATTATGAGCATAATGTCCTCTTCATATAGCTGATGCATCTACTCATCTCTCTCATCATTGCTGATATGGTATATCATCTCACCCTATATGGGTAGCTAGATTATTTGGTGGATGTCCTTTGATAAAATGGTGATATCACCTAGTATAAATAAGAATGTGTTAGTGGTTGGATCCCATCTCTCGATGAGTTCTACTAGCATTACTAAATTTCAAGGTACATATTGATAGTATCTTATTCCCTCTAGGCCCACCTCGATCATATGATCCCAATCTATGTCGATCATGCCTCAGTGTACCTCATTGAGTATCTAGGACACCTTATTACATATCTATATTTGTTTCCTCACTTACAAGGTTATACTAGTACCTTAGTTTACCTAGTTCATCAAACTTTTCCTATGACTTCTACCTATTACCCATACACCCTCCCTTAACCTGCTCATCTCAAATACAAAACTTACACCTAAATTTACCTATACCTAAGACTTACCTTCACCTTCAACTATTCTAGCTTATCTCATCCACATAAATGCTAAGTATAAATATTCTCTAAAAAAAACCTTAAACTATTCTTTTTACTCGTAACTTACATAACCTTTCTAAATTCCCCTAAAACCTAATTTCTAAACCAAGCTTTACATCATTCATTAGACATTAATGGTCAAGTTTCAACTGATGATGGTTCCTTTTGGAAATTTCACCTATTAACCATCAATCACCAATGGTTAGGTCATCAACCACCAATGTTCCATGCATGGGTGACTCAACAGTCACCAATCAATTGACTATGGTCAATACCAACCACTGATGGTTCATACATTGGCTACTCAATGGTCACCTATCAATTGGAGAGGATTGATAGTGACCACCAATGGTGACTGTGTGATGACTTCCAATAAACTAAACCTAACCCTACCACCCTAAATCTATCAAAACATCAACCAAAATTAATTAAAGATTATATAAACATATTTTACCTTCCCTTACCTACACTACCCCTCTAAAATTTCATCCTCTACCATTTTCAACTCCAAACCTTAACCCTATCCCTAGGTCAAACCCACCCAATCACCCACATAACATACAAATTCACCAATAATAAAAAATTCAAGAAAATATGCCAATTCAAATTCAAAACTTACCTCATTTCATGATCACCTTCATGGAGGAGCTCTAGGAACTACCACCACCTAGTTCCATGCTTTCCCTCATCCTCACTATATCCTAGTTAGTTACTCTAGCTCAAAGGTCCACTCTCAATCAGCCTCACCTAATCCACCTCAGTTAACTCAATCACTTGCAAACCATCACCATTTTCATTCTATCAACTCAACTTCAATCACCATGGGTTTTCAAATGAGGAAATATAAGCCTCATTTGACTTTTAACCTCACCCCCTTTTAGGTCTGATTTACGACCACTGACAATTACCTTGTGACTAATGATGATTGACCCTAACCATCGATGGTCGACCCCTTTAGGATTTTTGAAATCCCACCCACCATTTTCCATAACCTTCTCATCACATAAACATTCCCTCTACCAACCATTGGAGTACACATTCTCTACCAAATGAAGAACCAACTATGTAGCCTCAACATTGGTCATTTTGGCCCAAATTTCATAGGTTTTTTGATGACCTTACCTTGGTCACTTTAATCACTACAACTACATTTCCATCTTTAATAACTTTAACTCATGCTACTTTTTCACACTGACCCATTTGTGCATTCTCAGGAGCAATTACTACCTTGGATACCTATAAATGCACTGACCTTGCCTAGGAGACTTATGTTTACAAGTGTAACCTAACCACCACACCTAAATTAAGTCACTTGGTCTACTTTTCACTTATACTTATAGTGTCAACCTTATTTTTACCCAACTAATTCTACTATGGTATTCTAGTCTATACACAATATGTGATATCACATTTAGTCACATTCTATGCACATGTTTGCACCTCAATGCCCAATCTTACCAAAATTATCACCTACTTACCTACTTCTCAAATCCACACCTGATTCTATTTTACCTCATCGATTCTTAGTTTGAGGGGTAATACCTCCTCCCACACTTAGGGTAGTCAAACCCTTTACCAACCTTCCATTTTTTTTTTTTAGCTTGTTGATACAAATTGCATAATAAAAATGGGCAAAATGTAGAAATTAAAAAATTACACACAATGGTTCTATATGTCATATTGACCCTTGGATCACCCCTAAACCCCCTTGGGACCATTTCACAACTTTTCAACCATCAAACCTATGTCAAAATGACCAAACTTGAGAATTTTACCTTTTACCACTTGATCATTGATGATCGACCCCTAACCATCGATGATTAGCCTCAACCATTGGCATTTAACCTTTAACCACCTCAAGGGTTAACTACCACTTAACTATAACTTGTTTTTAATTTTTAGTTGTTTGATATATGTGCATGATCAATGCATGCTAAAGCTAAAATTAGATAGCTTATTGAACCTCTTATTTCACCACTCCCTTCTTCTTATATAAAGAGGTGAGAGGAGGAGAGATGGGGTAGTTATCAAAGTCTTGGGCATTAGATCTTATTATGAAGGTATTATTTTAGCTTATAGTGACCAAGATAGATATCAAAAGTGTTATTGCTCATCAATCAATATCCAAGCTATCATCACTCTATCAGAATTGCTTTAAAATCTAAAATAAGTGTTTAAACACTCACCTCAATGTTCTTCAGACCAATAACAAAGATAAGTATTTAGTTTTAGTAATTAGTTCCTTCATTTCTCTCCAAATATTCTCTTTAGTCTTCCTAAAATAATCTTCTTTTACCCAAGCCAAATCTAATAGTAATTGTGGATAATCACCTAATTGCCAGTGATTTGCCTCTAACCATCGATGGTCACCTAACCATTGATGGTCACCTAATGACCAATAGTTTTACCTTAACCATAGATGGTAATTATGTGTCAATTACAACAACAAGTTTATTCTACTTATTAGACCCTAACCAAATCCCACTTTCTAACTTTTTGCCTAATCACAGAACATCAACCTATTTTATGGACCATGTCTAATTAATTTAGCATTAATATCTAATTATTTATTACTATAATTAGTTAAGTACATCTCTTTTTAAACACTTCTTATATTTGATTCTAGTAGCTTATATTATTTATGTAAGCAATTTATCTTTTATTTTTAGAGTTTGATTTTTTAAAAGTGTCGATTGACAACCTCCAAGGAAGCTTGTGCTTCTTGGATCTAGCTCATTAGGAAATCTACACTACTGCCTAATTAATCAACTATTTTCTTAGTGATTTATTATTTTTAGGTCATCCTCCCAAGCCAAAGAGGATTATCTCCAACCATCTAGATCATAGAGTGCAAACCAAATCTAGGTTATACTAACCTCACCCTTCTTTTAAGTTTTATAAATTTCTTCTTAAAAAATAAAGCAAAATTTATGTGAAATAGTTGCCTATATTTCACAAGCTTTTAGCTAAAAGAGGTGTTCTTGGAAAGGAAATGGAAGCTTTTGTTGGAATTTATTGAGATGAGAAAATTCATTCCCATGGTTGGTAAAGCTATTTTTCTTAGTAAATCATGCCTATATGGGTGGCTGATTTTTTATAGTTTTCTTTGAAATATGTTAAAATGGTGGTATACCATTGGTATTTATGCTAAATAAGAACAATTTTAAAGCTATTACATCTTTTCCAAAGGTTGTAATTGCTAATTTTGGCTATTAATAAATGGCCTATGTATCATGAATATGGAATTGTACCCTGAGTTGAGGTATGTGTATGAGCATTTAATGCTACTATGACTTATGATAGCTCCCTATTATTCTTCTAGTGTCATAAAATGACATGTGAGTTGATAAAAATTTTCTTATGGTTTTATTTATGATTTATGCTAGGAATAATAAATGTATTTTACCTAGATGGTATATTAAATCTTCTTGCTTTACTATTATGTAAGCTAATATTTTTTCTAATTATTGTTATGGTGAGTAGAGGAAACCTTTGTCTAGAGAGTGATTAGGTCCCCATGGATACTGGGTCCTTGGTTGTGATATGGTCACTAGGATGACTCCTCTTTAAGGGGGAGGATGTTATGATTTCACCTCATTTTACTCTTAATTGACTATTTAAACATTAATGCATCATATGTATAGTTTATTGTTACACTTCATTATGTAGTTGGACTGCATTATTATTCAATGTTGTGATGCTTGGCCATAACTTGATGTATATATATCATGTTTTGGTTTCTACATTTGGTGATAATGTATTATTTGATGTACTTGATATTTAATTATAGTTCATTATTCTTTTATCATTTTATTGATTATTGGATCAGATATTATTTATGGATGCACTCGATGGTTATAGGTGTTGACTATGATCTAGGCAAGATGTTGGCATCAGCTTTCAGTGTAGCAAAATGGTTCTAAGTAGTTGGATGAGTTTTGATAGGTACCTTGGTATTCTTTATTTGTGTCATGCCTTTGGATAGTGGTACTTTTTTGTTTATGAAGTCTTATGCTATTCTTGCCTTATCACTTTTGGCTCTTGTGTCCTATCATATTATTATTTATTCCCATATTAAAACTATCTGCTCAGACTTCCCATTTTCTCTCTCATATGTATACCTCACCACCCCATCTTCATGGACTCACCCTCACTTATCTTAGACTCCTTAAGATACCTACCTCCCCATAACACCCCCCCTTCCACATGATTTATTACCCAATGACCTTATAACTATTAATGGCCTAGTTACTTGGCCATTGTGACATTTAAACATTCAATAGCATTTAAAATAATATTACTATTATTTTATTTATTATTAGTTGTTTTACTATTTTATAGTCAATAACTGGGTTAATTAGTCTTGGTGGCCTTTACATAATTATCAATGATTAAAATTATATATATATATATATACATATATATATATATATATATATATATATGTATATATATATATACATATATATATGTATATATATATACATATATATGTATATATATATATATATGTATATATATATATATATGTATATATATATATATATATAATTTTAATTGTTATTGATTACCTTCACTATTTCATGGCTTCAGCTTGATTTTTAAAAAAGGCCATCTTTGACCATTACCACGGGGTTTAGCTTGAAGGTAACATGGGGAGGGGAATGAGTCGATGCATGTAAGAGAAGACAGGGGAAAGGGGAAGAAATGTAGGAGTGCAAGGAAATAAATATGTAGGAAGAAGAATATGTGTAGGGGATAGTTGACTTGGGAATGGAAGAACCCTAGGTGTGAAATTTTGATAGAAGGAATGTTGCATGCTATCAAAAAAATAGAAATATTATTAAACATGGTGATCTCAAACCAATTTTCATCCCTTGAATTTTCCTTGTCTAGTGTTGAAAATGTAAGTTATTTTTATAACTAAGTCTTGGTTGTTCTTCCTTGGAGTGGATAATAAATGTATATATTATTATCTTTTACATATAAACTTGAAAATGAGGAAGCTTATGCAAATCAATCCATATATGTTGTTGATTAAATTTTAGGCTTGGTGAGTGCTATGGTTGGGTTGTGTATCCCCATTCTATTATGCAAACATATAAATTCTATATATTAAATTGTATTGCTATATTTTAATGGGATGAGTGAAAATGGATTCATTGAACCTTGCTTATGAGGAATGCCATAAATAATGGCAGGCTGTGTTGCTTACTTTTGTGCCTTTAAATGAATAGTTTTAATTTTGAAAACCCCTATGCCTTAGTACAAACAATCTCAGGTCACTATAATCCATTATATATACATTTATCTCACTTGCATATATCACTTGGATGCCTCACCCTATTTTAGGCTAATCATATAGCTGAGTAATCAATTTGTGGATATAAAGGGAAAAGTAACTTGGCTTTTATTGAAATCTTCTAGCCAATTGACCATTGACATTATAGTTCCTATATAAACTAAATTGACATGATGAAATAATCATTAGTAAGGTAGACTTAAATTAAGGTTATTATATATATTTATTCCCATTTTTGGAATATTTGATTGGGGTTCTTATTCAATGTTATGAGCAAAATAATGTTGCTTACATAGTTAATTATCCTTCACAAATGGAAAACTATTTTGGTTCATATTGAAGTTATGGATGGATGTTGGTATTATAGATTCTTTGGATTAAACACTGATTATAATCCTTCAACTTTATTACTACATTTAAATATTATTTTATATAAACCGCCATATGTCTGGGAATTCCTCCCTTGAATGGTTACATTTTTTATTGAATGACTTTAGTTATTTAAATATGTTTTATAGTGTCTCAAAATTGATAGGAATTAATATGTAATTTATTGATAAAAAATGTTGGACCTCGTGTGTGTGTGTAGGTATACCTATATGCAATACATTGTCTAGACTTTTCTTTATACAAATTAATCATTCACACCCTCTTAAATAAGATTTAATTGATAATTATATGAATAATGTTTTTGGTCAAATATTCTCTGTGTGTATGTTATTGACATGATTTTGGTGCCAATTTTATTTTGAAATTTTGTATGCTTGGTGTATTGTTAGATTACAATAAAAGGCAAAGCCCTATTAGTACCATTATCTTATAATGAGGGGTTTTAATTTTAATTAAAACTTGTTAAATGGCTTGTAGTCCTATTTTACTAATATTGACTTGATTTTAATATTTGGGGATCATATGAGGTTAGGAGACCTCATAATGATTCTCTGAATCACCTATATTAGTCCTTGGATTTAAAAATCATTCTAGTGTTTGGATTCTTGATGAATTAATCATTTCCATTTTGATACCTATTGGTATTATTGGAATTTAAAATGAGTGCATGGTCTAAGTGTTTTATGTTGATTATTTTTGATTTTGGATCAATTATGTTTTATGATCGATTATGGTTTGGATTGATTGTTAGAAACTATAAGTGTTGCCTTGGGATTGTGTTATGGTCAAGTTTCTTGATTATCTTACTTGGTTATTTTTATTTATTAGTCCTTTAACCTGGTTGAGTATAACTATTAAGTTATATGTGATGTTTTCTATCTTACCTTATGATTGAATGGAGTGTACCCTTGTTGGTGATTGTGCCTTTTTGTTGGTGTATGTATTTTGTTGTTATTTCCTTTGGTTTGGAATATAACCTATTCAAAACTTCCTCCTTGACCCTATTGCCAAAACCACCATCTAGTTGATGGTTGGGGTGGTAAGGGCCACTGATGGTTGGGGTTATAGGGTTGGTTGGGAGGGCTTATCTAATTCATTTACTTGTTTCTCCATGCTTTAATGATCTTAAAAATATATTAAATAAGTTGGTAATTAGTTATTCATGTTATTTATGTATTCTTATCTTAATTGATAATATTTAATTTAATTTGAGAACATAATTAGTATTTTATCATGAATTGATATTTATTAATTATATTGATATGCTAACTTGTGTTGATGGAATGTAGAAAAAGGAATGCAAGATTAAATACTAAGAAGCTAAAAAAATTCTTTGCTGAAGGTAATTCATGTCATATGATGATTTATTGATGCTTGATTAGTTTCTTTTCCTATATCTAAAATATGTTTTTGATATAAATAAAGTAGAAATTAATTTTGATTTAATCATATGATCTTATTAAGTTGTTATAGACTTGATGTTTTCACTAACTTAGAGTAAACCTTGGACCATATCATTACATTGTGGGTTTCTTGATTTAGTCATATAACCTTGTAGTTGAATGAGATGGTTTGATGGATAATATGAAAAAAACTCACTTGAGATTATACAAATGTTTACTTGATATAGAAACCTACAAAATTGTTTAATAAAGTAATTTGGCATAATGGTTTTCACTGGTGTATTTCCATATATCACTCATTTTAGGGTTTGGACATGCTTGAGTATGTTGGCTAGGATTACTAGAAAGTTAGAATCCTAAATTGAATGACAACTGTTGAGAGTTATTGAATTATTGCTTTTGGATATATATATATATATATATATATATATATCCAAAAGCAATAATTCAATAACTCTCAATAGTTGTCATTCAATTTAGGATATGTGTGTGTGTGTGTGTGTGTGTGTGTGTGCTAACTTGTGTTGATGGAATGTAGAAAAAAGAATGCAAGATTAAATAATAAGAAGCTAAAAAAAAAATTTGCTGAAGGTAATTCATGTCATATGATGATTTAGTGGATGCTTGATTAATTTTTTTCCCACACACACACAAATATCCTAAATTGAATGACAACTATTGAGAGTCATTCAATTTAGGATGTGTGTGTGTGTGTGTGTGTGTGTGTGTGTGTGTGTGTGTGTGTGTGTGTGTGTGTGCGCTCATTGATTTTGATATATGCTATATTTTACTCATGGTATAACATAGAACATGAAACTATTCTTTAGTTGGTTGCCATAAATTTTCATAGAAATGAAGATCTATGAGATGTTTTAGTATATATATATATATTATATATATATGTATATATATATATATGTGTGTGTGTGTGTGTGTGTGTGTGTGTGTATATTTATATATATATATATATATATATATATATATATATATATACATATATATATATATATATATATATATATATACATATATACATACATATATATATACATACATATACATATATATATATATATACATACATATATATATGCATATATATATATATATATATGTGTGTGTGTGTGTGTGTGTGTGTGTATGTGTGTGTGTGTGTGTGTGTGTGTATATATATGTATGTATGTATGTATGCCTAATCATATGAATAATTCTATATGAGTTGGCTATTATAATTTTATGAAAAGTGTAAATTTAATATCGCTCGTGTACTTGATTTTATCCTTGGATTGCTAGTTGACTCCTAATTACTAATTATGTGTTAGTGTATTGCCTTGTTACCTTAATCATGGATCATATGATAAATGGTGTTATGCTAATTTAAGAGTGGTATTTAATCCTTATGCAGCTTCATGGATTTTTTGTATATATTCTTTTAATATGCTTAGTCTTAGTACTTGAGTTTTAACCTTGAAATGATAAGTTGATTTCCAATACTAATTCTATATTTGTGAATCATCTTGATACCATCATTATGGAAAGTATGGCAATTGATTTTATGCACTCTTTAGTATAGAATTTATTCCTTATGTAATATTATAAAACTTATATATACTCTCTATATTTGAACTATCATGGCATAATTTGTGTAAATAATACTTACGTAAATGGACTTTGTATATATTTGGTAATTTGGGTATTTTTGAAAATGTTCGTTTGGATTAATATCAAACTAGAACATTAGTTGAATGTTATGTTTAGTGTTGTCTACTTGTTCCTTGGGATTTATATATATGCTTATGGTTATTTTTTAATTATATATATATATATATATATATATTAGAACTATTCCTATGTCAGTGTTGACCAAATTTGACCCTACAAGTCAAATTGGCACCCCTATAGGTAAACAATTTACTTTTTATGTGTTATATGGGTATATTATTATGTCATGGGGTGTCTTATATGTTATTTTATGTCATTTAATGCCATATTAGCATTGGTCTTGGTCTAATGAGTCAATATGTCATTTTGAGTCATTTAGAAGCCATTTAGGGGTCCTAAATGCAAGTGGCATGGTTTTCAAGGTGTCCAAGTGTCTTAGTTTCCTTCAAAATGTCCAAGAATTAAGATTCCATATCATGAATTTTATTCCCATCTTAATCTTTTAGGTTATCTAATTGAAGATCAAGTAATCAACTGAAAAAGGGGAGTTTGGCACTTGTACGACCCATGAGGGAAGGTGACACATGGGAGAAGGTAATGGATTGTATATTAATATTCATAATGTTAATTTACATGCTTTACATTATTTTTAAGTTCCATTTTTGAGATAAAAATATTCTAATCCTTCTTTGCCTTTCTAGACACACAAAAGTGGTCAGTAGGTTTGTGCTTGGTATGGATAGTTGAAGAGGTTTCAAGTCAAACAATTTTGGAAGGTCATATTAAAATTATAAAGATTAATTTACATAATAAGATTACAAGTATTGGTCAACCATTCTTTATGAACCATCCTTTACAGGATTACTATGCTTTTTTGCTCACTATTTCCTATACCCTATAGGTTTTGCTCCATTTTGGATAGGTCTGTAAAATCCAATTACTGATGTTAACTCCAGATGATTTTGTATCTCTTATAATATTATATACATTCTTATTTTCATGTTTCATAGTGTTTTGATGAGCAAGTTATCTCATGTTGCAAGAAGCTATCACCATTGTGAAGTTTTAGTTAGTTTCTTCCTTATAGAATGTTGATCTTTTATAAAGGTCTCATGTGAATAGAATATGGTGTTTCATAGGTCTCAAGGAAATATGATCACCTCTTTTCATATTTTATTTTATCTGACCATAATTTGAGTAATTATCAATCTTACAATTCCTCATAACTAACTCTTCACTCAATCCCATTTGCAGTCACATGTATGGAGTTTGTTTAGATTGTTAATGAAATGGTAATCAGGGTGTATTACTTTGTTCAATAAATTATGAGATGGAGATATTTCATTTGGATGTTCAATAAGATACAAAATTGGTTACAAACTCATGCACCACATAAACCAATGATTAGATACCACTGCCTACTCTATTCCAGATGTTTGCAAGAGGTTTTCACATTGGAATAGATGTTATGGATATTCTATTAAGATCTCCCTAATGAAAATAATGAATTTGAAATAATTACAATGAGTTTGAGTTATTCATGGGGCCATTCATCCACATATTTTTCTCCATTCTATGCTCACTACCTACATACATCTCATTCACACATACAAGAGCCTCCTTGATGATGTCATGCTGAGAGGAAAATTTTGATATGTGTTTTAATATCTTAATACTTATAAGAGTGAATTGGGATACTTAGTGAAAATTTAGAAGTGATCACAAACCTACACACCTTTTAGTCTACCCAAGTTTACCCATTGCTTGTTTATGTACAAATGCCCACCTACAAGTGGTACCACAGAGCCATGAGGGCACTTGTATAGAAGGATGGAACATGGTAAAACCTTATTTTGGTTCCTATAATTTGAGTTCACCATTTCAGACCTATATGATATTTATAATATACAAATGGAAAGGTAAACCATCTTTCAAAAGGCAAGGATTGAACTCAGGGACATCATCCCTAAAAAGTAAAAATAGATATCCAAGTCATTTTATAGCTATCTTATAACAAGGTTACAAAGAGATTTGAAACATATAGATAGGTACACCTTATATCTTCTAGCATAGAGAATAACTATGCCAAGTATGAAGCCAATAAGATTGATGAAGCCTCAAAGTTACCTACAATGACACTAAAACCCTACATTAACATCTATAGGATTTGAGTTTTTGACATCCTAAAAAGAAAACAAAGGATACTCTCATGAATGTAATGGTTAGATTGATTTAATGGTGTGAAAATAAGAATTAATATAATAATTATTATATTGGTGTGTATTGTTTCAAGCTTCATGGACACCTATAGGTGTCCCTTTTTAAAGAAATGTGCACCTATAATTGAGTATGGAGATAGTGACCTAAACAGGGTGTCTTGGTGGTGTTTTACACCATACAAGGTGAATATAGGTATGATAAAATGATTTGTGACCTTAATGTTTAAGGAGAGTCTTCACACATCATGACCAAGGTCCATTAAGTAAATGCACACCTACATGAATGAAGGAAGCAAGGTATCATAATCAAGAGGGATAATTCTCTTTGGTGAGATTAAAGTGAATATAAAGGGTATATTTAAAATTTAAATGATTAAATTAACTTATGAAAACATTATTTAATACTAGGATGACATTCATAATCTTTTGGATGTGTAAAACAAGCTTACATAGACCTCTTAAGGCCCTATATACACCTACAGTTGAGTGTTCACTCTTGATGAGGTTAAAGAGATGAATATGATTAGGAAGTGAAAAAAGGTTGAAAACAACTTGAAAATGGTTCATGATATATTAATAAATTATTTTCACATACTTTAGGACTCATTTCAAGATGACCATTTACTCTTCCTACTAGCCCAAAGATAACAGTACGTACAGTTGCACTATGAGACCCATGTTGCTTAATAGGTAAGAATGAAGAATCTAAAGGATAAGAGTGTTTTTAGTGTATTAAAATATTATTTATAATTATTTTAAGTTGGATAACATTTTTAAGAAACCTAATCATGTTATATTTATCCTTGAAAATTCATTCTTAGGTGGAAGTGAAAAATGCATGAAAATAGTCATTTTGGAGGGCTTTTTTGGACAAATTAAGTTGATTAGGTACCTAAGTAGATGAATAAAAATTATCACTTGGTAAAAATATTAAATATTACCTAATAAAAATCATAAAATCTCCAATTCTCCTTGAAATTTAGGAATATATCACAGTTTTTTGACTCAGAGGTCAACTAGTCAAGAAAATTAGTATTTTGGCAAGACAAGCAAATGAAGCCAAAGAGGGTGAGAAACTTGATATAAATATTTTGAAACATTAGGTAACATATTTTTAGGTATATATAATTTTAATATGTGATATTAAACACTAATTAAATCTTATACCTCTCAAAATGACCAAAACACTCTTGCACACAGTTCGACTAGACAAACTCCCACTAGGCCTAATTGGTGAATGAGAAGAAGAGATGAGGAGTAATTATAAGGTTTTATGGTGACTTGGTAAGTTAAAAAACATCTATGGAATCATTATAAATATAAAATAGAATGAGGAATCTCATCTTTGAGGTCTATACCCTCAAAGTTGTAGGTAGGCCTATTAGGCATGGTTAGGCCTAAAATCTAAATGGGGGGCCAGCTTCAATTTTAGATTTAGGAGTGGATTAAAATGGTATATGAAATATTTTTGGCTTAATAAAAAAGGTTTTAAATCTTTTTTATTTCATTATAAACCACAATGAATCCATTTTTGTCCCAAAGGCAACATTAGGCTTGTGTAGATGAAAGGAAAGGGCTCGATAGGGAAAATTTGAATGTTCATATCTCCCTTGGCACCTTTCATGGAGATATAAGGAGTATAGGGAGGTTGATGAAAGACCTAAAATTTGATCTTGTGGAGTTTTTTTGTAACTTCAACATCCCATCTTTATGAATGAAGCTTAAGAGGGTAAAACAAGTCTAGACTCACCAAAACCCTTGTTAGTGACCAGTTTAAGGAAATGGAGATAGAAAGCTACTCTAATGGAATAGTTTGCCTAGGATGATGATTTAATGTTGTATAATACTCTCTAAAGATACTTACCATGCTTTTTTCACGTACAAAATTGTATGGATGGGGTACAAAATAGGCTATTTTGACTATTTTATGCATTATGCAGGTTTTAGGAGGTTTTAAGAGATGAAACTAACTTTGGGATGAATATTGTGACTTAAGATAACTCTAAATGTTTATTTAATTCATAAAAAAGATCCTAATTTTTCCTACCATCTACTTCATTTCATTCAGTCAAAGCTAGCATAGTGAATAAGATGGTGAGAAGTGTGAAAGCTTCAAGTGGATGTATTTTTAAGGTGTGCCTAATGCCTCTAGGGATATGGAGGGTATTGAAAAGTGTAATACACTAAAGTTTATGTATTTTAATGGTAAAATAAATCCAAATTTGAGGCAAAGTGTACAAGGTGTGTGAAAGAGGAGTTTTATTGACAATAAGCAGTGATGGCTCACTTCTTGGAGATTTTATATGACCAAGACTAAAACCAATGCATGGATAGGCATGTATAAAACTCTTACCCACCATTCCATTCATCAAACCTATCCAAGGTCAATTTTTGGGATGTTCAAAAAGGGCTAAATCATGAAGGTAGTTTTTTGAGCTAGAATGAGAACTCCTACACCACATTTCAAGAGTTTCATGACTTAGGGTGACACTTATGATTCATACCCTTGCATGGTTCATTTAACATATTATTCTCATAATATGTAACTTATTTAATTATCTTTACAAGTGTCCTTATGACCTTTGGACTTCTCTCTTCTCTTTTCTCTCTTGAGTTCTATAATAACTAGCCATTTTGACCTTTGTAACTTATTCTCCACCTAAGTATGGTGAAGTCTTTCTCATTTTCATACTATTTGATCAATAAGAATATTAATTTTTACCTCTTCCATGATTTTTCATAGTTTGTTTTACTTTGATGATTGATCTTTCTTAGTGATGACTCTTATTTCCTTTGCATGTTATCTCATTCTCTCACCTATTTACAGTTGGAAATATTCTTCTTGTAGGTCATGTGAAGTTTTCTAGGAAGTATCAAGGTTGAGTGAGTTAGTATATTCACTAGTGAAATTCAATGCTTCTTGTCTAGTACTCCTAACCTAAACATTCATCCATAACCTCATAATGAAATATTGATGTGAGAATTTTTGTTTGGTTAGTCCCTTGTTCTCATGTGCAACATGAAACTAGTTGGTAATCATCAACTAATTTGGTGTATCACCTCCTTTAAGATAGTTTTCTTTCAATTTTATCTCTCTCTTTTTCCTCACGAGTATAGGTGTAGTAGTGATCCAAAGTGTTACATCAAGGGAGTCATCCCTATCTAGAGATTCACCTCATTTTCAAGCTCACCCATAGCATAAAAGTGTTTCTATTGTGCCACTTGGATGAGGAGAGCTAAGAGATATCCTTAAAGGGTGACAATAGTTTTTGGCATGTCTGATGGGACTCTTATTCCAAGAGGTTGAAAGATTTTTGGTGTTTTGTTTAACACATCAACATTTGGAGGCATCTATCTAAACATCAAAGGTGACTCTAAGATTAAATCAGCTGGTCAAGTATCCCAAGTATTAATTTTAAATATTATTGATAATCATTCCTTGTGTTCTTACTTCTTAATGAAGTTTCATGGCTAAAATTGGTGTTGAGTATTATTTTACATAAGTTGGTGAGGTATCCCACACCTATGGCATTTCATATCATCTTTGTTATCATCCCTACCAATTCTAATATGATTCATACCAGCTCCAATATGACCATTATCAACCCTATCATGAGTTTTATCAGTACTATAACCAAAATCCTCAATATATTACTCCTCATAGTCAACCTAATCACTTCTCAAGTCAATCCATTTCCACTTTTAAGAAAAATCCTTTGGGATATGAAAAGTATATGTTAGATCTTGACACACTAAGTGGAGATGGTCAAGATTTCCCTAGTCATTTAATTCATAATTTGGGAGATGAATTAGAGATATTCAAAAGAGAGTGGGCACCTATTGACAGAGCCAATTGGAAAAGGCTCACACATGAGATGCTAGATGTGGGTGGCCTAATTTAATCTTTAAAAGATAGAATAAAGATTCATGAGAAGCAACCTCACCAAACCTATCAAAATTCATATCCACTTCCCAAAGATTATTATCATTCCTACTTTATCCCTATCCATGAGACCAATCAAGCTTATAAAATCCATCCTTTTCCCAATCAGCTAGAAGAGAGAGTTAGAAAGATAAGCCTTCTTTTTTAACCAAACATTGATAGTAAAATTGAGTTGGATAATAGGTATATGTATAAGTCTATATCATAAAAAAATGAAGTGGAATTTAATCCCTCATTTCCCTCTCCAATTGCATCCCTACCTCAAGAAGTGATCTCTAGATATGAAATCCCAAGTTAGAGACAAGATGGAGAATCCAAGCCTAAGGAGATTATAAGTTTATTAAAAACTTCATCCACTCCTAAAATTTCATCACTACCTCAATAAGAGACTCTTTATCCTAACATCCTAAGCTAGAATAAGATAGTGGAATCATGGGGGAAAAAAGAGGATAAAATCCTAGATAAAGAGTATGAGGTTGAGAAAGAGTTTGATCTTATGCAAGTCCCTCCTACCCTTCCTCAAGAGACATATTATTCTCCATGTTAGCCATATTTTACTCCTCATCCTCATGAAGATCCATATTAAATTCAATAAATTATTTTATAAGAGAACCTATCCAATAAAATTGAAGAGTTAGACTCAAGGATGAAATTGCGAAGTCAAGGTGTGATGGAAGGTTTAGAGCTCAAAGAAGATCCTATACCTAAACACACCCCATATAACCTTACTCAAGAGAGTTATCAAGATAAATTAGATATAAATGAATTTATTTTCAAATAAAAGGAAGAAAATCAAGCTATTTTAACCCAAGGTTTTTCCTTCTCTTCCTTAAGATTTTCCAAAAGAATCCCCTACATTTCACACTCAATCTAATTTTGAGTTCTATGTTCCACCTCTACCAACTAGTTCATCTTATCCTCACCTTATCACTCTTTTCCTTGATGGAAATATGGTGAGGGAACATAAAGAAGAGAACTTGGTTGATCAAACTTCAAAACTCTTTCTTGAAGAAAACATAACTCCTTGGCAACCTCATTGGTCTAAGTCACATGATTTCAAGATGCCTAGTCTTGGCATCACCAAGAAGGAAAAGGAGATGGAAGATCTTACATCCCTTAAGAAGCAAATTCAGGTTAAAATTAAGATTAAGTAATTTAATAATACTTAAATATGATAAAAATTTTATAGACAATCATCTCAATCATGAAGATGAATGTGTTATTAAGGATGGAGAATAATTTTAAGTCATCCCCAAAGAGGTTACAGTCCTAGAAAAATATCTTGAGACCAAGGTGGAAGTTATTGTTCTTAAAGATGATCAAACACATCAACCTAATTTTGAATCACCCTTGGATGCATTGGAGATTTAATAACACCATATTGATGACCTCATACATCAATAAGATAAGATTGAAGAGGTAGTGGTTCTAGATGATAAAGAGGACAAAGATGATTGGCAGTTGCAAATGAAGTTATTTTAAGAGATTGAAGAGCTTTACCAATTTGAGGGTTAAGTACATGGCAAGGTTAATTAATATTATTCCATGGAGGAAAATGAACAATATTGGGTAGAATATGAAAATCTCCTTGATGAGCTAGAAGAACTTGTAGTTGAGAAGAAACCCAATCTTATTGAGAGCATTATGAAAATCAAGAAGGTATGCCTTGTTAAGCCACCATCATAGGTTGAAATTAAGGATATATATGATAAATTTGAAGATATTGGGATGAAATAAGAGTTTATTTCCATAGCCAACCTATTTATGACTACTTGGTTTTCATTGAACACCATGCTAATGAAGTTGGCAAACATCATGAAAAAGATGGAGGCATCAATGTCAAGGATCAAAAGACTATATGTCTCACTCATTCCCTCATGTCATGCAGAAGGAAGGATTTAAAACTTACCCTTTGATTTAGGAGGTATTTTTTATTTTTAGGTTAGTTAGTGTTTGATTTAGTTTGTTTAGTTTGGTGTGTGTTTTTCATAAGTGCTCATGAAACACATGTGTGTTTGCTTTTACTTTGTATGTCTTTTGTTTTGTGTGGTTGAGGTAGTCAATTAGTATTATTTTGATAAAATATTGATGTCAAGTGTTAGGTCTTATTTGTCTCAGAATTCAAATGACTCTCTAAGCTAAATGGATTGATAAGGCTACTAATCTTTAGCATAACAAGCATGTTACCCCTGTGAGTCACCAATTTTTGACCAAATTTGACCCTGTAGGTCAAATTAGGGACCCTATAGGTAAAAAATTGACTTTTAAGATGTTATAGGGGTCTAATATTATGTAATGGGTATATTATTAGTTATTTTATGTCATTTAATGTCATATTAGCCTTGGTCTTGGTCTAATTAGTCAATATATCATTTTGAGTCATTTAGAAGCCATTTAGGGGTCATAATGAAAGTGGCATGGTTTCCAAGGTGTAAAAGTGTCATAAATTAATTTAAAACATATAAAAAGTCATATTACCTATTACTAATGTCAGTATCATATGAATCTTGTAGGTTATCTAACTAAACATCAAGTAATCAACCTGAAAAAGGGGGATTTGGCACTTATATGGCCCATGAGGGAAGGTGACATGTGGGAAAAAGTCATGGACCATATATTATTATTCATAAAGTTTATTTCATGATTTACATGCTTTTTAAGTGCCATTTTTAGCTTAAAACATTCTACTCCTTCTTTGCCTTTCTAGACACACAAAAGTGATCAGCAAGTTTGTGTTTGGTAAGAATAGTTGAAGAGGTTTCCAGTAAAACAATTTTTGGAGGTGGTAGTACAATTAGATTAATTTTCATAATAATAGTGAAATTATTGGTCAACCATGCTTTATGAACCATCCTTTTCAAGTTGAAATATTTTTTTGCTCATTATTTCCTACACCCTATAGGTTTTGTTCCATTTTGGATAGGTCCATAAAATCTAGTTTGTGATGTTTAATCTAGAGGATGTTGGATCTCTTATTATATTCTCTGCATGCTTATTTTAATGTTTCATAGTGTTTTTATGAGTATGTTATTTCATGTTATAGGAAGGTGTCACCATTGTGAAGTTTCAGTAAGTTTCTTCCTTATTACAAAATGTTGGTCTTCTACAGAGGTCTCATGTGAATAGAATATTGTGTTCCATACGTATAAATGACATATGATCACCTATTTTCATGTTTTGTTTCATCTCACCATGATTTGAGAAATTTTTAGTCTTACCATTCCTCATAGCTAACTCTTCACTCAATCCCATTTATAGTCAAATGTATGGAGCTTATTGAGCTTGTTCATGAAATGGTAATCAAGGTGTATCAGTTTATTCAAGTCCTTAGGATATGTATAGAGTTAATTTTTATGTTTAAGAAGATTCAAGGCTAGTTGCAAGCTCATGCACCACATAAACTAATAATTATATACCCCTACTTGCTCTGTTCTAGATGTTTACAAGAGGTTTTTGCATTGTAATATATGTTATGGAGCTTGTCTTGAGATATAAATAATGAAAATAATTAATTTTAAAGATTTATCATGAGTTTTATTTATTAATGTGGATATTAATCCACACATTTTACTCCATTCCATGCTCACTATCTGCATACAACTCATTAACACATACAAGAGACTCCTTGATGATGTCATGCTGAGAGGAAAAGTTTGATATATGTTTCAATATCTTAATAATGCTAAGAGTGCATTGGGATACTTGGTGAAAAAATATAAGTGATCAAAAACCTACAAAACTTGTATTTTACCCAATTTACCCACTTCTTGTGTATGTGTAAATGCCCACTTGCAAGTGGTACCACAGAGCCATGAGGGCACTTATACAAAAGGATGGAATATGGTAAAACCTTATTTTGGTTCTTATCATGTAAGTTCACCATTGAATACCTATATGAGATGTATAATTAAAAAATGGAAAGGTAAACCATCTTTCAAAATGCAAGGACTAAACTCAATGACTTTTTCCCTAAAAAGTAAATATAGATATCCAAGGCATTTTGTAGATATCCTATAACAAGGTTACAAGAAGATTTGAAACATATAGAGAGGTATAACTTGTATCCTCTACCATGTAGAATAACTATGCCAATGATTAATCTAATAATATTTATGGATCCTAACTATTTGGAGCCTTAAATTTGCCTATAAAGACACTAAAAACCTGCATTAACATCTATATGATTTGAGTTTTGAATGACTTTGACATCCTAAAGAGAAGACAAATAATACTCTCATGACTGGAATGGTAATATTGATTTAATGGTGTGAAAATAAGCATGAATATAATTATTATGATATTGGTGTATAGTTTTTAAAGCTTCATGCACACCTACAGGTGTCCCTTTTCAAGGAAATGTGCACCTACAGTTGAGTATGGAGATAGTGACCTCAACAGGGTGTCTTGGTAGTGTTTAATCCCATAAAATTTGAATAAAGGTACGATTAGAGGATTTATAACCTTGATATTCAAGGATATTCTTCACACATCATGACCAATGTCCATTAGGTAAATGCACATCTACAGGAATTAAGGAAGCAAGGTATACAGTCAAGAGGGAGAATTTAGTTTGGTGAGATCAAAGTGAATATAAAGGGTATAAATAAAGTTTAAATGATTAAATTAACTTATGAAAACCTTATTTAATACCATGATTAACTTCATAAGCTTTTGGATGTGTAAAACAATCTTACATAGACCTCTTAAGGCCTTATATGCACCTACAATTGAGTGTTCAGTCTTGATGAGGTTAAAGAGATGAATATGCTTAGGAAGAGAAATAATATTGAATAAAACTTAAAAATGGTTCATGATAGATTAATAATTTTTTTTAACATACTCCAAGACTCCTTTCAAGATGACAATTTTCTCTTCCTTCTAGCCCAAAGTTGATAGTTCATATAGTTGCACTTGGAGACCCATGTTGCTCAATAGGTAAGAATGAAGAATCCAAAGGAGAAGAGTGTTTTTAGTGAATTAAAATATTATTTATAATGTTTTAAATGTGTAAAACATGTTGAATAAACATAATCATATTATATTTATCCGTGAAATGTCATTCTTAGGTGGAAGTGAAAAATGCAAGAAAACAATCCTTTAAGAGGCCTTTTTTGGAGAAATTGAGTTGGTTAGGTACCTAAATGGATGAATAAAACTTATAAATTTGTTAAAAATATTAATTATAATAAAAATACTCAAAAATCCAATTTTTATTTAAATGGAGGGATATATCTCACTATTTTGTCTCAGAGGTCAGCCAGTCAAGAAAATCAGGGTTTTGGCAAGACAAGCAAATGAAGCCAAAAAGGGTAATAAACTTGATAAAAATATTTTAGAACCTCAATAAACACATTATGAGGTATATAAAATGTTAATATGTTTTAATAATAACTAACTCAAGCTTATAACTCTCAAAATGACCAAAATACTCTTACACACAGTTCACCTAGATAAGCTCCTACTAGGCCTAGTTGGTGAATGAGAAGAAGAGATGATAAGGAGTAATTGGAAGGTTTTAGGGTTACTTATTAAGTTTAAACACATAAAATTAATCATTATAGGTATAAAAAATAAGGAATAATCTCATCTTGGAGTTTTAGACCCTCAAATTTGTAAAGCAGGCCTATTAGGCATGGTCAAAAGCCTAAATTCCAAATGGGGGGTCAAATTAAATTTTAGATTTAGGAGTGGATTATAATGGACAAATACATGTTTTTTGGATCATAATAGAGGTTTTAAATCTTTTATATTTCATGAAAAACCACAAATAAATCATTTTTGGCCTAAAGTCAACATTAGGCCTATTTAGATGAAAGGAAAGAGCTCAATAGGTCAAATTTGAATGCTCATAGCTGCCTTGGAACCTTGCATGGGGATATAAGGAGTTTAGGGAGGTTTATTAAGGTCTTTAAATTTTATCTTGTGTAATTTTTATGTAACTTCAATATCCCATCTTTATGAATGTAGAATAAGAGGGTAAAATATGCCTAGACTCACCAAAACCCTTACTAGTGACCAATTTGAGGAAATAGAGATGGAAAAATACTTTAATGGAATAGTTTTCCTAGGATGATGATTGAATTTTGTATAATACTCTCTCAGGATACTCCCTATGCTTTTGTCTTGTAAATAATTATATGGATGGGGTACAAAACATGGTATTTTTGATTGTTTTATGCACTGTACAGGTTCTAAGAGGTTCCAAGAGATGAAACCAACTTTAGGAGGAATTTTTGACTTAATATAACTCCCCATGTTAATTTAATTCATCATAACAACTCCTAATTTTTCCTACCAGCTACTTCATCTCAACCAGTCAAAGATGGCATAGTGAACAAGATGGTGAGAAGTGTGAAATCTTCAAGTGGATGTATTTTTAAGGTGTGTTTGATGCCTATAGGGATATTAAGGGTTTTTTAAAGTTTAATAAATTACATTATAAATAAAATTGGAAACTAAATCCAAATTTGAGGCCAAGTGTACAAGGTATGGAAAGAGGAGTTTTCTTGATAGTAGATAGTAATGGCTCACTTCTTGGAGATTTTAGATGACCAAGACTACAAATAATGCATGGAGAGGCATGTTTTTAACTATTCTCCCTCATTATAATCATCATACCTATCCCTATTTAGTTTTGGGACGTTCAAATAGGGCTAAATCATGAAGGTATTTTTTTGACCCAAAATGAGAACTCCTACACCATATTTCAAGAGTTTCATGGCATGGGTTGACACTTGTGCTTCCTAACCTTTCATGGTTCATTTAAAATATTATTATCATGCATATTTAACTATTTTTATTATATTTAAAAGTATCCTTGTGACCCTTTAACTTCTTTCTTCTCTCTCTCTCAAGTTCTATAAGAACTAGTCATTTTGGCCTTTTTAACTCATGCTCCACCTGAGTATAGTGAAGCCCTGCTCATTTTCATACCATTTGATCAATAATACTACTGATTTTTACTCTTAAATGAATATTCATAGTGTGTTTTAATTAAATGATTGATCTTTCTTAGTGATGACTCTTTTTCCTTAGCATGTTTTATAATTCTCTCACCTATTTGTAGTCGAAAAGCTTCTTATTGTAGGTCATGTGAAGTGTTCTAAGAAGTGTCAAGGTTGAGTGAGTTATTATATTCACTAGTGACATTCAAGGCCTCTTGTATAGTCCTCATATCCTAAACATTAATCCATAACCTCATAATGAAATATTGATGTGAGAAGATACAGATTGGAGAAGTGTATGTTTGGTTAGTCCCTTGTTCTCATATGTAACATGAAATTTGTTGTTAGTCATCAACTAATATGGTGTATCAGCTCCTTTAGGATATTTTTATTTTATTTTTCTCTCCCCTTTCCTCACAAGTATATGTGTATTAGTGATCCAAAGTGGTACATCAAGGGAGCTAGCTTTATCTATAGATTCACCTCATTCTTAGGCTCATCCATAGCCTAGAGGTATTTCCATTGTGCCACTTGGATGAGGAGAGATGAGACATCTCCTCAAAGGGTGAAAAAATAAGTGACAATAGTTAGCATGAGTATATGGAGTTATGCTTAGTTGGTTTAAAACTTGGGGTTGGAATATAGAGACTTATGTATGCTTCAACTTATTATGGTATATGTGAACAAGCAAGGTTTAGGTCCATTATGCATCCAAATGAGTACTCTGATATGGAACTCCGAAAAAAATTGGGGTTGTTTCACTACCCTATAGTAATACAGAACCACCCTATCAATGATGGTTTCATCAAGGTAGTTTTCAAAATTATCGTAATGTTTCTATCTTTTAGGGTAGTTTTGTAATGGGCTATGGTGGCTTCATCACCAAAAGGGGCGATTTTGTCATCAATGAAAGGTTTTTAAAACAAGATAAAATAAGATGTAAAGGTTAATAAAAATAGACTTTGATAGTTGAAAAGAGAACCAAGGGTAAGGTAAGGACTAAAATGTTAGAGACAATCCACTGGAATGTAAATTAGGAGATCATTACATCATCACTGGCTATCATATCATAAATATCATACCATGAAAATTTTTGGTGAATACAACTCCAAAAAATACTTTCTTGTTCTCAATGTATCTAGGTTTATCATAAAAATATAAAATTCAAAAAATAAATAAACCTTCCAAATAAACAATGAGAACTTTCAACTAAGAGGGATGGTGACCTAGTTTATAATTATTATGTCTACACAATTTAAACTAACATTTTGGTCTCTATTTGATATTGATAACAATACAAAAAAATTGTATAAAATTTCTCTAACAAGATAAAGTGGTGGAGAGTCCTCTATTTTTTTAAGGAGTATATCATTATGATAAAAGATATGAAACTTATATTAAGAATTTAAATATAATTTGGGTTTATGCTCAATTTTTTTACAATGTTGAAAACACTATTATAGTTGATTCTCTTAAAAAGGGTGTTTCTAAAAATAATTTTACTATATCCATGAAGGTCACTTGAGGTTAATAATTCAAAAAGGATAAATGATTTATGGCAAAATTGTTTACACAACTAGAATTAATTGAGACTAAAGACGATGTGAGAAAATTTCTAAAATATCCTAGCCTATTTGTAGATGGTTATGCTACTAAAAATAATGATTAAGATTTAATGAAATTATATGATAGGTGGATCAAATTTATAATATTTACTTAAAAATTATCTATTTTAATGATATACAAATATTATTTAAAATTAATTTAATATTTTTGTCTATAATGTCAACTAGTAGTTGGATATTTAAATTTATTCTTTACGTGTGAATATTAAATATTTGATTGTCAACTATATAATAAGTTTTGATGAATTTATTTATATTTTCAAAGGAAATTTCATAATTAAAGTTTCATCTTTATATAAATCAATGTATTTAATATTGTGGTTCTTTTTATAAAAAAAATAACAATCCATATATATTATGGCTTGTTATACTGACATCAAAAACCATTTATTTATTTCATATTTTTATGGAAGAAATTTATTGGTGTTGAGAGTGGAAGGGTTGATATTTAGAGTTTCACCAAATATCAAATTTAGATCACCAAGTAGGTGGATCAACATGTTACATATATTTATTCTATGAGTTTAGTTCTAATCTATTGAGGATTTTAACACATTTTATTATTGGGTTTTAGTTTACTTATTTTCACTCAAAATTTATTAAGTACTTCATTTGTTAGTTTGACTAGATACAAAATCTAGAATTTTTTTTACTTGGGGTGTATCGCATTTCAAAGGAAATTTCATAATTAAAGTTTCATCTTTATATAAATCAATGTATTTAAGATTGTGGTTCTTTTTATAAAAAAAATAACAATCCATATATATTATGGCTTGTTATACTGACATCAAAAACCATTTATTTATTTCATATTTTTATGGAAGAAATTTATTGGTGTTGAGAGTGGAAGGGTTGATATTTAGAGTTTCACCAAATATCAAATTTAGATCACCAAGTAGGAAACATGTTACATATATTTATTCTATGAGTTTAGTTCTAATCTATTGAGGATTTTAACACATTTTATTATTGGGTTTTAGTTTACTTATTTTCACTCAAAATTTATTAAGTACTTCATTTGTTAGTTTGACTAGATACAAAATCTAGAATTTTTTTTACTTGGGGTGTATCGCATTGTGAGATAGGTGATAAATTCTATAGATCAAAGATATGTAACATTGTGTTGGTATACATTAAAAATGTACAATTGATTTTGGATAAATATAAGCATGTATATGAAATTAAAAAAAATATTGTTCAGAGACAATAAAACAAACTTTGACTGTAACAAAAAAGATACCCTCTAATTTAGATTAATTTTGAGTTGGAAATTTTATGACACATTGCATTCTGATAAAAACTTATTTACACACTTATGTGCATGGTTAGATCATGTGACCCCACACACAAATATGTGTCACTCTTTGGAAACATACAAATAAACTATTTGTAAATTTGATTCAGTTGATTTGCTTCAAGGCAACCTATAATAAAATAAATAAATTTATTTGAGTTATGTTTTCTTAGATTGTATTCACTATATAAAATTATATATATGATTTTTTATTTGATAACCTATACAAACAAGTAATTTTGAGAATAAAATTTATTAGAAATTCTCATCATATTATTACTTTATTCTATAATTTGTTAAAATATTTGTGAAATAAGTAACTTGTATCCATGTATTATTTTGTGTTTGGTACAATAAAATTTTGATTTACTACATTATTAAAATATATAAATGATTTATCAAATTTTGATTTATTTTTTAAAAAATGGATGGTACCACTGTTGGATAAAAATATATTAATTAATGAGATTATTATTTGACATTTTTGAGTGGATTTCAATGGCTCCAAATTTAAAACAATTTATTGTGTGCGGATTACTCATAAAAATTATTTCTATGAAGAAACTTTCTTGATGCATGAATTATGGTGGATGTTGCTAGAAGTAAAATATGTTGTAGATGTAATGTAAATAGTTAATAGATTGAATTTATTAATATGATGTTTAAATTTATACATGGATTTATTTGATATGAATTCTCTACACTAATTATTATAAAGATAAATATGTGATAATATTACCACTATAATAAATATTACATGGATGTTTGTGATATTATTCGTACATGTACATTTTTCATGGTATATCCACACTAAAAATTACATTTATATTTAATTTTATGGTATTTTTAAAATCAACAATAATCAATTAATTTGAGATGATCGATTTTGTACAGTTGAGGTATTTTCTTGGCATTGAGATAAAATGTGAATAAGTGAAAGTAGACATCTTGAGCCATGTATTTTAAGAATGTTGATGATGGTATTTTATATCCTGAGTCAAGTATGCAAATAAAATTTTAGAGAGATTTATAATGTTGAATAATGTACCAACTTCAAAACCTATGTAAATATGTCTAAAATTAAGTAAAGAAGATTATAACTCACTAATATTTTCACTAATGCATTGATAGTCAAAATAAAGTTTTGAATGTCTAAGAGACAATTTGGGTGTCAAAAATAAAGCAACAGTTGCTCCAGAATGTTTTTCATGTAGCTTCAAACTATATATTTCAATCTGTAGACTAACATAATTAGATTTGGAATCACACAATGAACTCTGAACTATATTCACAAGCAGAGGAAGCTCTAGATTATGCTCATGGATCTACACTAGTTTAATAAATGAATAAAAAAATAAAGTGCAATAGAAAAAAAATAAATTAAACTATAAAAAACCTAGAACAAGGTATAGATATTGAGATAATAGATCATTGATGTGTGTGTGTGTGTGTGTGTGTGTGTGTGTGTGTGTGTGTGTGTGTGTGTGTGTGTGTGTGTGTGTACAATTAATATATAACATTTTTATTTTGTGCATTGATTATGTTGTAATATTCTATAATTATATCATACAATAATATTTGAGGGTGAATTTGTTATATGATAAATTTTGCATGGTTGATGGATTTCAATTATACATATTTAATATAAAGAAATAATAATTAAAATAAATTATAAATTTTGGAGAGGAAGATCCATCATTTTCTCAACAAAAAACCCCCATCCCCCTCTTTTTTTATTTTTAATCCCAAGGAAGAAGAACATCCATTTTTTTAAACATTATTTATCCAAGTACTACAATGAGGTGGATTACATCTATATGAAAAAAGCGCAACTTCAAGTTTCATAATTCACTTCAAAAATGAAGAACAAATAAAAATATTTCACATACTAATTACAACTCATTTTATACCTAATTAACATAAGAACAACTTATAGGGAAAATATAACAAGGTAAATATGTTTCTCAATGATCAACTTGTTTTCAACAAGATAAATATTTATACATATGTAAAATACAAACCGAGAGATGATAAAAATAATACATAATTTCCATATTTTATCACTAGAAGATAATATTTTGACAAAATGCTAAAATTTATTAATTTTTATCATGGGAGAGAGGTAGAGAAAAGGGAGGGAAGACAGAGTTCAAACACACAAAAACCCATTAATTTTAACTTCATGTTTTCATTATTTGATTAATAAATCTTTATTGTCTATAAGATGTAGTAAAATAATACCTGCCTTATCTCTATTTTTCATGCATTCAATAATCCCCCAGGATCCATGAATGTCTCCTCCTCCTTCTCATAAGCTCTTCCCAAGTGCCACCACTCCATGCACTTCCTCTCATCCCAAAATAATGAAAAAACACACAATAACTAAGATTTTAAAATAAAAAGAGAGTAAAATTTCTCTTCCCAAAACTCATTTAATGAATGGAATACCAACCCTTACATAGGTCATAAATTACAATTGAGGTTTTATTGCAAGCAAAGTCTTACACAACAATAAGTGCATTTACATGCCCACATGGGCTTCTTACATACCATTGAATTCACTTAAGAATTTTCCCAAACACTCAACCTATTTGGTCAAGCCTTCCAACTATGTTATGATCCTAATGGTTTTAGGTTTTCTAGAAATCCTATTAGATCAGGCTCATAACCTTTTTAGGAGTCTTGTGAGCCTTTTAAATATATTTATAATATTATAAATTTTAGGAAAATAAAATATATGTTTAATATGTGAAATTTTAATTTAATTTATAATTTTTCTAATTGGAAATCATTGATACATTTAAAATAAGGAAAATAAATTTAAAATTATTTTGCATCATAAGATATCACACTTGGTGAACACCTCAAATTGATAGGGAAAGGGGGTTTCTTCATGATGAGTATTACAGAGTTACATTATTCTATTGAGAAATAGATCCCATATATCCCAATACTAAATTCATGTCATTTATGTCCATTTTAAAAATACTTGAATATTCAAGATCTAATTTCATAGTGGTGTAAGGTAATCCAAAAGATCTTGATCTCCAAATAGGCTGACTATACTACAAGCTTATAATCTCATTTAAAGGTTTGATTGTTCTTTTTTTTTATTAAAAATAACAAAACAAAATTTTTATATCATTAAATAAATTTAACACAATCATCCAAATGGTATTAATTTCAAGTTAATGGGTATGGACTCTTTTACAAACTATTATCTCATGAAAAATGGGAAAACTACCCTCTCTAGCCCTATTTTAGGCATAATTAGGTCTGTAGAATACATATTCATTTATATTTTTTCTTCTGGTTACTATAAAACTTTAAAACCACTGGAATATTATATACTACATTCTAATTAACCTATATACCAATTTTTAGAAAACTACGAGGGTTCATTTTCAAGATATTGATACTTTTGTTAATGAAACATTGATTTAGAGTTGTATAGGTTGTAAGTGACCCAAAAGGCTAAATTTGATGAAATATATTATTTTATTAACATTAAAATACTCCTATAACTTTAATTATATATATTATATGATTTCTCAAATCTGTCAAGTGGAATCTAAGATTTAACTATCATGACAACATATAGAAATCACTTTCTACTTGGACTATAACATAAGAAACTCTATTTTGAGACCTTTGTAACTTAAAATATAGTATAATCTTGAGAAAAAAGTTTAGAAAACAATAAAAAACTTTAATTAACCTCTTTAAAAACCTAATAATTCATATAAACCATATCTAAATTTTGTTTTTCTCATAACTTTCTTATCGACACACAAACTTATAGATAATCTTCTTGATTACACCCACATACATCCACCAAACCTCAAACTAAGTTTATCATCTTATTTTCATGATTTATATTCATAATTTATAATTTTTATGAATAATGTCACATTTCTAAACTTATTTTCATAATTTTTCATGCATCAAGGATTAATCAACTGACCTAAGACTCTTCAAACATGCCTTTTTAATCATAAACCTACATTTTTTTCACATTATCAAGGTTTAAGCCATGATTTAAAACATTTATATCTATGTTTAAGGTTAAAATAAATTTACAATAATTAACTATATCCTAAATATCCCTTAAAAATGATCAAGACCCTTATAACATGCTAAAACCCCTCAAACTATTCAAAATAAATTCAAATTTTGGAATTTCTTATTTTTTGGTGGGAAAACCAAAAACACTTATAAAATACCTATAAATGACAAATGAATCATATATAATTATCCTTATTTATCTCAAACAACCTATTAAACCTTATAATACCAAAAAAAACACATTTTGACTATTTACAAACATGCACCTGCATCACACTACCAAGGAACAAAGATTTATTCATTAGCTCCTATTGACAAGTTTTTAGGTACTATTTCCATGCTTGAATATATTTTAAGGTATCATACATGTTACATACTCAAGTTTATGATTATTTAAATTGATTAAGTATTGAAATTACTCCTTGTCTTTGGTCTTCTTCACCACCTTCTTGTTGTGATTTTGGTAGTTAGTGCTCCCAACTGATGGTCTAATCATTTTTATCTTTAGTTTCCTTATATAAGTTATCATCTCCTATAAAAGGATAAATTTATACTAAATTTAATATGGTTAAGATTACAATTTCAAATGTAATATCCAATTCATAAGCATTAACATTAAATTTTCTTATGACTTTACAAGGTCCAATTTTCTTTATCTTCAACTTGTTGTATTCCCCCTAAGTAATATTTATTTTTAATATGGGAAATTATTGTATCACATACCTAAAAATTCACATCATTCCTTATTATATCAGCATTTTTTGTACTTACTTTAATTCAATTCTAGTTATTTTTTGACCTGCTCATGCAACTCTTGCATAACTGTAGTAAAATAATCACCTTCTACACTTCTTTGATTATATTTGTCCATGTTTATTAGCTCATTAATTCATATTTTATGGAATGTATATATTATATAAAATGGGATATAACTTTTAATTCTATTTAGAAAATCATTATATTCAAATTTTGTATTAACTAGTGCTTGATCCCATTGTTTAGGATGATCACTTACCAAGCTCCTAAGTATGTTTCCAAGACTCCTATTGACCACTTAAGTTTAAACATAAATGTTATGATGGTAATATTATTTGAATATTCAAGTTGTCCCAAAATTCTTCCAAATAATCCTATAAAAATTTCCAATAAACATCGTATCCTTGTCAGACACAATGCTTATAGGAAGCCCATGCAATCTACTATTTCTTTAAAGAACACATTAGCAATATTGGTTGCATCATGTTTTTTTGTACAAGGAATAGAGTGTTCCATATTATAAATCCTATTAAATATTAAAAATATGGATTAATTACCATTTTTTATTCTTTATAAGCCCAAGTACAAATTCTATGCACATTGAATCTCACGGCCTACTAGGAATAGGCAATGGTTGATATATGATTAAATTATAACTTTGACCTTTGGCATGATAACATAGTCTACACATTTATACAAACCTATTCACATCAGATTTCATTCTTGACCAATAATAGTGTGCACTCAATTGATCAAGTGTTTTTTTCCAAAATGTCATGACAAACTACCATTATGTTTCTCCTTTAGTAAATTCTCTCTCATTGATCCTCTTGGTATGTATAGCTAATTTTCCTTGAATAATAATCCTTTTCATAGGATATAGTCCATACATGGAATCATATATTTATTTATTTTATTATCACATGATTCATAGGCCTATTTTAAATTAGTATCTTCTCTATACAAGTTCTCAATGCATCAAAATCCAAGATATTCACTTGTAACTCCTACATAATCAGACTTATCCTGCTTAATGCATTTTTAATTTTTTTAAATTGATGAATCTTATGCTTGATAACAAAATAAAATATTTGAAAAAATTTAACCCATTTCATATGTCTTTGACTTAGTTTAGTTTTACCACTAATAAAATTTAAGGCATGATTATTTGTATATAATACAAATTCTTTGGGCATTACTTGATGCCCAAAGAGTTTGTATTATATACAAATAATCATGCCTTAAATTTTATTAGTGGTAAAATAAACTAAGTAAACTCTTGGCCATATGTTTAGTACTTATTATTTTCCTCATTGATTTTATCATTGAAGTAGGCAATTGGTCTACCCTCTTAGCTCAAAATAACCCTTATAAAAATCACATTTGCATCACATTCTACTTAAAATAACTTGGTTAAATCAAGCAAGGCTAGTATCAACTACTCTATAATCTTTTTATTTAAGAATTAAAAAATCCTCTTATCTAACTCAGTCAATTGAAATTCTTTTTTATTTCCTTTGATGGTTTCCACTATTGGATCATAAATGCCTATAAAATTCCTTATAAACTTTCTGTAAAATCTATCCAAGCCATGATAAAATTTCTTACCTCAAATATACTCCTTTGATTAGGTCATTCTACTATGGATTTGACCTTCTCTTTATCCATCTTTAATATTTATTGTGAAATAACAAATCACAAATAGATAAATTATGTCTTTATGAAGATATACTTATTGAGATTGATTAGTAACTTTTCTTCTTGTAGCTTATTTAAGACCATTCTAAGGTGTTTAAGATGATCTTACTTTGACTGACTATATATCATAATATCATATAGGTAAATAATGACAAATTTACATGTGAAAACCTTGAGTACCTCATTCATGAGCTTCATGAAGGTGCTTAGAGAATTACTCAATCCAAATGTCATTACAAGTCATTCATATAGTCCAACATTAGTCTTAAAATTCATCTTCCATTCATCTCCTTCTTTAACTCTAATTTGATGATAGCCACTTTTCAATTCTATCTTGGAATAGTACCTTACACCACTTAAACAATCCATTAGATCATAAATTATATGAAAAGGAAATATATACCTAGTTTTGATATTGTTTATGGATCTTGAATCAATTAAAATTATCCAACCTCCATCTTTATTAGGATTTAAGACCATTAGAATATCACAAGGACTTAAGCTTTCTCTTATTACTCCTTTGTCCAATAATTATTGTAATTGCTTCTTAATCTCCTCATTCTCTCTTGGTGTCAACCTGTATTCTTCTTTGGTTGGTAGATTGGATCTTGGAATGAAATATATATGGTTTAAAATTATTCTCATTCAATGTGTTGGGTGAATATTTTGTCGTCAACTAACTGCTGACAAAATGGGGATATCAGCCACAGCATAAGGGAGATTTACACCATGAAGAGTGTGGCTTTACCAGATCTAGACGAGGTAAATCTCTCCTCTCATCAAGGGGAGGTTCCCTATCAATATTTACGTGTCGGATATATAATTAAGCAGAAAATAACACATGGGGGTGGTATAACAACATCTACTTCTCTTTTTTTAGAAGTAATATATAAAGAACAAAAAGGGGGAAATCCTGGTCTAATGCTAACAATGTTCCTCTTCTTTCAGGAATGGTGTCAAACGAAGAGCAAGAGATCACCTAAAGAAACAAAGTCACAAGAACGCTCACGCAAGCACAAAGTCTTTCGTAGCTTCCCCACGGATCCGGAACAAGTATAACCGTAGAGTAAAGTGAAGCACAAAGTCTTCACCTGAAACTACAAAAGATAACTGAATCTCAAAGACAAAAGTAGCATAAAGTATATCTTCTATCCTCTAGAAATGCCTTTAGATAATATAAACATGCCCACTGCTTGCAAGATCAAATAAACAAGATATTTCTAGGAAAAGACATAAGAACTATTTCCTAAATCACACAGATAATCTCAACACAAAGTCTGAAACAAACCTGCTTCTCATTTATTTCATCAAAATATGATTTACAAATTTGAGCACAAAGTCTCAAAAGTTGTTTCAATTTTAGTAGTGTTTGCTATTAAATTTTCCAGAAGAACGATTACAAATGAGGTCTCCACTATATATAGAGAGAAAATCCTCAAAAATAGAAAATAATAAAATACAAAATATCCTAGTCAAAGATGACTCATCTTTGACTTTTAGATATTTTCCAAAATATTTACAAGTAATTACATATTAAAAAATTGCATGCATTCTGCACAAAATAGAAATGCATAAGGACAGAAGAAGAGAGAAGGGGGAGATGGAGAGTTAATTCTTGCTACTGGACTTCTTCAGATGAGCATCGTACATGGTGATTGATGCCTGAATTCCTATGTTGTCTGGCATAGCTACTTTTTTGGAGACAACTCTCGCTCTGATCAGTGCATCTTTTAATGCTGTGATGGCTTTAGAATGGCCAGTTAACCTAGATTTCAAATTCTCCAAAGTTAACTGAGCATCTAGAATACTGTCCACTGAAGTCATTGAGAAAGACGCTTCTTCAAAATCCTTCTGGATCATCCCTTTAAAACTTTGAATCATTTCCTCTGCCGAAAGGAACTGATGGTCCTTGGAGGTTAGGTTGCATGGTAGCTCTTCTAATTTGTTAAGCAGGTTCAGGTCACTCTTTTCTCTAGCTTCTTTGAAAGCTTTGAGGTCATCAATTAAGTCCTTGAGTACCTAAATTCTAAAGACCATTGACTCCTTGATCTCAACATAGGAATCTTTGTTGGGGATGACGCCGATAGTTATCAGGGTACTCTTTTTGAGATCCTTCATTTCCTTCCACCTACTAAGATCTTTCTCTAAGCCGTCAATTTCCTGAGAGATAAGGGAGACAAAGTCGTCTACCTGAGTTTTCAATTTCTTCATTTTACCTATTTTTTCTACAACTTCTGACAGTAAAGAGACTCCCTGATTGTGCATCCTCTCAATATATTCCTCCATGACTTTCCCTTTTAAATAGGTCTTTTTGGCTTTCTGAATGACTGGATCATCCATAGAAAAGGCCTCTGGAGTCACTGTTTCAGGGGGAATAGTGAATCTTCTGATTACTGCTGTTAACTGCTCAGCCTTGGCTTTGTAAAAATCCTTCATTTCTTTTTCTCTGTCAAACTTTTGGACCATAATGTCCATTGCTGCCTGAAGATCACTCTTTGCCCCTTCGTGAGTATCTTTGCCAAGTTCAACATGAGAGAGGGAATAACTGCTCATTTCAAAACCCTCAAGGGCTGCGTCCTGGGGAGGCTTGGCAATTTCTAGAAAATTTTTCCCCTTTTCTTCGACCAACCTGGAGAGGATTTTTGGCCTTTTAGGAGCCTTTGCTTTCATCGATATTATCTTACCAAAGTCAAATTCATCTGGGGAGATGGCCGTTTTCTTTCTTTTAGGTGTGAAAGCAGACATCCATGGCGGGAGAGAAGTACCTGTTGCAACAATAGTCACCTCTGCCGATGTCATTATAGCAGCTTCCATACTACTGGTGGTGACAGTGGTTGTAGTTGGAGTAACTGGTGAAACCGTATCAACTACTGGTTCTGGCTCAGGTGCAGGGCTTGGTGGCAGGTTGAAAGACGGAGATGAAAGACTCGAAATGGCCCCAGAAGAGTGGGGAGAACTTGCTGAAGGGCCCTGAGGATCACCAAAAACAACCCTGGAAGGGGAAGTGGCTCCGAAAGATGGAACACTGATTGGAGAGATAGGAGAAGCAAGTACCGTAGGAGATTGAGGGGGAGAAAGAGAGGCACTCTGGATCGACTGTGCTTGTCCCAGCGAGATCGGAGACTCAACACTTGGTCATTCTGAAGGTTGATCTTATGTTTCCATGGGTTGAGCTGTTTGTGCCTTAGAGCTCTATTCTTTAGTTCTTTCAGCTGCTGCTTCAGGCTCTTGTGCAGGTTTAGGCTTTTTGTAGACAAAAATGATTCTAGGTTTGCGAGGCTGAGATGGAGAAGGAACGTCTCCTTTATTCTTTGTTTGGTTCTCTACCTTCCTTTTCAACTCTGCTTGGTATTCAGCCTCTAATCCTGTGACAAATTATTTCAGGGTGATCTCTTTGGCTGCTAACCAATCATTGGTGTTAGCCAATATTGGTTTGAATCTTTTCCTCAGAGAAGTCAGTTGTTTTTGAGACCAGTTAATTGGAGGGAGAGGGGAATCAATGACCTTTTTTGCCAGATATCTGATATTTATGATATTTTCATCATCAATTAAACCTGAAGGAATCTCTGTGAGCATGAGGTACTCTATTTTTTCAAGTGTGAGACGGAAATAGTCCATTTTCCTTATCTCATCAGCCGTCCTCATGTCTACCCAGATATCTTCAATCATGGGCTCGTGAAACTGGGTTTTCCTTTGGATTGTCTCTCTGACTCCTCTGTATTCAAATTTCTCCTATCTTTTGAATGGTTTGATGGTAACCATTTGCATTTATATTTCCATGACCTTGGCTTTAGTTGATGTAGCAACTAAAAATCTGCCAATCTGGATAGGGAACTTGAAATCAAGTCTCTTGAGCTCCATCTGCTTTGTGTGTACGACAGACAGTTGTCAGCAAAGATCCATTAAGACCAACCTGTCCGAAGGAAATTTTTGGAGCATGTAAGGGTACCCTTGGTAAAAACTCACCTAAAGATAGCAAAAGGTAAGAAACTGGAGGAACATGCACCCAAAACTATTCACTACCGCCCATGCCTCGTCTGATATTCTCTTCTATTTCAGCTGAAGATCGAAGAGACACAAAAATACGGTGAAGAATGCATCATTTACTCACCTGAAATGATGTGTTGACCCTTGAAGCATTAGCTATGGATAGTACAAGTAGACCAGGGTGGTCCTTCTATCCCCCTCTGTTGTCAAACCTGGGAAAGATCGCATGGCAACAGCTATATAGACCAGGTACGAGGTCATGTAGAATTTGAAAGAGGTTTGTACCCTAGTCAGTTGCTCGTAGATAGCATTGCTGATCTATTCCCCCCAAAAGATGGTTTGTTTGCCTTGAAGGATGATCTTAATGAAAGGATACATCCATTCATGAAATTGTGAAGAGGACGGGAGGCCCCGTACTCTTCTGAGGAGGGTGATTAAGTCGCCAACCTCCTCGACAAAATCACTTCTGGGGAAGCTTTTCGGCCATCTAGATAGACTAGTCCTAGGGGTTTTGAGCCATTTATAGTTCATGACCTTCTTTTCCCTTTCGGGGTCTTTTTCGTACTCCTTCTATGTGTCTTCAAAATCGATTTGGGTCACTTTGGTGGCCGGAGGACACAAAAAAGCTTTGTCGATAAAATCAAGGTCCAACCAAATTATCATGCTGTCGTTGGTGTCTGAGACCGATCTGGTCTCCTTGTTGTAAAAGTGTGTGCACTGAAGGACAAACTTTGCATGATGCGCTGCTACTAAAAAGGTGGCCACCAGGTGGATGTTGCTCTCAACAATCCTTTTTATCCCAGTGCTGGGATTGGTTGCCTTAGTTCGCCCCAGGAATTCGGCCATGTCCACATGGCCGATCTCTGTATCTCAAATGTCATCAACATTTGAGGTGACTGATGTGAGCGGGAAGACGCCCTGGTATTTATATTTCATTGTCTTCACCTTCGAGGGAGATGCTTCCATCATAGGAGACGATCTTGATTGGACGGGAGTAGGTGTACAGGAGCTCGCTAAAAGTGCTGCTGCCATTGATAAAAAGAGAGTGAGCAAGAGAGGGAGAGTGAAATTTAAGTGACATGGGTTACTTAAGGTCACTTAAATAGGCCAGGTCAAGCAAAGGGGTGGAAAATGAGGAAGAAAAAAAATGAAAGGGACAACCCAGAAGAAATTCTGGGAGTTAGCTGAAAAAGGAAGAAAAATGCAGGGGCGGCAAAAATCGCCGCCCTTGCATAAAATGGACGAAAATGTAAGGGCAGCGAAAATCACCACCCTTGCAAGAAGGATGCAAGGGCGGCAAAAATTGCCGCCCTTGCGGGAGATCACAAAGTGCAAAGGTGGCAATTTTTGCCGCCTCTGCACAAGGGTTGCAAAAACCAGAGGCGACAATAATTGCCGCCACTGCACTGGGCAAGGGAGGATGTGGAAGGGTGGCGAATTTTGCCGCCTTTGCACAGAGGTTAGTGTTGACCTAATTTTGCCCCTCAGGCAAAATCTCAGTCACCTCCTACACCTGCTTCGCATGGCCAGTCATTTCAGGTTGCAAGGTCCACTTTCAGGGTTCGACAGTTTCCGTTTCAGAGCATTGGTTCATCGGCCTAGTTCGTTGGCATTCACAGTGGTAAAAGACAGAATATCTGAATGTTCACACAAGGAGAGAATAAGAGAAAAAATGAAGCATTTCAACACTTAGGCAAAAAAGAGGGCAAAAAAAATGCAGAGGGTGGCAAATTCGCCACCCACTACAAGGGCGGGTAAAATGAGCCCACTTACAAACATGCAGAGGGCAGCAAATTCGCTGCCCACAACAGAAAAGGAAAGACGTCGGCCGACATCGGTAATACTGCCATCATCGACACCTTACAGAGACCGACATTGGTAGAAGCGCCGACGTCGGCAGCACAAAGGCAGGCACAAAAGTTGGGAAAGCCTGCCCATGGCGACGAATTGAAAAATCCCACCCATGGCGGTGAATCAAAAAAGCCCGCCCATGGCGGTGAATTGAAAAAGCACGCCCATGGCGGTGAATTGAAAAATCCCACCCATGGAGGTGAATAAAAAAAGCCTGCCCATGGCGGCGAATTGAAAAAGCCCGCCCATGGTGGTGAAATGGAAAACCCCGCCCCATGGCAGAGAAAGAAAAAATTGCCGCGCACAGTACAATACTGCCGACATCGGTAGGTTACAGAAACTGACGTCGACAAGACTACCACCATCAGTAGCTTATCGGCTGACGTCAGCATAAATCCTACATGAAATCCATGCAAAGGGTGGCAAAATTGCTGCCCATTACAAGGGTGGCAAAATTCACCTGCAGTGCACAAGAAAAAACTCGCCCAGCCGCTAGAGGAGAAGACTAGCATGCAAAATGAGGCAACAAGTATGGTCTTGGTAGATTTGTGATGTCAGCTATAGTGTTTTTCACGCTTTTCAATGAGACTTTTCTTGGCTCTTCTACTATAAATACAAGGACTTAGTCATTTTTCAGGGGATCTTCCTAACTTTTGTAAAGAGCACTACTCTACAAATTTCCCACCTGAATCAATAAAAATATAGTTTTTACCTCTTTCTTGGATGGATACTCTGTGTATGTTCTGTATGTTTAATCTATGTTCAGTCATTTCCTCTTAAATGCTCTCACAGGTTTTAAATACTAATGTATCAGCTATCTACAGAATGTCAGTTTGCAGCTTACAGGTGAAGATTTCTATCTAAGGTGCAAAAACAAAGGAGGTCACTTACAGTATGCATTTCACAGCATCTTGGTGAGTCCCTGTTTCTTATATCTTTCACTGAAACCTCCCTGTCATCCCAGCAACCTGATCTTTTCTACCAAGTTTCAGTGTAGAGTATACTTGCATTTTCCCTGATTCTGAGAGTGGATCTGGAAGGTCACCCCTTTATTTTGGTGTATCGCCTCTTTTAGAGTAGGCTGTTTGTTTTCATGCTTTTCTCTCTCCCTTTTCATCCCGCCCAGTATATACCTATATACCTATATTTTACACCACCTGAAACAAACAAGATACATCAGAGGGAACTAGCCCATATCTAGAGACTCCCCTCTCCTGCTTCGCCGTCCCACAGGCGAGAGAGGGGTTTCCATGTTGCGGGGAGAGGGCAGGAATCCATTTTTTTGCCGCAGGGTGCACTTTCCAGCGTCAACAATTTTGGCACGCCTGGTGAAACTGTAATTTTATCAAGTTTCTAACGCAGTAGTATTTCAAGATTGATGCTGGTCCTTCTACAGTGATTTTTCAAAGATTTCTAGCATCTGACGACTCCACTGGTAAGAGCTCGGTTCTTTATTTTTAAGACTAGTTACTTAACTTTTATGCCAAAGGTTACCACAAGGTCAGCTTCAAGAAGGGTCCCCTTTGAGTTCATTGAACTACCTTTAAACTCTGCTAAAAGACTCAGGTTTGGAAGAACTCGCCCTTATCCACTGATAAATCCTCCTAGACCTGTTGCTAGGAACACCAACCCAGCTCAACCACAAATACAACCTGTTCCAGCCATGGCATTGCCTTTTGCAGCTTTTCGTGGTGAGAGCCCTTTAAACCTCCCACGCTATGATCCAATCCCAGGAACAGCTCTGAAGAATGTGCCTTCTTTTGATGGAGTGGGACCTATTATAGTTGTTGAGCATATCAAAAATATTGCCAACCTTTGCCATATTCATAATGTAACAGAAGAAAATATTGCCATCAGACTGTTAGCCTTATCTCTGAAAGGGAAAGCTCTCGACTGGTACGGCACCTTGCCTGTGAATTCCATACATTCTTAGAATGAATTGGGCACTCATTTGACTAATCGTTTTGGGGAGAAAAGTGATGGCCTCTCTCTTGCTGAGCAGCTGACAACTATAAAGAGAGCTCCGCACGAGTATATGCAGGACTTCAATACGTGGTTTCAAAAGACTTGGGATAGAATTCCCATCCTGGTAAGGCTGACCCCTAGCTACGCTTTCTTGTACTATCTAAAAGCATTAAATAGTGACATTGCTATGATGATCCAATCTATGGGGGGACACATACTGCCAGCTACGTATGACATAGCCATTACGGTCGAAAATTGCTTAATTCAAGTCGGGAAAATTGCCCCTAGACCTCACATGCCACTTTTCCCAGAACCGCTGCCCCCAATTCAAGCAGTCGCTCCCACAATTGCTCCCCTACCTGTCATTGAGAAGCCAACTGCTATTCCATCCAATGAATTAAGTGAAGTTAAGGGCCTGTTGCAGAGCATGTCAAATGAACTTGTTGCCCTTAAAAGGCAGCAAGCTCAAAGCCACAAGCCAAACCAGAGTTATCAAAATTATGGCCATGCCCCTAGACCCCCCTTTCAAAATTATAACCAAGGTCAGGGGCAGCTCACTACAACCAGGCCTTATCAAAATTATAACTCAGGTCCTTCTTCATCATCTAAAGCCATGGTACCTACTCATAACAATCTAGTGTAGGACCAGCCAGGTTGTTCAACCATGGGACAAGGTTAAGAGCAAGCTGTCCACACGAATGACATGATGAATTTTTTCCAAAATTCAGAAAATCAAGGTGCTGATTTTTCTCAATTTTTTGAGTTCCCAGCTCAAACCATCACAAGTAACAATCAAATTCAGCCGGATTCTACCCTGATAAATCACGAAGAGGGTGAGCTCTGTGTAATTAATCATGGGGGTGCTGTAGGCAATCATGCTAATTGCGTTGCGGCCAATATGAGATTTAAAAGAAGAGCAGTTAGATAAGTGCAAGCTTCCCCTCAGGCAGTGGAAAATCCTCTACCACACCCTTTTCAAAAGGCTCCAATTCCCAGACAACCATTTGCACCTCCAGCTCCTCAGTCTACAGCTCCAATCGGGATCAACCCAAAGGAAAACACGAAGGGAGTCAGTCCCCAAGCTAATATAGTTGATCAAATGAAGAAATTGCATGTGGATATTTCTCTATGGGATTTGTTGTCTCTTCCAGGACAAAAGGAGGTATTGAAGAAAGAATTGCATGAGCTAGATCGACAGGCCATCCTGCCAGACACTAATAATGTCTTAATGACGAATGGGCAACTTTCTGCTCTAGGTCAGGTAAAGAAAGAAGAAAAGACCCCCTTTTTATGTATCTTTGATCATAGGGGATTTCTTAGTACACAATTACATAATTGATAGTGGAGCCAGCACTTCAGTAATGCCTAAATGCATTGCTGATAAGATGGGGTTAAAGTACGAAGCCATGAACAAAGGAGTCTTGCAACTAGATGAGACACCCACAAAGATAGTCGGAGCCCTGAAAGGATTGAGTTTAACATTGCATGCCTGCCCGACATTCTCAATTCCCCAAGATATAGTGGTAGCGGATGTTCCTCCATATTTTGCAATCTGTTTGTCTAGGGACTTTACGTCCAAGATAGGTGGTTATCTAACAGTGAATTGGTCATATCTAGTTTTTAGAACCAAATACGATACCAAAGTGAAAATTGAATCTGAGCCACTCTACAAGGACCACCTAGAGCCCTATTCACCAAAGGCAGTGAATGTCAGTTATACTATCATTGATCCAAAAGACTCTCAGACGGACAAATCTTCATCTTCTGCTCTTGAAGGAGTTGCAAATCTACTCTTGGATGAGTGGGGAAGTGATAACTTCGAGCACGATCCTTATAAATTTATTGAGGAGGCAGACCTTTGCGTCTATTGCTTGCATGAAGAGAGTGCCGTCATGCCCAATATAATGAAGGAAAACAAAGAAGATCTTGGCCTTTGGCAGCTATACTTCGACGGTTCCAAAAGAAAATTGGGCGTTAGTGGTGGGGCAATGTTAGTCTCCCCTTCTAAAGAAAGGTACTTTTCAGCTTTTTGTTTCCAGTTCTCTTGCACATGTAACGTTGCAGAATATGAGTCTTTGATTCATGGACTTGAGTGGGCAAGAAAGAGGGGGATCAAAAAATTACAAATCCTGGGGGACAATGAACTAATAGTGAACCAAATCAGAAGCCTGAACCTGACCAAGAACTCCTTACTAAAATATTACAAGCACAGAGTCTAGGACTTGATGGAAGATTTCCTTGCTCTTAACATTACCTCAATTTCCAGGGAACAGAATAAGCAGGCTGACAGGTTGGTAGCTGTTGGTGCCCAATTTGATGTTTCAAAAGATATAATCAGGGGTTGTGGTTCGCGCCATTTAAAGGTGGTGGTTCGGCCTTCGGTCCCAGACAATGTTACAAATTGGCAGGTCTTCGAAAGAGACCAATAGATAGCGCTTTTCTTGAAGGAGGAAGCTGAGTTTGCAGTCCACAATCAAGTGAAATTGCATCAGCAATATGGAAATCAGATTGTTCAATTGAAGAACAATAAACTCCCTAAGGGTCTGGTCACACTTGAAAGTATTTTCAACGGAGAGGACCAACTAAGAGATGACAAAGCATGCATCACTACCAAAGAGGAGAATTATGAAAAAGTTGAAATCTTCAAGGACAAGTTACTAGCGCTTGGTAAGGTCTGTACGTTTCAAGAAAGACAAACTTTCATTCTGTTGTGTCAGGAGTTCACTGACGTCTTCGCCTGGAACTATAGCGACTTGAAAGGCTTCGATCCAAGACTCACCCAACACACTATTGAATTAGATGAAGGCGCAAAGCCAGTCACACAAAAGCAGAGACCTGTTAACCTGATGGTAGAGCTCCTTATGCAGAAAAAATTGACCAAGTTGATTGAGTCCGGCATTATATTTCCGATCAAACATTCCTCATGGTTGGCCAATTTAGTTCCAGTTAGAAAGAAAAATGGGGAGATCAGACTGTGTGTCAACTTCAGAGACCTTAATAAAGTCTCTTTAAAGGATCATTATCCCCTTCCAAACATGGAGCAGATCCTCCAAAAGGTAACTGGTTCCGAACGCTTCTCCCTCCTGGATGGCTATTCGAGATATAATCAGATTCTGGTGCGTGACTTCGACCAATACAAAATAGCCTTCACCACTAAATGGGGAATGTTTGCCTACCAGAAGATGCCTTTTGGGCTATCCAATGCCGGTGCTACCTTCAGCGAGCCATGGACATGGCTTTCAGTGGTTTGATAAATAAGAACGTGTTGGTGTACCTCGATGATATAACAATTTTCTCCAAAGAGGTAGGACAGCATATGAAGCACCTCAGGCAGATTTTTGAGAGGTGCAGGGAATTTGGCATCTCCCTAAATCCAAAGAAATGTGTATTTGCGATTCATGAGGGGAAACTTCTTGGCCACATTGTGTCCAAGGAAGGTTTGTCTATTGACCCAGAGAGAGTCTGCTCCATTCTGGAGATGTCCCTACCAAAGCACAAGAAAGGCCTTCAGAGTTTCTTTGGCCGAATAAATTTCATTCGAAGATTCATTCCGAATTTTGCTGAAATAGTTAAACCCCTAACCTCCTTGCTAAAAAAGGGTGAAGAATTCAAATGGACAACGCCAAGAAAGGACAGCTTTGAAGCTATCAAACAGGCTTTGACCCAGGCTCCCGCTCTAATCAGCCCTGACTTCAATAAAGACCTCAACCTCTACACCTTCAGTAATGGAGAAGTAATATATGTCATGCTTACCCAAGCAAATAGTGATGACCTTGAGCAACCACTCGCCTTCTTCAGCCAAGGGTTAGAGGACTTCAAAACTAGGTACACCTATGTAGAGAAGCAAGTCCTGGCAGTAGTGCGCAGCCTGAAGAAATTTAGATATATGTTGTCAAATAGCAGGATCCATCTCATGGTTCCACATCCTGGCATCAAAGATTTCTTGACCAATCGAGACTTAAATGATAAGAGAGCGGGATGGATCACCAAGGTAATGGAGTACGACATAGATATCAAAATCACCAAGTTGGTGAGAGGAAGGGGCCTGTGTGAATAGCTAGCCACAGATTTGAGACAAAAGGGTGAAGACAGCTTGCTGATCTATGATGCATCCACTGCAGAAGAACCAACTGTCGTAAGGGATTGGACACTGGACATGAGGCGTTTCCTTCTTACGGGCGAATGTCCACAGGGTCTCGGTAGGGTAGAAAGAAGGTATTTTAAACTTCAGTCCCTTCCCTATGTTTTGATTGATGGAGTATTATTTAGGAAGGATCTCTCTGGGGTTCTCCTGAGATGCATTGACTCCAGTCAGACTGACAAGGTTTTGGCTGAGTTTCACAATGGGCCAGCAGGCGGCCATTTCGCCCCTAAGACCACAGCAACAAAAATAATGAGAGCTGACTATTTTTGACCCACTCTCTTCAAGGATACCCATGCCTGGGTAAGGAAGTGTCAGAAGTGTGCACTCTTTGACGAAAAGCAGCGATTGGCTGCCATGCCCCTACAGCCCATTCAAGTTGAACAACCATTCATGCAGTGGGGCCTGGATTTCATAGGGATGATCAATCCTCCCTCTAGTGCCAGACACAAGTGGGTCTTGACTGCTATGAATTATTTCACCAGGTGGGTGGAAGCCATTGCTTTGAAGGAAGCAAATGAGAGCACAGTCCTGGATTTCTATGAGGACTTAGTGACACGTTTTGGGGTCCCAACCACTATAATCTCAGATAATGCCTTGGCTTTTCTGGGAACCAAAACTAGTGAATGGGCACTAAGGTATGGTATATACCTCAGTACTTCATCAAATTACTACCCACAGGGGAATGGACTAGCTGAGTCCACTAACAAAAATTTGATCAAGATTATAAAGAGGACCATGGAAGAAAATTAGAGAACTTGGCATGCCAAGTTGAAAACAGCTCTATGGGCCGATCGAATCACTCTGAAAAGATCAATCAGAAATTCTCCATATACGCTTGTGTATGGAAGGGAAGCAAGGCTTCCTATCTCACTCGAATTGCCAGTGCTGGACCTCGCACATCAGCTGCAGCTAAAAGAAGGAAGCAGCATGGAGGTCAGATTGTGTGAACTAATGGAGCTCCAGGAGGTAAGGAACCAGGCCATGGTCTCTATGATCAGTCACCAACATCAGGTGAAAAAACATTTCGACAAGAAGTCTTCGTCAAAGAGTTTCGTCAAAAGAGACATTGTCTTAAAATGGGACGAAGATAGAGCTAAGCCCAGAAAACATGCAAAATTTGATGCCCTCTAGAGTGGTCCTTACATGATTACTTAGTGTAAGCAGCATAATGCATTCCAACTCTCTGGGTTGGACGGTGAAGAATTGCGTATCCCAGTCAATGGGATACATCTGAAGCATTACCACTAAATTTTGGTTTGGTTGTACATAGTTTCCCTTTTTGTTTTCTCTATTTTCTCTAAGTGCAGTTTGCACAGGTAGTTGTTTTTAGCTTTGTGTGTTTCCCTTTGTTTGGGGGTAAATTCTATGTATTTTGATTCTGAGATTATCAAAGCCATTGTGAACTCACTTTAAAGTCACCATCTGACTCCGCACCCAATGGATATGCAAGGAAACTGGGTTCTAAGCATAGAAGGCACGCTTCCCCCATGAGTCGCCAATTTGTTGACCCAATTTTGCCCCTCAGGCAAAATCTTAGTCACCTCTTACACCTGTTTCGCATGGCCAGTCATTTCAGGTTGCAAGGTCCACTTTCAAGGTTCGACAGTTTCCATTTCAGAGCATTGGTTCATCGGCCTAGTTCGTTGGCATTCACGGTGGTGGAAGACAGAATCTCTGAACGTTCACGCAAGGAGAGAAGAAGAAAAAAAATAGAGCATTTCAACACTTAGGCAAAAAAGAGGGCAAAAAAAATGCAGAGGGCGGAAAATTCACCGCCCACTACAAGGGCGGGTAAAATGAGCCGACTTACAAACATGCAGAGGGCGGCAAATTCGCCGCCCACAACAGAAAAGGAAAGACGTCAGCCGACGTCGACAATACTGCCGTCGTCGACACCTTACAGAGACTAATGTCGACAGAACCGCCGACGTCGGTAGCACAAAGGCAGGCACAAAAGTTGGGAAAGCCCGCCCATGGTGGCAAATTGAAAAAGCCCGCCCATGGTGACAAATCAAAAAAGCCCGCCCATGGCGGTGAATTGAAAAAGCCCGCCCATGGCGGTGAATTGAAAAACCCCACCCTAAGGTGGTGAAATGGAAAACCCCACCCCATGGCGGGGAAAGAAAAAATTGTCGCACACAGTACAATACTGCCGACATCGGTAGGTTACAGAAACCGACGTCGACAAGACTGCTACCGTCGGCAGCTTATCGGCCGATGTCGGCATAAATCCTACATGAAATCCATGCAAAGGGCAGCAAAATCACCGCCCACTACAAGGGTGGCAAAATTCACCTGCAGTGCACAAGAAAAAACCTGCCCAACCACTGGAGGAGAAGACCAACACGCAAAATGAGGCAACAAGCATGGTCTTGGCAGATTTGTGATGTCAGCTATAGTGTTTTTCATGCTTTTCAATGAGACTTCTCTTGGCTCTTCTACTATAAATACAAGGACTTAGTCATTTTTCAGGGGATCTTCCTAACTTTTGTAAAGAGCACTGCTCTACAAATTTCCTACCTGAATCAATAAAAATACAATTTTTACCTCTTTCTTGAATGGATACTCTGTGTATGTTCTGTATGTTTAATCTGTGTTCAGTCATTTCCTCTTAAATGCTCTCACAGGTTTTAAATACTAATGTATCAGCTATCTACAGAATGTCGATTTGTAGCTTACAGGTGAAGAGTTCCATCTAGGGTGCAGAAACAAAGGAGGTCACTTACAGTATGCATTTCACAGCATCTTGGTGAGTCCCTGTTTCCTATATCTTTCACTGAAACCTCCCTGTCATCCCAGCAACCTAATCTTTTCTACCAAGTTTCAGTGTAGAGTATACTTGCATTTTCCCTAATTTTGAGAGTGGATCTGGAAGGTCACCCCTTTATTTTGGTGTATCGCCTCTTTTAGAGTAGGCTGTTTGTTTTCATGCGTTTCTCTCTCCCTTTTCATCCCCCCAGTATATACCTATATACCTATATTTTACGCTACCTGAAACAAACAAGATACATTAGAGGGAACTAGCCCATATCTAGAGACTCCCCTCTCTTGCTTCGCCATCCCACAGGCGAGAGAGGGGTTTCCATGTTGCGGGGAGAGGGCAGGAATCCGTTTTTCTGCCGCAGGGTGCACTTTCCAGCGTCAACAGTTAGCAAAGACGTGGGCGGCAAAAATGCCGTCCGTATGAGACCGTGGTGGAAAAAACCGTGGGCAGGGGGAGGGAAAAGGAAATCTAAAAACTAAACTAGAAAAGAAGAACAAAAAAAAAATTCGAAAAACAAACCCTACTTGGAAAATGCACACGCCACGAAGTCGGATCCACGAGCTGATGCATCGAAATGTCACTTGGGACACTCAGGTGCAAAAGGTAGGAGGAGGAAAAGAAGTAGTGAGAGGAAAAGAGGCTCAAATCAGAATATATAGGGTGAAAAACTCACCCCAACAACCCGCCGCGTGGGGCCATAAATGCCTTGCATGGAAATAGAGACATGCAAGGGCGGCAAAAATTGCCGCCCTTACATGTAGTCAGTCTCTTTTGCAGGGGCGGTGAAAATCGCTGCCCTTGCAGGAAAAATGCAGGGGCGGTGAAATTCGCTGCCCTTGTAGGAAAATGCAGGGGCAGCAAAATTCGCTGCCCTTGCAGGAAAAATGCAGGGGCGGCGAAATTCGCTGCCCTTGCATAAAAACAAGGGAAATGCAAGGGCGGTGAAAATCGCCGCCCTTGCAGGAAAAAACAAAAAGAGACCAAGTCTGGAAGGAGGAGAAAAAGGAAAAGGGGAAGGTAAAACTTGGCCTTGATGGGATAGTAACCACTCCCCGATCCGACCAAGACGAAAATGAATTATAGAATTCGTACCAAAAAATGAACTTAGAGAGACAAAAGATGAAACAAACAAGTTTCATAGGGGGTCATTTCCAAAATGAATTAAGCTGGTTTTGAAAACAACAACTGGCTCTTGTTGGGGAACTTTTGCATAATTGAAATGATTAGCGGAAGCAGAATCCAGTCTCTAAGTGCCTTCATCCAAGCCACTGGGCTACGGAGTCGAGCGAGAAACGAGAAAGAAAAATAGACAAAACATAAGAACTGTACATATGTTACAAATGGACTCATCCGAGCTTCAAGGGTTGAAAAGCTTTAGATGTTTCCCATTGTGAGGTAGTGTAAATGGTGTTCCATCTTCATACTCCAGCAAAATGTTGGCCTCGCCACAGAGCTGCCGAATGGTGAACAGACCCCTCCACAGGGAGTCGAATTTGCCATGCATCCCTTTTGGTTCACGTCGCTTGTCCCATAACAAGACTTGATCTCCAACTTGGAACTCACGCGCTTTATCCTTTTTATCAAAAAGTGCTTTCACCTGGTCCTGATGTTCTTTGATTCGATCTACCACCATAACTCATTATTCATTCAGCTCGGTCAGACACATGATCCGCTTGTCAACTGAGCTTTCGAAGGTTGAGTCTTCGATCGCTCTGGTTAATCTGAGTGCTGGTAGTTCAAGGGTGATGGGAATTTTTGCATTTCATCCATATAGGAGTTGGAAAGGTGACATACCTATAGCTCTTTTGGGTGTTATCCTGTCGGCCCATAAAGCATCATACAAAGCTTTGTGCCATGTTCTCTGATTGTCGTCCACCAACTTCCTGATAATGGTGACCAGGTTTCTGTTGCTCGATTCTGCTTATCCATTTCCTTGAGGGAAATAATCTGAGGTGTGAGACAAGGTAATCCCATAATGAAAACAAAATTGAGTGATTTCATGCGACGAAAAATAGGCCACATTATCCGTCACAATTTTTAGTGGAACCCCAAACTTGGAGATGATATTTTCTTTGAGGAAGCTACATATTACTTCAGATGTAGCATGTTTGGTTGGTATGGCCTCCACCCATTTAGTAAAATAATCTATCACGGTGAGGACATAATCATGTCTGGCACTTGAAGATGGGTTAACTGCATCAATGAAATCAACACTCCATTGCTGAAATGGTTCTTCGATCATAACTGGCTTGAGGGGCAAAACAGGCAGCTTAGGCTTTCCAACAAATTGCTGACACAGCTCACACTTACGCACACATTTATAAGCATCTTGAAAAAGCGTGGGCCAATAATACCTTGCTCATAGAATCTTGTGTGCCATCACCGGTGCGAAGAAATGTACTCCATAGGCCAAATTGTGAAAAGATTCTAAAAGTCTTCCTTGTTGAGTTTTGTCAACACAACAAAGAAATGCCCTATCCAGGTTTCTCTTATAAAGACCATTGTCCCACAAAACATAACTAACTACTTTCAATTTAATATTCCATTTTTCTTTAAAAGAAAGATGAGGAGGACACTCACCATATGTTAGGAAATGAGCAATGTTAGAATACCACTCATCAGTAGTGGCGACAAAGAGAACTGCGGGCCTGCTTTTGACATCTTGTTCTTCGCTTTTTAATTCATCTGGAATGTTGTTGGTGATCAATTGGCAGAGACCCCTTCCTCGTACGAGCTTAGTTGGTTTGATGTCCAGATCGAATTCCTGAGTTTTGGCAATCCAGTTACCTCTCTTTGTACTGAACTCTTGCTGAGTCAAAATAGATTTTATTGTTGTATCTGGCACAAGAACTTCGGTGTGAGAATTCAGGATATAAAACCTGAAATGCTTGACAGCCTTGACCACGGCGTATGCATGTTTCTCCATAAGGGAATATTTCAATTCGTGATTTTTGAGTGGGCAACTCATGAATGAAATTGGAGATTCTACATTTTCTGAATTGGGTTGAACCAAAATAGCTGATAGTGTATGCTCAGAGGCATAACTATATATCTTGAAACCTTTAGTATAGTCCAGACAGACCAAGACTGGTGCCCGAGCAATTGCTTCTTTAATTTCTTTGAACGTTGCTTTGCCCTCGACAGTCCACCTAAATGTGGCATTGCTCTTCATCATGTTGACAATGTGACAGGTTTTCTCGGCAAATTCTGAAACAAATCTCTTAAGGAAATTCACTTTTCCAAAGAAAGAATGAACTGCGGTCTTGCTGGTAGGCAGAGTAAGTTCCTGGATGGAGCTAACTCTTTCTGAATCAATTCTGATGCCTTCTCAGGACACTATGTGTCCGAGAAGTTTCTCTTTAGTTACTCTGAAGATGAATTTCTTTGGGTTTAATGAGATGCCGTTTTGACGGCGACGCTCCAATACCTTTTGCAAATGGTGAACATGCTCAAAACGTTGTTTTGAAAATACCGTCAGATCGTCTAGGTATACTACAATGAATTTTCCCATTACATCTTTGAAAGCGAGATCCATAGCCCTTTGAAAATTGGTGCCTGCATTTATTAGACTGAACGACATCTTGCGGTAAGCGAAAGTGCCCCAGGGGGTGGTGAACGATGTCTTGTGTTGATCTGCTTTCCCGACCTCAACTTGATTATAACCCGAAAAACCGTCAAGCATTGATAACATTTCTAAACCTGTTACCATCTGTAAGACTTGATCCATAATGGGAAGGGGGTAGTTATCTTTTAAGGACAACTGATTCAAGTTCCTGAAATCTATACAGATTCGAATCTCACCATTTTTCTTTCTAATGGGTACTATGTTAGCAACCCATGTTGAGTGATGGATCGAAAAAATTATCTGAGCATCCAGCATCTTTTGTATCTCAGCTAAAATAGTACCTAAGATTTTTGGATTATATTACCTGGATTTCTGTTTGTAAGGCACAGAGTTGGCTTTGAGGGGGATGTCATGATGGATGTCATGTGGCCTAAGAGATTTCAAGTCATCATAAGAATAGGCCAACACATCCCTATATTGATGGAGTAAACTAGCAAGTTCAAACCTTTCTTTGGAAGTACAGCATTTCCCAATGTTTACCATCTTAGGATCGTGCTTGGTTCCCAAGTTGACTTGATCAAAATCTTGAGAAGAATTTGAATCTATTCATTGTTTTTTGACAAACTTGTCATGGTCATCAAATAGTTTCTCTAGGGAAACTAAACCTTTGGGAATTTTATTCCCCTTGAGCTGTAGAAAATCTTCACCTGTATTGGCCTGGGTTTCAGGGGTCAGCCCACACTCCTGGGGCTCGTTACCTTCAAAACACAGTTGTTTGAAAGTGTCATTTTGCTCTAAGAAGATGATGATTTGATCATCATTATTAAACACCTGCTAGTGGTCGACATTGTCTGGTACACTTGGTCGGAAAACTAGCTCAATAGTATAATTATCCCCCTTAAAATCTGGGTGAGGAATCAGGAGGGTGGCAGAAACAGCCAATGCATCTGCTCGATCATTGAATTCCCTTAGAACGGTGGAGATATTAAAGGCATCAAAATTTTTGATCTGATCCCATACCAGATTATGGTAATGGCGTAACCTCTCATTCTTGGTCTGATAGAGGTTCCTTACTTGACAGACTATCAACTCAGCGTCTCCTTTAGCATAGAGTTTCCTAACGCCCTTTTCTTTGGCAGCCTGTAGTCCAAGCAACAAGGATTCATATTCGGCCATGTTGTTAGTATTGTTAAATTGCAATTTGTAGGAAAAAAGAGTAATTTCTCCCTGAGGGGATACCAACACAACTCCTGCTCTTGATCCAGTGGAAGAGCAACTACCGTCAAACTCCAAAGTCCATAGCTCATCAGGTATTGCTTTTTCAATAAAAACTTTTTCGCTTTGGGGAAAGGGTTGTTTTATGTGTTCATTTTGCTTGGGTATTTCTCCCTTCGCGTCAGCTAAGACCAAAACCAAATCATCACCTGTAGGAGTTTCATTTAATGCACTGTGGATCTCGTCTGTGGATAAGAAATAAGTGCCTATGCCTGATGACTCAAATAAAATCTGAGCTTCAGGTGCTGCGGAACGGGTAACTACATACCTGGCTTCTTTTTCAGGAAGCAATTTTTTCATGATGCCTTGAACTGGAATCCTTGCTTCTGATAGGTCCATGCTTAACTCACCCCCAACATCCTTACAGAAATTTCGCCCAAGCAGGATGCCGTAAGATGCTGGAACATCGGCTACTAGAACCGTCATTTTTATTCGCTTTTCTAGAAAAGCCGCAAAGGCATATTAGGCATCTTTTATTTGGCCAAGGAGGGGAACCTGTTTGTTTTCCATGGAAAAACACCTCTCAAAGGTTTTGGTCAAAGTCAGGCCGAGAGAATCTGCCACCTTGGTAGGCATAACATTATCTGAAGCCCCAGAGTCTATAATACAATTACTTAGTTTGTAACCATTTATAAGCAGGGAAATATAGAAAGGTTCTATTTTTCTGGGAGCGATAGGAGGAGTCACAACCAGATTATTTTGGGCTGGTTCGTCTTTGGAGAGATCAGGAACAGCTTTCAAAGAATCTTGTCCTACAGGGTAGCTTTATTTTTAACATATTCGGCTAACCTATCGAACTGTTCTGGGTTAGATCTCAAATACTCAACCTCTGTCATCTGAATCTTAGTCTTTCTAGCATGCTCAATTATATCAAATGATTGAAAAGAAGTTACGACAGAAGAAGAGATTACATCATCAGAGGCTTTAATAGGTATCCCACTGGCTTGAGTAGCAGAAGAGAGAGATATCGGGTGATTGGAAGTACTTACTTTTTTATGAGTTACCTGATCTTTTGATTGCGGGGGTAATGGAGTCCCGCGTCTGGCTATAGAAACTGCTTGCCGGGGTTCTCCATCTGGTGTCTTTCTTTTGTCAGTTGGTGAAGCTGACTGATTTTGAGATTTGGTAAAAATAGCATAAGTTCCCTCCGAATCTTCTCTTTTATTCCTGGCTTCATCTTGATAATCTAGGAAACCAATATTGGAGTCGCCAGCTAGGTCCTCATCCTATTCATCAAAGAGATTAATATCTTCTTATTGGTCTAGCTATGGTTGAAAGGAGTTATCGTGCTCTACCTCTAGGTATCCGACCACTGAATTGGCAGGCGCTGCTTCGATGGCTAATCTTCCTGAAGGGGGAGGTAGACGGTTTGATTGTCCTTGGGTCCAAACAGCATTACCTTGATATTGCTGGTTCTGGAATGTCCTCCTGGGCGCATCTCAATAGGTAGGAGCGGACGTCCCTTGGGCAATTTGCCTTTTCAAAGCTATCAGTTCATTTGTTAATTTTTGCACCATAGGATCTGTAGTGCCCATAGAAGAGCTTTCTACTGATGAAGGGAATTTATTTTTACTAGACTCTTTCCTGATCTTGCCTGCCAGGATAAGGTCATCTTCAATCTCGGTAGCCAAACCTTGAGCTAAGGCTAGGTCCATAGGGCCAGCTCGCCTTAACAGGAAACTTACTTCAGGAAGCTGCGAGTTGATGAAAAAGCACTTGAGATTTTCTAGCATGGGCTGGGCCATGGTTGGAATTCAATTTCTCAATTTGTTGAATTTGGCTATGAAATCCCTCATGGGCTCCTGGGATTCTTTTTTTAATTGTGTTAGCTGAGCTAATAAAGCATGTGCATCTTCAGCGAACTTAAATCTAGCTTCAAATATGGACTTTAGCGTATCCCAACTTGTCACTGACCCAGCCTGTAGGTGATAAAACCAATCCACGACAGCTCCTTACAAAGTCTCTCTTCAAATTCGACCCCAATTACGCCACATGCTATGGAGAAAGTAGCAATATGCTTGTCGGGATGAACCTTTCCATCACCAAAAAACTTAGGAAATTTTTTTCTAGAACTACGAGGTAATTCATGTAGGGGTGGGGTCAAGTTGAGGGGGCTGAAGGAGTTACCCCATGGGCCTTGAGCCATTATGATAAGAGGATTAAAAGGTGGGATAACAAACCTTGGCGGAGTGTTTACAGGTAGGCGGTGGTTAATAGCGGGAAAAGGAGTTCTTCCTTGTGTTGGTGACCTAACAAGGCTAGAAGGAAAACTCCTAGACCGTTGAAGAGATACTGATGGAGGAAACAGATCAAAATTACTCTGTTGTGCCAACTCAAACACAGGGTCAACAATGCCTTTAGATCTCTGACTCCTGGTATAGCGTGGAGTTGCCAGATTTTTTTTAAAAAAATGGGACTGAAAATACTTCAAGTTGAAGCTTGAGGCTTCAAAATGCGCGTTCTTCCCAGTAGCTCTGGTTTTGCAGACCAGATAATGTAACAGAGATGGAGGGAGATGGTAAGGCTACAATGGTAATGGGTAAGACATGAGACGGAGTCGCCAGATTATATAATGGATAAGGGTAGGGACTGCTTCAATCTGAAACTTGAGGTTTCAGACTGCACGTTCGATCCCAAGCGGAGTCGCCAAAAACTGTTGGATGAATATTTTATCGTCAACTAACTGATGACAAAATGGGGATATCAGCCATAGCATAAGGGAGATTTACACCACGAGGAGTGTGGCTTTACCAGATCTAGATGAGGTAAATCTCTTCTCTCATCAAGGGGAGGTTCCCTATCAATATTTACGTGCTGGATATATAATTAAGCAGAAAATAACACATGGGGGTGGTATAACAACATCTACTTCTCTTTTTTTAGAAGTAATGTATAAAGAACAAAAAGAGGGAAATCTTGGTCTAATGCTAACAACGTTCCTCTTCTTTCAGGAATGGTGTCAAACGAAGAGCAAGAGATCACCTAAAGAAACAAAGTCACAAGAACGCTCACGCAAGCACAAAGTATTTCGTAGCTTCCCCACGGATCTGGAACAAGTATAACCGTAGAGTAAAGTGAAGCACAAAGTCTTCACCTGAAACTACAAAAGATAATTGAATCTCAAAGACAAAAGTAGCACAAAGTCTATCTTCTATCCTCTAGAAATGCCTTTAGCTAATATAAACACGCCCACTACTTGCAAGATCAAATAAACAAGATATTTCTAGGAAAAGACATAAGAACTATTTCCTAAATCACACAGATAATCTCAACACAAAGTCTGAAACAAACCTGCTTCTCATTTATTTCATCAAAATATGATTTACAAATTTGAACACAAAGTCTCAAAAGTTGTTTCAATTTCAAGTGTTTGCTATTAAATTTTCCAGAAGACCGATTACAAATGAGGTCTCCACTATATATAGGGAGAAAATCCTCAAAAATAGAAAATAATAAAATACAAAATATCCTAGTCAAAGATGACTCATCTTTGACTTTTAGATATTTTCCAAAATATTTACAAGTAATTACATATTACAAAATTGCATGCATTCTGCACAAAACAGAAATGCATAAGGATAGAAGAAGAGAGAAGGGGGAGATGGAGAGTTAATTCTTGCTGTCGGACTTCTTTAGATGAGCATCGTACATGGTGATTGATGCCTGAATTCCTATGTTGTCTGGTGTAGCTGCATTTTTGGAGACAACTCTCGCTCCGATCAGCACGTCTTTCAATATTGTGATGGGTTTAGAATGGCCAGTTAACCTAGATTTCAAATTCTCCAAAGTTAACTGAGCATCTAGAATGCTGTCCACTGAAGTCATTGAGAAAGACGCTTCTTCAAAATCCTTCTGGATCATCCCTTTAAAACTTTGAATCATTTCCTCTGCCGGAAGGAACTGATGGTCCTTGGAGGTTAGGTTGCATGGTAGCTCTTCTAATTTGTTAAGCAGGTTCAGGTCACTCTTTTCGCTAGCTTCTTTAAAATCTTTGAGGTCATCAATTAAGTCCTTGAGTACCTGAATTCTGAAGACCATTGACTCCTTGATCTCAACATAAGAATCTTTGTTGGGGATGACGCTGATAGTTATCAGGGTACTCTTTTTGAGATCCTTCATTTCCTTCCACCTGCTAAGATCTTTCTCTAAGCCGTCAATTTCTCGAGAGATAAGGGAGACAAAGTCGTCTACCTGAGTTTTCAATTTTTTCATTTTACCTGTTCTTTTTGCAACTTTTGACAGTAAAGAGACTCCTTGATTGTGCATCCTCTCAATATATTCCTCCATGACTTTCCCTTTTAAATAGGTCTTTTCGACTTTCTGAATGACTGGATCATCCACAGAAAAGGCCTCTGGAGTCACTGTTTTAAGGGGAATAGTGAATCTTCTGATTATTGCTGTTAACTACTCAACGTTGGCTTTGTATAAATCCTTCATTTCTTTTTCTCTGTCGAACTTTTGGACCATAATGTCCATTGCTGCCTGAAGATCACTCTTTGCCCCTTCGTGAGTAACTTTGCCAAGTTCAACACGAGAGAGGGAATAACTGCTCATTTCAAAACCCTCAAGGGATGCGTCCTGGGGAGGCTTGGCAATTTCTATAAATTTTTGCCCCTTTTCTTTGACCAACCTGGAGAGGATTTTTGGCTTTTAAGGAGCCTTTGCTTTCGCCGGTATTATCTTACCAAAGTTGAATTCATCTGGGGAGATGGTTGTTTTCTTTCTTTTAGGTGTGAAAGTAGACATCCATGGTGGGAGAGAAGTACCTATTGCAACAATAGTCGCCTCTGTCGGTGTCATTGTAGCAGCTTCCATACTACTAGTGGTGACAGTGGTTGTAGTTAGAGTAACCGGTGAAACCGTATCAACTACTGGTTCTGGCTCAGGTGCAGGGCTTGGTGGCGGGTTGAAAGACGGAGATAAAAGACTCGGAATAGACCCAAAAGAGCAGGGAGAACCTGCTGAAGGGCCTTGAGGATCACCAAAAACAACCCTAGAAGGGGAAGCAGCTCTGGAAGATGGAACACTGATTGGAGAGATAGGAGAAGCAGGTACCGCAAGAGACTGAGGGGGAGAAAGAGAGGCGCTCTGGATCGGCTGTGCTTGTCCCAGCGAGATCAGAGACTCAACACTTGGTCATTCTAAAGGTTGATCCTGTGTCTCCATGGGTTGAGTTGTCTGTGCCTCGGAGTTCTGTTCTTTAGTTCCTTCAGCTGCTGCTTCAGGCTCTTGTGAAGGTTTAGGCTTTTTAGAGACAAAAACGATTCTAGGTTTGCGAGGCTGAGATGGAGAAGGAATGTCTCCTTTATTCTTTGTTCGGTTCTCTGCCTTCTTTTTCAACTCTGCTTGGTATTCAGCCTCTGATCTTGTGATGAATTATTTTAGGGTGATCCCTTTGGCTGCTAACCAATCATTGGTGTTAGCCAATATTGGTTCAAATCTTTTCCTTAGAGAAGTCAGTGCCTTCTAAGACCAGTTAATTGGAGGGAGAGGGGAATCAGCGACCTTTTTCACCAGATATCTATTGTTTATGATATTCCCATCATCAATTAAACCTAAAGGGATCTCTGCGAGCCTGAGGTACTCTATTTGTTCAAGTGTGAGACGCTAATAGTCCATTTTCGTTATCTCATCAGCCGTCCTCATGTCTACCCAGATATCTTCAATCATGGGCTCGTGGAACTGGTTTTTCCTTCGGATTGTCTCTCTGACTCCTCTGTAGTCAAATTTCTCCCATCTTTTGAATGGTTTGATGGTAACCATTTGCATTTCTATTTCCATGACCTTGGCTTTAGTTGATGTAGCAATTGAAAATATGCCAATCTGGACAGGGAACTTGAAATTGGGTCTCTTGAGCTCCATCTGCTTTATGTTGATGACAGACAGTTGTCGGCAAAGCTCCATTAAGACCAACCTATCTGAAGGGAATTTTGGGAGCATGTAAGGGTACCCTTGGTAAAAGCCCACCCAAAGATAGCAAAAGGTAGGAAACTGGAGGAACATGCACCCAAAACTGTTCACTACCGCCCATGCCTCGTCTGATATTCTCTTCTGTTCTAGCTGAGGATCGAAGAGACACAAAAATATGGCAAAGAATGCATCATTTACTCACCTGAAATGACGTGTTAACCCTTGAAGCATCAGCTGTGGATAGTATGAGTAGACCAGGGTGGTCTTTTTATCCCCCTCTGTTGTCAAACCTGGGAAAGATCGCATGGCAGCAGCTATATAGACTAGGTACGAGGTCATGTAGAATTTGAAAGAGGTCTGTACCCTAGTCAGTTGCTCATGGATAGCATTGCTGATCTGTTCCCCCCAAAAGATGGTTTGTTTACCTTGAAGGATGATCTTAATGAAAGGATACATCCATTCATGAAATTGTGAAGAGGACAGGAGGCCCCATACTCTGCTGAGGAGGGTTATTAAGTCGCCAACCTCCTCGACAAAATCACTTCTGGGGAAGCTTTTCAGCCATCTAGATAGACTGGTCCTAAGGGTTTTGAGCCATTTATAGTTCATGACCTTCTTTTCCCTTTCAAGGTCTTTGTCGTACTCCTTCTGTGCATCTTCAAAATCGATTTGGGTCACTTCGATGGCCGGAGGACACAAGAAAGCTTTGTCGATAAAATTGAGGTCCAACCGAATTATTATGCTATCGTTGGCATCTAAGACCGATCTGGTCTCCTTGTTGTAAAAGTGCATGCACTGGAGGACAAACTCTGCATGATGCGCTACTACTAGAAAGGCAGCCACCAGGTGGATGTTGCTCTCAACAATCCTTTTTATCCCAGTGCTGGGATTGGTTGTCTTAGTTCACCCCAGGAATTCAGCCATGTCCACATGGCCGATCTCTGTATCTCGAATGTCATCAACATTCGAGGTGACTGATATGAGTGGAAAGATGCCCTGGTATTTGTATTTCATTATCTTCACCTTCGAGGGAGATGCTTCCGTCATAGGAGACGATCTTGATTGGACGGGAGCAGGTGTACAGGAGCTCACTGAAAGTGCTGCTACCATTGATAAAAAGAGACTGAGTGAGAGAGGGAGAGCGCAATTTAAGTGACATGGGTTATTGAAGGTCACTTAAATAGGCCAGGTCAAGCAAAGGGGCAGAAAATGAGGAAGAAAAAAAAATGAAAGGGACAACCCAGAAGAAATTCTTGGAGTTAGCTGAAAAAAGGAAGAAAAATGCAGGGGCGACAAAAATCGCCGCCCTTGCATAAAATGGACAAAAATGTAAGGGCGGTGAAAATTGCCACCCTTGCGGGAGATCGCAAAGTGCAAAGGCGGTGATTTTCACCACCTCTGCACAAGGGTTGCAAAAACCAAAGGCGGCAAAAATTGCCGCCACTGCGCTGGGCAAGGGAGGATGTGGAAGGGCGGCGAATTTCGCCGCCTTTACACAGAGGTTAGCAAAGACGTGGGCGGCAAAAATGCTGTCCATATGAGGCTGTGGTAGAAAAAACTACGAGCAGGGGGAGGGAAAAGGAAATCTAAAAACTAAACTAGAAAAGAAGAACAAAAAAGAAATAAATCCAAAAAATAAACCCTACCTGGAAAATGCGCATGCCATGAAGTCGGATCCGTGAGCTGATGCATCGAAATGTCACTTGAGGCACTTAGGTGCAAGAGGTAGGAGGAGGAGAGGAAGCAGTGAGAGGAAAAGAGGCTCAAATCAAAATATATAGGGTGAAAAACTCACCCCAACAACCCGCCGCGTGCGGCCATAAATGCCTTGCATGGAAATCGAGACATGCAAGGGTGGCAAAAATCGTTGCCCTTACATGTAGTGGGTCTCTTTTGCAGGGGTGGCAAAAATCACCGCCCTTGCAGGAAAAATGCAGGGGCGACGAAATTCGCTGCCCTTGCAAGAAAAATGTAGGGGTAGCGAAATTTGCTGCCCTTGCAGGAAAAATGTAGGGGTGGTAAAATTTGCCGCCCTTGCATAAAAATAAGGGAAATGCAAGGGCGGTGAAAATCACCGCCCTTGCAGGAAAAAACAAAAAGAGACCAACTCTGGAAGGAGGAGAAAAAGGAAAAGGGGAAGGGAAAACTTGGCCTTGACGGGATAGTAACCACTCCCTGATCCGACCAAGACGAAAATGAATTATAGAATTCGTATCAAAAAATGAACTTAGAGAGACAAAAGATGAAATGGACAAGTTTAGTAGGGGGCCGTTTCCAAAATGAGCTAAGCTATTTTTGGAAACAACACAATGTAATTCATTAGGCAAATCATACACAACAATATAAATAAACTCATTCAAAAAATTATATATTTCTATAGATATATCAGTTAATTTTTTGGTTGTAGCAATTATTATAAGTTTTTCAACCAATACATAACTTACCTATTCTTTTTTTATTTGTTGTATTCTCCTCTTTTAGTTGTATGAGTGTGCTTCTTTCTATCTTTCTCAAAAGTGTAGGTTTTGATTCTTCCATCATGTATGTATTTCCTATCAAATTACCAAGGTCTTCCCAATAGGACATGGTAGACATATATAGTCATGACATCACATAACACCTCATATTTATAGCTACCTATTTGAATTTCTATTTTACATTATTCATTTACCAAGACTTGGTTTCTTTTTTGCATCCATGACACCTTATCAAGAGTAGGGTGTGTTAATATTTTCAATCCTAATTTGTCAACCATTTCTGATGAAACTAGATTATAAGTACTTACACTATATATGATTACCTTTAATCACTTAACTTTTGACTTTCAAGTGGTTTTAAACAATGTCTTCCTTGGTGCAAGTTCCTTAATCTCCTAGATAGGCTTGAGAAACACTCTCTTCATAAGCAAGGATTCTCCAACTTTAGGTGCATATTCATGAGAAGGTAATCCCACACTCTCCTCATCATTTTGGATAATTTTAGCACTACCTTGACTTATGTAAGGACTCTTTATTAACTTATAATTTTTATGCCTATACTTGTTGCATTTGAATCACCTACTTATAAATCCTCTTCCTCTATCTCTTGTGATTGGTCTCCTACCTCTGAATGATTAACCACCCATTTTGGTCTGACCTTGACTTTATGAACTACCATTTTATTAATTATATATATATATATATATATATATATATATACATAACTCCTTCCACTATGTTGTCCTCTGCCTCTAAAATTTATACCTCTACCTCTTGAATGTTGATTATGTTTCCTAGATAATTTATCCTCTACTTTAAGATCAAATTGGTATGACTCTTCAAATAATGTTGGTGATAGAATAATTATCTCATCTTGGATGTTTAATCTTAATCCATTTATGTATCTATCCACTTTTTCAACTCTTCTTCTATATGTCTTGCCCTGATGGTTAGCTTATAGAACTCTTATGTGTATTCCTTGACTGTCATCTCCTTTGGCCTCAAATTTTGAAGCTTCTTAAAGATATTAATTTGGCAGTATTTTGGCATGAATTTTAATTTCAACTTATCCATAATTCTATCCCAACTCCTGATCTATGATTTACCTTTCCTTCTTCTCTCATCTTGCACTTCATCCCACCAAAGGGTTGCATGACCTTTCAATCTCTTACTATCAAATTTGACCTTTTTGTCATCATATACTACCTCGTACTCAAATTATTTTTCTATGGCATTTATTTACTCAACCATCTTCTCAACATTAAAGTTACATTCATACATAAGTACTTATATTTTGGGCTTGAAGATAACTCTCATGAATGCTCTGATAAGTCTCTCTTTTACCCTTTCTTCTCCTTATTTTTCCTCTTCTTCTTTAAGCATTTAATATTATAAATCACTAACATATCCAAAATCAATTCCATTTATTTGAGTAAGCTCCATGGCCTAAAAATTGGCTTGAATATTCTTCATCTCTTCAAGCAATATTATTTAAGTAGGTTGCCCCCTTTATCTTCCTGTAGCTTTTGCTCTAGTTGCCATCTTTACAAGATTATTTCATAGCTTCTCAATCAATAAATGAGATCATTTCAACTTGAGACAACCTAAACTACACTATGATTCCACTATGGTGTTAGGTGATCCAAAATATCTTGATCTCCTAATAGGTTGACTATATTATAGGCTTATAATCTTATTTTTAGGTTTGATTATTCTTTTTTTGGTATTAAGAATAATTTTTTTATATATAATTAAATAAAATTCATATGATCATCCACATGATATTAATTTCAAGTTACAAGGTCTAAACTCTTTTACAAATTGTTACCTCATGAAAAATGGGGAAATTACCTTTTAATAGCCCTGTTTAGGCCTAATTAAGTCTAAAAAATACATAGTCATTTATATATTTTATTTTGGTTACTATAAAAATTTAAAACCACTTTAATCCTTTATAATATAGTTTAATTAACTTATCTACAAATTTTCAATAAATTTTGAGGGTTCATTTTCAATATATCAAGGTTTTTGTTAATAAAACCCTAGTTTAGGATTTTATAGGTTGTAGGTGACTTGAGAGGCTAAATTTGATGAAATATATTGTTTTAATAATGTTAAAATACTCATATAACTTTTATTATATATTTTATATTATTTATCAACTTTTTAAAGCGGAATCTAATCTAGAAGTATCATGACAACATACATAAATCATTTTCTACTCGAATTGTAACATAAGAAACTCTATTTTGAGACCTCTGTAACTTAAAAAAGAGAATAAACTTGAGAAAAAAGTTAATTAAAAAAAAAAAAAAAAACTTTAATTTACCTCTTAAATATCCTAATAATTCATATATACCATAACTAAAGTTTCTTTTATTTATAACTTTCTTGTAAAGACACCTAGACTGGTAAATAGTCTTCTTTGATTATACCCACATACATCTACCAACCCTCAAAATAAGCTTCTCATATTATTTTAATGCATTATATTCCTAATTTCTTCATTTTTAAAATTATATCACATGTATAATCTTATTTTCATCTTGTTTCATGCACCAAGGATAATTCAACTGACTTAAGACTCCTCAAATATGCCTTATTTAGTCATAATCCTACATTGTTTTTACCTTATCAAGGTTTATGATATTTTTGAAAACATTTACAACTAGGTTTAATGTTAAAATACATTTAAAATAGGTAATTATACCCTAAGTATCCCTTACATATGGATCAATATCCTTATAACATGGTAAAACCCCTCAAACTATTCAAAACAAATTTAGATTTTTGAATTTCATGTTTATGGTGAGAAACTAAAAACACTTATAAAAGACATAAAAATGACCAATGAAACCTATATAAGTCATCTTATTGATCTCACAGAACCTATTAAACCTTAAAATATAAAAAACAAACACATTTTGATAATTTACATTCACCTACATCATGTAACATGTTCTTCAGAGGATTGATCATCTTCTATAATAACATTGTCAATAATCACCTTCTAAACACAAACATATTATAAAATATAATTTTATTTGATCAGTTTCTTAGCTTGAACATCATTGTATATAATTCATTAATTGTCTTGTAATATTTTGTAGCATTGTTGTAAATTATTACTTATTCATTGCTAACCTCTTTTTTAGTGGTATTATGAGAAACCATTTTTCAATCCAAAATTCTTTTGAAAAAAAATACATATGACAAGCACTTTGCCCATAAAAATTATAACATATATTTTATCAAAAATCACTTTCAATCTTGCCTAACATTAATCATATGTCTATAGGAAAAATCTTTAACTTATTCAGAAATAGTAAGAACTAATGCTTGTATATTTACTTCAACAATGGAATTTGATTCTAACACTTCTTATATTGATCTATGAGGGGTGAAATATGAGGTAATGTCATGATTATAAATTTTAATATCCTATAGTCCATCTTTCATACCCTAATCATGCAAAAACATCTTCTATTTCTCAATTTTTTTTCTATAACCTATCTAGACTCCAATCAACATTATCCTTCTTCCTTAAGTGATTTAATCCTAATGAGGATTGAATGAAAGGAGACACCACTTTTGGCCTCAAAATCATATTCTTATATTTAAAATAAAAATCAGAGTTACTATTTGGGCCTTGGTTGTTAATCCTTTTATTTGAAAAAGGAGTATGATTAGAGAAATAACAATTTTCATATTCAATTTTTTGATGGTAATAAACCCCCTAGATACAATATGAAGGACATTAAATAGTGTTTTAAGGGTATGAAGACAAACTTTGAATCTTTCATATAAGGTGTAATATCTATTTCTCATACTATGATCAAATGATACAAATTCACTTACTAAATTTACAATTGATTTAAAAATGTATGTATTCTAAAATTCAAGGGGTAAATCATAAATTCTAATCCTTATTAATCTTGTCATCTATTTCAACCTATGTCCATTTAAATTCACCTTATATGATGGGACTTAAATAGAGTGTTTAAAAACATTCCATTTCTTTCTACCCAATTTTGTTTCCTTGGCATTTGAGGAAACAAACCTAACCAAGAAGTATCCTCTAGGTATAAATGAAAAAGAAGAAAAAATAATACCTTTCTAATTTTAGACCATCTAGGTCCTCAAAAATCTAAAATTAAATCTCCCACCATGAATTCTTCCTAGAAGACCACATAAAATAATTGATATATGAAACTCTTTTGTATCTAAGTATCCCACCTTTACTAATTTTTGCAAACCCATATTACCATTTTTTAGACCCATTTTCCTTTCATCAAGAACATTAAAATATTTACCAAGAACCTTGGGAAGGGAAATTATTTTTGATGGAATATATAGTTAGGTGTATTTACCCAAAGGAATAAAATTTACACCCATATCCAGATTAGGAATAAAAACATTTTTTTACTAAAACTCATTGAATTTTATTTATCTAGTTTTTATAACATTTTGCTATAAAATGAACTAATAGAAACTTAAAGAAAAGTAGGATTTAAACTGAGATAATATGTACCTATGTGATTGGTTGTGTGTTATTGATCAAGTAATTATGAGAGCTCATTTTTTGTTAGGAAGGAATACCTGCACACATGTGAAGAATTAGACACAATATATTAATAAAGTAGTAGGGCAGGTTGCCTAGTAAAATACTAGTTCCATAAAGTATAGGATACCCTTCATGGATGTCAACCCACCTATCTTAGAAATTAAGATGATAATAATGATAATTAAAATTATAAATTCTTGTTGATAATTTAGATAACATATGATTATGAGAATATCTAGTCTTCTTTTATTACATTAATATAGGCAATATAGTCAAGCCAATAATCTTGTGTAGCTTTGGTATCTTCTTGGATAATATTAAGTTGGGTTGAGATGTCATCAATGTTTGGGGTAAATGCTATGGCACAAAGACTCAAATCATGTGTAATATTAATTTGATCAGTAAAGAGGGGTTAGGATAAAATTGATAAATAAAAAATGTTGAGTATTTTATGAGATTATTCATGAATGGTCATCTAAGGACAAAGTCCATGTTTACAAGAAAATAAAAAATTAGAACAAACTAGGACTGTGGTAAAAATCCTTAGAAATAGGCTTGGGTTATGTAACTAAATAGTTCTAATTGGGATCGATGTTGATTCATAGAATCAGTACCGATTTTATCAAGATTGATGATGATTGATATGATCAACATTGATTCTGGTAAAATTTCTCAAAACACTAATAATTGGACTATGACTTATGAAAATGAATTCCATGGACAATAAAGGTAGCCTAAAGAGAATATTAATGATATTGATGCACATAATAAAATATATGATGAAATCATATTTAAAAATAAGTACAATACTAATCTTGAAATTTTGTTTGATGGTGTTATGGATTGGTGGTTTATTTTGACTTCTACAGAGAGATACCAAAGATTTGAAGCTATGATATAGATCAATAAGATAGCCTAATTTATTTCTCACAAGGTCTCTTAAGTATCATTTATCTCACAGATAATTTTTCAACCTTCTAGCATTGTTTAGGGATAATTTGGGTGAGCTAAGGACATGTATAAGTAATCATAGCCAATTGAGTAGAATCGACAACAATCATGGTTGATCATTAACAATTATATCTTTTATTATAAAAATGCATATAAGGTGGTTCTAACCATGGGGTAATTTAGGGAGGAGATTTTTAAAATTTTTTAATAGGATTTTCATTGAGGGTAAGTTGTTAGGATGAAGGGATAAATTAGATTTCATGGATTTTTAATAGATATTTTTAGATTTGGGAGGTTAGAAAAGGGGTAAATGGTGATTAACAAAGTAATTACAGTAAGTAAATGTAAATAAGGGTGGTGGATGATAATAAAAGTGGATTGAGAAATGTGAAGACACATTTAAGTCATTTATATAAAACTAGTGTCTATATTTACCCTTTTTATTGAGTGATTGAATAACAATCAACTATAAAACAAAAACATAAAGAGTGTTGATGCCCCAAGTGTGAGTAAGGAGGTATTCCCCCTCAAAATAGGAGTTAATATGATGGAAGAAGTTATTTATGGGTTTGAAAATATTAGTATTGAGGATAGGGTGGAGATGAGATCGAATAAAATATCACTAATGAGGTGGGTTGGTCACATGAGTAAAAAAGTTTGCACTAGCTAGAAAAGGACAATGACACATAGAGATGCCTTTGGTCATCCCTAAAAAAAAAAATTCCAAATCATAAATAATTAGGTGCTTAATAAAAGGTGACCAAGATAACAAAGGATAAGAGGGACCAAATGAAGCATTCAATGTGCAAAAATAAGGGTTTGACCTATAAGTGATTATTTGCATTGAAGTATAATCTTAGGATCTATAGTGGATAGATTACCAATATAATGTATGCCTATGTAGGTTTTGGTACCAATGGTGGGTATCATCCATGATCCTAGGGTATTATGTAAAATAGTGTAGTGGTAATGGGGAAACTTGTAGAGCCCAAAAATAAAAAGATGTGCATGGAAATGATTCTAAATACTATAAAGTAAAGGATCAATGATGGTTTTCATGGATCATCAATGATTTATATAGGACCAAAATTGATCACTCTAATCAACAATGATTACAATTATTAGTATTGATTGAGGAAACCACTATAAATAGTGTGACCCATAATTGGAAAGGCTCGTTTGTAATTTTCATACAATCGATCATTTGAGGGAAGAGTGTTAGGGTGTGGAGCTAAAAGCTTCAACCGTTTGCACACACATGAAGAAAGGATGCTGAAGAACCAGAGCCACCGGCGTCGGCAGTATGACCAACGTCGGTCAGATGCAGTGGAGAAGGAGACCAGTGACGGCAGAGAGTCGGCTGACGTCGGCAGCACCAGACAAGCAGGGACCGATGTCGGTCACCTGTGCAATCCAGAACTGGTGTTTATGAATAGTCAGTTAGTTAAACCGAGTGTTTGCATGCTAAGAGACTATTTTAAGTCGCGAGCTGTGTGTCTAATTTTAGTAGTTAGATGTCTATTTTTGTAACCATGGGATTCTATTTAAAGAACCATGAGGCATGTATTGTAATCATCAAATTGATCAAGTAAGAGCATTGAAGCAAGCAAGGTCAAGGAGATCTACAGGTGTAAGGTCAAGGAGATCAGCTATAGCATTCAAGGAGGGATTGTAACTCAGGTTTTAGAGTTGGTTTTGTGTTGAGCAAGAGAGAGAGGGAAGAAGGTCTTGAGGTGTGGCAAGCCTTTGAGGTGGAGGAAGAAGTGGCATCTTCCTTATTTGTATTTTATGACACATAGAGATGCCTTTGGTCATCCCTAAAAAAAAAATTCCAAATCATAAATAATTAGGTGCTTAATAAAAGGTGACCAAGAGAACAAAGGATAAGAGGGACCAAATGAAGCATTCAATGTGCAAAAATAAGGGTTTGACCTATAAGTGATTATTTGCATTGAAGTATAATCTTAGGATCTATAGTGGATAGATTACCAATATAATGTATGCCTATGTAGGTTTTGGTACCAATGGTGGGTATCATCCATGATCCTAGGGTATTATGTAAAATAGTGTAGTGGTAATGGGGAAACTTGTAGAGCCCAAAAATAAAAAGATGTGCATGGAAATGATTCTAAATACTATAAAGTAAAGGATCAATGATGGTTTTCATGGATCATCAATGATTTATATAGGACCAAAATTGATCACTCTAATCAACAATGATTACAATTATTAGTATTGATTGAGGAAACCACTATAAATAGTGTGACCCATAATTGGAAAGGCTCGTTTGTAATTTTCATACAATCGATCATTTGAGGGAAGAGTGTTAGGGTGTGGAGCTAAAAGCTTCAACCGTTTACACACACATGAAGAAAGGATGCTGAAGAACCAGAGCCACCAGCGTCGGCAGTATGACCGACGTCGGTCAGATGCAGTGGAGAAGGAGACCAGTGACGGCAGAGAGTCGGCCGACGTCGGCAGCACCAGACAAGCAGGGACCGATGTCAGTCACCTGTGCAATCCAGAACTGGTGTTTACGAACAGTCAGTTAGTTAAACCGAGTGTTTGCATGCTAAGAGACTATTTTAAGTCGTGATCTATGTGTCTAATTTTAGTAGTTAGATGTCTATTTTTGTAACCATGGGATTCTATTTAAAGAACCATGAGGCATGTATTGTAATCATCAAATTGATCAAGTAAGAGCATTGAAGCAAGCAAGGTCAAGGAGATCTACAGGTGTAAGGTCAAGGAGATCAGCTATAGCATTCAAGGAGGGATTGTAACTCAGGTTTTAGAGTTGGTTTTGTGTTGAGCAAGAGAGAGAGGGAAGAAGGTCTTGAGGTGTGGCAAGCCTTTGAGGTGGAGGAAGAAGTGGCATCTTCCTTATTTGTATTTTATGACACATAGAGATGCCTTTGGTCATCCCTAAAAAAAAAATTCCAAATCATAAATAATTAGGTGCTTAATAAAAGGTGACCAAGAGAACAAAGGATAAGAGGGACCAAATGAAGCATTCAATGTGCAAAAATAAGGGTTTGACCTATAAGTGATTATTTGCATTGAAGTATAATCTTAGGATCTATAGTGGATAGATTACCAATATAATGTATGCCTATGTAGGTTTTGGTACCAATGGTGGGTATCATCCATGATCCTAGGGTATTATGTAAAATAGTGTAGTGGTAATGGGGAAACTTGTAGAGCCCAAAAATAAAAAGATGTGCATGGAAATGATTCTAAATACTATAAAGTAAAGGATCAATGATGGTTTTCATGGATCATCAATGATTTATATAGGACCAAAATTGATCACTCTAATCAACAATGATTACAATTATTAGTATTGATTGAGGAAACCACTATAAATAGTGTGACCCATAATTGGAAAGGCTCATTTGTAATTTTCATACAATCGATCATTTGAGGGAAGAGTGTTAGGGTGTGGAGCTAAAAGCTTCAACCGTTTGCACACACATGAAGAAAGGATGCTGAAGAACCAGAGCCACCGGCGTCGGCAGTATGACTGACATCGGTTAGATGCAGTGGAGAAGGAGACCAGTGACGGCAGAGAGTCGGCCGACGTCGGCAACACCAGACAAGCAGGGACCGATGTCGGTCACCTGTGCAATCCAGAACTGGTGTTTACGAACAGTCAGTTAGTTAAACCGAGTGTTTGCATGCTAAGAGACTATTTTAAGTCGCGAGCTGTGTGTCTAATTTTAGTAGTTAGATGTCTATTTTTGTAACCATGGGATTCTATTTAAAGAACCATGAGGCATGTATTGTAATCATCAAATTGATCAAGTAAGAGCATTGAAGCAAGCAAGGTCAAGGAGATCTACAGGTGTAAGGTCAAGGAGATCAGCTATAGTATTCAAGGAGGGATTGTAACTCAGGTTTTAGAGTTGGTTTTGTGTTGAGCAAGAGAGAGAGGGAAGAAGGTCTTGAGGTGTGGCAAGCCTTTGAGGTGGAGGAAGAAGTGGCATCTTCCTTATTTGTATTTTCTTCTAGTATTATCTAATACAATTGTGTGTATTGTCTCTCAAATTCTTTGCTGTCTCATGTTTCTAGTTTCTTAATCATTCTGGTATAATTTCCGTGTTCAATTGCTCATATATAAGTAATCAATTGTGCTACCATTGGATAAGGGGCCTCCTAACAGTTGGTATCAGAGCTACGATTTTCAAGAAGCAGGGTATTGTTTTTTATTACAGGTCATTCACAGGGTTTTCTGATTGAGTGGGAGTTTAGCAATGGCAGAAGAAAGCAGGCTATGAATGGAGAAGTTTAACGGCAAGAATTATCAACACTGGAGGATGCAGATTGAGGACTATTTGTATCAGAAGGATCTGTACTTACCGTTGGGTGGGGTTGCATGCAAGCCCACAGATATGAAGGATGAAGAATGGAGTGTTCTTGATCGGAAGGCTCTTGGTTCCATAAGGTTGAGTCTTAGAGCTTCTGTGATTTCCAGCTTATCACAGTGCAAAACAATGGAAGAGTTGATAAAGTCCTTGGCAAATTTATACGAAAAGCCCTCGGCTTCTAATAAGGTATACCTTATGAAGCAGTTATTTACTTTACAAATGCAGGAAGGAGGTTTGGTACATACTCATCTTAGTGATTTCCATGGTTTGGTAAACCAATTAGCTTCAGTCAACATTGTTTTTGATGATGAGGTAAAGGCTCTCTTGATCTTATGTTCTTTGCCTGAAAGTTGGGACGGTATGGTTATGGCAGTAAGTAACTCTGCATCTGCTTCTAAAATCTTAAAGGTTGATGACGTTGTGAGTGTGATTTTGAATGAAGAAATACGCAGGAGAAGCACAGGTGAATCATCAGGGAACGCTCTAAGTGTGGAAAGTAGAGGAAGGCAAAAGGAGAAGATTGAGCAAGGGAAATCAAGGTCGGGAAGGAGATCCGAGTCTAAAGGTATTACCTACTGGTTTTGTGGAAAGAAAGGACATACAAAGAAGGAGTGTTGGTTGAGAGATAAAGAGAATCAACATGCAGGTATTGAAGAAGCAAAGGATGCAAATATTGTGGTACAGGATGCTCTCATACTTTCTTTGGATAGTCAGGTAGGATCATGGATTTTAGATTTTGGTTCATCTTTTCATGCATCCCCAAATAGAGATTTGTTCTACGAGTATGAACAGGGAGACTTTGGAGTTCTTTATTTAGGGGATGGTACGCCTTGTCAGATAGTTGGCAAAGGGAAAGTGCAGCTGAGATTGCAGATTGACAACACATGGGTGTTGAAGGAGGTCATGCATGTTCCAATTCTGAAGCATAGTCTGATTTCTGTAGGAAGGTTGGGGGATGAGGGATGCACAATAACCCTCACAGCAGATTCTTGGAAGGTTACCAAGGGAGCACTTGTTTTAGCAAGAGGTAAGAAATTAGGTTCTCTTTATCTATCTACTTGTACTACTGATTCCACTTCTGGTGCAGATTCGAAGATGTGGTCTATTAGGCAGGGTCACATGAATAAGAAGGGAATGGAAGTTCTTGACTCAAAAGGTATGTGTTCAAGTTCAGAAGGCATGGATAGAATTCATTGCAGGAAAAGGAAATTTGAGGCTTTTGACAAGAACAGGGATGTCTTGGTGTTTTTGGAGGAGATGAAGGCCTTAGAATAGTTACAGGCAGTAAATAAATCTGAGCAGGGTAGCATGGATAGAGATTTGATCCAAGAAGAGCTCGCGGATGAAGAATTCATCACTCACGGGAACACACAGGCACCGATGTCGGTTACTTGGAACCGACGTCGGTCATCCAGACATCGGCTTCGGTCATGTGCAGACCAGCAGGGTCGGTAGGTTGGGCAGGAGAAGTCCGACATCGGTCATCAGGACCGACGTCGGTAGGGGGGACACCGGCGTCGGCCAAGGGTAACGACGTCGGCAGTCAGGATCAGTGTAGGGAACTGACATCAGTTGGGAGTAGACTGGGAGTTGGCCAAGATCGATCACTGGAACGGATGTTGGGTGGATCTATGAGTCTCAAACACCCATACAGAGGTCAGAAAAGGTATGTGAACCTCATATTCGTTGTTCACCTTCTTTATATTGCTTACTGTTAGTCATGAACTAGGAAGATGGAGGAAGCAATGCAGGTAGAATCCAGAAATAGTGGGAGCTTGACATGGATGAGGAGTGTGAGTCCTTGGAGTAGAGCCAAATAGGTACTTGTTGGTGGAGTTGTCAGTTGGATATAGAGGGATGGATTCCCATTTTAGAGAAGAGAGTGGATGGACATCTGAGATAGAAGGCTATGGTATATGGTCTTGAGTTAGCTGCAGGGCAATGGAGGTTTGACCATTGTATTTTATCTTTACCAGGTTGGATAATATTAGCTACATTATCCTGTTACTATATTGTGTTACTTTTTGTAGGGTTGCATATACAGGGAGTTTTTCTGAGCTAAGGGTAGAGTTGGTTCAGAAGTATGTCATGAAGAATTTGGGAGCAGCAAAATTCTTGTGGCATAGGTGACAGATATAGCATCACAGGTTTGCGTGGTGGTTGGTATTCAAGGGTGACTTTGAAGAGGGATACAGAGCCAAAGGAACAAAATAGATGGTGTACAGGTACAAGTACAAGTTGCAGCTATTTATCTCCAAGTGGGAGATTGTTAGGGTGTGGAGCTAAAAGCTTCAACCATTTGCACACACATGAAGAAAGGATGCTGAAGAACCAGAGCCACCGGCGTCGGCAGTATGACCGACGTCGGTCAGATGTAGTGGAGAAGGAGACCGGTGATGGTAGAGAGTCGGTCGACATCGGTAGCACTAGACAAGCAGGGACCGACGTCGGTCACCTGTGCGATCCAGAACTGGTGTTTACGAACAGTCAGTTAGTTAAATCGAGTGTTTGCATGCTAAGAGACTATTTTAAGTCGCGAGCTGTGTGTCTAATTTTAGTAGTTAGATGTCTATTTTTGTAACCATGGGATTCTATTTAAAGAACCATGAGGCATGTATTGTAATCATCAAATTGATCAAGTAAGAGCATTGAAGCAAGCAAGGTCAAGGAGATCTACAGGTGTAAGGTCAAGGAGATCAGCTATAGCATTCAAGGAGGGATTGTAACTCAGGTTTTAGAGTTGGTTTTGTGTTGAGCAAGAGAGAGAGGGAAGAAGGTCTTGAGGTGTGGCAAGCCTTTGAGGTGGAGGAAGAAGTGGCATCTTCCTTATTTGTATTTTCTTCTAGTATTATCTAATACAATTGTGTGTATTGTCTCTCAAATTCTTTGTTGTCTCATGTTTCTAGTTTCTTAATCATTCTGGTATAATTTCTGTGTTCAATTGCTCATATATAAGTAATCAATTGTGCTACCGTTGGATAAGGGGCCTCCTAACAAAGAGACAAAAAGAGGATACATGGTGATAGATGTGAGTGGAATAAAATAGAAACTATGAAGGTCATATGGAGAGGTAGGTGGATGTAATTTTGAATTTATGTTTTTTTATATAAAAGGGGCTACTGAATTTAGCTTGTAAGATTGATGATGATTTGTTATGATTATTGATGATCTTTTGAAATTGATATCAATTCTCATAGATCATGATTGATCTAATAGGGATCATCATCTATCCTTAAATAATTGATAATGATAATTATAAGAGTTAATATATATGAATAGTTTAAAAAGATGTTGTTAATGTATGTTGGTAGGCTAGAGAACTATTTATGATGTAAGACTAGGTACCACCATTATTGGAACATCTTAGGGATGTAATGAGTGATAAGGACTTAGCTCACATGGATGTTATCAGACTTAGGGGATTACCTTGTTACCATAGTATATATAGAGATATAGGATTATTGGTAGTCTTACTAGAACAGTGGGATATAATGATAAAGAACTTTTGGTTGTTGTCTAGGTAGATTACTATCATAACAGAGAATATACATAGGATTTTATGGATGCCTATATAGGGAGAAGTGATTATAGTAGTGGATAAGGTAGGAAACAAGGAGGCCCTAACATGGTTGTATGATGAGTATGTAATAAATATCACCTTTATTATAGGGGTTTTACATTTAAGAATTTATATGAGTAAGATTCAAAAGGGATATTAGTGATGACCATGATGTTGCTAGAGATCTCCTATTATGCATTGCCAAATTCTAAAGGATGGAGATTTCCTTAGATTTTGATAGGTGTAGTATCAAATATGGTAGAGGATTGTACTATGTTTTCATGGGCACCCACACTCTTAGTGCAAGTATACAAGGAGTTATGGGGATGGAAGACACAATGGAGATTTGAGTTATATATTACATTTGTATTACAATGTTAGGCTTATGAGCATATTAGAGTAGTGTGGACACTTGGGATTTCATGGATGAGATGGCATTAGACATCTTAGATTGGAGGATTCCTTCAATGGAATTATGATCTAGTTAGACCATTTGGTGATGGGATTGTATGAAATTTAGATTAATATTGATGAGTGATGATTGATTTATATGAGGGCAATGTGATTTAGAGGTTATACGTGATATTTTATTCATATACTAGAGAGAAATGAGAGTTAGTTATAGGAGAGAAAGATAGGTGGTTATGCGGTGATGACTAGAGAATTTAGAGTTATTTTAGTTTAGGAGGGTGAGGAGATAATTTGGTTTAATATAGGATATACTTGATGCACCATAATTGTATAAACATGAGGATTCTAAGGTTAAGTTACTATAGGCTCATTTTATGGGTATCTAGCTATTGGTAGAGGAGGATATAGTCAAGGTTAATGTGGATGATGCCAAGTATACACCAACATTATTTTTATGGTTGGGAGACTAGATAGGGACCAAATAAGGTAAGACACTATGGTCATGGTAGGTAGGGGAGGATGAGGAGATGGCACATGCCAAGGAGAGAAGAAGGGATGAAGATCCTGTAAAGGGGGTAGATGTATATGGGATCATTGTATAAATAGATAAGCTATGGACAAATTATAAAATATTATAGGAGTAACTAAATACATTACATGCCAGCCATGATAATTTATAGGTGAGTTATGATGCTTTATAAGCTATCTATGATCAGGAAAAATGGGATTAGGATAGGTACCAGGGTTAAAGAGATAGACTTCATGGATTAAGAGGACCTATGAGAGTGAAAACACCAGGATCAGGTAGAGGAGGAACACATGGTATGGGGATGGGACCACCAAAGATGGTAAGTGTGGATAGATACTAGGATGAGTTGGTAGAGTTATGATATTATGAGAAAATTATGGGAGAGAACATTCCTAATGTTCCCTGGTATATGACCTATATTTCTAGTTAGGGTAGATCCTCACAATGAACAATAACTATTTCAATTAGTATAAGTAGTGTGGCATGGGGCAGGGATGGTGGGGATAGGGGAGGGGATGGGGGAGGAGATGGAGGAGGTGGGAGCATTGATATGATCCTTTTGGAGTTTACTGCCTAATTTTATTTTATTATTATAGTGATTAGAGGACTATATTGCATATGTGACCTTGTATTTATGATATTTTAATTATTTACACATTTTATTTACATGTATATATTCATTCATGAAATTTGATGATTATTATGATCATGTGTTACTTTGTCATATAGTTATTTTATTTTATTAGATTATTCTATATATTATGATTTAATTTTTAGATTATTATGGATCATGATTCTAATGTTATGTAACATTAAATTTAATTGATAATGTTATGCAAATGTATATGATTTTTATGTTTTTGGATTATGTAACATTTTGTGATTTTTGAATGTTGGATAGTAATAATGATTGGTTGATTATGATTGTTGATAAAGGAGTAAAAGGGGTTCTTAACTCATTTACTAGCTTGGATTGTAAGCAAAGATAGTGATCATGTAGAATTTGCATATGCATCCTTTATCCAAAGTTAATAAGGGTTTTAATAACCCTATGTCAACTAAGTTCAAGGTTTTTAAAGAAATATAGATGAACTAAATTTCACATGATTCAAGTTTTAGTCTTAATTTAGGATTAGATGCCCTACCCCGTGTACAAGAGCTAAGTCCTTTTGTATTAATGATCTTAAAACCCCTTTTTGGTACTAATCCATGCATTATTTAGACTAATTGATGCAAGAAGTCTACAAATTTAAGAAATTTGATCAATGTGGAAAGTTTTCATGAGATACTTTTATATTTTTAATTCAAAGATTTTAAGGGCATACATTTTGATAGAAAATTGATCATTATAGGAATTTTTATACAATATATATATATATATATATATATATATATATATATATATATATATATATATATATATATATATATATATATATATATATATATATATATATATATATATATATATATAGTAATAATAGGATTAGATGCCCTACCCTGTGTACAAGAGCTACGTCATTTTGTATTAATGATCTTAGAACCCCTTTTTGGTACTAATCCATGCATTATGTAGACTAATTGATGCAGGAAGTCTACAAATTTAAGAAAGTTGATCAATGTGGAAAGTTTTCATGGGATACTTTTGTATTTTTAATTCAAAGATTTTAAGGGCATACATTTTGATAGAAAATTGATCATTATAGGAATTTTTATACTATATATATATATATATATAGCCATCCTTTGAGGGAGTGGTCTATATTTTTGGATATATTTTTGCACTTTATGAATAGCTATCCTTCAATAGATCAGTCTATGTTTTTTACCTTTTCTTAATTTTTATTTTGAGCCCATCTTGAATTTTTATCATGGATTAGCTTAGGGTGACCCGAGTTATTATGTTTTAAAAGACAAAGTGATCTCACAAGGTGGTATTTTTATCCCAAATAAGCTTTACCTAGCCAATGTGAGGGATTGGGGAAATAATGATTCAGGGATCCTTTTAGGTATAGGTAGAGCTTATCCAATTAGAACATGCCATGAAAAAAGCTAGAGTGCTCATGTTTAAGGATGAGATAGGTATTTTGCCAAATAACCACATGATTATATATCATTATTGGGTATTTTTTGGGATAATGAGATGATTTTGGGATATGGATTTTGACCAAAAGAAAAACATATGTGGATTATGTCTATTAAAATATTATTAAAAATAGAAAGGATGCAGATGCAAAAAATTAAGAGGCTCATTTTCTATTTTTCCCTCAAGAGAGGCCAAATGGTATGCCCTAGATCCATATTTATGAGTAATAATGTATAGTCGAAGCTAATTTGGAGAAAGTTTCCCTCATTTACTCCTTTCCATATTTATGACATGTTGATTTTATTTAAGGACAAGATCACCAATGTTAAATTATCATTATTTTAAATGTTGATTATATGCACATTTTATTCTTTCTTGATAAATGTGTAGGTGTTCAAGTGTTGTTGTTTTCCATTCATCTAATAGTTCTAGTTGGGATAGTCATTCTTGATGGTAGTATTCTTTGAAAATGATGTCCTTAAGATAAATTTAAATATAAGGGATTTTAATTTGTATAAGAATAATAGCCTTTGTGACATAGACTAAATAAAATGGGGTAGTACTCTTAGGATTTTGAATTCTTGTTCAATAGGTCCATAGAATGAAAAGGGATTTAGAGATGCTAGTATTTCTTAGTCATATTGACCACCTTAGATATGATTTTATTGAGAGTTTTGTTAGAGGATTCAGCTTGTCCATTAGATTGAAAATAATATGGTGATGAAAAACTAATCATGACACTAAAAGAATCACAAAGCTATTAGACATTTTTTCTCTTAAAAGATTTCCCATTATCTATGATAATCCTATGAGGAATGTCAAAATAGAAAATAATGTAATGGTGGATGAAATAAAAAAATTTGTTTGCCTTAGTTGAAATAAGAGGAATAACTTCTACCCATTTAGTAAAATATTTTGTAGTGGTAATGATAAAATTGTCACTGTGATAATTTAGGGTTAACATGACCAATGAGATCCAACCCCCACTAAGAGAATGGCCAAAACTCTTTAGCCATTTTCAAAGCATGATTGGAGATGTGATAAAATCACATGTTTTTAAAATTTAGGGCATTTATTAATGTATTCACAACAATTTTGAATTAAGGTAGGCCAATAATAACCTAATCATAACATTCTTTTAATGACAACTAGGCCACTAAAACTCCATCCACATATTCCATCATTTGTTTGTTTGATTGCTAAGGTTACTTTTGTAACCTAGAGGCATTGAAGGAGAAGGCCATAAAAACCTCATTTATATAGAATGCCCCCTAGTATATGATAACAAGCGGTACATTTTTACAAGGCACGTTTACCATTTTTAGAAAGATTGGGAGGGATTAGACCTAGTGAAAGACAATTATATATCTATGTGTACCATGGTTATAATTGGCTTTCCTCCACATTGTGGAGAGAGGAGAGGTTAACTTTAGTATAATACAGTTGGTTGATTTTGTGAATAATAATTAAAAGTTTAGATTCTTGAGATAATGATGGGATGAAAGAGGCTATAGAAGGCATGGTATCAACAAACTTGTTAGTTGATCTCATAATAGTTTTAATGGTATAATGATCAAATGATGTCAATAATTGGTCTACCAAGATTTTGTATTTTTGGAGAATGTTATTTTTACATTCACATATGCCATTTATTTGATTGACCACAAGTTGAGAATCCCCATAAATATTGAGCATTTTAATTTTTAGGGACAGTAATTTTGAGACCTATAATTAAGACTTCATATTCTACCATATTATTAGTGTAATCAAAATCGAGTTAGAAATATAATGATATAAGGGGAATTCCTGAAGTATTAAAATAATTCCATCTCCCCCCTACATGTTCACATTTAGATCCATCAAATAATAAATTCATTTGATATTTTGTATCTACATGAGACAAGGAGGTTATGGATTCATCAGGAAATTCATAATTAAAAGGTTGATTATTATCAAGAGGTGCCTATGCTAATTGGTCTACAATGATTTGTCCCTTAATTGTTTTTTTTTTGTGGAGGATCTCAAGATCAAATTCAATGAGGATCATAAGCCACCTTGCCTTTCATTGATTTTGGTACGTATTTTATTGTATGTACTTAAGAGTGTCAGTATTGGTAATTACATAGGTTTTATGATTAATTAAATAATGGTAGAGCTTAGAAGCTATAAAGACCAAGGCTATACATAGTTTTTCCATGTGTGTAACAAGTCTCATACTTAGAGTGTGAATTGTGTAAGAAAATGCTTTCTCTTTGCGTTGCTCATCTCGATGGGTAAGCATGGTGACTAGGGCATCATATGTAGATGAGATACATAAGTAAAATGGTCAGCCCTCATAAAGAGGAATAAGGATAGGGGAAGATAAGATAGTTATTAAGAGTGTCAAAGGATTTTTGATAATTTGTATCTAATATAAATTGAGTGTATTTATTAATAAAGTGATGGAATGGTTGGCATTAATGCAATAACTATGAGATAAAGTGTCAAATAGACTATAATTTACCTTGAATATTATTAATCTACTTAAATGTAGACCGGGGTGGCATTTCCAAAATTGTCTTAATTTTTTCTGGATCTAATTCAATTCCCCAGATGGAGATAATAAAAACCAAGAGCTTACCTAACAAGACCCCAAAAACACACTTGTGGGGATTAAAATGAACCTGGTAATTGATTAAAAAACTAAAGATTATTTGAATAATAGAGTGATGTTTCATATAGATCTTAGATTTACTGAAGAGATCATCCACATAATCTTCAATGATTTTGTGGATTAGGTCATGAAAGATGTAGGTCATGGCACATTGTTAGGTTACTCCTACATTTTTTAAACCAAAAGTCATAAATCTATAATATAAAGTTACCCATGGTGTAGTAAATTCAATTTTGTGTTGGCCTTTAAGGGCATTAGGATTTGATTATACCCAGATAACCTATTCATGAGAGATATCATTTCATGGCCAACCATGAGGTCTACAAGGTAATTGATATTAGGTAGAGGAAAATTATCTTTATGACATGTAATATTAAGGTCATGAAAATCATTATAAAGGAATAATCCCCCAATAGGTTTTTTGATATGTAAAATATTGGACACCCATTAAGGGTAATTAATAGGTTGAATGAAATTAACCAATAGAAGACACTGTAGTTCTTCCTTGACTAGAAATTCCACATGCAGGTGCATATATCATATTTTGTAAACTGTTTTAGCTTCAAGTATGATGACTATGTTATAGACAAATATAATGGGTTTGATACTTAGCATATCACTATAATACCAAGAAAAATCTTGGTGTTCCTTGAAATCCAAGGATTTACTAACTTTGATATTTTGTGAGACTTCTTATGTCACTATATTAATATCAATGGTGACTTCATTTAAGAGACTAGGAATTTTGGGTGGAAGGGAGTTTTATAGGTATGTATATTATACCCCCAAATATGTTAATATAGAGTCATCATCTTGACCTTAAATAATCTAAATTGGGGGAGAATATTACTTTATAATGTCAGGGAAAGTTAGGGGAATAGATCTAGTTTTTTCATTATGTTAATACATGAGTGGTCCTAGGTTGAAGTTATTGATAAAAAAAATCTAGGTAGGATGGATATTACTTCATCAATTTATAATATGGATTTAAGTGATGATGATGATGATTGGTCTTCATTGATATCCAAAGTGGTGTCATGTAGTGATGGTAAGGTGCCTAGTGTGAAGATTTGGAACATGAGAAGCTTGAAGGGTTTGTTTAAAAATAATTCCATGTTTATATGTGGTTTTTTAAGATCACTCAATGTGAACTCATGTGATACTTGCTTATAATGTCCTATGTCTAATCCCTTCCAATCACACCATTGTAAATAAGTTTTTGCAAAGTCTAGCTTATCAAATAAAGAGAAATTTGAGGAAAATGGATTTTTATGAGGCTGATTTTCATGATATAAAGGAGATTGATTGATTCATCAATATATTAAATGGGTATGGAGGTGAGGAGGACTGAAGGGGATGACCTCTCCAAGGTTGGGATAATATAGGGTTATTTTTTTAGGTACCCATATTCTTGAGGAGTAGGTAAGGTATTAAGCATCAATAGTTGATATTCCCCCAAAGAAAGTTGTTAGAGTACGAAATCAAGGGAATAATTATTAGGAATATAGAATGAGATGATTTTTAAACTAGATGATGCCTAAATTGATGATTATTAGGTTGATTTTTTCAAGGCGATTAAGACATCATTAGGTCAATAGGTTAAATTACATGTTTTGAATGGATGAGGATGTATTGAGATAGTATGGATTTTGACTTCATACTTATAATTGAGGCATCGATGTAAGGTAGAAGGGATTCAATGCATAACATATATCTAGGGATGTCCTAGTAAGATTATATACTAGAATCCCCTTCTACCAAATAAAATAGCTCAGGGAGGGTACATACACCTACTTCGATAGGGAAGATAATAGTACCTAATGTAAGATTTACCATGTCATTAAAGGCTCATATTATAGTTGGGGATTAGGATATAATAGTTTCTAGTAGTTAGAAATTATTTGAAGGAATATGATGAGATGATGCTTATATTATATAAATTATCAATAATGACCCTTTTGATCTTGGTTTGATCAACTTGGTCAGTGATGAATAGAGGTAGATCCTAGTCTTTAGGATAAGTGGGGATAATTTAGAATCATGAAATGTAATAGATGAGGGTGTTTGTAAAGATTTGATAAAATCTACTAGAGGTTTGGGTTTGTATGGTTATACCTAGATGGCCTGTAGTGCCTCTATCATAATTTGGTGGGGTTATGGGGAATTTTAAATAAGTTAATCTAAGGACATCTTCATAGGTAGTTGGTGGAGCTATTTCAGAACTGATATCTATATCAATTCTAATGAATTATTAATTTGAGTTTTCCCTAACATAAATATTTTTGGTTTTGGAAAGGATGGTTGGGGATGTTTTTAATTTAGGTAGGAGTCTTTGAAATGGAAATGTTGACTTTATTTGGATTCTAGTTTTTGGGGCCTTGTGATTGAGACCATGTGGTTGTGTATTGCGTCAATTTGTAAAAATGGATAGTATGTTGAAGTCTAAGTCACTCATATTTGGAGGACTTGAGGAGATGTTAGAAAAGAGTTGGTTAGGACTAGAGTCAAGGATATTAACCATGCCTTTTGATGCTTATTTTTATTTTTATTTTAAAGGATTTAAGGCATACATCACATTAGTATTGAAGATAGTTATGGATTTAGTGCTTTGGTCAAGGAGGGGATTAGGACAAGTTTGTTCAATTAAGAGGTCATCTTCCTTTGAGAGATCCTAGATTATGACTTTGAGAACATTGTAACTTTTAATAACATGTTCTGGTATCCTATGGTAGGCACACATATTATCTCCTCTATACCATGTTGGTTTTTGGATATGAGGATTTACAAACTTTATGGGTGATAATGTGATGAGGGAGGTTCATATAAATTGATCAAGTATAGTGGAATATGATCCTCATAATGGGTCTTGATGGGATTTTGTCATTTTTTGGGGTGTCAATTTTTAGATCATGTTTAATTTTATATATTTGGTTTTTATATTGATTGTATGAGTGGTCCTAATGGGAGGTATAGGAATCTTAGATAATATTTTTGGGTAATAAGAACTTGAAGGGTTGATAAGGGTTATTGATGTTGGTAGTATGGGAGGAAGCTTCTAAACTAGCTTGGGTCCTTTGAGAGGAGGTTCTATAATTATGATCTTTAGTTTAGAGGAAGAGTGAGGCCCTAATATGGATGGCTTAGTTTAAACCTAGGACATAATCATATTCAATTTTTAAGCACTATTAGAGGTCATAGGGATGTCTTTATGAGGATATTCATTTTTTAATGTCTAAGGGAGTTCAAGCATTATATGTGGGTGTTGTAGGGATTTACACTTTAGCACATCAAGTAATTTATCCCATGTGGTTGGAATAACCATTTTATATTATATCTTTCATAAGTGGTCTTGAGTAGGTTTAGATGGCACCTCCTCTAGGAGATCCCATGTAATGAGATTGGGGAGGTTTGAATGGATGATAGGAATAAGCTTAACCAGCTCCAATTGTTCTAATATATCTCTTGTAAGGAGGTATATAATTTGTTTTACTTCAAAAGATGATATAGGTGTGATATCAACTTATTTAGGTATAAGTTGATCATAAATGGTTCTTATTGCATGGGATTATTGATCTTGGTTGTTTTTAATATTTGCTTATACAAAATTGGATGATTTAGGAATAGTTATCCAAAGATATCAAGAGACTAGTTTGAAGGAGCATTTATATTGTCTAATTTTAGTTCCCCTCAATCAATAAGTTTATGGACCAAGCTCTTAAAATATTAAAATTTATTTATCTCATGACTAGGCATACAATGGTAAGCATAAAATTCACTCTCTTTATACCAATTTGATTTAGCATGAGATTCATCAATGGGTCTGATTGGAGGGAGCTCAATAACTGATGATTTCAAAATTTTGTCTATGATGGAAGCATAAGATTCTCTGAAGGGTGTGTATTATTTGAGTGGAATTCATGTCAATGTTTTCTATGGTTGTGTCTAGGAAGTAGGACTTGGTTGGTTTATTTTCGATAGAGGGTATGATTTTAGGACAATGACATTTATTGTGACTTTTAGTTTAGGGTTGTTCGAACCCTTAGAAGGATTAGTTTTACAAAATTTATTTCATAATTTAACCTTTCATCTTTCAAGGGCTTGGATTTCTAACTTACAGGCCATGGTAAAGGCTTCATCAAAGGTGTTGAAATATTGAACTTGAAGCATAGATGAAATGTGATTTTCACATGACCTCGCAAAAAGTTTAATTAAATCTATCTAAGGGAGGGAAAATTAAAATTATTTTATAATTCCCCACCATCTTGTGATGAAATATGCAATTTATTCATCTATGCATTGTATAATGGCATATAAATCAATGATGGTTATATTCCTTGAAATATTGATCAAAAAATGTTATAAGAATATTTGGGATAGATGTCTAAAAGAGAATAGAGAGTGTTTTGGAATGGAACTCTACCAATCCAAAGATGGTCCATTTAGTGACATGGGGAATTTTCTCAAGAGCAGAGCATCAATGTGGGCTATAAGGTAGCATGCATGTCTAAAGGCTTTGATATTTTATTAAGGGTCCTTATTTTGAAATTTTGTGAACTCGGGTAGTTCCCATTATGTTAGATAGGATCTAATTGGGACAACCAAGTTGATAGGTTCATTACATATTTTCTCATATGAGAGCATGTTATTTTTTAGGAGGTAGAAGCCTCAAGATTCACCATCCTATCCATGAGATGTGCATGAGGTTAGGATGGGAGTTATATTAACTCATACTCCCTGAAGTGTTATGTTACAAATGTTGGTGAGGGGAAGTGAAGTGGGAAATGGATGTGAAATAGGATAACCAATTGAGGTGGTAATGATTGGTTGGGATGCAATTGCATACTATGAGAATAGAGGTGGTAGCATTTGTTATTGATATAGATTAAGATAGGTGGTTATAAATGGTTGTGATAGAATGAGGTGTTAAGTGATTAATGGTGGAAAAAGTTTTTGTTGAAGAGGTTGACACAAAGGAATTTGTTGTATGGGTTAAAATGGTTGAGTTGAATTTATGGTCACATTTATTTGAATAGGTAGGAGAGAGGCAAGGATTGAGACTACTAAATTTTAGAGTAAGAAAAAATGTGGTTGAGTGGACATGAGTTATGGTATGGTAACACTTTGGGTTTGAAAAACCATCATATAGGGACTAGCAAATACTAGTGGTGGTTGATTACTTATAGGTTATGACACATTAGTATTGGAGGTTGGAATGAAGCCCATATTAGGATTAGGAGATACTAGTAGTGGTTAATTAACAAAAGAGGAAACCATGGCTATTTCACTCAAATTTTGTCTTGGGAAGAATGACCTATAGATAAGAAAGCACTTAAATAAATGGTTGATTAGTTAGGTAGGTGGGTGGATTGCCTAGCAAGCTAGATCCAAGAAGTACATGACTTCCTTAAAGGCTATCAATCCACATTTTAAGACAAGTTAATGCTGATAAAGTTGCTGATAAAAGAGGTTACATAACATAAATGAAAGTAATTAAACAAAGGAAATATATTCTCTTCTAAATAAATTCTTATTTTAACAAAATAACATTAAAATAAATGTTAAACTATCATAAGTAGGTTCAAGTGTGGTCAAGGTATTGTTTCTAGTTCTATGTAGTGATAAAGGTCAAGAAAATAGGGTTTTGGTTGAGGTTAAGAGGTGGTATGAGCTTGTTATTTTGGGTAGAAGTGATCTACATAATGAATATTGACAGTTGGATGTGACCATCGATGGTTAGGGTGATTGTTAGCAATTAGGGTGACCATCAATGGTTACTATCAATTTAGATTGGTTATTAGTTCTAGCCAAAATAGGTTATGGGTTGGTTAAAAAAGGTTATATAGTTTGTTAGAGGTTTGATAATGGTCATGAGGGAAAGAGAGAGCCTTAGAGGTATCAAGCACAAAATTTTGGTATTCAGGTGGTTGAGAATGGTCATAGGGTGTTCGGGTGGAAGAGGTAATGTATGGAGTTGGAGAACTATTGAAACTAAATAATTGAAACTTAAAACAAGAACAATATACTTAGTTTGTATTTGATAGTTGATGGCTTGAATAAATATTCGATTTGGGATGCTAGAAGCTAAAAGAATACCTACACAAAAATCTATGATCTCATGTCCAAGAAGTTTTCATGATGATTGTTGATCTCAGATCCTTATTTACCTCCTCTCTTTTTACAGGAAGAAAGGGGAGGTAAAATAATCAATTCAACATAAGGTTCAAAGTGGTTGTTTATTTTTAATACTAGCATGCATTGATCCATATGCAGAATAGATAACTAAAAATAAAAAATTAATTTGTAGTTGATTTATATTTTAAGTTTTCAATTAGTGAGAACCTAACCATCGATGGTCAGGGTGATCATCGATGGTTAAGGGTGAAGGTTAAGTTTGGTTGAAAGGATGGGCTTAGCTAGTAGGTCAATATGACTTGGGTTAGGTCTATCTTATATTCTAATGGTCAAGGTTAGTCTCAAGGGGGTCTTGAGGTGGTTTAGGGGTATTTCGACATCTAAAACCATTATGTATGGTTTTCTAGTGTCTACATATTCCCCCTTTTTGTTATGCAATTTATATCAGCAAGATGCAAAATAAAAATGGAGTATGAGTGAAAGGTTTGGTTTCCTCAAGCATGGGAAGAGGTATGCCCCCTCAAATAGGAAAGTGATGAGATAAAACAAAGTTGGGTGTGGTTTTGATAAGTGGTGAAGGTGATGATAAAATTTGGGTGATAGGTGGGGTAATAAAGCATGAATACACACATAAAGTGTGATAAAAGTGTGATAGTTAAGATCATGCATTGACTAGGTTTCCATTGTTGGTAAAAATTAGGTTGGTACTAGAAGGGAAAGTGATAAGTAAACCACATGATTATATGTGATGGTTGGGATAAACTTATAAACACAAATCTCCTAGACAAGGTTAGTGTTTTTGTGGGTATCTAAGGTAGGAAGTTCTCCTACAAAAAACACAAATTGGTCTAGTGTAGTCATGGGTATCCAAGGTAGGAAGTGATTTCAAGAAGGCACAAGCTAGTTGGGTATGCATAAGGTAGTGCAAGTCCAAAAAAATTTAACATGGCAAATATTGTTGGTGTAGTCAAAAAGACCAAGGCAAGGTCATCACAAAGCACATGTTACTTAGGAAACAAATGACCATTAGTGAGGTGATGTTGTGGTTGGAAAGGTTGGTAGAGAAGGGTAATCTCTAATGGTTAAATATTTGGGGTGAGGTGGTTAAATAAAGTGGCTATTAAAAGGGCAAGTGATAGGGTAGCCAAGATACAACATTAGGCATAGATGATATGGGTTACTCCTATAAACTCAAGTTTCCTAGGTAAGGTTTATGTATTCATAGGTATCTAAGGTAGGATGTGATCCTAAGAAGACAAAAATGGTTATAGGTGGTGTGATCACAAAGGGTCTTAATCTGAAACACCTAAATGGTTGGTGTGCAAAAGTAGTGCAAGTTTGTCAAAAATGGCAAGGTAAATGATGGGATCAAATTGATGAAGGCAAAGTTAGGTTGTAAAAATTGTAAAAGGTGGTTTAATATGACTAAGTTGAGGTTATTTGGTTTGGTTGGTTGGTTAATTTTGGTTGGGGTTTCAATGATTCCAAGAGGGTAAGACATACACCTTCACAAGTGGTCATGAAAGTAGAAGGAGGCTAAATTGCTCCTATTGGTGTAGACCAAAATATTAAGATGGGTGAGCTTAAGAACATAATCCCCTTTCATGCATTACATTGGTGTCATTTTATTTATTAAAATAAGTAACTTGATCAAGTAGTGTCAAGTGAGATCAAAATCCCTTAATTTGTGGAGGGTATAAGGAGAGATAAATGAGATAGGTGAATGGATGGTAGTGTAACCTTCTTGTGGGGATGAATTTCCCCTTCTGTAGGTAACCTAAGAACCATTATAGATAACTCCATGCTCTTAGCTTAGTGTAGATTGATTTATGCATGAATTCTATGAATGTTGCGTGAAGGTTGATGGAAGATTTGTTTGGGACCGCTTTGTTTTTAAAATTTAACTTGAGGTCATTTGATTGCTTTAAGTTGATGGTTTTGGGAAGTTGATCGATGCGATAAGATTATAGGTGATTTCTTACTTGATAAATGTTTAGTTATTCCATCCTTTAAGGGAGTGGTCTAAGCTTTGGATTTGTTTAGGTATGATAGTTGTCCTTTGAGGGAATAGTCTACCTTTTTAAGTAATGTTTGGTAGTTTTGGGTAGCTACCCTTTAGAGGATTAGTTTGCATGCTAGAGATTTGACCCAAATGATCTTTGGTATCCAAAATTAATGTTATGTTGGTTTAGACATGGATAAGTCTATATAGGTTTGAAGGCTTTTCTTTATGGAGGCAAAACCATAGCATAAGAAGGTTGATGATGGGTAAAATAAGTTTAAGTGACAATCACCATGGGGATCTATCCTATAAAAGGATAAAAAGTGTCCATGATAATCATGTTATAGGTAGAGCCATGGTACCCATGCTTAGAATTAGGTTAAGGTTATGATAGCTAATCACATGATCCTATTGTAATCATTTTCCCTTAAAATAAGGGGATGAAGGTGGTTGAAAATAAGGAATGAGCTTAAGTTATACACAAGATGACTAAGAACTTAGTTTAACAAAAGAACAAGATGTGAATGCAAAGCATTGAAGGACTTAGGTTCTAATATACCCCAAATCCATACTTACATGTAAACAGTCTAAGCCAATTAGGGGTGAAGATATCCCCCAGTTAATTTCTAACACTAGATTACACGTGGGAAAAAGAATGTTGGATTGAGAATGGTCAAAGTTAAGGTTGGTTAGGTAATAACTATTAAGCATTATTTGTAATCCAATGTTGATTAGTTTTTGGTTTGGTTAGGTAAGTTTAGGTTATTGGGTTGATTGGATAGTTGGGTGAAAAAGTAGGGTTACGAGGTTTAAATACCAAAATAGGCCTAAGTAGAATGGTTAAATTTAAAGGTTTGCTTAGGTTGGAGGTAAAAGTTTGGGTTAAGGTCAATATTAGGTGTGGGTTGAGGTAATAAAATACCAAGGGTTAGTTTGTTCATTTTCTTAAGGAAATATTTTGAGTTGATAAATGGGAAAATCCTCTTAGAAGGAGAACTCCCCCAGTTTGCTCCTTCCATGGAGGGTTAACAAAGCAAGAGGTAAATTTGGTTAGGTGATGATAGTTAGGATTTGAGTTGGAGTTTAAGCTTAATGGTGGTTGGTTTATGTTGGTTTGGGTTATTGATAAAGGATGGCCAAAGTCAAGGTTTGGTTAAGTTTAAGGTTGGTTTAGTGTTAGGTTAGGTGTAGGTTGAGGCATAAGTACCAAGGGTTGGTTTGGTCATTGGTTAAATTTGGTAGGAAAAAGGTTAAGGTTTGGTTTAGTTATTGGTTAATGTTTGGGTTATTTCTTGGTCAAATATTTTAGAGGGAGAATTCCCCCAGATGCTTTTTCCATGAATGTTGAGGCAGGAAAAAGATTCATAGGTAAAGACATTGGTTAGTAAAGAGGGTTTATGAAGGATGAAGATGACTTGATTTGCCTTCCAAGGGTTAGTAGTTGTTAGTTGTTCATTTTTAGTTAGTATAGAGTTCAATTTGTAGGTTGTGTTTTAGGTAGGATTTCCCTGATAGTGCTATGGAAAGGGAAACACTATTGGGTCAGATTTGGGTAGGTTTGGAGCCTAATAATGATGTTGGCAACATCATCCTGAAATAAAGGTAGGTTGGACAAAAGTGTCAGATTTTCCCAATGAGGGAGTATAGGTGAGGTGTGGGTAGCTTGGATAAAAGGGTAGCCAATATTTAAGAAATATCAAATGAAGGCTTGATGTTAGTTTGGCTTGTTAGATAAGTTGGTTATGGTTGGATGAAAAGTTGGGTTGATCATAGTTGATTGAGTTGGTTTAGAGGTTGGTTTGATTGGTTAGGGGAGATAGGATGGGTGGTTGATTTGGTTTGTTGGTTGGGTTTTCTTATTTGTTTGGTTTATTTAGTAAGGTAAGGTGACAGATATTTGACTTATTCAAAAGGGAGTCAAACCAAACACAATGTCATTAGATAGATGAAAATAAGTAGATTATAGAGGAATTGAATGGGTTTGGTATTAGTTGATGTTGGGTTGGATTTAGGTGAGGTTGGATTCATTTTAGGTGAGGTAGTTTGACTTTGGGTTGGTTCCATTAAAATAGGAAGTGGAATAGGTGAAGGGGTTCAAGTTGGTTCCATAAAAAGAGGAGGTGGAAAAGATATAGTTGTTTGGCATGATTCCACATTTTGAGGGAGTAGAAAAGGTAGGTTGGTTAGAAGTTGATCCACTAATAGGTGAAGTGGAAGAGATAGGTTGCTTTCCTTAATTTTAGTTCCAAAGGAAAGTTAAGAAGGTTCTACTTGGTAAATAAGTGGATTGGTCAAGGTTGATTCTTCCTTAGTGATGATGGTTGCTAAGGGAAGTTGGGAGGGTTTTACTTGGTCAATAGGTAAATTAATTGGGGTTTTGATTATAGTTTCCTCAATCATATGTTTGCAAAGGACCAAATATAATGAAGGGGTCTCATTGTGTTAAGGGCTTTGTTTATTTTTTTGCATAATAATGAGTGAATAAAGAGGTTCAATGATGGATTGCCTAATGATATTCAAGGCTAGGTCGGGGAACATAGAGAATATCCTTTGAAACATTCTTTTGATCAATAAGGTTTTGGATAAACATCTTATAATACCCATGTGTGTCTACCACATGTCTGTTTGTGTAATGATAAGCATAAAACTCATTCTCTATAAACCAAATGAGGAAGAGAACAATTGATGGGTTTGATTAGAGGAAGTATAATGATATAAGACTCCAATATTTTATCAAATATTGAGTCATTTGATTCTCCCAATGGGGTATATTGCCTAAGAAAAAGGTGTACCCATGGTTCTTAAGGTTGTGAGCTTAGTGGTTAGTTTGATGAAGTTAGTTGGTTCAACATAGTTGATGAATTTGATAGGTTGGGTGGGTTTGATGAAATAGGTGGAGTTGAAAGGTCTGGTTGGTAGTTATTGGTTTGATTTGAAGAGGTTGAGAAGGTTGATAAGGTGGGTAAGGTTAATAAAGTAAGTTTGTTTGATAGGCTGGGTAAGGTTGATAAGGTAGGTTGGTTTGATAGGTTTGGGTAAGGTTGATAATGTAAGTTGTTTTGAGAGTTTGGGTAAGGTTGATAAGGTGGGTTGATAGTTGTTGGTTGTATTTTATAAAGTAGGTAAGATAGTTTGGTTTTAAAAGTTTGGTTGATAGTTGAGGGGATAAACCAAGTCTTAGTTTTGAGATAAATAGGGTTGCCACAAAGGGGGTTTAGATAATTGATATGATGGTTGGGGTAGATAATCAAAAGTTTGATAAGGTTGAGGTGGCTGATATAATAGTTGAGATAGGTAGCCTAAAGGTTGGTAAGGTTGAGATAGTTGAGGCTGAGGTGGGTTATGACAATGGTTAAATAAGTGTTGAATGTTTGTTGGTTGGTTACAATGATGATCAAATGGTTGTTGATATTTAATTAGTTGGTTTTAGATGAGGTTAGATTGATTGTAGGCTAGGTTGGTTTGGTTATAGGTGATGTTGGGTTGATTGTAGGGTTGATTTTAGGTGAGGTTTGGTTGATTATAGGTAAGGTTGGGTTGGTTTTAGGTATGGTTGGGTTGGTCATAGGTAAGGTTGGGAGCACATGTGGCTCTTGATGAAAGGTAATTCTCTAAGATAAAAGGGTTATCTTATAGGAGTTTAAAAAATTTAGGATCACCAAGAGAAAATATAGGAGTGATTTCCATTAAACAAGGCAATGGAGATGAGGTGGGTGAAGGAAAGATGGTAGAATGTTTTTCCAAGGGGTTTAGATTCCTCATAAATCAAACAAAAATAAGACAAGAAAAAACAGTCAAAGAAGATAAAACACACACTAAAGCACATTTAAATCCTAAGGTTCTTTTTGTCTCTCGTGTGGCTTATGCCTTAAGTTAGAATTGTGTGACTTAACTTGTCTTATATAATGGGCACTAAAAAAGAAGTCTATGGTTGGTTTTATGTTGTGTTTAGGCTCTCAAAGGGATATATGTTGGAAATTAGTACGTGGCTTGGTATTGGGGCCTACCCCCTCACTTCACACACTATAATGATATGGGTGTCAAGTGTTTAGCCAAGATATATTGATTGCTAGAGTTTATACTCAACTAGATAGTTAAGTTGGTTCTCCCCTTGGTGATGAAATCCAAGTTAGATAGCTGTAAAGGTGATTGTTAGGTGATGAAATCCCACTCGAGCCTTATGTCAATGTTTTATACTTGATTAGGTGTGAGTGCTTTGGTCTTGTGTGTGTGATACAAGTGATGCTATGATCAAATTAATTTTCTTTAATTTAACTAAGTGATCTAAACTTGCAATAAATCAATGTATACAGTTAATTTTAAGCCCAAAATGAAATTTTGATTTCATTTATGAGCACAAAGATAAGAATAAATAAATCACCTAGATGCAACTATGAACCCAAGAAAAGACTCAAGGGTCCTATTGGGTGTGCTAAAATGTTTCACTAAAAAATTTATTTATTTCTCAAGAAGAAATAGTAAAACTTGAAAGAAGGATGAGGTTAGTAGAACCTAGATTTATTTTTCACTCCATGATCCAGATGGTTGTAGATACTCCTCTTTGTCTTGGGAGAAATGACCTATAGATAAGAAATCACTCAAAGAAATGGTTAATTAGTTGGGTAGGTGGGTGAATTGCCTAGCAAGCTAGATCCAAAAAGTACATGACTTCTTTAGAGGTGGTCAATCCACCTTTTAAGACAAGTTAATACTAATAAATTTGTTGATAAAATAGGTTTTATAACATAAATGAAAGTACTTAAGCAAAGGAAATAAATTCTTTTTGAAATAAATGCTTCTTTTAACAAAATAACATTAAAAGAAATGCTAAACTATCAAAAGTAGGTTCATGTGTGGTCAGGGTATTATTTTTGGTCTATGTAGTGACAAAGATCAAGAAAATAGGTTTTTTGGTTGAGGTTGAGAGGTAGAATGATCTTTTTTCTAGGTAGAATTGATATACATAGTGATCGTTAGTGGTTAGATGTGACTGTCAGTGTTAGGGTGACCATCGATGATCATCGTGATCATATATGGTTACTTTGGGTTTGGACATGTTATTAGTTCTAGCTAGAATAGGTTAGGGGTTGGTTACAAAAAGGTTTTTTAGGTTGTTTTAGGTTTAGTGATGGTCATGAGGGAAAGAGAGAACTTCAGAGGTATTAAGGACAAAGGTTTGATACTTAGGAGGTTGATAATGGTCAAAGGGTGTTTAGGTGGAAGAGGTAATGTATGGAGTTGTAAAACTATTGAAAGTAAATAACTTAAGCTTAAAACAAGAAAAATATACTTAGATTGTGATTGATAGTTGATGTCTTGAATAATTCTTAGAGTTGGGACGCTGGAAGCTAAAATAATACATGCACAAGAAGCTTTGATCTCTTACCCAAGAAGTTATTATGACTATTGATCCTATTTATTTATTTACCTCCTCTTGCTTTATTTTTATAGGAAGAAATGGGAAGCAAAACAATCAATTCAATAAAAGGTTCAAAATGGGTTTTTATTTTTATCACCAACATGCATTGATCTACACATGGAATAGACAACTAAAAATAAAAAATCCAGTTGCAGTTGAGTTGGATTTTAAGTGTTTAGGTGGTGAGAACTTGACCATTAGCAGTCAGGGTGACCATTGATGGTCGAGGGTGAAGGTTAAATTTGGTTTAAAAGGTGGGTTTATCCAGTAGGTCAATTTGACTTGGGTTAGGTCTAGCTTGTGGTCAAATGGTTAAGGTTGGTCCCAAGGGGGTCCTGAGGTGGTCTAGTGGTATTTCAACATATAGAACCATTGTGTACTATTTTATAGTGTGTATAATGGTTACCAAATTTTTTTATGATCCTTATGGTGGCATGCCATAGATGAATTGGGAGGATTAGGCATGAGGAGATATGGAAATATGTATATCTCATGTACTAAGATAATGACTAAAGGTGATTGGATTACTATCCAATACTTATCAATGTCGAGGTCTCCCTATGGATAAAATTGAGGACTACCCTCCCTGATGGATCTGAGAGAGCTAGGATGACTGGGTGTATGTTCCATGGATGAATATGATGTATGTGTATTGGATTATTTAAGTTATTTATGCCTAGTTAAAACCATGCAACACTAAATAAACAAATATAAATGCAAAGTAAGAAAAAAGTTGTTTTTTTATCTTTTCTCTCTTTAGTGAGAATAAATCACATAATTTAATTAAATGCTACTAATGTTTTTTTTCTTGTAAAAATTATGCCTTATAATAATATGGGGCATTTGGATAAACAAAGGACCGAGCAAAAGTTATGCTAAGGTTAATTTTAGGTATGTTTAAGGCTAGTTTCCTTAATATACCCAAAGGTACATGATGTTTAGATCTATGTTGGCAATGGTACATGGCTTGATAATGGAGCCTACCCCCTCACTTCACACCCCATTTTGATAAGGGTTTCAAGTGATTAGTCAATATATCTTCAACCAATTCTTTATACTCGACTAGAACACTGAGTCAGATTTCCCCTTAGTGATGAAATCCAAGTAGATTCACATATGTAGGATTATTTTTATTTCTTTTTTCATATTTATGTGGTTTGGTTGTGTGAAGGAAAAATGGGACTATGATGATAAATTAACCCTCCTAATTATGATATGTGTAGTACATAAGCAAGTAATTTAATGAATGTGGTTCTTTTTAGATTATAAAAGAAAGTAAAAAATATATATTTTCTCTTTTTGATGAAAACAACAATGAATAATTTGCTAAAAATGTAAAGTAAACTAGAAGAACTTATAATGACAAATCAATAACTATGAGGCTCAAAATGGTCCCACTAGTTGTGCTAGAATGTTTAAGTAGTTTTTATGATAAATGCATTTATAAAACAAAATAATGAAAACTTAAAGAAAATTAGGGTTTAAACAAAGATAAGACATACCTATGTGATTATTTGCACATCATTGGTCAAGAAATTATGTGAGTTCCTTTTTGGCTAGGAAGGAATACCTACACACATGTGATAAACTAGACATGATAGATTAATAAAGTAGTAGTGTCGATTTCCTATTAAAATACCAGTTTTAGGAAGGTAAAGGCTTCCCTTCATGGATGACAACCCACATATCTTAGCAATTAAAATGATAATAATGATATTGAAAAGTATAAATGATTGTTGATAATTTAGTTAACATATGATTATGAGAATATCTAATCTTCTTCTATTGCATTAATATAGGCAAAATAGCTGAGCCAATAATCTTATGTAGCTTTGGTATCTTCCTAGATAATCTCAAGCTAGGCTGAGATATTCTCAATGTTTGGGGTGAATGTTATGACACAGAGACTCAACTCATGAAAAATATCACTTTGATCAACAAAGAGGGGTTGGGATGCAATTGGTAAATCAAAATCTTTGAGTATTTCATGAGATTCTCGAGGAATAATCATCTAAATATAGAGTCCATGTTTATATGAAAATAGACAATCAAAACAGACCAAGACTATTTTAAAAATATATATAAATAGGATTGAGTTTTGCAAATAAATAATCTTGATAGGGATCGATGCCAATTCATAGAATTAGTAAATTAGGATTGATGATAATAGATATGATCAATGTTGATTCTATTAAAATTTTCCAAAATGCAAATAATTTGGATTATGACTTATGAAAATGAATTCTAAAGACAAAATAGGTAGCCTAAAGAGCATTATCAATGACACTAATGTTAAAAATAAAAAATCTAATAAAATTATACTTTAACAGAGTTACAGTACTAAACTTGAAATGATTGTTGATGATGTTGAGGATTGGTGGTGTATTCTAACTTCTATAGATCAATAATAAATATTTGAAGCTATGATGTAGATTAATAAGATATCATAATGTCTATGTCAAAAGGTATCTTGAGCATCTCATCTCATAGGCATTCTGTCAACCTTATAGTGTCATTTTAGGATCATTTGGGTGAGCTGAGGTTGTGTATAAGTAATTATGGCCAATCAAATAGAATCAATGATAATTGTGGTGGATCATTAATGATTATGTTATCTTATAAAAATGTGTATAAGGTGGTTCTAATTATGGGGTAATTTATGGAGGAGGTTTTTTAAGTTGTTTAATGGTATTTTAATCTAGGGCAAGTTGTTAGGATGGAGGGATAAATTGGATTTCATGGAATTTTAATAGATATTTGGAGGTTTGGGAGGTTTGAAAGGAGGCAAATGGTAATTAACAAAGTAAATATGATGAGTAAATGTAAATAAGGGTGGTGGATAATAATCAAAGGGGATTAAAACATGTAAATACATGTTTAGGTCATGTATGTAAAATTAGTGTCTACAAATCTCTTAAAATAAAATTACCATTCTCTAGATCCATCAATGGATAAGTTACACTTCTCATGGATTTAATATCTACCTAAAAAAATGGAAATAGTGGAAATTATATTTTTAGAGGATAAGTAAGCATCTAACCATGAATTAACAAAAACCTCATCCCTATTATCCTACCTCAAAGGATTGGATCATTGTCACATATCCCTAAAAGGATATTTATACATTTGTAGAGTCTTTTAAATTCAATTTGTTTTACATTTTTTGAAAACTTTACCCCCTAGATTTACAGATCCACCAATCTAAGAGAAAGACAAGTTACCCACCACTCATAAATTTGTGAAATAAAAAATATTTCATATTTGAATTTAAAGTCAACACACTCCTTTTTTTCAATCCCAAAAAGGCACAATAATTTTACTTAGTCTTAAAATGATTGGTTTGATCTTTCAAAACTTTCTCAGTAGAAGTGTAAGGTGGAGGAGAAGAAAGGATTTGATTCACCCATTTTTTTCATCCCTAAGGAATCAATGACTATCAAAGAAACCATTTTAGATTCAAACTCAACCCTATTCTTAAGATCATTATTTAAAATAATTTGAAGTTTATTATTATCTTCCCATTTCAATTCTGAAAGATCAAAAGCATCTTTGTACAATTTATGAATCCTAAAAAAGGCATTATCCACAAGATAAATACCAAAATTGAAAACATCAACAATATAGAGGGTATCCCCCTTTCTCAAAAAAAGCAAAATATAAATATAAATATATTTGGTAAGTATCTCTAAAAAGGGAGACCAATAATCATAGTAACTTTTATATTCTTACCCAATCTTTCCAAAGATAGTAAAAATAAATCCTTAACTTTCACTACCTCTTCCATAAAGATTTGCAATAGTTCATTTCCACACCAAAAATATAATTTATTTATCCTCAAATCCTTATAATAACTAAGAGTCTCCTTCAAAAATAGAATAGTTACAAAATCTCTTAACTTTTAAAAATAATCAACATCATTACCCTCTGATTTAATAGGATCCATAGAATTTTCCAGCATTTCCAAGGTAGCTCCTTATTTTACCCTATCCAAAGTGATTCCATCATCAACCCTATCCCTATCCCATTGATCAAAAACATCGTAAGTGTTTTTGGAGACCAATCTTGCAATAAATTCATTAAAGTCCTTATTTAAAAGATTGTTAGAGTTGCCATTATTTATTACCACCTTTGAGATCCATTATTATGATGGAATTCAACCATTTAACACCATCTCCCATATCAGTCCCATATTATCTTTTGCATCACAATAGTGATCCATAAATTTCCCTTATAAAATTTATTTTTTATCTTTTACCTCTTTGACCAATGAAAAATTAAGATCCCATCATGATGATCATCAAAATAATCCTCTTGTTCCTCTTTTCACTCTATTATCTTAACCTCCATATTATTATCAATCATATTTTTTCCTTAAATTAAGAAGGTCTAAATTTTTTATTGCAATTACGTATGTTTATATCTACTTAGATAAAAATAATTATTCATATTTTGTATAAAAATAATAGTTAGGGTAAACAAAATCAATAATAATAATAATAATAATAATAATAATAATAATATAATAATAATAATAATGCTTGAATATGCATCACAAGTGCCCAGAGTATTCAAGAACACTTCTCATTTTAGAATTCTAAGAATTCAATGCATCAGTTGCAGGTTGTGATAATATTGTTATCTATTAATGGAATAGAGGCAAAACAAGTGGACTATTTCACAATATTTATAATGTTTGGTTTTTGGGAGCGATCATGTCCAAATAGTTAATCTATGCAAAATATGAAGTATGTTATGCTAAGAATGGTGAATTATGATCAAGAACTAATCTAAAGACTAATCTAATATGGATATTTACAATGAAAATTAAGCTAGAGTAATCTAGTTAAAAATTAAAAAAATGAAAGGTAAGGTAGGGAAGAGATGTTGTTGATCTTCATTACAAACATCCTAACAAAGTTAAAATATCATCCAAGCATGTACTTAACCAATATATGACATGAAGTAGCAGAAGCTCAAATCCTATCACACTTCAAGCAAACATATAAGGAACATGGGAAATAATTCAAATAAGAATTAAGTTAACTTTAAATATTTACCCTTATAAGCAAACAACATTAGCCCAAATGAAAAAAGAGTAAGAAAATGAAATGAACCCAAGAACTTTAAATTAACCTAGCATTGACACAAGTTAATAGCTCTGCATTCAAATGTACACACCAGGAATTCATAAGAACCATTCAAATATGGAAGTCATAAAAAAGAAGTGAGAGAGAAGCCATGATAACAAAAGATAAGAAAATTTGGACAAACTTTGTAGAATTCCTTGCTTATATTAATTGCTCAAAAGCTACAATTGGTTTTGGCTCAATAAACCCCCCCTTTTAAAAATTGAAAATACCCCTTTTTTAGAATGTAAGGAAGTATATCAGTCAGTCATATCCAATTACAAAAGTATAAGGGTTAGGAAATTTGTCCCTTTTACAATGTTTTAGATACTTCTTAATGGACTGACCCATAGAAAAAGTGCTTTACAAGATGCACATACCTTTACAAAAGAATATTCTATTTAAAACATATACAAAATCAAGCTACAAAATAATATTACTAGGTCAACTAATCTAACTTTGAGAACCCTCTATTGTATTTTTGTCTCTCTATTTGGATCTTCATTATGTAATGGTGCTCCTTCATTAGCTCAAGGTTGATAATTGGTTTTATGAAGAGCTCCTTCATTTGACCTATTAAGCTCATGTGGTCTTATCTACCCTTCTTAATGCCCTTTTGATGTTTTTGGCTTCATTAATATTTTCCTCTACTATTAGGATCATGTTCATGACCTTACTATGTACATCCTAGATTTCCCTTGGTTCTTGTTCCTCAATTCCTACATGACTAGGGTAGCTCTATGGTTAAAATCCTCATCAATGATGAGGCCTATGGAGTTGAGTGTAGTTAGATTGGTGATCATGGTCCCAAGAAAGTGTTCTATCCTATTTTATAGTTTCTTATCAACCTCAAGGAGACTTTTCAAGTTCCCAAATCATGTGTTTAGACTTTTGATTTTGTCTACAAGTAGTCCCATAACTGTGTTTCAGATGAGCCAAGCTAATGATTTTGAAACCAGGGATTTTATCTTCCATCAAAATGTTGGTCAAATATTTCATTTTATCCCTTAAATTTTTCCATTGGGTGACTAAGCTCTTTGCAATTGTATTATGTTGGGTAAATCTCTAGATCTTTCCTAGGAATGCCTTTATGGGTTGCCATGGCTGGAAATTCTATTAAATTGCTCATTAGTACACTATAATTCAGATTTTAGGTTAAATTTTCTTGCATAGATGATAATTCAACCTTATTTGGCTCAGTTATAATTCTCACATGATTTAATTAGGGTTCTCATGCTTTATAGGGGTTTTTTGAAGGTTTCCTCAGAGATTTAATGGTGGTAACTTGTCAAAATCATATGAAATTCATACCTCAAAATTTATTTAGATCGTTTTTTATACCTTTGATTTTCATAAACCTACAAAATCTCTTAAATTGACTAGTATATCTTATGTGGTTCTACCATGGCATCTTTGTGGGATTCTATCCATCAATATTTTAAAAAGTGACCGTTGCCCTTTAAAAACCATTCTTTTATTTTTTATGATCCCTACATGGATCATTGTAGACCACTAATCTAGATATAAAGGATTGAATTCCATTGGTTGTCTTTCAATATTTTCTATAGTTGTGATACTTTTCACCACTGTGTTCATCCTAGATTTTATTGAAAAGTCCACATTGATCTCACACTATTAGATCTTATTTGGGTAAGCAAAATCACTCCATCAGATCATGATCTAAGGGGTGAAATGCCATTGGTTGTTATCTATACTTGGCCCCAAGATTGTGATACTTGGTAGTCCTATAGGCCTTATACACTCTGTATTCTATCATTTCTATTGAGTTAATGCACTTTCACCATGTGGAAATATCATATTTGCTCATAACTTTATTGAAAAATCCAGATCGATCTTACACCATTAGATCATTTGGGTATGAATCAATGCACTTTATTGACTTCTAATAGGTCCCTAAGATTTAATTTGTGGCACATAGTTGTTCTACTTGTTATTTATACATTTTTATATAGGGTCTTTGACTTTTTAAACTTTGATTCACACAATCAGATATTTCCCATTTGATCAAATTTGTGTCATAGATTATGATCCAAGTAGTCAAATGAGATTGGTTCCTATGGATAATGAAAATACTTAAGTTAAATCTCAAGGAACATAAAACTTAAGATAAAGTCTTAGACTAATAGTTTTATTCATATTAATAAATATGAATAAAGCTTTAGGCTAAAGTCTTAAGCTAAGTTAGAAATATAATAAAATGGGTCCCACAAATAATGAAAGAAATAGATTAAAGTTTTAGGACTAAATTTTTTATTATGTTAATAAATACAATAAAATTTTTAGGATAAGAATTTTTAATATAATTTTATAACAAAGATACCATGTGTTAGTTACACCATGCTAGTAGATAAAAGGGATTGAGCGCCACGGGATATAAAGGGGACTAAGTATGAATTTTTAGACTAAGGTTTGGTTATGTTAATAAACATGAATATACTTTAGTATAAAAAATAAACTAAATCCATGGCATATTTAAATTATTCTTGCATAAATTTTTCTTGTCAATTTTGAATTCAATTCAAAGGGAATGAGCTAGGGTAATTAGAAATAGGGTTTTAAGATGATCAAACATGAATTCAACTTGATTTTCAATAGACCAAAGGCTAGTAAAAGATCAAATTATTATTAAATCATAAAACCTAGACATTGCTTATTCCAAATGTACCTCATTAGGCTTGTAAATGGAAAACATAGAGATATAATGTTAGAAAATTTAGATAAGGGCAAACTAGAATCATGTACAAATGTGCTAATCAAACTAGGTGTGGATGATCTTCAAATAAAGACACTATGTAAATGTGCTAGTGGCATTCTGATCAAGTGATTTTTTCAATTTTAGAGTATAAATTTACATAATTTAAAACAAGGGTCCCCATTTTCAGAAATGGGGATATGTTAACCTCAACAAATAGTGATATCTAGGGGAAACATAGAAATATATTAGAATTCAAAAATTCTAGTTTAGACTAATAATTAGGCTACTTATTCCACATGATCATCTACCATAGTTGAAATAAATTCATGATTAAAACAAGTATTAAAAATGTAGAGTTAGGGTCAAACATCCAAACTTAGCCATGTTGTGTGTGTAATTTTATTCCACTTACTATTTTCCATGGGATTTAGGGAACAACTTCTATATTCATGACCTTGACTATTAACACTAACTTATAGAATATTTATATGTTCATTAAGAACCATGATTTATACATGGAAGGCTTGGGTATTGATTTAGTGCTAGCCAAGAATCCATATTCCTAATAGAGATGCTTTTGGCTCTACTCAAAGCCTTGATCCACTACCAACTAGGCATCCATAGCCCTGGTGGAGATTACTAGAATAACCTATGCCTAGAAAGCGTTTTAATTTTTGAAATAAGATCTTATTTTTTTTGTATTTTTCAAGTCATTTTGACTTTATAGCAAAGTTTGGGAAATAGGTTATCCAAGTTTTGGGATTTTTTCAAGTGTTTGATCTTTATATAATCATCCTTGGTTGTAAACCAAGTCCTAGGTAATAATTTTTATTAAGTACAAACATGACTGCGTTTCAATAATTGAAACTTTCATCTCACATGTGAAATAATTCTTAGAATAAAGATTGGATTAGAACAAGGCTTAAAATCTCAAGGATAAATAATCCTTTACTAGTTTCTCCAAACTATAACATTAAGCTCACATTTCAAAAATCCATGATCAACCAATGTTGAGAAGTCATACTTGCATTTTTGAACTATGAAGTTATTGAGAAATTAAGTGAAATTTGAGCTAAGGGTTGTATAAAATGACTTATTTATTATCAAAGAACAAACTAAAGAAATAAAACACACCAAACAAACCAACAACAAACAAGGAAATATTTATAAGCACTATGTACAAACAAGGGATAGGAAAAAAAGAACATAAAAAAACTAACCTAGCCCTACATTAACTAACTCTAACCAAATCCACAAATAATTTATCTCCAAAATCAAATGCAAAGTTATTTAACCTACCATATAACCTTGAGACATAATTTTTTCCATTCAATGGCCTCTTCTTATGGAAAAGAGAATTTGTATACTTGTGTCTTCTAGAAGATGCAACGTGGCTTCATACCTCTATTCTCAAAAGTATGGATTGAAGATATGGATCCAAGACCCAATCATCTTCTTCCCAAATTCTTTTTTATTGCATTAGGAAAGCTAGTTCTACTTCATCCAAAGACTGTTCATGATTTATATAATTCATCTTCCATGGTTGGATTATGAACTCAACTATTATGCTTGGATTGATGTCTTTATTAGGTTATAAATCATCTTGAAAGGCCTCTTCATCATAATCAATTGAAATGACATGAGATTAATTTACAACCTTACCATTTGAATAATGTTGATCACCTAATTCCAACCTTTTAAAGGTGTCGTATGAATTTTTTTTATCGTCTATACTTACTTCATCTTCAACTTCTATGCAGAATGGCATCTCTTTTATCTAATCGAGTCCCAACTCATCTTTCTTTAGGATCTCTAGAATGACATTGTTGTCTTGGAATACATTAATTTTTTTCAAAAAATCTTGGTATAAATTTTACCACTGGTTAGCTTCTTGAGGGATATCCTCAATTTTAGTAATGACCTCATATGAATTATCCTCATAGATATCTTTTGAAGAGAGGTCAGCTTGAATCTGATCTTGTTCATAGGGTTGTTCATCTTGAATGGATACTCCTAAAGAATCTTCAGGTTTATTTTACTCTTTGAATGGAAAATCAAAATCCTGAACCATGAAGGATTTAGATGTCCTTGTACATATAGATGTCCCTGCAACATTGTACTAATTAAACATATGTTCATATGTATCCTTTTCATCTTGATATGCTTTAAAGACATTACAATGATCAGATAGACCTATATCAAAAAGATTCATTTCATGTATGTTCTTAGATGACCTATCATTTCTATCATTATTAAACCTATTTGTAGGTCTATTGAACCTTTGAGAAGCATAGTTTTTATTGGAGTTTTCCCTAGAATTGCCCACTTGCTTCTGCAACTGAAGAAAATTAGTGCTCATCTTTTGAACCATCTTAATCATGGATTCATTCTCATTCTTTGGTGCTTTTAAGTTATGAACTTTATTATTATTATTATTATTATAAGTGGGAACTAAATATCTTTATCCCTATGGATGAAATCCATTTGTAGCATTATTCAAAAACCCCAAATTTTAGCCAAGATGGGCATGGCTTAAGGGCAATTGGTTCAAGACTAGTGTTTGATTTAAAGCAAACACATTCTGATTGGCATTAGGAATCATATTAAGTTCTAGGAAATTGGGATTGACATTTGGGATAACATGTGTAAGCTGACCTTTAGGCTACATTTGATCATTGATTATTATAGCTTTAGCATAGGCCAATGCTAAGGTGTTTATGATTCCAAAATACCTTTTAAGAAACACAAAAGTCTTGGGATTCAAATCATCCTTGTTAATATCTAAGGTTAAATCCTCATCAATTATATAAGGATCTATGGTTTTAATGAACATCTTATAGAATCTGGCATTAAAGGCTCTTATGGGCTTATTGGGATCCATTTTAACTATGGTGAGTTGTTGATATAGAATGCATGGACTTATGATCTTGCCAAATTAGCAATGAAAATCTTCAGTCATTATTGATAGTTTTTGGTTAGAAAATTAGTCTCTAGTTGATATATATATATATATATATATATAAACCTTTAAATGTAAAATTATCTTGCTAACCATCTAAGGGGACAAGTTTAAAAAAATGAAAAATACATGATAAAAATCATCAAAGTAATAAACATGTAATTTTTAGCTCCTTTTGCATCATCCTCCTTTCCTATAAATTTAAATACTTATTTTTATCCTTCCTAGGTATCTTTTTTCATTACTATGGGTTGATAATTCTATGCTACATGATGCAAACTTTGTGCTACCAGATCTTTATTATATGCTACAAGATGCACCTTCTATACTTTAGATTGAGAAGTTGAGTTATAGAATGTGTCTTCCATTGCTATAGGTTAATTAATTGGTTGTTATAAGTTGTGTTATGCATATCTAAAAGGATGGTTTTTAATGAAATGAAATGGTAGTTTACATTGTTAGTCTATTCACCCTTATTGAGCAAAAAGTGAATCTCTAGGCCATAAGAATAAGTTATTGTTATATGAAGATCACCTTTTATATGATGATTAAAATTCATCTAGTTATCCTAAGGAAAGTTTGGGCACAAATCCTTTGGTTTTATTCCACTACTTCATTAACACTTTACATTGCATCTTAATCCTACACCATTTCTCTTCATCCATGATTGGTAGCAATAAACATCTCTTTCAGTTTAGAGGTTACCACTATTTGATCTAATAGCAGCCATGAATTCCCACTTCATCTAGTTTTATAAATGACATATATGGTAGCCTCTATGTCACATCAAATACACATTCCTCCATCATGATATCATCACCTTATTATATGTCATCTAACTTCACTTCATTGTCTTGATATCTACACACATCTATCTGATGAGGTAACCCATCTAATGAAGGTAATTATTCATTTTTACTGAGGCAAATTATTAATTAATTATTATTAATTTTATTTAATGTAATCATCATGTTGGATAATTTTTAAATAATTACTATGGGCATAGCCTATGGAAAATTAAATACTATTTTTATGTAGTTATCACATCAAGGCCTTTTCTATCCCACTACCAATTTCATGTCCACATAAAATTATTCCCTACCCTCCCGCATGTACCATTGAATTATACTTCATTTGAGGATGAAGGACATTTCAAATGGGGTGTTTTTCCATAAACTACACACCAATTTCATGCCTCGATATGGTACATGATAAGTGTTGTTTTAGTATTTAAAAGGCAAGTGCAAGGATTAATGGTTAACAAATACAAAAATGTTAATGATGCACAACTATGAGAATGAATAGCCTCTTTAGTACAATTATTTATTCAAATCAAACTTTGCATTCTAATTTCTAGACAAAAGGTGAACATTTATGAGGAACCTCCAGACAAAAATTAAAACCTTCATAGTTAATTTGGAAATTGTAAAGCAAAGATTTAAATCTCTTTAGATTGTAAATTTTAAATATGAATTTTTTGTTAATAGGAACAACTATTCTCTTTTAGGAGAATTTTCACATAAGCTTTCTAATAATAATTTTTTAAAATTTAACTCAATTTTCAATCTCCACCACAACACCATTCATGTATTAACACAAGCTATAGTCTTCCTACAAGACTACTCTCCATGCTTCCTTCTTTCTCTTACTTTTGAGATTTGAAACTACAATCTTTCCCTTTGTAATTTCTAAATAAACAATATTTTGATTAATTTACACCTGTATTTAATCTATTCTCCTATCAAAATATCAACTTCAAGCTTAAATATTAAACAACTACAATTTTATGATTATATTCTCCTCAATTCTCATTTATAAGCTATTACAAATTCCTTCCTGGAAGCTTTTTATGGCCCTTTTGGATTTCCACCTTTTATTTCAACAATTTATTCAAATTCTAATAAAAATAATCCCCTCTAGGCATTGGAATAAAATAAATAAATTATTCAAGAAGATGTTTTGCCTTACCTTGAGTTGACCACTTCAAATTCTTTGCATGCATTCAATGTTTTAAATAATTAGTCCCACCATGCAAATTCCATGCCATATTTCAAGAGGAGGAATTTAATTCAAGAATTTAATTCCAACCATGCAAATTCCCACACCAATTTTGAAGAAGGATAATTTATTTTATTGAATAAATATTATTCCCTTTCTCTTAAATAAATAAAATTGCATGAAAACTCTAATAATTAATTCCTCAACCATAAATTTGTGAAAATGGCACTTTTAGGATAATATGGAGATAAATAAATTAATCTTTGAATTTAATTCTCTACCACTCAAACTTATAACTTCCCATTCACTAGTTGTACCTCTTATTTGAAGAATTAAATATAATTTCACTTGCAACAACAACTTTATCTCCTTGTTTTCTCCTAAAATTGAAATATTTATTTATTATTCATAAAATAACATCCAAAAAAAACATTCTACAGAAGCTTCAAATCTTGTCTTTTTAAACTCTCTTCATGTCTGGTGAATTTTTGGAAAATGTCAAGTTGAAGCATATATATTATCCCTATTACTCTCTTAACCTATCTAAACAAAGGAGATAAAATAAAAAATAATATTATATAGAATTCTATTTTTAATCAATTAATTATCCACTATGGACACCTAGACTATCTAAAATACTTCTAGAATTTACTATAATTCTTCACAATTAAAATAATATAAATAATAAATAAATTGGTAATATGAGATAATTTTAATTATTCAAATGTTTTTATTTTTAAAATAAACTAAATTAACTCAAATAAAATAATTTGTTTCATCAATCTTTATTTTACTTCTTTGAGTTTGGATGCTCTACATCAATCCACTAGCGTTCAAAAGACATTTTCTTGATTTCTTCTTTGGTACTAATGTTTCTTCTTATCATAATTGCATCCTTCAAAATCCCATGATTCATATGTTAATATAAAATATATTTCACCTTCAACGGATTGAAATTCACTTTTATTAAAATCTTGGATGTCTTGTATGAGGTTCTAAATACTATCATGGTTCTTCATTATACCTACATAATAAACAAACATGTCAAATAAAACAAATTCTTCTTTTTATTTTAGAATTTGAAGTCCACCTAGTTCATTTTCAAACATTATCTTTCCTTTTAGTGCATAAATATGTACTCCCGACTATTATTTTTCCTTCTTGTTTTCATCTTCCTAAATGGTCACCAACTCTTTGCCATCATCCAATCTAAAATTTTCTTTGTTGTCTTTTACAACAAATTCACTTATTTTATCTATCTCCTATTCCTCTATAAATTTTATAATCACATTGCCTTCCATGGTAATTTTCTTCATCAAACTCACCTTTTTTGCAAACCCTTCAAGAAATTCTACACTTTTATGAAATTCAAACTATTAGACAAATCTGAAAATAATCTTTCAACATTTTTTTGTGGCAAAATTTTAGGATTTAAAGACAAATTACCCTATTCATCAACTATATCATTTACCTCAAGATGATTAGTTAACATTTCATTCACTTCTTACTGCTACAAAAACTCCTTTTCACCTGTAATCAACACCTTATAAGCATACTCAACAACTATAATTTCATATTTTAATGTCAATAATGTATGTTTACACCCTTTTTTTTCAAAAGTATATGTATTTATTTTTCCATCATGGATGGTCTTCATGTAATACTACCATGGCCTTCCTAACAGGATATGACATACATCAATTGGCATTACATCACATATTAATACATCCTTATAATTTCCTATCTAAAATTCTACTTTACATTATTCATTCACTAAAATCTAATGATCTTTTTGCAGCCAAGAAACTTTGTAAGGATTAGGATACCTTACCTTTTTCAAATTTAATTTACTTACCATTTCTATAGATACAAGGTTGTTAGTACTTCTACTATCAATAATTACCTTACAAACTTTACCTTGTGCTTTGTAGGTTGTCCTGAACAATGTTTTCCTCTAAAGGGGTTCTTTTGCAACTTCCTTGTTTGATTTTATTAGAATCCTTTTCATAAGTAAGGATTCTCTAGTTTCAAGAGCATTTTCATACATAGTAGATGTAGTATCTTCATCCTGGGTAGCTTGAGAAATATGAATATTTCCATAGCTACTAAATTTATACTCTTGACATTCATAAGACCTATGCCCAAATTTACCACATTTTAAGCACCTACCAATGAAACCACTTCTTCTACCTCTATCAAATGGTCTCTTACCTATGAATTCTTTACCATGTTTTACAACTAGTTTTTATCTTTATAGGTTGATTTCTTCATTATGCATTTGTAACCATTTTCTTCCACTTGAATATTCTCTGGATTGTCCTTTGCCCCTTGCATACTAGATATGTTTTCTTGACACTTTCTCTTCAACCTTCAAAGAAAGTTGATAAGCCTCTTCCAATGATCTAGATGATAAGAGATTAATTTCATCATGTATATTATATCTCAGTCCATTGAGATACCTAGCCACCTTTTTTACATCATCTTCAGTGTGCCCTGCTCTGATTGTTAGCTTATAAAAATCTTTAGTGTACTCTTTTATTAATTTTTCTTTTTGCTTTAAATTTTACAATTTTCTAAACAACTCAACTTGATAATATTTTGGAATGAATTTACCTTTAAATTTTACCACTATTGTATCTTAGCTTTTTATTTTGGCCTTGCCCTTTCTTCTTCTTTCCTCTTTCACTCCATCCCACTAGAGGGATGCATGATCCTTAAATCTGGTCACAACAAACTTAACTTTATTTTCATCAACAACATTCTCATAATCAAAATATTTATCTAATGCACTTACCTAATCAATGAGATCTTTAGGATTGAGGTTGCCTTCATAAATTGAAACCTATATTTTGGACCTTGCACTAACATTCATAATTTTTCTAATAATTGTTTCTTCCACTATCTCTTCTTCCATCACCAATTCCTTATTTTCATCTTCTTCTATGTCACTGACATCTCTTATGGTAGCTCCTCTTTTTTGAGCTAATTCTAAATCCTACAATTTAGTCCTTAGGTTCCTTATCTCTTCCATTACTACTACTTATCTAGCTTGGCCTAGTTACCTCCTTCCTCTACCTTTTGCTCTCATTGCTATTTTTATAAATTGATTTGCTTCAAAATCTTTGGATCTTTTTATAGATCCTATTGCTCTGATACCAAAATTGATGCACAACTATGAAAATGAATAGCCTCTTTAGTATAATTTTTTATTCATATCAAAAAATTTAATCTAATTTCCAGATAAAAGATAAAAATTTGTAAGAAAACTCTAGAGAAAAATTAAAACCTTCATAGTTAATCTGTAAATTGCAAAGCAAAGCTTCAAATCTCCTTTGATTGTAAATATTAAATATGAATTTATTATTAACAAGAACAACTATTCTCTTTTAGGAGAATTTTCACAGAAGCTTTCTAATAACATTTTTTTAAAATTCAACTCAATTTTCAGTCTCCACCACAACACCATTCATCTATTAACACAAGCTATAGTCTTCCTACAAGACTACTCTCCATGTTTCCTTCTTTATATTACTTATATGATTTGAAACCATAATCTTTCCCTATATAATTTCTAAATAAACAAGATTTTGATTAATTTACACCTCTATTTAATTTATTCTTCTATCAAAATATCAAATTCAAGCTTAAATATTAAACAACTATAAATTTATGACTATATTCTCCTCAATTCTCATTTAGAAGCTACTACAAATTCCTTTCTTGAAGCTTTCTATGCCCCTTTTGGCTTTCCATATTTTATTTCAATAATTTCTTCAATTTCTAATAAAAACAATCCCCTTCAGGCATTGGAATATAATAAATAAATTATTCAAGATGTCTTGCCTTAACTTTAGTTGACCACTTCAAATTCTTTGCATGCATTCAATTTATAAAGAACTAGTCTCACCATGCAAATTCCATGCCATATTTCATGAGGAGGAATTTAATTCAAGAATTTAATTCCAACCATGAAAATTTTCTTGCCAATTTTGAAGGATAATTTATTTTATTGAATAAATATTATTCCCTTTCCCTTAAATAAATAAAATTTCATGCAAACTCTAATAATTAATTCCTCAACCATAAATTTGTAAAAATGGTGCTTTTAGGAGAATATGGAGATAAATAAATTAATATTTGAATTTAATTCACTACCACTTGAACTTACAACTTCATATTTACTGGTTGTACCTATTATTTAAATAATTTAATATAATTCCACTTGTAATGATTTGAAAGAGATGAAAAAATGTCTGAACAACCTAAATACAAGGGATATGAATGTCATACAGAATATTTATAAGGATAATTTCATACCCTATAGTAAACACTTAGGAAAATTAAATTACTAAGGGGGAAATTTTAGATATTTGAAGAAGACAATAAATTGGATACATTGGCACAAGTTACTTCAGAGCTATAAGACCTAGTTGTACTTAATGAGTCTTAGACTATAACCAAAACACACCTAATAACCCAAGAACATCCTACCATTATTTTTATATATATATATTTTTTAGATAATTTTACATAGATAGAAAAACCTAACTCAACATTTCTTTTCTTTGAGATGTATCTACAAGGAGATGATCAGTTTCAAAGTACACAATTTAGTTGGTTTAAACATTATGTCTAGTTAAAGAAAGAGAAAAAGGAATTGAAAAATTAAGTTTAATAATATGAATACCAACTCATGAAACTAGAATCAAAAGGTGAAGAGATAGATCGGTTGATAGATCTGTTATTAAGATGTAGGCCACCTGCCCAGGTTTACTCTATTTGCCTTGAAGAACAATGGTTGAAATTTTAGTTTATGAGAGTATATTATGGTATTCCATGAATGGTAATATATATTTGGTATTTATTTAATATGTATAATGATGGTACCCATGAAAAATAGACTCATTTATGTGAATTATATATGCATAATTATGCTATACCTCATAATGTAGAATAGAACCCCAATTTATTTGTAGGAGATGTCTTACTAAAGGATTTTTCTTCATATCTAGTAAATGAGAATAACATGGGTCAATAATTATTAGAGTACATGTAAAAATAAAATAATATAATTTTATTATAAGAGGAGAGTCCACCAATCCTAAGGTGATAGTATAAAAATGGGTTTCTTTAATGAAAAGAAGGGAAGTAGCTTCCTAGTTTATAAGGAAGCAAGTAGAAGCTCAAGCCTATTACCTAGGATTGTTAACCACCATAGGAAAATACTAATTAAAATATTTTGGTTATAGATGGAATGATATTACTTTTTAATTTAAGAATAAGGAACCACTCTCTCAACATAATCTCAAAGGTTCCCTTGATTGAATTCATACTTACATAGAAATTGAAAGAAAAAATGGACCAAATTTTTTGGCTATCACTTTTTAGCCATTACCATTTTAGTATCTAATTATAGGATGGATATCCAGAATTTCCATTTTATGAGGAAAAATAAGATATAAAATGGTATAATTTTGAGGCTCAACATGGTTTCTATGGCAAACAAAGGACAAGTGCATTAGAAAAAATAGACTTCAAACTTGTGTGTGTTATTTAGATGCATAAATTGGTTGCTCAAAAATGAGAAACACCTTAAGTGGTGGGTTTGATTATCCATATAAATGACATAATTTAACCCCTACCTATATAAATTTTCATCCTCTAAATGCCAATATTTCCTATATGCCTTGTATATTTCCCTATTTTAAATATTCTAATCATGATGATATAGATTAACTATGTTTAAGGGAATGAAGTTATTTTTTGTCTTGTGATTAAATTTGAATATTTTATATTTTATTATGTTGATTTTACTTCTCATATTATGTGTTTATTAATTTAAGTGATATGACTTACGTGTAACAAAACCAAAAGGTTATGTTCTACAGCAATGAGATGAAGTCTAGATATACATAGTCATAACACCATATTGCATACAAGGAATTCATGGTCCATAACCAATAGGTTCTCAACCCAAAAAAAAAAAAAAAATACCATAACAAACATGAATAAATTCTAGTATATTTCCTAATCATGTAGTAGTTATAATGTCCAGATTTTTCATTGATTTTAGTCCAACGACAAAGATTGGATAACAAGCATGCATGGCCCTATATATGCATATGTGATGAGGAAGAGTTGAAACATTTATAATTCCTATTATATAAAATTTAAATCCTTATAACTTCTAAAAGAAATCACCCATGTTTATATCTTGAATCTATTTGATGGATGTGTTCTCCATAATATGGATATTCTCAAGTTGTTATAATTTATTGTTGAGAAATAACCATAGCTTCTTCTATATATATATATTAGAATAAAGATGTAGGATAATGGGGGTAGAGAATATAAGAATAATATAGATAATATAATTTTTATTAATCAATATCATTTCAACCATTATAATTTTATTATAATAATATTTAATTACTACAATATATGAATAAATTTAGCAGTTTATAGTAAACACATTTTTATTTCAATGGAAGGATTGGATATCAACACTAAATGAGGAGGTCTCCCTCAAGAGAACTTTTATGGAATATACTGACTCATTAGAGTAGCTAAGAAGATTTAGTTTTCAATTATTCATTTCCATTTTTTAATTTTGCATATGTTGTTAGAGTATCATAGATGATTTTAATATTATGAATGCATCTTAATTTATTAAGGAAGATTCCATAACATTTAGTTCCATTAATTTATATTTATTTCATTAATTCAATGGTGTTTTCCTTTCAAATACTTTACATTTCTGAAATTTCTTTTATGTAAGTGTGCATATATGCAATTGACAAAGTCAATAAGTGAGTGAAGTTTACACATCTAGTGACATCATCTTATCAAGCCAAGATACCCCTAAGTTCAAAATTAATGAATTAGTTATTTTATGAACCAAGTGCCATTTCATCCTATGATCATAAAAAATCTTGTATAATATTATCAGGTTTAATTGGTGGTAAAATTCTACTCATCAAACTAGACACTACTCTTAAATTATTAACAATTTTTAATAACTAGTTTTTGAAGAAGATTATTGAAAAAAAATTATGTCACTTGGGATTTTATTTGTTTTCTTAACTCACCCAATGGGTAGGGACACAATTTTTTAACATTTTATAAATCATCATTGGGATGGTGCTTTTCATTAACATTTTAGAGAGGTATCTCCCTTGTATTATTTAGGTTTTTTTTGGTTTTTTTTTAAATTTTAATTGAAAAGCTCAAAAAGGCAAAAAAATTAGGAAATGAAGAAAGATGAAAATGGAATAATGGAGGATGATGGAGGTGAAGGTGAAAAACTCATGACAAAATAAATATAGAGGATCACATGAATAATGTGGATTTAAATGAAGTGGCTAGAAATTTTTCCTCTCCAATGAAAATGGAAGTAGGAGTAGTTGATGCAATGGGAACAAAAAGAATTATTGAAATCACAAAGTATCCATATGTTAGTATAAATTCTGGTCATTTTGGTTTTATGACTCATCTAATGAGAAGAGACATAAATTTATTAGCAATGGGAGAAACCAATGTTGAGATGGTCTTTTTCCTCTGTGTTTGAGAGAATAATATCCCTTGTAGGATATGGGTATTTTGGATTTTTTGTGTACTTATAAATGAAAAGCATAGAAAATAAAAAAATGGGAAATGGTGGAATCTAAAAATTGATGGGGAGAAACCCATGGCATAATAAAAATAGAGAACCATTGGAATAACTTGGAATTAAATGAAAGAGCTGTAAATTATGCATCTCACATAAAAATTGACATAATATCAATCGGTGTAATGGAAAATAAATTATTTCTTAGAAGCACAAAGTCTCCTCAAAATATATATTTGGTGCACTTGGTACAAATCCCATACATGAGGTTTACAACACAAAGTCTAAGAACACCATGAGTTGCATACAACCAAGAAAAGTGCATAATTTTTATGGATTCTCTATTTATGAATAAAAATATGGAATTCATAAACAAATAACATAAAAACCTAAAAATAAAAAAAATAATCTCACCCTCTTGTTTGTATTCCATTTCTAAAATTCAAAAAATTACACCATCCACACAAAGTTGCAACCAACTCTTCTTATAGAGCTTGAAAGAAAGAAGAACCCTTGTCAATGACCCACATTTTCTATTTTGTATAATACCTTTCTCCCAAAAAGGAAGTTGAAAATTTATTATATTTTCCCATGTGTTTTAGTTAATTATTTGGTCAAATTTATAATATTAAATGCACTTTTGATTTTTCATTTACAATATGATATTAATTATAAAAATAATTAATTTATTAAATGACCATAAGTACATAACCGCCTATTGATTATTTTATTTGTAATTTCCTCTTGGTGTTAATTTTGATTTTATTTTATGACTTTAATGAAAATTATTTAAATATAAAATAATTGATAATATAATTAAGTCAATTAATTTGTTTTTCAAGCCACTACATCAAATTTACAATTTATTCCATGCAAATCGGTCAGTGGAGTTGCCTTGTCCATTGGGATATGAAGTACTTTAAATAATCATGAAAAGTATGAAAATTAATATAATGGTGGAAAAATGAAACAAATTAGTAGTGAAATTTGGATGGTCAAATTTAACTACAACACCTAAAAAATCAAACTGGGTACACTTGGTACAAAACCCATCCACAAGGTTTTCAACAAAAAGTTTGGAAAGGTTGTAAGTTGCACACAACTATGAAAAGTGAAAAATATTAATGGGTTATCTATTTATGAATAATGATAAATTTTTTGTAAATAAATAATATCAAAACCCTATAAATCCAAATAATGATTTCACCAATTTGATTCTATTCCATTGATTTAACGTGGAAAAGTACAAAGCACATACAAAGTTGTATCTGACCATTTTTTATTAATATTAAATCATGCTTTTAAGAAGGGACCCTACCCAATACAAGGAACATGTATATTTAGCCAAAAAATACAAAAACAACAATATAAGTTGTCCAAAACATCACACTATAAGATAGAAATAAAAAATTAGCAGAAAAATGGGAGAAAAATAACAAAAAAAAATGGTAGGAGAAAAGAGTGCATATCACTTAGCCTTACTCCCACCAAAAACTTATTTCTAATTGTGCCTCATCCTCTTAGTATTTTTTCCATCTAGATAAGACCTTGAGATTGAGGATCAATTTATATTTCCTTCATCCCTCCTTTGTCCTTCTTCGTATCATTACTAGGTCCATCCACCTCCTATTTTCTCTTAACAAGAATCTTGAGGAAATCCATATTGGTCATGAAATTTTATATTACCACTTTGTTATACTCCATAAGAATGTCCATATTTTTTGTAATAGTTTCAATTTCCTCCTACAACCTATTAACTTTGTCTTTCAATATTTCATTTGGATATTCATCTCTTCCATTTCCACTTTAGAGAATGGAGTTCCTCCTTCTTGAATATATATATTTTTAAAAATCCTTTAACTTGATGTAGTCCTTCATAAATTAGCATAAGAATGTCTTATGCATATTTATCTCCTCAAAAGTATCTTCCATATTGCTCTATTCCTTGACCTAGTTTTTACAGTATTTGAGGCCATCTACAATATTACCCTTATCTTTTTGGTCAACTTCAATATTGGAATTCCTCAACTCCTCATCTTTGACTTTATTGATAAGTGGAAAACCCTACATGAAACTTCTTAGATATTTTCATCAGGGTCTACAGTTAGATTTTAAGGCACATCTATTTTTCTCCATTTACCACTCTAATCCTTGTGTTGGATCTCATACCTAATTTCCTCCTTATCTACTTGTTTACCCTTAGACAATCTCCTAAGGATAATGTTATAGCCATCATGATTCTTGATACTCAGAGATTCCATGTAAAGGGAAAGTCCTCTATTATATTTATTGAAAAAAATTGTAAATCAAATAAATTACCACATGATTAAGGGGTAATTTCTTATTGCCTTTCTTAACATCCAGAATAGAAGACTCTATGAGTGTAGAATGTAAAACAAAATTTTGATAGGAAAATGATGCCTAAAATCATTGAGGAAGGTAGCAAAGTGAAATTAATGAACCACCATGTACCTATCTTAAATCATGATATACCTCATTATATTCTTGGAAATATCATCATAGAGGTGAGGTAAATCCTCTCTCAATTATCCCTCTTGATACTCGGTAAGATCCTCATTATCCATTAGTATTTTTTCCTTTTTTATGTTATAATACTTGTTAGCTTATATATATTTGAATTATTAAATATTTAGTAAAAGAACATGAGTTGCCAAATATTTGGATATAAATATGGAGGCTCCATTTATCTTCACTACTATTTCTTTCCAACTAGAAACAAAACTATTGGATACAAACTGATCATGGCCTTTGATCTTCTAGATAATAATTTAAAAACCTCCTTCATGCAAAATTCCCTAAACCTCATAATTATTCATCAAATCCTCCACCAATGTAGGTTTAATTATATTTAAGTCCCCCCCACCCCATGATTTCACCACCAAAAATTTCCTTTTCTTCAATGTATCTTTATGGCTGGATAAACATATAGTACTTTTAGTTCAAGTCATTCTCATACACTCTCGACTTATCATTATTCCAAGTGTGTTAGTCAAGGAGGAGATTTTAATGACATATAACACATTTATATGGATAATTGCATAATAATAATTCATAGATTCAATAATTATATCAATCCAAATCCAAGTTCTCTTTTTATAAATATAAATAATAAGGGTCCTTACCTTATTCACATGAACACTCTTAAAATAACTAATTTGAGAATGACTTAGCATATACTTATGACTATTCATGAGTCACATTAGGAAATTCCCTATAAATGTTTTGAGATACAACCTTGGAAAGATCATATTTACTAATCCACATCCTAAATTTTTGAGAAAAAACCCCATAGTGGAAAATCAATCCACTATCTGGTTTCCTTCTCTGTATATGTGTTAGATGTGAACATTATGTAAAGACTCAATGATTATTAGAGCTTCTTCCAAAAAATTACTAATTTTCCAACAAGTTTCACTCTTTTTAGAGATACAGTTAATAATATTTATCAAATCTCATTTGATAAATTAACACTGCACTCCAATCTCTCTTGCCAATTGTAATCCCCACAGTGTCGACATAGTTTCAACCTAATGATTGGACTTAATTCCCATGTTGCTAACATAGGATGCCATAAAATGATCCCTACCATTTTAAACTATTCCTACTCTTCCCAAATCACTTGGGTTTCATTTTGAGGCCCAATTTAAATTTAATTTTACCTAGCCTCAAGATGGGGCTTGCCATCCAACATTTCTCCTAAGTTTAATCCTTAGATCCACCTATTATCTTTCTTCCAAGTTCAATTGTTACTTCCCAACTATGGTCACTTCTTATTTAGACACATATTTCCATTTGATGGGTTGATTTATATTAAATTTATCTTGGTTGAGGGCTAAAATTTTGTTAGCAACCCTTATGTTAGAATTCTTAATTTCCCTAAAAATTCTATCATTCTTCTATTTACAGATTCCCTAAAGGAAATGAGGAAGATCCATATACCATAATATTTTAAAAATTTTATTATTAAATGGGGATGTCCATGAAATCTATAGTTCCATCAGAGAGAAAGTTTGGGACCAAGAAATTTGGAATATCTCAGATGTAGTACCCCATACCTTGAAATTAAATATGCATCATATCATATGGGCATTAGAATCATTAAAATTTTCACATACAAGACATCTATTAACTAAGATCAAGCCTATCTTACAAAGATTATCCATAATAATAATTATATTTTGGAAAGACATAAAATAATATTTTAAGTTTAGAAATCAAGTTGTTATCCCATAATATGGTCCAAGGCATACCTTTTTAGTATGGTTGATTAGCTTTTTGTAACCAAATTTAACACTATAATTTCCATTGAGTGATTCCATACACAAGAGTTCATATTATTTAATAAGATTAGGGATATCAAACCCTCTACGAAAAGTGTTCAAGTCATCAAGTATGGAGTTATAGTATTCATAAATATTTTACTCCCTAATATGTTTCCATTTTTTTCTACATTTTGACATGTGTATATAATCAACTACCAATACTCCATAGGATCTTTGTAGATGTACACCGATAATATTCCACAGTTATAGGTCATTCAAAGGTATATGTATACCATTAATGTCCATTGGTTAGATTCCTAGGATAGACACCAGCCTTATTTTTTCTAAGAGATTTATTCATAGATTTCAACCTTCTTAGACCCAATTAAGTAACTTTCTTAGGTAGAAAAACCTTTATCCCATGCAACCAGTGGGAACTTGTTATTATCCTTTAAGCCATCCACAAGTATCTATTTTGAATTTTTTAAAATTTTTCCACCATGATCTTAGGCATTTTTAACAATGACATAATATAGATATGTAAACTTTTCAAAATACTCTTAATGAGTGTTATCTTACTTCTTGAGTAATAATTTTTCCTTTCCATCAATATATCTTTTCTAAAATATGTCCACCAAGGGATGCCAAAGGTGTTGAGACATAAGGCCAGAGAAGAGAGGCATTCCTAGATAAATATCAAGTAGTTATCTTATTTAGCATTATATAATATGAGAAATATTGACCTCCTTAGCTAATGGAGTATTGAATAAGTATATAACACTCTTAGATAAGTGAAAAAAGTTGGGGGACAAAAAGGAGCTACCCGTGGACATGATTTTCCTAAAATTTTAGAAAACTCAACCTGTGTAGATAATTTGAAATATCTACACTCAAAATTTAAATATGCTTTAAGAACATGAATTGTATAACTTCAAGTCTATTTTCCAAAACACTAATTATTTTTAAAAATGATTAATAATAACTAGGTCAAACATCTAAAATTTGAGTAGGAACACCTTTTGTTTTCATTAAAATAGAGTGGATAGACGATCGTGTGGCCCACCATTTTTAGAGAAACATTTAATATTGTTTGAAACCCTTTGGTGAATATTTAGATAAGATATTATAGTTTGTGACATATATTTTTAATATTTTATCAATGAATATTTTTTTATTATTAATTTTATAAGTAAATATATCCTAAAAACTTATACAAAAATGGATAGCTGGCCATGTGGCCCCCCCTAAATACCTTAAAAAAAGAGAAAATAGATTTTTTTTAGATGATTAGAATTAGGCCTAGTTTGTGACCATATAATTTGTTTTTCACTTGGATGAATGAAATACAAATTATATTAACATGTATAGGCATGTATATTTGCAACATGTGGTGGCTTAAAAAATCTATAGTTAGAAATAAACATAATTTGTAACCTTAAAATAGTCCAAAAATTATAAAAAAAACATATATTCAGAAAGAGGAGAGTGTGATCATCATCTTGCTAATAATTTTATTAATTGGCTCATTGGAATTCATAGTGTATTTGGTGATGAAAGTTGAAATTTCTTGATTTTTATCTAAGCTCGTTGACTCGGTTGTAGATTGAGAGATACAAGCCTTTGGCTCAAGAATTTAGACCATTTCTAAGCCAAAAGGCTTGAAATTTGAATTTAAATTTATAATGTGTATATCTTATACAATGTGTATGCATTATATAATGTATACATCATATTATATAATGTATACATGGTATTATATAATGCATACATGTTATATAACCTGTACGTGTTATACTATAATGCATATGCTCTATATCTATATAGATAACAAATACTTTTTAGATGATTTTTTTACCATATTCAAGAAATTAATATTGATATTCTCTCTCTGCATGGTTTTGTAGTACTTTCAAGTTGAGAACAAGATTTATCAAGTGCTTTTTTAGACCCCACCATTAAAAGGTTATCAATTGTCTAATGGGTGATGGATCATGTTCGAGAAAGAGGAAGAATTTGAAGAATAAGACACTTGATCAAATACAAGAGATGATAAATAAAAAATAAGGTATGAATGCAATAACTTCATCTAAAATAATCTACAAAAACTATCTCTAATGAGACAAATGTCATAGACAATGATGCAATTGACAATAATGAATTGAATACTAATGAAATTAAAAATAATCAATTTGATAATGACGTAATCGATAATATTGAATTGTATAATTATGAAATTTATAATAATGAATTAGATAATGTTAAAATCTCAAATTTAAAGTATAGTATTTTTTTATTTTATTGCTGATGATTGTATGCATGATGCTTTACCCCCTATCAATAAGTAAATTTTCATGGAAAGAAATAATGATGAAATTAGTAATGAATAAAATTTCATGGAAGCATATAATGAGGAAATAAACAATGAATAAAATGCCATCCCACCACTAATCAATATAATTAATGAAAATTTTGAAAGACCCTCTCAACAAGTTCCACCAATAACAACATCTCTAAGAACTATGTAGAAAAGGTAAGTACTTAATTGAAGTTGATGAAAATATTTTAAAACTAATGCCTAACAAAATGTCTAACCGTCATTCAAGAAGATTGGCTCATAAAATTTGAGATATCTTCTTTCATAATTTGACTCATGATACTAAATTATGTAAATTGTTTATTTCATTGATGAAATTGATTAAGATAAGACCTACCATGTACACATTAGGGCTAACATCTAATATGGATGATGAAAACATAGAAATTGTTAACAACTTACATTATGTATATCATAATATAGGCACTAAATCACACAAGAAAGATTATAATGATGCCTAGGGTATAATCAAAACTTGTGCAATAAGTAGTCAAATAGGGAAAAGATGATTGATTTCAAAAACAAGACAAACACTTGATATTAACAAAAAAGCATTAATAAAAGCAATTTAAAGATTTACAAGACTTAATGAAACCAATACCAATGAGATTTGGGTATTCTCTGCTTGACTTCCATGAAAAGACAAGGCTATAGCTAATGCTCTGAAAGAGGTACTTGCATAATTTTGGAAGGACAATATTAGAGTTTCACCCAATGCAAGAGATGTAGTCAAAAGAAGATTTGGTTCTTATAACTATGAACTACTTCTAAAAAAATTATTAGATATGAATCAAACACAATTATACTCCATGTTTTTGGAAATATATCCATAAATTTATATTAGTCAAAGATATTTTGAGATGGACAAACCTTTTTATGTAAAAATTAATCACACACACACCATTTGTTGTTGTAGGCAACATGTTGATTTCACAATGCACTAAAATGTTTTTTTCCATATTCATTGTACTGTGCATACTAACAATGTTTTTTAGGAGTGTGGCTTAGAAGTTCCACCAAAATCAGCCAAAAAAATTATTCTAACTATTTTTATGAAAGATTGGATGGACAATTCTTTTATAACAAAACATGTTTGGATGGAAACTGTAGCATGTGTGATGGATTTCCAAGGCTAAAAAAATATATCCATGAAGATGAAACAATGCAATTAGATAGGAATTAGTTGGTTTAAGAAAATACAAATCTATGACTTGTCAAGTAAAAGATGAAAAAGTATCTAAAAGGTATGATCTTGTTGCAAAATAGATACCCATTTTAGAATTTATGCTCAAATTTAGGGAAAAAAATGTTTATGAGTATGCAACACACACACACACACACACACACACACACACACACACACACACACACACACACACACACACACACACAGATTAGATGGTTGGATGAACAATTAAATATGATCAAAGACACATTCCCACTTGGTTATATTATTTTAGTAGTCATATTTGCTAAATTACACATTCAAACCATAAAGATAAGTTCAATCACAATATTACAACTCATCAAAAGTTTCCATATTCATGCATATAACATTCACGCATTCACTTAATAATACTGATCAAGATCAAAAAATATTAAGGGAGTGTAATTTATATATCAATGATGACTATTCACATTGTACATAGTACATGTATAATTTTTTTGATAATTTCTATGGATATTTGACTGGGAGGAACATTCATTTCAATCAACATTACATTTGGTTAGACAATTGCACATCATAATTCAATAATACATGGATGTTTTATTAGTTGAGCATGATGCATGTTACCACTAGTGTAGAACATATTTGAAGTTTCAATGAGGTTGGCCATGGAAAAGGGAAGCATGATTGTGTGGGAGCATGTGTGAAAAGAGCCATTGTAAGGGAGGATTTGAAATTTGATGAGGGTTCTCATTTGACTAATGCAAAAAACATGGTTGAATGGTGTAATAAGAACATGTGTCATGGTGTTTAGTTAAATTCTACTATTCATAGAAATTTTTGTTAAATGGATAAAGAAAACTTGGGAAAGTATGAGGATTGTATGACTATAATGGGTTCAAGTGAGCTCCACTCATTTCATAGCTCAAATGCAAGCTCTTAGAATATTCATACAAGACACTTGGCATGTTTTTGTTTTACATGCATGAACTCTATTTGAAATGAGTTTGAGGCACAAGGGTCAGTGGATGATTGGAGTTTCAGACCTTTAATTCCAATCAACACATATTAGGTTCCACAAGCATTGTAATTTATAGATATGATATTGTCACATGACTTTGACCATGTATTTGATCTAGTTCAGCCATGTATAATATTATTCATTATGTACTATTTAATCATATTATCTATCTTCATATATTATCATTAAAAATTGTGTTTTTGTGATAGAGGGTATGTTTTTGCATTTATTGTAGATGAGGAAAATGAAGAGGGGACAAAATTACTACTTATATCAGTGTGTAGAGGAAAATAAAAAATTGTCTTCCACAGTCATAGATGGAGAAAACATTGAGTGTCTTACTGGGTCTATGTTAGTCACTAAAACATGGATTTGATAATATCCAATAAAAAAATTCAAATATATGGTTATTTGAAGACTTTGAAACACACAGGAAGATACTATATTACTAAAATTTGGTTCTTAAAATGAATATTCAATTGAGAAAATATCATGGGAGCTCATTAAATAAGAATCTATGGAAAGTTCGTGAGGTAGACCATAGAGTTATTCTTGCTATTATCAAGATTAGAGAAGATCTTAGTGATTTGATGGATTTATATGTGTAGGTATGTTAACTTATAAAATGTATATATAATCAATTTTTCCAAATTTTGATGATTTTGTAGGTAATTTACATATAAATTCATTTTTAATTACTTATTAACATTTTTTTGTAGGTTGGTGGTGCCATATAAGCTTTGACCTTCACGTGGCTAGCACTTTTAGTAAAGAATTTTATATTATTAAAGCTAGGAGAAGCTCAAGCTTAAATTACTTAACATTTGTCTTTGAAATGAGGTTGCCTTGAATTAAGGAAGATGTAGGAGTATCATGGATTTTTAAAGTGTTTGATGTGATCAAATGTGTTCATAAGTCAACCTATATTTGGGGATGGTGGTCTTCTTGATTTCATTTTGATCTTGATGTGAAAGAGCATCAACTAAATGAATATTAGTCCTTGAATAAGACTTTAAAGGCATAGGGAGAATCCCAAGTTTTCAAGAACCAACTCATTCTTTGTTCAAGTTTATTTTACACTTTTACAATTTAGGATTAGGCTTGATTAGGCCTTGTGTGCTTGCTCTAACACCTCACACATGTGAAAATAAAACCAATAACACTAAAACCTATTTTATCCTCTTAATCATGATAAAACACATATGATTATAAGAAATTATGAAGTTTCACCACATAATTTAGGAAATGTTCAAGTTTCTATTTGTTGTCAAGCCTTAATGATAATGTATGACATGCCTAGAAAGATATTTTTTGATATTTTGATCAAAATAGAATTTAAAAACCTCATATTAATGCCAAAAGTGTTTTTTTATATTCTCCAACTTTTCCTTTTAGACACCTAAGTTTTATCATGTACGTATTTGTTTAGACTACAAGATTTGCTCAATATTAGTTCTCTTAATTACTCAAAACATTAAGTAGGCTATTTACAAATAATTTTGTAACTTGAAAAAAAATTTACTTTAAGACCTAAAATTTAATTATATAACTCTATATGAACATCCCTTAACTTTTTTCTTTTGAAACTAAGGCTTGCTAATGCATGCTTTATTCCCAGCTATTTGTTTTGCATGACTTTTAATTTATAGAACCCTATTTTAGAAAGCTTTAACCAAAGGAAATATTATCAACTTTGAGTATTCAGTATCATAAGGAATAAAATAATCCCAAATAACCCTTTTTTATGGACCTTACCAATATGCATGAACTAGTCAAACATCATGAATGTGTCAAGCATACAAAGACTAGCACATAGAGTTTTTAAGCTAGAGTTGTTGTGTTTTGTCTCTCCTTAAGTACACCATGGACATTAAACCAATTTTAAAAGTTTTTAAATGGAAAGGAATATCTTCAATAAAAATTTCAAGTCATTTGGAGCTATAAAACCCAAGCTATGGCCCTTTGTGTATTGGGAAGGTTGTTCTTGAGGCTAGAATGGATGGGGGGTTTGTCAACCAAGTGTGATGGGAGGAAAAAAATGAGGTCCCAGATGTTACCTACCCATTTGGATGTGTTGGTAGTGCTAGTTTGTAGTGAATAAGAACTAGAAATGGAATTCTTGAATAACAACTCCAACTTTGACATTTATTGATACTATTTCCATCCTCCTTAACAATAGTGAAATTGTATTTCTGGTGGACATAAACATTAGGGTCATGAAAACACACGTAATTCACTTATCCAGATGTGATCCAATGGATATATTTTCACTTGGGGGTCCAAGAGGTAAAAATTCTTATTGGAGCTTGAGAAGTTGTCTCTTCACTACCAAAAAGTTGCATTTTAGGACCCATCACTGCAACTTATGCCAAAACTTCTCTTGAAGGTTCAGTTAAAGTTTTATAGGGTGAAATAAGAGTTTTTAAACACATATATGAGGGATATTATGGTTTATTGAAATGACTTATGGTTTTTTTTCTATGCACATGTGAAGTTATGCTAGAATTTTATATTTTTCTTGTATTAGGAAGGTCATTCTTGAGGCTTGAATGGGTGGTGGGTTTGTTGACCAGGCATGAGGGGAGGATAAAATCATGGTACTATATTCCATTCACCCATTTTGACATGTTTATAGTGCCATTTTTTAGTGAAGAACCACCAAAAATGGAGTTCTCAAATAATAACTCCAACTTTGACAACATTTGTTGTTACTATTTTTGTCCTCCTAAACAATAATGAAAATGTATTTTTAGGTGGAATTAGACATTAGGGTCATATAAAAACATGTAATTTGCCTATCTATATTTGATCCAATGGATATATTTTCACATGGGGGTATTGGAGGTAAAAATGCCAATTGGAGCTCAAGAATATGTCTCTTCACTGCCAAAAAGTTCTATTTCAGGACTCGTCATTGCAACTTATTCCATGAATTTATCTCAAAGGCTTAGCCAAAGTGATCTGGGGTGAAATAATATTTTTCATCACCCATAGGATGGATCTTACGATTCATCAAAATGACTTATGGTTTATGTTCTATGCACATGTGAAGTTACACTAAAATTTTACATTTTTCTTGTATTGGGAAGGTTGTTGAGGATAGAATGGGCAGTGGGTTCATTGAACGAGCATGACAAAAGGATAAGAACAAGGTCCTATAAATTATTCACCCATATGAACATGTTGGTAGTGTCATTTTTCAATGAATAATGACAAATATGGAGTTCTTGGATAACTCTAACTTTGACAACATTTATTGTTAGTGTTGTTATCCTCTTAAACAATAGTGAAAATGTATTTTTGGGTGGAATTGGATGTTAGGGTCATGGAAACACATGTAATTCACCTATACAAATTTGATCCAATGGATATATTTTCACCTAGGGTTTTTTGTAGATAAAAATGTCTTTTAGAGCTTGAGAAGGTGTCTCTTCACTGCCAAAAAGTTACATTTCAAGACCTATCACTACAACTTATGTCACAAATTACTCTCAAAGTTTTGGAAAAATTACTATGGGGTGAAATAATATTTTTTATAAACCCATAGGAGAGATATTATGGTTTTCATAAATGACTTATTTTTTCCATTCTATGCACTTGTGAAGTTACGCTAAAATTTTACATTTTTCTTGTATTATGAAGGTCATTCTTAAGGCTAGAATGGGTGGTGGGTTTGTCGACCAGGCATGATGGGAGGCCAAAAATGTGTTACTAGATGTTATTAACCAATTTTTATGTTTTATAAGTTATATTTTTTAGTGAATAACCACTAAAAATTAATTTCTTGAATAACTACAACATTTATTATTAGTGTTTTTATCTTCTTGGACAGTAGTGAAAATGTATTTATGGGTGGACTTGAACATCAAGGTCATGGAAACATGTGTAATTATTATATATAGATGTGATCTAATGGATATATTTTTATCTAGGCATCTCAGAGGTAAAAATTCATGTTAGAGCTTGAGAAGTTATCTCTTCATGCCAAAAAGTTACATTTCAAGACCCATCACTGCAACTTATGCCATAAATTGCCATCAAATGTGAGGCAAAATTGATATAGAGTGAAAGAATGTTTTTTAGACACATATAGGATGGATCTTATGGTTCATCAAAATGAATTATGGTTTCCATTCTATGCATGTGTGAAGTTATGCTAAAATTCTACATTTTTCTTATATTGGGAAGGTCGTTCTTGAGGCTAGAATGGGTGGTGGGTTTGTCGACTAGGCTTGAGGGGAGGCCAAAAACATGGTACTAAACATTATATGACCCTTTGAATGTGTTTTTAGTTCTAGTTTTTATCAAATAACCACCAAAAATGGAGTTCTCAAATGATAACTTTGATCTCATAGGTTAAATTATCACCCCTAGAGTTCAAAATTTGACTTGTCACATCTCATAACCTTGTTGATATCCATCCTATGTCTTTAGATTCCTTAAAATGGTATAATAAGGTATAAATTAACATATTTTAATGTTTCTTATCATCTTTTAAGGTTTTTCGAGATGTTAAGGTTTATTAGTAACATAGTTGTATTGGCATTTGAAGTCTCTCCTTATGTCATGTCTTCTTGCCAATTAATAAACACCTTTAATTGATTAAATGAGGTCAATCCAAGAGGTATAAATATGCATATGAGGTCATGAGTCATATTATAGGTTTTTATAACATCATTCAAAGGTTTTAGCTCTTTAAGTCACTTTCATGCTTTGGTCATGCATATGAGGTCTATTAGAGTGAATCTAAGAGGTCAAGTGGTGAAGTGTACGTAAAAAGGTGCTTTCCAAATATAGGCAAGAAAAAAATTGATGAAAATGAAGACCCATATATAGTGATCCAATTAAGGAGATGGTCTCAAAGGAATCATAACATCTGATTTCATCAAAAGAGTACCTAATAGGTAGCTTAAGGCCTAGTTACATTCCTAAGATAAGACATATAGGCCTGCCTACAGGTTTAAGGAAACTAAGTAGAGTTGGAAACTATAAGGGAGTCTTAAGAGCCTCCTAGGTTGTGTGAGACATTATCAAAGGATATGAGAATATCTAAATGGAGAAGAGAGGCCAGTCATAGTCTTTGAAACCTTGTAGATGAATTGTGGAAGTCTTAAAAGTGGATATTTTGGAGAATGAGGTGAGTGATCAAACTTATATGGTTGATGCAGAAGGACTAAGGAGTGATAACAGAGGTATTAATAATTAGTGTCAGTGAAGGAGTCATGTAAAAGTCTTTATATATTTTTTTTTATGGGCTCAGATCTACCAACCCTATAGGTAGCCTATAACATTCCATGAAAAGTGAATGCTAACCTCATCAAAGAATTGTATTTGGTATTAATATCCATTGGAATAAGGGACTAGATAGGTCCTTTAAGTCTCAAAAGTCTTTGTATTGGCATTGGTGGGGTTTAGAGTTAAGAGACTCAAGGAAAAGGTGTATCAATCCTAACATTTTCTAGATGAATGGTATAGTTAGGAAGAAATTGTTGAGTTTAATGGTGAAGACTAATTATCAATTTCTTAACTTATATACAAGGCATAAAGGTGATAGGTATACCTATTAGTGAAGGAAATAATATTTGAAAGTTGATGGAACTTAGTTAAGGTAATTAAATGCACTCTTGGCTTAATCTAATTACTATAGACTTAGACAAGAGAAAAAAAACTATATCTTTGCCTTTACCTGGTAAAAAGGATTTACATGTGTAAGGGAGTTAGGTTGGCATGTGGAACAAGTGTTGTAAAATATTGGAGGGTGCTAAGAGTTGTGAGGAGGATTAAAATTGAGTTGCCAAGTCTTTATCCCTATTTTAAATCTATTCTTGCATGCAAGTGTCCCATAGGGTCAATTTAGATAAAAAGGAAAGCTTAGGAAGGGATGCAATTAGTTGAGACAAATGATTTTACATGAGTGAAGATGAATTAGAGCTTGGGAATGAGTAAGGAAGGTTTGTAAGTAATAAATGGTGCTCAAGGGCCATGAAAAGAGGTTTAATGAGGCCTTAAGAGAAGTTAGATTTTGGGAGAGAGTGTGTGTGTGTGTGTCCTAAATAATAATGACTTAAAACTTGGTCATTAGAGCCTATTGGTGACCTTATGTAATATTTGTAACTTTAGTGAGTGGGTATTTTTAATGCACTTAATGTGTTCCATGTGTCACTGGGGAATGGGGGGAAAGTAATGAACTCAATTTTAAGTCCTAAAAGACTCAAGGCTTGAGTTATTTTTACTACTGCTGCTGAAAATAGTGAAATAATAGAGATATGGCCACCACTTTCAAGTTTGTAAGCAGACCCTACTGTAGGGATAACAAGTTGTATGCAATGACACTATTTCTTTTTAATCTTTATGAAATTGTTCTAAACTTTGCCAATTATTTCCCAAGCACAAACAAAAAATGAATATTTATAGAATGAGCTAAAATAAAGAGAGTCATGAGGTAGATTCAAAGTTAATCAGGGTAAGGTAGAAAAGAGTGTTTGCTTCAAATGGTTAAAGGTGTCAAATCTTCCAACTTCTATGACAAAAACATATAGAATTAGAATTCATCGACCCTAACATAATACTCAAATCCAAATAAAAGTAGTTGAAGCTTAAAAGGAAAAGAAATACATATATCTAAAAGCATATGTTGCACAAGAATTACTCATTCACATTAAATTGCATAAGCACATTCAACTACAAATAAGATGAAAACATATCACATATACTAGTAGATTTGTTAGCCTAGTGTTAAAATCAAACTAATAGGTGCATATAATGATATTATTACTAGATTATTTATCAAAAAAAAAAATTAGTTATATAAAAGCATGAGAAGTATAAACTATAGAATACATAATAAAGCATACAAACAATCTCTCGAATTCTTAGATCTTTTGTATTAGTTCTATAATAATTGTTCCTCCTTTTACAATGAGGGGGAATACCCCTATATATAGAATTTAAATTTGCATATACATGTTCAAGTGGGCTCATTAAAAGATGCCCAAATAAATCCAAGTGGATAAAATTCCACATATTATAATGGAATATTCTATCTTTAAATTTACAAAACAAATTTGAATATTCCTCAAGGTCCTAAAGGAGGTTAATGACTAGTTTTTTATTGTTGCCTTTGTTTCTCTGCCTCTTCCTTTGTCCAAACTTCCATGCATACTAAGTAATATTGGTTAATTTGGCTGAAGTCTAAGATCATAGTCCATAATAAGTTAGGGATTTCTTAAATGAGCCTTCTTTGTTCTGCAAATATAGACTTCAGTGCTTCTTCAATGTGTTAGGTATGTGGAGCTAAAAGCTTCACCAAGGAACATAGACAAACAGGTTCGGGTCTACACAGATGCCGGCGTCGGTCAGGAGCGACTGACGTCGGTCAGTTTCAGTTACAGAGGCACCGACGTCGGCAGTATGGTCGGCCGGCGACGGTCACAGGCGAACAGGCAGGAACCGACGTCGGTTACCTGCGTGTCCAGAAAGCGATTTCCGAGGACAGAAGCGAGTGTTTGCATGATGAGTTTGAGTTGTAGACTCTAGCTCGCGTCTCTATTGTTAGCAATATTATTTTTAGAGCCCTTGTTGAAGAGGCTTAACTGTTTGTTGTAAGAGCATGCTCAAGTTTCCTATTTCTATATGTAGGAGAGATCTTCTAAGCTATTGTATGATGATGATGAGAGAGTGTAATAGAGTATGAGTAGAACATTGTGAATGTTTGAAGGACTGTACTTTAGAGAGAGCTCTTAAGGAATAGAGATCTAGTGAGAGATCTTGTGTGCATCTGAGAGAGGTGTGGAAGAACAAAGTTCTTCATTTGTATTCCTATTGTAAAGAGTTTTAATACAAGTTTTCAGGGTGTTTTCTTGTATATCTTGTTCTGTGCTATTTATCATTTCAGTTACTTATCTATCTGATTATTTCCACATTCATTGCTTTCATAAGTGTAATCCATTGTTGGTTGATCCCCAACAAGTGGTATCAGAGCTCAGGTTCACTAACAGGTGGTTCAGATCTGTGTAGTGTGTTCGGATTACAGGTTGCTCACAGGGATTTCTGTTTGAGTGGGAGAAGCAATGGCAGAGGAAAGTAAGTTGAGAATGGAAAAGTTTAATGGCAAGAACTATCAGCACTGGAGAATGCAGATAGAGGACTATCTGTATCAGAAGGATCTTTACTTACCATTAGGTGGGATAGCAAAGAAGCCCAAGGACATGGAGGATGAAGAATGGGAAGTTCTTGACAGAAAGGCTCTTGGGTCTATAAGACTGAGTCTGGCCTCCACTGTGATATCTAATTTGTCACAGGCAAAAACTACGGTAGAGTTAATGACCACGTTAGCAAATTTATATGAAAAACCCTCCGCTTCAAACAAGGTATATTTGATGAAGCAGTTATTTAATTTGCATATGCAAGAAGGTGGATCTGTTTCCAATCACCTGAATGATTTCCATGGTATTGTTAATCAGTTAAGTTCTGTTAATATTGTATTTGAAGATGAAATAAAGGCTCTTTTAATTTTATGTTCTTTGCCTGAAAGCTGGCATGGCTTGGTAATGGCAGTTTCTAATACTGCTTCTGCTTCGAATATTTTAAAAGTAGAGGATGTGGTTAGTGTTATTTTGAATGAAGAAATTCACAGGAAAAGCACAGAAGAGACTTCTGGGACATCCGGGAATGCTTTAAATTTCGAGAGCAGAGGAAGGCAAAAAGAAAGGAGCAAGAGGAGATCAAGATCTAAGTCTAAGGGAAGAGGCAGATCCAAATCCAGGAATGGCAGAAGGCCACAATGCTGGAACTGTGGAAAGTTGGGGCACATAAGCAGAGATTGCTGGTCAAAGCCTAAGGAGGATAATCAGCACGAAGGAAAGGAAGAGACAAAGGTTGCAGGTATTGCACAGGATGCTCTTATTTTCTCTTTGCATAATAACATAGAATCTTGGGTATTAGATTCTGGTGCATCTTTCCATGCTACCCCTAACAGAGAATATTTCAGTGACTATGTCCATGGAGATTTTGGAATAGTGTACTTAGGGGATGATGAGCCTTGTAAGATTATTGGCAAAGGTAAAGTGCAGCTAAAGATGCAGAATGGCAACACATGGGTGTTGAGGGATGTGATGCATGTTCCTAGTTTGAAGAGAAATCTGATTTCTACAGGTAAGCTAGGTGATGAGGGTTGTACAGTAACTCTCACAGCAGATTCTTGGAAAGTGACCAAGGGTGCACTTGTTATGGCCAGAGGTAAGAGAGAAGGTACTCTCTATTTGTGTAATTGTATTACTAACAAATCTCCTTCAGTTTTATCTACTTCAGATGTGGATGCTAAATTGTGGCACTCAAGGCTTGGCCACATGAGTGAGAAGGGGATGTCAATCCTTAAGTCTAAAGGTATGCTTTCAGATTTGAAAAGTATGGATCTAGAATTTTGTGAGCATTGTGTGTTTGGAAAACAGAAAAGGGTTAGTTTTCTAAAGACTAGGTCTACTAAGAAAAGGCAGAAGTTGCAGCTTGTTCACACAGACGTGTGGGGACCGGCTCATGTAGCCTCTATTGGCGGATCACAGTACTATGTTACATTCATAGATGACGCCACAAGAAAGGTATGGATCTACTGTATTAAAAAGAAATCTGATGTTTTTGAGACTTTTAAGATATGGAAAGCCATGGTTGAGAATGAAACAGGCAAAAGATTAAAGTGCTTGAGATCCGATAATGGTGGTGAGTTCTGCAGTCTTAAGTTCAAATTGTATTGTTATATGAATGGGATCCGAAGACAAAGGACGGTTCCAAGGACACCTCAGCAGAATGGTATTGCTGAAAGGATGAACAGGACTATTATGGAGCATGCAAGATGTATGAGATTGCATGCAGGGTTGCCCTTAGAGTTTTGGGCAGAAGCAGTTGACACCGCAGTGTACCTGATCAACAGAGGACCCTCTACAGCTCTGGATGGTGGAATTCCAGAAGAGGCATGGACAGGTAAAAAGGTTGATCTCTCATATCTCAAAGTTTTTGGTTGTGAAGCCTTTGTGCACATAGATAAGGAAAATAGAAAGAAGCTTGATGCTAAGTCTATGAGGTGCACGTTTATAGGCTATGGCTCAGATGATTTTGGTTTCAAATTTTGGAATCTAGGAACTAACAAGGTAATTAGGAGCCGTGATGTTGTTTTCAATGAAAGAGTGATGTACAGTGATCAGACAAGGAAGCTAGATCAAGCTGGGCAGAGCAATAATGAGTTGGACGAAATTATGGTCCAAAATGAGCTCACGGGAAAAAGAAATAATCACTTACAGGAAAACACAGAGACCGACGTTGGCAGGTTTGGAACTGGCGTCGGCAGTACAGAAACTGATGTCGGTCATACAGAGACCGACGTCGGCAGACCAGGCACCGGCGTCGGCCAGGAAGAACCGGCGTCGGCCAGTAACAGGTCTACAGGTGGCCGAGGTCGGTCACTGTCAGAAAATTTGGGTGGACAGATTGTGGAAAACGAGTCCAAGACACCAATCAGGAGGTCTGAAAGGGTAAGTAAGCCTCCAATTAGATATTCTCCTTCTTTATATTATTTATTGCTAACCGATGGTGGAGAACCAGAAAGTTTTGAAGAAGCTTTACAGGTGGAGTCCAGGAGTAAGTGGGAGCATGGCATGGTTGAGGAGATGGAGTCCTTAAGAGAGAACCAAACATGGGATTTGGTTGAATTGCCAGCTGGTAAGAGAACACTGAAGAACAGGTGGACTTACAGGTTGAAGGAAGGTGAGGATGGTCAGATGAGATACAAGGCCAGATTGGTTGTAAAAGGATTTGCACAAAAGCCAGGTATTGACTTTGGCGAGATTTTTTCTTCGGTTGTTAAGATGACTTCTATAAGGGTTGTATTGTCTTTGGTTGCTTTTGAGGATTTGCATCTCGAGCAGCTAGATGTTAAAACAGCATTTCTTCATGGAGATTTAGATGAGGAAATTTACATGGAACAGCCAGAAGGTTTTGAGGTCAAGGGTAAGGAGAAACTAGTGTGCAGGTTAAAGAAAAGCTTGTATGGCCTCAAGCAAGCTCCAAGGCAATGGTACTTGAAATTTGACAGGTTTATGACTGAGCATGGTTTCAGTAGATGTCAATCAGACCATTGTGTATATTTTAAGAGATTTGATAACGGTAGATACATTATTCTATTGTTGTATGTAGATGACATGCTGGTTGTAGGGTCTCACATGCAGGATATCTCAGAGCTTAAAGTGAAGTTAGCTCAAACGTTTGCCATGAAGGATTTGGGAGCAGCTAAGAAAATCCTTGGCATGAGCATTAAGAGAGACAGAGAAAATCACAGGTTGATATTGTCTCAAGAAGATTATGTGGACAAGGTGTTGAAACGGTTCAACATGCAGGATGCGAAACCGGTAAGCACACCTTTGGCAGGACATTTCAAGTTAAGTAAAGAACAATGTCCCAATTCACATGATGAGGTAGAGTACATGAATAAGGTTCCATATTCTTCTGCGGTAGGAAGTTTGATGTATGCAATGGTGTGTACTAGACCAGATATTGCCCAAGCAGTGGGAGTAGTAAGCAGGTATATGGCCAATCCAGGAAAGGAACATTGGAAAGTAGTACAATGGATCCTTAGATATCTGAGAGGAACCAGCAGCAGACACTTATGCTATGGAGGTTTAGATACTTCTCTACATGGCTATGTAGATTCAGATATGGCAGGGGATTTGGATGGCAGGAGGAGCACCACAGGTTATATTTTTACTGTAGGTGGAACGGCAGTTAGTTGGATTTCTAAGTTGCAGAAGGTTGTAGCCTTGTCAACTACAGAAGCAGAATATATTGCAGCTACAGAAGCTAGCAAGGAGATGATATGGATGACACGGTTCATGGAAGAGCTTGGAAGGGAGCATGGAAGTTGCAGATTGCATAGTGACAGTCAGAGTGCAATCCATTTGGCTAAGAACTCAGCTTTCCATTCTAGAACCAAGCACATACAGCTAAGGTACCACTTCATACGACAGGTATTGGAAGATGGTGAGTTGAAGCTGGAGAAGATCCATATAGACATGAATCCTGCTGATATGCTAACAAAGCCGGTTACTAAGGAGAAGTTGAATCTTCATTCAACTTTTGTTGGTCTTCATAATTGAGTTGAAGATGGAGGAGCTAGAAGATCTTGCTGTACAGGTATTGGTGCAGCTGGTTTATCTCCAAGTGGGATATTGTTAGGTATGTGGAGCTAAAAGCTTCACCAAGGAACATAAACAAACAGGTTCAGGTCTACACAGACGCCGACGTCGGTCAGGAGCGACCGACGTCGGTCAGTTGCAGTTACAGAGGCGCCGACGTCGGCAGTATGGTCGGCCGGCGACGGTCACAGGCGAACAGGCAAGAACCGACGTCGGTTACCTGCGTGTCCAGAAAGTGATTTTCGAGGACAGAAGCGAGTGTTTGCATGATGAGTTTGAGTTGTAGACTCTAGCTTGCGTCTCTATTGTTAGCAATATTATTTTTAGAGCCCTTGTTGAAGAGGCTTAACTGTTTGTTGTAAGAGCATGCTCAAGTTTCCTATTTCTATATGTAGGAGAGATCTTCTAAGCTATTGTATGATGATGATGAGAGAGTGTAATAGAGTATGAGTAGAACATTGTGAATGTTTGAAGGACTGTACTTTAGAGAGAGCTCTTAAGGAATAGAGATCTAGTGAGAGATCTTGTGTGCATCTGAGAGAGGTGTGGAAGAACAAAGTTCTTCATTTGTATTCCTATTGTAAAGAGTTTTAATACAAGTTTTCAGGGTGTTTTCTTGTATATCTTGTTCTATGCTATTTATCATTTCAGTTACTTATCTATCTGATTATTTCCGCATTCATTGCTTTCATAAGTGTAATCCATTGTTGGTTGATCCCCAACACAATGGCCTCAACTCTCTCTAGCCTTCAATTGGTAAAAGCCACAATGTTCATTACCTCAGTGGTAGTCTTGGTGATGTATATGTTCATTTTAGCTCTAAATTATTGGTCATCCACAAAGGTTTCATCAGGTTTGGTCACCCTAGTGATGATAGCATCCTTCAACAAGAGGGAAATCTTGAATTCTATCTTTTATAAGGATGTAGTTAAATCCTTAACCTATTCTATCCACCTCTTCAATATACTTCCTTTATTCATCATTATGGTTTGTGTTGGGATGATATCCTCCAGTGGTAATACCTTGAGGTTTAGGAACCTTTTTCTCCTTGCAACTCTAGCTAGGTTTTCCAACTTGGCATCATAGAGTGCAAATTTTTGGTCAAATTTGATGACCACATTATATTGTAGGTTCCCATAGTCTTATCTTCTCTTCATGACCCTGTATAAGTTCAAGACATTGATGACTACATTAATTATTTGAACTATGTTATTCTATGGCACTAAATTCAATGCATGTTCACTCAACCTCTTCATCTCCTGCTACATTCCTTTCATCAAGGCCACTATGGATTTTACATTGGCTTGAACTATAGACACAAGGTCCTCTACATACTCATTCACTTCACCTGAGACAACCTTCCTTTTTCATTTCAAATTAAAGAGGGAATCTTCACTTTCATGGGAGACCATTGAGATAGACTGGGGTTGTTTAACCTACCTCCTTACCACTCTCTTCATTGTGCATGTAGCAACATCAAATCTCATGCCAATTTTTTGTGTAGAGAGGACTACCTGAGGACTCTCTTATCTTTCTAAATGTATAATGTCTCTAACCCAATTTGGGATAGAAGTAGGCATTAGATTTTTTAGAGGTGGTTGTAATGGAGTACTTGAGCAAAGGTAAAGACTAGAGTTATAACAAGGATGTGTGGAAAATTTGTTGGGTCTATCTACCCAAGTGTGATAAATAGAGTTCTTGCAAGGCCCATGTTTATAATAAATGAAGTAAATTTTGGAGGCACATTCACCTTTTTAGCCATGGTAATATTAAATGGGGATGCAGGCAAAGGTAGATTTGGGAAGGTGAACAATTTTGAAATGGGCCTTAATGGCCTTGTTGTTGGAGGAGAACCAATAACAAGTGATGCACTTATTATGGCTTCTTAGGAAGAATAAATATTTAAAGTGGCATGAAAGATGAAATGGGTAAGGGTGAATCCTGAGGAACTATTAGCTTGGCTCATGCTAGTGTCAACTAAAGGTTTAGCGATGGTAGTTGCATTTATTCTTATTGATGGGGGACCCAATGGGGGAAATAATGGTGGGAAGAGAAAATGTAGAAGTAAAAGTAGATGTAGATGTAGTTTATATTAGAAAAGAAGGTAGTGGGAAGGTACTTACATTGGGAACTTGTGCTCTAAGGGTAACCTGAGGTGTGTTAGTGATAGCAATAACAATTGTGGTCTTGGGTTCCCTTTTCCTCTTGTATACTTTCTCAATGTTTTTCCATCTAGTGCCTGGGCTTCCTCCATAAAGAGATCAATGCTTTGTTATAATTTTTTAAGGTCAATATTATTATGGTCAGGTTGACCTAGGCTCTCTATAATTGATCCAATAGTAGATGCAGAGATTAATATGGGCCCTTCGAAGGGGATAGGCTAACTGTTATATCCTCCTTACTCAAAGCTTGGAGGTAGGTCTTGTCTGCTTGAAGTGGAAAGTCTTAGAGGTCTACTTGGCATGTTCCTTACAAAAGGAACATTGTCTTCATCTTATTAATCTTACTTCTCCTCATAATTAGCATCAAACATGATTCCATGTGTTGGTAGTGGGTGAGACTTGGAAATATCTTCCTTTGTATTCTCTCTATCAAGTCTCATCTCCAATTTAATATTTTTCCTTATAGTTTCCAGAGCACTACCTCATTGTTCAAAGTATTTATGTATATCCATTCATAAACATCTTGATTCTTATACTCCATTGATACATCTTTCTTGAATTTGAACAAATGATTGGCAATGACATTTTTAGGATCCCATGCTCTAAAGTCATATTTAGGAAATAGGTATGAGTCCTTATGCCTAGAAGCTATAACAATGTCATGCCACTTTATAATATTGGTCCTCCCTAGTTTTTAGGGAACCTTATGGGAGGTCATATTCTTCTTTGTCTTGAAGACTTCATAAAATCTATGAAAATTTTGATAGGCCATTTCTTATTTAACCAACTTCATTGGCACATACCTTGGCAGTCTAAGAGGGGTCACCATCACTCATATCTTGATGATTGTGTAGTTTGATTATAACTAGTAGCTACCCATGTCTCTCAAATTTTGCCTAAATTCTAAGGGAGCCATTTATATCTCACATTCAGTGATAAACTTGTAAACCACTGGGTAGAATTATCATGTAATCACTCTTATGTTACATTTGAACTAATGAATGTGTATTATCGAGAAAAACTAAGGCACAACCTCTTGTCATTTAGGAAATAATTAATTTTGATCTAGTTGAGTGGTTGCACATATTACATCTATCAAGTAGATCATCATGAAAAAATAGGGACCATTCTTTTAAGTGTCTTGAATTACATATACCAAATTATTGTTGATGATTTCCCTAAGTGGGGGAATCTTCTGATCTTTTAGGATGATTTACATCAACAAAATAGCCCTTATATCTACATAGGATTGCCAAATACTCTATTTAAGAGGTCTAAGCCAATCCTAAATCCTTTTCTCAATTAGTAGATGGGAAAGTCTCCTTGATCATCCATGAGAATATCTTTGGGAGTGAACATCATACTAGTTATTAATGAGAACCTGGTTATACTCTATCTATGGGGAGGGAAGGTCATAATAATTCTCAAATCTTTGTCCCACTATGAAATAAATTATTAAAATTTGTAATATTGACTTGAGAATCCCATATTCACATTTTCTAATCTCCTAAAAATACTATAAACTAGTTCAGTGCATGGCATGACCTCTAGTTTCACTATAGACTTGTGGAGACCAACTGCATTGATGGAAAGGATATCTAAATCTAGTTGGATTATATGAGGCATTTTCTCATCCTCCTCAACATCCCTAGATACTTATACATTGAAATATATGCTACTATAGTTCATATCACCAGTTGTTATGGCCTTAGGAATGAACTCAGTATCTTTGAAGATGACAAAAGTACCATACTAGAATAGAAAGTCATCATTCTTAAAGGAGATGCTATTACCTAGAGTAGAGGGACCTGATTATGCCATATCTTGTAATATTTCAAGTATTAATAACTACCTCCTTATATTATTCTACATCTTTCAAGCTTTGATAATGGTGGTTGGGAGTGTAATTTGTAAATGGCTTGAGCTTTATCATATTGTGAGAGCACAGACAATAGAGAAAGCAAACACATATAGATATTTGAAATGAAAATAGTAATAGCCTTGATTATGTATCCTTTTAAAAGATTGTTCTAATTAATGCAATGTTGATGGTGATCTTGGTTCATGTTGTATTAATGGAAAACTTTTCAACTTTGCATATTTTTGAAACAATCCTCAAAACATTGCTTTTGGTAATTAATTAAACCATAATTCAAATTTAGCTTTAATTCATCTTTAATTTTCCATAAATTTTAGATTTAAATATAAAAATTACCAACTTTTGACACATGGATACCACCTCAAATCTAGATAGGTACTTATGGGGCCTGAATATGTCTAAGCTACCTAGTTGGCTCAAAATCTAGACATGTGGTGCCTTTTGATTGCCTTATACACTCTCAGAATACATCTTTGAGTGATGAATTACTTATATCTTTCAATGTGGCATATTTCAATTTATAGCAAGCTCTAAATTCATGTTATCCAATTCTGATTGGCTATAGGAATAACATGTGTCACTCTTATGGGTAATCATAGCTTTCTTTATGATGTGTCTCTCTTAGGCAATCATAGCTTTACTTTCTAGGTGTCTTTTTTAGAAGGCTTTTGGATAACTATCAACAACTTGTCATTGATTAGATGGTTTGGGTGGAGACACATATACATCTTGGATGTAATCATGTGTATCTTAGATATAAATAATATGAGAATGACATCCAGTACCATTACATGGGCCTAAAGGGGACATGCATCACTTCGATAGGCTATTGTTTGTTCTTTTCCAAGTGTCCTTGGAAGGTGACTCAAACAGTTGTATATCATCAAAAATTGATCAGATGGCTTGAGTTTAACCTAAATGTTTGCCTTGTGAGCTCTCATAAGCTTTAGATTGATTTCACATGGCACAGATATGTGGTAACCTTAGATGAACCTAAAGAGGACACATGTCACCTTAAAAAGTTGCTCAGGTCTAGCTTGTTGCCTTTAAGACACATGGTGACATCTCATGGGATTTTTCATTATGGTATGACACATGGAATATGTGTGGTGGTTAAGATCAAAAGGGCTTGCTCATGGGGGTTAAGATCTTGACATGTAGCCCCTCTATTTGAATTCTAATGGCTAGCTTCCTCATGATCCCTCTAGATGATGCCACGTAGCTTATAGATTCAGTAGATTTACTCTAGGTGTCTTACATAGGATGCGATAAATATTTAATGGATTTTAAATCTTAGTGAGGTGGACAGTTATCCTTTTAAGTCATAGTCTAAACTTTGATGTCCCATGAGGTGTCATAAATTGTAATTTTAATTTTACATCCTATGAGGTCAAGTGAGAAACTAAGTTAGCTTTATTAAAGACATCATATCTCATCTTAGGAAAATTTAAAAAAGTTTAAAGTAAAAATTTTAAAGTAAATGATTAAACATAACATAATGTTAGTTTAATAAAACCCAATGAAGCTTGATACGTTCATGTCTTTTAGAAAGCCAAGTTGTACTTCCTTATCAAAAGCCTATCTGCATATCATCAAACCATCCATGGTAAATAATTCATTTTTGAATAAAACTTTAAGAATATTTATAATATTTTTAACCTTTATAAGTGTCAATCTTTATTAAAAAATAAATTATTAACCAAATTTATAGAATCACAAGCAATGGTAAATTAAATCAAATCCATATGTAGCCAAATTATTAAATATGCTTATAATCTTGGGAATTTTGAAAATTGAAAAAATTGGGGTCCCATTTTTGGAATAAGATAATGTTGATCATCAATAGGTATAATCATAAAATATTGTTTCTTATCTGGAAGAGTCCCCATAGGCCTAAAGAAGCCCAAGGAGACCTAATTAACAAAGACCATAGAAGATAAAGTACACTTATATTGGGAGTTGTTAGATGAAATTTTGTGTGAAGTAAGAGGAGAAAAAAGGGTATCCAAAATAAGTTTGAATTTTATTATAAGTGTCTTATTTTTTCCCATACAAAGAGGATTACAAGTTTGGAGGGCTACAAGTATTATGCCTAAGAATCAAGCCAAGAGAGAGAAAATCTAAAGGAAGGAGGGTTCAGAACCCTAATAATGGTTTATTAAAGTTGGATTAGATATGAAAAGCATGGATATAAGTTTTGGAACTAATAAGAAGGCCTTAGGTCCAAAATACCCCTTAAAATCATGAATTAGGCCTTCTAAGACTAATATCCCTTGAAGAGCCAAAGAGAGAATTGAGTCAAGATAAGTGAAAGGGAAGATAAGATAAGTTTATAAGTATGGTAGAATGCATAAGAATATTTTGGAAGGCATAGGTAGAGTCATTGAATTCATGATTGAAGTGGAAATCCATTAAGCCTAGTGAATCTTAGAGGAGGCCTTAGGAGTGCAAGATAAGTTGAGGGATAAGCATAAGTTAAGTGCTAAAATTTTGTAATTACACTTCATTGTAAAAATCACCTAAAATTATCAAATGTAGATCAATGGTCAAACATCAAACTTCATTATTGATAATGGAAGTCAAAAAAACCTCATTTCTCATAAATTAGTCAAGAATACAATATGATATCTTTACCTGTGTAGTGAAAATTAATTGACTAATCAAGGTCCTTTCTTCAAAATGATGTTGTTAATGCATATTATGATTTCCATAGACTCCTTTTCCATTATTAAAACAAGTTCACACTAATCTAAAGCATATGATCCAAGACTTGATTGAAGACAAATAAATATAAATATAAGGTTATAATAATACTTGGATTTAATAAGTTTCTCAACCAAATCAACATCTAAAAATATTTGATAAACCATGCTACTCAGTCCAAAGACTAAGATGATGTCCATGTAGTATTTAAAAAATCACCTCCAAAGTTTTATATTGTGTATCTAGTTGATGGATTTATTGATGTAGTTAATGACATGAGTAAATAAACTCCTCCAATTACCATTTTTTTGACCAAAAAGCCAAAGGATGATTTTAACCATGGTCAATTATTCATTCTAGCTTCTATAGATACATGACATTTGAGGTAATAAATGTGATTATGATTCATAATGGTTGAAGTATTAAAGTGTGTACAATGAATTTTGTTACAAATATTTTATATATATACGAAAATATCTAATGGGTACAACCATAGAAAATATAGGATATGATTGTATTATAAATAAGACACCACTTGGGATAATTAACTTATCTATAATAATTGGTCCTAAGACATTACTAATTTAGTTTCATGCATTACTAGATAATGGAAAATTTGACATATCTCTCATATGATCCTATCTTAAATAAATGATATATATATATATATATATATATATATATATATATATATATATATATATATATATATATATATATATATATATATATATATATATATATATATATATATATATATATATATATATCATATCCATACTACACTAGTGTTTAAACATTAAATCCATTATAATCAATTTATCACCATATTAATCACTACAAGTATAAGAAGTTAATCATATAGCCTTAAGTAAATTCAAATAAAGTTCAACTACATATTCATCCATTTACCAAAATAATATTATATCAACATAAATTATAATATAAGAATAAAATCCATAAAGGATTACAAAATAAAAATGTAATAGAATGTCAGGTGAATGCCATATAGGCACATGTATAATGTCAATAATACATAAATTGCCATATATAGGCATACAAAAAATTTGTACATTACCATATAGGCATACAAAAAAGTAAATATCATGTAAGATATGAGCTAATCATAAAATATATTCCCTCTCTTTGCCTTCCTCAAATAAGACCCTCCCTAAGATGTCAGAGTGGTAGATTTAGATCCCTCGAATGCCTTGGATTGCTCCAAGGTCTGACTTTGTGTCCTATGTTTATATCTTCCTTGTAGATGAACCTATTGAAATATAAGAATTATTATAAAATTAAAATTAAATATGTATGCAACCAAGTTAATAAATTAATTCTAAAATATAATAAAAAAACATTTAAACATGTACTTACTTCCATCTCATGGTCCTAGTCAATCTGAATTTGACACTCGATTAGGTCAATGATAGGTTGAGCTACATGAAAATGCATTTGAAATGAGGATGAAATATGAGATGTTTCCCTACTAAAAATTTGAATTGTACTATTATATGTCATATGAAAACCCTACATACATAATACATTCACATAAGTTATATTTATCAGACAAGTATGTAGTAAAATTATATATATATATATATATATATATATATATTACAATTCAAAATTACAAATTAATATGTACCTCTATGAGGTCATTTGTGGATGACATCATTGTAGAAATGCCTATGTTTGTCTCCACTCATAGTGATGGAGGAGTGTATACTTGAGAAATCAACTAAATAAACAAGGTCTCACTTAGTTTTCTATAAAGTATCAAAGATACGTGGCAATTGTTTATCCTTTATTAAACCTAAGAGTGTAATATGTACTCAAAATTTTAACTCTATATAAGTAAATGTTGTCATGATAACACAAGTAGCTACAATAGTGGATGGGCCAACAATTGGATCCATATATGTAAACAATGGTTGTGTAAGATTAAATCCTACAAACATGGTCTATCATGATGAAGGCACCATCGCCTCTTGGAACATAAAAGTTATATATATATATATATATATATATATGTATGTATATATATATAGATATATATATATATATATATATATATATTTCATTTTCTATGTAAATTAATATTTAGACTTTAAATTTACAAATAAATCTTAAATTTGACATGACATAAATATATAAAATATAACCACATCTATGTAGTGGTTGATGATTGCACACCAAATGTGCATGCCAAAACTCTTCACTCCAGACTATATCATCCAACCCTATAAACCACCAACACCATAATCACATAAGGTCAAGTGTAAATATCTCCATAAGATCTACAAGGATGGGGTTGGGTATGCACACTAGGTGGCTTATCTCTAGCATTAGTCACTGAAATCCTACTCATATGTTGAATGAGTGTATCGATAAGGGCACTAAGTGCATATAGAGTTTCAATATCCATGGCCTCCTTCACCATAGATGGGATCTCAAGATGAAGTGGATTTTGGGTAGGATCCTTACAAGTCAATTTGGTGCATGGTGTAAACCTATTTGATCCTATGTAGAGCCTTTCCCTCAGCCCTAAAACTCACTATAATCAAAATATTTCATAATCTCATTGAGGATAACTCAAAATAGAGTTTCCTCAAAAAATACATTAGGATGTCATGACTATTACCTTGCGGATAATCAAATACCATCCACCATCGGTCCCATAAACTAGATTTGATAAAATTGTTTGGCACCTATGTATTGGAAAACATTTAACAGTTATTGTAATTGGTGCATTATTGGTTGGGTCAATGAATAATGAACAAATGTTGGATTTTGATATTTTTATTTATTTACCTCATGTGCTAACAAATTTTTAGCATAATAATCCCTAAAATAGTCTTGATAAGATGCCCATCTATCAATTTGACTTGTTATCAACTCAGTTTGACCCAATAATGACTCTAGGTTATTGGCTAGATAAGTGTGGTGGTTGTTGGTGGATGCAATATCGCTCATTATGATGATTATTTTCTCAATATAATATTTTTTTCCAGAATGTTTGTATCTACATACTCCTAGCTACCTAGGGGATCTTGTGGAATTGTAGGAGGGTTAGATGAAGGGTTAGCTAAAGGATTATGAGGGTTAGGTGGAGGTTTAGCTAGAGGAATATCAAGGTCAATTAGAGGGTTAGGTGGAGGGTTAGTTGACGGATTATGAGGGTTAGGTGGAGGGTTATCTATAATAATGTTTAAAATAAACAATTTAAAAATTAAACAATGTAAAAAACCAAAAATGGTAAAATACAAGGTTAATAGGTGTATTTTTTGATGACTTACCTCATCTACATGGAGGCATCATGAATTTTAGGATGTGTTATGATTTCTAATGGAATTTTTTCAAGTAATTTTCCCTTGATACGCAAAAACATGATCACAAAATGAGTGTAGTGAGAGGTAATAAAAAATTGGGTAATGAGGGGTCGTGGGACCTTTTTAACGTAAACAAACATAGTGAATAATATATGTATATATATATATATATACATACATACATACATACATATATATATATGTATATGTATATAGGTATATATATATACATATATATATATATATGTAGACATATATATATATATATATATATGTATATATATATATATATGTATATATATATGTATATATATATATATGTATATATATATATATATGTATATATATATATATATATGTATATATATATATGTATATATATATATGTATATATATATATGTATATATATATGTATATATATATATATATGTATATATATATATATATGTATATATATATATATATATATAAGGTGTAAATGTTATAGATCAGTAATTACTAAGCCATAATGTGTATGCATTATTTATATAATGTGTACACATTATATAATAATGCGTATGCATTATTTAGATAATGTGTATGTACTATATATAATATATATGTGTATGTGTTATTGAATATTTAGGTAGATGTCCATGGAATTGTCCCCTAACTTTGTGCACCCACCCTCTTATCAAAGTTAAATTTCTATTTTAAAACCTCTTCATACCTATAAATTATTTTGTTTAGTCCTTTCACTTCTCTCACTAAAAATTCCACAAGTGAAATTGTATCATCCATGGATTGTTGATGTAATGTGAGATCAACACCACTAATATATTTGAAACCTCTTAGTATCCTATGTTTGATGGCATCCAAAAGAGTTATATTAATATATTTACCGATGATAATAAAAAAAATGTGGGGTCACCTTTCCTAATGCCTCTCTTACTTCCAAAAAATCCTTTCAGAACCCCATTCACTAAAATAGAGAACGTATTTGAAGAGACACATGATTTAATCAGTAGTTTGAAGTGAGGATGAAAACTAAGATAATTCAAGATTATGTCAAGGAAGATCCAATACACTATATCATACACCTTACTCATATTGATTTTAATTATTGTTGATGCCTAAAACTCTCACTTCAGTTTTAACAACCTTCTATGGGAAGTTTTATAGATGTGGGACCAAATTCTAGTTTGTAAAGCAACCTCTAGGATTTTAAAATCTGGCTCTTCATTTCAAGTTGGGGGGTGAAAAGGGACAAGGAAATAAATGCAAATAGTACTAAAATAACACTAACTAAGGTGATACACTGAGAGAGATTTAAAGAATTAACCTAAAATTGCATAAAATAGATTGAGACCTTAAGAATTATAGACCACAAAGGAGCATAAAGCATGAATTAAGACCTATAATGTAAGAAAATATCAATACTATAGAAGCATAGGAAAAGAAAAAATATACAGATATGACTTCCCACTTAAACTAACATAGAACATCACTTCTTCTTCATTGTTAGATGGAGAACAAAATATATAAAGGCCTCAAAGGCATAATACAAAACATCCAATCACACTTGTGAGGGGTACCTATTAAGGTCAAAAAATGAGAAAATACTAACTACTATTACTTCTATTATATTACAAGTGGATATTTAAAAAATCAATAAATACTAATAAAATGATAACTATCCCTTTCCAAAAGAGATGAGCCTAGAATATATAAGTGAGATGGCCTCTCATAAGAACAACACCTAGAAATATCAACACTCACACCCATGATGATGTCATTACAACTTAATGAGGGACTTAGGCTCCTGAGTGTAGTTAGCCTCTAGATCTTGAATATTTCATGACCACTCTATCTTGTTAAGACCATAATGCTTAGGAGGGGTGTAGTGATGCCATGTGTATATTTTTGGGGATATTTTAGCTATGCCATTGGGGATGGGTATCCACTTGCCTTTTCCAATGGCACAAATCCTTTGTCTAATAGGGAAGTATTGGCCTTTGAAAAATCAAAATCACACCACGTGGAAAGGCTTATCTCCTTATTATTATAGATACATGGTGGGTCCCTTTCTTTTTTTGATTGGCTAATGATGTAACTCTGAAGTCTGATAGACCAAAACTGCTCATAGATAAGAGTGAGGATGACATGTGTCAAGATGATGCTTCTTCAGGGAAAATGGGCACTTCCTTGGTAAGGCTGAGTGTGAGAGCACCATGTGTAAAGTAGATGCTCCTCCTAGGGGAAGTTGGGAATTTATTTATAAAATTAAGCATAAGGACACCATGTGTTGGAAATACATTCACTAGTAAATGGTTTGGTGGGCCCCATCAATTCATCTACTAGCCAATGGCACTATCCACAAGTCTGACCAAAATGAACCAACCTCAAACAAGCACTAGGTCATCATGTCTCGAGCTCACACTATACTAGAGTAAATGAGAGATTATTTAGGTTGAAGAAGTACCACACTGACACATAGGAAAAGTGAAAGGAGGTCAATAATTAAACAAAAATTACAAAAAGGATCCTGAGAAGGAAGAGGTCAAAGGAAGAACCATCGAAGGCACTAAACAAGCCTGAGGCAAAAAGGGGCTAATGATCAAAAAAGAGAAAACATGGATTTTGATCCACATTTCTTAGTGACTCATAGGGGAATATGCCTGTGGATGGGATAACCCAAAACTTTGGTATTTAGACTAGTCAAATAAAAATTTGAAAGGAAGAGGAGTTCTTGTGAACTTACAATTTTTGAAGCACCAGCTGCAAAGGTGCCCACTCTTCCTCCTTAGGTTGGGTCTTCTTATTAAGAGCCTCAAAGGCTCTATCTAAATTAATAATATATTTGAAGGAGATACTCCCCAAGCCTTGAACAACTACCAATGTTTAGAAATCCAACTAGGTGAATGGCTACAAAATATTCTCCACTTTGTAGATGCCAGGTGATTGATCAAGAGCTATGAATATGGTCTGGTTATTTTACTTCTATTTTATCATCACTTTAATTTAGTCCTCTAGAAGTATGTTGTCTACCAAGAATGGGGATGGAAGTCCCAATTGGACTAGTTATTCAATGTTCCCTTGCTTATCTTGGACTACCTACTCAAAGGCATTAAATAATGCCTTGTATTTATTGGTTTCCTTATAGCATCTTAAGAATTAATTTACCTTTACCACTACCTACCTTTGGTTTACCACCCCCAATAATTTTTGCGTTTCATCTAAAGCACTGTAAATAATCTAGATAAGGAACTATGAATCCTATAACTTGAGGGACATAAAGATAATGACCTAGTCAATGACTGTGCTCACCTAAGAGCTCAGATTGTATGAATCTATGATAAAGGTGAGGGATGATTTTAGGTTTGTGATCATACCATTGATCCTTTCTTAGTAAGATTTATATATTTTTTAGATCATGGGGAAGATATCCATGGTCTATGAGTGGGTGTCAAGGTCATTCTTTAGCTTCTCAATTTCCTGGTCCTTGATTAAGGATTCATGTTGTGCCTACTACTGTAATTATTGAAAATTCTAATTAAAATTTGAGAGTTTTTAATGGGTCTACATGAGTTTATACTATCTTTCCTATATTTTGGTCTTGATAGCCACTCATATATTTGATTTTTCCTAGAATCTCTAACTGGAGTTGTGGCTCTAAAGGTTGGACCTTACTTTATCGATCTTTGCATATTTGGCCTTAGCCTTAGCATTGAGGAAATCAACCATAGCCTTCACCTTGGTGAGTTAAAACTTGGTCTTTTTATCTATTGTTTCACCTTGATGTAGTCTATGGTTATATACTTTTATGTTTCTTCCATCAGCTAGACCCTATTGGTGGGTCTAGCCTCGATGAGGTTGAGACTGATAGCTTGTATGGTATAGTCCCCTAGCTGCATCTTCTCTTGGGGATCGAATACTTGAGGGTCTAAATGAGAAATCATGAGGGATTTTTGTGCATGGTAATAGAATGATCATATGTGAGTTTGTATAGGGGCCTTGACCTACTTTCCTTTTTTAATCTATTTAGGCCTTACAATCCCTCTTTACTGAGTCCATCTTCTAATGGTACTAATCTAGTGCTTGAATGCTCTCCCTTATGAAGGGGGTTCTTTGGGGTAGTGAAAATGGAATGGTCCCTTTTTTTTAAGTAATAAAACCTATCCCTATAAAGGTGAGTTAATGGAGGGTGAGTGTGGAAGGAGATAAAGGCAAGATCCCATGGGGTACGGTGAATGGCAATTGCACCATGATGGAGGATGAGGTAGATGATGAAGGAGGAGGGGTAAGAAAAGGCATGAGGGAAGAGACTTAGACCATATAAGAAAGAGGTTAGAGCTTGGTGGTGGGTTGAGTGGATGAAGAAGAGGGTGGGGCTAGGGAAGTAATTGGTTGGGTAGTAGATAGTGTCTCAACTTTAGTTGAGATGATAGATGGAGACATGTAGGCAATGAAAGAAGCAAAAGTGGAAAGAAGGGGCCACAAGAAGTGTACCTTTTTATACATGAGCTCTAGTGGAGCATTTTATTTTGGCACCTTGGGCCACTTATACTAGGATGGACTAGTTACAAGGTGCCTGAAATGGGCTTATTGCTATTACAGGGCTATGGGATATGGGTAAAAGGGAGGTAGCCAAGTTGAATGCTTATGAACCTACAAGACTTCAATATCTTTCTACTATGGTACATCTCTCACTTCTTACCCAAGAGTATCTTCTTCTTCTTCCTCTTCTTATTTTCCTCCTATCTCTATCTTAGGAGAGAATCTTACTTCCACCAAGATTTCTTCCAGGAGATGCTCATCTTAGAGAATCTCAAATATCTCATCCCCTTCTTTATCATCAAAATTAGAGTATGGTTTTTCGATCTCATACATATATTTTGTATAAGTGATGATTTTCTCTTCACTCTAATCCCTCTACGTGAGCTACTTCTTTAGCCCCTTTGATAATTTTTTATATAGGTCATATGACTGGACCACATCATAGAAGGATTCCCATAGTTTGAGGGTATCTAATAAGATCTGAGAAAGATCAATATAATTTTAGAGGATGTCTTCCATAGGTGACCTCCTATACTCTAGGTATGGTCATGTTTGATTCTTGGGAGCATTGGTAGTCTTTAAGAATGCTATATATCTATTTGGATCATAGTTCTATTTGTCATCGATTAGGTCAAGGTTGAGATCTACTAGCTTGGATATGAGTAGGCATCTATGCTACCTCTTTACCACTATGATTCTCCCCTTGTGAAAGGAACATCATATAGGCCTTTCTTCTTCTTTCCTACTCCATAGACATATTCCACCATGTCAAGTTGGTGAGCCAACTCTAGGGCTAGGGTTTGGTATGTTAGCAGGCATGAGAGTTGAAGGGGTTCTCCTTAGAATCCATGCACTTGAATGAATGAAAAATGGATTCCCTAAAACTAGTCAATCAATTTCCTTCTACTAGTGATCCATGACCACTACACATCCATAATTATGAAATTAATGGCCTTTGTACTGATGTCAATGAGAATTGGAGATAGGAAGAGCTCCTAAAACTCATCGTAGTCTTGTGTGACTAACAAGATGTGGGTCTAAATAGTGATTGGAGTCACCACATTTGGGAAACATCTATATTATAGGATTTGAGGGTGAGATACATAGAGAAGAACTAAGAGTGATGGTATAAAATGAGATGCAAGAGGAAGGATGAGTATTAAAAGGTACCAAATGTCATAAAAACTCTAGCTTGTTCTTCATGGTGGTGGCAATGGAGTCTAAAAAATCCATCTTGTATAACTCCCCCTTTGCCACCATGATTGAGAAGAAGAGTGCCCCCAACTAAAGTCATTGACATTGGCATAAAATTCCATCTTGAAGATGAAGTCTAACATAGACATGGTGTCATTTAATTACTACATGGAGAAGCTCACTAGTGGAATGGGTAGAGAAGGCATCTTTGTGACATCACTCTTAAGGAGAAAGCCAAGTAAGTGCACCTTCTCATGAACTCAAGAGTCTTGGACATCATAAATGCTTTCCATGCTAGAGATATCATCCTTGGGGTCACTTAGGATTCATAACATCTCCTTGATATCATCTACACTAATTTTCACCCTTAAGTGGGCATTGCTAGTAATTATACCAGTAATGGCATCATACCTCTTTGCACAGAGGGCAATGATTTTTTGGCATGGGTGAACATAAGGCACCATGTACTTTGTTAGTGTGTAGTCCCACATTCTATAATAAAACAAGTCATACTCCTCCTTACATACCCTTTCTAGCATTTAGGCATGATCACCCTCTCTTAAACATTTGGGATTCTTCACTAGCTTAGGATTTAAGATATCATCCACAAAATCAGTCACTAATGCTTGGTTTATACAATACCCTTTGGCCACCTTCTTGATGTTTGGCACTTTTTCCTTTCACTAAGTGAGAGTAGAAGAATAGGATTTACTCACCACATATTTGGGGGAAAGGTCTCCCTAGCTACCTAAGCCACATGTTCTTTGTCTTGTGGGTGGCTTCTCTCCCCCTAAAGATGTATAAGGCTCCATCTCATGGATTATTCTTTAAAATAAATCTCTATCATGAACAAGATACTAGGTTAGAAAATCCTCTCACAAATTTATTAGTTTTAATATTAGTTCTCTTTGCTCTGTTATGCTCTGATCAATTTCAAAATGCTCATCAAAAATTCTAATGCATCTAAGTGTTTAGTTTAGATGAGGTAAGGGTATTTATACACTAATTCCACTAGGCATGCTCATTATGGAAAATTTTAAAATGGGTGCCCCCATAAATGATAAGGGTGACACACATGCTCAAAGAACCATTCATAAGATATTTGTAGTGATCATTATGGGGAACCACACAAAATGGAGCATCTAAGATTAATGATAGGTGAGGTGAGTAGCTAACTATGTTTCAAATAATGTTTTCCTTTGAAGATTTAGGAGAGCTAGGGTGAGCCCAAATGACAACTTGACAAACCACTTATTCCAATGGTACTTTATTCAAAGAAAATAATAAAAATTGAAATAAAGGAAAAGGAAACAACAAAAAAGGAAAGGAAACACACAAATAGAAATGAAACTAACTAAATATGTACAGGGGAAAGTGAGTAAGCTAGTTAAAATGATTTAAATCAATCCCATTAATTGGGATTATCAATGTATTTCCCTCTTTGTATTATAATTCAAAATCATTTCCCTATCTATTGCTGATGATGAAAAATGGTTCCTTCCATAGAGAGTCAAATTTTGTATGCTATTATAGCTTTGTGACCCTTTGATCATACTTGAGGACTAAATCCTTGGGCTTGAATCTAGGGTCCAATGACTTCTTATCAAACCATCACTTGATCATTTTCTACTAGGTGATTTTTGCATTACTTTCTTATTCTCTTACTTCTTGGAGGCTAAGTAACTCTGTGAGTCTAACTTCCATCACTCTATTTTTCATAATTTTAATAGCTTTCATAAGTTTTAAGGAGGGGATTTTTTATGACACTGGCATGACCACCTCTTTTCCATATACAAGCTCATATGGGGAGGCTTTTAGGATCTAATTTGGAGTGATGTGGTCTTCTCATAGATCCTCTCTCATGTATATGTTCCACTCCTTTTGATAGTCAGCACCCATCCTTTTGATCAACCTTATCATATTATTGTTTATTAACTTTACCAACTTGTTCCCTTACAGGTAGTAATTAGACAATTTTTTTCAGAATATACCATTCTAGAGCATGAAATCAAAACTATTAGACCTAAGGAAGGATTTTTCATTATTATAGGTGATTATCTTGGGTGCATTGAATATTGATATGAGCTCTTCCAATAAGTCAAGAACCATATTGTCAATTTCCTCTCTCAGCAAGACTACCTCGGTCCACCTAGTGAAGTAGCCGGTGGCCATAAAAATCCATTTGTGATTGGTGTTTTAGATGGGATTAATCATCCTGATGAAATATAAACCCCACTATATAAAGGGTTCATCGATCATGATTGGGTTTAGAGGCATAAATAAATTCTTTCTCTTCCTCATGAAGAACTGACATTTTTGGCATTTTTTGACTGCTTGGTGGTAGTCTACAAACATGGTTGGCTAGTAATACTTGATGCATATGATATTTATCATAATGGTTTTTGTTGACAAGTGTCTACTTAGGGGATCTAAGTACATATATTGGAGGATTTTTGTAGGTTGGTGACTTTTAACATATCAAATTAGATCTCTATCAAAGTTCCTTTTAAACAAGACTCCTTGGATTAGTGTGTAGTTAGACCCATACAACCCAAAAAAATGTCTTTTATGTATGAGGAGATCATCATGATACTAAATAGTTTGCATGAAGTGGGTTTGGTTGACCACCCAAGATTTATTGGCATAGAATTGTTTTAATAGGGTTATTTTTGGCATGTCTTGTTCTTCCAATAAAACATCTATACATTGGGCTATGTACTCATAAATTCCCTTTCCTCTGATCACCTTAGTCAACCTGACTTCAATGACATACTCCAAGATCTTGGTGATCTAATTGGCCTATTTTTTGGTGATTTTTCCTTCCATTATGTATTCATAGATGTTGGAGTGGGCCATATACACCATTACTTTGCTACCTACCATAAGGTGCCTAAAATTCTTGAGGTCCTTGACTATGGCAAAATCATGTCTCTCTACAAAATTGTATTTGACTTCATAACCACACATTATTCTTGAGTATAATGTGATAGAGTGTTTATTTCTTCCTTCCTCTTATTTTTAAGTTAACATAGTCATTAGGATATGCTCAATCCCACAGATATACATAATGAAATCTCTTGAAAAATTAGGGTTAACCAGTATAGGCATGGTAGATATTACATCCTTGATTTCATCAAATGTTGCTCTTCCTTCAAGTGTCCACTTGAAATACTAGTCCTTCAACATCAGGGTTATTGGTCTCACCAATCTTACAAAGTTTGATATAAACTTGGTGTTAAAATTAATATTTCCAAGGAAAGATTGTACTCCCTTCTTATTTATCGACAAGTCTAAGTCTTTGATGGCATTTATACTCTTTGAATCAATGGTGATCCCTTATTTGGATACTACATATCTAAATAGATTTCCTTATGGGACTTTAAAGACACATTTCTTGGGGTTAAGAGACACCCTAAATTCTTGGCACCTTTAGAAGACCTTTTTTAGGTGGTCGAAGTGATCATGCTTCTCCCTAGAAAAATGGTGATTTCATTTAGGTAGATGAGAATGATCTTATTGATTAAATCTTTGAAATATATGTCCATTACCCATTAAAATGTCTCTCTGGCATTAGAGAGGTCAAAATGAATCTTCACATAAGTGAAGGTTCCCCACTTTGTGGTGAAGGTAGTATTGTTATGGTCTTCTTTATTCACCCACACCTGATTACAGCTAGAAAATCCATCTAGTAGATAAAAAATCTCTATAACCACTACTATTTAGAGGATATGATCTATATAGGGAAGGAGGTAATGGTCCTTCAAGGATGCCTTATTTAGATCCCAAAAATCCATGCACAGCTAGATCTCTCCACTCTTCTTTCACACATGAACTAGATTAGAAACCCAAGTTGAATGCTTAGTTGGGTATATAATCTTAGAGTCAATTAGCTTCTTGAAATCTAGGGACATTAGGGATTCAATCTTTGGGTTTATCATCCTTTTTTATACCAAATTAGTTTGGCTCCTTCTACCAAGTCTATAGTGTGTTGAATGACCTCACAGTCATATCCCTTCAAGTCATCATAAGTCCATGCGATGCCTTCTTTATATCTATCATAGACAGAAACCAACTACTCTTTATATTTTTGGGGACCTTCTTTTCTAAACTTTAACTCCCTTCCACCTATAACATCAAGATTAGAGTAATCACCCTTATTTATGATAAACTTTCACTTATCATTCTTTATATTATTGGAGTCAAACATATTTTTTAGGGTAATGAGGCCCTTTGGGAACTTGTTGGTCTTTAACTACATTATTTATTCTCCATAATCCTCTTAAATTTTTGTTTGTAGTTTCTTTATGAATTCACATGATTTTTGGAGGAATATGACAATTTGAGCATCATTTTCAAACACATGCCAATTTTGGTCATTATCTAGGATAACATGCCTAATAATTATGTACATTACTTACTCATTGGTGAATAAGTTTGTCACTAGGTAAAATTGGGAACCAATCATTGCCATTCTATTATCCTCCACATTCATGGCCCTTAGGATGATCTAAATGTTGAATGATTTGAAGGCTTCAATCATGTCCCATATGCGATAGTAGTAAGACCTCATATGAATGTTTTTAATATCTTCTACCCCCTTACCTACCTTACTACTAATTTAGAATCATTGAATGTTTTCATCTATTTGATGCCCATCTTCTTGGCAAGGCCGAGGCCATAGAATGGTGCCTCATATTTGGCCTCATTATTTGTATAGGCAAATTGAAATAGGAAGGCTCAAATGGTCTCTTTTATAGAAGGAAATGTAAGCTTGATATTAGCTCTAGAGCTAGCCTTGCCTTTGATACCATCAAAATGTAGAGTCCATAATATAAACTCATCTTTAAGCCATTTGCTTTGATCTCCTTTCTCCTTTATTATCTTAGGAATGGTTTGGTCACATAAGTTCTAAGGCTGGTGGCATCAAAGTTTTCGAATGGGTCATTCTTAATAAATTCATTGAAAAGAGCTTCTACCTCTAGACTTATAGTATTCATAACCTTTTCTCCTTCTAGAATCTCCACATAGACTATGTGTTGCTTAGAATTTCATCATAAATTCATCCACTATGGGTTTTGGGTGAAGTGGTTTGAACAACACTTTTAACTTTGAACCATATTTTTTCCTCAAGATTAGATGGGACCAGTCTCATGATAAGTACCTACCTATCCTAATGGTGAAGTCTCTTGGAAAACATATCCCAAAGAAAGGTAAGATGTCTATCACTATAATGTCTTATGGTATAGTAATTCTAGGAAAAGAATATAATATAAGGGGAAGAACCCTAGTGATCCCTAGGGTTTGAACCTTTTTCCCATCTAGCTACATCACTCTTTGATTCAATGACTCATACTTTAATTATAGTGAATTTACTATTTGTTTAGGCATCACCATCGTGCTTTCCCCTGAATCAATCATGGAGTTATGCAATAAGTTCTTCCCCATAATTAGTGTCAAATAGAAGGGGGTAGCTTTTTTTTTACTTACCCCCTCTTTGGTATTGACAAATGTGAAGGGCATCTAGGGTTATGTGCTTGTGATAGCTTCTTTCCCTTTTGTCCTTGTAATATTTATAGTTGGCTTTCCTTTCATGGGATTTTCTTGATTTTTCAAGGCTCCTTTAAGCAAAAACTTCTACTCAAATATTGATAAAAAATCCCAAAGGGAGATGTTGGCTGGAACCCTCTTTAGCTATTTCACCACATTGTATGACCCTTGAAGTGAGATCTTGGGATCTTTTATTTTTTTCTATACTACCTCACTCTACTTTGGATATGTTATCGATGAGGGTTGAGGTGTTAGGCCTTTTTCAAAGGTCATTTTGGGCCTTTTAGTGTATTTAAGGCTTTTATCCAATCTTTTCTTTGAGCAAGTGTAGTAGTCTAAGTGAACTTATGGGTCTCTATACATGGTAAATTTGCTCATATAGACTACATCTTCATCTTCAACCCAAGATAATAGTGCATGTTCTTGGGCTATTTCTTCTTTTTTTCTAGGGACATCCCCTACATTTGCACAATCAATACTGTATTCTCAATCCCCAAAGATTAGTATGTGTAGGTCAAACAAGGGCATTCCCTTATCATCCATGTTTAATAACCTTCTCCTATAGGTTGCCCCTTGGAAAGTTTTTTGGTCCATGAGCATTATTGCAAGGAAAACACCATGAATTAGATTCATCTTCCAAGTTTTTTTGGCCAACAACTAGCTTTTTATTTGCATTAGGTGATACTATATGCAAGGGGTTGAGTATCGTAACCATTTGGTTCATGAGTCGTATTTGATGATTCAGTAATTGATGATTCAAAGCTTGATTTTTTGTTTTTTATCTTTCCTAGTATTAGTTTTATTGGTATGTGTTGGGGCCAACATACCCCCATACTTTTTAAAATTAGGACCCTTGAGAAACCCTAGCGTTTGAACATAAATTTTAGCATGTTAAGGTCATTTATGGAATATGAAGATCTTTCATTTTATTAAAGGCATGCTTACTTGGATTTGTTTTGATTTAATTTAGACTAACATTACTGATAAATATTCTTTGTGGCTTTTATTGATAGGTTCCATGGTGATGTTCTTAGTAAATTCATGTCCTTAAAGCCTAGGAAAACCCTCAATTTAAATTTAAATGTTGGTGGGAATGAAATTATTAGAAATTGTTTTAAAATCCATTTTGGGCTTAAAGATGAAACTCATGTTTTAAGCTTAGTCATGTTTTTTAACATAGCTAAAGCTTAACTTAAAATGCTTGGCCCTCTTTTTTATATTCCCCCTTTAAAGGTACCTTTATATGCCTAACTAAGTTCTTTTTTCATGGTCCTAATATTTCGTAACTTAGCCTAAGACTTTAACCCTAAGGCTCCATAGTATTTATTAATACTAATAGGACCTTAGTCTAAACACTTTAGCCTAATTATGGTTCTTCGAGTCCCCTTTTTATATTGGATTGATCCCTCACTTATAACTTAGCCTAAGGTTTTAATCTTAAATTCCACACATATTTATTAATACAAGCAAGGCCTTAGTCTTAACACCTTAAACCCAAGTCTTTTACATTTTTTCAATCTTAATTTAACTTCCTTGTATCTTGTAGGATCCAACAGCCCATGCTTTATCATGACACTTAATCTAATGGCACGAGGGAATCCTGATAGAATCTTGCATATAACCCATTATACTAATCACATTCAAGCCCTCAAATTGCTATCAACAACCCTTGATTTATCACAAGGACCTGATCAGATGGAGAGAAGTGTAGTGGAAAGGTCAAAGGGATATGGAAGGCCCAAAATATCAACACATGTCACCTTCACATTCAAAAACTAAAATCGAATAGGTGCCACTTGACAAAATGACCAACTAAAAGCAAGCTCCTAAATCATGATTGATGGTTGATGCTTCATCACAAATTTTTATCCAATGGAGTAAATTAAGTTGAAGATCCTAGGAGGCCCTATAGACATACCAAGTGGTATTCTCACTGGGTCATAATAATTTGATGAGCTTAAAATTTATGTTTGTGCAACCACCATTTTACATTTACAAGGATGTATTTGATGTCTATATGATCATCAACTTTAAGCCCATCAAATTAAAATGAGTCTAAAAATTAATGTTCACGTAACCATAATTTGACGTCCACAAGGATGTATTTGACATCCATGAGATCATCAAATTTAAGATGATGAATTATTATGAGTAGGGTCAAAATACACTCTCAAATCTTACTAAAAGGATAAAAAATGGTATTATAAACTAAGGGAAGTGCTCAAAAAAAATTCTCAAACACTATAGGTCTTCAAATTGCAAAATATGGAAATGGTTTTATAATCTAAGTATGCAAAATAAACTTAGTCTAAGTCTATACTTTAAGATCCCTTTGACATTTTATTCAAATGTCATGAACCTTAAATTATAGACTCATACTAAGCCTTATTGTGAAAAGAGAGTCCTTATAGCATAAAATTTAGACAAAATGCATCTAGCTAAAGATTTTAATGTGTTTTTTCAATACAATACAATCTTATGTGTTATTGGGCCATTGTGTCATGTTGATCCTTTTAGGCATATTTAAGCCTTGGCATAAATATTCTAAACCAATGCATACATTATGTGTCTTAAATATGGTATAAACATTGGCCTAAGAATATTTAAGCCATGGCCCCCTTGCATATAAATTTGAAAACTCAGGCATAAACCCTTTAGCCTAAGGTTTATTTCATACTTGATAAGCAGAAAAAATCTTAAACTAAGAGACTTAAGCCTAAGTCATGGTCTTAATAATATACTAACTTAATGTTTGAACATCTCTGCAAATCAATGACACATGCTTTGTTACTAGGTTTTGATCTAATGATTTGAAGGCACCCAAGGACTTTTCAATAAGGCCTTAAGAGCTCAAAAACTTGACACATGGTGAAAGCACATTCAAGGCCAAGCTAGCAAGATGATTTGATGATTTGTTCTTTACCAATGGATTTTAATCCAATGGCATGAGGACACTCATGACTTTTTAGAGGTCCACAAGTTTAATATATGGCCAATGCTCATTCGATAAAGGATTGACAAAAGATTTGGAGCATGGATAAGGCACATAAGGTACCAAGTGTCATGACCACAAGGTTTACAATAAAAATAACTAATCACATACAAGGGTCTAGATTACAATATATGGCTCATGTTAATCTAATATTTCAATCCTACAGTGTGAAATGAAGAAGGTATTTTAAATACCAATGGCTAGTGTTCAAATGGAATTTATGAAAAATGCCACAAAAGGTCTAGACCAATGCCACATAGGCTCCATGCAAGCAAAAAAAGACAAAAAATAAGATCTTGTGGGATTGAAAATGTAAAAGTATAAAGGTAAAGGTCCAAATCAAATATGAGACACTTGTAATCCCAAGCCTAGATATATTCTACCATTAAATCTCCAAAACCCTAGATCTTACATAAAATTAACCCAAATAGACTCAATTGGTCATAATTTGATCAAAAGAAATCTTAATTGTGATTTGTGAGCATAAAAGAGATTTCAAAGAGACCATTTGTTACCAATACAATCAATTTTGAGGAATATAAAAAATGGTGGCCCATAGACAATAGTTGAAGGAGGAAGCTTACCTTTATTTGTCAATAGATAATGAAGGCTGAATCTTCAAAGACACTCAATTGGATATTATAGCCCTGAATATCCCTAGTGTTAGGAACTAGTCTGATCTCTTCTTTATGATCAAGGAATTGAATCCCATCATAAAATAATATCAAAGAATTTCCATAATAAAATAGAGGCACTATGACCTAGTTATAGTCTAGATGGTTGGCCTTCACCACATTTTAACAAAATCCAAGGTATTGTATTGCATCGATGTCCTTGCCCCTATTTTTATTGATTATAGAATTGATAATGAATGGATCATTAGGGATGGAAAATCAAAGGAAGTAGTATATATTTCTCTTTTGGAATTTGATAAATAATATAAGATATATATTCCTCATGTGGATTTATCTAATATCAAGGAGTGGAGAAGTAACCATGATCTGGACTCTGTCCTTAGACCCTCGCTGCACCAAAGCCCTCACACCTTCAAGTATTTTGAGGGTAAAATCCTAGTAGTCCAATTGAGGGAGGGAATTAGGGTAATAATTAACTTTTTTAACAAAGCCTTTAGAGCCCCCTCAACCACCTATGTAAATAAAATTTGGATCTCATTTGTCCATTTCATGGTGGAACAAAAGCTTACCCCTCTAATTGGAGATTTAATTAGTGTCTTCCTCACCAAGAAATTCACTACCATAAAAAGGAAGACCTATAAACAATTTTATATGATGTCATACATGTTAGATGACCTTTTTCTCAATCACCTTCCTTGGGATTAGGAATTGGAACCTAGATGGCAAGCCACTATTTCACACCATTACTCCAAATTACATATTTTCAAATATAGGAATCACATGCAATTTATTTTTTATTACATGTATCTAGCCATATTTGAGGCCATAATATGTGTTTTTATGCCTCGGTTCCACCCCCTAATCAAAAATTATATTGAATTGATGGGTGCCATCTGGTACTACCTTGATTGCATAATCATCAAGATAAAAGGAATCATGTCCCAACCTAGTAGGTTACCAGTGTATGTTCCTAAAAAGCTAGCTGAGTAAGAAAGTGCTTCCCAATTCTTGCATGGCATTGATGGCACTTGTAAAAAAAATAAGAAAGTTCTTTTCCACCACTTCCCCCTAATCATTAGGAAGACCATACTACAATATTGGAAGCAAGTTGAGACCATGGCCAGACACAGAGATTCATTCATTTTTCAACTTGATGATCTTAAGATGTGGGATCATAAGGATATAGTGATTACCCACTTAAAGGACAAGAATCTCTCAAAGCCTAAGTATGTACATCAATTTAATGTTCATGACACCATCTACATTAAGGCTAAGAATTATGAAGTGTTAGCCAGGATCCAAGGCCACAACATCAAGATGGAACATGGGATAACCAAGGATGATAAACCATCTGGGGAAAGATGGAAAATGCATCCTTTACAATATCACTTGCCATCATGACCTTCTAAGATATCCTAAGAACAAACCACAACCCTATCCCTAAGAGCAACATGAGAAAATAAAATATTAAAAACGTAAGGGCAAGGAGAAAGTGGGAGAGGTAAAATTGGAAGAGAGGCTTAGAGAGGGAACCCAATCTTCAACACTCCCATAAAAGCCACCTTCTCTAGTACAATATCTGGACATGATTGTCTTGGAAATATAAGAGACACTTAAGGGTGCCCTCAAGGAAATTATAGAGGCCTATGAATTAGATAGGGAGGTGGAGCCTAAGGAAGATATAGGAAAAAATTTGGTCTGTGTGGCATCCAAAAAGAATAGGAAAGTAGAGTTAGCATTAGTTCCTGTGGGACCAAGAAAGAGGGAAAAATTGACCTTCTCTCACCTCAGAAGTGAGGTAAATTTGTTTAGTGATGAATTCCCTACTTAGGGACCAATCATTCTTAACTGGTTCATTTATGGGAAACTACAAAAGATTCCCTCCCTTTCTCATTCATGAGCCATGACAAGGGTTGTCGACATCATAGTATATGATGACATGAAACCATAAATCAGATCCATAGTAAAAGATCAATAAGAATGAAAAATTGTGGCTATTCAAGGACCAAAAAATTAAAGGATGGATACTCTGGGAGCATATAGTATCTCAAGTGTGGAGGTCCTAGAACCTCCCAAGTTCAAGAAACTAATTACTACCATCCATTTCAACCTTGAAACAACTGGGTTGGAGAGAATAACAACAAGGATAGTTATGGTTGGGACATAAGAATTCACATTTAAAAAGGTGGAACCCTTTGTGGGATTAATCCTAATGGGAGGCTAGCATCTTGGTGAAGCTACAATTCATGAGGAGGATGTGGAAAGTCTAATTGAGGCCTAGTCTGCATAAGCTAAAGCAAGAGTCCAAGGCCTAAAGTGGAGGATCCTAAATTTGTAAAAGGAAAAGGAAAACTTGTTGATATAGGCAATTTTATCAATGCCTGAGGTGATGACCAAGATTATTAATGAGTCATGCTATGACATGTTTGAAATATTAGAGGGGCAGTGTGCATTAGCCAAAATCTTGGTCAACTAATGACAACCCTTAGAAGACAAAATTTACTAACTTCTCAATATTTGAGCAAGGAAATAAATCCCAAGATTTAAGATCATCTGTTTGGGACATTTGAGAACAATTCTAGGGATTATGATTGAAAAGGTTCAAAGTTTGAGTGTTTGGCATAATAATGTGGAAATGATCCTAAATGATGATAAGGAGCTATTTGCAAGTATTGAATAGCTTCTTACCCACTACCCTTAGGATCATAATGTTAGGTTGTGGAGCTAAAAGCTTCACTGATGCAAACATGGAAGAGGTTGACTGAGAGGTTGCTAAGTTGCATAGAGTAACTAACGTCAGATCTGATCAACTGACGTTGATCATATCCAGTGAGCAGAGCAATCTAACATCGGTCAGGTATCGGTCGACATCGGTCATCTCCAGCCAAATAGGGACTGATGTCGGTTACTTGTGTAGGTTTGGAACTATCAGTTTCATGAATAATTTGTTAATGAACTAGTTGTTTACATGTAAAAGGCTAATTTTAGTCTTGGAGCTATGGATCTAATTATTGTAATTGGATGTCTAATTATTGTTTACATGAGATCTATATAATAGACTCATGGGTTATATTGTAAAGTGTGAGGTATCAAAGCATGGATTCCCAGGGTGCTAGATAGATAGAGCAAGGTTGGCTCCTCATAGTGCCATAGTGCCAAGTGTGTATGATCAGGTAGATCTATGGGAGAGCAAGGTCAAAGGTAGAAGATCCACAAGGGTGCTAGTTTAGAGGACAAGTGTTCTTCAAGGTATGTAAGATCAGGTTGGTCTGTAGGTGTAACAAGATCAGGAAGGAGATCTACATGTGTAAGTAAGGTTAGTTGATCTAAAGGTGTGTGTGTGTGCAAGGTCTAGGTTTGCAGGTGTGCAGAACCAAGTTGATCTTTAGGTGGCAGCATGATCAAGGTGATTAGCAACACAATAGGTAGCAAGATCAGGTGAGATCTACTTGGAGTATGTGGTGTACTCAGACCTTGAGTATGTGGAGTACTCAATTAGACTGGTAGTGAATGTCACTTACTGGTGGTACTGGTAGTAGTGATACTGACTGGTTAGAGGTGAACAAATCTGTGTTTGAGTTGATTGTTGGGACCGTAGTTGAGAGAGTGAGCTCTTGAAGAGATTTATTGTTTATGCCCTAGAGGTGTGGGAGCCCTAGAGGAGTGTAAGGAAGAAGACTGTGGCATCTTCTTTGTTGTATTTCCTTCTAAAAGAGTATTAATACAATTGGGTATTGTCTCTCATATTCTGTGTTGTTTCTAAATTCTAGTTACTTATTACTTCTAGTTAAATTCTACATTTAGTTGCTTGGTAATCAATTGTGCTTCCTAGGTCCTAACAAGTGGTATCAGAGCTAAGGTTGTAGGGAGTAGGTTTGTGTTTGATTACAGGTCACTCTCAAGGGTTTTTGATTGAGTGGGAGTATAGCAATGGTAGAAGAAAGTAAGCTAAGAATGGAGGAATTCAAAGGCATGAATGGTCAATTACGGTGTTATGGAAAGAAAGAGTAGGAAAAGAAAAATTGTTGGTTGATAGCGGATCAGCATAAAGGGAATGAAGAAGCATGTGTTGTAGGTATTGTTGCATGGATTGCTCTTGTATGTTCCTTGGATAAAGTAGAATCTTGGTTTATAGATTTTGTTGCCTCTTTCCATGCAGCCCCAAATAGAGTATTTTTCCATGTTAAGGTCCATGGAGACTTTGGAAAGATTTATTTAGGGGTTGGTGTGTCTTGTCAAAGTATTGGCAAAGGGGAAGTGCGGCTGAAATTGTAGATGCAGCAACACATGGGTGTTGAAGGAGGTCATGCAGGTCCCAGTCTTGAAGATGAGGCTAATTTCTTCAAGAAAGTTGGGTGATGAGAGATGCATAGGAACTCTCATAGTGGATGCACTTGAATTAGCATGTGGTAAGAAAGTAGGTACTCTTTATCTACCTGCTTGTATTACTGATTCCACTTCTGTTGCAAAGATGTGGCTTTGTAGGCTTGGTCACATAAGTGAGAAGGGAATGGATGTTCTTAAGTCAAATGGTAAGATTTCAGCTTCGGAGAGCATAGACCAAGATTTCTGTGAGCAGTGGGATGCTACAAGAAAGGATTGTGATTTATTGCAGGAAAAGGAAGTCTGATGTATTTGACAAACTTAAAAACTGGAAAGCCTTGGTGTTCATGGAGGAGATGATGGATAGAGATCAGTGGATGGGGCTAGATACTTCTGAAGTAGGGTAGTTTGGATAGGGTTTTGATCCAAAGAGAGCTCGTGGGTAAAAAGTCATCACTCACAGGAAAACACAGGTACCGACATCGATCAGGGGTTATCGACGTCAAACAGGCAGGCACCAATGTTAGTCATGTGTAGACAGGCATAGTCAGTGGTGTCAGGCAAGTGGTGACCGATGGCATTGGTTAGGGAACTGGCATCAGTAGTTAGGTCAGTCACATGGAACCAACATCAGTCAGGTGTAGACTGGGAGGTGACTGACATCAGGTCACTGACGAATAGATTTTGGGCAGACAACAAGCTGTCAAGGAGTCTCAAATGCCCATGTGGAGGACCAAAAGTGTAAGTAAGCCTCAAATTCATTATTCCCCTTCTTTACACTACTTATTGCTCACTGATGGTTAAGAACTAGGAAGTTTTAAAGAAGTAGAGTAGGTAGGATCCAAGAAACAGTGGGAGCATGGCATGAATTCTTTAGAAGAGAACCAAATGGTAGATTTGGTAGAGTTTCCAGCCAGGTTAAAGAAGAGAGAGAATGGACACATGAGATGGAAGGCTAGGGTATATGGTCTTAAGTAAGCTGCAAGATAGTGGTACAGGTTTGACAGGTGTATGACAAAGCATGGCTTTAGTCAGTGTCATTGTAACCATTGTGTTTACTTTACCAGGTTGGATGATGGTCGTGACATTATCCTGTTACTATATGTGGATGATGTGCTTGTTGTAAGTGCATACATACAGGGTTTTGCTAAACTAAAGGTAAAGTTAGTTCAGTGGTATGTCATGAAAAATTTGGGAGCAACAAAATTCTTTGGCATGAGTAATCCTAGAGACAGGGAAGATCACAAGTTGATGTTGTCACAGGATGATTGTGTGAAGGTAGTGCAGGATGCAGAATTGGGTAGCACACCTATGGATGGATAGTTCATAGAAAAGGGTCCCCAATCACATGATGAGGTTGAGTACATGTGTACTCCCTAATATTGCCCCAGTAGTGGGAGTTGTCAGCAGGTTTGTGGCCAATCTGGGAAGGAAGCACTAGAAAGCGGTTTAGTGGGTTCTCAGGTATCTGAGAGGGACCAGTAGTAGGTCGACATGCTATGCAAGGTCAAGTTCTTTTCTACATGGTTTTGTAGATGTGGATGTGGTAGGTTACTTGGATAACATGCAGTGCACCATAGGATGTGTGGTGGTTGGTCTTCAAGATTGAGCTTGAAGAGGGATACAAGCCAGGAAACAAATTAGATGGTGTACAAGTATAGGTATAGTGCAGCTATTTATCTCCAAGTGGGAGATTGTTAGGTTGTGGAGCTAAAAGATTCACTGATGCAAACATGGAGGAGGTTGTTAAGAGGTTGTTGAGTTGCAGAGCAATCGACGTCAATCTGATCAACTGACGTCAGTCATATCTAGTGAGTAGAGCAACTGACATTGGTCAGGTATCAGTTGACGTCGGTCATCTCCAGCCAGACAGGGACTAACGTTGGTCACCTGTGCAGTTTCAGAACTATTAGTTTCATGAACAATTTGTTAACAAACCGGTTTTTTGCATGTAAAAGGCTAATTTTAGTCTTGGAGCTGTGGATCTAATTATTGTAATTAGATGTCTAATTATTGTTTGCATGAGATCTATATAATAGACTCATGGGCTGTATTGTAAAGTGTGAGGGATCAAAGCAGGGATTCCTAGGGTGCTAGATAGAGAGAGCAAGGTTGGCTCCTCATAATGCCACAATGCTAAGTGTGTATGATTAGGTAGATCTATGGGAGAGCAAGGTCTGGTAGAAGATCCACAAGGGTGCTGATTTGGAGGACAAGTGTTCTTCATGGTATGTAAGATCAGGTTGGTCTGTAAGTGTGCAAGATTAGGAAGGAGATCTACATGTGTAAGTAAGGTCAGTTGATCTGAAGGTGTGTGTGTGTGTGTGAGGTCTAGGTTTGCAGGTGTGCAGAACCAGGTTGATCTACAGGTGGTAACAGGATCAAGGTGATCAACAACACAATAGGTAGCAAGATCAGGTGAGATCTACTTGGAGTACATGGTGTACTTAGACCTTGAGTATGTGGAGTACTTAGTTGGACTGGTAGTGATTGTCACTGACTGGTGGTACTAGCAGTAGTGATACTAATTGGTTGGAGGTGAACAACAACTCTATGTTTGAGTTGATTGTTGGGACCATAGTTGAGAGAGTGAGCTCTTGAAGAGATTTACTATTTATGCCCTAGAGGTGTGGGAGCCCTAGAGGAGTGTAAGGAAGAAGATTATGGCATCTTCTTTGTTGTATTTCCTTCTAGAAGAGTATTAATACAATTGGGTATTGTCTCTCATATTCTGTGTTGTTTTTGGTTTCTAGTTACTTATTGCTTCTAGTTAAATTCCACGTTTAGTTGCTTGGTAATCGATTGTGCTTCCTAGGTCCTAACACATAAGTGATGAAGAATTTAAGCATAGGGCTACTTTGGTAACCCAAGAAATCAAAGGAAAAATCTAAGGCAAATCTAGGGATAAAAATAGAAAAATCTTGGACATGATATTCAATTCAAGGGAAAGGATAAATGAAGCCTAGAGAATTAAAGAGGCTATGGACAGGAATGATAGGTAACTTAATGAATTGGTAGATCAAGAGGAGGAGTGTATTATAAAGCCTGTTATGGATCTATAACTAGTTCATGAGCAATACACCAAAGCCATGGGCATCCTTTAGCAATGACAATCAGATGCCCCACTAGCAAATTAACCAATATTCTATTTTTTAGAGTTTTATAACATTTTGAAATAAAATATTCCATTGTAAAGGCATATGCTAGTTTGTTAGCATATTTGCCTCTAGGTCATTATGATTGTGAAAATCACATGTATTTTAGAGCCTATAAAGTTAGTTGTCCTTATCTTTATACACCTATATTTTATAACTGACCAATATATTACATGATCTTTATATAAAGACATGTATTAAAATTTGTAAAGGGGAGAGATTTTTTGAGTAACTATATAGAATTTGAAGCAATTAATATAATTAAAAGAATTCTATAAGGATTGTCCATATTTGATGTGTTAATTATCATTTAGCTTTTCTCTTAATTATTAGTTAAGGTCTTGAATTTGAATGGTGTCTTGGAATTCTAGGTTGTATCTTAGTAATCACAAGTTTTCTAATTTGTGCAACATGCTAGATTAGTTGAAATATCTTTGGTTCTCCTTCATTTTTATTTTACTCTATTTTCAGATGTGCATGTGTTATTTGATAATAATAGTAAATTATTAAATAAGAATTGGTTCTTACTTGTGATTCTTCACACTATCCTTTGAAATTGGCCTAATATATAGTGGAATTTGAGCTTAGGATATTTTAAATTATATATTGGTTTAAATGCATACTCATTTGAAATGGATGCTTTGTCATAATGTTTAAAACTAAAATTGGTAATCACTCTTTTCTTTCCTACCATACCCTTCTCTTTGCTCTTTTTTTACCTCAAGATCACTTTAGTTTTAGCTTCATTATAAATATCCACTTGGATTAGTCTTTAGTTTAAATTTGGAGCATAATTCACTAAGTATTAGTATATATTATTAACAATCCATGAAGAACGAACCAATGTGGCTCCTAACCACCAAATTATATAAATATTGTGGAATAGTTTATCTTATTCTACTACTATTTCACCATAGGCATCTAGATTTCCTAAACTCGCAACTCATTCCTTGATTTTTATAAATTCTAAAATGAGAATTCTTCTTTAAACACTAAGAGCACCTATGGTTCATTTAGAAGCATCAATAAGAGAAGCTCCATTAGCACTAGGAGGGCCTAAATTCTTTAAATCTTCATTAATATTGATTTATTTTATCTAAAGATCAATATATCTTTGTGTTTTATAAGTGAATTCTTTGTTTAGAAGTATAAATATCATTGATCCTTGTTTTAAATTCATCTTTTTGCTTCCTTTGAAATTCTTTGGGCATTGATGCTTGTTTCTAGTAAATTTAGTTTTAATGTTGAAAATCCATAGTATTTGTGGCTAGGATGGCTCATTTTGATCATAGGTGGGCATATATTTCAAATATATGAGTTCTTTTAGGCTTAAACTTGTAAAAATAGACCATATTACGTATTTAAATGCATCTTTGAGATAATTCAATCAAAGATCAATGTCCTTTGCAATTCTTCATACCACCTTTATAGAATAAGCTCCATATATAGGTTTAAATCTTGATATTTATAAAAGTTAACTTGATACATCATATTTAAAGTAGGATATTTAAATTTCAAGCTATAATTTTCTAGGATTAGAATAAGATCACACTCAAAGACCATGGAACCTTTGCTCAAGCTCGAGGTCCACAGGAAATCCATAAGTGACAAAGGAAGATGCAAAAGATTATAGACCCTTCCAACTTCACCCCTTAAATGTACCTATGCTTTCAATCTTCATCAAATTATGGCTTGGTTTGGAGAGTATTTCATCAATGTACCAGGTGTGGTACATGACCTTCCCCAAAATCCTAAAAAATATTTGCCTACATTTAGTCCACAGGTATAATAACTACTAAGGAACATATAAAGTCTTTTAAAGTTGCCTTAAGATTGTTGAATGTTGTACATGAAGATGTATCGTATAGGTTATATCCATTTACATTTAAATATGTTGCTTATGAATGGTTTTTAAACATCACAAGCTGGAATGATTTCAATAATGCATTCATTGATCAATTTGGTAAGATTGTTAGTCCTTGTGTTATCTATCATTAGTTCACCACTATTAGAAGAGATGCAAGTGAGTCTATTAGGTCCTTCAATGCTAGATTTCAAAAAATATTTAGCAAGACCATAGACCCTTATAAGCTTGATGATGTATTAGCTTTAGATATTTACAAAGATGTAGTGGATCCCATGACCTCTATGTTTTTGAAGAGATCCATGCCAACCATAACTTCATTAGCTAGAGCATATGCTAAAGCAGTAACCATCAATGATTAAATGCAACCCCAAGGTCAAATGGCATATTATGTGCCAAAAATCAACTCCCAAATACCTGTGATGAACATATTCTCAAATAATAACCAAAATATCCCAACATTAAATCAACTCCCAAACTTAACTTAGTTTCCATTGAGTCATGAAACTCCTGATCAAAATTGGATTCTTAAATCATCCTACTAATGGTTTCAATACAAGTGACCAAAGGGATTTGGTGCTAATTTCTAGTGTTAATAACAATGAAGTACATAATTTTTAAACTCCTAAAAATGAGAATGATTCTATCTTAAAAATGGTCCAAAAGTTGAGTACTAATTTCCTTTAGTTGTAAAAACAAGTTGGAAATATTTTTGAAAGTTTAGGTAGGAACTTTTCATTTCAAATATACAATAAGCCAACTAATAGGTTTTCAAATGATAATTTTCATAATAATAGGAATAATGAGCCATCTTCTGAAAAGAAGAATATGGACATTAACCTCATTTATATTGCATTTTCTGACTATTATAGGGTACAATCCACAACCAAGCATGGGTAAATTGATTGTATGAAAAAATTCAAATCCTTTGAGGCTTTCCAAGAGGAATTGGATACATTTGAAGTGGTCCCTAACAAATAAAATGGTGCATGTTACTTTAGATATAATTCATCTAATCAAGCATTTATGGTGGACACCTTTGATTTCCCTTTTCAAGAGGAAAATGAACCTAATGAGATCCCTGAGGAGATCCAAGCCTTTCAATAGTTCTTGAATAAGACCTATCCCTTGAGGAATAGGGAGCAAAGGAAACCTTTGACTACCTCAACACCTCTAAATAATTTTGTAACTCCTCTGACACTTCTTCAAGCAACAATCCTAAGCCACCCAAAGGGAGTACTTCTAAACCCAACATTGAAATTCTTAGTTCTTCTAGGCCTAGTTATAACATAGTGGAGGACATGAAAAAGATAAAGGCTAATATCACTTTTCATGAACTTATGTAGATCATAGAGAAAAGCAACCTTCTACTAGAATCATTATCAAAAAAGTCCAACAATCCACTACAGATTGATCATGCCAATGTGACTATGCATAAGGCCAACGCTGAGTCTCGTCCTTTCTTGCTCACTATTAGGATTTTTGGTACTTACATAATTGATTATTATATTTAGGAGCATATACCAATATCATACTTGTAGGTATATGAAAACAACTTGACATGACTCATATTAAGTTTGATAGGGTTATCACCCAATTAGATGAATTTAGAGTTAGGGTAATTGGGGAACTTTTAAATGTTCATATGCAACTAGATTATGAGCCTAGGGTGTAGTAATTCATTGATATTTAATTTGTTGATATACCAAATGTTTATGGAATCTTATTGAGAAAGGAATTCTTGCAAGCTTTTAATGGTTACATGTCCATAGATTGCTCACATCTATGGCTACCTCGGAAGGTGGTTCCTAATTAAATTAGGGTTGAAAGAGAGCCAAGAATGAAGCATATGATAACTGAGTATAATGTTGTAAATGAAAGAGTCAACATAATTGACTCATCATTAGGGGTTTTCACCCTAGAAGCTGATAAGGTATGTAATCCCAAGAGTACTCATGTTATTCCTAGTGATGGTGCTAGGTGTAATGTTGGATCAGGTGTTGGTATTGTTCTAACTAACCCCACTAATATAAAACACCATGATTATTATAGGCTCCAATTCCCTTGTACCAACAACCTTGATGAATATGAATCCCTTATCTTAGGTTTATAATTTTCTATAAAGAACAAGGTCAAATGACACTAGTTCATGGAGACTCATAACTAATGGTTAACCAAGTTATAAGTAAATACCAATGTAAGCTCTCATACCTAAAAAGGTATAAGTTCAAGGTTTGGGATATAATTTAATCTTTTTATGCCTTAGGCATTATTTCTATCCCAATGAGAGAAAACCAAGCCATTGAGGAGTTGGCATCAATTATATCCAGCCTCATGCCCAATCAAGATTCCCCTAATTTTAGCATTGAGCTAATCCCTTGTCCTTCAATGCTTGATAATGTTAAGCATTTCCAAGTCTTCAATGATGATTAGTAAATATTAGATTTCATGACCAATTTTGGGGCATTTGATGCTCATATCATTGATGAAAATACATCTAATGGGGATAAATTTAATGGTAAATTCATTTAGCTAAATGACAACAAGATCCCCAAAGGGATGATTGCTTTAGAGAGATGGTTTGATTAGGAAAAATTGATCGATGTTTCCAAGCTTCCCAAGGTATGTGGGAAAGATTATAATGTTGTTGATCTTGGCCTCCATGATTAACCTTGGCTGGTAAATGTTTGAAAAGCCTGTAAAAACACTAAAAATAATAAAGCTAAAGAGATCCTTACCTAATATAGGGATGTCATATCATGGTCATATGATGACTTAAATATCTTTGATCCAAGGGTTATCACACATACTATACCCCTTAAAGAAAGTTGAAAACCATTTAGGTAGAAATAGAGGCCTATAAACCTTATCTTAGAACACATGATATTTAAGGAGGTCAAAATATTATTATATGCTAGGTTAGTCTACCCCATTAGGCACTCCACATAGGTGGCTAATTTGGTGTTAGTCAGGAAGAAGAATAGTGAGATTAGACTTTATTTTGACTTCAGGAACTTAAACAAAGCATCAAAAAGGGACAAATATCCCCTTCTTTCCCTATACCAAGTGATTCAAGTCATTTTAGGTTCAGCTATGATGTCTTTTCTTGATGGTTTTTCAAGTTACAACCAAGTGTTGGTTGATAGAGAGGATAATATGAAGACAAATTTCACCACAAAGTGGGGGACCTTTTCTTACAAGAGGATTCCCTTTGGGATAATCAATGTAGGTTTTACCTTCTAAAGAGATATGGACCATGCCTTTTAAGGCCTAATAGATAAGTGAATCATTATTTATATGAATGATCTAACAATTTTTTCTAAAAATAGGGAAGATCACTTCATGCATTTACAAGTTTTTGAAAGATGTAGAAGGTATGACATTTCCTTGAACCCTAAAAAGAGTATCTTTTATGTGACTGAAGGGAAATTATTGGGTCACATTATAACCAAAGGTGGGATCTCTATAGATCTTGAAAGAGTGGAGGCCATATCTAGAATAGAGCCTCCAAATAGTAAGAAAGAGCTAAAGTCATTTTTTGGTAAGATAAATTTTGTAATAAAGTTTATTTTTGGTTTTGTAGAAATTGTTAAGCCACTGAATGACATGTTGAAGAAGGATTCCAAGGTCACATGGATGAAGATTATATAAATGCATTCAATGATATCAAGGAGGCAATTATCTAGGCTCCAGTCCTCATAAGTCCTAACTTCTCAAGGGACGTCTACCTCTATTCCTTTGCATCTGACCATATTATGGATATAGTGTTAACTTAGAAAATTGAAAGGTGTGACCACCCAATTGATTTTATGAGTAATAATCTTAATAATGCCAAGTTAAATTATTCATTGATTGATAAATAGGAATATGAATTATTTAAGGAAGTTAATAAATTTAGGCATTATATCCTTAGAAATAAGGTACATGTTATCTTACCTGACCCTACCACCAAACTTATGTTAAGTCAAAATGAGCTTGGAAAAAAAGAGGAAAGTGGATGTCAATTTTGCATTAATATGACTTGGAAATGAAAAAAAAATTTAGTAAGGTGCCAATGTTTGATCCAAATGATTGCTAATACTGACCCTAGGCTAAGTATTATGCAAGTGGATCAATAAAACTTTCAAGCTAGTGAGTGGTATGATTCAATCATACACATGTTAATAAATGGTACTTGTCATGTAGGCCTATCTAGGGAGAAAAAGAGGGCCTTAAGATTTAAGGCAACCCACTACTTGATCAAGAATGGGGTCTTATATATAAGAAATTTTGAAGGAATTTAATTGAGATGTGTCTTACAAGAAGAATCCACCCAAATCATGAGCACCTTTCATGAAAAACTAGGCAGTGGACATCCATATAGGAGAACCACAACCCACAAAATTCTTAGAGCTAGTTATTATTAGCCAACAATTTTTAATGATTCTCAGAAGCATTTGAGGGAATTTCACTCATGTTAGATCCTTAGCACTAAGGATCTAAAGGCAACAATGCCTTTGTATCCAGTCATGATTGACAAACCCTTTTTTCAATGGGGGTTAGACTTTATTGGGGTAATCAACCCTAACTCATCTGAAGGTCACAAGTATGTCCTTACTACCATAGACTATTTTAAAATGTGGACTAAGGCTAAATCCACTAAATAATATAAGACTGAAGATGTAATCAACTTCTTGGAGGAAAACATCCGTATTAGGTTTGGAACTCTAGTCTCTCTAGTATGTGATAATAGGTCAGTATTTATATCTATAGAGATGACAAAATGGGATTATGATAATGGTGTTACTCTCAATTTGAATCCAACCATTATCCCTAAGGAAATGGAGTCTCTAAATCTACAAATAAGAACTTAACAAAGGCAATCAAGAAATCTAACAAAGACAAACCCAAGACTTGGCACAAGTTGCTTAAATTTGTACTTTGGGTTGATAGGATAAGAGTCAAGAAAGATTTGAGAGGCTCATCATTTATATTAGTGTATGGATAGGAACCAATATTTCTTATCACTCTCAAGTTTCCCATATATATATTTATGTAGGAATATATGGAAGAAAACCAAGAGCTTGCCAACTCTAAATCATTGGACATCATTCAGATGGAAGATGCAAGAGATAAAGCCTTTTATGATTTTAGTAGGCATCAAACCATAGTCAAGAGATGGTTTGATAAAAGGTCCAATATCAAGGTGTTCAGATAGGGAGACCTGGGTCTCCTTTGGGACAAAGCATCTATGCCTAAAGGTAAACATGGAAAATTCACACCCTTGTAGTTTGGCTCATACCAAATTGTAATAAACATTAGGAAACAACACCTTCAAGCTTAAATATCTATAAGGAGGAGATTTTATATTACCCACCAATGGGAAACACCTTAAGCACTACTTCTCTGCTACCCCTCTAGAGGTCTTCATGGAGTAAGTTGTAAGATGGTTAGATTTAGAGTAGGTAGGCTAACTTGTTTCCTTTCAATTCTTTCCTTCATGTCCCTTATTTGTATATAAGCATGTATATATTTATTTATTTTCCTATGCTATATTTATTTCATTTTTTATATGGTGTGTTTCTTTATTTTTGCTTTGTTCCTTGATTCTAATAAGTCCTCTTGGACAATCCTAAACTCAAAGTTATGTAGTTTGCTTGAAAGTTCCCAATTTCAAAAATGTAGGTATGGAACCCCATGCATAGGATGACCATGGTTTTAGAATGTAATGCATAATTCTATAACCTAAATAAACTAGTAAAGACCATTATAAATTTTAATCCTTACATGAGATCCCAACCATTGTCTCAACCTCAAGCTAGTTTTAAGAAAGACTTACAATTGTAGGGTGAAAACTCAAATTATCGTGGTATACCTATACTAGCACTTAATCAACATCCTTTCCTAGAGTAAAGTTTCAACCACAAGTGACTTCCTAAAAATCAAACACTTGACCAAATCCAAAAGACCTGGCTACCCTAATTCCTAACCTTGCTAAAAGCATAAAGATCTAAGAAAAAATAGAAATAAGGATACAATGCAAAATCAAAATATTTTAGGCACAGGTGATTCTCGTATTCTTCACTAAGGATATGGATGCCTAGATGGTAGTGGATCAAAGCCATGAGTGGAGCTAAAGGAATCTCTGTCAGGGATGTGGATGCCTGGCTAGTAGCTGAGCAATGCCCAAGCCTTCCCTAAGCTAAAAACATGGTGCCTAATAAAAACCCATACATGTTACAATTCAAGTATTAATGTTTAAGGACTTAGAACTTGAAAGTTATTTCTTAAACTCCATATAAAATAGTAAGTGGAATCAAATCACACTCATAATGTGGTTATGTCCTAATTTTTTACCCTAAGTCTATAAATGCAAGGTTGTTTTCAAACATAATCTTGTCTAAGTGAGGGTTTTGATCAAATGGAGTGGATGACTTAACTGTTTGCCTAAATCAGAGTCTTTAGGTTTTAGCATATTTCTATATTCCCCCTTGAGTCACCATTTGTTGGGGCCAACATAACCCCATTTTTTTGAAAATTGGGACCCTTGAGAAACCTTGGGGTTTGAACATGGATTTTAGCATGTTAAGGTCATTTATGGAATCTGAAGATCTTTCATTTTGTTAAAGGCATGCTTACTTGGTTTTATTTTGCTTTAATTTGGACTAATAGTACTGATAAATATTATTTGTGACTTTCAGTCATAGGTTCCATGGTGATGTTCTTGTGTAATTCATGTCCCTAAACCTTGGGAAAACCTTTAGTTTAAGTTTAAATATTGGTAGGAATCAAATTGGCAAGAATTGTTTTCAAATGGGCCTAAAGATGAAACTCATCTTTTAAGCTTAGTCATGTTTTTTAACATAGCTAAAACTTAACTTTAAATGCTTGGTCCCCTTTGTTATATTCCCCATTTAAAGGTTCCCTTGTATGCCTGACTAAGTTGTTCATTGTTTAAGGTCCTTTTAATATTTCCTAATCCTAAGACTTTAACCCTAAGGCCCCATAGTATTTATTAATACTATTAAGACCTTAGTCTAAATGCCTTAGCCTAATTTTAGATCCCTGAGTCCCCTTTTTATGTTAGATTGGTCCCTCACTTATACCTTAGCCTAAGGTTTTAATCATAAGGCCCTAATGTATTTATTAATACAAGTGAGACCTTAGTCTTAACAACTTAAGCTTAAGTCTTACATTTTTGTAGTCCTAACTTAACTTCCTTACATCTTGAAGGATCCAACGACCCACACTTTATCATAACACTTGATCCAATGGTGAAATGGAAGCTTGATAGAATCTTTCATATAAACCTTTAGACCAATTGCATTCAAGCCCTCGAATCACTATCAATGAGCCTCACTTTATCATAAGGACCTAACTAGATGGAGCGAAGCATAGTAGAAAGGCCAAAGGGATGTAGAAGGCCTAAAAGATCAACATTTGTCACTTTCACATTTGAAAACTAAAAGCAAATGGATCCTACTTGACAAAGTGACTAACCATAAATAATCCCCTAGATTATGATCAATGGATAATGTTTCATCATGAGTTTTGATCTAACAGAGAAAATTAAGTCTAAGATCCTAGAAGGCCCCATGGACATTCCAAGTGGCATTCTCACACTGGGTCATAATAATTTGATGAACTTAAAATTGACATTTGCACAATTGACATTTGACATTCATAAGGACATATTTGATGTCCATATAATCATCAAATTTAAGCCCATCAAATTAAAACTAGCTAAAAAATTTACGTTCATGCAACCATAATTTGACATTTGTGAGGACATATTTGATGTCCATGAGAACATCAAATTTAAGCTAATGAGTTATTATGCTCAAGATCAAAATGCACTCTCAAATCTTTCTGGAAGGCTCAAAAATGGCTTTATAAACTAATGAAAGTGCTTAAAAAAATGCTCAAACACTATAGGTCTTCAAATTGCAAAATATGGAAATGGTCTTATAATCCAAGTATGCAAAAATAAACCTAGTCTAAGTCTATACTTTAAGATCCCTATGACATTTTATTCAAACGTCATGAACCTTAAATTATAGACTCATACTAAATCTCATTGTGAAAAGAGATTCCTTATAGCATAAAATTTAGACCAAATGCATCTATCTAAATATTTTAATGTGTTTTGTCAATACAATAAAATCTTATGTGTTACTGGGCCATTGTGTCATGTTGATCCTTTTGGGCATATTTAAGCCTTGGAATAAATATTCTAGACTAATTCATACATTGTGTTTATTAAACACATCATAAACATTGGCCTAAGAATATTTAAACCATGGCCCCCTTCAATAAAAATCTGAAAACTTAGGCATAACCCCCTTATCCTAAGGTTTATTTTATATTTGATAAGTGAAACAAACCTTACTCTAAGAGACTTAATCCTAAGTCACAATCTTAATAATATGCTAACTTAATGTTCAAGCATCTCTACAAATCAATATCACATACATTGTCGATGGGTTTTGATCCAATAACGTGAAGGCACCCAAGGACTTTTCAATGAGGCCCTTAGAGCTCGCAAACATAAAGTGTGGTGAAAGTAGATTCGAGGCCAAGTTGGCAAGATGATCCAATGATTCATGATTTATTTCTATATTTAAATCCAATGGTGTAAGGGCACTCATGAATTTTCAAAGGCTCACAAGCTCATTGCATGGCTAATTCTCATTCGACAAAGGACTAACAAAAGATTTGGAGCATATAGAAGGCACGTAAGGTGCCAAGTGTCACAACCATGGGGTTTGAAATAGAAATAACCAACCACATACAAGGGCCTAGATTATAATCTATGGCTCTCACTAATCTAGGATTTTGATCCTATAATGTGAAATGAAGAAGGTATTTTAAATAGCAATGGGTAGTATTCAAATGGCATTTATGAAAAATGCCATGAAAGGTCTAAACTAATTTCACATACACTCCATGCAAGTAGAAAAAGATAAAATATAATATCTTGTGGGCTCAAAAATGCAAAATTATAAAGGCAAAGGTCTAAATAAAATCCTTAGACCCTGGTTACACCAAGGCCCTCACATCTTCAATGATTTTGAGGGTAAAATCCTAGTAGTCCAATTTAGGGAGGGCATTAGGGTAATAATAACCTTTTTGAATCCAGCCTTTGGAAAACCCTCAACTACCTATGTGAATAAAATTTGGGTCTCTATTTTCCATTTCATAGTGGAATAAAAGCTTACCCCTTTAATTAGAGATTTAATTAGTGTCTTCCTCACCAATAAATTCACTACCATAAAAAGGAAGACCTCTAAGAAGTTTCATATGATTTCATACCTATTAGACACCCTTCTTGCCTCAATCACCTTCACTGGGATTAGGAATTAGACCCCAAATGGCAAGCCACTATTTCAAACCATTATTCCAAATTACATATTTTTTACTATAGGAATCACATGTAGTTTATTTGTGACTGCATGTATCTAGCCATAGTTAAGGCCATCATAGGTGTTTCTAGGCCTAAGCTCCACCCCCTAATCAAAAATTATATTGAATTATGGGTAACATATGGTACTACCCTGATTGTATAATCATCAAGATCGAAGTAATCATGTCCCAACCTTGTAGGTTATCAATGTATGTTCTTAGCAAGTTAGTTGAGCAAGAAATTACTTCCTAGTTCCTATATGGCATTGATGGCACATGTAAAGAAAAGAATAAAGGTATTATCCACCCCTTCCCCTTGATCATTGAGAATACCATACTATATGATTGGAAGTAATTTGAGACCATAGACAGACATAGAGATTCATTTAGTTTTTAACTTGATGAACTTAATATGTGGGATCCTAAGGGTATAGTGGTTATCCATTTGAAGGATAAGAAGCTCCCAAATCTTGATTATGTACATCAATTTCATGTTCATGACACCATCTACATCAAGGCTAAGAATTATGAAGAAGTGTTAGCCAAGATCCAAGGCCACAACATCAAGCTGGAACATAGGTTAATAAAGGATGATAAACCATCTGGGGAAAGATGTCAAATTCATCCTTTACAATATCACTTACTACCTGGACCATCTGGGATAGTCCAAGAATAGCCACAACCCTAGCCCTAAGAGCAACATGAGAAAATACAAGATCAACAAGGTAAGGGAAAGGAAAAAGTGGGAGAGGTGAAATTGGAAGAGAGGCCTAGAGAGGGGACCCCATCTTCAACACTCCCACAAAAGCCACCTTATTTAGTACAGTATCTAGACATGATTACCTTGGAACTAGAAGAAACACTTGAGGGTACACTCAAAGAGCTTGCATAGGCCTATGACTTAGATATGGAGGTGGATCCTGAAGAAGATATAGGAAAAGAGTTGGTCCCTGTGGCATCCACAAAGAAGAGGAAAGTAGAGTTAGCATTAGCTCCTGTGGGACCAAGAAAGAGGACAAAATTGACCTTCTCTCACCTCACAAGTGAGGTAAATTTGTTTAGTGATGAATTCCCTATTCATGGACTAGTCATTCCTAACTAGTTCATTTATGGGAAACTACAAAAGATTCCCTTCCTTTCCCACTCATGGCCCATGACAAGGGTTGCCAACATCACAATACATGATGACATGAAACCATGGATCAGAGCCATCTTAAAATAGCAAGAATAATGAAGAATCTTTGCCATTCAAGGACCAAAAATAAAAGGATGGATTCTCCAATAGCATCTATTAGCTTAGGTGTGGAGCTTTCAGAACCTCCCAAGTTCAAGGAACTAGTTACTACCATCCATTTCAACCTATAAATAGTTGGGTTGGAGAGAATAATAATAAGGATAGTTGTGGTTGGAATAGAAGAATTCACCTTTCAAATGGTGAAACTCTTTATGGGACAAACCCCAATGGGTGGCCAACAACTTGGTGAAGCTACAATTCATAAGGAGGATGTGGAAAATCTAATTGAGGCATAGTCTACATAGGCTAAAGCTAGAGTCTAAGGCCTAAAGCAGAGGATCCTAAATTTTTAAAAGGAAAACTTATAGTAATATAAATTTTATTAGTGCCTAAGGTGATGACCAGGATGCTTGATGAATCATTATATGACATGTTTGAATCCTGAAAGTCAATGAATCTGAGGTAGAGTGCATTAGAGGTTTAGTGTGCATTGGCCAAAAGCTTAGTCACCTAATGGCAAGCCTTAAAAGACAAATTTTCCTAACTTTTTAATATTCAATCAAGGAAATAGATCCCAAGCTTTAGGACCATTAGTTTAGGATATTTGACTATAATTTTGGGGATTGTTATTAAAAAGGTTCAAATTTTGAGTGTTTGGCATAATAATGTGGAAAGGATCCTAAATGATGATAAGGAGCTAATTACAAGGATTGAATAGCTTCTTGGAACTATTCTCATAGATCGTGTACAACCCACCTCCCTTGGGATCATAAGTGATGATTAATTTAAGCATAGGGCTACTTTGGTAACCCAAGAAATTAAAATAAAAAGCCAAGGTAAATCTGGGGCTAAAAACAAAAAAAACATGGACATGATATTCAATGCAAGGGAAAGGATAAACAAAGCCAAGAGCATTAAAGAGATAATTGATAGGAATGATAGGGAGCTTAATGACTTGGTATATCAAGAGGAGGAATGTATTATTAATCTTGTTATGGATCCAGAACTAGTTGGTGAGTAACACACCAAAGCCATGAGCATCCTCCAACAATGAAAATTAGAGGCCCCACTAGAAAATTAAGTAATATTCTATTTTGTAGAGTTTTGTAATATTTTGAAATAGAATTTGCCATTGTAAAGGCATATTCTAGTTTGTTATAATATTTGCCTCTAGGTCAGTATGATTGTGAAAATCACATGTATTTTAGAGCCTATAAAGATAGTTGTCCTTATCTTTATACACTTGTATTTTCTAATTGACTGATATACTACCTAATCTTTCTATAAAAGCATGTATTACCATTTGTAAAGGTGAGATATTTTTTAGCAACTTTGTACATTTTGAAGCAATTAATATAATCAAAGGAATTCTACAAGGATTGTCCATGTTTGATGTGTAAATTATCATTTAGCTTTTCTCTCAGTTTCTAGTTAAGGTCTTGAATCTGAATGGTGTCTTGGAATTTTGAGTTGTATCCTAGTAATCACATGGTTTATAATTTGTGCAACATGCTAGATTAGTTGAAATATCTTTGGTTCTCCTTCATTTTCATTTACTCTATTTTTATATGTGCATGTGTTATTTGATAATAGTATTAAATCATTAAATAAGAACTGGTTCTTACTTATGATTCTTCACACTATCCTTTGAAATTGGCCTGGTATATAGTGGAATTTGAGCTTAAGTTGTTTTATATTATATATTGGTTTGAATGCATAAAAGGTTAAAATGGATGCTTTGTCATAATGTTTAAGGATAAAATTGGTAATCACTCTTTTATTTCCTACCTTACCCTTCTCTTTACTCCTTTTTTACCCCAAGATCACTTTAGTTTAGCTTCATTATAAATATCCACTCAGATTAGTCTATAGTTTAAATATGGAGTAGAATTCACCAAGTATTAGCATAGATTCTTAACAATTCATGAAGAACGGATCAAGGTGGATTCCAACCACCAAATTATATAAATATTGTGGAACAATTTATCTTTATCTATTGTTATTTTATGATATGCACTAGATTACCAAAACTTGTAACACATGCCTTGAATTTTATTTAATTCTAAAATGAGAATTATTCTTTAAGCACTAAGAGCACTTATGGTTCTTTAGAACCATCAACCGTATGGTGCTCTCCTTTATTGGTAGTTATTTAAAGGGGGATTTTGAGGCATATCTTGCTACCTTTTGAGATTGATTATGTCATTGGATAAATTTTACAAGATACTCTTCATATCATTCATCTCCAAGGCTAGGGAGGATTGAATATATGTGTTTTCTTAAGTGGGTGGATATACATACATAGAAGGTGAGGTTATTGAGATAATCAAGGATTCTTCTTATAAAGATATTGATATCTCTAGGAACATTAGCATCAATAGGCATGAAGGTAATTTTCCTACATCTATCAAATTATTTTCAACCCTTATTACCAGATCATAAGCATCTGATAACATCTAGCCTCTAAGTGATTGAATCATAATTTTAATATTTGAGTTGAAGGACTTGAGGTAGAAAATAATAGCCATTCCTATGATTAGTTGGGCAACTATTGGGAGCCTTTACTAGGTCTTTTCAAACCTAGTGTTGAAATCAACAATGGCTTCTTGTGGGCCTCTCTTTATGATTATCAGTTATTGTAGGAGGGATGATCAATCTATTTTCTCATTGAATCAATAAAATAACATGGCACCTAGGTCATCCTAGGTGCCAATATAGTTGGATGAAAAATACTAGTACCAATCAAGATTCCATCCTTTGAAAGATGTTGCTAGTAGCCTTAAGACTATGTTCTATGCTTTGACATAGTGTAAAGTGCACATGTTTGTAACATCTTGGAGAAGTTCTACTATAGTCTTGAAATCCTCTCTTAAGAAATTGGGGAGTGCCTTCAAGGAATTCATAAGAATGGGGTATCATGTAACTAGGGTTGTCAGAGGGATAAGTGGACTGCTACTATCCCATGATATGAAGTTCCTCGATGGGCCTTGATTATCCATTTTGGTCACTGAGTAACACTAGACCCTATGGTCCTTTAGTGATTTGGAGCTCCTAGATGTTGTGTTATAAATCTTAGATTATTTACTATTTGTGACCTTGTTATAGGCCTTTATCTCATAAACTTGGGCTCTTACTTGATCAGACTAGTAGATCTGGTCCCATTGTGCATGCCAAAAAAGAAAAACTGTTGATGCCTAAAACTCTGATTTCGTGTTTAATAGCCTTCTATGGGATGTTTTATAAATGTGGGACCAAATTTATGTATGTAAAGTAACCTATAAGATTTTAAAATTTGACCCTTCATTCCAAGTTGGGGGGTGAAAAAGAAGAAGGAAAGAAATGCAAATAATACTAAAATAACACTAATTAAGGTGATACACCAAAAGATTTAAAACATTAACCTAAAATTTCATAAAATAGATTGAGCCCTTAAACATTATAGACCATAGAGGATCATAAAGCATGAATTAAAACATATAATGCAAGTAAATATAAATATTATAGAAGCATAGGAAAACAAATAACAAATAGAGATGACTTTCCACTCAAATGGAGAATATAATATAGAAAGGCCTCAAGGTTACAATACAAAATCTAAAATCACACCTATGAGGGCCACTTATTAATTTTGAAGAATGAAAAAATGCTAAATTTTATTACTTTTAGTCTATTACAAGTGGCTATTTACAAAATTAATAAATACTAGTAAAATGATAACCAACCCTTTCCAAAAGGGATGAGCATAGAATATATTGGTGATATATCCTCTCATGATAATGACACCTATAAATCTTGGCACTCATGCCTATGATGATGTTTTTGCAACTAAATAAGGTACTCAAGCTCATGAGTGTAATTAGCCTCTGAATCCTAGGTATTATGCAAAAAATCTATCTTATTAAGGCTATGACACTTAGGAGGGGTGAATTCATGCCACATGTATATTTATGGGGTTATTTATACTATACAATTTGGGATGGGGATCCACTTACCTTGGCCAATGGTGTAACTCCTTTATTTGATAGGGAAGTCTTGGCCTTTGAAAAATCACCATCATGCCATGTGAAAAGGCTTGTCTCTTTTTTGTTATAATTACATGGTGGGTCCCTTTATTTTTCCTACTATATAATGATGCAAATCCAAATTTTGACAAACCAAAACTACTCATAGATAAATGTGGGGATGACATGTGTCGAGTTGGCACTTCTCTAGGGAAAATTGGCATTTATTGGCAAGGCTAATCTTGAGGGCACCACATGTAAAGTAAATGCTCCTCTTAAGGTAAGTTAGGAATTTAATTGTAAAATTGAGCATGAGGGTGCCATGTGTTGGAACCATGTTCACTAGTAAATAGTTTGGTGGGCCCCATCAAGTCATCCACTAGCCAATGGCTCTATCCAAAGGTCTAACTAAAATGAATCGACATCAAATGAGCATCAAGTAGTCACATGTCAAGATCACTCTACATTAGAGGGAAATGAGAAATTATTTGGGTTCAATAAGTGACAAACTGACATTTGGGGAAAGTGGAAGGAGGTCAATACTTAGACAAAATTACAAAAAGGATCCTAAGAAGGAAGAGGCTGAAGGAAGAACCACAGAAGGCACTGAGAAAGCTTAAGGAAAAAAGGGGCTACCACTCCAAAAAGAGAAAACATAGATTTTGATCCATAATTATTATTATAGTTTTATTAAATTTTTCCATCAAATAAAAGGGAGTTTTAAGAACCTCAAAGTTGTCTCTTCAATACTAAAAAGTTGCATTTCAGGACTTGTCACTAAAACTTATTCCATTAATTGCTATCAAAGGTTAGGATAAAGTAATATAGGTTGAAATAGGAGTTTTTATACACCCATAAGAGTGATATTATGGTTTGTAAAAATGACTTATGTTTTTTTTCTTTGCATATGTGAAGTTACACTAAACTTCTACAATTTTCTTGTATTGGGAAGGTCATTGTTGAGGCCAAAATGGGTGGTGGGTTTATCGATTGGGCATGATGGAAGACCAAAAATGTGGTCCTAGAAAATTTTAACCCATTTTAATGTGTTATAAGTGTCATTTTACAGTGAATAACCATTATAAATGGAATTTTCAAATAACAACTCCAACTTTGGCATCTATTATTAGTGTTTTCATCCTCCTGAACAGTAGTGAAAATGTATTTATGGGTGGAATTAGACATTAGGGTCATGGAAAAATGTGTAATTAATATATATAGATGTGATTCAATGGATATATTTTCACCTAGGGGTCTCAAAGTTAAAAATCCTGATGGAGCTCAAGAAGTTATCTCTTCACTACCAAAAAGTTGTATTTCAAGTTTCTATCACTACAAATTATGCCACAAATTACTATCAAAGGTTCAGCCAAAGTGATATGGGTTGAAATAATATTTTTTAGACACCTATAGGAATGATCTTATGGTTTATAAAATGAATTATGGTTTCCATTCTATGCACATCTGAAGTTACACTAAAATTTTACATTTTTCTTGTATTGGAAGGTCATTCTTGAAGCCAAAATGAGTGGTGGTTTGTTGATCAAGCTTGAGGGGAGGCCAAAAATGTGTTCCTATATATAATATTCCCATATAAATGTGTTTTTAGTTTCATTTTGTAGCAAATAACCACTGAAAATAGAGTTCTCAAATAACAAGTTTGACCTCACAAGTCAAATTGTCACCCTTGTAGTTCAAAACTTGACTTGTCATGTCTCTTAAACTTATTGTAACTTTTGTTGATAGTATTTTGATGCCTTAAAATGGTTGAATAAGGTATAAATTAGTGGATTTTAATATTTCTTAGCATCTTTTAAGGTTTTTAGATATGTTAGGTTTATGAGTAATATAGTAACATTGCCATTTGAAGTCTCTCCTTGTGTCATGTCTTTTTGCCAATTAATAAACAACTTTAACCATCAAGTGAGTTCAATCCAAGAGGTATAGCTATGCATATGAGGTCATGAGTTATATTATAGGTTATTATAACATAATTCAAAGGTTTTAGCTCTTTATGTCACTTTCATGCTTTGGTCATGCATATGAGGTATATTAGAGTCAATCTGAGAGGTCAAGTGGTGAAGTGTAAGTGCAAAGGTGATTTCCAAATATAGGTAGGAACAAAATTTGATGAAAATTGAGACCCATATATAGTGATCCCATTGAGGAAATGGTCTCAAAAGAACCATAACATTTGATCTCATCAAAAGAGCACCCAATAGGCAACTTAAGGCCTAGTTGTATTCCTAAGATAAGACCTATAGGCTTGCCTACAGGCTTAAGGAAACTAAGTAGAGTTGGAAACTAGAAGAGAGTCTTAAGAACCTCTTAGTTTTTGTGAGACTTTATTAGAGGAGATGAAAAGATCCAAATGGATAAAATAGGTCAGTCATAGTCTTGGAAACCTAATAGATGAATTCTGATAGGATTAAAAGTGGATATTTTGGAGAACAAGGTGAGTTCTCAAGGTTATATGGTTGGTGGAGAAGGACTAGGGAGTGATAACATAGGTATTAACCATTAGTGTCAGTGAAGGAATCATCTTAAAGTCTTTATACCTTTGTGTTGTGGGCTCAAATCTACCAACCCTTTAGGTAGCCTATATCAGTCCATGAAAAGTGAATGTTAACCTCATAAAATAATTTTATTTGGTCTTAATAGCCATTTTAGGAAGGGACTAGATAGGTCCTTTAAGTCTCAAAAGTATTTTTATTGTCATTGGTGGGGTTAAGAGTGAAGAGACTCAAGGAAAAGGTGTCTCAGTCCTAGCATTTTGTAAATGATTGGTACAGTCAAGAGGAAAGTATTGAGTATGATGGTGAAGTATAATGATCAATCCCTTAGATTTAATACAAGGCACAAATGTGATAGATGTTGGAAATATTTTCATTGATGTCAAAGGTCTAGCATTATTGGTGATAAAGGTCCCATTGCATTTAATGGTGTTTTTAATTTTCATATCTTGGATAATGTGTTAATATTTATTTAATATTAATGAATATATTTTTGGTTGCATATAAGTCAAAAGAGGGCCCATGGAGAAGTCAAAGAGTCACGGGGTAAAATATGAAAGAGGAATGGGATGCATTTTCTCATGATTAGTCACCTTGAGGAATTTCAAGAGTCACCATGTGAAGACAAAAGAGGTATGGCACATTTTTCCATGAAGAGACACTTTGAAGAATACAAAAAGTCACCAAGATAAAGACAAAAGAGGAAAGGATGCTTTTTCTTATGAAGGGTCACCATATGAATTTTCAAATGCAAGGATGTAAAGGGTCATGCAAGTTTGGCACCATTTTCCATGAGGATTGAAGGGTCACAAAGGATGAAGGCCAAAGGTTATTTGGAAAGCTATAAATAAAGGCTTAAGAAGCCATTTGTTATATGCAAGAGAGTACATGGTTTGCATTTTTTTTCAAAGAGAGAAAAGTGAGGATATATTGTAGAGTTATATCATTTGCTGAGTAAGAAACATTGAGAGATAGTTATGTTGTATATACAAGAGGGGTTGATGCTCATGAATTTATTAAGGGGTTGGTGCTCCTATGGGTTGGTGCTCACAAATAGTTATTGTGTTGGTGCTCAGCAAAGGGGTTGGTGATCTTGCAAGTTGGTGCTTGTGAACTTTGTATTTTGAGTTGGTACTCATTCATATACTTGAGATTGTTCTCCATGGTTTTTCTCACTTTGGGTTTCTACGTAAAAATCTGGTGTGTCTCTCTCTCTTATGTGGTGAAAATTATTATTTTAGTTTTATTGCATATATTGAATGTATGATTGAGTGGTTGAAGAAAAGAAATCAGATTAAGTAAAAGATATATAATATACTGATTCACCCCCCCCCTCTTAGTATATTTCATGCTTAACCATTGGTATCATATCAGGTTCCTTTTGAAAAAGTTTTACAACTTGAAGGAAGATCAAGAAAGCATGATGGATGGATCACATGAAGGATTTTATACAAATAAGACACCTTTGTTTGATGGGATGAATTATGTTTTTTATAGCATAAGGATGAAGACTTATTTGATGGCCCTTAGATTTGACATATGGCAAGTAGTGGTAGAGGAATATGAAGAGCCATAGACACTTGTAACTACTCTGATAGAAAAGAAGGCAAGTGAAAATAATGATAAAGATTTAAATGTTATTTTATGTGGTTTATGTGAATCAAAATTTGTTAAAGTTATGTAATGTAAATCTGCTCATGAAACTTTGGTAAAACTTGAGAATATTTACAAAGGTGATGGAAAGGTTCAGCAAGCTAAGCTTTAGACTTTTAGAAGATAGTTTGAGAGTTTGAAGATGGAAGAAGAAGAAAATATAGTAAGTTATCTCTTGTGGGTTGATCAAATAGTCAATCAGATTTAAGGTCTTGGAGAAAATTTAGAAGATTCGACTGTGGTTCAAAAGGCTTTGAGATCTCTACCATTGAGATATGATGTGAAATTTTTGGCAATTAAAGAGATGAATAATTTATCCAAGCTAAAGATGGATGAGCTTCATGGTATTATTACGTCATATGAGATGTGGACTGAACAATATAAACCTTCAAAGAGAGAAGCAACTTTCAAGACATCAAAGAAAGAGAAGGCTAAAATTCAAGAATCAAGTGATAATTCTAGCGATGATGAAGATGACAATGGAGCTCTATTCATTTTAAGATGAAAAAGGGAAAAGGTAAATATCAAGTAAAATTACCTTTTAAATGTTTTAATTATGGAAAGATTAGACATTTTGTAGCTAAATGCCCAAATAAGGGTAATGATGAGAATGAAGAAGGAAAGTCTACATACAATAAAAATTTCAAAGGCAAATTCAAGAAAGGATTTGAGAAGAAGAGCTTGTATTCTAAAGATCCTAGCTCAGTCGAAGATAGTAAAGTCAATGACTCAGAAGAAGAAGAGATTCTATTCATGGCCAAACATGAAGATGCCTTTACAAGCAAAAATATAGATGATCAAGAAGAAGAAAAGGATGAAGCTGAAGTGAATCTAGAAGGAGAACTCATTTGTGCTTTAGAAGAGTTAAAAGCTCTTGAAAAGAAGAATCAAATATTAAAGCTCCAGATCAAGAAAAATGAAAAGGAGTCAAAGAAAATAATTGAATATCTACAAGCACACTTTGAAGAAGCCAAGAAGAATGAATAAAATCTAACATCATAGTTGATAATAGTAAGTAAAGAGTGTGAAAGGTATGTTATTTAAATTGCTTCTTTAAGAGCAGATCTTGAGAAAACAAATAAATCAATCAATGATAGAGCAACCAATGATTAAAAATTTGAGAATAACACTAATATGTTGAATAAGATATTATAAAATCAAACATCAATGTCAGATAAGATAGGTATTGGATTTGAAAAATAGAAAGAGGAGGTCACTACTTTCATAGACAAGGAAAAAGGAAATAGCTATGTTGAAGCTCTTACAAAAGAAGAAATAAAAAGGGAATAAGTTAAGAATATAGAGGACATCTCAAACAAAGAAGGCTGGAGGGAATAGAGCTACAAAAGGTAATTAGATCATAGATACACAAATAGGTCCTATTTTTATGGTTAGTATTTTTATTTTAATGGATATGGTCATAATAAATTAGAATGTCAAAAAAGAGCTAATAGTTTCAGAAATAAGGAGAAGGAAAGTCATGTAGAGTCAAGTAGAAACCATAACTCTTTTGCTCCTCTATCAAGATTTAATGAAGAGGCCATAATATGTTACAAGTGCAACAAATTTGCACACATATCTCGGTAATATATAAGCATGTTTGAGTTTGTTTTTCCTACTACCAAAAACCTGCATGTAATCTAGAGAAGATGAAGGTATATTTATTGGTTATTATTACTTGGGTAAAATTAAAGCTTATAAATGTTATAAAAAAATAACCAAGAAATTTTTTGAAAGTGCAAGTGTCAAGATAGAAGAAGATGGAACACAAAGAATCAATGATCGAATAGACATTCTTGAAACCATTAAAGAGGAAGGTTTTGAAGAATCAGATGAAAATGAGAAGGAGAAAAAGGGCACCAAAATTCCATCCAAATATGTTCATAAAAATCATAATGAAAGTGACATCATCAAGGAAATAAATGAGGGAATTCACACCAGAAGAATAATGGTAAGTTAATCTGAGCAAGTTAATTTTTCTTTGTTATCCAAAATTTAGCCTAGAACTTTTTCAAAAGCTAGACATGATAAGCATTGGGTTAAGACTATGGATGAAGAATTAAATTAGATAGAAAATAATGATACTTGGGAATTAGTGCCTAGACCAAAAGATCACAATGTGATAGGAACCAAATGGGTTTATAGAAATAAGTTGAATGAAAATGGAGAAGTGACCAAAAAAAAAGCAAGATTAGTATGTAAAGGATATGCTCAAATTGAGGGAATATATTTTTAATAAAATTTTGCACCAGTGGCAAGGTTAGAGGCTATTAGAATGTTTCTTGCATATGCAGTGTTTAAAATTTTCAAAGTGTTTCAGATGGATGTCAAATCTGCCTTCCTGAATGAAAATCTAGAAGAAGAGGTCTACATTGAGAAACCTGAGGGAGTCACCTTGAGGAATTCCAAGAGTCACCATGTGAAGACAAAAGAGGTATGGTACATTTTTCCATGCAGGGACATTTTGAGGAATACGAAAAGTCGCCAAGATAAAGACAAAAAAAGAAAGGATGCTTTTGCTTATGAAGGGTCACCATATGAATTTTTAAATGCAAGGATATGAAGGGTCATGCAATTTTGGAGCCATTTTCCATGAGTATTGAAGGGTCACAAAGGATGAAGACCAAAGGTCATTTGGAAAGCTATAAATAAAAGCTTGAAAAGCCATTTGTTATATGCAAGAGAGTGCATGGTTTGTATTTGTTTTCAAAGAGAGAAAATTAGGAGATATTGTAGAGTTCTATAATTTTTTGAGTAAGAAACATTGAGAGATATTTGTGTTTTATACACAAGAGAGGTTGGTGCTCACAAATAGTTGTTGTGTTGGTGCTCGGTAAAGGGGTTGGTGCTTTTACAAGTTGGTGCTTGAAAACTTTGTATTTTGAGTTGGTGCTCATTCATATAATTGAGATTATTCTCCATGGTTTCCCCCACTTTGGTTTTCCACTTAAAAATCTAGTGGCTCTCTCTCTCTCTCTCTCTCTCTCTCTCTCTCTCTCTCTCTCTCTCTCTCTCTCTCTCTCTCTCTCTCTCTCTCTCTCTCTCTCTCTCTCTCTCTCTCTCTCTCTCGTGTGGTGTAAATTATTGTTTTAGTTTTATTGCATATCTTGAATGTATGATTGAGTGGTTAAAGAAAAGAAATCAAATTAAGTAAAAGATATATAATATACTAATTCACCCCCCCCCCTCTTAGTATATTTCATGATTAACAATAGATCATACCTATTAGTGAAGAAAATAAGCTTTGAAGGCTTATGTAACTTAGTATGGTAATTAAATGCACTCTTGGCCTGGGCTCAATCCTACAGATAGACAAGAGAGAAAACACTATATATTTGCCTTTACTTGGTCAAAAGGATTTAAACATGCAATATAATTTTTTTTTTCATGTGTAATAAGTTTTGGAAAATATTTGAGTGTGTTAAGAGTTTTCAGGATGAAGAAAATTGAGTTGTAGGGTTTGTACCCCTATTTTGAACCATGTTCTTGCATGAAATGTCCCATTGGGTCAGTTTAGATAAAAGGAAAGATTAAGAAGGGATGAAACTATTTTATACAATTTATTTTATATTATTGAATATGAAAGGGAGATTTTTAATGAATAAGTAATGTTTTCAAGTAATAAATTGTGTTCAAGGGCCATGTAAAGAGGTCTAATGAGGCCTTAAGAGAAGTTAGATTTTGGGGGAGAGAGTGTGTCCTAAAGAATGTTGAATTTAAAATTTGTAATTAGAGCATATTAGTGACACTTTAAAATATTTTATATTTTTTTTTGAGTGGGTACAACCATAAATATGACTTCTTATCTATAAGAGTGCCCATAGACCTAAAGAAGCATAAGGAAACCTAATTGACAAAAACCATAGAAGATAAAGTACAATTATATTAAGATTTGTCATATGAAATTTAGTGTGAATTAGGAGGATAATAAAGGGTATCCAAAATATGTTTTAATTTGTTTATAAGTGTCATAATTTTTCCAGACAAGGAGGTTTATAGGTTTGGAGGGCTACAAGGATTAGGCCTAAGAATCAAGCCAAGAGAGTGAAAATACAAGGAAAGGAGGGTCCAGAACCTTAATAATGGTTTATTAAAGTAATATTAGATATTATAATCATGTATATAAGGTTTGGAGCCAAAATGAAGGCCATAGGCCAAAATTCCCCTTGGAAGCATGAATTAGGCCTTCTAGGCCTAATAGCCCTTGAAGGACCAAAGAGACAATTGAGTCAAGATAAGTGAAGGGGAAGCTAAGATAGTTTTATAAGTATGTTAAAAGTTATAATAAGATGTTTGAAGTCATAGGTAGAGTCATTTAATGCATGATTGAAGTGGAAAGCTATTAAGCCTAGTGAAGCCTAGAGGAGGCCTTAGGAGTGCAAGAGAAGTTGAGGGAGAAGAATAAGTTGTGTCCTACAATTTTTTAATTAAACTTAATTATAAAAATCACCTAAAATTATAAAATTTGGATCAATGGTAAAACATTACACTTCATGTTTGATAATGGAAGTAAAAAAACCTCATTTCTCATAAATTAGTCAAGAATATAATATGATATCTTTACCTCCATAGTGAAAATTAATTGACTAATCAAGGTCCTTTATTCAAAAGCATGATGTTAATTATTATTATGATTTTTATATACTCATTTTCCATTATTAAAACAAATTTACATTACTCTAAAGCATATGATCTAAGACTTGATTGAATACAAACAAATATAAATAGAAGGTTATAATAGCACTTGGATTTAATAAATTTCTCAACCAAATAAACATCTAAAAATATTTTCTAAACCATGCTACTTAATCCAAAGACTAAGATGAAGTCCATGTGGTAGTTAAAAAATCACCTACAAATTTTTATAATGTGTATCCAATTGATGGATTCATTAATGTAGTCAATGCCACGAGTAAGTAACCTCCTTCAATTTTTTTTTTTACCAAAAAAACCAAAGGATGATTATAACCATGGTCAATTATTCATTCTAGCTTCTATAGATACATGACATTTGAGGTAACAAAATGGATTATGATTCATAACGGTTGAAGTATTAAAATATGCACAATGAATTTTGTTACAAATATTTGATATATATACAATAATATCTAATGGGTACAACCATAGCAAATAGAGGATATGATTGTATTATAAATAAGACAGCACTTGGGACAATTAACTTATCTATAATCATTGATCATAAGACATTACTAATTTAGTTTCATGTATTACTAGATAATGACAAATTTGACATATTTCTTAGATGATCCTAGATTAATCAAATGATATATATCATATCCATACTACACTAGTGTTTAAAGGTTAAATCCATTATAATCAAGTTATTACCATATTAGGCACTACAAGTATAAGAATTTAATCATACAACCTCCAATAAATTCACATAAAGTTAAACTACCTATTCATCCATTTACCAAAATAATATTATATCAACATAAATTACAATATAATAATAAAATCCATAAAGGCTTATAAAATAAAAATGTAAGAGAATGTTAGGTGAATTCCATATAGGCACATGTATAATGTTAATAATACATATCTTACCATATATAGGCATACAAAAAATGTGTACATTTCCATATAGGCATACAAAATATTACATCACATGTAAGACATAAGTTAATCATCAAATAACCTCCCTCGCTTTGCCTTCCTCAAAGAAGACCCTCCCTATGATGTCATGATTGTAGATGGAGGTCCCTCAAATGCCTTGGATTGGTCTAAGGTCCAACTGTGGGTCCTATGATCATAGATCCCTTACAGTTGAACCTGTTAAAATATAAGTATTATTAGAAAATTAACATATAATATATATGCAACCAAGTTAAGAAATTAATTTTAAAATAGAATAAAAAAACATTTGAACATGCACTTACTACCATCTCATGGTCCTAATCAATCTAAATTTAATGCTCAATTGGGTCAATGGTAGGTTCAGTTAAACAAGTTTGAAATGAGGATGAAATATGAGATGTTTCCCTACTATCCATCTGCATTAGACTAATATATCTCATCAGACAAACCTGTATACATAATACATTCACATAAGTTATATTTGTCAAGCAAGTATGTAGTAAAATTATTTTAAAAATTCTATTTTACAATTCAAAATTACAAGTTAATATGTACCTCTATGAGGGCGTATGCAGATGGCATCACTATAGCAATGCCTATGTTTGTCTCCACTCGCAGTGATGGAGGAGTGTCTACTCGAGACATCAACTGAGAAAATAAGGTCTCACTTAGTTTTCTATAAAGTATCAAAGATACATGGAAATTATTTATCCTTTATTAAATCAAGACTATAAGATGTACTAAAAAATTTACCTCTATATAAGTAAAATTTGTCATGCTAACACAAGTAGCTACAATAGTGGATGGGCAAGTAGTTGGATCCATATATGTAAACAATGGTTATGTAATATTAGATCCTTCAAACATAGTCTGTGATGATGAAGGCACCATCTCCTCTAGGGACATAAAAATTATATATATATAATTCATTTTATATGTAAATTAATTATTAGATTTTAAATTTGTAAATAAAGCTTAAATTTGAAATGACATAAATATATAAAATATAACTACATCCATATAGTGGCTGATGATTGCACACCAAATGTGCATGCCAAAAAATCTCCACTAAAGAGTATATCATATAACCCCTTTGAACCACCAACACTATCATCATCAGAAGGTCCAGTATGTATATCTCCATAATATCTACAAGAATGGGGTTGGGTATGCACACTAAGTGGTGTATCTCTAGCATTAATCACTAAAAGCCTACTCATATGTTAATCTAGTGTATCGATAAGCATACTAAGTGCATGAAGAGTGTTAATCTCCATAAAATCCTTCACCATAGAGGGGATCTCAAGGTGAATTGAGTTTTGGGTAGGATCCTTATAGGTTGATTTGGTCCATGGCGTGCACCTGGTCGATCCTACACAAAGCCTTTCTCTCTACCCTAAAACTCATTATAATCAAAATAATTTGGATTCTCATTGAGGATAAACTCACAGTAGAGTTTCCTTAGAAAATAAAATGAGACCTCATGGTTTTTACATAGTGGATAATCAAACACCATCCACCATTGGTCCTAGAAATTAGTTTTGATCAAATTATGTTAGCACCTATAAATTGTGAAACATTTAGCAGTTAATGTAAATGGTGCATTGGTAGTTGGGTTAATGAATAATTCATAAATGTCAACTTTTTATATTTGTTTTTTTACCTCATGTGATAATAATTTGTTAGCATAATAATCCCTATAACTATCCCAATAAGATTACCATCTATTAATTTAACTTGTTATTGAGTTAATTTGACCCAATAATGACTAGGTTATTGGCTAGATAATTGTGATGGCTATTGGTGGATGTAGGATCCCTCATTTTCCTAATTATTTGCTCAATTTCAATTTTGTTTTCCATAATGTGTGTAGCTACATACTCTTGGCCACCTAGGGGATCTTGTGGAATTGTTAGCTAGAGGATTATGAGGGTTAACTGGAAGGTTAGACAAAGGAATATTATGGTTAATTAGAGGGTTAGGTGAAGGGTTAGGTGGAGGGTTAGGTGGAGGATTAGCGATATGAATAACATGGTCAACTAGAATGTTAAGAGGATAGTTATAATCTGCTACAATGGATTGGACTATTTACAACAAATAATTTATAAATTAAACAATGTAAAAAACAAAAAATTGGTAAAATATAAGATTAATAGGTGTAATTTTTAATGACTTACCTTGTCTACATGGTTACATCATGAATTTTAGGATGCACTAATATTTATAATGGACTCCTGGTAAGTAATTTACCCTTGATAGGTAGAAGCATGATCATGAAATGAGTGTTGTGAGAGGAAATAATAAATTATGAAATGGGGGGTAACGGGACCTTTTTAACACACAAAAACATATGCAATAATGTGTACGCATTATTATATAATGAACATGTTATGGATTAGTAATTACTGAGCAATAATGTGTACTCATTATATAATAATGCATATGTATTATATAATAACATGTATGAATTACTTAGATAATGCATACGCATTATCTAATAATGCATACGCATTATTAATAACACATATGCATTATATAATAATATGTTGCATTATTGAATATTTGGTTGGATGTCCAAATAATTCTCCCTCAACTCTATGCACCCACACTCTTATCAAAGTTAACTTTCTATTTGGAAACCTCATACCAATAAATGATTTCATTTAGTCTTTTCAATTCTCTCCCTAAAAATTCCACAAGTGAAATTGTATCATCAATGGATTATTGATGTAATGTCTGACCAACACCATTAATATCTTTGTAACCTCTTAGTATCCTCTATTTTATGGCATCTAAAAGATTTATATTAATATATTTATCTATGATAATAAAAAAATGTGGAGATTGGGTCACCTTTCTTAATGACCCTCTTACTTCCAAAAAATCCTTCCAGAACCCCATTCATTAAATAGAGAATATATTTGAAGAGACACATGATTTATTAAGTAGTTTGAAGTGAGGATGAAAACTAAGATAACTCAATATTTTGTCAATAAATATCCAATCCACTCTATCATACACCATACTCATATCGAGTTTAATTATCATGCCAATTTTATTACTTTTTCCATCAAATGAATGGTTTCGTGCACCAACAAGATACCATCTTGGATTTATCTCCAATGAAATCAAAGGAGTGTTGAAATATCATACAACCATCCATGAAAACTTATTGCATTCCTTTATAAAAGATATTATTTCTTCCCATATTTTTGTATGACCATGGGGAGAATTTAGAGAATATATGTTAGAGACAATCCACATAAAATTATCTTTTCTACTTTAGAAAAAAAATTCTAAGTGATGAGAATTATTAATTAAGGCATCTCCTTTAGACCAAACACATGTACTTGACTAAGGTTAAAAATTCCTAAAGGATATTATTAATAAGTTATTTATCTAATTAATATGCATATTGGGGTGTGTCACTATACTTAGTATACACTCATACACTCCAGTTTGTATGCATGTTTTATGTCCTTCCTAATAGGACCATTTACCAAATTTTAGCCTAATCCAAATGCTTGAACTTGACAAATAACAACCTCCAAAGGCTTGACATACTCTCAATAAGCAACCATATTCTAAAACAAGGAAAAATAAGTGAAAACCCCAATTCTTTAAAATAATAAAAAAAACATAGTTGAATCAAGATAAGTTTATTTCTTAACCCAACTCATTCCATTTTCCCATTAAATTGTATTCAAAACTTTAAAAAAATAATGATCAAATACTACACATGCCAAGTTTCAAAACACTACAATAAGCCAAAGAAAAATGAATCCACAATTTTTGCCATAGAGTGTATTTGACTATAAGTCAATTCTAAACATTATAGGTTCACCATGAATTCTACTAACTACACCATGAACCTATACTATTTAATTATTTTTTAATACTCCCTTTTCATAATAAACACAAAAAATTAATTTTCTTTACTCGACATAAAAAATGAAAATCATTTACTCATTAACCACAACCAAAATTATAGAAGAAAACCATGACACTTGAGAAAATGAAAACTTTTCTTGTAGTTGCACCATGTGAGCCCTTCCAAACTATTTTGACTATCATTAAAGCCCACATTGGTCCTAAATTATTACCACAAATAATTTAGAATGTGACCCAAAAAATAACCTTCATTTTTTTCACAAAATGCAACTAAAAAACTAAATTCACGGGCTTAAACCAGCCCCACTAGGCCTTCACCAAAAATTTCAACATAGTTTAGCTAGGGTTTGGTAGAATAAACTTGACACATCAACAAAAGACCTAAAATTAATGACTTTGAATCTATTCGATGGGTCTGACTTTTGGATTTTGATCATCATAACCTAAGTTCCCATTAGGTTTAAATCCTAATTTCAAAGTTTCATGATTAAAACAAACTCAAACAACTAATGAAGACCCCATGAGTTAGTCATGGTCCCCCAAACCAAGTCAATATCCTAATCATAACAATCACCATAATGAGTGATCAACATGATAAGGCTATCAAAACTTACATTAATCAATGCCATGATTTAAAATATCTCAATGACCTCCAAAAAAAATAACACCACAAATGTTTACCATAATATACAAGAGGCTTAATATGGAAGTAAAACTATCCAAAAGATAATATCACAGTCAAATACTAAACAAATAATAACTTGCTAAAAATAGAATAAACATGAAAACTAAATAGTCAAGAATGACAAAAATAGGATGAAGCTCAAAATCTCTTAACTCAAGATCAGATATCTCAATGTTACCCCTTTATACCATCTGTTGTTGAATACCATATCTAACCTAACTCACATTTCTTGTTCCTACAACCACCAAAATGATACATCAATTGTATCTAAATGGAAAACCCAATATCAAATATGATAAGTAATTCCAAATAAAATTTTATATCAATCAATTCTATAATGAACTAAATTTAATTATCAATATGACAATATAAACATGTCCAAAAAACATCATAACATCGTAATATCTCAAAGAAAAGTCTCAATAATGTCCAAATTAATAGTTCAATAGTAATTGAGACAACCAAGTAACCAATAACATTCTAAATAGAAACCAAAAGTGAAACCAATAGTTCCATAGTAAGAAATCAGAGCACACATATATGAGGTCATGACATCCTCTCCCTGTCAAAATGAATCTATCTCAGGTACTAAAATAACCAAGGATAATGTTCCCTTAAAATATGTTCATCTTCCCAAGTAGCATTTCATTCAATTAATGGATCCCATTAGACCAAAATTTGTGAAATCTCTCTATTTTATAGTCTAATGTTGTGATGCTTTAGGATATTCACTAGTTCTAATTGCATCTTTTCCTCTTCTGAAACCTTAAAAAAAATCCAATCCAAGATGTGAGAAGGACCATATACATACTTCCTTAATAAAACATAATGAAAACCATAATGAATCCTGGACAAAGATGGAGGAAGGGATAATTTGTAGTCAACAAGGTTGATTCTTTCTAAAATGTCAAAAGGCACAATAAAAGTAGGAGTCAATTTAAAATATTTTCAAAATTTAATAGAAATTTTGTGTGGTTTAACACACAAAATAACTTTCTCACCAACATTAAATTCATGAGGAGTATTTTAAAAATCTACATAGCTCTTTTCTCTTTTTAAATCAACCTTCAAATTTTGGTAAATCAATGCCATTTTCATAGCATACTCCTCCAAAATATCAAGGCCAATAATGGCTCTATTTTCTAGGTTATCTCAGACAAGTGAAGTTTTGTATTTACATCCATACAAAGATTCAAATGGAGCCATTTTAATCACAGAGTGATAATAATTATTATAAGCAAATTCAACCAATGCAATAAATCTTCCCACTTGGTTTGATGATCCTTTACATAAATTAGTATCATGTCCTCAACCACTTGGTTAAGCCTCCTAGTTTGACCATCCATTTTTGAATGATATAAAAATATAAATTTTAATTGTGTTTTAAACATTGTAGCAAGTTTCTCCAAGATATTGAATTAAATAACTTATCTCTATCAAATATAATGACCTCTGCAATGCCATGCAATCAAACTAATTATTTTAAAAATAATGAAATCATCATCAGTCATATTTTCAACAATAAAATAATTATTTTTTGTAAATTTATCAATCAAAACTAAAATAGTGTCATGTTTACTATGTGACTTTGGAAAACTAGCAATGAAATCAAGTGAAACAATGGCCAACTTACCTTTTGTGGTTTCATGAGGATAAAGTAAACCTCCTAGATGGAAATGTTTACTTTTCACCCATTGACATTCCAAACATTTTACCATAAAATTATAAATAACATACCTTAGGCTAGGCCAAAAATAGTGCCTTTTTCAATTTATGTCATCTTTTTGACACCTATATGAGCAAAATGGGGTGTTATATGCACTTATTTCAGCAACGTATTCTATAAGTCACCTAACTTTGGGCCAATTTTTTTATTTTTTATGTTTAAATAGGCCATCAACTTCAATATAAAAATTAGAATTTTTTTTACTATATGCACATTAGCCAAACCTGTACTTACTTTATGGTAGTATTAATTAGTAAGATATTATTTCAAAATAATAATTCTAAAATTACTTTGAAAAATAGACAAGGTAGTGATATACATGCATTAACTGAGATCATCATCAAAATTATTCTCCTTACCCTTCACATATTCAATGTACATATCAAATTTGTTCACAAATTCTTTCCAACTATGCTAGCGAGCATTAAGTTCATCCTAGGTAAATAGGTATTCTAGGTTATGATGGTCAGATTTAACTTTGAAATGCTTACCAAGCAAAAAATGTTTCCACTAATTTCAAGCATGCACAATAGAAACAAGCTCTAAATCATGTGTGGGATAATTATTTTCATGTTCCTTGAGCTTACATGACTCATATTCCACTACTTTACAATATTACATAAGGATACCACCAAAACCCTCCTTAAGGCATTAGACCAAATTTCAAAATTATCATAAGGATCTAGAATAACAAGCACATGTGTTATAGTTAACATCTGTTTAAGCCTTTTAAAATCTTATTCATGTGCCAAAGTCCATACAAACTTTTTACCTATACATTAAAAAGAGGTAAAGGGATTACCAAATTTAGAATTTTTTTCCACAAACCTTAAACAGTAACCATCCAAGCCCATAAAGCTATGCACGTCATGTACGTTTGTAAGGGAGAACAATTATTGAATATCTTTTATCTTTTCTAGATTTACAATAATGCCATCCTTGGAAATAATATGTCCCAAATAATGTTATTCAGTTTGGAAATTTTGCATTTAGAAAGCTTCTAATAAAGATTATATTACCTTACTCTTTACAAAACCAAACACAAATATTAATCATGCTCAATTTTATTGTTAGAATAGATCAGTATATCATTAAGAAAAATAAGAACAAACTTGTCTAAATAATCCTTGAAAACACTATTCATAATGTTCATAAAGGTAACATGTGCATTTGTTAACCAAAGGGTATTATCATGAACTTTTAATGACTATACCGAGTATGAAAAGTAATCTTATGGATGTCTTATTCCTTAATTCTGACTTGATGGTAGCCTGATCTCAAATCAATCTTTGAAAAGACTATTTCACCCTTTATTTGGTCAAACAAGTCATCTATCCTTGGCAAAGGATAATGATTCTTGATTTTGAATTTGTTAATCATGTGATAGTCAACACACATCCTAAGCATGCCATATTTATTTTTCATAATACAATAGGAGTACCCCAAGGAGACACACTTAGTCTAATGCTTCCATTTTCCAAAAATTATTGCAGTTAAAGTTTTAGTTCCTACAAATCAACCACATTTATATGATATATATATCTTTAGATGTAGGGAAGCTCCCAACATATCATCAATGGTAAAATTAAATTCATGCCTAAGAAGAAGTCTTGTCAACTTTTCAAGAAAAACATCAAAAAAATCATTCAAAAAATGAAAATTATGATAAACGGTTTCCTTATTTAAGGTTGTCTCTTAAATTTGAATAGCATAGAGCTCACAACCTTTTTACATAGCATTTTTTAGTTGCAAAGCTAAAAGTAGCTTTCACACCTTAAGTTTATGAACACCTTGGATTTTAATAGTTTTTCCTATTTCATCACAACATTACACCACTTTATTACCATAATCCAATGTGGATTTATCTTGATGTATCTAATCCATCCCAAAAATAAGGCCATAAGATCCCAAAGGTGTTAAAAATAAGCTTAGTTTAGTTGAGAAAACTCCTAAGTTAAGCTCTATTTTCTCTAAGCATTTAGAAATGGGTGTCCTTTTATTTGTATTGAATTTAACCTCATATCCTTTTCTTACAGTAATAGGATTAATTTTACATTTTATCACAACATTGGGAGAGATAAAACTATCAGTCACACCAAATTCAATCAGAACTAAAACTAAAAACTACTAGAATACCTCTAATTTCAGTAGGGGTGGCTTGAAATTCAACATTCTAATTATCCATAGCGACATACACCCTATTATTAGTTAATTGCCCTAGTTTTAATTAGGATAGTACTGAGAGTGGTGGTTATCACCACATTCCCAACATGCAATAGTCCTATGAGATGATAAAGTTATAGTGTTTTCCCCTATGGTAGGTAAATTCTAATTTCCCTGAGACTGATTTTTCTTGAAAGTCCCAGATTTGGAAGAGTTCTAGTACGTAATTTTTTTATTTTGTCCCTTAAAATTATTAAAACCACTGACTTTCCTAGTAAACCTATGGTTTTGATCAATTTTCTTGAAATTCTTGGGTGAAGGAGAAATTTTATTATCTTTATATTATTGTCTATTAAGTTTGAAATCTTGTCTTGCTTTCTGCCAAGACCTTTCTTTCTCTTCCACCCTATGAGCATATTCAATTTTAATAGTCAAAGTTTTTGGTTTTTTCATATTGACATCATGCATCAATATTTCCCTCAATCCAAGTTTAAATTTTTTACCTAGTTTCTTCATCATGCATATAATTCACATAACATAGGAAATTTAGGAACTTAATATCATATTTTATCACATACATGTTTTCTTGTTTTAATAACTAAAAATATATTATTTTTTTCTCTTTTAAAGTGTCACTAAGATACCTCTTTTAAAATTTCTTCTAAAAAATAATATAGGTAAGTGTCAATAGTTGATAACCCTCTAAAGCATAGATATGGTTGCACCATGAAGCTTCATCTCCAACCAACTGATAGACAACTACCTTTGCCTTCACATTGGAGGGAATGTTATGCAGATTGAAGTATTTTTACAAGTTAACCAACCATGCATCAGTGATATTACCAAATTATTTGCCTAAAAATGTATGAGGTTGGAGATTTAAATGTTCTTTAATGATGGATTCAACCACTGTTAAAGACATCTCTTAGATAATTTACTCTTTAACTTTCCATTCATCTATTTGAAGTAGGTCTTCTTGTGTAACACTTTTAAGATTGTTCAACCTCCATATTTAGGTTTCCAAATTGTTTTGAAAATCATTAAGGGCAATTAATATCTCATTTAGGACTTCTTCCTGATTAAAATTTGGATTTACTTTGGCAAAATTTATATTAGGTTCACCTACATTACTACTAGCATTATTAACAGGAAGTTCTTCTCTACCTAGGTTAATGTTTCATGCTCCACAACCTTTACCAATTCCCCTATTTTTTCCTCTACCTTTACCTCTATTTGTATTGTCAACCCCTAGATTATTGTAATCATATAAATTACTAGATCTTGTTCTCACCATCCTAAGGTGAAACATAATGACTTAGGCACTTAATAGTACTAAACATCTTTCCCAAAGTTCCCTAGAGCATAGAACTTGGGCTCTGATACAAAAATTTAACAACCCATTATTTTGAAACAAACACCGTGATACTAACAATGGTTCAAAACCTAACAAAAGGAAGCTAAATCACATAAGCCTAATCAAGTCCATAACTATGTTAGACCAAACATAGGTACTTGACTAAGGTTAAAAATTCTTAAAGGATATTATTATGAAGTTATTTATTCAATTAATGTGTATATTAGGGTGTATTAGTGTACTTAACATACAATAATACACTTTAATTCATAAACTTATTCTATATACTTACTAATATGACCATTTACTAACTTTTAGCCTTACCCAAACGCCTAAACTTGACATAAAACAATCTGCACCTTGGTTATTCAAAGAAAATAAAATCTAATCTAAGAGTATTGATCAACATAAAGAAGTATCACACTGATATAATGAATAAATATTTCAATTCAAAATAAAATAATCATCATACTCAGATTACACATTTAATGATTTACATAATTATGTAAACATCAAGACTTAAGCTTCAGGTTTATTTCCAAAAGTAATACAAGGTAATTTGTTTGGAACACTTTAAAATTTACATGTTTCAAGAAGGCTATTTCCACCAATTATCGATACTTGATTATGTCACTTAATCATGACAAGATCTAGGGTCACTAACCTCTTGGATTTTATAATAATAACATTCAACAAATTTGACAATATAATATGAACTAAATAAATATACATTATTGATTCTTGTTATTGATGAACATTACCACATAAGTGGTTATTACATCTAATGGGATCACCTCCAATTGTATATAGAAAAATTAGTTAGGTCCGAACCTAATTTACCTAGGTGCAATAACTTGACCATCCCATAATACCATATTGTAATAATTTTCTATATGTAAATCATGTTAGGCATACGGTCTAATTGCACTTATTCAAGATAGACAATAAATGATTATCAATAATTCATAAGAATCATAAACAATTTTTTGATGTTTCAACAACCATCCTTACATTTGGCATAAATAAAAATTAATAATTTCATGAAGACTTAGTCTTGTCTTAGATGCACCAACTAAAAATCATCCTAATATTCACGTACTCATTTAACTTGTCTTCCTAGTTAATGAAAGTCTAAGCCACAAAACTCTTTATTATTTACTTGGATTTCAAATTAAGAAACACCTTATCTATTTCCCTCATAGCCATTTGTGGCTTTTTGATATCCATTATCTTTATAGAATAAGTGAACATACAAACAAATTTTTTTGGCATCTAAATTTGATATCAAAACTATCCACAATAATTATTTTTAAGACTTTGTAAAACTTCATATGTAATTAAATCAACTAATGATATAAATTATCATTATATAATATTATTAATAAAACTTATTACTTAAACATGCATTGTGTAATTTATTTTTCAACACAATGCATATAGAATATTTTACCATAATTAATTTTTAGAAGGATACTACAAGTTTTCCTTAATTTTCTTGCATATTCAAGTATGATTATTAACTTCATATCACTAACTTTAAATAAAATTAGAAACTTATGTAATTCAAAATGTATCATTCACATCATGTTTATGCCATTCTATAACTTAAAGCAATCTTGAAAGATTAAAATATTATAATATTTAACATATCCTCATTTCATTTCAATATGAACTAAAACATTGATGTAAATAAAAAAACATTTATATTGAATCTATAAGGTTGCATTCATCACTAAAACCCACTAAATTAATATAAGTCCAATAATCATCCAATGCACTTAATAAGTAATGAATTTTTTTTTTCATCCACTCAAGTGGTATAACAATTGAATAGAAGTCAATAGTATTTAACTTATGAAAATCATTAAGCTAAGATTTTTAATAACATTAGAATACCTAAAATTATTCTCCAATACTCAATGAACTGATTATAATCACTAATTCAAGGTAACCTATATGATTTCAATTTCAGGATGTGTATAAGTATTGAACAACTTTAGTGATCATAAATTTAACCCAAAATCCACGTCAATTAAAAATTACCTTTCATACAAAATTAGTACTACAAGTAAATAGAGTAAGTAAATCCAAAACTTAAAATAATAACTAAAATAATGTTTCAATCACTTATTAACTCTCAATACAATAAACTTGTTATTATCCACATTGAAGAATATGCCAATAACTATTAATTGTATTCTCTAAATTAAAATGAGATATTAATCTCAATCATGCCTCACAATAATTTTAATGTGATAGGAATCCAAATACAATAATAATCTAAGCACTCGATGAAACTTCCAAAGGGATACATGCAAAGGACCACCCTTCCAAACCAATGAGCACCCCCCCCCCCCATTATTAGCCCTAAACCACCCCATCCATCAGTTGGATGTGGAATTTAACAATAGTGTAGTATATAAGGGAGAAAAATAATAGATATTTTGAGCTTTTGAAATATTTAATAAAACCATAAAAGAATGAAAATAAATAACTGTATGATAAGTGCATGAAAATAAAAGTACTTATGATTAACCTTAGCACTATTGCTCAACATGTGAATAGATTTGTTTGACATCCATGGATCAACAATGATTTTTATATTTATAGACTTCAAACTTAATATGCACATATATACCATTCAGATATTTCAATGATCAAATATCATTAAATATATTCATAACTACCTTTATCCTCAAAACTTGCCCATAATAGGTAGACATAAAAATAGTTATGAATCAAATTGACACCAAAAAGAGTCACAAATAGAATGACACAAAAAGGTGTCACAACTAAGTGGACACCATAAGAGAAATATTCAAACTTAGACTTCATTTAATATCCATTAAAAATAATGTAAACGTAATTCCTATAGCAATAAAGAACTAACTTTTAAACTTCATATGAAACCCTAATGTTCCAAACAACCAAGAATAAGCCCATTTGAATCAAAATCCATAGTTTCATTTTGTAACCAAACCATAAAATTTACACCTAAAACCATCACATAGGCTCAATAAAATTACTACCAACAAAATAACAACCCCCAAAGGTTCACCATACTCTTAATAAGTAATCATACTCCAAAACAAGGCACAATAGCAATAGTAAATACAATTAACTAAAAACCCCATTTCTTTAAAATAATAACAAAATAACATAGTCAAAGAAAGATAATCCTATCAATTAACCCAATTCATTCCCTTAGTCCATTAAATCGTATTCAAAACTTTAAAAAATAGCGAGAAAATACTAGACATGTCAAGTTCCAAAATACTACAATAAGCCAAATAAAAATGAACCCAAAATATTTACAATAAAGTGTATTTGATTGTAAGTTAATTATAAACATTATAGGTTCATCATGAATTATTTTGAATTCAACATGAACCTATAATGGTTCATTTTTTTAATACTCCCTTTCCATAATAAACACATAAAACTAATATTCTTTACTCAACATAAAAAAGTGGAAACCACTTACTCATTAACCATACCCAAAAATGTAGAAGTAAATTTTGGCACTTGAGAAAATGAAAACTTCTCTTATGTTTGCACCCATCTAACCCCTTTTAAACTATTATGACTACCATTAAATCCCACATTGGTCTTACATTCTTTCCATAAATAACTAAGAATGTGGCCCAACAAAAAAACTTCATTTTTACCCAAAATGCAACTAAAAACCTGAACTCACAAGATAAAATCAATCCCACTAGTCCTTCAATATAATTAACCAAATATTTTAATAAATTTTGGATAGGGTTTGGTAGGATGAGCTCAACACATAATAGAAGAACCAAAAGCAATGACTTTAAATCTACTCAATGGGGCTGACTTTGGCATTCAAGTCATCATGACTTAATTTCCCATTAGGGTCAAAACCCAATTTCAACACATCATGATTAAAAATAATTAAAATAACTAATGAAGACCCCATGACCTAGCCATGGTCCCCCAAAACATGTCAATTTCCTACTCATAATAATCACCATGATAAGTAAAAGGATTATGATTGTAAGGTGGCTTTGAAGCACATGATTTTTCTACACCAATGGTTTTTACTAGGGCTTCTATCACTTTAAATCCCTCCATATCAATGGTAACACTTGGGTTGGTGGAGTAGGTGCATGGTGATGATGAATCTTTGAACTTAGGGCTGTAGGTGATGTCCATGGTAAAGGTAGGCTTTAAGAGGTCAAAGTTTAAAATAAATAATGGGCAAGCTTTGCCAAGTTTAAGTGAGGGTAGTAACCACTCAGCTCAAGCTACCAAAGAACCTGTGTCCTCCCTTGTGGATCAGGGTAGGGTTTCTTCTCATAAATTTGTTACTATCAAATTTGAAAATCAATATCTAGAGGATGTTTTGGAAGGAGAAGAATGGTTTTTAGAGAGGGGTTTGGTCTACCATTTTGATAGGTTCTAACCATCCCTTGCCTCCCTACATAAATGGCTTTTGGATTCATGGATATCTTTGCTAGAAGGGAATATGGAAATTTTTCCATGTGCCAAAATTTTTTTATTGTTACTTTTGATTTAATAACTAATCAGAATAAGATTTTTTAGGATAAAATTTGGAGCTTTGATAATCATATTTTACTTATAAAACCCTAGTCTCTTGATTTTAATCCTTTGACCAAAAATATTTTGTTGTGACCTATATGGGTGAGATTTCCATTTCTTCCACTTCAATTCTAGTCTAAAATGGGTTTCTTAGTTATTGGCTCTATGTTGGGTGTTTTGTTAAAAGTTGATGAATCTTCATGGCATCTTATTCAAACTACATTTGCCAAAATTTTGGTATGTCTATATATTTATTAGGATCTACCTAAAAGCATTGAACTAAAAGTGAAAAATAGGAGCTGGATTTAAACTCTCAATTTTGAAAGAATCCCCTTCAGATACTAGAATTGTTTTCAAATTGGGCATCTCTCTGATTCTTGCTAAAAATGTAAGCATAAGCGTGAATTTACTTAGGGAAAGAGGGCTAATAAGGAATAGTTAGAAGTTATAGTGGTTAATCCAATTTACATGGAAGAAGTAGTTGTAGATAAGTTGAAAGGGAAAAAAAGGACAAGGTAAAATCATTGGTAAAAACAACTTAAAATATTGAGTCTATTGATTATAATGTTATCAAGAAAGAAAGATTGTTATTTTTTATTCTATAAGTTATCAATAATATTTGAAAAATATGGTTCTATCTCTTCCTTTTGAATAGATAAATGTACTCCTACCTTGTTATGTCTCATCAAGGAAAATTGCTTAGTGTGATTGTAAATATTTTTATCATACATTTTATTCAAAGGAGTAGGAAATAATGACCTTATAATTTTAATGTTAAATTCATAAGGATTTTTTCCTTATTATAAATGATTTGTACATAAGTTGTCTTAGCTAATATGGTTTGGAAGATACAATATAATTTTATTTGCATGGTTATGATGAGTAAAATTTTATTTTAAAAATATGTAGTAGTGGAATGATAATTTAGCCTTTAATTTTGATGTTTTAAGGTTGAAAGCATAGTTTAATGGTTAGTAAAGTTATTTCTAGAATGGAAATTAATAGTTAATAGAAGAATCTTATAAATAAATGTAAATATGTGCTCACTTAGTCATATCAAACCATTATATGAATTTTTGAACAAATAAATGTATTACCTATGTATAATCCCTATAATATCTTAGTATTTTATTTTAAAATATATAATAAATAAAAATAAATACACACACAAACACACACATGCATATGAGCACACACAATAAATTATTAATAAAATAAAATAAAAAATAGATATAAATTAAATATGTGTGTGTGTGTGTGTGTTTAGTAATATATTCAAACTTAAAACATTATATTGAAAAATGGTAGCTAGCCAAGTGAAGTTTATGGAAACATACCCATTTAAGGGAAGCGGGTGAAGTTGGCTGAGACTCAACTAACAACCTCACACACAATGTATGAATGGAGAAAGTCATCCCAACTATGCTATCATATATGGCACTAGTAGGGGCTAAGGTAGTCTCATTGTCACTTAGATTTTATGGGTTAGTAAGTGATGAATTCGATCCCATCTCTCTCTCACAAATATCACACACACACACACACACACACACACACACACACACACACACACACACACACACACACACACAATTTCTCTTTCAAATATCTCATACCAAACTCTTTCAACTCTCTTTTCAAGCCCATCATATGTCATGTAAAATCCCAAATTTCTCTTTTCAAATCTAATTTTGGAGGTTCTATGAACCTAAATGATATTTAAAACTTATGGGAAATCTAACCTACCTAAACTCTTAAGACCCTGGGACCTATAAATCCCCTATTAAGACTTCCACTTGTCATTATCATCCTAAAAATTGGCCTCCAAGAACAAATTTGAGTTTTTGATTTGAAAGGAACTTATGGGGAACTCAATATACCACATGCACACCTATGAATCCTTATAAGAGCTTACGAAAATTCATCCTCATGGAAATTGATGGGTTAGGCAATGGTGAGTCTACATGGAAAAATTACAACACATAACACACACACATGACACATAAGTTTCATTTTAATAATAAAATAAATAAAAGATAAAATCAAAGTTTAAAACCACATTATTACATAAAACATAATTATATAGTATAACCAATTCATAAAATAAAAGGCCACACTTACAAATAAAGGATTAAGGTTGATTGTAAGAACATAAATAAATAATTGAATGTCCACCAAGAATTTATGTGAAAATATTTTGTCGACTACCTTAGCCACCTGTGACTTGCACACTTGATAAAACTATCAAACACATTTAATAAATAAATCTCTATCTACTACTAGAAAATAATTAATCAAATAAATTTCTTAGACACAACAATTAAAATAATAGAATTAATATGTATGTAAATTTATCATGTATACCTCAATAAGAAATGCCATGTATTATAGTAGTGTGATCACAAATAGATAAATGTACAACATAAACATAAATTAAAAATGATCATGTATATCAAAATGAACCAAATAAATCAACTATCACAATCACATCTCTACTATATATCATAAGTAAATAACATGATAACCAAGTATAATATCATTATACAAATACAATCGCATAAAACATCTACCAAAAAATAAATGCAATAGAGTCTGATGAGATATGCAAGACAAAAGAGAAAAAATTAAGGGAAAAAAGTAGGGCCCCTCATAGTGTACAAAATCAATTAGAGACATTAATTTACTAGATACTGGATTAAAAGTATTATAATTTTGAGGAACTTATAAGGATATTCAAGGACAAATTATTTTCTTTTTAAAAATAAAATTTGATTTTTTCTAATACATTTGGAAACAAAATTACCTTTAATAGATCTTGGTAGATCTTAGAGCTTCCTTGGAAAAAGTAACAATACCAAGAAGGGAAACCATGTATACATAATGAGCTTCTTTGCTTGGAGTGGAGCTCTTTCTTTGGTAGCATCAATGATTATGTAAAATTTACAATAATGAATTAGATAAAAGAAGCATTTGGATTCAGTTTCCATGTGAACTATGAGATATGTGTAAAGTTTTATTATCCATTTAGAGGAAATTGAGTCTCTCTAAACTATATATTCATTATAAGGATCAAATATATGTAACTCTAGTGTCAAAGATATACCCTTCTTTCCAAGTTTAAAACCTTAATCAAGGAAATGTATCCACTAATAATATCTCTAACATTAAATTTATAGCATACCAAGAACCTAAGCTCTACTTTCTTATATATTCTAACTAGAAACTATGGAATAAGTATATATGTAGATATCTAACTTGAAATCAATATTTCGTAACCACAACTCCTCATTATTTAGACTTCCTATATATTCTAATTCCTCAACATCATTTTTGGATAATGATTCAATGCCTCCAACTCATATAATGTATAAAATTAAAATAATATAAAATATCCTTTACAATAACATCTTGTGAGTTGACCAAAAATTTCAGTCATTATGCATATGCCAATGAAATTTCCAATGCTTATCACTTGGGATTTTATCCCTTCTTTGCATAGTGCACACTAAACAACCATAGGGAATGTAGTGTGTGTTTTTGATCCCTATGGTTGTTCCCTTTCATGTTTTCACACATAAAATTCTTATTGAACCTAGTTGAGCTTGTCATCATTCCCTTGAAGTGTGAATTACATAGTTCCCCATATGATTTTTTTTCATTTATTATGCGCTTATTCAACTCAAGTAGCCTAACCTATTGGGTATGCAAGGTACACATATTTTCCTTCATTCCTCATTTATATGCATCACTTATAATTTATAATAACATCTAAATCTACCATCTTTTAAAATTATGGTACAACATGCAAGGATTATTTTTACATGGCATTCTTTTTGTAATAACTCAACCACTAAAAAACTAGATGTTATAGTCTCCACTGAAATGATATAAAGATCAAAACTGTCAACTATAAATTCATAAATAACATGCAATGTATCTAGGACATCATGAGTCTCATATCTCTTTGGATTGGTAGACCTAAACCAAGGTCATTTCCATTATAGTTCTAAAAAGATCCATTGTATATATGATATAATTTCTAAATGTCCTTTAGTTACATCCATAACATAATTTTGTATTTTAAATTCCTATCTGATATCCAATTTAAAAATGAAAAACCAAATACTAAATTTTTTGTGTATAAATTCAATGATACCACCATCTAAAATTTGTTTATCCCTAGTAAAGCATAATTATCTCTATAAAATTTTAAGAGGATCTAAAATTACAAATGCTTTATCTATTTATTTGAAGAACCAAAAATATATATGGAATGTTTTCTCACTTCATCACTATAATTATACATAGACAAATCAAGCATAAAATCTCTTATTTGATAATAATAAAAATTTGGAAACATCATTCTTTCAAGCAATCATACATCCCTTTTACCTTTTAGAGTCACCCTAGGATTTCCATCCCAATCACCCCCATCCATGATGAGAATTATTTAATATATGAATTATATGACATTATTTAATTTTTCCTAATTTAATTTGGAGATGTATTAATATGACACAATAATTTTTTCACTTCCTTCCATATGGAACACCTTAACCAATTGGTATGTTAGGGTTTTTGGTTGACATGTTTATGGGTCCCATAAAAGTGGTCAACTTTCCTCAATCATGGCTCAGTGAATGTCCATTAAGATGGAATTAATTAAATGACATTAGTTGAGACAAATGAAAACAATTAAATAAAATGCTAGTAGTTGAATAAAATTAAATCTTAACCTCAGTTAAATGTAAGTTGTCTGCTAACCAAAAAATTAAAAGTTGTACATGTTACTTTCACTCCCTCCCCATATTTAATTTATCATTTTCCATTACCCTCCTCATTTCAACATATGAAGAATATTGTGTGCCATTACCTAGTTTATAATCCCATACCACAATCACAAGAGAATCCCAAAGGAGGAATTTACTATAGAGGTTGTTCACTTACAATGAATTACATTTCAAAATTATTAAATGTCAAACCCTTGTTTATAATAATATCTATTATAGATCAAATTTTCACCCTTGAGAGGGTGATTTAATCCCTCTCAACATAATCTATTCAATGGGATTGATCCAAGGTTGTGGGTAACCTTTCAAGCGGTTCAAACTTATATATTTTGGGCTAGCTCCAAGTACAACACCTACATTAAAAATTATACTACTTGTTTGACTTGTAAAATGGAAAGATGAAGACTAAAACTAATAAATAAACTTAGAGGTGATGCACTAATAATATTTCCTTATCTTGTTAATAATTCACTAAGAAATACTAAGTTACAATCTGATTATGCTACTCTAAAATATTCCCTATCACACTAGTGCTTCAACATGAAGGTAAGGATGATCAACCAAGATGATGTAGGATCATCACTACATTATTTGTAAATATTATTCTAAGTTTAATTTTTGGAGTCTTATTAGGTTTTAATGGCCTTTAGGAGTATATAGGAATCAATTGATGGTGATAGGTCTTGATAAATTTTGTATTTGAGGTGCATTGGCATTTTCTCACCAATTTACTCCATTTGAAAATTTGATTTTTTGTCAAAGATTATGGAGGTCATGAGTCATGTCTTAATAATGTAAATTTATGAATTAGATTATATAACCTTGTTACATCCTTAAAGCATGTAATTATTCATTTTGATAAATAGGTGGTGGTTAGGTTGCACTCTCAACTTACAAAAGAGGTTACACATTAGTTATGAGTCTTTTTGGAAATAAATAGTGTTTTTTGGTGTGAAGTAGGTAGGTCATTCAATATAGTATATTTTTGGGGTTTTGGATACAATGAATAAATTTAAATAATCCCCAAGAAATTAAATAATACAATATTTTTATTTTGAATACAAGAAAAGGACTATAAATTTTGTATTTTCCTATATAAGCACCTTTAGAAGTGGACTGCGTAGAGTTATTCCATGATAGAATATGCATCAGAGTTAGGATTTGCTGTATTTTCAAGGATTTGGCAAGTTTTTTCATTAGAATTTTTAAATATTTTCTTACCTTCTTTATAAAGTTGTTATGAATATGGAGAAGCAACCCCAAGACTAGTCTGTGCACCCTAAAACCATTGCATATTATATTGTAAACTAAGAAAACCATATGTTTGGAAAGAAGATTATGTTGAAATATATATATTTGGAGTGAGTAGTTAGTTTTTGAAACCTAATAAGTACCTAATAGTGTTGAAGTTTGTTCTTATTATTTTTTGGTGAGAGTTTGTCAAAGACTACAGATAGAAAACCCTACATATTTCTAGTTTTGTTGACTAAGACAAGTTTCCCATATGAAGAGTGACATAACAAGGTTGTGTTTTAATTTTCATGTAAATATAATAATCTTTAAGGTGTTCATTTAAGGTGTTGTGTGAATCAAGATCTTGTTTTATTTAATTTTTCAAACAAGATGGTAATCCCTATTTAGACTAGCATGTACAAGTAGTAAGGGCACAGAGGATGTAAAGATCCTAGTAAATACTTCATAATGATGATTTTTAATTCAAGGATTTAAGTTTAGTTGAAATAGATTAATATCAACCCTATGCTAAGTTTAGATAATAGTCTTGAAGGTTTAAAGTTAAAGCATTTATTTCTTGAAGTATGTAGACTATAACTATGGTCATAATAAATGGGAGAATCATGAGATAGGAACCATTAAGGGTCTCAAGAAGACAATCCAAAACTTGAGATATGTGTATATACATTATACATACCCAAAAAATTATTTACAGTTCCTTGAAAGAGTTGGAAACATGTGTGAAAAATTAAAACCCTTCTTGGGATTTCACTGTTATAAGCAGACCCTGTGTTAGGGTTTTGACAAGTAAAAGCATGTAATAAAAGATTTTATTGGTGAAATTAATCAAAAGTTGGCTATTAACTAGTGATCTATGTATATAAATATATTTTTGTGGTTTTGAGGGTGATAGAGTACATATCAATACATTTACATGACACTATATGTAGAGAGGGCATCAAATGACCTATTAAACCTAAACAAAGATAAAAAAAAAAGGTCTAGAAAGTTGTCTTAAAAAAGATTTTGAGGAGTAAAACCTTATGGACTAATAGTAATAATTAAAGGGTATCAAAATTTATGATTGGTTTTCCCCTATAACTCCATACATTTATGTACAACTAAAAAATGATGAAAAAGGGCTACTAGCCCGAGTCTAAAGAAGGGTAAGAGGGTGTTGATGTAAGATTGTTGTTTGTAAAAAGTTTTAAGTTGGAAGAGGGTACTAAAATAATATTATTAATGTGTTTTAATCATCAATAATCATAAACTAATCAAAGGAACTCAAGAATTATTTAATGCATATTACATCCTTAGCCATTTATGAAGGAAGTGTATCATTAAACAAGAGTAAGTGAGAGATATTTTGTGTAACCTCTACATCATTTTGGTATCAGATCAAGAAATATTATGTGGATAATATTTGTATGAATAAAAAGGTACAATTTTCTTTGTTTTCCTTTTTTGAATTTGATAAATTCATTGAAATTATGCTAAAAGTTATTTAAAGAGATTGCTCAGAGAAGATTACATGTGATTAAAAGAGGTTGGTTTAAAGAGGTTGGTTAGATAGGTTGAAATCCAAGAGAGGCTTAAAAATATAGTAGAGAGGTAAAGAAGCTCATTGATCCAAGGAGATAGCTTTGATGAATATGGATCAAGTTGGAAAATACTTGCTTAAGGTAGAGCAAGGTGAAACAAATTTTCTTAAGAGAGTACAACTACCTAATGTGAAAAACTAGCTAAGAAAAGAAGAGAGAGGTAAGATACTTTTAGATGATCATATAGAATGATTGTTTACAAGTTTGTTAAAACATTTGTCATTAATTCAAATAAATGATTATATAGACTAATTTATAGAAAAAGTAAGCATATTGAGGTCATTTTCCATGGAAATTGAAGTCCTTGATCAGGTACAACAATAAAAAAAGGATAAGGAGGTTGTAGAGATTGATAAGTTTGAAGGACACAAGAAGACACAAATAATAGTATTCCCATAAAAAAAAATACAATCAATATAAGGAATGAGCAAGAGATTGATTTTCAAGAAGATGAATAGGATATTATTTTCATTAACTTGTGTGTTCCATGTGTAGGTTAGGTGCAGGGCAAGAAGCAAGTGATGAAGATCGCTAGGTTGAAGATCAAAGTGCAAAAGGATTACCTCAAAGGATAAATAAAGATAGAGAATAATCAAGGAGTATCCATCAAGCATCATAAGTTCCTGTGTGTTTTAAATAGGCCTTAGGATCTAGGTGGACTTACACTCAAAAGAAGGATGATGCAATAGAACATGAATTCCATATAACTTATAACTTTTAAGGAAATTTTCCATTCACTCTTCGATAGTATGATCCAGGGGCATCACTACCTTCTTGGTAATAATAGTATAAGTTTAATGTTTTAGAGTCTTATTAGGTTTTCATGGTCTTTAGGAGTCTATAAGAATCAATTTATGATGATAGGTCTTGATCAATTTTGTATTTGAGGTGCATTGGCATTTTCCCACCAATTTTCTCCATTTGAAAATTTGAATGTTTTATCAAAGATTATGGAGGTCATAAGTCATGTCTTAAGAATGTAACTTTGTGAATTGGATTATATAGCCTTATTACATCCTTAAATCATAATTAGTCATTTTGAAAAATAGGTGGTGGTTAGGTTCCACTCTCAACATACAAAAGAGGTTACAAGTTAGTTATGAGTCTTTTTGGAAATAAATAGTGGTTTTTGGTGTGAAGTAGGTAGGTCATTCAATATATTAGAATGGTGGGGTTGTGGATACAAGGAATAAATTTAAATAAACCCTAAGAAAGGAAATAATACAAAATTTCTCTTTTGAATACAAGAAAAGGACTATAAATTTTGTATTTTCCTGTATAAGTACCTTGAGAAGTGGATTGTACAGAAGTATTCCATGATGGAAGATGCATCAGAGTTAGGATTTTATGTATTTTATAGTATTTGGTAATTTATTTAATTTTATTTTTTAAATCTTTTCTTACCTTCTTTAGAACTTTGTTATTCATATGGAGAAGCAACCCCAAGATTGGTCTATGTACCCTAAAGCCATTGCCTATTGTGTTTGTAAATTGAGAAAAGCATATTTTTGGAATCAATATTATGTTTAAATATATATATTTGGATTTATTAGTTATTTTTTTAAATATAACAAGTACCTGACATCATTTAAGTTTTTTCTTATTATTTTTTGTGAGGATTTGTCAAAGACTATAGACAAAAAACCCTACATGTTTCTAGTTTTGTTAATTGAGACAAGTTTCCCATATGAAGAGTGACATAATATGGTTTTGTTTAAAGTTTAATGTTAAAATATGAATATATAAGGTGTTAATTTAAGTTTTTATGTGAATCAAGATCTTGTTTCATTTCATTTTTCAAACAAGATGGTAATCCATGTTTAGACTAGCATGTGCAGGCAATAAGGGCACAAAGTATATAAAGAGCCTAGTAAATTCTTTATAATGATGATTATTAATTAAATGAGTTGAGTGTAGTTTAAATATATTAGTATTAACCTTATTTTGAGTTTAGAGAATAGTCTTAAAGGTTTAAAGTTAAATCATTTGTTTCTTGAATTCTATAGACTGTAATTATGATCACAGTCAATGGAAGAATCATGAGATAAGAACTATTAAGGGTATAAAATATATAATCCACCACTCAAGATAGGTTTCTAGACATTAGACATACCTAAAAAATTATTTATAGTTCCTTGAAAGAGTTGGAAACATGTGTAAAAAAATTAAAACCCTTCTCAGGCTTTCACTGTTATAAGCAGACCCTGTGCTAGGGTTTTGACAAGTAAAAGCATGTAATAAAATATTTTGTCAATGAAATTGATCCAAACTTGGCTATTAACTAGTGATTCATATATGTAAAAAAAAAATGTGGTTGACAAAGTATGTATTCATACATTTACAAGGCACTATGTGTAAATAGGGCATCAAATGACCTATTAGACCTAAACAAAGATCAAAAAGTCTATAAAGTTGTCTTAAGAAAATATTTGAGGAATGAAACCTTGTGTACAGATATTATTAATTAAATAGTATAAAAATTTATGATTGGATTTCCCCTATAACTTTGTACATTTTTGTACAATCATAAAATGATGAAAAAAAGGTTACTAGCCTGAGTCTAAAGAAGGGTAAGAGGGTGTTGATGTAAGATTGTTGTTTATAAAAGGTTTTAAGTTGGAAGAGGGTAATAAATTAATGTGATGAACATGTTTTAAGTATAAATAATCATAAATTAATCAAAGGAACTCAATAATCATTTAATGCATATTACATCCTTAGCCATTGGTGAAGTGTATCAGTGGACAAGAGCAAGTGAGAGAAAGTTTATGTAACCTCTACATCATTTTAGTATCAGATCAAGAAATATTTTATGGATAAGATTTGCATGAATAAAAAGGTACAATTTTTTTTTTTTCCTTTTGTGAATTTGATAAATTCATTTAAAGTATGCTGAAATTTGTTTGAAGAGACTACTCAAAGAAGATTGTAGGTGATTGTAAGAGGTTGGTTGAAAGAGGTTGGTTAGGCAGATTTAAATCCAAGAGAGGCTTAAAAATATAGTAGAGAAGTAAATAATCTCATTTATCCAAGGATATATCTTGGATGAAGATGTATCAAGTTGGAAAAGACTTGCTTAAAGTTGAATAAGGAGAAACAAACTTACTTAAGAGAGTACAACTGCCTAATGTGAAAGACTAGCTGAGAAAAGAAGAGAGAGGTAAGATACTTTTAGATGATCATATAGAAGGATTGTTTACAAGTTTGTCAAAAAAATTATAATTCATTCAAATCAATGAGTATTTAGACTAATTTTTTGAAAAGGTAAGCATGTTGAGGGCATTGGCCATGGAAAGGGAAGTCATTGATCAGGTACAACAACAAAAAGAGGATAAGGAGGTTATAGAGTATGATAGGTTTGAAGGAGAGAAAAAGACACAAATAATAGTATTCCCACAAACAAAAAATCCAATAAATAACAACCATGAGTAATTTATTGGTTTCTAAGAAGATGAATAGAATATTTTTTTCATTAACTTATGTGTTCCATGTATAGGTTGGGTGTAGGACAAGAATCAAGTGATGAAGATGATCAGGTTGAAGATCAAAGTGCAAAAGGATGACCTCAAAGGAGAAATCAAGACAAATAAGAATCAATGAGGAGACATCAATCATCACAAGGGCCTATGTTTTTCAAATAGGCCTTGGGATCCAAGTGGACTTACACTCAAAAGAAGGATGATGCAATAGAACATGAATTCCATATCACTTATAATTTTTATGGAAAGTTTCCATTCACTCCTCGGTAGTATGATATAGGAGAATCACTACCTTATTTGTAGATACTGGTCTAATTTTAATGTTTTGGAGTCTTATTAGGTTTTCATGGTCTTTAGGATTCTATAGGAATCAATTGATGATGATAGGTCTTGATCAATTTTATATTTGAGGTGCATTGGCATTTTCCAACCAATTTTCTCCATTTGAAAACTTGAATGTTTTACCAAATATTGTGGAGGTCATAAGTCATGTCTTAAGAATTTAACTTCATGAATTGGATTATATAACCTTTTTACATCCTTAAATCATGTAATTAGTCATTTTTACAAATAGGTGGTGGTTAGGTTGCACTCCCAACGTACAAAAGAGGTTACAAGTTAGTTATGAGTCTTTTTGGAAATAAATAGTGGTTTTTGGTGTGAAGTATGTAGGTCATTCAATGTATTATAATGGTGGGGTTATGTATACAAGGAATAAATTTAAAAAAACCCTAAGAAATTAAATAATTCAACATTTCTCTTTTGAATACAAGAAAAGGACTATAAATTTTGTATTTTCCTATATAAGCACCTTGAGAAGTGGATTGTGTAGAGGTATTCCATGATGGAAGATGCATCAGAGTTAGGATTTGATGTATTTTGAAGTATTTGGTAATTTTTTTCATTAGAGTTTGTAAATATTTTCTTACCTTCTTTATAAAGTTCTTATACATATGGAGAAGTAACCCCAAGACTGGTTTGTGCACCCTGAAACCATTGCATATTATGTTTTTAAACTGAGAAAATCATATGTTTGTATTGAATATTATGTTTAAATATATATATATATATATGGAGTGATTATTTAGTTTTTTAAACATAACAAGTATCTGACAGCATTAAATTTTATTATTATTATTTTTTAGTGAGGGTTTGTCAAAGACTGCAGACAGAAAACCCTACATGTTTCTAGATTTGTTGACTGAGACAAGTTTCCCATATGAAGAGTGAAATAATTTGGTTGTATTTGATATTTCATGTGAATAATAGGAATATTTAAGGTGCCTATTTAAGGTGTTATGTGAATTAAGAGCTTGTTTCATTTCATTTTTCAAATAAGATGGTAATCCCTATTTAGACTAGCATGTACAGGTAGTAAGGGAAAAGATTATGTAAAGAGCCTAGTAATTACTTCATAATGCTTAATTTTAATGCAAATATTTAAGTGTAGTTGAAATAGACTAGTATCAACCCTATGCTGAGTTTAGAGAATAGTCTTGAATGTTTAAAGTTAAAGAATTTGTTTTCTGAAGTCTGTAGACTGTAACTATGGTCACAGTCAATGGGTGAATAATGAGATAGGAACCATTAAGGGTCTCAAGGAGATAATCCACCACTTGGGATATGTTTCTATACATTATACATACCCAAAAAAAATTTATAGTTCCTTGAAAGAGTTGAAAACATGTGTACAAAAAATAAAACCCTTCTTGGGCTTTCACTGTTATAAGTAGACCCTATGCTAGGGTTTTGACAAGTAAAAGCATGAAATAAAAGATTCCACAAGTGAAATTGATCCAAAATTGGCCATTAACTAGTGTTCCTTGTATGTAAAGATATTTTGTGGTTTTGAGGGTGACATAATACATATCTATATGTTTACAGGGTAGTATGTGTAGATAGGGCATCAAATGACCTACTAGACCTAAATAGAGATCAAAAAGGTCTATAAAATTATCTTAAGAAAATATTTGAGGAATTAAACCTTGTGGATTAATATTAATAATTAAATGGTATCAAAATTTATTATTGGTTTTTTCCTATAATTCTTTTCATTTTTGTGAAATCAGAAAATGATGAAAAAAAGGATACTAGCCCAAGTCTAAAGAAGGGTAAGATGGTGTTGATGTATGATTGCTGTTTGTAAATGGTTATAAGTTTTAAGAGGGTACTAAATTAATTTTATGAACTTTTTTGAAGTATAAATAATTATAAACTAATTAAATAACTAAAGAATCATTTAATTCATATTGCATTCTTAGCCATTGTTGAAGGAAGTGTATCATTGAACAAGAGCAAGTGAGAGAAATATTGTGTAACTTATGCATCATTTCTAAATCAAAATATGTGATAACAATAAAAACTAATGGTTTATTATTTATATAACTAAGCAAACTATGAATAACATTTCATATGACCTATGAGAGGAAATAAACTTACATAGAGGCATGAACATGAAGGACAAATGAAAAGAAGAACATACACTATCACTAAGCATTCATCAAAACAACACACTCAAGATCACTATTTTTAATATGAATATAAAATATTTATATTTAATTTATTCCCATAGGCAAGTATAATACTTAATTTTGGAAGGGCTTCACCATAACCAATGTGAGGATCCTTTACAAAACCATACAAGGTTGTATATTTAGGAAAATATGAGCAAGAGACAAAGAGAGAAGGGGAATATAACATCATTTAAAAGTGCAATACATCATGGAGGTTATTTTAAATAAAATAAATTAATAATTAAAATATTCCCAAATATTATCATCAACATGTGTACACTTGCTCAATGATGATCTTCTCTAAATTGGCATAGGAGGTTACTTAGGCAATTTTTGAGTTCTTGAATCTAACTCATCTCTATTGAAGCTATACCAATACACATAAAAGGAAAATTAATATATTATTAATATACATTTGGCATTATTTATAGTTTTCTAATTCATTCTCTTTAAAATTTTGTAACCTCTCCTTCACTCCTCATTAGCATGCAATCTTCACTAGCTCTTTTTGGGCTCAAAATACTTCAAATTTGGTTTTCAAACTCATGATTGAAAAATAACTTCATGAATAATTATATATGTCCTTATAAAATTTTATCAATCCATTTTAGTGCCTCAGATACTTTAAATCACTCCATTTCACACCCAAACCTATCACTTGCCTTTAATTCCTTGTAGCCCTCAATACAGACAAAACTCCTTTTATAGGATAGTGTATGGATGATATCTATAAATTATGAATATATTTGAGTGAAAATTATGGCCTTAAATATCTATACCGAATTTCATTACTATACCTTGAGTGTACGTGTACTTATTTCACCTTTTTCTCTCTATAATTAGGCCTGAATTAGGCCTCTAGGCCTAGAAAATTAAGATTCAGATCCATTGACCCCCCACACATGTGAAACATCCATTAAATGTTTGATTCAATTTAAATATCCTAAAACCATTATACATGTCAAATTTTAGGTCTACAAATTTATACATATGGGTGAACTAATAAATGGTCAAAACCCTAGCTTAGAAGCATGTTAATGCTTAGGAAACAACTTGAGTGATTTTCCAAGGAATTGGCAGGTTTCAATGCTTGATTGTTGTTTTTTGGTTTCTAAAACATCATAAAATAACTAAATGTGCTATAAAAATTTCTTCCAAGAGTATTTTTGACCAAATTTGGTCTATATACCAAAATGTGCCTAGATTAGACCAAGAAGCCAAGAAGGGTCATGATTGAAGAGCAACCCAATGTCATAAGGATATTTTGCCTAGAAATGGTTTGATAAGATGAATATATGTTCTATATGGAATTATACATCTAGGGATCTCAAAATTTATCATAAATCTTTTGAAACACTTTAAGATTGATTAAAGTGCAATCTAATTAATCTACAAATCAAGGAACTGGCTCCCAAGTGGGTTTCATGGTATTCAAGTGATTTAGGGTCATGGATAAGCCTGCATAAGCCTCAAAAAATCATTTAGAGATTTAAAGGGTAAATAAAATATCCCTAGAATAATATTAAGTGAGATAGATCATCACCAAGATGTTACATAGGAAAAATTGAACCAGTTTACTTGCATATTTCATAAATGTGCTTAGAAAGCCTTGTGTGACTAGTAAATCATGTGCAATCAAATTTATTCATGCCAATATCACTCTAAATAATTTTTGTGACTTGATTATATTCTTATCTAAAGTTATAAAGATTCAAATTTGAACTATTAGAGTAAGACATCTGCACAAATGTCAAAATTAAGCTACAGTAAAAAACCATCTAGTCTAAAAAGTGATGGTCACATGAACATAATTAACAGTCATGTGGATGTATTTTATGGTTGTATAAACATTAAAATAAACCTCATAAACTAAATATATGGTTTTTAAATTATGGTGGTTATGCAAACATCATTGACTATCACGTGGACATATTTGATGGTCATGCAGATGTCAAACTTAAGACATAACAAAAATCCATTATGGTTTAAATTTGATGGTCATGCAAACATAAAATATGGTCATGTAAACATCAAATTATGGGAGAGTAGATGTAAAATTTGAGCTCATGAAGTATCCATTGGATTTCAAATAATAGGTCCCATCAAATCTAACAGTTGGCATCTAATCATGCAAATCAAGATCAATGGTGAGTGGAGGTCAAAGGGGTCAGTAAATCTCAAAGGTAAATGCATGAATGAAAAATGGAAAAAACACATTAGACTAGTAGAGGATCAAATTTTTGCATTCATTCATACCCAGTAGATTTGACAATGTGAGATGGGTCAATATGTTAATCATCTGAGTCAGATATCAACAACCAATAAATAAAGGGTAGATCCCAAGATTTTTGATGAAGGTCGATGAATCAAAATTCAAACCATGTAGTAAATACAAAGGGACCAAAGTTTGAGCATGATCCAAGTTTAACTAGCAGGACCAAACATTTGACAAGAGATCTCCATATAGGTAAAATAGGTCTTTTAGGCCTAATGCAGAGATCGAAGATGAACAAATAGTATTGAAGTAGGACTAAGCAGTCTATAGGTTTCCATAGATATTGACTATGGGAAAAAAAATATGAGATTGGTTTTTACCTATAATGGACTTAAGTTTGATAGTGGAGAAAATGCAGATGCAAACATGATCATGGAGAGGTGATTCACCTATCATTAGGGTCACATTTTCAATTAACAGGTATCAATGGCCACCGAAAGTAGATGTGACATAATTCTATCAATTCCAAAACATGGTCCTTAACAGTCAATTAGATAGATAATGACATGGAGTTCCAAGAAGGACATTAGGTGGATGGATAGGGATCATGGAGCACTTAATTCTTTTATGAGGACCTTATTTTTTATAATATCATGACTTGGTGTCCTCGAATTAGTGCTAATCCATTGAAAGTGGTTAGGCTTCTTTCAATGCACTTCTCTCTCTTTCCCTTTTTTATAAATACCAAATTCTAAGCCTTGAAAATGGATCCCTCTTTTTGGTATGACCAAAATCTACCAAAATTTTTACTGTGATATCTATTTGAAGTAATAAAAGACTGAATTCCTCCATTTTATAACTAAATTGAAGTGTGTCCTATTAGTTCATTGATTGGTTAAGTAAATGTAGGCTTTTCTTGCCTCTATCTAAATTTTCTCACCTTCATAAACTAATTTAGCAATGCTCATAGGTCATTCTAAGTGTAATATATAGTTTATTGGTTAATTTGGAAGTGGACAACTACCCTCCCATGCTAGATTAATAGTTGTTTTATGTTTTTTTATGAAATATTGATGTGACTGATTTTATACAATCTTCAATGCATTATTTAGCATGTCTTATGAAAGTATGAGTGATAAAATAATTATTGCATCACCTCTTTTTAACATGCTTTCATAAGTTATTTTTAATCTCTCTTCCTTTTCCAAGCAAGAGCTATCTTAGGTTTAGTATATGTGATAGATCTAGAAAGAATCTAGCCTTCTTCAGAGGTTTGACCCAATTTTAGGTGATCCACATCCTAGTTTCAATCCCATGTTGGACTAGATTTGAGTAGAGGACAAGAACAATCCCCTTCTCAGCTAGGATGCAAATCTAGAACACCAATAAGTACTTTATAGACCTACAATAGAGAAATTTAGTTAGCAAAATGGTGCATTTACTCTTATAGGCCCAAACTATTAACTTGAAAGGTATAAAAATTACCTTAAGAGACATATGGAAGCATTTATAAGGTAATGAGATCTCTTTCTAGGCTTACCAAGCCTCTATAGTTGATTTGGTACTTAATACCACTTTAAACATTTACAAATAGGCCTATAAATGAGCTTCTTTGGCCTATTCTTTATAACGTACCTTTCAAATGTATTATCAAGTGTATTATTCAGGTGTCCATGAGAGTTGTGAGAGCCATTTACAATCCATACTAGTCTATATGATGGCATTAAAACCATCATTTTTCTCATTGGGTCCTTTAAGAGGGTTTAACAAGGGTTTTAAGTGCTTTCCATCTTAACAATGGCTCATAAAGCACATGGGGTTATTAAAAAAAATACTATAAATTATTAGTAGGTAAACCCCTCCAACATCCCCTATGATCTTGATCTCCCATGCAAAACCTTATTTTACTTCTACGCAAAAGAAGATGACCTTCACAAGACAAAAATAGGGTTTGGTGAGACTTTCAGTCTTAGGGATGATTCATAGAGGTATGGGGATGAAATATTGAAAAAATTCTAAGTAATTGAAGTGATATACCCTATATATCACCTAAAATTACCTTTTTTCACCATGAAACTCATCCAACGAGTTCCAAGCAATCAAAAATTAGCCTCTCAGGCTTATTGACTACATGAAGACTAAGAACAAAGTTTGATGAGAACAACACCCCCCAAACTAAAAAAATTGGTTTCAAACACCTCCATTATTTCTAACACATCCCTCCCCATTCTTTAATTTTTTTACATAGCATTTTCATACTTATGGGTTCAATATTCTAGTTTTAAATTTGTAGCAGTCCTTTGAGATTTTTAGGCTTGTAGGCCTTTTTTATCCCTCACTGTCTATTTTTGAGGTTATTCACCACTCTTTATGGTTACAATCCCTAAACATGTCTATTTTATATCCCAATACTTCTCTCTCTCTATGTTTGTATCTATCTCCATATAATCATATGCATGCTTTGTATCTTGTTAAACATAGGCCTATAGCTTACAGTTTGGGTTTATGACTTCAACTTAGAGATATGACCCTCATTTTTACATCTTAGAAGTTTGGTGGTCCCAATAAAAACTATAGGTTTATCTTATACTTATTATCATGACACTAAATAACATTTGATCTCACATAGCATCTAGAATATTTTCCCTTTTGTTCTCATACAAGGCCTATATATGAATCTCTAGGTGTGTAGGTTCTTCTAGTGACTGTGACATTAGTCATCTCAACATTCTTTTGTCCCTAAGATAGCATAGGTGTTTTCATTGATTTTCGGTTCTTTTTCATACCTTTATTGCATCATGTTATCCTCACATACCCTTCTTCATGTGACAATTGACTTTTGGCTTAAAATGAGGACCTATAGGTCTACTTTTCCTTAAATAGGTTGTTAGGAACCAATTTCTTAATTATTTATCACTATATGATTGTATTAACTCATGTCCTTTCATTATCATGCCCTAAATAGTCTTGTGGACCTTCTACTAAACACTATGTAGTCTAAACTTGCCCAATTATATATACAGGCTTGTGGCTGAGGTCATTTCATGTACAAGGATCATATATGAAGGTTGGAGATCATGTATTCACTCATGCTCTTTACATTGATTTAGTGATATCTATCAAATTTATATGAGTGTTTAGAGGCATAAACTAGGTCTCTCCCTTGCTTTTACATCTTCAAAATGAGGCTTATGATCCATGAATATCCACCTATAGGTCTATAGACCCATAGGTGGACAAAACTTATCCCATTATTTATTTGAGAGTATATTTGAATCCTAATCTCATTCAATTATACCTCCAATTTTTTTAATTATATTCTGGCATGCTATCATTGAATTTTTCATTGCTATTTGGGGCCAATTTTAGCAATTAGGCATGTAGGAAACTATTCATATACTACACCATACCTCTAAAGAGCAAGAACCATGCCACCATGGGTTGTCTACAAGGAAAACACTTTTCAAATATAAGGCACATGGATCATCTAAGAATTAGATGTTTTCCATGAATAATTAGGCACTTGAGAACTTGATGCAAAGAAAATACCAAACCTCTCTCTCTACACCTTTAGGCACAATGCACTTCTTCAACTCAATGGATTACACTTCTTACTATGGGTCTCTAATACATTCCTTATGCAATAATTGAGGTTCATTTATTGACTTATGGTTTCATTACACTCTCTTCTCCTATTCACACTCTTTCAACACCTTTCAATGACTCATAAACACTTTACAATCATTAACTTATATCTTTTCCCCAACTCTATCTACTTTATCTCAGTCCTTTTAGTCCTCTTAATAGACTTTTTTGGATGTGTATAGACTATACATTAATAAATTATAAATATAACACTCAATTAGGATACCCTTTATCAATATCTATCTAACTATGCACTTTTATATCCCAACTCATTTTTAACCAACTTTCAAACCCAAATTATTCTTCTGTTTAGGCCTATTTAGGGCTAAATCGCAAATAGTCTTTATTTTATGTACATAGGGGTATGGGAACATTTGTAAAACTTAAAAATAAATTAAATAGTAGTCAACTCAATCCTTTCATAAAGTTTCATTGACTTTTACTATTTAAAACTCTCTAAACACTCAAAACCCTAGATTTAGGGTTTATGCAACACTGTCACAACTAAGAGCTTACAATATTTATCTGTGAATGTTATAACAATATTTTAAGATCCAAATAGGTTATTAGGGTCTGTATATACTTTTATAAACTATTTCAAGAATTTTTTCACTCAACTAATCCATTGCTAAACCTTTTATAGCACATTTGCACTTGTGTGTTAAAATAACATTTTACAGGCCTATTTCTCTACCTGGTCACTTACACCATTGTCTAAAACACTAAAAATGATCATATTAGAATTAAATTAATTCAATATAATTATTTAATTATTCAAAATTATAATAAATATATTCTATCCTTACCTTTATTTCTTATGCAGTCATGCAATCCATTTTTCCAAACCCTATAATAGGAAACACAAGGTTTGTCTTCTATATGCTTATGAATAAAAGAGTTTCTTGTCTATTATGAATATTTTACACCTAAAATAATATTTATTACACATGTAATAACATGTGACACAATATCAATATTCACTTCTATTTGCATACAATTTGAACCAATCAATGGAATGACCCTTTCCTACATACACTGTCTGAGTAATCCTAACAGGTTTCTTGACAAACATAGGGTTTCCTTGTCTATCCAATATGGTTATTGGAATTTATATGGATTTATCCTTAAAAATTAATCCAACATAAAATATTATTCATTCCTTAGTTACTTTATCAATACAAATCTAACATCCTTTATCTTATGACAATCACAATACAATTTGCATACAAAGAATCAACTCCATAACAAGGGCCTGATCAGATAAGGTCTGAATAATAGATTTTATAAGAACCATTTCATAAAAATTATGATCTATAACCACATTAAATATTATTTTAATAACACTAATAATTATTAACCAACATCATTTGATCATATACTAGACAAAACATAGTTTATAACAATAGATAGACACTCTCAGGTAGGGTTATGTTTTGCTTATCTAGGAACAAGGGTTTTTATTATTATACTTTGAATACTCAAGTTTTATTCATAAAAATGAAACCCATAACTTATAATTAAAATTTAAAAAAACTATCAATTCATTTATTGCATTAATGAAACTATAGAGTCAAAAAATGATCCAAGACCTCAACAGGGTTTGCATGCATATCTCATTCATTCAAAAACAATAGAGTTATTCACAAAACATTCTACTTATCTTCATTTAAAAACTTGAAATTTCATCCTCTATTGAACTATTTTAATGGTAATACATTATTAACACATCTAAAACTAACTCTACCACCTTTACCAAGGAGCATAACTGAATTTTGATCCTTTTACTACGTGGAGGTTTTTCTTGATTCATAACTTTTCTTGATTTTTACACCATTTGACATGTTTAGACTCATGACATAGGACTCATGACACTTTATTAACATATTAACATGAAAATACCCTTATAATTTCTTTTTACCTCTTTCCATTCACTCAAAATGCACAAAATTCCTTTTACATGACTTGACAACATTCAAAAATTCAAATAATGATTTTGGAGGGAAACACTAGAATTTGAATTTTATGCTCCTTAAGACCAACTAAATACCTCCTATAGACTAATTAAGACCTATAACACCTATAGGACATATAATTATAATATTTAAGACAAAAATGGATTAAATTTGGGGTCATCATGGGATGCACCTGCATCAAAACTTTTTGATAGTGACAACACTTAAATCCAACCAAAATGCTTGCAGCTAGGGTGGTGATGTCAAAACATGTTTGAGGCACTAGTTTATTTGTCAAAGACACCTCATATAATTTATTTAATTTGTGAACATTACATTTAAATGACTCATTTTATCTCTAAAATCACCTCACAAAAACCATTTTCTTCTATTAAACTCTGAAGTGAAGAAACAGAGGCAAACATAGACCTTGCTTAGATGAACAAGACATAGTGACCTCCTTACACTCCTAATGATTTTTCATAAAGGAGGGAACAAAAATATGATGAATATTTTCATGCATTTTAATTTAAATATGACCCCCTCCTCTATTAAAAATCTCAATTCCCAACTCTCCTTGTGTTGTACAAAATAAGCATCCAAAATTGGCCTTTTTGAGCTTACTAAGGGAGCGATTGAGGTTCTAATGCAAATTTTGGAATATCAGGACCCATGAAATATTTTTATCCGTGTTTATGTCCTATATAATGTGAATAAACACTCTTTAATTTTTTTCACCTATAAAAGGATCGCCCAAGTCTGTAAAAGTACCTATAACTACTTGTAAAGGAGTGATTCTCTCAATTTGGATGTTGAAACTACAAAACTAACATCATCTAACATTCTTGACATATGTGAAAGTTAGATAACTCCTTAAATAAATTTATAAAGTGTAATTATATGTATATTTTATATTGGTCAGCTTTGACATGTGTTGGAGTTAGTTATATGTACTTTCCCTTGCAACTTCATTTACCTTAAACTTTGTAAATCAACCTTAACCTTTTCAAACATGTATGAAATGTTCATGTAAGGTGATGAGTGGGTAATATGACTTGAATATTAACATATGAACCTTTGACATCATTTGACTCCATATTTTCATGCCATGGTGAAGATAGACTAAAATAAGACTAACATAAAATATTACCTTAATTTTGTCAAAATAACCTTAACTTTTGCTAATAATACCTTAGCAAGACCATTTTAAGACCTCACAAGGCATGGAAGGGCTATGAACAAGGCTATAAAACATGAAAAGTCAAGGTTTTTATGAAATTGGTCTATGATAGCGAAAATTTGGCTAACAATATCAATTTAGCATCTCAAAGTGGTACAACATTTACATTTTCCTCAAGATAAGAAAACAATGAAATACAAAACATGTTTTTTAAAATAATACAATTTAATAACTATAGGAAATAATTTTAGTTTGTAAAATTACAAGGCACATTATTAACTATGAAATTAAATTAAGTTGTTCTAATGCATATATTTTAATGCTACTTAAAAAATACTTATACAAATTTAGTTATATTATATAACTTTTGGATATATCTCCTAAGAAATATAGTGCCATGTAGTTTGAATAATTTTAGTCTAAATGACATTATAACTATTATTATTTTTAATATGTGAACTATGAATAATTTTTAGTAGTTGTATTTAAGGAGATTGGTTTAGCTATAAGATGGTGTACTTATCTTAACAATGACTGAAGTCAAAATCTTGGATATAGACCCTAAGTTAATATCCCTTTATGATCACAATAGTAACCCAAATTATTAGTTAGATCATGGTTCATTAATGAAGGTTCTTTGTGGTGATACATTCCATAAATATTCTATTTTTATTGACTACCTAAGCATTACACATAAAAATAATATTAGTATAATAATAGGTTTAAACACAAGTAATGATTTACAACACCTTTACACATATAATCTTAATTAAAGATGAATATGTTATTATTTAACCATAATGAAAATAACATGTTGGCATGGTAATGAGGAATAACTTATGAGACACAGTAATGTTTACATAATTCTATATAGTTTCAACTTGTCCCATCCTCCCAACCTTATAACTAAAGGAAACCTGAAGTAATTTTATGATCTTGAAAAATATCAAAAAATTGAGTATTATGTGGTTAAAGAACTACACAAGACAAAACTACTCACTACACTTATGATTAGCCTTTTCAATTCCACTTTTAGAAACACCCACCTAATTAGTTATGTAATTAAATTTACAAATCATTGTAAAATTATCCAAAAAAATGACCATAAAAAAATGATTTATCAAAACACTATTCTAAATTGCATGGAAGTGAAACATAAGCATTAAACTTAGAGCAATATGAAAAAATTGACACTATCATAAAATGAAATGATATTTAACATTAGGATTTATATTATCTAGGATATGTGATATATATATATATATATATATATATAACAAAATTTTAATATCTGTTGGAAATATTGTCATTGATGTCAAAAGTCTAGTATTATTGGTGATAAAGGCCCCATTGCATTTAATATTGTTTATCTTGGCTAATATGAGTTAATATTTATTTAACATTAATGAATATATTTTTGGTTGCATATGAGACAAAATAAGGGCCCATGGAGAAGTCGAAGAGCCATGCAATAAAGACAAAAGAAGGATGGGACACATTTTCCCATGAAGAGTCATCTTGGGGAATACCAAGATTCACCAAGTGAAGACAAAAGAGTAAAGGCACAATTTCTCATGAAGGGACACCTTAAGGAATACAAAAATTCACCAAGATGAGGACAAAAGTGGGAAGGACGTTTTTGGTCATGAAGGGTCACCACATGACTTTTCAAAGGCTTGAATATGAAGGGTCATACAAGACTGGCACCATTTTCCATGAGGATTGAAGGGTCACAAAGGGGGAAGGCCAAACGTCATTTGAAAAGCTATAAATAAAGGCTTGAGAAGCCATTTGTAAATATGAGAGATAGAGGTTGATTTGATATTGTAATATCTAGCTTAGAAGAGCAATTGTGAGAGATGAATATGATTTGTATTTGTTATATCTAGCTTAGAAGAGCAAAGGTGAGAGAGAAGAAGGAGATGTTATATTGATCTATCATTTGTTGAGATAGCAACATTGAGAGATAGGTGTGTGGTATACACAAAGGGGTTGGTGCTCCTATGGGTTGGTGCTCATGAATTATTGCTGAGTTGGTGCTCAGCAAAGGGGTTGGTGCTCCTGTGGTTTGGTGCTCACGAATAGTAGCTAGGTTGGTGCTCGGCAAAGGGGTTTGAAGCTCCTGTGGGTTGGTGCTCATGAATTGTAGCTGAGGTTGGTACTCGGTAAAAGGGTATGGTGATCTATTGGGTTTGTTCTCACGAATATACTTGAGATTTTTCTCCATGGTTTTTCCCACATTGGGTTTCCACATTATATCTAGTGTCTCTCTCTATCTTGTGTGATGTTTATTGTTTAAGTTTTATTGCATATCTTTAATGTTTGATTAAGTGGAATTTGATAAATGGAAAGTTTTATAAGATATATAATATACTGATTCACCCCCCTTAGTATATTCTATGCTTAACAATTGGTATCAGAGCAGGTTCCTTTTTGAAAAGTTTTACAGCTTGAAGGTAGATTGGGAAAGCACGATGGATGGGTCACAGGAAGGATTTTCTACAAATAAGGCACCTTTGTTTGATGGGAAGAATTATGCTTTTTGGAGCATGAGAATGAAGGTTTATTTGATGGCCTTTGGATTTGACATATGGAAATCAGTGGTGGAGGATTATGAAGAGCCACATACATCTACAATTACTCTAATAGAAAAGAAGGCAAGTGAATGTAATGCTAAAGCTTTAAATGCTATTTTATGTGGTTTATGTGAATCTAAATTTGTTAAAGTTATGCAATGTAAATTTGCTTATGAAACTTGGGTAAAACTTGAGAATATTTACAAAGGTGATGGAAAGGTTCAGCAAGCTAAGTTTTAGACTTTTAAAAGGCAGTTTGAAAGTTTGAAGATGGAAGAAGAAAAAGATATAACAAGTTATCTTTTGTGAGTTGATCAAGTCGTAAATTAGATTCAAGGTCTTGGAGAAATGTTGGATAAGTCAATGGTGGTGCAAAAGGTTTTGAGATCTATACCAATGAGATATGATGCAAAGGTTTCGGGAATTGAGGAGATGAAGAATTTAGCCAAGCTAAAGATGGATGAGCTTCATGGTATTCTCACGACATATGAGATGTGGACAGAACAAGATAAACCCTCAAAGAGAGAAGTGGCTTTCAAGACATCAAAGAAAGAGAAAGCTAAGATTCAAGAATCAAATGATAGTTCCAGTGATGATGAAGATGACAAAGGAGCACTTTTCATTCACAAGCCAAAAAGAGGAACAGGTAAATATCAAGGAAAATTACCTTTTAAATGTTTTAATTATGGAAAGATTGGACATTTTTTAGCTAGATGCCCAGATAAAGTTAAAGATGATGAAGAAGAAAAGCCTACATACAAGAAGAATTTCAAAGGAAAATCTAAGAAACGATTCAAGAAGAAGAGCCTATATTCTAAAGATCCTAGCTCAGGTAAAGATAGTGGAGTCAGCGATTTAGAAGAAGAAGAGATTCTATTCATGGCCATACATGAAGGTGATCAAGAAGAAGAAGAGGAGGAAGCTAAAGTGAATATGGAAGGAGAGCTCATTTGTGCCTTAGAAGAGTTAGAAATTGTTCAGAAGAAGAATTGAAGATTAAAGCACCAGATCGAGAAAAATGAACAAGAGTCAAAGGAAATGATTGAAGATCTACAAGCACACTTTGAAGAAGCCAAGAAGAATGAAGAAGATCTCATAGCACAGTTGGAAATAAAAATAAAATATTGTGAAAGGTATGTTATTGAAATTGCCTCTTTAAAAGAAGATATTAAGAAAGCAATCAGTGATAAAGTAGTCAGTGATTCAAAATTTGAAGATAGCACTAACATTCTGAATAAGATATTGGAAAGTCAAAAAGCATATTTAGATAAGACAGGGATCAGATTTGAAAAGAAAAAGAGCTATGTTGAAGCTCTTACAAAAGAGGAAACAAAAAGGGGAGAAGAGAAAAATATAGAAGACATTCCAAATAGAGAAGGCTGGAGAGAACAAAGCTACAAAAGGCAATCAGATTAGAGATATACAAACAGGTCTTATTTTTATGGTTATTGTTTTTATTGTAATGGATATGGTCACAAGAAATTAGAATGTAGAAAAAGAGCTAACAATTTTAGAAATAAGGAGAAGGAAAGTCAAGTAGAGTCAAGAAGAAGCCATAACTATTTTGCTCCTCTATCAAGCTTTGATGAAGAGACCATAGTATGCTACAAGTGCAACAACTTTAGACACGTAGCTCGATATTATAGAAGCGTGTTCAAGTCAGTCAAGAAGAATCAGAGTTCAAAGCTCCATTCATCAAGAAGAAGAATCAGAGTGTCAAAGATCCATTCATCATGAAGAAGGTTCAGACATGTTCATGGTAGAAGAAACAATCTGAAGATTCAATGATGGTTTAGGCAGCACTGCATGTAAGAGGTAAAGATCAACCATGGTTAATTGATAGCAAATGTTTGAGGCATATGACAGGTGATAAAATTAAGTTCATTACTCTAAAGAATATCAATGGTGGTACAGTGAGATTCGAAGATAAAACCACTACCAAGATAGCAGGAAAAGGTACTTTGAGTTTGGATTATGGTAGAACTAAGACTAAGAATGTTTTGTATGTAAAAGGTCTTAAGCATAATCTATTAAGTGTTAGTCAAATATGTGATCAAGGATACACATTAAGGTTTCATGCTAAAGGTTTTGAGATTAGAAGAAAAGATTCAAATGAGTTGATTGCAGATGCTCAAAGGACAGGGAACAATGTAAATGTTTTATCAGATATCTTCTCAAAGGCACGATCAAAGGATACATTCAAAGATCGACGAGAAGAGTTGGGAGTAATTTCTATTACTTCTTGCCATTGATGTTCAGCATCAAGTGAGGGGGAGCTAAGTGTTAGCTCTAGGTAGGCTCTTTTCCATTGATGTCAAAGGGGGAGAATAACAAGTATAGGTAGAGGTGCAAAAAATAGGTACAGGGAACAAGTACAAGTTGCTACAGTAAGGGGGAGTTAATGTATGTTTTTAGATGATGGTATGTGTAGGTGACAGGATGTGGCAGTTTCAGGATTGAGGTTGCCATCAATGACAAAGGGGGAGATTGTTGGAAATATTGTCATTGATGTCAAAGGTCTAGTATTATTGGTGATAAAGGCCCCATTGCATTTAATGTTGTTTATCTTGGCTAATATGAGTTAATATTTATTTAATATTAACAAATATATTTTTGGTTGCATATGAGACAAAATAAGGGCCCATGGAGAAGTCGAAGAGCCATGGGGTAAATACAAAAGAAGGATGGGATGCATTTTCCCATGAAGAGTCATCTTGGGGAATACCAAGAGCAAAGGCACAATTTCTCATGAAGGGACACCTTAAGGAATACAAAAATTCACCAAGATGAGGACAAGAGTGGGAAGGACGTTTTTGGTCATGAAGGGTCACCACATGACTTTTCAAAGGCTTGAATATGAAGGGGCATACAATATTGGTGCCATTTTCCATGAGGATTGAAGGGTCACAAAGGGGGAAGGCCAAAGGTCATTTGGAAAGCTATAAATAAAGGCTTGAGAAGCCATTTGTAAATATGAGAGATAGAGTTTAATTTGATATTGTAATATCTACCTTAAAAGAGCAATTGTGAGAGATGAATATGATTTGTATTTGTTATATCTATCTTAGAAGAGAAAAGGTGAGAGAGAGGAAGGAGATATTGTATTGATCTATCATTTGTTGAGATAGCAACATTGAGAGATAGGTGTGTGGTATACACAAAGGGGTTGGTTCTCCTATGGGTTGGTGCTCATGAATTGTTGCTGAGTTGGTGCCCGACAAAGGGGTTGGTGCTCCTGTGGGTTGGTGCTCATGAATAGTAACTGGGTTGGTGCTCGGCAAAGGGGTTTGAAGCTCCTGTGGGTTGGTGCTCATGAATTCTAGCTAAGGTTGGTACTCGACAAAGGGGTATGGTGCTCCTGTGGGTTTGTTCTCATGAATATACTTGAGATTGTTTTCTATGGTTTTTCCCACATTAGGTTTCCACATTATATCTGGTGTCTCTCTTTATCTTGTGTGATGTTTATTGTTTGAGTTTTATTGCATATCTTGAATGTTTGATTAAGTGGAATTTGATAAAGGGAAAGTTTTATAAGATATATAATATACTGATTCACCCCCCCCCCTCAGTATATTCCATGCTTAACAATATCCTTAATGTGTGACAAAGTCATCACGTTTATATTTTAATGTTCCATTAAGCTGAAGATAAATCATGCAATTCTAAAATTACATCATTCCTACATAGATATGCAAGACCTAGTTTAATGATTCAAGGGTATATACCTTAGAGAGGTAAAGAACATAACATTCACCCATTATATGTTCTTTCTTATTATTTTGTAGTATAAAATAGTATATCGAAACATGCAAAAAAATAAAATAACTTGACACACTCCAAACATGGCTATAATAGTTTTCATATTGCTAGATGGCTAGTACAAACTTAAAATGGATAGGAAATTCTTTTTTGAAACATGTATAATATTATGGACAACATATTAATGCATATGTTTTCTAATTGTTTTATATTTTTTTATATGTTTGCATATGTTTATCATTTCCCCTTTTTTCAATGTTTATTTTCTATCAATGTTATTTGTTTATCAATGCCCCTTATTTTTGCATGCTTATGTTTGATAATATTTTTTATATTTTTTCATAGGATTATAGACAACATAAATGTTGTGCATATCTATTTTATATGATACAAGAAATACATGTTTCAAATATATGTATATTATTTATGGTTTGAGGAAACAAGTGATAACCTTTAATTCTACTCTAATTAGTGATGGTAACAAACTGATTAGTTTATATTATGTTACTCTTGTTCATGGTCTTATGACTCTTTTTTATCAGAATGTAGAGAATTTAGTGGTTGAAATCAATTCAAAAATATTTATGTAACCAAAATTTTGGTAAGATTTGTGACAGAGACAAGAAGATTATCATAATTTATAGAGAGATAGTGTCACTTGTGCAATAGTTTACTAATGTGAAGATCAAATATATACATGATGTTGGTTACATGAAATTAATAGAGAGGTGGGGTATACCAAGTAGTGGTGGTGCTTCATCTAGTTTTACTAAAATGGTCTTTCCACTTATGTAATCACAACACATTATTAATGAGCCTATTTTTCCACTTGTCAAGTCAGATTTGAATACAAATGAAGAACAACATACACTATCATTAGTACTAAGACCATTGAATATTTACAATGATTACAAATTATATAGTGTGAGATACCTAACATGCAACTCTATTTTAGAGTTTAGGGGGACTCAAGAGGGCTTACATGTTAGTTTATGGAAACTATTTCTTTATCTTTAGTATTTTCATTATATTTGATATGTGTATAATATTGGGGTATTTCATGGGGATTAGGAAGGTTAATAATAATCTATGTATAAAAAATTAATTGAGGGCTCTCTGTTGGTAGAGAGTACTTACCATGTCAAGTTTTAATCAATATTGTAAATTAATGAAAGTTTTGTTATGCTCTTCAAAAAACTTTGAATGAAACTAATTGGTTTACTTAATTTACATAGATAAAAATGGATAATTATAAAATTAAATAAATATGGCTAGTTATAAAATTAATATGACTAAAAACTACATAACAGACTATGGTCTATGTCATAAGCAAACAAATTGCCACTAATTCCAAAAATTAATTTAAAGGAATCACATTTCATCTTGGTGGGCCTTACATTTGAATGGAAATCTACCCTTGAGAATAAATATTATGTTGGTTTTATGTTTTATTTGTTGTAAGGCATCTAAAAATCCATCTTTATTACTCTAGCTAAGGTATCCATTTTGGGAATTATTTTCAAATAATCTCTATGTTTGACATTACCTTTGGAGATTCTGATTAAAATTTTTGCATCCATTTTTTTTATGATACTTAAATGTTACATGTGATACAGGTATCTATTATTACATGTGGTTAATATGATAATGTATTAAAATCTCAATTGATGATAATGATTACATCATCATGAAGTGTTTTCATTGGTAAGTAATTCCTTCATGTAGATTTATTAAAGATGGGACTTGTATCAAATATATAATCACTTAGCACATAAATATTAGAAGTATCAAGGGGTGAGGAGGATGGGTTTGTGGAGATAATCCTTAAATTTATCAACATAATATAATATTATAATGTTAAATTCATGCTAAATATTTTTTGGAACATTGAATCTACAACAAATGCTTATACAAATTCTATTGAGAAGAAAGCTAACTAGATGTTCGAGGTAAGCATACTACCATGTAGATTGAATAGTTTTAGTCTAAATCACATTTTAACTATTGTTTTTTAAATATTAGAATGGTAAATATTTTTTAATAGTTATATTTAAGGATATTTGTTTAGGTATAAGATGGGTCACTTATCGTAGCAATGACCAAAGGCAAAATCTTGGTTGTAAACCCTAAGTTAATGTGTCTTTGTGATCACAAAATTAACCCAAATTTTTAGTTTAAAAATTATTCATTAATAAAGGTTCTTGGATATAATATATCCCACCAAGTTTCTATTCTTAATAAATTCATAAAAATTCCACATAAAAGTAATATTAGTATAACAATAGGTTTACTACACAAGTTAAGTTTTGCAACCCCTTAACACAAATAAACTTAAATATAGTAGAATAGGATATTATGAAACCATAATGAAAATAATATGTTGGGAAGATAATGAGGATTAACTTATTACACTTATTAATGTTTACATGTAGTTTTTTTTATCTCAAACATTTCTTAGAATCCACAATTTGGGACTCATTCTCTTATTGTTGAACCCTTAAGAGTGCCAACTAGATATATTATGATTTAATGTTTTTTATAAATTTTATATTATCATCCACAATAAATTAAAAACATTATTAAAACTTAAATTTTCAATCAAATCATCCATATTAAACATGGCATGTGTTGGTCTCTACAAGTAAGTTGTTAAAATGTATGATTTAAGGACAACTTATCAATGCATATAATTGCTCATTGTTTTCTATATTTCCATACATTTTAATATGTTTATCATTTCCCATTGTTTGTTAATGATTTTTTTTGTGTTAATGAGTGCTAATTATTTATCAATTCCCCTTTATATGCATTATCACTCATTAACACAAAAATTCTTATGGTGTCCAAGTGGAATACATTGTTATCTCTTACATTGAAAAATTCACCTCATTGGGAGTTATATTCCAATTAATTGGATTGGATCAAGGTGAAGTAAAATGTGGGAAATGATAAAGATATTGTTTCCTAGATACCAAAAAATCATATACAAGACTTCCTACATGTTGATGTAAGAGATCGGGGTATACCACTACCTTTTGTATCAATGATAGTGCATTCCATCTTGTGCCATCTAACTTGAAAAAATATAGGATTGATATATATCTCCAATACATAGTAAAATTATGGTGTATTTTAATAGTTTTTTTCTTACATATGAATTAGAATTTTTTTAATATTCTAACATATATATATATATATATATATATATATATATATATATATATATATATATATATATATATATATATATATAGTTAGAATATTAAAAAAATTCTAATTCATATGTAAGAAAAAAACTATTAAAATACACCATAATTTTACTATGTATTGGAGATATATATCAATCCTATATTTTTTAATATTCTAACTTATATATATATATATATATATATATATATATATATGATAGTGGTGATAATGACACAAATTCTTATGACTAGGTCAACTACTAATACCAATATTAGAATTTTATATATATATATATATATATATATATATATATATTAAAAAAATTCTAATATTGGTATTAGTAGTTGACCTAGTCATAAGAATTTGTGTCATTATCACCAATATCATTTTTCTATTTGTGTGGTGATGAATGCAAGAATATGATTTGATTACGATAACAACATGGGCCATAAAAATGATGGGGTGTGGTTTTACATGGGAAAGAGATCAATGAATTCATGGGTATTTGTTATACTTTGGCTCCATAAATTAATTTGAATTGAATGATTGGGTGTAGAGATTATTATGGTTGGGTCTAACCCCTAAACTCATTCATAAAAAGCATCATGACAGGGTCCATGAAAAACTTATTTTATTCAAAGGTTAGATGAAGAGGGATGATTTTATGACCAAATATGACATCTAAAATATTGAGGGAAGGATGAAAGCAATAAAATACAAATTCAAGCCTAATGATGCAGATAGTGTCAAAATATTTGTCACTAAAGTTTTTGAAAAAATATTTGTGTATGAAGAATTTGATAAAAATAAGAACATAGGAGAAACCCTTTGTCTTATACCTATAAATTCCTCAATAATGTGAGTGGATGTTTAAGTATGCACATAATATTATACTTTCAATGGAATCCATGTATGGGACAAATGGTTAAAATGTACTTGTGGATATCCAAATTTAAAACTTTACACTTGTTATTGTATGACTTATGTTTGTGTTTTGTGGTGCAATTCATGTTGAACATAATTATTTTATTTGATAGTATGCATAATTGACTTCCTCTTATGGATGGTTTGATGTCAATGGATACTATTCTAGACTTGACATCATGGATATAGAAGCTAATAATTAATGTGCATTATCACATGTTGGAATGGAAAAAAAATCCATTCATGTTGGAAGATGCTCGTGCTGAAATTATTTCTATTAGGTAATTTGATTCCATGTGTACTTTAGAGTAAAAAATTACTCTACGTTTCATTCTGATTTTCAATTGCACATTGCAAAATTTTGTTCCCGCATACTTTGGTCCGAGATGGCAAAGTTTTGAAACAGAGCGCAAGCACTAATTTTCCTTTTGATTCATTTTTGTCTAAGCGTCAGAGTCAAGCGGAAGTTGCAAAGTGTCATCGTCTGAGGCACCTTTCATATTTTCTATAATTTGGTCAAGACGTGCCACGTATCTCATATGAACTCAATAGAATGCAACAAGTGTTGGCATCCACATTTCATTTCAGCATTCACATTTCAAATCTCTTTTGAGTGAAAGGTTTCAACTAAGAGTCAGGATTAGTTGGAAAGCACCAAGTGGCAATCATGAAAGGTTTCAATTTGCTTTTCTAAAAGCGATGAAAGATGCCACATATCCTAGCTGAAGAGAGCAAAAGCCACCACATGTCAAGATTTGAATTATCTTCATTTTACTTCACTAATATAGCAAAGACTGTGATAGGTCTCAAGTTTTGCTTCTGAAACAAGCGAAAGCCGCCAAGTGTCACTGTCTACGTAAATATGAAATGAGGCCCATTTGATTCTATAATATAAATAGATTAAAGTGGAGACCATCACATGTCACCTTTCGTAGGTTCCTCAAAAGGTAGCTAAAAGTAGTGGAGATTGCCACATATCCCTAATTAAATAAAGTGGAGATTGCCACGTGTCTCTTGTTGAAGCAAGTGGAGATTGACACATGTCCCAATGTCTTTTTAAAAATTGCTTGAGTAAGAAATGTTGTGGTTCTTATTTCTTTAAGGTTGTTAAAGTGTCGAAGAAGCAGATTGTGACAGGTGTCAAAGGTAGAATGTTTCTAAGCAAAGATATAGTAAGAGTATAGGTAAAGCAGAGAGTGTCATGTGTCCTTGGTAAGGTTTCAGAACCCAACAAGTGTCATCCTCCAGTCTCTCCTAAAGTAATAAGAAGGTTTTCAAGGAATTGACTAAGTTTCCTCTTTTGTTTAAGAGAAGGGAGTGTCTTGCGATCTATTTTAGCCAATGAACTACTGAAATACAAAGCATTTTAGAATCTAAGAAATATCTTCTATTAGACACTTCCAGCTCGGTTAGATTTTAGTTGGCCATTAGATTGGGAACAAGTAGACAATCTGGAGTGAATCCAAGGCTATAAATAAGGGTACAAAGATCACCAGAATCATAATCATCATCAAATACTTAGAGAGAATTTTTTGAGAGAATTATTGTCAAGAGCTTAGACTTTTTAGAGTTGTGATTAGGAATATCATTTGCCTTTGTTTTATTTTCTTAAGTTGGAAATTTTATGTAACTGTGCATGTTTCTGTGCCTCTTATGTGACTAGAAAATTATTGAGAAGATTGAATCATGTGCCTTTGTTCATATTTTCTGTGTCATTGTAAAAGTAGTCTAGGTTGTGTTGTTAGGAGTTTTAGACTTTTTAGAGCTGTGATTAGGAATGTCATTTGCCTTTGTTCCATTTTCTTGAGTTGCAAAGTTTATATAACTGTGCATGTTTCTATGCCTCTTATGTGACCAAAAAATTCAAATAAGAAGATTGAACCCTGTGCCTTTGTTGACATTTTCTATATCACTACAAAAGCAGTCTATGTTATGAGCCTCTATTTATATTGTTTCCATCTTTTACATTGATCATGCACTTGTTTGCTCTTAAATGTAATTGAATCTTACATATAGTCTCACTTTGCTCAGGATTAAGGTCGAATTACATTCAGGCGCATCGCCATAGTTAGATTTTCTTTCTTAAATTTGTGTTTCTATTAAAATTCCTATCCCTTTTCCCAATATACACTTGATATAAAGAAGAGACCAGCTTATTAAAAATATGGAGGTTGTTTCAAGTCACAAGTCCCACATCTTAAAACTTCCCATTGTTGGTGTTAGAAACAAGCACAATTTTAACCATTAACATTTTTTGGCATGCCTGGTGGGATAAATCTTGAAGTTTCTTTCAAGATCGTATGACCAAAGAGCTATAAGGAGTTAGAGCTATGGACCAGTAACCAGATCACAATCTGCTATAAATCTAGGTATTCTTTTGCCACCTTTGGTAACTAGTCTAAGAAGAAGATTCAACTAGTTTATACCAATACCAAGAGCAAACATGGGAGCCCCTATACCCCCAAGAAATTATGAAAGTTGGAACATTGGTAGTCCATTGATTCTCCCAATACCACCAGCCACTTGGGACCCTATCCCAGTGAATGCCCTAAAAGCTCTACCCAAATTCAGTGGGAAAGACTTCAAAACACCTTAAGAACATCTACAGGATGTATCAGATGTCTGTGTTATACATGTTGTCACATAGCAAAATGTGGCCATAAGACTATTAGCAGCTTCTTTTAAAGGGAAGGCTCTATAATGGTATCGGTCTTTGACCCCAAATACCATATCTACATGGGATCAGCTCGGAGATCTTTTCTTTGAAATATTTGAAGAAAAAGGTGATAAGTCTTCTTTGTTACAGCAATTAATTACCATCTAAAGGGCACCACAAGAAGCAATGATTGACTTCAATTCTAGATTTCAAAAGACTTGGGAAAGAATCCCTGTTATAGGTAGACCATTACCAGGTATGGCTATAGTATTTTATCTTAAGGATTTGAATTCAGATATATCTATTATGATTCAGTCACTTGGAGGACACACTTTGCTAGAGGCTTATGACTATGCAGTCAAAGCAGAGAATAATTTAATAGATGCTAGAAAGTTTCCCCCAAGGCCTCCCATGCTCGTGTTCCCAAAAAATTCCTTGCCATTACCTCAAGAAGCCCCTAAATCCATAACCCCACCTGTGTCTATGTACACATATCCTCAACCACCTACTAAAGAAATTGTCCCTGCTCAGTCATCTGAGCTGGATGATATCAAGAATATCTTGAGGACATTTTCTAATGAGTTGATTAATATAAAAAGACAGTAGAATACTTATACTAAACCCCAATACCAGAGCTATCAAGGAAATATATTTTCATCTCAGCCAAACCAATACCAGGGTCCTCCAAGGCAAAATAACCCTCAGCCAGTAAACCAATTAGTTGCAATCCCTACACCCTCACAGACTATTCCTCCCAATTCAAATAGGGAGATTGTTCCAGGGCAAAATAATTATGTGGATAAAACTAATGTTTGGTGTTTCCCTTGAAATAATGCTCATACACCTAGAGATTGTCCCATGGGTAATCTACAACAAAAGGTGGTAGAGAAAAGAAGAATGGATGGTTAGTTTGCAAGTTCCAGTGACAAACAAGCCTACCAGTCTTCTGGTATGCAAAATTTAGTCTTAATGGCTCAGATGTAAGGGATGTATTTACAACAAGAGGAAGAAATAGCCCCCAAAACATGCTTTGTACTCATGGGTTGAAGATGAAGAATTAGTTTTCTTGAACGAATCTTCCACTTGCAAGAAACCAATGGTGCAATCTGATTATTACACTAGATCAAAGAGAAGGATGGTGGAACAGCTTGAAGTTGTAAATAGTCAAGTCATGGAGAATCCTCCATTTCAAGGACAAAGAAACACAATTTTAAAATAATAAATACCTCAGCTGGTGTAGTATCAAGTGATTCCTACACAAATTTAAGAAAAAACAAGATATCCTTATTTTCAAAGAACTCAAACTCTGGGACCAATAAATGTGGTGGATCAATTAAAGAAGACTCTAGCACAAGTATCAATATGGGATATATTGGCTATTCCTGAATAAAATAAAATACTACAAGAAGCTCTACAAGGCCAAGCAGTGCCCAAATGTATTTTTATCAAATAAGGACCTTCTAAAAAAGAAAAGCTCAAAGATACAGTTCATCTGTAGACAACAGCCCTAGTGAATAATGCAGTAGAGGTAAGCAAATCCAAACCAAATCCCTTCTATTTAACTTTGATAGTGTGTAAGAAATTTTTGCATAATGCAATGATTGATTTAGGGGCTAGTACTATGATTATGCCTAAGCAGATAGCTGATGCTTTAAAGAAAATATGAGCCACTCACTAAAGGAGTCATGCAGCTAGATGGTAAAGCAGTACAAACAATAGGGAGAATTGAACAAATCCCATTATAATTATATACTTGTCCCAATATAATTGTAAATCAAGATGTAGTGGTCATAGATATACCTCCTATTTTTGGCTTATGTTTATCAAGAGACTTTACAGCCAAGATAGGAGGATATATGTCCCTTGATTGGTCTCACCTCATCCTAAGAACCAAGTATGGTTCAAAGATGAAGATATTATCTGAGCCATTATATAAGGATCACATCACCAATGAACCAACTAAAAATTTAGAGGTATCTCATGTTATGATGAATAAAGAAGAAAGGTTTTTTGTTGAGGAGTTAGGTGAATGGACTGGACATGATCAAGAAGAGGAAAATGATCATTTATTAGCTATGATGCAAAGTGACCCATATGGAAATTATGATTCTATTGGTCTGGGAACTTACATTATACTTGATGAAGATCATAAAATCCCAAATGTTTGGAGGAAGAAAATTCAAAAGATACCTCTTCTATTAATCCTCAGGTCTCTCAACATGAATTCTAGATTTTGAATGAGAAGTCACAAGCGTATGCCTTAATATTTGATGAAGAAGAAATAATTTTTGATTTTCTTCTTACTTTACAAGATGATGTGGAGGAGCATGGACATTTCCTTGATCATGATTTGAATGATTTGTTTGAAATCATTGGGTCAGGTTATACTATTTTTCAAGAACACTGTGAGCTAGTTTCAGATGAACAAGACAACATTGAGACTCAATTACATATGCAAAATCATTGCAAACTTTCAAAATTATCTTTTCAAGAAGTTAATAATTTTGAATTCATTAAAGAGGATGATCATGCAATAGAACCTGAGTTTGAGATAGAAGGAGATAAGTCAATAAATGATATATATCAAAGGGCTTCTATTGATAAGCAAATAGTCATTAATTTCTTGATAGGACATGCCAGTATCAAGAATCGGCATTTGACAAGCTTCCAAGAACAAAAAGAGTTTATATATGTTGGAAACATGTTTGACTTAGACTCATTCAAATGTTGTCCAATCAATATGGCATACAAAGAGAGAAAGCCATCCGAGCTACATCTAATTCAACCACTTGTTCAGCAACATAAGTTGTCTTGTCATGAAGGAGACTTTAGAAATTCTTCTTTTGATCTAGGAGGGAGATAAAGATACTAGGTTAATGTATTATAGTTAGGTAGTTTCCCTTTCTCTATTGCTTTGTTTTCCCATTTTTGTTTTCCCTCTTTTCTTTTAAATAAGTGTTCTTTGAACACGTAGTCGGTAGCTCAGAATTTTTCAAAATTCTCCAATGCATTGAATGTCTCCCAAATCTTTAGAAATCCCCAAGGTACCTTGCACTACCACTTGCATAACGTGTCTATCTCACTGTTCCATAAATATTGAGTAGGATTTGCTAATGGTTATCTGATTTTAATGCCATTTTGAGACTTGATAGGTCAATAAATACCTCTTAGCAAGAGTTAAAGCTTACAAGTTCTCAAACATTCCTGCATCTGCGAGAAAATATCTTGCTACTTGCATTTTTTAGTGCCTATTAAACTTGCTTCAATGAAAGTGTTTCTATCTTACAAAAGTTCATACTAGTTATCACAAAAAATATATAGAGATGGAGGGAGCACAGTCTTCACAACAAGGAGATGGGATGTTTGAATCCCTTGATAAGTTTCTTGTGAGTAAGTCATATGCTTCAGATCTCGTGCAACCATTAAAGACCTATCCAAGGACTAGAACTCCTAAAGTTGGTCAAGCAAGTGACCCAAAAAAAAAATATTATACAGATGGAGTCATGGACCCAATCCTTCAAAGAGCTAGTAGCAAAACTCTTAGAGAAGGGGCACATCAAAGGTATCTACAGAGGGCCAGAGTAGGGCAATATGAGACATTTGCCATGAGGATATGGACTTCACAATAGGCACAATTCCTTATCCCAGCTGTACATCCATGCCCTGACTTGGTCAAATTATGTGAAGACTTATTCCATGCACCCTCATGCACCATTCAACAGGGTCCATTCACGGTGCAAATCACACCGCAAGCTATCAGAGATATGTTAGCCCTATATCATGATAAGACAACTATGTTTCTTATTTTTGCTAAAATGCAAAGAATGTGGGCAAACATCAATACTTAGTTGAGGTTATTGAGATCCGAATTGCAAATGGGCAATGATGACACTACTGTGCCTACACTCCCTGCAGCAAGAGCCCAATTCGCACAAGCTAGCCAAGATGCACTGTCTATGATGGCTTTTATCTTTGGCATGAAAGATAATATGGTAGTTTATGAAGAACAAATGGCTATCCTCTTCAGGCTGAAGACTGTCAACAAGACTTAGGAGTATCAACTCAATTTTTCAGAATAAATTACTTTCTCAATGGTATAACAACTGGCCCATTTCAAATCGAAAGGGGTTTTCAGGTACTCTTCTTATTTGTTTCACCTCATGTTGTTTCAAAACTCTGACCTCTTTTCCCAACATATTTATCTTGATAAGTATGACCCAAGTTTTGATCTCCAAAGGACCATTCCTGTGTCTACATGGACATATATTTTGTCAAAGACTAGTGACCCATATGAATTTTGGGAATTATTTCTTACACCTAATTTTTGTCACCTCAGCCCCAAACTAGTCATGAACAGATTATTTCCAAGTGTTTCAAACCTTCTGGCCAATTGCCCAATTCCTTGTGATTTCTATTTTAGATCTCACCATATAATTATAAGTGTCCATGGTTTTTGTGGGGAACCAATGTTTCTACCTAAGATTTTGACTCTTAGATTAGCATTCTTAGAAGTCACTAGACAAGTATCTATAGTTGATAATGAATATGGCTCTGGGAAGAGGAAAATAAAAATGTATGACCTCTCATGGATGACAACCAGCATGGTTTTGGAAACCAGAGACGCTAAAGTTGTATTGCTCAAAAAGCTAGCCTTTATAGGTTTCCTTCTAATAGAAGACAAATGGGTTTATGACCCAAACGATTTCATAGCTTCTTGGATAAAGACTAGTAGGGTTGCAACTAGAATTTCACATGGGAAACCAAGAAAAATCCTAGAGAAGATGCTCCTGGATTTTATGTTGAGTTAACAGACTTGCCCCTTCCAGAAAATAGACCCTGGGAAACATTCTATGTTAAGTAGAGGGATTATGATCCTAAAGTTAGAATGACTTCTGGCTTAAGAAGGACACTAAAGAATAAAGATTGGGATGTTGAGAAAATAGAAGCCTATTGGAAATATAGGCAAGAAATTTTTCAAACAACCCATTATTTTAGGAATGTAGACACAGATGAGAGATGGGAAGAACTATGGGATGAGTGCCATCTCTCCCCTGTATCTAGCCTAGAGACAAGTAATTTGCTGACACCACGTGTAGAGCAAGAAGCTAGGGTCGGGTCAAGCCAAGAGTCACAAGTCTTAGAGCAAACTACAGCTACAATAACTATATCAATTTGGCCTCAATCTCTTAGTGTTATGGAAAAGCAAAAGAGTGTGGTGTCTTCACCACTGAAAGCTTCCCCATCAGCAGTAGTTATTGAAGTTCCTAGTTCTCCACAAGCATCACTGACAGTAGTAGTAGATGTGGAAGGAAAAAGAACACAACCAGAAGAAGAGACACCTAAAAAGTGAAAGATGGTGCAATTTCAGTTTGATTTAGAAGAAGAGATGGACACCCCATAATGCCAATTATAAAGTACTGTAATTGCTCCTCAGGTAAGTATTATTCCTCCTTCTCCTTATCAATCTCTTTCTTCTCCTATTGGCATGATGATTCCATCTAGCCAAATGACATCCCCTGCCACCTCTACCATTCCCATTTCTCACTTCACCCCATCTATGACACCTCAAGCTTTAACATTACCTCACTTTTCCCCTTCTATTCCCAAGAAAATTTCCTCTTAGATTGCCCATAGCCAATAATTGGCTATTCAATATGGTTTGCCATAAGGACATCCTTTTGTGGGTGGGCACATTGCCTCTCCTTCTACCTTCCAGACCCAAGTAGATGCTACTAGGAAGGCAAGGGAAGCTCGAAGAGAGAAAAAGAAGATTAAGGAAAATAAAGCCTTGGCTACTCCTCATTTGCAGTCACAATTTGACCCCATTCAGAAAAAATTAATGGTGACTCATTTATCACCAAATGAAATCAAGCCAACTGAGTAAATGCAATTGAAGGACTACATGATGAATGCAGTGGCCATCGACATGTCCCTCTTCAGGCCATAAGACAAAATTGAGCTGCTAACTAAATCCACTTCTGTAGTTGTTGAAGACTACTTGAAGACATCAAAGAGGCTACAGAAGATGGAGGCTGATTTAGCTAAGGAAAAGGCAAACTATAACAATTTGACCACAGAGATCAATAGAAAAGACAATGAGATAGAGAATTTAAATAAATAGTTGTAAGATATTGTTTTTCTTTAGACTCACCAAGTAGTCCAAGCCCAAAATGATTCTTTAAAAGTAGGGCTAATGCAGGTAAAAGATGCAGTAATGACCCTAAGGTGGGAAAAGGTAGCATTACAAGAAAAATTTGAGGAACACCTATTATAGGTTACTCAATTACAATAGAATCTACTGGCTGAATAGAATAATACTGCAGCTATACAAGCCCAATTTCAAGCTGAGCAACAGAGAGCAGTACAATTGACACTGGAGCTAGCCAATAGGCTAAGGAATGTCAGAGTGTTAAGTCTGATGAAGGAGATATATGAATCCATGTGGAAGAGAATCTCTTTAGATATTATTCAGCTTAGGCCTTCTCTCACCTTCTTACTAAATGCACAAAAATTATGTGAAAAGGTGGAGAATTTAGTTGCAAACATTTTGGCTATAGTATTTGGGAGAGTAATGGACTTTAAAACATTGTTGTAAAAGCTTTATGATGTAATGGATGCAACATTGTTAGTAGCAAGAATCAATGATAGAATAGTCACTGCTAAGTGAGTAAATGATGTTCTCAATTGCAATTCCATAGCCATTAGTTGCAGAGAGCTCCTAAATGTCATGAAAGAAGGAATCAATGAAATGAAATAGCACATTGAAGATCTAGTGCAATTAGGTCTTCCTTCTCCATTTACTGATGACAACACCATGCTGATGGTAGATGAAATTGAACCTTTACTATTAGCCAAGTAGATTGAACAGATAGTTTTTCAGGATCTAAGGGATGATTCATCAATCCCTGAAGTAGAAGCTGTCTTGGTTTTTGTTTCCCAACTCGAATTCAAATTGAAGGCTATGGTTAAAATTTTGTAAAATTTTTCACATAAGGATATCATTAACCTTGATTTACCCTTCAATGAATTGCTGAATAAACAGGGGTTATATGATGATGAGTGGTCCACCTACCAAACAACATTGTTGAAGCTATAATTTTGAAAGTTTGATCTAGTGGGAGTTGTGGTTTCTTTTTGAGTAGGCTCAAAAGTCCTTGGGTCACTAATAACTATAGAGTAAAAATTACTCCACGTTTCATTCTAATTTTCAGTTGCACGTTGCAAAATTTTGTTCCCACATACTTTTTTCTGAGATGGTGAAGTTTTGAAATAAAGCGCAGGCACTAATTCTCCTTTTGATTCATTTTTGTCTAAGTGTCGAAGTCAATTGGAAGTTGGAAAGTGTCATCATCCGAGGCACCTTTCATATTTTCTATAAGTTGGTCAGGATGTGCCATGTATCTCATAGCAACTCAGTGGAACATGAAAAGTGTTAGCATCCATGTTTCATTTCAGTGTTCGCATTTCAAATCTCTTTTGAGTGAAAGGTTTCAACTACGAGTCAGGATCAAGTGAAAAGAGACAAGTGGCAATCATGAAAGGTTTCAATTTGCTTTTCTAAAAGTGACGAAAGATGCCACATATCCTAGCTAAAGAGAGCAGAAGCCACCACGTGTCGAGATCTGAATTATCTTCATTTTGCTTCACTGATATAACAAAGACTATGGTGGGTCTCAGGTTTTGTTTCTGAAACAAGCAAAAGCTTCCAAGTGTTGTTGTCTATGTAAATATGAAATGAGGCCCATTTGTTTCTATAATATAAATAGAGTAAAGTGGAGACCATCACGTGTCGCCTTCCACAGGTTCCTCAAAAGGTAGCTAAAAGTAGCGGAGATTGCCACATATCCCCAGTTAAGTAAAGTGGAGATTGCCACATGTCCTTTGTTGAAGCAAGTGGGGATTGCCACTTGTCCCCATGTCTTTTTAAAAATTGCTTAGGCAAGAAATGTTGTGGGTCTTATTTCTATTAAGTTGTTATCAAAGGCAGAACATTCCTGAGCAAAGATATAGTAAGAGTATAGGTAAAGCAGAGAGTGTCGTGTGTCCTTGATAAGGTTGTAGAACCTACCAAGTGTCATCCTCCAGTGTCTCCTAAAGTAATAAGAAGGTTTTCAAGGAATTGACTGAGTGTCCTCTTTCATTTAAGAGAAGGGAGCGTCCTGTGATCTATTTCAGCTAATGAACTGTCGAAAGACAGTGTGTTTCAGAATCTAAGAAATATCTTCTGTTAGACACTTCTAGTTTGGTTAGATTTCATTTGGGCCATTAGATTGGGAACAAGCAAACAATCTAGAGTGAATCCAAGGCTATAAATAAGGGTGCAGAGATCACCAGAATCATAATCATCATCAGATACTTAGAGAGAATTTTTTGAGAGAATTATTGTCAAGAGTTTAGACTTTCTAGAGCTGTGATTAGGAATATCATTTGCCTTTGTTTTATTTACTTAAGTTGGAAAGTTTATGTAACTATGCATGTTTATGTGCCTCTTATGTGACTAGAAAATTAATGAGAAGATTGAATCATGTGCCTTTGTTGATATTTTTTGTGTCATTGAAAAAGTAGTCTAGGCTGTGTTGTCAAGAGTTTTAGACTTTCTAGAGTTGTGATTAGGAATGTCATTTTCCTTTGTTCCATTTTCTTGAGTTGGAAAGTTTATATAACTGTGCATGTTTCTATGCCTCTTATGTGACTGGAAAATTCAAATAAGAATATTGAACCCTGTGCCTTTGTTGACATTTTTTGTATCACTGCAAAATTAGTCTATGTTGTGAGCCTCTGTTTCTATTGTTTCCATCTTTTGCATTGATCATGCACTTGTTTGCTCTTAAATGTAATTGAATCTTACATATAGTCTCATTGTGCTTAGGATTAAGGTTGAATTACATTTAGGTGCATTGCCATAGTTAGATTTTCTTTCTTGCATTTGTGTTTCTGTTAAAATTCCTATCCCTTTTCCCAATATACACTTGATATAAAGAAGAGACTAGCTTCTTAAAAATCTGGAGGTTTTTTCAAGTCTCAAGTCCCACATCTTGAAACTTCCCATTGTTGGTGTTAGAAACAAGTGCAATTTTAACCATCAACATATACTATATATATTCATTATTTTTATTGAAAATAATTATTTATATGATAATTTTGTTAAATTCACTTTACCATTGTGAGTCTAGGGAAGTGTTTCAATGTGAGGTATACCTCTATAATTGGCATGTGAGGAGAGTGTGGCTGAAAATATTGTTTGAAAAGGTGAATGATGTTGAAATAAGGTATGTAATGTTTATAATCCTAGGTGAAATAATGCACAAGTATCTTATTTAGAAGGTAGTGACTCATGATGTGAACATGTTAATGTAACAATATATGGCTAAAAAAATATTCTTCAACTATTAAAAATATCAATTGATCCACCATATTGGCATGTGGGAAGGATGTTTACATACAATGCCCAATGAGGGTCAAGAGACAAATGTTTCCATAGAATTATATCACTCTCATTTGAAGCACATGTTTCCAAATAAAATCAAAGTTTCTTCCCATATAAGAGTGGATTGGTTGGTGAAGAAGTTGATGTATATTTTGTGTGTGTTATTGGTGGAGCCAAATGTGCAAGAATAATGGGTTTTATAGAAACTTAAAGTTTAATAAATTAGAGAACAAATCATGGATGAAATCACAAATCATCCATAATAGTGACATGATTTTCAGTGATATTGACCTTGATGTGGCATGGGTGAGAATCCAAAGAAAGGAAGAAGCATTTTATAAGGTTAGAATGGTGACTCGGTCTTTTATAACATGTGAATGCATATGGTCAACCCAATTCCATGTGTGCAAGCACATGTTGAAAATTGATGAATTAAGAAATAAATTTGGAATGGAATTTTATTCAAGAAATAATGTTTTATTTTATTCAACTTATAATTTTAATGCCCATGTAAGTATTATTTGTGTATTAATTCTTATTTCTCCCTATTTTGTTGAATTTGTAAATTATTTTCATGGATTTTCATATGGTTATTGAAAAGAATCCATTTATGTATTGTTTATGATGATGCCAATCATATTTTTTATAACTTTTCCAATGACAATGTTATTGATGCTCTTGTAAATTAAAATGTTACTAGTGATGTGGATGACCAAATCCCCAAATTTTGAAGATTGAAAGAGTGATATGAAATTACTTCTCACTCTTCTAGTTGATAAGAGAAGTCTTAATTTCCTTTAAAATATTTTAGAAGATGGTTGTAATAAATATTGATCAAGGTTAATTTTTACCAATGGTGAGGTGAATCATCCCCATGCACAACCTTTCAGATGTGTAAAATAAAGTTACAGGACCAGTCTATGATATTCAAGAGATGTTTTAGAGAATAAGGAAATCCATAGGCATGTACCATTAACAAATGAACAAGACTAATTCCTTTTTAAACATAAATTTTTATCAAAGCATTTTACTTTCTATAATGATTTGGATAGAGCATATGCAAAATATGTGGGCCAAAAATAATTTTGTGAAGAATGATTATAGACCTTAAACTAAAGTTTTTTGGGCATATTTTTTTTAATAATATGTTATATGTCTAAAATATTGAATCCTTTTAAACATAAATTCTATACATGTATGGAAAATCATAAAAAACTAATGGAAATATAAAAGTATGTAAAGATTCATAACTAATTTTATCATTTGGTTATTCTTTGAAAGTATTCCTAGATCATATATTTGAACAAATTGTAATAATATAAAATGTGAAATTAGATGACTTAGGCATGGAAAATAGCACCCAACTAATATGTCTTCTTTATTCCTTACTCAGTGCTTCTCGATTAAACTTTCACTGATTCCCAGTTACTTATAGCTTCTTGGACTTATCTTTTCAAGACCCAAGTAGCCCTCTCAAACCTAGATCCATCCCCCCAGGGCTCATCCTCCTAGGATAATATCTCCTAATTTGGACAGGAGTACCAAAATTTAGGGGTGTCTTATTTTTTATACTATTATCCAAGTTTATTTTCACCTCTAATAGTTAGGTTTTCTTGATTCCTTATATTTTCCCCTATCAACCTAATACAAGTTTTTCTAACCCAAGATTGTCAATTTCCCTATAAAAGGCCATAAATGTCCATTTAGAAGGGTTGACACTCATTCATAGGAAAAGAGAAAGAATACAAGCAAGTACACTCAAGCATTCTTCCCTATTCTCTGCATACATCCTTCCAAGACCAATTCAAGCCTATTAAAGCACTCATACCAATCCCTATTCATCCAAATTACATTTTTATTTTGCATCTAGTTGCATAAATCACACAATTAGATTGATCCCTCTTCAAACCATTGGTATGTAGGCAACATGCCCACACACGGGGTGTGAAGTGCATCTAGTGTATCCTTTACACACTAACCCCTTCTCTTTTTTCCAAGTTTGTTATTCAAGTTCAAGTATGAGATCCTAAGGGTTTTAAAGATTAAATTATACACATAACAAGCTCCACATATAATTAGGCTTTAATATTTCATGGTCAAGGTTCTATAGACCTACCAAACAAAACCCAAAAAAGCTAGGTCACTAGGACAACACTAGAATTGAATAATAGCACTGAAAGTGGATAATAGCTTTAAAAAGTGGACTATAGTGCCAAGTATTAGGGTTTATTAAGTTTGGTGCTCCTATCCAATCCATAAATAGAGTTATATGTTTTATTTTCAATAGTCTTCCACCCTTGCACAACAATTTTGAGATCTTGAATCAGTCATTTTGACCTAGAATAAGCTAAGTTTGATTTTTCTACACTTCTTGTTATTTTAAAAAAAGATAAAAATACATATCTATTTGCATAAATTAGTAGGCTAATTAAGATAAATTAATTACTAATTTACATTTACTCAGACCTTTATTTTCTTAGGAATTAAACCCCTAATCCCTAAAAATAATAGAACATTTGGTGAACCAGATTTACTTCAAATTTTTGCACAAAAACCCTATAAACCCTAGGGTTAATTATTTTTTTAATTTTTTCAATATTTTATTAATTTTTCCTAAAATTATTAAATTAAAAATTAAAAATTAAAAAACTACAAATTAATTGAATTATTTTCAATAAATTCACCCAAAACCTTAGTTTTCATATACTAGGTCCTTTTTTCAAAAAACCACTTTCAAACCACTAGGAAAAATATACTACTAATTTTAGAAAAAAAATAGATTTTTCCTTAAATTTTCAAAATTAAACTACAAATTTTTCAAATTATTTTGGAAAAATTCATTCAAAACCCTAGTTTCATCAAATACATTCTCAAGTATTTTCCAGTACTTTTTGCATAATTTTCTAAAAATTTAGTTGCATATCTAACTTAGAAAATCAATCTCAAATTACAAATTTCATAGTATTTTACAAATAATATTTTTTAAAAATCCATGGTTGCATTTACTATCTCCTATTGGTTGCTTGAGGTATCACATTACATTCATAGTTAGAATCCAAAAATGATGCTTAACTATTTCCAAATTCTTCTTACATTTCTTGTAAATAAAAAAGAAACCATAATGGGCCCTATCATGTACATGAATGATGAATTCTATCATATGTTAGTACAAAGTTTCATTCTCTAGATTTCATACTTATTTTTCATTATACGGGATGATGTTAAGCAATTTATTCTAAAAAATATTAATCCATCTCTTGTATCACCTCCCTTGGAGCCTCTCCCCTATACCGAGTATGTTTTATGGTCCATTTTACTCTTCCCCAGGTCACTACCCATCACTAGAGAGCCCAATTGACACCTTTTTTTCCTCCACCTCCTCAACCCATCAATTATCTTCACTCTCCTCCTATAACAACTACAACTCTTATATGGATAGTAGATAATATGGTTAGATATATTACTCAGCGTGCAGCTATGCATCCTCCACCGACCCAAGAACCCCATCATCCTACTATTCCAACCTATCCAAAGCTTAACCAACCAGGACATGTAGATTTACACAAGGAATATCACATTTTTGATTAGTTGAGAAACACTCTGGCTAAAATTTCCATGTTAGAACTACTTCAAAAAAATAATGTATTCAAGGCATTCTTTATCAGGTACTCACTCAGACTTCTATGCCTCTTTATTTGGAACCTTCTTATTTTGCATAAGTGGTCAATACTCTAGAAACTATAGAAGATGTAATTTATTTTGATAGTGAGGACATGCCTTCTCAGATGGTTATTGATCAAAATTTTCCACTATTCAAAGAAGTACAGGTAAAAACCAATGCAGTTAAGAGAGTTCTCATTAATAGTTATTTTGGAATAAATTTATGTAATATCACATTATTATAGGCCATGGGTATAAATTTTAAATCAATTCAAAAAACATATAAGAACATCTAAGGGTTCGATGACATACCATGAAAAATTTTGGGTACTATTACTTTGAATATCATGGTGGGACCAAAAACTCTCTCCACATAGTTCCAGGTCATGCTAGGTCCTCTCCACTATAATATTTTACTCAGAAAACCTTGGATACATACCATGGGTGCTATTCCTTCTACTCTCCATTGATTTATTAAGTTTTTCCATGAGGGATATTTATACACATGTCTGACAGACAACCAACCATTTAGATATTAATGACTTATAGAGTCATCTTTGACTATTTCATTTGATGGGAAATCGTATCTCACAATATAACCACCACTTCATATCATTTCTCTAGATTTGATACATACATATGAGTTTGGTGAGACTAAAACTTCACACATTACTCCATCATCGATAGTTAAACCAATATCTCTAGTTGATTCCATAGTTTCTACATTAGTTATAGATATTTTAGTAGTAGTACTTTCTTATACCACTACAATTGATGAGACTCCTATATCATAGTTACCCCTTGTAAATTCAAAGTTACCATATATACATGATGTTGATATAGATTCATAAGCTTCTTCAGATGATGATGCAACACCCACACTTATAGTTGATTATTTGTGTGGATTGAGCTTTACACCAGTCGGCCTAAGAGAGTATCGATATGACTCTAGAGCTATCATACCACATCCTATAGTGATTTTAGCATCTCAGCCCACACTCTCAAGACATCCTCCACATTCACAACCACATTCAACTCATTTTCAACATATAGTTCACATGGTTACCTTAATGGATATAAAGCTATTTATTCAAATTTAGGTAGGTAGCACACATCATCAACCTCAATTTATGTTACAAATATTACTTAATCATGGATTTATCACATTACCTATAGTATGGCATAGATATATTAGTAGATTGCCACATTATGATGGTTTCCCATTCTATACATGTCATAGGATTACAAGCCATGATGCAAACTCATGCACAGCCTTACAGTAGAGATTGAATAAAATATCAGATTGAAGTATTATTCAAATTATAACACCACCAGTAGCATTAACTCCACAAATTCCATTGAAATCACTTATCAGTAAGGCTAAATGTCCAAGTGCAGAATCAACATCTCTACTACCTGAATAACCATCAATTTTCCTTCGACATGAAGACATCATGAACACAACATTTACAACATATGATGATGATCTTAGCACATTTGATGATGGCCAAAATCCTTTCCTCTATTTTCATCCCTAGTAGGCTCCATCTTTGGATCTTTTCCCACCACTAGCCTAGTCTTTTATATTATGATGCATATATTTATACATAATTTATTTCCAATATTGATTTTGCATATTATCTCTTTCTTGCTTTTACATAGTTCAAATATTTTCAAAACTAAAAAACAATATAAAATTCAAAACACAAAAACATTCAAATATATCAAAAATACCAAAAACATTTTGATTGTATGCATCATCCATGTTTTACATTACTAATATCATCCTAGGACTTAAATTTGATATTTCATGCTGTTGTATGTCAATTTTCTACATTACCATACTTCACTTGATCTTCTTTGAGTGTGTGTAGTGACATCTAGTTACTTGATTGATTTATTCTACCCATAAAGGGGGCATTCCTACTTATACATTCAAGAAATACATTATTATACACACCCATGGGGGGTATCTTATACATGACTATGCCATCAAGTTTATGTCATTTATACACTACACACTCTAAGCTATCATGTTGATATACATTAATTTATAACTTACACAAAATACTATATCGACATCTCACTAGTATCTAGTAATTATGTATTTCTTAGCATATACCTAATCTTATACTACACATGTTTTAAATACTCTCACATTTGTTTTGATTTGTTAGATGTGTTTGTATCTTCAATTTATTACATGCTTTATTTTCTTGCTTAGTGTAACTTGTGTGATTGCATTTTCAATTCTAGCTTCTCTTACTTATGCCTTGGGACATTTGCCAATTTATTTTACTTTATTTTAATGTATGTGCCTTTGGAAATTTTCCAATATCCTTTGTTTGTACTCCTCTTTATGCTTGTGGCTTGTGTGACAACTTTTATTATTTTACTTGTATGTGTATGAGGCATTTGAAAATGCCTTCCATGCTTGCTTCTAGTTTGAGTGACATATGCCCATGTCCCTTGTTTGCTTGGCCCCTTGACCCATATAGTATGTTTCTTTCTTCTTGATTCTTGATTATTTATTGTCAAATGTGTGCCATGCCATGATCCATATCATTCATTTACCTTACTTTCTTGGATGCCATGATGGACATCATGTTCCATCCTTCAAAACTAATAACTAACAATTAACATTTCTAGTTCCACTTTAGTACTTTGCACATGCTTTCACATTGTTATATCATCTAGGAATACCCCTATTGATCTAAAAATATCTTTGTACAAACATTTATATATCTTGAAACATATTTTCAAACATCAAATGCTATATCATATATCTTTTTAGAATTAACACACTTGTAGGACTCTTTCTTTTGAGGGTGATCATTACAAGTTCATCATTCCCACCCTCAAAAGAGGGGGAATATAATATGGGATTTAGCATAGAGATAAAACCTCATATAAATAAAAATAACAACATTTAGGATAGTCAACACATAATCCATAGGTTAAACTGGTCAATTTAGAGAAGAAAAATAGGAATAGTTTCACACTAGACAATAGCACCAAAAATGGATAGTAACACCAAAAATTATATAGTATTGCCGAAAATAGGGGTATACATAGTTTTTCACTCCTATATAAGAAGAAAAACACTCAAGGTTTTTATAAATAGGTAAAAATTTTAGTTTATGGATAGTTTTTGTACTTCCAGATTTAGTAGTTTCAACATAGTTTTCTTAGATACAGGGGGTTATCATGCACAACATGATGGTTCTCACTTTCAGTTTAGATTGGGAAGTTGGCATAACTTTTATATCATAATACATGTTCTAAATATTAGTGATTATGGGAAATATGCATATAACATTGATCTACTTTTGTTTCTGAGTTAAGTTTATTCGAGGCATTCTCAATAGTTGCATGCCTTACTCCATCTGCATGTGGTGGGCATCACATTTGAGTTAAAATTTCATACAATTTTAGATTTTTGATTACTTGAGATCCTGATTTGGCTTTCATATAAGCCTAGTACATCATTTTTAGAGTGGCTTTCATACAAACCTAATCTCCATCTTTCAAAATGGCCAAGAGTGGCCTAGTTTCTAGCATACATTTAGCTATTCACACCATAGTGTCAGATTTTTATCGCATTCATGGGATACATGAGCCATCTCATATGACATCTATTTTATATTTATATCATTTCATAACTTCATTTCATGGGGAAATGATGGAGCTAAAGGGCCAACCTTTATATTCTTGAGCCACCTATTTAGAGGGATTAGACACATGGTCCATACATCAATTAACACACACATGATTCATTAACTTCACTTAGTTGGTGATGATGGATTTAAAGGGCCAACCTTTGTATTCTTGAGACATATTCTAAGGAATTACTCACTTAGATCTATTCTTGATATTACTCTTGATTCAACACATACTCAACACAATCTAGCATCATAATAGGTTTTGTATTGGTTCACATACCTAATGATGTGTATTCATTCCTATCTCTTTATTTACTTAGTTTTTATACATTATTATATTATAAATATCATATCTAGTAATAACTGATCTACTTCATGTTTTTATTTGTAGGTTCACACATCATAGTGTGCTCTCTCTATGCACATCCAACATCACATAGATTCATGAGATTTTTCATCATAGATAAGTTTAGATATGCTTTATATTTTTCCTTTATCCTAGTATTTCACTTTGTTGCATCATTAGAATAAAGGGGGGGGAGGTAAATATATTCATATAAAATATGAAATTGTATGACTTAGGAATGTATAATATCACCTAACCAATAGGTCCTCTTTTTTGCTCACTCAACTCTTCTCAATTAAACTTTCACTGATTCCTAGTTAACCATAGCTTCCCAGACTTAGCTTTTTAGGACCTAGGTATCCCTCTTGGACATAGATCGATCCCCCTAGGGATCATCCTCCTAGGATAATAACACCCAATTTGGATAGGAGCATCAAAATTTATGGGTGTCCTATTTTTGGTGTTATTGTCCAAGTTCATTTTCACCTTTAATAGTCATGTTTTCTTGATTCCTTATCTTTTCCCCTATTAGCCTAATATAGGTTCATCTAACCTAAGATCATAAATTTACCTATAAAATTACAATTAATGTCCATTTAGAATGGTCAACACTCATTCATAGGAAAAGAGCAAGAATACAAGTAAGTACACTCAAGCATTCTTCCCTATTCTCCACATACAGCCTTCCAAGACCAATTCAAGCCTATTCAAGCACTCATACCAGTCCCTAGTCATCCAAAGTACATTATAATTTTTTATCTAGTTTCATACATCACATAATTTAACCAAGAACTTCAAATGGGAGAACTATATTAGCTTGATCCCTCTTTGGAGTATTGGTATGTAGGCAGTGTGCTCACACATAGGGTGTGAAGTGTGTCTACTATATCCTTTACACACTAACCCCTTCTCTTTTTCCCAAGTTTGATATTAAATTTTAAGTATCAATAGCTCCTAAGGGTCTTAAAGATTAAATCATACACACAATAAGCTTTACACATAATCAAGCTTTGATATTTTATGACTAGGGTGTTATAGACCTATCGAACAAAACCCAAAAAATATAGGTCACTAGGACAATAGCATAGAAATTGGACAATAGAACTTGAAGTGTATAATATCTCTAAAAATTGGACTATATAACCAATTAGTAGGGTGTCCTAAGTTTGGCACTCCTATCCAATCTAGAAACAGAGTTTTGGGTTCTATTTACAATAGTCTTCCACCCCTGCACAATAATTTCTAGATCTTGAATCAGCTATTTTGACCTAGAATAAGATAAGTTTGATTTATATACACTTCTTGTTATTTTTATAAAATATAAAAATACATATATTTTTGCACAAATTAGTAGGCTAATTAAGATACATTAATTACTAATTTACATTTACTCAAACCTTTATTTGCTTAGGAATTAAACCCCCAATTCCCAAAAAGAATAAAACACAAATAATGTTTTCAACATCTAAAAACCATTATTTTTTAAAATTATTTGTTAAAATTATTTGTTTATATTTTGATAATGAGAAGTAAAATTAAGAAAATAATTTTAGATAACCAATTTAACATAATTGTGTTAGGAAATTTTGTAAATCTCACATACTTGTGATGCATTTATGTTCATATTTTTCAAATTATACAAACTAGAATGATATGTATATGTATATGTACACACACACACACACACGCATTTATGTATGTATGTATGTACATACATACATACATGCATACACATACACACACACACATACATATACATGTGTGTGTGTGTGTGTGTGTGTGTGTGTGTGTGTGTGTGTGTGTGTGTGTGTGTGTGTGTGTGTGTGTGTGTGTGTGTGTGTGTGTGTGTGTGTGTGTGTGTGTGTGTGTGTGTGTGTGTGTGTGTGTAACTCAAAAAATACATTTAAATGAACCTTAGTAAAGGAACACACCAATTATGATCATTTTTTTCATCATTAAAGTTAGGAAGTATGGATGTGGTGGGAGTTTTTATTGGAAAAGTCGTGTAGTAGACTAAAATATTTGTCCACACTCTGATCTCTTCCTCATTAAGTTTATTTTATCATATGTTCCTATAATTTTATGATTCCAAAGGAATAACCCTAGTTCTTGTAACAAATTCATATACTCTTAGTGATTATTTTTATCCTTGAACCATATCTAATCCTATAGTTTTTATTTCCTTACACATTCAATACAAAACTTTGGCACATTGTTCTCATTTTTTAGTGATGATATGGTTATATTTATTCCTTAAGTTTTTCATCCCTATATTTTCTAACCGTTTCCCATTTATCATATACATAAAACCTTATCTTCAAATTCCTTAGCTAACATTATCGAAGGTCCTCATCCACCTCTATTTTTCATTTATACAATACTTTCATATTGGTCCACAAAATTGCTTGGAGGAATGGGATTGGGAATTTTGGAAGCTATATATAAGTAGAATCATGATAATTTAGTATTTATATGTCACTAAAAAAAAATAGATGTTTATTCCTATGAGGGGATGTCACCTAAAGTCTAATTATTGGCATCACAATTTGCACTCAAAATGTCATTCAATTTCCTCTTGACATGTTCATTATTTCCTTTCATCTTAAATTATTTTTATTAATTATTGAATAAACACAGGCATTTTAATATGATAACATATGGTTTCATTGGTTCCTTTCATTTATTCAGATGCATAACAACAATATATGTAGTAAGATGGATAATAGTATACCATTATATAGAATGTAATGCATATTAAATTAACAAGAAATATGAATGGAATTATATATTATAATAAATGGTATTATATAATATATATATATATACAAAATACATATAAAATACTCATTTTTGAATACAAGAAATAAAACATGATTCTTTTTTTAAGACAAGCAAGAAAATATGAAGACAAGCAATTAATATATATACAAACTCTTTTTTTAAAATAACATCAATAATCTATCTATGTATACCATTATAAATAATTTAAAGGCTATGAATTTTCCCTTACCTCCAATAAAATGGATAAACTCCTTATATCTTTGATGGTGTGCTTATATAAACTTATAGTGTGATTGTATATTGTGATGAAATGCTAAAATGAGGAAATTAGGATGTTATCTTATCGATGGAGTAGGGGGTCTCTATCATGATCAAAATTTTATTGTTATTATGATATATAATATGAATTTTTATGGTTACATACACACTAAAAATTTTAATCTCATGTAATATCACATGGCACATTATGGTTTATGAATCCCCATTAAATTTCATTATGAGCCATACACACATAGAACTTGTAGATAATACATGCCACATGCCATTGGCCATGTAAAAGGCATGGGGTAAATTCACATTTTATTAAAAAATTAAGCTATGTCAAAAAAATTATTGTTCTTAGTATTTCATTTTTCATGCCCCTTCACCCTAAGTTACTGAAAGGTGAGACTCAAAGTCTTTAACATAGTTTTTGCTTTGTAGGATCCTATCTATATGATAACCTTTATGAAATTATTTTAGGAAGGCTAAAATGGGGTAAAATATCAACCTTCTTATTTTTCATAAATTGACTTATCTCATACACTAAAATGGCACTAAATCAATAGGACAAGGGCATGGATCCATTTAACTTTATTTATATAATAAGAGGGAATCAATGATAAGGTTAATTAAAATATGGCCCAATATTTAACACATTTAGCAATAGACAATATTATGTGACCACTACCCTAGACCATATGTAATATATAAAAGGTTGAAGAAATTGTGAAGCGTATAACCCATTCATTATGTTTATCCCACCTCCCATTTTTATCTTTGATTGGTTATTAATAATATCAACAACTATGATAAATAATGTATAATATATATCCTAGTTAAATAGGTTGATTCAAAAAAGTATACACATGATGTTGAAGCCCAAAAGAATTGATGTTTGATGGATATGGAGATGGTATGTGTGTCAATCAACACCATTATTAATGTAAATATTTTATACTTTCATTCTAAGGAATAATATTCAAAATGTAATTCTTAATCTAAATTTTCAAATCTTTAGCATAGTTTTATATTTTACATGTGATAACTATGGATATTGAGTAGTGTATCACAAATGGTTTTATCTTCCATAGTTTTCATGTCATGGTTAATCTTACTGTAGTATTCACATGTATCTACTTACCATGATCTACCAATAGCCATAATAATTAAGATGACGTATCATGAAACCTGTATCCCAAGTTTTTAATGGAGGGACTAAGTGCACGATAATTTATTTTTGTTATCAATGTTGTCAAAGGGGTTTAGTAATGACTTCTATTTTGACTTGGATATCTCTTATACATTTACATCAAGTTGTATGGCCATGTGTACAAAATCCCATGTAGTTCTATACCTCACCATTCATACTTATATTATGTGCATCACACCCTCAATGCCTTATTTTTATGGAGTAATCCTTATACCATTTTAAAATAAGGGAACAATGTTGGTATTGTGCTTGAGACTTTCTTAGAACAAATCTAAGGAGGCCTTGCATTTCATTAAAAATGTAATTGTGTGGAAGTAATTATTGATAGATTACATTGGTGAAGCAAATCAATAAAATTATAAATGCACAAAGAAATAAATATTTTTATGAATGTGACATACTTCATAAATGAATATCAAATAAATTGGTGTTGAGTGATTGTGAATGAAGTTTGCCTATAAAATAATAGATCAAATCAATATAGAATAAATTTCCAGCATCCAAGATATATATTTTTTAAAAATCACTCAATCACACTAAAAAGAATAGCAATCTAATGCTAATTTATAACCTTAACACTATATGATGCATTAAATATTCTTTTAACCATATGTTCCTTGGTAACCAAATATCATACAAAATCAGCTAATTTGGAGGAAATTTTTAAATATACCAATAAAACCTTAAAGCATGCATTATTATATAGATTATAGAACATCCAAAGAGGATTTATGGTAAAATTAACTTGATTGATTAACATTTATTTGAGGTATAATTTTTAGTTTCATAACCTTTATACAATTGAAAATTTATTTTTACATGAAAGGAATAAATACAACATAAAGACCTACCTTAACAAAAGTGTATGGACATGTGTATAAATTGAATTATTGACCAACCTTTAACTTGACCCTTTCAAGACCTGTGTAAATTCAATTTAATAGATGGAGATAAATTTTATTGTTTGCATCTTCACTACCTAAAACTGATCTTGGAAATAAAAACCTCAACAACTCCAAATATGGATTTATATCAGTTGGGGTGACATTTTAAAAAAGGGCATGTATTTTTTTCCAAACTAGAAGTGGAGATTTCCATAGGATTTGTTGAGGTATTTTTTGATTAAGATCTTGAATAAGACTTCCTAAAACTTAATATCCACATAAAAACATTGCAAAGTAATTTATAGTTGTATTGGCATTTAGACTAGTTTTTTGTGATCACCTTATCCCCATTACACAAAATATTATCATTGGGATAACTCATTTAGTTAAAATTTTATTACAACATAGATAATTTTATCTCAATATTTAATTTAATTTAGGCCTACTTTTTCCAATTTTTACTATTAGTCTTGTAATTCATTGTGTTTTCCATATAACCTACATTACCAATAGAATATTGTTGAAGAAATACTATATAAAAAATCACAACACAAAAAATTATAAAAGAATAAAAAAATTATCCATAGGGTAGTTTTTGATACAATTTCTCAAAATAGGGAGGAACTATCATAGTAGGCCCCTTTCCCCAAAATTCATTTTTCTATTCATAATTCAAAAAAACCCAATAGTTGATATTTAAAACATAAGTGTCAACTTCAACCATTCATAACTAAAGACACATTAATACACTACATAAATCCACCAATATAATAATAACACAAAAAATTTGGCTACGTAACAAAGGTATAGAGTTTATCCAATGAGTGTATGAAACAATTTTGATCTCATTGAGGATCCCAACATTACACTTTTGAAAATAATGTCATAAAATTTGACATATGTTGATGATATGGAATTATGTATTAAATCTTGGGACATGAACATTAACATCCTCAATCATATATGAAACATATAACATCCTCAACAACATCTACAACATGAACATCACCACACCTAAAATACAAATTATCCATATTCAACATCAAACTTTTCTTCTCCTCTTTCCATCCTTATTTTGTGTGAAACCATCCTTATCCTAGCATTAAAAAAATTGAATACAATTACTTTCATAAGTAAATAAATAAATAACCATAGTTAGTTGATTCAATAGCAAGAGTGATTGAAAATCAATGGTAAAAAATATATTCCCCTTCATCTCACGTCTTATCCCCTTCACATTCTTTTTTTCCACCAAGACATTTTATTTTTCATGTCAAGTTTTATAACTCATGTTTAGGCACAAAATGTGAATGTATTGGTGAGAAAATAATATAATGGAAAATAGATAATATATCACTTACTTTCAAAAATTCCCTTCACCATATAATATCCCACTTCCTTTTCTCTTTATTTTTTTAGAATCGTAAATCTTGAGTTCTTCTACAGTTGCCAATGCTTCAAGGCTCAAATCATTAGTCATAAACATGTTTTTTTTTAAATTAAATTTCATACATTTACACATCTCATATAGTTGTTTCTCTAAATTTCAATCCACATACCTCCATTTTATTTTCTTGATTGGATACTTTGCTTCTTTATGGTCTATAATGGGAGGTAACATGTGTATTTCATCAAAGTGTGAATTGAACTATTTTGACCAGAATTTGTTCATTATGGTGCAATAAAAAAAAATTGGTCCCTGTATCCAAATTCATAAATATATTTTAACCATGATCCTTGTACTAAAATATAGTCTACACATATCAAAAGGTTCAAATTAAATAAACATCTATTCAAAACAAACATCACAATAAAATATTAAACAAGCATCTCTTCAAGTGTTGCTCTAACATTGACTCTCCGTTGTGAAATAATCCATATGTTATATACCCAATAATACATTGTGTCAAATATAAATCTATAATTTTTATTTTTAAGTGAAAAAATATTATTTTTATTTTTAATATGAACTGATGATTTTGTCACTTATACAAAATATGATTTTACATCAAATGATAAAAGAAAAAAGCCATGCATAACTCAAAACAAATTGTCTTAGTATGATTTTTGAACTATTTATATGAATCAACTCAATATTTACATAAATCCACCATCATTAAGTTATAATTATCACAAATTACACCCAAATTCATATGATATAAATCTAAATATAAAAGATAAAAAATGGGATAATTACAATTGTAAAATGCAGCAGTTACGATATGTCACTGAAAACATCCTTTAATAGCTAAAATTCCACACTTTTATCATGATCACATGAAACATGTGAGTTTATTTCTTGGTCATATATGGTAATAGGTTCCTTTGCAAGTAAAATCACAAAAAAATATCAAAATCTCATTTCATAGCACTTAAAAAACTCACAAATCCCCACATATTAACTTTTCCTCCCAAGTATACTCATATGCATGTGAATAGGTTGCATATGTAATTTTTTCTATTATTTTTATATTCTTATGAGGGAGGGTAACAAGTTAATATATAGGTAAAATTAAAAAAACAAGATCATAATTATGTTTCATAGCACTTAAAACAATCTCGTAAATACCAACATATCACCTTCTCCTTATGACTATGTCCATGTCCATGTGAAAAGTTTTTAGAGGTAATTTATTTCATTCTTATAATATTAATATGATGGAGGGTAACATGCTCCTATGCATGTAAAATAAAAATAAAAAATATCACAATCATGTTTCATACGACATGAAAAAACTTACAAGTCCCAACATATTACCTTGTCCTTATGACTATGCTTATGTGCACACAAATATATTATCGACAAATCATTTATCAGAACACAATTTTTAAAGTCATCATCCTCCAAAAAATAGGTTTTCACCCCTCGTCACTACCATATTTTACCTGAAAAATAATTTAAATAGTCATAAATCTCAAATAAGTATGTCATAATAGATACACATGAATTAGAAATAGATGAACATCAAATAATTATCTTCATATCATAGGTATCATTGGTAAGGTCATAATTTGGATCTTCCTCATCCTATAAAAAAATAAGTGATTTTATTTCTTACTTGGAGATAATAATAGGTTCCTTTTTAGGTAAAATAAAAAATAGGTGATTAAAATCAAGTGTCATACTAATTTCATAAACTTGCAAACCCCACATGTTACCTTCTTCCATATTACCTTATCCATGGGAGGACTATGTCCATTTTCATGAAAGAAGGTTGTATAGCATGATTTCATCCATTCAATTCTTATGTTATTCCTACAAATGGGAGAAATGCATCCCTCTTCATTATCACTACTATGCTACAAAATTAATGTAGTAATTATATATAAAAATTATAATTAAATAAATGAATATTAATATTTGAATATATAAAATTAATAAAAACTTACCACCTTCCCCATTTGTTCCCTTTTTCACTAAACTATCTTCCTCATCCGTTCCCTTTTTCATTGAAATTTCAGAAAAACTACGAAAGCTTCTCCCAGGTGTGGCATGGTCATCATGCTCTAAATTTTCAATACGAGGTTGAAAAACAAATGAACTATTTAAAATTTTGAAATCATAATTGATAAGAAGAATATAAAAAATGAATACAAATAATTCATGTTATTAACATTTTCAACTGAGGGAGATTTAGGTCCATGATCTATGAACCACCACTAGTTGTTGTTGAGAAATGTTGTCATTGATATCAAGGTACATTTGGTAAAGATGTATGGTGAGTGATATTTGAGATAATTTGAAGGAAACATAATGTCTCTCTATTGAGAGATAATTTTAAGGAAACCTAATGATTCTTATTTTGGTTGATGTCAAGTTCAATGTCATGATTTAGGTCAACTTGATGATTGTCAGTATTATCACAAGGAGGTTTGATGATCAAGTAAGAAATGAGCTAGAATATGAGGCTCTAGGTCTACATGAGTTCATTATATTATGTCTATCATAAATATATTATTTCATTGGTATGATAATTTTATTTAATGAGTACAAGGTAAGCATGTTTGAGTGATAATCCTTGAGTACAAGGTGTCTTGAGAAGCCTAGTCATATCATGAGCATGTGTATGGTGAACATGAAGAGGTATGTATAGAGGTATGAAATAATTTTTGGATAATTTAAGTCATGTGATCAAGTTTTAGAATCATCAAGGATTGTTTTAATGTTAGTTGTCAAGTTTCAAGGTGCTTGAAAAGTGTAGTCATGACACTAGTCCTGGCATGTAAAGTCCTAGTGAGATGGTTTGAGTATGGTGTCTTGGTGAGATGGATAAACAAAGGTATAAGAGGCTATATGAGGTTTATTAAACATGAATATGAGATATTTGATAACTCATGAGAGTCTCAGGGTGAACCTATAGGGGTAGGATCTTCAGACCTAGTATGCACCTAAACTACCTGACCTAATGAGGCATCATGAGCTATTGTAAAGACATATGAATTATGTTTGGATGTGTTTAATAATTATATAGATTTTATGGAATTATATTAATATGTTGACCATGACATTGAGGTATTGAGATCATGGAAAAATTCATGAAGGACAGTTTAAGGCCTAGTAAGGTATGAAGACTATGGCGTAAAGAGAGAATGTAAGACTAATGGAGTATGACATTATATTTACAAGGAAAAAATGGATATTTGAGTTTTATAATAGGTATTATATGTTTTTTCAAGCATGTTCACAAATTTTTAATTCATGGTTTACAATAAAAATCATGCAAAGTGGTTTTGATTTCTTTTGAGTACATAGAATGAAGTCATGTAAACTCGAGAAGGACTTTTAGGTGTTAATTGGAATCTGTAACCTTTGTATTGGAACCTAAGATATTAAGGAGAGATGGGGAATGGCCCTATATAATATCTCTAGGAATTATTTTTGGAAATAAGGGGCAATCCTTTATGAATAATTATTAACACCATAAATAGTGTTAACCTTCTTTAAAACCCTAACAATGACCTAATATGAAAATGTTTCAGTAGTTTTTATGCTTTTTCAATGTGATATAATTAACTACTAAAAATAAAGTATAATCAAGGTTTAATATTACCTAGAGATATGGATGGTTGGTTACACACTGTTGATCAAGCTTGATTGTGAGAACTCCTCTTTGGTTGGGGAGGAATGACCTATAATACACCACACTTAAACAAAAAATGGGATTAAAAGAGAGATGAGTGGGCTACCTAGTTACAAACCAATCCCAAGAAGTGGCACACTTTCTCAAAGGGATTTCAGCCCACTATTTAACATTCAAGTTTATAAATAAAAATGAAATTACAAAGATATAGATTAAAAGATATAAATAACATAAAAGATAATTTGATAAAGATAAATGATTATGGATTATTCAAGATAATAAATAAAATATACAAGATAATAGATACAAGTCTAAACAACACCAACATAAAACTTAATAATATTATATAAATGTAGACTATTTATGATTAAGAGATAAGATAAATGGATTATTCAAGGACAAGATGTATAAATGCTTTGCTAAGTTTCATTAATAGATATCAACAGATTAGGAGAGATATTTATAAAATAGCATATAGTTTTAACAGATGTTGAAGATGCAAAATAGACTATTTAAAAGGTATTTTTATAGTCTAATAGGGATCGATGATGATCCTAGAGGATCGATGTTGATTGTATAAGATCGACATTGATTCAGATGAATCAATTTCAATTCTATGTAAAATTATTGAACTATACACAAACTATAATGACGGCCTCTATTTTTAATAAATGAATTTAAGACAAACATATAAGACATTAGATTGGAAATGAAAATAAATTTGAAATTAATACTAACCTTTAATACCTAAAAATGAACTTGGATAAGATGAGAGAGAAAAACTTTTGGTGATCTCTCCAACGAAAGTTCCACAAGATAGTAGGTTATTGACAAAGTCTAAATGTAGGTTACAATGAGATTTTGGTAGCATTTCAAGTTCTAAAAGTGTGATTGCATTCCCTCCTAAGACATGGAGGTCTGTGTATATAAATGGATTGACATCGATCCTAACCAATTGGTCTTGATCATAGAGGATAGATTTCAATTTACCAAAAATGGGTGAAGGTAAATGAAAATCTAGTCCAATGGGTTGACATGGGGTAAAAGAGGGTTAAAATGACTTTGAGGTTGTTCGGGTTGTTTTAACCATGGGATAAGTTGGTTAGGAGGTTTATTATGTTTTAGTTTGATTTGATTTTTAGAATTTTGATTATTTAAAAGATTGTGGGTGGTTAGGGATGGTAAATAGTAATTAAGATTAATTACCATGGGTAAAAATGGGGTATATACATGAAATAAACATTTGAGTATGAGTTGGCATTTAATTAAATGTCCATAATTAAATGTCAACTTATACATTAAGTTATATTTTATGTATATACTTTCAGGATGTTTGAGTTTGGGACCTCCAAGAGTTAAGATGTAAAATATATATTTTTGGAGGTTTCTACCACATTTCAGACTTATCTTATTTCAAGATTTTAGGCTATGGTGTAGATTTATATCATCTACATATAATTATTAAAGCAATAGCCTAAAAGATAACAGAATAGGGAAAGGGTACTAAATTCTAGAATATATAGAAAGATCTTGTTAAAAATAGTCCATAATGGTCTAAAATGACTATAAAAACTATTTTATCATGTATTCAAATCTCCCAATCATCTCTAGGTGTGATTGATTTGTTAGGTGTGTGAGTAGACCCTATAAGAAAGTGATAGTTTCTTAGAGATTTACTATAATGATCAAAGTTGACCAAGTAAAATTTTATAAATGGATGAAGGTTAAATATTGAGACTTGTATTTTAAATATATTGTGGTTTTTATATGGGTTTAAAACCTCAAGTTTTATAAACCGGTCATCCAAGTTGACCAGTTACTAACAAACCTAATGGTGAAATTAGTGAGAAACCCAAGCAGTAGTGAGAAAATGATTAGGGATGTGTTAGAATGGAATAGGTATGAAAAAAAGTACATGGAATTATTTTTAAATAATTTTAATACATGTCCATGTTGGATATAATTTTTGGTGGTTAGTGAATATGATGAAAAAGTTACTCACAAGTTGACCTGTCAGGTTCAGATGAGACAATGAGATACAAGGTCATGAGATTGGTCTACAAGACTAATATTTCTATTTTACCATATTATATTTATATTTTATATTGGTATAATTATATCATAAAATAATCTACATGCATTAGGATTCTCTTTAAATAGTCATATAGGTGATTGAAAGTCATTGTCACTGTGACTATAATTTAATGTAAACTAGCAGTTCTGGGTAAGCAAGTTATAGTGATGAGTTTTAGACTCTATGCCCTAATTTTAAGAATATAATATACATGATATTTAAATTTTTGAATTTTATGTCCTATAAATTATTTTTATAATTTTTGGTATTTAGTGAAAGTAGTGAAAATGTTGAATTCAAAATGGCTTGACTGGCTAAGTGAGGTTCGTGAGAGAGAAGGTCAAAAAATTGGTTTGCAAGACCAATAATTTCCATTATATATTATGATACTTTTGTTAAAGTTTGTTCTTAGGATTTTTTATGATCATGTTAATTAATTTTAATTTATTTATTTTATTCTTTCAAGTTTCATAAGTTTAAGTTTCCATGACTATGTTTTGAGGCTAATTGGTAGTTCAGAGTGAACATTTTGTAGAGAAGAGTTTGAACCTGTATATTTTGAGTTGAAGTATCTAATTGAGTTTATGATGACCCTAATTTCATGATGTTTTTTAATATGTTATTTATTTCCATGTTTTTTTAACTAATTGGTGTATTGTCTTTTGTAGTTCAAGATAGATTTTTTGGGTATGTACATGCCTAATTATGAATAGTACAAATGATGTGCTTCAAGTGGTGATTGGATATGAAATATGTTATGAAGCCTATATGATCTTAGTATAGGTATATTTTATTGTTTTATTATATTTTCATACCATTTTTTAAGTTTTAAAGTGTTCCAAGGAAGGTAAAGTGTAATGTGTCCTAAAGTAAACCTAATGGAATTAGTTCTCCATGAGACCTAAAGATGAAATGAGGCCTAATTGAGGTATGTCAGACCTAAAGGGACTCAAATAATTTTTGATACATGTTTATGAGATGTATTAATATTTATTCCATGTCTAACCTAAGAGGGTAAGGGTGTTGATCTGACCAAGAAGGATATGAATAAGAGGCTTGTATAAATATAAGGTAGTTTTAGGCCTATTTGTGTGTGAAGAATGTAATCAAACAAGATAACACTTTGTAGAGAAAAAGGATGTATTATATACAATTATAGGAGCATAAATTATCAATTATGAATATTTAATATAGGTTATATGTATTAGGATTAATGTCATATGACCTAATTAGTCTTGAAGAGACATAATTGAGTGAAGAGACCTAAAGGCAGTTTGAGAGGGCTAAGAGTGTGAAGAATTGAAAAGGTGGTCATCATTAGTTGGTTGAGAAACAAGGTGTCCTAAATGTTATAAAAAAATTATGTGTATAATTTGGTTCTGATTAATCTATGGGGGTTGATGCCTCCTTGCAAATTGATGTTTGCTAAAGCCTAGCTAAGTTGGTGCTTAGCTAGTTGGGTTGGTGCTCCATGTGAAGTGTGTGATTCACTAAATTTGGTGTTTGTATTATATTATTATAGTTAATTTGAATATATAAGTGATTTTTATTCCCATTTAGGATTTATCACATATGTAATGTGTTCTTGTGTTTCATGTTTATGTGGATAGGTGTTTATGCTTGTTTGAATTATTCATGATTTCTTAAGTGAAATTGATAAGATATTTTTTGAAAATTGATTCACCCCCACTCTCAATCATTTTTATTCAAAAAAAATTATATATCAAAGTTTAAATAATAAATTCTAAATGGTTAGTATTGTGTACAACTTAGAATAGCTTACAAAATTAAACAAATCAACCTAAAACTAAACAATGTTTTGATATTACCAAATCAATGTCATTTTTTTGAGCCAAGATGTGTTCAATTATTTGTGTTGTATTATATTATAATTCATCAAATTATTTTAAAAATATATACAAATTATTTGTTCCTCATTCAATATAGCCATATAAATATATTGGATACATTTGGGTTGTTAATGAGTGAAGGATCTCAAAAGGATCATATTCATTTTTTTGGTTATGAATCGACTGATAACATACATTTAATTTCATAGGCATTATATTATAACATTTCATACTAATTAAAATATAATTATAATAATAAAAAAATCATACAATCATGTTTGTGAAAAGGGTCAACATGTAGAGATAACCAAATAAAATAACAATTATTTATATGTATTATTTATTTATTGAAAGGATAAAAATGTAATTCATTATTCATATGCATTATATATATATATATATAACAATGAATTTAATCTTAAATGGATTGAATTCATTATTTATACATTTAAGGATTTGAATGCAATGTGTTGTCTATATGCATTCTATAGGATTAAATGTAGTGCATTGTATGTGAAATTAAAAAAATTGATGCACTATCTAAGGGATTTAAGGTAATGTGTTTTCAGTATGTATTGTCTAGATGATTAAATGTAGTACATTTTATGTGCAATTTATATATTGGAGGATTTATAACCCCATTAAATGAAAATTTTGAATATTATCAAAAAATAAAACATATGGTAAAATAAAACATATTTAGTTGGAGTTGAAGAGTTCTTATTTTTTACTTCTATAATGGGAAGAGAAGTAGTGCATGAAAATATAGCCCAAAGGGAGTGTATGCAGAGTAATGACATTCTTATCTATTGATTGACAATGATATTTACTATTACTTATATAAGATGGATAATTAAGAGGTAAATAATCATAAGAAATATTAGGCATGTTAAGATAAGTTACAATGAATTAAATTAAACATTTAATAGAAAATGTACCTTATCTACATATAACTAAAATGGGCTAGAACTATTAATAATAACTTTTGTCAAAACATGTAAATTTTAATCACCATAAATAGAAGAAAAAAGTGACTATAATATGCATATTCACACCTTGAATAATGAAATCATTACCATCTCCATGAATAGCTAGCTTACTCATGATAAATAGTTATGATCTAGTTTCACCATTGCATTGGGTTTGGAAAAAAAAATCTGAACAAAAAGGGACTTTAAACTCCACTAGTATAAGCTCAAGATATCATAAATCTTTAATAATTATCTCTAAATAAGAATAGATAGTGCTATATGATGGTCAAATGGATGTCAAAAATAGGGTCAAAACTACCTTATGAAGCTAAAATGGAAAAAAAAAATGAAATATCACACTATTATGTCCACCACCACCATGGATGCCATTATAGGTTATGTCAAATGATCCCAAAACATGACATCAATATGTGGCATAATATATTTATTTTTAAAAAGATAAATATTAATATTTAAACTAAGATAGTTTATCAATTTTAGTGAAAAAAATTACAATGTTTCCCACTATAAATTATAAAAGTTTGAATAACTATTTAATAAATATCCATCATCTTTAATAAAGCTTAGATAAAATTTAGAGGAAAAAAATATATAAAATGATGAATTAGAGATAAATATACATTTCACAATCAAACCATAAGAACAAGGAAGGTTGTTAGTTTACATACTATATCATGAATTACATATCATAGAGAGTAGACTTCATTATCAAGGATAACAATCAACATGGTAGTCCATAGTGAACATATTATCTTGGTTACACTCAGAATCAATGATAATGGCCTTATCTAAGCTAATTTATTTAAAAAATAAGGGCTTAAAACTATTATGCGACCTATCAATATAGGGATAATATTCTAATGGGCTAACAAAATGGACAAGGTGATGATATATCGAGTAACTAATTGACATGTGAAGCTCAACTATCACACTAACAATTATCCTCCATATACCTACTAGTTACTCTATCTATGCTCACTTCATTAATTATGTTAGCCTATTATCCCTCCATTTATGAATCCCACTAAAAACATCCTTTATTCTAAGTGTAACTAGATTGTATGTTTAGCATGAGCTCAAAATTGAGAATGTAAGGAGGTCCCATCAATAGATGGATAACAAGCTAATGGAATATATGAAGTGATGATAGATATAGTAACTAATATACATGTGGAAGATAACTTTCATCATGACAATTGATCTCCATGTGCATATTGGTTACTATTTCTATCATTAATTCATCCATTCTATTAGCTCATTATCCTTCCATTGATTTTTCCCACTTTTTATATCTTTGATTTTAAGTGTAACTAATTGGTACATTTAGCATGGACTACCAAGCTATATATTGACATAATATAAAATCATAATGTTTAAATATCATACCTCTTAATGAAGGATAAAGGTTTCAAATTATTATGGGACTTATCAATGAAGGGATAACGAGCTAAAAATGGATGGAACACTAGTAGACAAAGTAACCATAGGGGTGGTAGAGGTCAACTTCTAGCATGACAACCCATGTTAATTGTACCATCTAGTTACTCTCAAAATTGAGGATATAATAATTGATCCAACCCAAATAATTTATGATCATTGAATGTAATTATTTAATATATTCAACATGGACCACCATGCTTATATTTGACCTCTATGTCCCTATTGGTTACTCCATCTACCGACGCTCTGTCTACCTAATTTTTTTACAATAACAACAATACTAAAAAAAGCCCTATATAAAGTACTTTATTTATAAGATAAGGCTTTCTTGTCAAGCCTAAATAGCTAGTATATTTGGAAAGGACCATAATTTTGAATTTTGACCCCCACTGGTCACCTTCATCTCCTCCACCAGTTCCCTTAACTAATATTGTTTGACTTAACTAGTGGTGTTTCATCCTTCCTCATCTAATTATGAGATAATGCTTTCTTTTTTATTGTTGTTATTGTAAAGAAAGCAAGTAATTTATAATTCTCCTATATACAAAAAAATGTTACAATGGAATGGAACACAAGTATACTCACAACTTTTAATTTTCCTATTTAGAGAGAATAATATGTTCAAATAACATTAAATTCTAATTTTCCTAGTCAACAACATTATGTGTCAATCTTAGCAGACATTAATGAGATAATGAGATAAAAATGAGTAACAAGACTTGACTATTTTTGTGGGACCTACTAACATGCCATCTAGAATTATAATGCATGTTGAGCATAATAGCTGGTAGGTTCAACATGGAATACCATGTTGTCTATTAACCTCTATGTCCTCACTACTTAATCTATCTTCCCACACTTAATCAAAAGATTTTTAGGTTATTATTGACTTGGTTTTATATTTTTTATTTTAAATAACTTAGTTAATAGGTTAAATCCATGTTTTTATGTAGACATAGTAGCCAATGGGGATATGGAAGTCAACTACCAACATGGTATTCCACTCTAAATATACCAGTTCATTATGCATAATGTTAACACCTCATTATGGTCATAAAATACCCTCAATTCTAAACATAACCAGCTAGTAAAATCAACATGGATTACCACATACATAGTTGACCTCCACATCCCCATTGGTAGATAGAGGATATTTTATGAGTACAATGAGGCACTAAAGGTAACCATTCATTATGTTTAGTGTGGACTACCACATTGGTAGGTGACCTCCATGTCCCCTTTAGTTACTTTGTCTACCAATAGAGGTTATTATTGTAAATAAAAAATATAAATTGATAGATTAACGATTAGGGATGTGAATATACCTATTGGTTATGCTCAATCAATGCACATAAAAATATCCTTGATTTTGAGTGTAACCTATTGATACATTAAACATGAAATTCCAACCTATATATACCTCCTTTATTTAAAATAAAAAATTAATTTATTCCTTTATAATAATAATAGATGCATTGGTAGATGGAGTAACTAGCAGGGAAGTATAGGTTAACTATAAATGTGGTAGTCTATGCTAAACATACCAACTAGTTAGGCTCAACACCTCATTATGCTCATAAAATATCCTTGATTATGAGTGTAACCATCTAGTATTCTTAACTTGGATGGCCACATTGGTAGATTATCTTCACATCCCCACTACTTAATTTGTCAATTTTATTAGCCCATGTGTTAATGACCTTAACCAGCTGATATGTTTGAGTTTTCAGTTGATGTGTTCATGAGTCCAATGAAAGTGATCAACTCTCCTTGATTTTTGTTTCATTAATGTCTATTAAGATGGTATATTGACCCAATAAAATTAAATTTTAAACTCAATTTAATGTGTTATATTCCCTAGTATGGAAATTTAAAAGTTATACAAGTTACTATCATGACATTCAAGTTATATTTCAACATCTATAGGAGAACAAACACCATTTCCATGTTCTATCCCGATGTCTATATAGCAATGAAATGTATTATGATCATTATGTTCCTCAAATCTTGTACTAATTTACTAATTATGGGTTATTCAAATGAGGTTTATACTAATATTTGATATTACTCACAATTGATGCTTCAATATTCCTCAATCCATAAAAACACATCAAACTATTTTTAGTTTACCCGTCATCATTTATGCAATGTAGATTGTTTTGAGGATTTTTAAGTATTCAATAAGAGTATTCAATACTCCTCATAATTCATGATTCCTCAAATCTTATAACAATCTATTAATAGTCTTATGTAAAAATTTGATAATACCATGGATAAGGGGTACATAATATAAACCCATTATATTTGGTACCATCAATAATTAGATCAAAATTAAAGGTTGTCACTTATTTTCTTAGATCATAAAAAATATACATATATTTGAATCACAAATTTCTCATATCATAGAAAATATTTATATGCAAGATATATATGGTGTCCATATTCGGTCTATATTCACCTATGCAAAAATATAAAATAATTATCAAATATAGGCATCAATAAACAAGGGGAATTGATTAAAAAACTAGCATACTTGGAACACCATTCTTGAAATTTATAAATTAAATTCATGTAAGTATTTCCCTTAATAACAAAGTGATGAAGTTATCAAAAATATAAGTAAAAGGTATCTTCTTAAATACTATTATAACTTACATCAAATCCAAACATTCATTCTTTAGAACTACTAAAAGAGAGAAAAAAAAGGTATTGATTTATCCATTACTTAAGTTTTCCTTACTTGACCAACAAGAGATCAAGCATTATATGACATCTATTAATAACACTATTTGGTATAATTATTATCACCAATTTTAACATGATAAAAAAAAAATTTAAAGAGATTAAAACATTACTAAATGTATCTAGGTTTGAGCCTAGATTAGGCGAGACCCTAAATATACTTTAAATAAAATAATGTTATCAAGTTTCATGCAATATTTCAACACTTTAAAACTTATCTAAAGCATGATCATATCAAAGGCTTTACAAGTCTACAAGTTTTTTTATATATAACATGAATAAATTAGCATAAAATATTGTTCTAAGAAATATATTCATTCCTTTGCCTCATAAAAACATAGTGATGCATCTTAAATAGGCTAGCAATATCATGTAATTAGGCTAAAAATTATAAAACAACTAAGGGAATATAGGATTTATTCTATTTATATGTATTCACATCCATAGAATATTCAAAGGCATTCATGATTCATATAATCATCTTGTGTTAATGAAAATAATTTTCCATGCCCTAACCTCAACACTTTCACAAGGTTATCCTTAGAGAGTGCTAGCAAATATAAAATATAAAATTGAATATTTATCATAAATTTAATTAAAAAAGTAATTATAATTAAATATAAAAATCATAATAAAAATTCAAACCCTAAATCAATCTTGTGTATGAGTAATCCTATTTCATAATTGGAATTACATGAGACCAAATTTCTAAGCATAGTCAACCTACCAAGTTCTTAAATAAAAATTTTAGAGAGGCATTTACAAATAAAAAACAACATTGACTCAAATTTCAATCTTACCAGAGTGTTCAAAATTAATGAAGGGATCAGGGGTCAAAATTATCAAATCATTCAAATTATTTTATAGCATAATCTTGAGTAGAGTGGTTTTAAACTTCACAACTTAATTACTATCTAAAAACTTATATAACATATCTTCCTTAAATAATTTAACAATACAATCAACATAACACAACCCAAATATATTACATCAAATCCAAACTATTCTAAGTCCTTAAATAGAACATTAACATAATCACTTCTTAATAAAAAATTTATGTGAAGGGTATTATAAGTGCTTAAGGCCATTAACTGTGGGATTATCACTACCTAATATTATTTAAAAAGGATTAAAAAATTAAAATAAACATGATACAAAATCAATATCACATAATCAACTAAACTACTTAAGCATGCAAGGTAAAGACAATCATTTAATATATTATCCTATAGGGAATAAGGCATTGAAATCATGCATTTATATCAGAATTGACAATAAACAAAATAAGGTATAGTTTAAACCCCTTGATTATATTCTTTATGTAGATGTACATGGGTCATTATTGGGTAAGTTCCCCAACTTGGGGGATAAAAAAGGGCTTACTCGTGGACATGATTTTTCTGAAATTTCAGAAATGTGAACTTCTACATATAATTAGAGATGGCTACACTCAAAATTAGAAGATGATATTAAAATATGAATTGTATAATTTCAAGTCTAGTTTCCAAAAATCTATATTTTTTTTAAAAATGGTTAAGTATAAATAGTTCAAACATATTAAATTTGAATAATACCTCTTGTTTTTTAAGAAAATTTGAATTGTACCATTTCGTGCGACCCACCATTTTTTGAGCATCCATAAATATTGTTAGAAACCCTTTGGTAAATATTTATATTATATATTTTAGTGTGTTACAAACTTTTATTTATTTTTTTTATGAATATATTTTTTTTATTAATTTTTTAATTAACTATATCCTGAAAATTGACAAAAAAAATGGATAGCCATCTGTGTGACCCACCCTAACTACCTCAAAAAAAATGAAAACTATTTTTTTTTAAATGTGTATAATTAGGCCTAGTTTGTTACCATATAATTTTTTTTTCATTTGGATCAATCAAAAACAAATTAGATAAACATGAATAGACATGTATGGGTGAGGCATGTAGTGGCTTAAAAAAGGTGTTGTTAGAAATAAATATATTTTGAACCCTGAAAATAGCCTAAAAATTATAAAAATCATACATTTAGAAAGAAGACAACATGCTCATCATAATGGTAACAATTTTTTTAATTTTTATGTTGAAATACATAGTGTATTTGGTGATTGAAGTTAAAATTTGTTGTTTTTTTTCATAAAACTCTTAGTCTCAGCTGTAGATGCACAGTCCCAAGCCTTTGGCTCAAGAATCTAAGCCATTTTTGAGCCTAAAGGCTTAGTTTTAAATTTAAATTCAAATAATGTGTATATATTTTATAATGCGTACATGTTATATAGTTTACTATACAACACATAAGTATTATATATCACATATGCATTACTTTGTTATGAGTCCAAAACTAAGTCCATGAGCATTTAGGAGTTGCACGTGAAGCCAACTTTATCCATAAGCTTATATTCACTACTCTAAATGTTAAGTATAAGTTTACATTTTGTTATACTTTAAATTTATTTTAGTAATTATAAGAAATTAGGGTCACTCAACATATGATAGAGTTGGTCTCATAGTTTCATGTCTTATGATGTGGAAAATAGTTTTTCAAAATCTAATCAAATCAGTACTTAAGCATTTTTAGGGTCTAAGTATTAACCTAGGGATTTTAATACATAACTTTGGTAATTTATATCCATTTTTGGTAAACATATAGTCATTTTTTAGGTTTGTGTGCCTTTCAAATTAATTCTTGGCAATTTTAGGAGTATTAGATTTTTCAAAATTGAAGTTTTCAAACCACTCACTTTGAAATTGATGAAAACTAGTGTGATTGGGGTAGCATAGGTCACACTGATGACCTACACACATCAAATAACCACTTTGTGTTAATTTAACTTGTTCATCATCCTTCCCTCATCCTTTATCACTTCTTACTCATGCCTCATCACCCCTAATCAAGATCTCTCATCATTATTTATTGTCCCTAATCACTACCTCATTAACCCTCACTATCCCTAGTCATCTCTAATAACTCCCTTATCATCCATAATCACTCCTCCATTGACCCTCACTATCCTTCATCATCTCTAATCACTCCCTCCCCATCCTTTACCAACCCTAATCACTCTTTCCTCATCCCTCATCATACCTAATCACTTCTTCATCCCTAATCACTCCCTCCTCATCCCTTCTCATCCATAATCAGTCCTTCATTGACCTTAGTTATCTTTCAACATCTCTAATCACTTGTGTTTATCATCCCTAATAACTCCTTCATTGATTATCACCATCCCTCATCATCCCTAATCACTCACTTCTCATCCCTCATAATACATAATCAATCTTTCTTCATCCCTCATCATCAATAATCACTCCCTCCTTGACCCTCACCATTCCTCACCATCCCTGATTGCTCCCTCATCATCTAACATAGGTACATAATCTAAATATATCTTTGATTCTAATCATATGTTTTTTAATCAATTATAATAGAAATTAACTCTTTTCTAGGACTTGTGTTGTCAATACCCATTTGTGATAGTCAATTTTATTACTGAATGAATTGGATGATCTTATAAATTTATAATCAATTTACATAAATATTAACATAAAATAGAGTCTAAATTTTAGTTCATCAAATTACCTTTATTGTGCAGCTAAAACAATGAAAATTTATTCAATTCCACCTTTGGTAGTTTGGTTTAAAAGATAAAAATTAAACACAAATCTCTTGTATAATTTTTTAATTCTGAGAAGATTTGAATCAGATGCAAAGTTATTTAGTGTTTCCCAATCCTATATAACTTGAATATTGGTTAAGTTCACACATGCACTCCTTGTGTGTGTAATGTGTCCCAAATATTTTATCTCTTGCATGAAAAATGAACATCGATTCATGTTATCACAAAAATATGTTTTTTGCAAAATGTGAAACACTAGTTTAACATGGTGTAGATGTTCATCCCATGTTTTCTAAAGATTAATATGTCATCAAGGTAGATTTCAAAAATTTCATAGGTAAAGGGATTGAGGATTTCATTCAAAATCTTAAAGTGAATGAATTTGTTATATGATTTAACCTAAAATGCATAATCAATTAGTCAATCAATCCTTCCTTTGATTTTAAGACCATATTCCAAATGTCTAAAGGTTTAACATGAATATGATGATACCCAAACTTAAGATAAATTTTGAAAAATACTTATACATCATGGATATGGTATAAAAATTCCTTAATATGTAAATGAGGATAATATCTCTTCATGTTAATCTTGTTAAGATTTGTAATTGATTCACAACTTTGGCACAAACACAATTGGGTGTCTACAAGGCAATGATTTTGACATGATGTATCCATTAGCCATGATTTCATGGATCTACCACTTGATCTATTAATTATATATAAATTATATGTTGTATAAATATTTTTGTGTTAGAGTGAGTTAAGGGATCAAATCAATAGTATTGTTTAGTGTATAGTATGTGGGAACTTATTTAGGTGACCAAAAGATATCCTTGTATTTATCTAGTTTATGGTTCAATTATTTTGTCTTTTTTATTTTTGGATAAACCACACTATGATATGGTGACATAAGGATGCCATTAAACATTAAATTCTTACCATTAAGAGTATACTTCTTACTAGAACTGATAATATTCTTTCACTTCTCGGTACTAATGACTAAAATCTTATAAACTAACTATGATATATGGTATTTCAGATCAGACAATCTATCACAAAATTTCAAGGATTTAATTTATATACTACATTTAAATGGTAAATTCATGGTTGACCACACGTAAAACATCACACACCTATAATGGTGAGATGTCACAAAGGATTGCATCTTTAAAATTTTTGATTTTGTGCACCAAGTGACACTACTAGGTTATTTATTTATCAAGGCCTACACTAAACCATACACTAGTGTATGATTATGGATTATGTATAAATTTGAAGTTAAATTGTTGAAAATATGATTTAGGATAAATTAAATTCTTCTAACTTCTATTAGAAATTATGAAGTGTATTGTCTCACCATTGACCTACATTTGTTAATGAAACAATATTTTTTATTCATATAATGTATTGTTGGGGGAAGTAGATATATTTTTAGTACCAACCATATAATTGGGTTCATAATTTATTATCTACTTAACTTTTTATAGTGATAGATAACTTATACCCACTTCTCAAGATGTACAAGTAGAGAGCTCATAGTGTGACACTATTCATTGGATCGAATATTGAAGTTATGAATTAAGCACCACTTTCTAATCTTAGACTACTTGTTCTAATCATTTGAAAATTATTTTCCACTCTCTATTATGATGACTCAATCAATATATATACAAATATAAAGTGTTAAATATAATTATTTAGATCATAAAATGCACTCATATGAAAAGTAATTGATTGGTTTCAATAAATTGCAGAGCTTGGTGATCCTCATGTATTTACTATCCATTTTTGGTGATATGGCAGTTTTACTTGCTTCTCTCTTTTTAACAGATTTTTAATTGTGAATTACATCATTTCTAATAGGCCCATTTTTTTTCATTGGTGTTAAATATTTATGTTTCAAATTTGCCTCCACATCATTTTGATCACTATGTCTTATATTTCATGCTAGCACTCAACTCTCCACTTGTATCTCCTAAATTTTGTAAACTCCAAAAAAATAAAACCATCAAGGTATTGGATGGAGTGATTATGGATGAGGAGTGATGAGGAGGAATTGAGTAGAGATGATGAAAGAGTCAATAGGGGTGATGAAGGATGGTGAGGGTTAATGAGGGAGTGATTAGGGAGGATGAGGGAGTGATTAGGGAGGATGAGTGATGGTGAGGATTAATGAGGGAGTGATTAGGGGAGATGAGGGATGAGGAATGAGTGATTAGAGATGATGAGTTATGATGAAGCAGTGATTAGGGATGATGAGGTGATGCAAGAAAAACACTACCCCATATAAATAATGATCTAGTTTACATGTTTAGAGTCTTTAGAAGGTGTTCAAGGTCATAATAAGTTTTATGAGTCTTTCTAAGTTTCTATTTTTGTGTCAATTTTGAATTAGAGTTATATTAGACTTTCCTACCAAATCTTTCATTTAAATTTTTGAACTTTCATATATTATTCAATCTTGTTTCAAGAATTACAATGTTGAATTTGGTGTGGTTAGACTTTATTGAGTATTTTAGGATGTTACAAAAAATATACCTAAATTCATATTTGAGAAATATGTTATTAGTTGAGTTAGTTGAGGCCACTCTCAACATACTAAAGAAGTTAGAATTCAATTGATGGGTATTTGGTAATAAGAGTCTTGTCCATGTCTTATTTTGTATTTAGAGTCAGATTAATAAGAGTTTGAGGAGTTAGGATTTGAAAGGATGAATATAAATAACCAAAAACAAGTGAATAAGTACAATTTTTTATTATTTTTATACAAGAAAGCAAATATACCCTGCATCTTCTTGAATATGTGCAAAGATAGTTGACAGTGTGTATGATCATGAAACATGATTAGTAAAAAATTATTTGTGATATTCGTGTGAGTATTAAGTTTAAAATACCTTTTATTTGATGGTTATTATATCATTTTTCATTTGAGTTTCAAATATTTTTAATGTTCAAGTTACAAACTATATACCCTGTGTTTTTATAAACTATGCCTTTAAATTTGAGTGAAGGTCAGAGTCTTGTGGAAGAGGAGATTCTATTTTGTGGGATTTTAGAATGTATGAGTAATTATTAAATTGACATAAAAATTACTTAATATCCTTTAAAAATTTTATGTTGTTATTCTAATTAGGACATTCTATGTTAAACAACACAACCCTGCCTTCTATGAGCAAAAGTTATGAGTATACATCTATGTGAGAAGGTATATGCATGTATTAGAGTGAACATTAAAATGTATATGGTTATGATTTTATTATCATATGATAATTAATTATTATATTATTTCAATTACATTTCATATATTTGGATGAGCAAAAATAAAACTAACACAGTCCTATAGTCATCAAGAAACTTAACACAGTCAAAGTGGTATCTTGTGGAAATTGGCAAATTGAGTGTTATAAATGGAAGGAATTGATTTTTTAAAGTTTTTAAAGATTATTAAAAGTATTTTTAACCTTAATGTTGATTTAAAACCCTTTTTACAATGAATTATAACCAATAACCTCTTCTTGGATTACTACAAACCTATGATTGAGTACATAGTCTATTCAAATTTGGTTAAGTTAATCTATTATAGATTAAAAAGGGAAATATAACAATTGGAAAATGTGAATAGGGTAAAATCAAACCTAATCCAATATTAAAATTCATTATAAATTCCTTTAGAATATTTAAATCTCATTTTGACCCTTCTTAAGTCTATGAAACCAGTCCAAACCTTGTTTTAGGGTTTATACTTTCAAAGTGAGTTTTAAAGAGTTGTAACTATCAATAATTCATTAAATTTGGTGAAAATTTTGAGCTCAACATGCACAAATATCTATTAATTGGGGAGGATTGTGTGGTAGATAGGGTAGAAGGAAACCTAAAGACCTAATTTGAGAGTAGAAAGAGCCAAAATAAGTTATCAAATAGTTGAACCAAAGCCTAGAACTTTATGAATAAATAGGATATATTATAGGGTATCCATAAATGAGGTTTATTTGATGATTTGAGTCTATACAATAAGATTCTATGATAGATTAAGAGGTAGTGTAAGATATGAATATTGTGTTGAGAAGTTAAGTAGGGTTGAGAAGAAGTTAGAGATAACTCAAAGGAATGGAAGGAATTTTATTAGATCCTTATTAAATCCTAAGGAACCAGAGACAATATTTGATCCAGTTTATTATAAAGCATAAGGACTAGTAAGGGGGATAGTCTCAAAGTAAGAGAGATTGAAAGCATTGAGTAAGTAAAATAAAATGAAGGGTTTAGTGAGACCATCCAAAGAATGGTGGAGAATAAATGAAATGAATAAAATGCAGATGTGAATTTGAAATGTGCGTAGGGTCCAAAGATATATATTAAACAAAAAAATACAAAATGAAATCTATGTGGATAGTGGTAAAGAGATTGGACATGTAGAGTATACAATATGGTTATACATCATGAGGGATGGTGAGGGCCAATGAGGGAGTGATTATAAATGATGATTAATGGTGAGGGTCAATAAGTGAGTTATTATATATGTTTTGGAATGAGGAGGGAGTGATTAGTGATTATGAAGTAGTGATTAGGGATGGTTAAGGCCAATGAGGGAGTGATGAGGGATGGTGAGGGATGGTGAGAGATAATGAGTGATTGATTAGGGATGATGAGGGAGTGATAGAGATGGTGAGGGATGGTGAGGGTCAATGAGGGAGTGATAAGGGATGAGGAAGGACAAGGAATGAGTTATTAGGGATGATGAGGCATAGTGAGGGTCAATGAGAGAGTAATCAAGGAGCATGAGGGAGTGATTAGAGATGACTAGGGATAGTGAGGATCAATGAGGGAGTGATTAGGGATAATGAATAATGATGAGAGAGTGATTATTGGTGATAAGGCATGAGTAGGAAGTGATCAAGGATGAGGGAAGGATGATGAATAAGTGAAATTAACAAAAATTGGTCATTTAATGTGTGTAGGTCATCAATATGACCTATGATACCCAAATCACAACACTTTGCATTAATTTCAAAGTGAGTGGTTTGAAAACTTCAATTTTGACAAACCTAATACTCTTATAAATGTTAATAATCAATCTAGAAGGCACAAAAACCTAAAAAATTACTATATGTTTACCAAAAATGGATATATTACAAAAGTTATGTCTTAAAATCCCTAGGTTTAATACTTAGACCTTGAAAATGCCTAAGTACTGACCTGATTGGATTTTGAAAAACTATTTTCCACATAATAAGGCATGTAACTATGAGACAAACTCTAATAGATGTTAAGCGACACTAATTTCTTATATTTACTAAAATAAATTTAAAGTATAAGAAATTAAATGTAACTTTATACTTAACATTTTGAGTAGTAAATATAAGCTTATAGACAAATTTGGATTCATGTGCAACTCATATATGATTGTGGGTTATTTTTTGACTTATAATAAATAAATGTGTATGTGTTATATAAAATTTACATGTTTTATAGTACACTATATAATGTGTACATTGTATACAACATGTACGCATTATTTAAATTTGAAATAACAAGTACGCATTATTGTTTTCTCAATAATGCATACGTGTTATGGCTCGATAATTACCAATCCATAATTTTAATAACATGATCATGTTAATTAAATAAAATGATTGCATTATCAAAAATGTCCATGAAACTATCCCATAACTCCATTCACATACCCTATTCCATCTTCTATGATAAAGATATATTGATAATTAAGAAAATAGAAAAACCATAACAACGATTCAAACCCTAAAATAAGCTCATGTACAAGTAATCATTTTTCATAATTTGAATTCCATGAGAACTAATTTCTAAGCATAGTCATTCCTACCAAGTTTCCAAATCAAAATTTTAGATAGGCCTTACTAAATAATAAACAACATTGAAACACATTTCAATATTTTTTGAGTGTTCAAAATAAATAAATAGAATAGGGGTCAAAATTCTCAAATTATTTTATAGCATAACCCTAAGTACAATTGTGTTAAAATAAAAAACTTTATTACCATATATATCTTCTATAACATATATTCCTTCAAGTGGTCAACATAACACAACCCAAATGTATTACATCAAATTCAAACTACTCTAAGTCCTTAAATATAGTAATAACATAATCACTCATTATAAATGTTTTATGTGAAGGGTATCCCCAATGCTTATGGACATTTATATTAGTATTATCAATACCTAATATTATTTCAAAGGGATTAAAAAATGTAAAAAAAAAACATATTACAAAATGAATATCACATAATCAACTAAATTAGTTAAGCATGCAAGGTAAAGATAATCATATAATGTATTTTCCTATAGGGAACATGACATTTAACTCATGAAATGAGATCAACATCAAACACATCTATGAAAAGGTATAGTTAATCCCCTTGAATGATATTTTTTAATTTAGATGTACAAGGGTCCTTATGCCATCAAGGGTTAGTAAACATATAAAGATAATAAAACAATGTCATACTAATATTGTTCAAAGTCCCAATAGTACATTAGTATATATTATATTCATCTATTACTTATTAATTTATATGAATAAAATATTGAGATAATAATTTGGAATTGAGAGTAGTCATATCCCACAAATTCATCAACAAATAGAATTACAACCCTTATATTGTACATCAAACCCAATAACAAGCTTACAATCATGTATACCTCAACTCTTGCATAGAGTGAACTAATTAATTTTAGGATATCATTACATATATCCAAGTAAAAACTATACACAATATTAAAATTATGAACACAAGTATTCAATATAATTACTAAAGTTTATCTATAAGCTTATTTTATGTACAGAATCCAAGCTAAAGTAAATGCATATAGAATACAGGAACATCAAGAACAACTATAATCTAACTAAAATAATCAAAAATATGATTGAAATTATTATATGCATGATACAATAAAACAAAAATAGTCATACTAATACAACATTTAAGGTCTAATTATATATTTAATGAAATAGTGTGTATGATACTATGAACTAGTATAAGAAGCATCTTAATGTCAACCCTAATTTCAATCAAGAGGGATAGATGGAAGATCAACAATGTAATATTTCAAAAAAATGATAATCAACCTAATAACATTTAAAAATTTATTTCCCATAAACTAATATGATAAATTTCTCAAATTTATGTAAGTATCATTATCTATGTAAATTACTACGGAGACCTAACTTTACTGAGGGCTATAAATTGACATATGAAATATCAAATGACTAGTTTTGATACTTACTAAAATCTCTAAAGTTTGGTGTCATTACTTTCAAGGTCTGGAATCCATAACAAGTATAATTTCATAGTGATATTCCTAGATAATAATGGTGGAATCCCTAAATAATATTTAACTAAAAATGGTAGAAACTATAGTAATTTTATTAATTATAGTTTTCATAATCCAACATTGGCAGCCATAACAATTAGGGTTTGAGATTCAACAATGCAGCCAATGATATACATAATATAATTTGAGTTTCCTTTAGGTAAAACATTTTTTTATAATAAGGTTTTATATTTCAAAAAAACCTAAAATTTAAACAATAAACCTTGTCCTTATAAATTCTATTATAATGTAAACAGTTTGTATCAAGCTTTAAAAAACTTACATCGTAATCAATTCAAATGAGGAAAATGGTGGCGCACTTCATGGGTAGCAAGGAAATTAAAAAATATATTTTTTTTATAATATCAGTAAGAGAATTAACTATGTTAAACCATGAAGTGATAATTTGGGATGGGATGCAAAGCTTGTGAAGTGGCACAATATTTTAAAATGATGATACAATATGTAGTTATCAAAATTATTAAAATTGAATGTGTTATGAGGCCTAGTAAAGCTAGTAATTAAATTAAATTATAAACATTAAGGTAAATTATGGAGGAGCTAAAGGTGACCAACTAGGGTTCAATGTCCAATGTTTTGGTCTATTCCAAGTGTACTAGTTAGTTACACTCATCCAAAACACAATATATATATATATATATATATATATATATATATATATATATATATATATATATATATATATATATATATATATATATATATATATATATATATATATTGGGGTGGCTTTTCTTAGCGATCTATAACATATATTTTGATTTTCTTGTGTATGGAGGCCTTGAAAATTTTTGGGTGATTCCTAAGATCTGTTATGCACTTATTTAAAAAAATATTCTAACTCATCCATTTTTTATTCTAATAATTAATTAATTTCATAAGCATATAAGAAGTTAATGTTATTGACATGTCAATCTCAAGATGTTGTTCTTTAGGTTTGATAAACCAAAACTTGCAATATGGGTGGATTTAAATGGAAAGAAACTAAAGATACATCCATGCCTCCCATTTACACAATAAATTTCATGTGCTAAAAGACAACCTTCATTTTAGTTTATGTGCATTGTATCCCTCCATAAATAAAATATAGTTTTAGGGGTTTATGATAATAATTGATGCAAATGATGTCAAATATGAGTGAAATGAAAACTTTGGTTCTATGATAATATTTTTTAATTCTAAAATATATTTAATCTCAACCGACCTAAAATTTGAGGAATGAGGAGGATAAATAGGTACATTGATTTTATAATAAAATTCACTTGTAATAAAATAAAAGTAAATGAAATGAAATTTAATGGGGATGTATAATCAAAGCTATAACTAACATGAAATGAGATGATATTCAATGTGAATCACAAATATGGACTTGTAAACCTAGTGGAAAATAATTTCCTATACATGTTTTTTAACCTCAATATTCCATCTTCTAGGTGGAATCTAGCATCATGTCCACAAGACACATTTTAAACTAGGTGGATCTATGATTCAAGAGTCGAGAAGAAATATATTATAATATAAATATAATAAATAGGTATTTAAGTTGGAATACATTAAGGAAGGGGTCACATAGAGGGGTTGGTGATCCTATTTTTAATGAGTGGGTGATCCCATAAAAAATGAAAGATGTGAAAATGGGAAAATTTTGGTTCTTTTCCTAAAATTAAAGAGTAGCATGTTTTTAGGGGGAAAATTTAAATGAGTGGAAAGGAGGGGATAATTTTTTTTCCATTTATGATAATGTTTTTTTAGTAAGGTGTTTTACCAAATTCAAATTTATGAATGGACAAATTTCATATAAACTTTTATTGTAAATAAAAATAAAAGAGTTTTAACTATTATCTCATAAAAGATTACATCATACACTCAAAAATATTATATCATGGGACCACATTTGGTACATATGATCCAAAAATTATTATTCAGTGCCCACTAATCAAATATAAGATACCCCTTTCCATGGGACCACTTCATAAATTTTTAATGTTACATTATTCAATATAATTTTATTAATTACCATACCTAATAACAATGTGTTGCATGAGGTGATATTTTTATTTCAAAAATAAATTTAACAGAGATGATGTGACATAAATTTTTACATAAAATATAATTATATAATTAAAATATCAATTGATTCATCCTATCATGTCAGCAAAAAATGGTTATCTTATTCTTATCAATGAATGAACTAGTAGTTTCCTGAATGGCACAAGTTATGTTTAGAAGGGATATAATTTTCATTTTGACAAAGCAAGGTTTGGTAAATCAAAAGTGTAAATAAATTGGATTACCTCAATTGAAACCCACGACTCTAAATTTGTCTTGTATTTTATGCATGAAGTATTAAAAAAGAGTGATATTATATTTTTTGTGGAGATGACTGGAAAATAAGGTTGTGTGTTCCTTCATACAATAATGAGTTGTGTGGGGAGGAGGTGCTATGTTTCATAGTAATCTTGACCAATGTAAAAGTGGTGTGGAAGGGAAAGGCCATACAAATCATAAAAGTGGTGAAATATTTAAATTTGTGCTAGGTAGTGATGGTAAAGGGAAATGATAGGGTATTTTAGGTGATGGACTCAGAAAATCTTAAGTAGATACACATGAAATGTTTAACAATGTGTCACATATTTTAATGCACTATATAACTTACACTAAATTATTTTAATTACCTAATACATTATTGAAAAAAGTGTCATCTCAATGAAAACATATGTCAAATATCCAACTCCTCTACAAACATAGAGAATGCACTAGGTGTCAATTTAGATGAGAAAAAAACTAATTAGATGAAAACTCTTATTACTTTACCTATTTAAACATAATTAAATGAATATAAAAATAATTATTCAAGAAATAGAAAATTATTATTCAATGAAATATGCCTCCTATATAGTCTAATAGACTAGTATAGGATGTCATATAGAAATAGATGTATGTATATATTTTCAAGATTTTTCCATTATCATTATCAGTAATGCTAACAATAGTGATTGTATTCATATTAGTAGTGTTCATTTATATTTATTTAGTGAATGGATAAAAGTCCAAAATATCACTAGAACCACAAGTGCTATTAATTTTGGGTAGTCTATTGGGCTTGGATTTGAAACCCAACCAATATTTGCATACTCTCTCCAAGTGTTATGGTAATATAATGTATCTAAAATTAGGAACCACATTGTTTGTTATATATTTATTTGTGGAAGATGCAACTATTATACTGAAGAGTGTAAATTACATCAGAAGGGATGTAATTTTATATTTTTCAAAAGTGAGGTTTTGTAGAGAAAAGAGTACAAATTGATAGGTGTACCTCATTCAAAATCCATCATCATCTCAAATTTTTTGTATGAAGTATTACAAAACAATAATATGATATATATTATAATAATCTATCTAAAACATGTTTTACTTGATTATTGCTCGCTTAGATTTTATGTTTTTTTGTTAGTAGGGATAAATAAGATGCTTATGAAGATATGATTTAATTGTGGCCATATTTTCTTGTAGGAGTCTGAGTAAGGTGTTTCTATATGTTATTGTACCTAATTTAATATAATGAAATCATGATAAAATAAATCTAATGATAAACTATGAGACCTTAATTTATTATCCCTATTTTAGTACCATTGCAATATTGACTCAATTTTTACATTGAATGTGGATCCCTATTGCAATAACATCAATTTTCAAGACATCCTCATCCAATATTGACAATATAAAATATTTGATAAAATATGTTTTTCCACCTAAAATTTTAAAACCCATTTTAAATGGGTGTAGGTCATGCAAATCCAATAGCTTCACCAAATATGAGTCTAGTGTATGATATAGGCCTTATGGTGTATGATATCACCTAAAATAGTATGTCATTACCCCTCACCATCACTACCCAAATGACCTTGAAATATTTCACCACTTACATGTTATATATGGTCTTGCCCTTCCTTACCACTTCTCCATTTCTCAAGATTACCCTAAAATTAAATGTCTCCTCCCTGCACAAATCATTACCACATTATATGATAGAACACATAATATTATTTTCCACCATCACCTACATTATAAATATAAGTTTATTTTTGATTAAAACTTCATACACAAAATCCATAATGGGTTTCGATCTAGGTACAATTGATAATTTACATTCATTCACTTTACAAAACCTTACTTTATGAAAATATAAAATCTCATCCCTTTCAATGTAACTTATACCTTTGGATTCATGCTAGTATACACACACGCTATTATATACTAATAGTATATATTATATAACTATATTAATATTTTAAAAATGTATATTTTAGTATTTTATAATTATATATTATAAGATATTTATTATATATTATATATATAGATATATAATTATAATATTTTATATACCTATTGGGGATAACCTAGCAGTGTGTGAGCTAAGTGCTAGAAGTGGTAGGTCTTGGGGTCTATTCCCTAGGCTAACAAACTAGGATTTGAGTCAACAGTGAGGGTATCCAATGCAATGGAATAGATTACTTGGTGTTCAATGTGATGGGGGTCAATAGGTGGATTGAAACCTATGTCCAATGTGATGAGGCAATAAATAATCCATGACTAGGGATACTCTTCATAGTTGGTTCTAGCTATGATTAAATAAAGCTTGTTACCCAACATTTTACACCCAGTGGGGATAACCTAGTAGTGTGTGATTTGAGTGATATAAGAGGTCCATTCCCCAAGTTAACCACCTCTATAGCATCATTCCCACACTAGACTTTGATGGGTTAATCATGAGGGTACTTTATGTGGTGGACTAGTAAGCTTAGTGTTCAATGCAATGGGGGTATGTAGGTGGCTCAAAATCTATGTTTAATATGATGAGGCAAGCCACACTCCATGGCTAAGGCTAACCTTTATAGTCGCTACTAGATCTAGTTAAATAAATCATGTTACCCAACATTTAAGAAGAAATAATAATAAGGTACAAGTTGATCCTTCTAAAAAATGACAAAAAAATTAGATCTCTTCACACAAAACCCATATTCCCTAAATATCTCAGTTGAAACAAGACAAAAAACAAATTTGGAATTGTTAATAAAGTACACAATAAAAACATGTGTAGAATGCACTACACATTCTACCATACAAGACACA